>OY740789.1:23747252-25205029 GCA_963514005.1 Raja brachyura
CCTCCCCCCTCTCCTTCCCCCTCGCCGCCCCCCCCCTTATCCTCCCCCCTTCTCCTCCCCCCCACCTTCTCCCCCCACCTTCTCCCCCCTTCTCCTCCCCACCTTTCTCCCCCCGACCCTGAAGTGTGCGTGTGCGTGCGTGTGCGTGTGTGTGTGTGTATGTTGACACTTGCCGTTCCAGTTGCCGCTTTTGACAGGCCCTTCAAGGAATACTGAGCCACTAGGACAAACCCAAGATGACCATCACCACTGTGTGGTAAACACTAGGTTGCTGGGAAGAAACCCTAGACACCCTGCGCCTCACTGAGGTTCAGTCTGAGTGGCTTGGGCAAAACCTCCTCCTGCCCATAGACGGGGGCAAAGACAGGATGCCTGGATGATCCAGGGAATGCCAGTGTCACCTCTTAAATCCCAAAGCTGAGCTCCCAGGAAAGAACCTGAGACTGCTACGCCTCATCCTTCAAAGACTATGACCAAGCTGCTGGGACAAGCCTGAGATAGCTGGTGTCAGCACGTGCACTCCGATGGTGAGGGACAGTGCCCCCTTGTGGTCCTGGACGTTTTCACTACTAAATAAAATAAATCATGTGAGTTCACCCTCCCACGAGTGTCGATGTGGCCACTACTGAACCTGGCATCACTGATGTGACAATAGCCAAAACACGTTTAATTTCTGCAGCTTTCCATGTCACGTACAAAGAAGAAGGGTGTCGAGCGGAAACGTCACCCGTTCCTTCTCCAGAGATGCTGCCAGTCCCACTGAGTTATTCCAGCATTTTGTGTCTTTGTGTCACAGTCCAAGGATAAGGGGGAATTCCTTTAGGACTGAGATGAGGAGAACATTCTTTACACAGACAGTGGTGAGTCTTGGGAATTCTCTGCCACAGAAGGTAGTTGAGGCCAGTTCATTGGCTATATTTAAGAGGGCATTAGATGTGGCACTTGTGGCTAAAGGGATCAGGGGGTATGGAGAGAAGGCAGGTACGGGATACTGAGTTGGATGATCAGCCATGATCACATTGAATGGCGGTGCAGGCACGAAGGGCCGAATGGCCTACTCCTGCACCTATTTTTCTATGTTTTTCTATGTTTCTATCTTCAAAGAAAACACGAGATCCAAATGTAACAAAGGGCTGTAGTGAAATATTTCTGCTCAGCAATCTTCCCTTATCTGGTCACCTGTCACTACATCCCAATCTCACCCCTCCGTTTCCCCACCTGGCTCCATCTACTCATCATTGCCTCCACACCTGGATCCCACCTATCAATTGCCAAACCTCTACCTTTCTCCTCACCTCCATTTACAGGCGCTCTCTCTCTTCCATACTCTTACTCCTGTGACACTCCTTGACCCAAAACATCAATTATTCCTCTATCTCCACAGACGCTACCTGACCCACTGAGGTCCCCCAGCAGCTTGTTTCTCCTCTGCAGATCACAGCATCTTCAGTCTCATGTGTCTCTTTCATGCAATATTGTTAAGTGTTCAGTAATTGAAGGGGGAAAAAAAGAAACATTCTAACTTGCCAAAATCAATAAAAAACTGTTGTAAGGAATTGGGCAACAGTTTTCTGATATTAGATAGGTCAGAATGTTTCTGTACAAAATATATTTATCAGCAGAGCACTTAGCCCATTTAGAATCAAAATTGTACAAGATTCATTAATATAAAGTATTAAGGAAGAATATTGTCTGAGATAGTTGGACTTCTTTAAGTTCATTCAATACATTTAATAGTGTATATAGAGAAAAATAATGTTGATATGCTTAACATATCAAGTGAGCTCCGTGGTTAAAAGCTCAATAAAAATTTCACTAAGAAACTAAGGAGGATTGTTTTAGATATTTTGCCAATATCTATCATATTATATATAATGCAATATTATATTGTTAGAGATATTGTTTCCCCTATAAATTCTGAATATATAAAATTTAGATTGTATAAGTGTTATACCCATGCTGATGCACTAAATCAAGTTCTGTGCCTCTGAACCAAATTGAGCAAATGTGCTCTTTTTTGAAACAGACATCCTTTAATCCGCTTTTACACTTCGGGAGAGAATAGAATAGACTTAAAGTAAACAGCTGGTCAGGTTCATATTGTGCTCAAATCTCATTATCAACCCATTGCTTTAGCATGACCAGTATAAATGTAATCATCCTTTTCAAAAATCGGACAGAAGTAAAACTGTGGTAAATAAACCCAAACGTTACACCTTTTTTCACATAAATCACTGCATTTGTACAGAGAGCGATAATCCAATTGTTTAAAAAGGAACTGCAGATGCTGGAAAATCGAAAGTAGACAAAAATGCTGGAGAAACTCAGCGAGTGAGGCAGCATCTCTGGAGCGAAGGAAATAGGCGACGTTTCGGGTTGAGACCCTTCTTCAGACCTAGTTAGTAGTTTCATAGCTAAATAGAATCACACGGCACAGAACAAGCTTTTTGGCCAATCCACACTAACCTTGAAGTACCCATTGACAGTATTCCCATTTTATTCTCACCACATTCCCATCAATTCCTCCAGTGGATTCTGCCACAAGAGCTATTTACAGGAGCTTATTAAACTACTAAACCCCCACATGGTAGCAAAGAACTGCAGATGCTGGTTTACAAAGAAAGGCGCAAAGTGCTGGAATAACTCAGCAGGTCAGGCAGCATTTCTATACTAACCCTCACATGGTGATGGGAGGAACCCGGTACACCTGGAGGAAACCCACACCGTCTCAAAGAGAAGATGCAAATTTAGTGCTGGAGGTCAGGATTGAACCGGTTTTGCTGGAGCTGCGGGCGGCAGCAATACTAGCTGCAACACTGTGCCATTTTATGTTTGTGCGGACTGTTGCTGTATACAACGTTGGACTTTGCGGCTTCTGAATGAAAGAGCGTTTCATCTACGGGAAGCTACAACATCTACAGTTCTCTTTGCCTCTTTGTAAAACCACAAATTAAAACTAAGAGGGAGACAATTTGAAACTAATTGTTTAAAGAACAAACTCTGTGTGCATTTGATCCTGTCAAGTAAGTCATTTATTTTAATTTGGTATTGATTTGAGCCTCTAATCACTTGGCACTATTTACATTGTAAGTAATGAGCCTGATTTTTAATTGCCAGCTTCTCTTTACTATTGGAAAACAAATTGGATTGAAGCCATAAATTCCAAACCATTCCCATCTTGGTTGCTCAAGACCCACTTGTGCGTGCAGAAGAATGGCTTGGGTCATAATCTTAATTAAAGTACTTAAATTGAGACCTTATGTTGGGCAGGTGTATCAGGTGAACAGGAATTTCCTTCAACTCAATGTTGAGAATTTTCTTTCAACCCAGTGTTGGAAGGCTGAAGTCACAACATGAATCTTCAAGCCATTTGCACATCACAGGGTACAGGGGTGTTACCAGACAAAGGAAAATGAGAAGCTTCCACATCAAATAGGGTTTGGTTAATCAGTTAGTTTATTGTCACGTTTACCGAGGTACAGTGAAAAACTTTTGTTGCGTGCTATCCAGTCAGCGGAAAGACAGTACATGATCACAATCGAGCCATTTCCAGTGCATAGATACATGACAAGGGAATAACGTTTAGTGCAAGGTAAAGCCAGCAAGGTCCTATCAAGGATAGTCCGAGGGTCACCAATAATGTAGATAGTAGTTCAGGACTGCTCTCTGGTTGTGGTAGGATGATTCAGTTGCCTGATAACAGCTGGGAAGAAACTGTCCCTAAATCTGAAGTAAAACGTTGTGAATTATAGAGGAGATTCTCATCATCATTAATTTTTGATTTCTGATACAATTTCTGCTCCCTAATTATTGATTTGATCCCTCTCCCTGGCAACTGTCTGAAACTAAATCAAATATGTTTTAACTACGCTATGCCATTTTTAAGACTATTTATTTCTCCCTTAATAAAATTATCCAACTATTCTCCACTTTACTAATAATCATCCATATCTGTCACATCTAGAATTTCACAACATATACTTCATTGGCTCTAATGTTTTATTTTCCATAAGATGAAAGATATTAAAAAATAAATTACCATATTCTAATGCATCCATGTTCCTCCTCACAGTCTGAGCTGCTTAATGAGCATGTTGAGAATTCACAATTTTCCAAAATAGTAATTGAGCCCACTCATGATGTGGTTCCAATTTATCACAAGAGCCATAGAACTGGTATACACATAAACAGTCACTTGATGTGTCTGAGAGTTGAAAATCATTCTAATACCTTTACAACCAGTGTGTGCATATACAGATACTGTGCTTTTAGTTCAGATATGATGTCAGAGGAGAATCTGACCTTGAATTTCTACCTCTGAGCACATCTAGAATTATATAATGGAATTTAATGAAAAAAATCCTTAATGCATGAGTAGCACATGGTATATGCACATATGCGCTATATGCACATGAGTGCATATAGGTATCTTCCTGTGTCACGGCACACATTATCCATCTTCACCCCAAAGTCAGTGGGCATGCACTGCAACATTAAACAGTCTACATGTACAACATTGTTATGTTCAAAGGAGACCCATGAACAGTGCGATGCTGGCACATTGAAGCAGAATTTAACCCAAGAGTCACTTTGTTATGAAGTATGGGGGATACGACTTCAGTTGACTCACTCTTGAGGAATTGAAAGCATCCATTTTCTCCAGGGCTGGTTCTCCTCCAGGTGGTATTTTCCTAGATTGCTGCCATTGAGTTAGCATCTTCTGCTTCTGTTGTGGTGAGCATTACCCCCAAAACTGACCCCTCACCTTCTTGTGATCTGTCCCTAATGACCCCAGCTGAACTATTCCTTGATCCCATACCACCTCCACTGACATTGGCCTGTTTCCCAAGTGTGATCCTCTACCATTGCCGAACCCTCTCTCCCCTCTCAATGCTCTTTCTCTCATGATCCACTCTTCCATTGACATTCTCTGCAAGCTTCACAATCCACCAAGCAAAGGGTGTTCCGTTTACATTAATTCGAGCCTGGTGCACATGCATCATGACCATGGGGTGACTTTATTAAAAACTGTTGTGGACCCCGGCACTTAAATACTTGCCACAGTGATACAAATTTTTACTCTTTGTAGTTTAGAACTGAAGTGAATGTATTATTGATTTTTGGTGAAATTGTTTAAGATAACTGCTCCATGTCGATACATCACATTGATTCAGATCACCTTCAGCAAAGTAACATGCCATAACATTTGCTGTACCTTTGTCAATAACAGTTCCATATTGATGTAGAGCAAGCATATCAATCTGGAACTGTTATGGATGTCTTCCTACTCTTATCCCATATTCTTTCGATATGTTTCTTCTCAATTCTTCATGAAACTGTCTCTTCATTTCTGTGACTGACTGCTTCGATGGTGGCTTGTGCTAATGTGTTCAGTTATTGCTCTGTTAGGCTTCCCCCTACACAGCGTAATTATATTAACATGGGCCTTAATTTGTATGGCAATCATTTACGTGATTATTCAAAAACAGTTTTTAATATATTCCAAAATATCACACTCTAATTGCGATCCCTTTTGAATTTAGGCCCCATATCACGAACGCTCGTGCTTCTTTTTCACCAACAGCATGACAATCTGTCGTGGTTACGAAGGGAGTGTTTTTTAGAGACTAAATAATGATGTATAAATGAATTGCTACTAGCTGGATGTAGGGTTACCATTATGTCCTGGGGTGGTGTTATTAGATTGAATTGACATCTTGTTGGGAGCTGAATAAGAACCTAAAGGGAAAGAGTTTGCAAGATTGCGGTAAGATGTTGTGGACCATCTGGATTGCTCCTACTTGGAGCTGGTACAGACTCGGTGGATGAAATGATCTCCTCCTGTGCAGCAGCAACTCTGTGATTATGTGATTCTGTAAATTACTATCAGTCATCTGATAAAGTATTTATTGTAGGCAAGCATCAACTGTGCAATATTTGATTATAAAGTTTTCATACGCTCTTGCTCCTTTTACCATTTGCTGTGCTGCACAAACCATGAAATTATAGAAAATGGAATTATTATTATGGCTTCTGGCAGGCTTCATACATAGATAAAGCATTTGTTTTTATTTTGAGTGCTTTATGAAAAAAAATGTAGCTTTTAAAAAATTCAGCAAATCTGTCCATAACTAAAAACTGAATATCAAGCAGATTCCCATTTCAGAACAAAATGATCATAGGTACAAGCTATATTTTACGGAACAAATATATTAAAAAAAAACATCTTCTCTCGTTAGTGGCTGTGCAGCTACAGAGATTAAAGTATGCATGCGCAGGAATGGAAACATCAGTGATCATTGATGTTCGGTAATCTGTGAAAGTAACAATCTTGAAGTAAGACACTGGTTTATTGAGTCTCTCTGAGATACCTAAAACCATTCTCACAATGAACTTGCAGTAGCTATTGTTGTTCCTGGGAGAGCACCAATGCTATTTCAGCAAATAACCAGGTCTCACAAAGGATTAAGATGGTACCCTATATTTTATGAATCCGGCAAAAAGGTTCTACCTGTTACACCAGGCTTGGTTTCCTTTTCTGTTCTTCTGCAACGGGTATGCCTTCACTCCACCTTCCACTCAAATAGTCAATATCGTCTTCGAAATTCAAGTGGATAAATCCAGCATGGAGGATTAAAGAGCATTGCCTTACACGTTAAAATTATTCCCACTATCCACAGGGGGAGTGGGCTACATAATAAGGTACTTGAAGTTGAACAGTGAGGCGTCTCTTGATAGCACAGATGGTCGCAATCATTTTGTTTAGTCATTAATGATTTACTAATCTTTGCTCTGGCAAACGCTATGGGATGGGCGCATCTCTTTACAAAACATGTTATATCCAATTAAATATAATTCCATGTCATTGCAAATTCTACAAGCTACCATGCCTGCTACTGAGGTATTAATTTAGAAGATCTGATAGTTTACTCTGCATTTTATCTACTCTTCTTAATTCCCCCTCTTCTTTGACCAGTTTCATTTGGAATCTCACAATATAAAAAACAATCTTGTAGTTCCGGTTAAAATGTGCATCCTTTCAACATTGAATATAGATTACAGATTATAGTATACAGGTTTTTGTAGCAACGTAGGTTTTACATGAGGGCTAGCAATCCAACACAAGTATACTTTAGGTCACAGAATGATGCCTGCAGCATAAATGCTGGCATTGACTAGTTGGGCTGAATGGCCTGATTCATTGCTGAATATTCTATGTTGTAAAGCATTTTTTATCTTTTGCTGAGGTTATTCACAACATTAAATACAGTAAAAAAAAACATACATCATACAATACCAATATTTCCGTGCTCTTGTCCTGAAACGTGTCGCATGCCAAGAATAATAAAGGGAGATATGTACTGTAGGAAGGAACTGCAGATGCTGGTTTAAACTGAAGATAGACACAAAATGCTGGAGTAACTCAGCGGGACAGACATAATCTCTGGAGAGAAGGAATGGGTGACGTTTCGGGTCGAGACCTTCTTCAGTCTGAAGAAGAGTATCGACCCAAAAGGTCACACATTCATTCTCTCCAGAGATGCTGCCTGTCCCGCTGAGTTACTCCAGCATTTTGTGTCTCATAAAGGGAGATATGTGTGCTTAAGTTTACAGAGTAGAAGAAGAAAAATGACTTCCATCTGAAATGGTAATATGGCCAAAATGTGTAATTTTTGGTTACAACCTATAAATGTCAATATTTTGCTGATTCATCAAAAAAAAACTGAAAGAATTGGTCATATAGTCAAAGTCAAAGTCAAAAGTCAAAAGACTTTATTGTCATGTGTCCCTGACAGGACAATGAAAATATTTATTTGCATAGCACAACAGAACATAGAAGGCATTGACTACAATTCTATACATAAATACACCCATGACTTAATAAATTAATAAAGTGCAAATAACAGATGGAGGGATATTAATGTTCAGAGTTCCGAGCCAGGTTTAATAGCCTGATGGCTGTGGGGAAGTAGCTATTCCTAAACCGGGTTGTTGCAGTCTTCAGGCTCCTGTACCTTCTACCCGAAGGTAGCAGGGAGATGAGTGTGTGGCTGGGGTGGTGTGGGTCCTTGATGATGCTGCCAGCCTTTTTGAGGCAGCGACTGTGATAAATCCCCTCGATGGAAGGAAGGTTAGAGCCGATGATGGACTGGGAAGTGTTTACTACTTTTTGGAGTCTTTTCCTCTCCAGGGTGTTCAAGTTGCCGAAACAAGCCACGATGCAACCAGTCAGCAAGCTCTCTACTGTACACCTGTAGAAGTTAGAGAGAGTCCTCCTTGACAGACCAACTCTCCGTAATCTTCTCAGGAAGTAGAGGCGCTGATGAGCTTTCTTAATAATTGCATCTGTGTTTTCGGACCAGGAAAGATCTTCACAGATGTGCACGCCCAGGAATTTGAAGCTCTTGACCCTTTCAACCATCGACCCGTTGATATAAACACGACTGTGGGTCCCCATCCTCCCCATATAATGTTATTGTTAGTAAGCTTTGCAATTCTTTAATAGTAATTCTTTGAAAGTTTACTTTTGATGCATTTATTTATTGGGAAGTGAACATCACTGACAAGGCTAATGTGCCTGTCTCACTTATGTGACTTTTTTGGCGACAGCCGGCACCGTCATAGGTCGTTGCAGGTCGGCGAAAATTTGGTCGGCGAATTCAACATGTTGAAAATTCAGCTGCGACCAGAAAGACGCTACAACTCTTTGGGCGACTGAGGAGATTTATCACGACCATGCAGGCGACACCCTGGCGACATGTCGCGGGGTGAAGCCTGTATGGTCGTGAGTAGTCGCCCAAAGAGTCGTACCTTGTTCTGTTTGCCGCTAGATTTTCAACATGTTGAAATTTGGAATAGGTGATATTTTGGGTCGAGACCCTTCAGCATATTTTGTTGATGGTACACAATGCACCCACGGTTCACCAATAATGACGAGAATAAATGTTTTTGGGGTAGTAGAAGGGTTGGCAACCAATCAAGCTACTTTGGGTTCAATGCTGCCAAGCTTCCTCGAGTGATTTTGGAGTTACACACATCCAGGTAAGTGAAGAGTATTCCATCACATTCATAACATGTGGTTTGTTGATAGTGATACGCTTTGAAGTGTCAGCAGATGAGCTATTTGCTGCTGTTGGTCCAGCCTCTAATCCGGTTTGGCAATCATGGTATTTATGTGGTTGGTCCATATGGACTCCTGGCTATTGCCGACCACCAGGATTTAGCAATGGGAGTTCCATTAAATTCAAGGATAGACAGATAGTCTTTCTCTTGTTGGAGATGGTCATGACTTGGCACTTTTGTGGTGTTACTGTTAGCTGGCATGTCTCACCCTTTGTCCTAATGTTGTCTAATTCTTGATGAATAGCAGCATAAAGTGCTTTATTTGCAAGGAGTTGTAAATGGAAGTCAGTGTTGTGCAATCAATAGTAGACATCCCCAGTTCTGGCTTAATGAAGAAAAAAAAGCCATTAGTAAAGCAGTTAAAAATGACTGGGCGTGGCACGTTGCCTTGAGAAATTTCTGTATCCTTATCCTGGGGCTGGGATAATGGATCTCCAAAATTTACAACCATCTTCATTTGTGTAAGGTCTGATTTAAACAATGGTGGATTTTTCCCTTCACGCCCATTGGCTTTAATTTTATCAGCATTCTTGACACTATATTCAGTCAAATGCTGTTTTGCTGTCAATATGTTGGAAGGATCTCTGACAAAGGTTCTTCAATCTGAAATAGTAATCCTGTTTCTCTTTCCTAACCTGGTTCGAAATATGGCATTTATTTTTGACAGCCAAATCAGCATCACTAATAATTGGGGCCCTTTTCTTTCTCTCTTTGCTTTTTGTCTGTTAACCGTTCTCAATCAGTTCAAGTAGAACTCAACTGGAATACAAAAACAGAGATTAAATGCTGAGGCTCTATAAGGTGCCGGTCAGGCTGTATTTGGAGTACTGTGATCTAATTTAGGCCCCATATCTGAGGAAGGATGTGTTGGCCCTGGAGAGCGTCCAGAGGATGTTTACAAGAATGATTCCAGAAATGAGTGGGTTAGCTTATGATGAGCGTTTGACAGCAATGGGCCTCTACTCGCTGAAGTTTAGAAGGGTGAGGGTGGACCTCATTGAAACTTACAGAATAGTGAAAGGCATAGATAGAGTGAATGTGGAAAGAATGTTTGCACTGGTGGGAGTCTTGGACCAGAGGTCACAGCCTCAGAATTAAAGGGCTCTTTCAAAAAGAAGTTGAGGAGGAACTTCTTTAGTCAGAGGGTAGTTAATCTTTGGAACTCATTGCCACAGAGGCTGTGGAGGTCAAGTCAGTAGATATTTTTAAGACAGAGATAGACAAATTCTTGATTATAATGGGTGTCAATGGTTATGGGGAGAAGGCAGGAAAATGGGATTAGGAGGCAGAGATCAGCCATGACTGAATGGTGATGTGGACTCGATGGGTCGAATGGCCTAATTATACTCCTATAACTAGTGAAGTACATTACCGACAAGTCTGTGCTCTAACTGGGGATGTCTACTAATGATTGTTGACCTTTATTGTACCTAATCTGAAGTCTACTAAAAATCTTAATGCAATAAAACTATGATAATCCGGACTCTCAAGGTCCTGTCCCACTTGGCGATATTTTTGGCGACTGCATGCACCGTTGACTGACGTATCCGGTCACCGAAAAAGTTGCGGCGTGATGCGGCGTGAGGTGGCGGTGATGCGGCGTAATAATGTATTGACGCAACTTTTTTTTGTCGTCACTGGATTTTGAAATGTTCAAAATCTTTCAGCGACCCTGATACGTCAGTCAATGACGTCAGCGATCGCCGAAAAAATCGCCAAGTGTGACAGGCCCTTCAGAATTTTTTTGATGCTGGAACAGGCAGGTTTTGCAAACTCTTGGATATCACTTCTATAATAACCATAATAGACGGATTCTAAAAAACTGATCCTAATTCTGCATCATAATCTGCTGAATCAAGATTGTTTCTCACAACTGCAATTATCTTATTGATTAAAATAATACCACATCCTTTATCTTTTTGCCTATCCTTCTCTTCTTAAATGTCGATGGTCTTTGCTAACTGTTTCATCACCCGTTAGCCACATAATGGCAGTAAAATTATATCTACTTACTTATACTTGTACCATTAATTTACCTACCTAATTTTGAATGTTGTGTGCATTTAGACATGGGATTGATTCTTCATTTACTATTTACTGTCAAAATAACAGTAAGGCTAATTTACATGCAACTGGTGCAGTCCACATGGGCGAGGGCAGTTATGTGATTAAATATGAGAATCTGCAAGCTACCATATGAATCTGAGATGGGCTTTCTGTTTGTGAAAACAGCATCTCGCTGTCTGGAGCCACATTAAAACACACTGAGCAGAATGATATTGTAGTACTTGCAACTGTAATATGCAGCTGGTCTGAAGTATGCAAAATAACTACTCAGAAGATATTTGAATTTCGTAGCTTTGAATTAAGTTTGGATTAGCTGTCAGGCGTGCTTTGAAAACAGTTAATTCCTAATTATTGCCTGCAATCCCCCCTAGTTCTAAATGTATATATCATATTCAAATCAATACCTATGAATATCATTACCTAGGGGTGGAAGATTGCAACCTTCACGTAGTCTACTCTGTTTCGACGAATGCAATCAACCCGAGGAAGGGGTTAGCCACTTGCAACTCAAAAGAGGTAAAATCTCTTTACATAGTAGATATTAAGGTGTTGGAACTTTCTGCTCCATAGAGGTGCAGTTGCTTTGTCTACTTATGGAGGAGGTTATGGTTGAATTCTGGGCTATGAAGAGTGTAGGAGGATATAGGGATAAGGTGGTTATGGGGATAAGGTAAAGATAGCTGACATCTGATTGAACAGTGGAGATGCTTGAGGGGCCACAAGGTTTATTTCTGCTTCTGTTCTTGATGCATGGATGGCAAGAAGCTAAGAAGAATGACAACAAAAATTAGAAAGGTAAAGTCCGTGTAATTATAACATCAAGGATTTTAACAAATCCGTACATTACAAAGGAATTTGGGTTGGGAATGGGTTACTAAGAAATGAATTGGATAAAATGACAGACAAATTTATTATACAAATTATTAAGGGGCCATTACATCAGGAGAAGAGGTTGGAGGTTATATTGCCAGATTTGAAGTTAACAGCTGAGAAATTAAAAATAAAATATAAAATTCGAACAGAATAAAAGTATTGTCCAGATGGATTGCATCCATGTTGTAAATGATTCTATGGAAGACATAATAGAGATTTTACTACTAAATAATTCCATAACAATAATTGTAGTGCCAGCAGACACATCATCACATAATGTTCTTTGAAAAGAGAGATTGAACATGTCTGGTTAACTAATGTTGGGTGTAGGAAAAATGTTATTAAAGAAGAAAATATTCTTTGATTTATTCAAATTCATCGATATATTCAAAAGGCCTGCCAAGGGTGGTACGTAAGTAATGGAGCAGTGTCAGGGAGCAAGATGCAAAATGGAGAGTTCACCTGGTTTCAGAATGATATCGGAGAGTGGGGTCATATGGCATAGAAATAGGCCATTTGGCTCACCAAATCCACAGTGACCACAAATCACCCATTTACACTACTCCTACACACATTTATATTATTCTACCCATATTCTCATACCTCACCCAAGATTCTACCACTTGCCTAAGAATAATTAACTGACCAACCAGAATGTCTTTAGAACGTGGGAGGAAACTGGAGCACGCAGGGGAAACCTTTGTGGTCATAGAAAGAGTTTGCAAACTCCACACAGACAGCTCTGGAGGTCAGGATTGAACTCAGGTTGCTGGAATTGTGAGGCAGCAACTTTACTAGTTGTGTCACTATTGGAGTAAAAATCAGAGTGGCTGAGGTAGAAAGTGAAATTCCATTTATGGAGTCAACTGTGTTTATTAAGATTTATCGCAATGATTTAGAATCTGAAAACAAGAATAACATTTCAGAATTTGTGCATGATGTCAAATTAGGGAGGGTTGGGAAATAGCCAATGCGGAGAAAGGCTGCAACAAGTTAAAAGATAACTTGAGTTAGCCAAGTGAAACAGTACATAACTAGTAAATGGGTCCCAGTAGAGAGAGGATCACACTTTGACAAGAAAGGGTTACAAACGATGAAAAGGGGTCTCAGAGAAAATGTACACAAGCCACTGAAGGATGCAACTTGGGAAAAAGATGCAAAATAATAAATCAAGCATTGGGTTTGCTTTTGGAGGAATCAGTCTAAAAAATAGCGAAATTGTGCTAATGTATCAAATCCTGATGAGGCTATATTTTGAGACTGCATTGAATTTTTGGTGACATGATAAAAAAAAAAATCAATGTGATCATTACACAAATTGACTTCCAAGTTTCCTACATTTCAAAATTCAGTCCATAAAATAAATCCATCAGCTGTAAATCCCCTTGGGACATCCTAAGGTTGTTAAACACATTTATTACAATGTAAGTGCAGACATGAACCACTGTCAGTTTTACTGCTGTTAGTGATTCACAATCAATGGAATAACAGTTTAAAAATAGCAACAATGATTCAAAAAAACATTTCATTTTCTTCGGATCAATCTGGTTCATTGTTATTACCAAATGATCTGACAATTAGAGAAGGTTACAAATAAAGCTTATTCTTGAGTTCTTTAGCAGGTTGAATCAGCACTAGCCCACATACTGTTTCTTTAGGTAGACACAAAATGCTGGAGTAACTCAGCGGGACAGGCAGCATCTCAGAAATGCTGCCTGTCCCGCTGAATTATTTTAGCATTTTGTGTGGAACATTGATTTAAACCAGCGTCTGCAGTTCTTTCCTACTGTTTCTTTAGATTGGGTCTGGGTTTGTAGGCTATGTTTTGCTCGCTAAAAAGGAGTGCCCTGTGCAATGGTGTAACATTATAATGTTGCAGTTACCATATCCATTCTGGTGGACACAAAGAGCTATTCAGAGCTTTTCAGTTCACCCTACACGAAACAACACTCATCGTCTTTCTCCAGAGACGCTGCCTGATCGGCGGGTTACTCAAGCACTTTGTGTCTATCTTCGGTATATACCAACATCTGCAGTTCTTTTCAACACGTATCCATTCTGATGTTGGCTGATTACTGATAATGGGGAAGATGCACATGAAAAAAAAAAAATCACAATGGGTAGTTCAGCAAAATGTTTGTTGCCACTTTTGCCTCCAGATTACATATCATGAAAAATATTTTTTTGGATCATGCTAATTTAACCAGGTTGTCATGACTGACAAAAACCTTGGTCAAATTTTGTAAATCCAGCGATGCCACAGAAAATGTAAATATTTTACTTATGTTTATGTTAATTATTGAATACTTATATATAAATCTACAATTCTTTATATTAAATATTGTCATCAAATATACTGAGAATGGCTGAACATTATGCACTATTTTAACTGTGATTTTTTGCTTATATTCATAGAAACAAGCTTTTTACTTGGAAATGCTCAGATTGTAGACTGGCCGGTAGTCTACAGCAATGATGGATTTTGCAAGTTGTCAGGATATCATCGAGCTGAAGTAATGCAGAAAAGCAGCACCTGCAGGTAAACCAAACGCTTTAGTCTTACTGTGTTGTGATTGCACGGCAATTTTCATTTTTAAGGAAAAAGCAGAACTCTGGCAGGATAAATCACCTAGGCTATAAAGAACAGATTTACGGCCCATTTAGGATATCTAAAAGTTGAAGCTTGCCTGCACTGCACTGCACTATGCCTGTTGGGCGTTGACCTATTGGAATCTAAATTTCACAGAAGTGGCAATGTCACTCTGGAGGCTATTAAATGATAGTTCCAGAACTTAGTTTCTTATGATCTCTGAAATCACACAATCACAATCACAATAATACTTTATTAACCAAGTATGTTTTGCAACATACGAGGAATTTCATTTGCCAAGTTAGTCATCCAAATAAAAAAAACAACGGAATGCACAAAACACATTTTAACATAAACATCCACCACAGTGACTCCTCCACATTCCTCACTGTGATGAAAGGCAAAACACCATTCAAATCTCTTCCTTTTGTTCTCCTGCGGTCGGGGGCCTCGAGCCCTCCGTTGACAGGATGATCTTGACTCCCGTTGACCCCCGCAGCCGGCGGCATTTTGGCCCTCCGTGTCGGGGAGATCAACTCCTGCATTGGGGGGATGTCGGCTCCCCTGCGCCGGCGATCGAACCTTGCGTCGGGGCTGGTTGAGCTTCTGCGTCATTGGAGCTCCCTACTAGCCTCTCCCGAGATTGCGAGCCCCCGATGTAAAGTCCGCAGGCAGCGGTTGGAGCGATCCCAAGCAAGGATCGGCTCCGTTGTTAAGTCCACTCCAAGTAGGGCTCAAGTCAGTCAGAGGAGGCCTCCAGCTCCGTCGATGGTAGGCCCCAGAGAGACTGGAGAATGTGATCCGGAAAATAATCGCATCTCCGGCAAGGTAAGAAACTGAAAAAAAGTTTCCACCGACCATCTTCCACTTCCCCCACATAAAACAAACTGGAGGACATTTACACAAACCTTTAACACAAGCTAAAAATTAAAAAAAAAGACAAAGAAACGGACAGATTGTTGGCTGTGCTGCAAATCGTTTGGCGCCCCTGCTGGTTCATGTGAGGAACACACACTATATGACCTGACATAACATATCTGTGACTTGCACCGTTTTAATTTTGTTAAAGTATCTTTCCATGAAATGTTGTTGGCTCCTCTTAATCTCCTAAACATTTCTCCACTTTAGGAGGTAAAGGGTAATTTCAATGTCTTTGAGAAATTACTTAAAGAAAATCTGATTCATTGGATACATTAGAACATAGGCACAGGCCATTGTCTTTAGGGAATAGAAAGGTTGGATTAAGTGTAGGGATGGGTGTAATATCCTGTTTTCTGAGAGGACCATATAGTATGAAACTCGGAGGTAAATGTGTTGTAGCATTTCTAATAGAGGAGTTCATCGTTAATTCCCTCCTTGGACCTGATCAAGCATCTTTTCCCAATTAATAGATGAGATCACTATACCTGAAGTTAGCCAGCCACTTATAATAATTTGTGGCTCAAAGAAAATCATGGTGTATATCACTGCTTTGTTGATGTTTGGTGGAATATTTCTGGAACTCGCTGCCTGAGGGGTTGGTAGAATCTTCCATATTTAAGTCAAACCCCTGACTGATTTCAACGGTCTGACCCTATGGTACACCCTGTGTCATTTGGTGTTCACTGGCACACACGGGAGGACACATGGCTGGTCTTCTTGTGTGCTGTTGATTCAGTGGGTGAAACACGCTGCTTACTCTACCCGAAACTTGTTGGTCTCCCAACACAGCAAGATGTCCTTCAAGAAATGTTGCTAACCAGCCCATTCCAGATGGTAGGAGTACATGCTGAGCAGTGTTGCAGTGCTAATTGTTTAGGTGCCGGAACTGTCAAACAGGGGTGCCATTTCAGGTTTTGCTTGGGGGGGGGGGGCAAGCTAGTCTCCCAAGAGGGTCAAACAAGATTATAGCCTATCGCTACATCCCAGTGTATAACTAATACAATAAAACATATAATATTTAATTTCATAATATGACAGAATATTTCACGGTTGCATTCACTAATTATCATGATATATAATTATCAAGCTAGTAAAGAAAAAGATGGTAATCATGTATTTTACAAGTAATTACCTACTTACCAAATGCCACCAATGAGAAGTTTCACAATAATTTCCACAAAGGGTCATGCATAATTTGTGTTAAGCGGTCTGAATCAACTCTTGTGGTCCTGGTGCGGGAGGGTAGGGGGAGGTCTGTGTTGGGGAAGGTGGTGAGGGAGGCAGGTCGTGGGTGGAGAGGTGGTGGGGTGTGTGTTGGGGTGCGGGGGTCAATGTGCTGCAGTTGGGGGTCTTTGTGTGGGGGGGGGTGAATCGAACCCTCCCTCCTCTAAGCATCGTAGGCAAGATGCACTTGGTTGGATGAGAAAGCGGGCATTGAATCCGCACTCACACGCAGGGGCTCTGAAACTTGGTGCCTGTCGCCATTCACTAAGTTACAGGTGGAGGTGGAATATACAGGGTGCTGGCATCTATTTGGATTTTACAAACAGGTCTCTATGTATCGCTCTTATCAAGACAAAGTATCAGGTAGTGCTCCATTGGCATTGAACCAGCTCAGTTATTAATGTACCCAGCGAGCATGGTAACATTTCACAACCATTGTGTTAATGAACAGATAGTCAGTGTTAAAATCCGCTGTTAAATTCCCGGCTAGTTAAAATTCCCCGCTGTTTATTTTGGCTTTTTTTCACAGATTTGCCGCAGCGGTGCTCCGGTGAGCTCCGGCAGCACTGCACCCCTGGTATGCACTGAAGCTTGGCAGAGCCAACGTCAAGGCCCTGTGGGGGGAGGACTACAGTCTAGGGTCCTTCCACTGCTGGACATTGATGGGCAGAGTCTGGTGGGGACACCCCTCAAATAAGGGAAGTGATATGACCCCAGGCGGCTAGGGTGCTTTGTGTAAAGATAGATGCGAACACTACTGAGCATGAGCATGACCCAAGTCCCCTGGAAAATATTTCTTATATATTTTCATGGAATGTACCGAGCTAGGTTTTTTAAAATCTTGACAGACCCTATATCATAAAATATAAGAACTAGAATTCTGCTGAATCTGTGCTGAGGATCTTTATAGTATCATTTTTAGTTGCTATGTGCATTTATTGATTTTACTTGTGTGGGCTTCTAAAAATAAAATGACCAAAATAAGATTAATGATTGGTAGCAGCATGGCATTTCTGCAGGTGTCGATGTTTTAAAAAGAATGGGTAAAGTAAACTGGATAAAAAGGAAGAAAGCAATAACAATTTGCGATGAATTGTATTCCTAGTGTAGTATAATATAGACTTGCCTTTATTACTGCATTACCATTCATTGCTTCATCTGAAACAATTCAAACGTAGCAATAATTACGCCTGGATTTTTTTGTTTTCTGTGTGAGGGTGTAAATAGCTTGGATTTTGCTTTGGGCGAAGCATAGGATTTCTTTCCTCATATGACTCAGTAGCTGTGATTAAACAACACTGCTCTGATGATTTCAGAGCAAGATAATGGAGTTCCAGACCTACAGGGAATGTGATGAGTTAAAAATATATATTATTGTTCCCAAAATTATGAAGATACTCTAGACGTGTTATTGAGCATGAAATAATCAATGGCATAGAACAAGTGAATTTTGCCCAGTCATAGAGTTGTATTGCATAGAAACTGACTCTTCAGCCTGCGCATCCATGCTCATCAACCCTGGCTATCTATACCAATCCCACTTGTCCTCATTAATGAATTCCACATACCTGCTCTGATGTCCCTGAAATGTTGTTGCTTTTCCTGCCTCTACCACTTCCCCGAGCACCTCATTCCAGATACCAGCTACTCTTTGTGTGAAAAATGTATCCCTGAGATCTCCTTTATACCTCTTCACTCTTAACTTAAACCTATTGTTCCTAGTTTTTAGAGACACCCCTGCCATGTGAAGCAGACATATCTATGCGTCTCATAATTTTATATATCTCTATCATGTTGTTTCTTAGATTTCTTTGCTCCAGGGAAAACCATGCCCAACTTATCTAATTTATTTTAATAACTCAAGCCCTCCACTCTAGCTAACATCCTTGTGAATCCTTTCTGTACCGTCTTTAATTTAACATCTTTCATTCTCACATCTCTGCTGCAATGTGACAACCAGAATTCCAACCTTTGGTCTAAGTGCAGCCAAACATTGATTTGTAGAACTGTAGCATGATTTCCAATTATTGTATTCAGTGTCTCGGCCAATTAAGGTATCCATGCCTTGTGCCACCTCAACACCCCTGCAATGCCAATTTCAGGGAACTATGTGCATTTACTCCAAGGTCTCCCTGTTCAATGACACTCACCAGGCGCCTGCCATTCTCTGTGTATGTCCTGCTCTAGTTTAACTTCCAAAATGCATCAATTTGCACATGTCTGATTTAAATTCTATCTACCATACCCCTGCCCCTCTTTCTCATTTGATCTATATCCCATTGTCACCTTAGACATCCTTCATTACTATCAACTTTACTATCAGTTATGTAGTCCTCTGCAAACTTACTAAACTTTCTTAAAGCTACATTCTCATTCAATAGTGGAATACTGTGCAATTGTGGAATTCATTGCCACAGATGGCTGTGGAGCCCAAGACATTGGGTATTTTTAAAGCAGACTTCGGTAGATTCTTGTTTAATAACGGTATTAATTGTTATGGGGCAAAAGCAGGAGAATGAAAACTTGAGATGGGAAAAATAGTTTAGCTATGATCAAATGGCCGAGTAGACTCAATGGGCTGAATGGCCTAATTCTGCTCCGATGTTTTATGGTCTTATGGTCATTCAAATCATTAATATATATGACAAATAAAAGAGGACCTAGCACTCATTCCTGTGGGACACAGTTGGTCACAGCCCTCCAATCTGTAAAAGATGGGGATGGTGGGAACATTTTGGATGGTGGGTATGGGAGTGAGTTTGGCAAGACATGTTCAAACCTTCACAAAAATCATGGATGCAGTTTAAATTTTTTTTCCCAAAAGTAAACTTTATTCAGAATAAAATGTCTACGAAACCACAACTGTGCCAAATCACTTCCTACATTTGCAGTGTCTATACATTAAATAGTGTCATACTCAGTAGTGTTCGCACCTATCTTTACACAAAGCATCTTAGCCTCCTGGGGTCATATCACTTCCCTTGTTTGAGGGGTGTCCCCACCAGACACTGCCTCTCAATGTCCAGCAGTGAGAGGACCCTACGCTGTAGTCCTCTCTCCACAGAGTCTTGACGTTGGCTGTGCCAAGGTTCAGTGCATTCCTCAGCACGTACTTCTACTGTCTGGAATAGAAACATAGAAAATAGGTGCAGGAGTAGGCCATTTGGCCCTTCGAGCCTGCACCGCCATTCAATGTGATCATGGCTGATCATCCAACTCAGTATCCCGTACCTGCCTTCTCTCCATACCCCCTGATCCCTTTAGCCACAAGTGCCACATCTAACGCCCTCTTAAATATAGCCAATGAACTGGCCTCAACTACCTTCTGTGGCAGAGAATTCCAGAGACTCACCACTCTCTGTGTAAAGAATGTTTTCCTCATTTCGGTCCTAAAGGAATTCCCCCTTATCCTTAGACTGTGACCCCTTGTTCTGGACTCCCCCAACATCGGGAACAATCTTCCAGCATCTAACTTGTCCAACCCCTTAAGAATTTTGTAAGTTTCTATAAGATCCCCCCTCAATCTTCTAAATTCCAGCGAGTACAAGCCGAGTCTATCCAATCTTTCCTCATATGAAAGTCCTGACATCCCAGGAATCAGTCTGGTGAATCTTCTCTGTACCCCCTCTATGGCAAGGATGTCTTTCCTCAGATTTGGAGACCAAAACTGTACGCAATACTCCAGGTGTGGCCTCACCAAAACCCTGTACAACTGCAGTAGAACCTCCCTGCTCCTATACTCAAATCCTTTCGCTATGAATGCTAACATACCATTTGCTTTCTTCACTGCCTGCTGCACCTGCATGCCTACTTTCAATGACTGGTGTACCATGACACCCAGGTCTCGTTGCATCCCCCCCTTTCCTAATCTGCCACCATTCAGATAATAGTCTACCCTCATGTTTTTGCCACCAAAGTGGATAACCTCACATTTATCCACATTATACTGCATCTGCCATGCATCTGCCCATTCACTCAGCCTATCCAAATCACCCTGCAGCCTCCAAGCATCCTCCTCACACCTAACTATACCCCCCAGCTTGGTATCATCTGCAAATTTGGAGATGTTGCATTGAATTCCCTCGACCAAATCATTAATATATTTTGTAAATAGCTGGGGTCCCAGCACTGAGCCTTGCGGCACCCCACTAGTCACTGCCTGCCATTCTGAAAAGGACCCGTTTACTCCTACCCTTTGCCTCCTGTCTGCTAGCCAGTTCGCTATCCACATCAATACTGAACCCCGAATACCGTGTGCTTTAAGTTTGTATGCTAATCTCTTATGTGGGACCTTGTCGAAAGCCTTCTGAAAGTCTAGATATAACACATCCACTGGTTCTCCCTTATCCACTCTACTAGTTACATCCTCGAAAAATTCTATCAGATTTGTCAGCCATGATTTACCTTTCGTAAATCCATGCTGACTTTGTCCAATGATTTTACCACTGTCCAAATGCGCTGCTATCCCATCTTTAATAACTGACTCTAGCAGTTTCCCTACTACCGATGTTAGACTAACTGGTCTGTAATTCCCCGCTTTCTCTCTCCCTCCTTTTTTAAAAAGTGGGGTTACATTAGCTACCCTCCAATCCTCAGGAACTACTCCAGAATCTAAGGAATTTTGAAAAATAATCACTAATGCATCCACTATTTCTGTGGCTACCTCCTTGAGTACTCTGGGATGCAGACTATCTGGCCCTGGGGATTTATCGGCCTTCAATCCGTTCAATTTACCCAACACCACCTCCCGGCTAACCTGGATTTCACTCAGTTCCTCCATCTTATTTGACCCCCGTTCCACTGCTATTTCCGGCAGATTATTTATGTCTTCCTTGGTGAAGACAGAACCAAAGTAGTTATTCAATTGGTCTGCCATGTCCTTGTTCCCCATGATCAATTCACCTGTTTCTGACTGCAAGGGACCAATATTTGTTTTAACAAGTCTCTTTCTCTTCACATATCTATAAAAACTTTTGCAGTCAGTTTTTATGTTCCCTGCCAGTTTCCTTTCATAATCTATTTTCCCTTTCCTAATTAAGCCCTTTGTCCTCCTCTGCTGGATTCTGAATTTCTCCCAGTCCTCCGGTAGGCTGCTTTTTCTGGCAAATTTGTATGCCTCATCTTTTGTTTTTATACTATCCCTGATTTCCCTTGTTATCCATGGATGCACCACCTTCCCCGATTTATTCTTTTGCCAAACTGGTCTGAACAACTTTTGTACTGGGCAAGATTTCCTGAAGGACATCTCACTGTGTTGGGAGACCAACAAGTTTTGGGTGGAGCAAGTAGCATCTTTCACCCGCTGAATCAACAGCACACAAGAGGACCAGCCACTACCACCCACTGCCTCCTACCACCAACCCAGTTTTTTGTATCCAATTTGATAGCCCAACCTGGATCCTATGTGTTCTAACCTTACAGACCAACGTGCCTTGCGGGACCTTGCTACATGGCTTGCGGAAGTCCATCGAGACAATGTCCACTTCCCTACCATCGATAATCATCTTAATCACCTCTTCAAATAAAACACCATTAGTACAGGTGTCAAGGGTTATGGGGAAGGCAGGAGAATGGGGTTGAGAGGAAAAATAGATTAGCCATGATTAAGCCATCAGTCACCTACCCACCGTGGAAGGGATCTATCGTAGTCGCTGCCTCAAAAAGGCAGCCAAAACCATCAAGGACCCACACCATGCTGGCCACACACCTATCTCACCACTGCATTGGGGAGAAGGTACAGGAACCTGGAGGCTGTAATGTCCAGGTTCAGGAGCAGCTTCTTCCCCACAGCCGTCAGGTTATTAAACACAACGGATAAGCAATGAGCTCTGAACTGCAAATGACTATATTATTATTTGTTATTTGCACTATATTTCTTATTTATTGAACTTTTTATTTTTTTTTCCGTTATATACAATGCTTGCATATTCACATATTCTGTTGTGCTGCAGCAAGTATGAATTTCATTGTACCGTCCGGAGCACATGACAATAAAACACTCTTGACGACTCTTTTGATTGAATGGTGGAGTAGACTTGATGGGGTGAATGGCCTAATACTGCTCCTGGAACTTATGAATTTATGAACAATCTAATTTATGAGACAAGATTTTCCATGCTCAAAGCCATGCTGAATATTAAATGGAAGAAATATGTCGGAAGGAAATGCAGATGCCGGTTTACACCGAAGATAGACCAAAAAAGCAGAAGAAACTCAGTGGTCAGGAAGCATCGCTGGAGAAAAGGAATAGGTGACATTTTGCGTTGAGACCCTTTTTCAGACTGAAGAAGGTCCCTACCTGAAATGTCACCTGTTCTTTGTCTCTAGAGATGCTGCCTGACTCGTTGAGTTACTCCAGCGTTTTGTGTTTTGGAATATTGAAGAAAGAAGAGCGCATTTAGACAGGGAATCATTGGAACAGTAAAGAGTAAATTGGATTTGTCACCTCTGGGGTTTGGCTGTATTAAAGGGAATTGGGCGCACACTGTGATCTATTATTTTGGATTAGAATCACAAGAAAAAAGTTAATTTACCTTGGCTAATTTATTCATGATTACTGGCATGATCTTGCAGGATGAAGGTCTTATATAATGTTTTGTACATGGAACATGGGGAATACTTGTAAGGGTAGCATTTATTGTCTGGCATCATCAATTTTGGTGTCATCCGCAAATTTACTAGTTATGCTGCCCACTTTCTCATCCAAAACATTAAGATATATTACGGATTACCGAGGACCCAGCACTGATCCCTGTGGCACACTGGTGGTCCCAGACTTTCATCGGCAAAACAACCCTCCTCAACCACCAACTGCCGCCTAGCACTATGCCAGTATTGTATCCAGTTTAACAGCTTACTCTGGATCCTATGCTTAACTGCCCTTGACGTAGGACATAGAACATAGAGCAGTACAGGCCCTTCAGCTTACAATGTCTGCGCCGAACATGATGCCATCAGTTATCTACCTGCACATAACTGTTTCCCTCTATTCCCTGCATATCCGTATGACTTTCAAATGCCACTAATGCATCTGCTTTACCACCACTACCGGCAGCACATTCCAGCCACTCACCATAGTCTGTGTAAAATACTTGCCATGCACATCTCCTTTGCTGGGCCATTTCAGATGGTAGATGGAAGTATCCATTGTTACTATATATGGAGGCAAGGATATCCATAGAGGTGATCAAGGATGGATACTGATTGAAGATTAGTATCCAAAGCTTCTGGTTCTGGCATTGTGCACACAGCAGCAACCCAACAGTTGATAGAAACATAGAAAATAGGTGCAGGAGTAGGCCATTCGGCCCTTCGAGCCAACACCGCCATTCAATATGATCATGGCTGATCATCCAAAATCAGGAGCCTGTTCCTGCTTTTTCCCCATATCCCATGATTCCGTTAGCCCTAAGAGCTATTTCTAAAGGGCCTGTCCCACTTTCCTGAGTTACTCACAAATTCTCCCGAGTTTTCCCCTTGATTCAAACTCGGAGAATGTCCGTAGCGAGTCCATAACGAGTCCGTAGGAGGCTGTAGGAGTCCGTAGATATATCGTAGTGGCTCGTTATGTCAGCCGTAGGTACTCGGGGCATCAGGTAAGTCGGGACGTTTTTTCCAGCATGACAAAAAAGTCCACGAGTAAAAAGATAGTCGGGAGGAGGAGTTCCTAGATCACAAAAATCTTGATCTTATTTTACGGCCCTTTCAACTAGGCAGAGGACTCGGGAAAGTGGGACAGGCCGTTAACTCTCTCTTGAAAACATCCAGTCAATTTGCCACTACCTTCTGTGGCAGAGGATTCCACAAATCCACAACTCTATGGGTGAAAAATGTTTTCCTCATCTCAGTTCTAAATGTCCTATCCCGTATTCTTAAACTGTGACCACTGGTTCTGGGCTCCCCCAACATTTTTTCTGCACCTAGTCTTTTGATTTATGACCGTTGGCAGACCAATTTTCCTCCTGGGATAGATAAAGTTCTGTCGTATCATATTGTATCATATCGTAAGATTCGCTCCTTGATTTGCAGACATAGTGAAGCTGTTGGTGAAAAAATAGACCTGTGATGGGATTTTTAATCGTCTTTGCCTGGTGGAACTAACATGAAAGGGACAGTTAAATGTCGCATCCACTTACATTCCCATTCCCACTCACCACCATCATAACATATTGAGGCACAGTGTAGAAGTTGACAGAAATCTAATAAATTTGCACTTGGAACAAAAATGCTGGCATCAGTAACATAAATCGGTGAATATTTACACAACCATAAAAACCCAACTGTTGCGTGGCTTTCAGGAAAGAGCAATATTTTAAAAGATCATCTTTTCTGATGCACATGGATTAATGAATGAACACATCACTGTATTATCTGCCTTGTGGACATGTAGCATCACACAAAATGTATGGAAGACATTTGGCCCATCTTGATTGTACTACATTTTGAAATCATTAGCTCACCCAACTCCTTTCCTGTCATACTACAGTTTTTTTCTGTTTGTACAGACTAAATGCTTGAAGGATTCTCCTTACAGTGGGGGAATCCAGAACCAGGGAACCCATGAGGTAAACAGTTTAGGACTGAGAAGAGAGGACCTTACTTCAACTAAAGAATGTGAAACTGCGAAAGTTGAGGCCAGATTACTAAATATATTCAAGGAGTTGGAAATATTTCTCATTGCTAAAGCTATCAAGAGTTATAGGGATGAAGCTGGAAGAAGATGCAACATTTGGACGATCAACCGTGGTTATATTGAATGGCAGAGCAGGCTTGAAGGATCAGTGATCTATTCTATCCTAACATCAATATGTCTATGGGTGTATGGAGGCACCATCCAGCAAATCCCAGCTATATATAGATGTTAAACACACACATCATTGAACAGCATCTTTGGAGTGAAGGTGACAGGATAAATGTTTGTTATGAAAGCCATTGCCAGGATGATCTTTCATTGTTCAGAATTTTCAATTTTATTTCATCATTCCAATATCTGGGATATCACCAGAAAACCATATTGATATTCATAACTGCTCAGGGTATAAATTAATTTCCTATAATATATACTAAGCAGGTTATGTTGCATTTCACAGTCATATAGCATGGAAGCAGGCCCTTCGGCCCAACTTGTTCATGCCACCCAAGCAGACCCATCTTCCCTTGTCCCATTTGCTTGTATTTGGGCCACATACCTCTAAACCTTTCCTGTCCAAGTGTCTTTTAAAAGCTGTTATAGTATCTGGCTCAACTACCTCCTTTGGCAGCTTATTCCATATACTCACCACATTTCAAATGAAAAATTTGCCCCTCAGGTTCCTATTACATAGTGCGCCTCTCACCTTAAACCTGTGTCCATTGATTTTTGATTCCACTACCTTGGGCAAAAGACTATGCAGCCACCCTGTTTATTCACTTCTATGAGATCACCCCTCCTTTGCTCCAAGGAATAAAGTTCTGCTCACCATTCCCCCTGTAACTCAGCCCCTCAACTCTGGCAACATCTCCCTGAATCTTCTCTGCACTCTTTCCAGCTTAAAGGCATCCTTCCTGTAATAGGGTGACCCAAGCTGAACACAGTACCACAAATGAGGCTTCACCAACATCTTGGACAACTGCAACATAACATCCCGACTTCTGCACTCAATATTTTTACTGATATTGCGCATTCTGCAAATACACCACAGGACAATGTTTTACCCAAAATATTAAGTAATTTATATATTCAATGAGTGGAAGGTCTTTCTATAAAGAAAGCTTCCGGAATTCATCTTAAGAGCAGGACATTCTATCATAATCAGTGAATTAACATTCTGTATTATTGAGCTAAGAAAATAGAAACTGTGGATGCGTATGATCTCAGATCACCACTAGTCCGAAGAACAGACATTTAAGTTGGTGGATTCAAAACTCCAATCAAATGTATATACACACAGAGGCAGATTTGGTTGAAGTTATGCTGATAAAATAGGTAGATTAGTGATGGCGCCAACTCTCAGATTGATTTCCAAGGGTAAGGTAGTAAAAGCCAAGATGAAAACAACAAACCAAACTCGCAGCATCCCTCAATGCCATGCCGTTTACCACAAAGAAGGAAGAGGGTCGTGGACACATGATGACATTGCCATTTCCTGGCTCCACTCAAAGCTGGGCACCATCACTACTTGGAAATCTAGTGCCATTCCTTCATTGTCTAAATCTTTCAACTTCCTATCCTACAGTATTTTGGAGTAACTTTTTTCCAGAAAGAAAGGTTGAAGAAGGTAGTCATCACCACCTTCTCAATAGGGATGGGTGATGACTGCTGGTCTTGCCTAGGTCAACCACATACTAAATGGGATTACATTTTCAAATATACGACAGTCAGAGATTAGTAACATTCCAGTTCTTAACTAGAATGGAGAGTGTTCAGTATGTGCAGTGGGCGGCACAGTGGCGTAGCAGTAGAGCTACTGCCTTACAGTGCCAGTGACCTGAGTTTGATCCTGACTAAGGGAGCTTATCTGTAGGGTGTTTGTACCTTCTCCCCTTGACCTGCGTGGTTTTCTCCAAGATCTTTGGTTTCCTCCTACACTCCAAAGAGGTACAGGTTTGTAGGTTAATTGGCTTGGTATAAATGTAAAAGAAAGTAAAAATTGTCCTTAATGTGTGTAGGGTAGTGTTAATGTGCGTGGATCGCTTGTCAGTGTGGACTCGGTGGGCCAAAGGGCCTGTTTCCCCGCTGTATTCCACATGATACACTATCCTGACTCAGACATATAGTATTGTTCCTTCATCATCACTTGGTCTAACTAATAGAATATCATACCTGACAGCACTGCAGGAATATCTTCATCACATAGACTGCAATGATTCCGTGCTTGACTGCTTTTTGAAGATTAATTAAAAATGGGCAATAATTGATGGCCTTCCCACTTTCCACAAACAAATAAACAAATAGAGTAAAGGTCCCTACTTACCAAAGCTAGACACCAAATGCTGGTAACTCAGCGAGACAAGCAGCATCTCTGGAGAGAAGGAATGGGTGAATGTCCCATCAGTCTGAAGAAGGGTCTCAACCCGAAACGTCACCCATTCCTTCGCTCCAGAGATGCTGCCTATCTCGCTGAGTTACACCAGTCTTTTGTGTCTATCTTTGGTTTAAACCAGCATCTGCAGTTCCTTCCTGCACATCCCTACTTATCAACAATGCTGAAACTATTAGTAATATATGTAAAACTAATTACATTCACAGAGATAATGCCAAAGTTATATTGAACACTATTTCCTTTGTGAAACTGGTAGATTACATCTGGAGCTGATGTCTTATTTTCATATTGGTTTAGTAAGCTCTTATGATAATGGGCAATAAATTAAAATGAGTTAATCAGGTTTATTCTTCACCAACATTTCTTTCAGTTCCATTTCCTACTAAAGCATTGTTAGATTGATGGGTATAATAAATGTGGTTTTAATATACGTTTTCAGTTAGTAAAACCTGTGCATTGAAATTATCATTTGTCTTTAACATCAAGTTTAAATACCAGACACAAAATGTTCTTTATGGTCAATAGCAATTTAGTGGTTTCAAAAACTGAATACTAATTTTATGTATGAATGTTTGTCAGTTCAATAAATCACTAGAAATAAGAAAATGTAATTACAATTTATTAAAGTAGGTCATTTTCTATATTATAGCTTTTTAAAAAATAATTACACGGAATATTGGAAGATAGATATATTTTATGTTTGCAGTAGCATTGAACTATTTTATTTTTGTAATATGGAATGGTTCTCCTTTCATATCTTAAATCTGATAATGATTTTCATTGCTTTCTAGATTGTTGCCCACTTAGATTTAATAGCTTCAAGTCATTAATTCTGATTTGTGTGGTTAATGCGTTTGCTAGGTCTCTTGGACTATGCAGTGCATCTTTTCCTTTATAACTTTATGATCCAATTATTGGATTTGTATAAACCCAGAAACATTCTAAAGCACCTTTCTAATGATGAATAATACAGATTTTGCTTGAGTTGTCTGGTGTTATTGTACTGAATGACTGTAATTGCAGGCTTCATGTTTCTAATGGTCCGTATAATGCAATCAATTGGCATTTTTAGCTACATGAACATAAGCTGTTTCTTTTATCATATTTTGTAAATATGTTATCTAATGAAAGGAAATGAGGTGTGAAATCCCACATAAATTGTTCCACTCATTGGCAGAATTAAAATATGAGACATTAAGTAAATGCCATTTAATTCAGTAACAGCTTGTCACATCCAATGTTTATGCTCTCCCTGCACTCATTATTCCAAGATATTTGCCTTCTGCAAATGACATCTGTAAATGGAGAGTCAGTTACATTTTATCTCTATTGCCACAATAAAGATTGGTACTGCATGCCCAGATGGATAGCAAACGTGTAAAATGATGCTGCCTGAAACCAGAAAAGACTGGAAAGACTGGTGGCATTATGTAGAAAGAGAAATATCATTAAATTGTGCAGATTAAAGATCCTTCATCAGAAGTTTATTTCAGATATCTGACATCTGCAGTTTTTAAAATATTTGTTTTGCTATGCCACATTGTCTCTTGTTGGTACCAAAGCTAGAATAATGAATACTGTGCCATTTACATTCCAACATCATTCTTTTCTGAACACTCTTAAGTAAATGTTGCTATGTTGTACATACTAAATACACAATTTATGTCGTTTGAATCCTGTTTCTAAAATTCAGTTCTCTTGAAATCAATACACTGAACATTTATTGTCACTTAACAGAAAACAAAACATGTGAAACAACAATGAAATATTACAGATGTTGTATGTAAATACAAAATACATTTACAGTAGTTTGGTATTTCCTTTGATGTGAATTAATATTTTCCCCTTTTTCACCCAAATTAGGCAAATGTAAGAAGAGCCTGCATTTATTTAATCAGGGACAGTCGTCTATGCAAACTGGAACTTAATTTTATGACTAGGTTCCTGTTCACTCCAAAACTATCGTGGGCCCAAAAAAGCTTGACTCCACAATGTTAACATGTTCCCAACAATGGAACGATGACTGACAACTTGCCTTTATTTAACTGAAGAAGGGTCCCGACCCGAAACGGCACCTATCCATTTTCTCTAGATATGCTGTCTGACCCACTGAGTTACTCCAGCATTTAGTATCTATTTTTGGTATAAACCAGCATCTGCGGTTCCTTTTTTATCACAACTTGTCTTTATTGCTGTGCATCAGCCTTTCAAGAACTGCTTGTTCAATACTGTAATTGGCAACTAATCAGCTGCTAGCCTTCTCCTCTGTCATCTGCAGAGACTATAATACAATGAAAGAGTGCCAGGCATAAAAGCAATGCTTTGTAAAATTCATTGGCAACAGGCATTTCTAGAGTCTACAGGGCTTTATGATGTTCGTTGTTCTGGCACCACTATTCAATACAGCCAAAATGTTGCTACGCTGCAGACTTTAGAGATACAGCACAGAAACAGGCACTTTAGCCCACCAAGTCTGCACTGACCAACGATCATCCTGTACACCAGCACTATCGTACACACTAGGGACAATTTACAATTTTACCGAAGCCAATTAACCTACAAACCTGTACATCTATGTAGTGGTAAAGATGCTTCAGAGGCATTACAGCACATTACATAAAACGTAGCGCAGCACAGGAAGCTCTTAAGCTCCCAATGTCTATGCCGAACATGAACACGATGCCATGTTAAACTAATCACCTCAGTCTGCGCATGATCCATATCCCCGTAGTCCCTGCATACCCACTTGTTTACCTAAAAGCCTCCTAAATGCCACTATTATATGTGTGTCCACCACCACTATTGGCAATGCATTCTAAGCACCCACCACTCTCTGTATAAAAACATACCCCATGCATCTCCTTTAAACTTTGCCCCTCTCACCTTAAAGCTATGTCCTCCATTCTTTGAACATTTCCACACTGTGAAAAAAGGTTCTGTTTCTACCATATCTATGTATCTCATAAGTTTATATAGTTTGTCTCACTTCTTCTAATTGGTAATACACTGTAATCCTGGCAGCATTTTGCTAAACATGTTCAGCACCCTCTCCAAAGCCTCCACATCCTTCCTGTGATGGGGCGACCAGAACTGCACACAATACTCCAAATACAGCCTAACCAAAGTCCTATAAAGCTACAATTCTTATGCTCAATTGTTCCCTGCTTTTGAATGCATGGCCATACATGAGTATTTAAGGTACTGAAGATCTATTTATAATCTATTAGAACCAAACACATTTATTCTCAACAGTGAAATAGACATTCAGCTGTTCCCAACACTAAACATTAATTTGCTTTAATGGTTTAAATCAAGCATAGATCTAATTAAGAAGAGCACGATAGCAAGAGAAGAAAGAGCCGGTGATTTTGTAATATCATGATTGATTTTTCTTTTTTGTACTGCCCAGCTTCATGTATGGTGACCTAACGGAAACGAAGACCGTAGACAAGGTCAGACAGACATTTGACAACTATGAATCAAATTGCTTTGAAGTTCTTCTGTATCAAAAAAACAGTAAGTAATGATAATTCAATAATAAACCCTATAGTTTCTGATGTTCTTGGAATACATTTTAAATGATAAGATTGTAAGAAGTCATAAAGTTATAGAATTAGTTATTGATTCAGATAGTTTTCTAATATGTGAGTTATTTTTAAATGCCACTGTTGGATCTCCTATATGATGGGGAGTGCTACCATCAATGAATGAGGGAGGCAACTCCCTTTCATCAGTGTCTTCAGCACCATCTTCAATGAATACTTACTACCTAAACCTTAGAGTCATATAGTGATACAGTGTGGAAACATGACCTTTGGGCCAATTTGCCCATACTGGCCAACATATCCCAGCTACACTAGTCCCATCTGTCCTCATTTGGCTCATATCCCTCCAAACCTGTCCAATCCACATAATCTTTATCTAGTCAATGCCCACTTAAGTCCCATACAGATCTATTCTGCCATTCAAGGTAGCTTCTCCTCAACTAGTTTTCCTGAAATTTAGATTTGTGAAAGAATCTCAAAGATAGCAAACACTACTCCAGTATAGAGTTTAATCATGTACTGTTGATCAGTCCAAGAATTAGACTCTACAAAAAGGGTTCAGTGATAATCTGGAAGAGATTCCTGATCAAAATCCTAATCATTATGTATTTATAGGCAACAAGTTTCAAGCATTATGTGGAATTATACACTTTAATAGATTTGCATGAATTTAGTAGTGATAATAACTATTTTTGGTTTAGTCTGTTCAATTACTTTTTATGTGGACTACAGAAGGTGAATTAAACTCCTTAGCACACAGTTTTTGCATGAGATGAGTGAACTTAAAAGTTGCACCATGAAGTCTAGAGAGTCCAAACATATTTGTGGAATAAATGGTACAGCACATGACATTGTTGTGTTAGTGCAAGAGTGCAAGACACCTTCCACCCGAGATATAAACAGCAGACATGCTACTTCAGTTATGCCTTATCTTTGGTCTTGTATGAATTAATATGTGTTCTTCAGTACTATGATCCATCATTTTCCCATTCAAAAATGATCATATATGATATGTTAATTGCTGGTTGACTTTCTTGATGTTTCTGCAATACTATACATTACTAGTGCTGGTTGTTGTTGGTAAGAAAATACTTTAAACTGAAGTTTGACAAATAGTGAATGATAATCTGCAGAAAGCAGTTTGTCATGTGTAAATGGGAGCCATTCTGTTCTACCATAGCATAAATAGGGGAAAGGCTAGGAGGAATACAAAGCATAATAGGCTGCTGAGAGATGTAAGAGGAGGAGGAAGGGGCAGAGCTGATAAGCCAGAGGCTGTACTGAGGGTTCAATTCTGGGGTATAAAATGAACAATACTGTGGTGTGTTCAAGTTCTTTTTATACTCTACTTTGGAATGTTACCTGATTTGTAAACTAGGGGCATCAAGAAAAACATATTGTGGTATTTGTGATACAACATGTTGAAAAACATATTGTGGTATTTGGCACTCAAGCATGATATGTACAGTGTTGTAATAATTAAACATGCAATTTCTTAATGTGGCAGTGACCCCCATCAGCCCTAAAGAAACAATTGGACTCAACAGCTAATATATATGCACTACAAACATATAGCATAAAATGACCACAAATTTTGGATCCCCATCTACCATGCCCTAATCCTTCCTGGAAGTGTGCCTACTGTAATGTTGGCTTTTTAGTGTCTGGGGCACCAACTTTGAACAATCTTCATGTATCTTGTTCATGTAAGTCAGGATGCCAGTGCTGGAACCGGAAAGCTAAAGTCAATTCTAGTTCAAGTCAGAGTCACAAAGCATGGGCTCTATGGCCCAACTTACCCGTACTGACCAAGATGCCCATTCTGTGCTGGTCACCTGCCCATATTTGGCCTGTATCCCTCTAACCCTTTCTAACCATGTACCTGTCCAAATGTCTTTTAAATTCTGTTATGGTACCTGCCTCAACTAACTCCTCTGGCAGCTCATATACCCACCACCATCGGTTTGAAAAGGTTACCCCTCAGGCTCTTATTAAATCATTCCCCTCTCACCATAAACCTATGTCCTCTAGTTTATCTAGTTTAATTTTAGTTTAGTTTAGAAATACAGTGCGGAAACTGACCCTTTGGTCCGTCAAGTCCGCATCAACCAGTGATCTTTGTACACTAACACGATCCTACACACCAGGGAAAATTCCCAATTCCCTAGTTTTACCGAAGCCAATTAACCTGCAAACCTGTACATCTTTGGAGTGTTGGAGTAAACCAGAGCAGACGGTGAAAACCCATGTGGTCATGAGAATGTACAAACTCCGTACAAAGAGCAACCGTAGTCAGGATCGAACCCAGGTTATTGACGCTGTAGAGCAGCAACTCTACCGCTGCGCCAGCGTGCCACCCTTATTGATATCTTCTAATCCGGGTAAAAGACACTGTGTATCCACTTTCAATTCCTCTCATGATTTTACACTCCTCAGCCTTCTGTGTTCCAAGGAATCAAGTCCTAGTCTGCCCAGCCTCTCTTTATAGCACAGGCCCTCATGTCTCAACGCATTTTACAGCTTAATGACATCCTTCCTATCGAAGGGTGACCAAAACAGAACACAATGCTCCAATGCGCCTCACCAGGTATTGTGCAAAAATTTGCGAAAAATTAAAAAAAATTTGAAGTACCTTGCTTTGCGAAAGTCCACCCTGAGGTATCCGAGACTGGGTGAATCAATGACTGAACTTGCACAGGGTCACTAGGGACAACTCAGATGATATTTATTCTTCTTTGAAGCCAGTTGAAATCCTCCATTTAAGTGCAGTAAAATGCCTTGGGCAGCTCATGGCAGGGACTTACATTTTTCAGTTCAGAGCTACAGAGCGGAACCACTCACTACCACCAACCATGCACCTAAGCCCTGCACATGGGCGTCTTGAAGTCTGTCAGGTCACCTTAAACCAGGATGTACAATTGGCAGCGGCATGGAGGTTTTATTCTAAGAAGACCTGAGAAAAAGGAGGAAATGATTGATCCTCTGACCAACTGCTTGCTTTGAGAATGTTCTATTTATTCCTACAAGCACTTTTAAAAACAAACTGATGTTACAGAGTCCTACAAACTCTTTAAAAACAAACTGATTATGTCCGTCGATAGTTTTGAGAAGGTTAGAGGTTTTTCTATCTTTTGTCAATACATTTATGATCATAAATCTCCATTTATCCTATTCTGGTTCAATGCAGCTGCCTGTTCTTCAGCTAGTGTCCTGGCCTGGGTCAAGGAATTATTTATCAGCTGTAGAATGGCAGTTGAACCCTCTGTGGAGTTTAATGAGATAAAGAGGGCGGCCTGTGTTTTAATGGAAAGTGAGAAGTTACATAACGTTATGGGCCTGTCCCACTTCGGCAATTTTTCAGTGGACTGCCGGTGTCTGTCTAAAAAGCCAAGGTGATACAGACACACATCGCGATGAACAGGAAGGTTGGCGCTGTAATTAAGACAGCTAAAGCACGGTGTACGGCAAGTCCTTTAAAAGAGGGGGGGTGGTAAAGGGGTGGGGGGGGGAGAGGAGGGGAGAGGGGGGGAGAGGGGGGTAGAGGAGGGAGAACGGGGGAGAAGAAGTGGAGACAACATTTAAGAAGCCAGAGATACACGGCTGTGAAGCTCGGCGGACATTAACATTACCGGTCGGTTATCCTTGGTTCTGAAAACTACTGCTTACCTTATTTTCCCAATGAGCCAATGAAATTCACCGGTCAGCACCGGATACAACCTACAAGAACCTTCGAGAACCTTTGACTACCTGACAACCCATTAGGACCTCTTGGCGACCTACCCACCAGACTGATCCCTGGGATGGCAGGACTTCCATATGAAGAAAGACTGGATAGACTTGGCTTGTACTCGCTGGAATTTAGGAGATTGAGGGGGGATCTTATAGAGACTTACAAAATTCGTAAGGGGTTGGACAGGCTAGATGCAGGAAGATTGTTCCCGATGTTGGGGAACTCCAGAACAAGGGGTCACAGTTTAAGGATAAGGGGGAAGTCTTTTAGAACCGAGATGAGAAGATCATTTTTCACACAGAGAGTGGTGAGTCTGTGGAATTCTCTGCCACTGAAGGTAGTTGAGGCCAGTTCATTGGCTATGTTTAAGATGGAGTTAGATGTGGCGCTTGTGGCTAAAGGGATCAGGGGGTATGGAGAGAAGGCAGGTACAGGATACTGAGTTGGATGATCAGCCATGATCATATTGAATGGCAGTGCAGGCTCGAAGGGCCGAATGGCCTACTCCTGCACCTATACTCTATGATTCTATGATTCTACCTATGGCTCGAGAATTCTCGCTACTCTCCATGGCGACTTCATTCTAGTCACCGTTAATTTTTCAACATGTTGAAAAATTCACGGCGACCATAATGAGGCTGTGACTAGTCCCCAGAATGCAGGAACTCCTCACGACCATGAAGGAGACTCCCCGGCAACCGCCCGGAAATATGTGGCGACCAGGTGGCGACCACATAGTCTCCTGCAGTCGCCTAAAAAGTCGCCTAAGTGGGACAGGCCAATTAGAAATTTTGAGCTTGATTCAGTGGGAAGGAGCTACAGAGGCCGGTTTAAACCGAAGTTAGACACAAAATGCTGGAATAACTCAGCTGGACAGGCGACATCTCTGGATAGAAGGAATGGGTGACGTTTCGGGTCGAGACCCTTCTGAAGAAGGGTTTTGACCTAAAACATCACCCATTCCTTCTATCCAGAGATGTCACCTGACCAGCTGAGTTACTCCAACATTTTGTGTCTATTGTCAGTGTATATTAGGTTTTTCGAGTAACAGGCACTGATTTTCTGTGAGCATATTCAAGTCCCATCAGGGTTTCGTCGGGAGGAGTAAAGCACACACTGTGAAGCTAGCTGGGTTCATCTAGAAATTCAGCATGGGATCAAGAGTTGATAGGAACTGTCCAATTCATCCTGGCACTGATATAATTGAAATTACGTAAGTATGCAGCTTTCCAACAATGTAATTGTCACCTCTTTCTAGCTGTGGTGGGTGGTTTAGTTTGGTTCAGTTTAGAGCAACAGAGCAGAAACAGGCCCTTCGTCCCACCGAGTCTGCGCCGACCAGCGATCCCCGCACACTATCACACCTACACACTAGGGACAATTTACAATTTTACCGAAGCCAATTAACCTGCAAACCAGTAGGTCTCTGGAATGTGGGAGGAAACCGGGGCAGTCTGAGAAAACTCACATGGTCACGGGGAGAACGTACAAACTCTGTACAAACAGCACCCGTAGTCTGGATCGAACCCGTGTCTCTGGTACTGTAACGCAGCAACTTTACCGCTGCGTCAACGTGTTGCCCCACCTGCAATCTCAACATGGTGGTAGTGATACCTACAATGGAACATCTCCTTGACTTCATGCACACTGATGGAATAATGCCAGAAATGTTCAGGGGCACAGTTTTGCTTTCCTACTTTGAGGAAAGGCTATTTTTAGGCCCTTATTTTCCATACAGCAATTTTTCCCACTCATGCTGGACTGGCGTGCAATAAACTGGAAGCAGATTACTTGAAAGTAAATGTGGCAGTAACTGAAGTAACTCAGTTCAAAAGTGCAGTGTGACTACTGAGTTCTGAGCAGAGGATCAGATACCAATTGCCACATCTCCATGAAAGGAAGCCGTCATGTCTGTCAGTGGTAAAGAGAGAAACATAAATATCAGGCAAGGAAAATGAGATGTCAAATCTTTAGAAACAAAATAAACTGGGTCATTTTCTTGATTTGCTCATCTGTGCTGAATTGCCATTGTCTATGGCAGGTGGTCAACTTGCATAAGCAAAGTGATTGGGTTCTGCTCTTCTATTCTCACAACCACCTCCGTGGTATCAGACTGCCTGACAACAAGTTGTAGATGAGCAACAACTTTCTCCAATGTACTGCTGGGCAACCTGAATCCATCGATTCCAGCTCTCATTACAAACTCTGCTTCCAAACCACGAATTCCAATCTTTAACTCCAGTGCCCCTTCCTGGTCACTCACTTACACTGAAGTAGAATGCATGACATGTAGACACCAGGACCTTTAGTTGGTTTACTAAAAAAAAGGCACAAAGTGCTCGAGTAACTTAGCGAGTCAGGCAACATCTCTTCAGAACGTGGATAGGCAACGTTTCAGGTCAGCATCCTTCTTGCTATTCTACAATATGTTAAACATCAAAACCAACATTCTGTCCTTTGCCAAGAATGCCTATTCCATTGCAGCAATGTTTCCCAAGATTCTTTCCTCCACACCATCCTTGTCTCCTTAACTGTAATTTTGTTTCTCAAAGAGTTGACTATTAAAATGTCCATTTCTCCTTTGGCATCTTTGGCATTTGCCAACCCTCATCTATCTAAAGTGCAGACACAGCTTTCCTATTCTATACCCATCACAATATATTCCCCAACCTTATTTAATAACTGGATTTGAACACTTGATTATGCATCTTAACGATATTTTTCTCTTCAAAGTTTTCCTTTTTATTGGTCCTTCGAATTTAATCACATATTTTCTCCACAAACTTCTTCAGCTCGTTCCCCTAATATTCTCTGACTGTAGCAATGTATAATATCGGGAAACTGTACAGACTCACCATCACATTAATGTAAAGATTTACAGAGACTCCAAGCTGCATTTTAGAAACATAGAAACATAGAAAAATAGGTGCAGGAGTAGACCATTCGTCCCTTCGAGCCTGCACCGCCATTCAATGTGATCATGGCTGATCATCCAACTCAGTATCCCGTACCTGCCTTCTCTCCATACCCCCTGATCCCTTTAGCCACAAGTGCCACATCTAACGCCCTCTTAAATATAGCCAATGAACTGGCCTCAACTACCTTCTGTGGCAGAGAATTCCAGAGACTCACCACTCTCTGTGCAAAGAATGTTTTCCTCATCTCGGTCCTAAAGGAATTCCCCCTTATCCTTAGACTGTGACCCCTTGTTCTGGACTCCCCCAACATCGGGAACAATCTTCCAGCATCTAGCTTGTCCAACCCCTTAAGAATTTTGTAAGTTTCTATAAGATCCCCCCTCAATCTTCTAAATTCCAGAGAGTACAAGCCGAGTCTATCCAATCTTTCCTCATATGAAAGTCCTGACATCCCAGGAATCAGTCTGGTGAATCTTCTCTGTACCCCCTCTATGGCAAGGATGTCTTTCCTCAGATTTGGAGACCAAAACTGTACGCACAACTCCAGGTGTGGCCTCACCAAAATCCTGTACAACTGCAGTAGAACCTCCCTGCTCCTATAATCAAATCCTTTCGCTATGAATGCTAAAATACCATTTGCTTTCTTCACTGCCTGCTGCACCTGCATGCATACTTTCAATGACTGGTGTACCATGACACCCAGGTCTCGTTGCATCTCCCCTTTTCCTAATCTGCCACCATTCAGATAATAGTCTACCCTCATGTTTTTGCCACCAAAGTGGATAACCTCACATTTATCCACATTATACTGCATCTGCCATGCATCTGCCCATTCACGCAGCCTATCCAAATCACCCTGCAGCCTCCAAGCATCCTCCTCACACCTAACTATACCCCACAGCTTGGTGTCATCTGCAAATTTGGAGATGTTGCATTGAATTCCCTCGTCCAAATCATTAATATATATTGTAAATAGCTGGGGTCCCAGCACTGAGCCTTGCAGCACCCCACTAGTCACTGCCTGCCATTCTGAAAAGGACCCGTTTACTCCTACCCTTTGTCTCCTGTCTGCTAGCCAGTTCTCTATCCACATCAATACTGAACCCCCAATACCATGTGCTTTAAGTTTGTATGCTAATCTCTTATGCGGGACCTTGTTGAAAGCCTTTTGAAAGTCTAGATATAACACATCCACTGGTTCTCCCTTATGCACTCTACTAGTTACATCCTCGAAAAATTCTATCAGATTTGTCAGACATGATTTACCTTTCGTAAATCCATGCTGACTTTGTCCAATGATTTTACCACTGTCCAAATGCGCTGCCATCCCATCTTTAATAACTGACTCTAGCAGTTTCCCCACTACCGATGTTAGACTAACTGGTCTGTAATTCCCCACTTTCTCTCTCCCTCCTTTTTTAAAAAGTGGGGTTACATTAGCTACCCTCCAATCCTCAGGAACTACTCCAGAATCTAAGGAATTTTGAAAAATTATCACTAATGCATCCACTATTTCTGTGACTACCTCCTTGAGTACTCTGGGATGCAGACTATCTGGCCCTGGGGATTTATCGGCCTTCAATCCGTTCAATTTACCCAACACCACCTCCCGGCTAACCTGGATTTCACTCAGTTCCTCCATCTTATTTGACCCCCGTTCCACTGCTATTTCCAGCAGATTATTTATGTCTTCCTTAGTGAAGACAGAACCAAAGTAGTTATTCAATTGGTCTGCCATGTCCTTGTTCCCCATGATCAATTCACCTGTTTCTGACTGCAAGGGACCAACATTTGTTTTAACTTGTCTCTTTCTCTTCACATATCTATAAAACCTTTTGCAGTCAGTTTTTAGGTTCCCTGCCAGTTTCCTTTCATAATCTATTTTCCCTTTCCTAATTAAGCCCTTTGTCCTCCTCTGCTGGATTCTGAATTTCTCCCAGTCCTCCGGTAGGCTGCTTTTTCTGGCAAATTTGTATGCCTCATCTTTTGTTTTTATACTATCCCTGATTTCCCTTGTTATCCATCGATGCACCAACTTACCCGATTTATTCTTTTGCCAAACTGGTATGAACAATTTTTTTATTTTTTATTGTTGAGCTGTATGCTGTGAGTGGTGTGTCGATCCACTTTCATTCCATTTAAATCATTTTAAAAGAGAGGGTAAACCAATGAAAGGACAGGTCCTTCCAACCATAAGACAAGGACAATTAACATTCTCTTTAGTTTAGTTTAGTTTTATTATTGTTACGTGTGCCGAGGTACAGTGAGAAGCTTTTTTGTTGCGTGCTATCCATTCAGCATAAAGACTATACATGATTACAATCAAGCCATCCACAGAGTACAGATGCAGGATAAGGGGATATAATGTTTAGTGCAAGATAAAGTCCAGTAAAGTCCAATAGGTAATTGGGGAAGCTGTTTAGGTCATGGGGAAGCTGCAGTTAAAAGGAAATGCACAAAATGTAGTTAGTAATACATTTGTGGACCAGGCTTTGTGGGTGGCATGATGGCATAGCGGTAGAGCTACTGCCTTACAGGCCAGAGACCCGGGTTCAATCCTGACTACTGGTGCTTGCCTGTGCACAGTTTGTATATTCTCCCCGTGACCTGTGTTGCTTTTCCCCCTCACTTCAAAGCCGTATAGGTTTGTAGGTTAATTGGCATGATATAAATGTAAAAAAGTCCCTAGTGTGTGTAAGGGTAGTGTAATGTGCAGGGATTGCTGTCGGTGCAGACTTGATGGGCCAAGAGCCTGTTTCCGCGGTGTATCTTTAAACTAAACTAAAGGAAAATTCTGCTGATGAAACACATAAGAATCTTTGAAGGATACAACTTGAGGAACAGATTGTATCGCAGGATTGACTTGTGGGATTGGGGTGTAAAAATGAACATTTCCTCACATCCTCTTTTAAAGGATATTGCACTTGTCTTTTATTAATTAACCTTATAACCATACAACAATTACAGCACAGAAACAGGCCATTTCTGCCCTTCTAGTCCGTGCCGAAGACTTACTCTCACCTAGTCCCATCCACTTGCCCCATAGACCATAGACCATAACCCTCCATTCCCTTCCTAAAAACTGAAAAGTGTGGCGTGCAAAAGTATTGAGACCCCCTCAGTCAATACTTTGTAGAACCACCATTCGCTGCAATTACAGCTGCAAGTCTTTTGGGGTATGTCTCTACCAGCTTTGCACATCTAGAGACTGAAATTTTTGCCCATTCTTCTTTGCAAAATAGCTCAAGCTCAGTCAGATTGGATGGAGAGCGTCTGTGAACAGCAATTTTCAAGTCTTGCCAGAGATTCTCAATTGGATTTAGGTCTGGACTTTGACTGGGCCATTCTAACACATGAATATGCTTTGATCTAAACCATTCCATTGTAGCTCTGGCTGTATTAGGGTCGCTGCCCTGCTGGAAGGTGAACCTCTGCCCCAGTCTCAAGTCTTTTGCAGACTCTTACAGGTTTTCTTCCAAGATTGCCCTGTATTTGACTCCATCCATCTTCCCTTCAACTCTGACCAGCTTCCCGGTCCCTGCTGAAGAAAAGCATCCCCACAGAATTATGCTGCCACCACCATGTTTCACAGTGGGGATGGTGTGTTCAGGGTGATGTGCAGTGTTAGTTTTCCGCCACACATAGCGTTTTGCATTTAGGCCAAAAACTTCAATTTTGGTGTCATCAGACCAGAGCACCTTCCTCCATATGTTGCTGTGTCCCCCACATGGCTAGTGGCAAACTACAAACGGGACTTCTTATGGCTTTGCTTCAACAATGGCTTTCTTCTTGCCACTCTTGCCACTTATAAAGGCCCGATTTGTGGAGTGCACGACTAATAGTTGTCCTGTGGACAGTTTCTCCCACCTGAGCTGTGAATCTCTGCAGCTCCTCCAGAGTTACCGTGGGCCTCTTGGCTGCTTCTTGGATCAATGCTATCCTTGCCCGGCCTGTCAGTTTAGGTGGACGGCCATGACTTTGTAGGTTTGCAGTTGTGCCATACACTTTCCATTTTCGGATAATGGATTGAACAGTGCTCCGTGACATGTTCAAAGCTTGGCATATTTTTTTATAACCTAACCCTGTGGACTCTATTTACTAATTAGGTGACTTCTGAAGGCAATTGGTTGCACTGGATTTTATTTAGGGGTATCAGAGTAAAGGGGGCTGAATATTTTTGCACAACACATCTTTCAGTTTTTTATTTGTAAAGAAATTTGAAAACCATGTATCATTTTTCTTCCACTTCACAATTATGCGCCACTTTGTGTTGGTCTATTTCATAAAATCCCATAAAATACATTTATGTTTGTGGTTATAACGTGACAAAATGTGGAAATGTTCAAGGGGTATGAAAACTTTTGCAAGCCACTGTACCTATCCAATATAGTTTTAAATGATAAAATTGAACCTGCCTCCACCACTTCCACTGGAAGCTCATTCCACATAGCTACCACTCTCTGAGTAAAGAAATTCCCCCTCATGTTACCCCTAAACTTTTGTCCCTTAATTCTCAAATCATGTCCTTTTGTTTGAATCTTCCCTATCAATGGAAAAAGCTTATCCATGTCAACTCTGTCCATCCCTCTCATAATTTTAAGGACCTCTATCAAGTCCCCCCAAAATCCATCAGCGCATTTGTGAAGTGATTCGAACATGCAACCTTCTGATCTAGAGAGAGTCAGACGCAGTACTGTTGCACCACGAGGTCCGCTCGACCCAAATTCATTGGTACCACAAAATTATCCATAGAATTTAAAAATATTTGCCCTTGTAGTCAGCACATTCTTGAGTTTCTTAAAGATAAATCTCTTATGCTTTATGCTCAGTGCTTTATTCATTGGCCACTCATTAATTCTCTCGATACTTTCAAAAGAGAGCAAGATTGGGCTTTTGAAGATAGCGGAGTCAGGGGATATGGGGAGAAGGTAGGAATTGGGTCCTAATTGGGGATGATCAGCCATGATCACATTGAATGGCGGTGCTGGCTCGAAGGGCCAAAAGGCCTACTCCTGCACCTATTGTCTATTGTCTATTGTCTATTAAGGTTTGTGCAGTTAACTCTCATTATAGTTCTGTGAAAATCTTAATAACGCTTGCTTGTAATGCTATGTTCCCTTGGAACTAAGGAACTGTTAAATGTTCTGCTGTATCCGTATTTTCACTAATATCCATCTCTGCGGGTCAGTGATATTATAGACACAAAATGCTGCAGTAACTCAGCGAGTTCCTCCAGTATTTTGTGTCTAACTTTGGTATTAACCAGCACACACTGTTCTTTTTTTATTATATTTCAGTAATATTATACCTTACTTCCTTTTTCTGTTAATTAAGCTTGACTTTTTTTTCCAATTGTGTCAGTTTACCTCTGCATCTTTCAACCTGATTATGCATTTTCATAATACTTTCCTTGTCAGAGTTTTCCTTTTTTATTTGTGCTTGTGATACAAACAACGTATGGAGTTTGCATCCCTTTATTTTGTCCCCCACATGATTCCCCATTATCTAGGTGTTATAATTGCTTGCTTTTCTTCTTCTGGCTTCCAAATATCCAGTCTTTGAGTTACCCCACTCTGAATCTGATCCTCTCATGAACATTGTCCTCCAAGTGTATCCACCGTAGCACACACCTGTCGTAAGATCAGTATTAAATAAAGTTGAAAATAAGATGCAGCCTAATTTCTAAGCCTCTCTATGAAATATTATACCAATAGCATTCCACGATCTTATTGAGGTGCATTGAGGTGTAACAGGATCCTGAGGGGAAATTTATGACACAGAAGGTGGTGGATATATGGAATGAGGTGCCAGAGGGGTAATTAATGCAGATACCAGTGTCAGAGTAATACAGTGTGGAATTTCCCCACACCAACCTATGTGCCCCATCTGCAATAGTCCCACCTGCCTGCAGTTTGGCCCATATCCCTCTAAACCTTTCCGATCCATGTACCTGTCTAAATGTTTCATAATGTTGTGAAAGGACCTGCATCAACCACCTCCTCCGGCAGCTTGTTCCATGCATAGAAGCATAGAAACATAGAAAATAGGTGCAGGAGGAGGCCATTTGGCCATTCGAGCCAGCACCGCCATTCATTGTGATCATGGCTGAACATCTCCAATCAGTACCCCGTGCCTGTCTTCTCTCCATATCCCTTGATTTCACTAGCCCCCAGAGCTCTATCTACCTTTCTCTTAAATCCATCCAGTGACTTGGCCTCCACTGCCCTCTGTGGCAGGGAATTCCATAAATTCACAACTCTCTTGGTCAAAACGTTTTATCTCACCTCAGTCTTAAAAGGCCTTTCCTTAATTCTAAGACTGTGGCCCCTGTTTCTGGACTCGCCCAACATTGGGAACTTTTTTCCTGCATCTAGCATTATATGTTTCTATAAGATCCTCCCTCATCCTTCTAATCGCCAGTGAATACAAGCCTAGTCTTTTCAATCTTTCCTCATATGACAGTCCCGCCATCCCAGGGATCAATCTCGTGAACCTACGCTGCACTGCCTCAATCACAAGGATGTCCTTCTTCAAATTAGGAGACCAAAACTGTACAATATACTCCAGAGCCCTATAAAACTGCAAAAGAACCTCTTTACTCCTGTACTGAAATCCTCTTGTCATGAAGGCCAACATTCCATTAGCTTTCTTCACTGCCTGCTGTAAATGCACGCCAACTTTCAGTGACTGGTGTACAAGGATGCCCAGGTCTCGCTGCACCTCCCCCTAATCTAACCCTATTGAGATAATAATCTGCCCCCTTGTTTTTGCCACCACAGTGAATAACCTACCACCCTTTGTGTAAAAAAGCTACCTCTCAGGTTCCTATTAAATCTTTCCCCCATCATTGTAAACCTATGTCCTCTGGTTCTCAATTCCCCTACTCTGGGCAAAAGACTGTTCATTTACTCGATCCATCCCTCTCATGATTTTATGCACCTCTATAAGATTCTATGCACCTCTCTAACTTCTACAGGTGCACAGTAGAGAGCTTGCTGACTGGTTGCATCGTGGCTTGGTTTGGCAATTTGAGCGCCTTGGAGAGGAAATGGCTAGAAAAAGTAGTAAACACTGCCCAGTCCATCATCGGCTCTGACCTTCCTTCCATCGAGGGGATTTATCATAGTCGCTGCCTCAAAAAGGCTGGCAGCATCATCAAGGATCCACACCACCATGGCCACACACTCATCTCCCTGCTACCTCCGGGTAGAAGGTACAGGAGCCTGAAGACTGCAACAACCCGGTTTAGGAATAGCTACTTCCCCACAGCCATCAGGCTATTAAACCTGGCTCGGAACTCTGAACATTAACATCCCTCCATCTGTTATTTGCACTTTATTAATTTATTAATTCATGGGTGTATTTATGTATAGAATTGTAGTCAATGCCTTCTATGTTCTGTTGTGCTATGCAAAGAAAGATTTTCATTGTCCTGTCAGGGACACATGACAATAAACTCTTTTGACTTGACTTTGACTTTGAGATCACCCCTCATCCTCCCGCACATCAAAGGAAAGATTGCTAGCCTGCTCAACCACTTCCTATAGCTCAGGGCCTTGGTTCCTGGTGACATCCTCATTCTATAATATCTTTTAAAATACATTTGGACAGGTTTTGAGGAATATGGGCCAAACTCAGGCAGGTGGGACTTCAGGTAGATGAGCATCTTGGTTGGCATGGCAAGTTGGGCTGAAGGGCCTGTTTCTGTGTTATTTTACGTTTTGATGTTAACTCATAAGATGTTGTATCCAGAAAAAGATATTAATAAACCTCTTTGTCACTGATATGTTCTGATTACTTTTAGCCTTTCCTTCACACAGCTTTTCTGCAGTTTTCCTTTATTTGTTTGGATGCAGTGGTGGCCCGGGAATACTTTGCTGCAGACGCAATGGAGTTGTTTCCTTACTAGAATCTTACTGACAACATTGTTTAAACTACCGATCCAACCTTCTGAAAAGAAAGTATCTCCAAAAATATGTCCATTCTTTCCAAATATACCTCTGCTCTAGTTCTGTTTTAAGGAAAGAATGAAGTTAATAAAGCCTTTTTTCCACCATGAAGTCACAGCGGTTTTTTTAGGAAAACTCAAGCCACTCACCCTATGTTACACTTTTTACCAAATAGCATCCTGGCCTAACTTCTTATGGCATTCAGCGTTTCAGTGCAAGCTAACCTTCTGTCCTACTACCTGGGTCCCTGTAGTTATTATGCATGAATGTTCAATTGGATGTAACCAAGTCAATACTTCTAGTATGGACATAGATGACTAGTTCCATGGGTAGTAGCACATTATGTGTCATTTACCTCATGCTGAGATCTAACAGGTGGGACAGACAGTAGCTGAAAACAAATAGAACTGACTGTCCTATGTTTTACAATTGTACTGCATATCTTTCCCTTCATATACTTAAGCATTGAACCTTCTGCAACAAACCAGCGTGCGTTTAACACTCTGTACCCATTATGAATTGTTTGTTCACGCAGCAAGTTGGCTGCTCAACCTTTAAATTATCACTATAATACAAAAAAAAAACTCTGCTGTCTATGCAGCCAGTGTTTGTCAGCTTTCCTTTGCTTACTTTCACTTCTTTCTGATAGAGTTGAAATAGGTACTGGATTTCAAAATTATGGAATGAATACAGCTTCCTTTAAAAACAAGTGATGCAAATCTGAAGCTGTAATTATTCTCCCCAGAAATATGTTTCTCAGAATTATCACTGATGTTTTTTTTAAGCTTCTCTGGCAATAATAGAAATATTCTCGGCATTGTGAGTTCTACTTCTCATTCCAGAATTTGGCGAGAGCTTTATATCTCTTCCAGTCAAAGTTGCAGTTAATTGTTAAAGATAGACACAAAGTGCTGGAGTAACTCAGTGGGCCAGGCAGCATCTCTGGAGAGAAAGGATGGGTGATGTCTTGGGTCGGGACCCTTCTTCAGACTGAAAGCAGGGAGTGGTGGAAAGGTGAAGAACTGAAGGCGAGAAAAGGCCAGGTCCTGTTAGGGCCAGCCACAAATGACCTAAGACAGATCCATTGTTGGCTAGGGAAGGTGTGATCTCAAGAGGGAAACAATGTGGAGAACTGTGGAACTGGTAAAAAGAGATGGAAGGGCAGAGGGGAGGGCCGTGTATGATGAAGTTACTTAAAATGAGAGAATCCAATGTTCATACTGTTGGGTTGTTAGTTACCCAAGTGAAATATGAGGTGCCGTTCCTCCAATTTGCATGTGGCCTCACTCTGTTTGTTCTGCTTGAAATCCAACTAAATGTATTCTGTGGTGATCCCCCAATCACTGTTATGTTACGAGCCAGATTCTGGCCTTTCAGAGTTGCTCTCGCTTTAACACTTCTCAGGTAGAAAATTCACTGTCAAATAACCACATGAATCAATGTTCGGCTGTGGGTAGGGTAATATGTGGAAATATTGCCACGGGAGATGTCGACCAACTGATCAAGTTGGGTGCCTTTGTCACAAAGAGATACATTATTAGGGGAGACTTTTGACCCTTGGTAAAATTAGAGGCATGATGACACTAATCACGGACTTACACAACATCTACTGAGACAAACTAAAATCAAGTGAGGCAGCATTCATAAAGAAAGAACTGTTATAAACCTGATGAAAGATGATCAGGTTTAAATTTAACTCACCACTAAAGCTGTCTGGCATGCTGAGTTCTTCCAGTATTTTCTGTTTTCATTTAATAATCCTTGAATGCACAATACTTTGCTCACATATCCAATGGACCTGTCTGAAATATTAGGTTCACACTGGACTAAATATACAACACTTGTATTCTTCTCACAGGGAACACAAGAAATAATTATCCTTTCTTCCTTGCCTAATGTTGATGCCAAATTGCATATACCAATATTTTGCTCATTTGCTGCCATATCCCTACACATTTAATATCCTGCAGGAATTTATCAGCCTTTGTTACAGTAACGGCAGAGTAAAACTCAATGTTGTTTACCAAATCAATTTGCCGTCAGACAGTTATGCCGAATTTCCCCACACTGCTTAAGAGTGTGAAAGAAATAGAAAGTTACGGGAGAACAGATGCTGTGGTGCAAAAGACTAGAATGGATTAAGGTATGGGTCAAGAATGGCATTTCAAGGAAAGCTAAGAGGGCGTATTTGGATCAGTGGAGTTAATTTTTGGACTAATAGGGTTGTACAATGTGAACCACCATCTGCAGCAATCACACCGTCAATTCCTGCAATGAACTAAACTAATTGTTCAGTCAGATCAAACTTGTTTTTGTTGCACATGTGTTGATTTCCTGGTGTTTCATGGCCTTTTTAGCGTATGTGCGTTTTTTTTCCCTGTTGGCAGGAACTCCACTTTGGTTCTACATGCAAATTGCACCGATAAGAAATGAATATGACAAGGTGGTTTTATTTTTATGCACTTTCAAAGACATTACCATTTTTAAACAACCCATTGAAGATGAGTCAACAAAAGGTAATATTTCATTTCCACTGTTAAATTGGTATGTTTGCTAAAGGAGAATTGAATGTTGTTTTCATTAAAGCATAGTTTACCTTTTGTATCACTCGATTAAGTGCAGGCTGACTGCTGTGATGGAAGAGAGGTGACAACTGTTGCATTAGGAGTTTCTATCATTGCACAGTAAGCATCACAGAAAATGAATGCTGCTTCATTCTGTGGTTCTCCTGAATATCTAAATATATTATTTGTCTTCAATTTTATATTGTTGCATTTCCCTTTAGGATCCATTTACAGCCTACCATTATTTTATTTGCTCTCCTTTGCAGCATGCAATATAACCAACTTACCTTCTTGGCAATTACTTGATATGATATTGCACTCATGAGGTTACGATGTACAAAGACCAATTTATTATTTTACATTGAGATGATCAGACTATCTCCTAAACCGATTCATACGTGTTTGCATTGATGCAGCCAGGGAATGACTATCCCCTTGACAGAAGTAGGTAATAGAAGTAGCACATACAAACACGATAAATATCACTTGTTTAATCTGGGAAATAATTGGCTGCTAAAGTCAGCTTTCGAATCATTATTAATCTCCTCAGTTTCTTTTTCTACTTACTGAAGCCAAGTACTTCCAGTGCTTTATTCTGTTTTGCATGGTCAGGTTTCCTTGCACTGACTTTAGGGGCTTGTCACAAGATCCTTTAATTCCAAACCTTTTCCTGGCTTTTAAGTCAACCCAGACTTGAAACTTAAATAGCCCCACTCTTTCCTATCTCATCCTCCACTTCTCTCTCCTTATCCATGTACCTCCAATATCTCCTTTGGTTCTCAGTCTCCCAACATCCTTCTTGCTTCTACATTCTTTTCAGTCCCAATGCTAAACATAAAATCCGTACCTTTCTTACCACCTCCACTGCTTTGATCCAGTCTTTTAACAGCCTCCAGCCTCCCAATCTATCTACCTTTCCATTCTCCAATCTCACCCCACCTTTTATTTTCCTTTTCCACCCCTTCTTTTCCCCGTGAATTACCTAAAGGACTTGGGTGCCACAAAGTCACCCTGGCTAGGAACTGCACTTGATGCAAAGCATGTCGCAGTATTTAAAGTACCCCAATAGTTTCAGCAAACCTTGGGACCGATCTTAATGCGTTTAATGGAGTTTGTGATCATCCAATGCTCCTTTCCCTGATGTTGTGCTGCAATAATGGTTTTATCTTAATTAAAGCTAATCTGAGGTCCACCTTCCCCCTCTGTCCCAAGTGCAATAAGAAAGTGATGTCAACTAATTTAATAAAAAGATGGTTGATCAGCAAATCAAAATGTTAACAGTGAAACTGGGAAGGGATATACATCTGGATCTCTTGCAGATGGATGCTAATTGCTAACGCAGTCTGCCTATCGACTACATTTAGTGAGTAGCCCATACAGAGCAACTGCAGAGTTATTTGCTGCAGTGCGGTGTTGTTTTCCAGGGAATTTAATCAAATGGTACAGCACTTCATGTTGGCTGTATTCCACATCTTAAAATTAATGGAAGATGGTTGAATATTTATCTATTTGTCAAAACCTAATCCCTTTCACATGATTTGTTTCTTATACGCTACATCCCTTCTGTTTGAACAAAAGGATAAAAAAGGGCAAATAATTAATCGGTTAATTCTTCTAAGGTGCATTCTTGAGTTATTTCTTGACTTTGGCTCTGGATTGACATTGCAATTTTTTTCCTTCAAAATGACCAAATTAATAATTGAATTATCAACTATGTAAATTTGTGGTAGACTTTTGGTGAGATCACAAATATCTGTAGAACTTAGAAAGATAACGTGGTAAATGTATTATTCATCCGAGATTTCTGTGGCTGCTGAGAATCATTACAGAAATTTGCTGCCTTGAAATTAATTGCTGATGGGTTAGGGTGCTGGGCTGTCAGCTTATTAAGCACTGAGCTATCACTGACTCGGTCACTAAAGCATGTGAGAGCATAGACACAACATCTGCAAGACAAAGGTTTGCTATTGACCTGCCCCCTCCTACAGTAAAGGTTCACGATGAGGCCATGGAAAACAGGGATCACTTTTCCTGATATAAATGACAAAATTCATAGTTGCCTTCCGTGCATCAGCATGGGCTTTGGTTGAATCATAAAAAGGTGTTTGAAGGTCAAAACCTCAGATCGGAGATAAAACTCATGGTCCTCCATTCACCATGCTGCAGTTGTGCTGCTGCAAGTAAGAATTTAATTGTTCCGTTTCTAAGACGTATGACAATAAAACACTCTTGACGTCTTATGTGTAGGAAAGAACTGCAGATGCTGGTTTAAACTGAAGATAGACACAAAATGTTGGCGTAACTCAGCAGGACAGGCAGTATCTCTGGAGAGAAGGAATGGACCATTCCTTCTCTCCAGAGATACTGCCTGTCCCGCTGGGTTACTCCACCATTTTGTGTCTGTCTTTGACTTGTCTTAACAGTCATCTCAGCCTGCCTAAATGCTGCAGAACTACCGATAACAGACACCTCAAGGCATTCGAAAGATGCCCCAATTTATTTTTGCAATATCCTCCCATTTTATAGGAAGCAAAACTGAATCAATTTCACTGTCTCTTTCATGCCAACGTTCACAGTTTTGAGGCCCTAGTTACACTTCATTAGCTCATTGGGCAGACCTGGTTGTTCTTATACCCAACTGCAGACTCCTGAAATAAACGCTCCATTTCTAAAATCCTTCAATGGAAAGAACTCTCCAGTTTTTAGTCAAAGTCCTCAAAACCTTTTTGAAAAATGCAGCAGCCCCCTGTCTCTTGGGAATTCCTTATCTATGATCACCAGAGAAGGTTGCTCTGGATGGTAATGAGAAATTTGAGTCCTTGCACTGCACTTGGATTGCATAGAAGCTCTGTGTAAATCCGTCTTGCCCTCCTATTTAAGAGTGCGTGATTCCTACATTGACCTCACCGTTCACCGTGGTTCTCACAAAACTGCAGGCCATCCTTGACACTGAGGGACTGACTGAGAAGATGGAGCTAAAGTAGTGTACACCTACTGTACTGTGCCTCGGAAATTCATTCCATTGCTACTCAGCATGTTTAACGCTACCTACTTGGAATGAATTCCTCGGCATGCATTTGAACCAGTTAACCACAAATTGTTGAATTACCTGCGGAGGCTTGTGCTAGCACAAAATCTCTTACATAAACCTGACAGTGGAGTATTCCAAACCCCTTTCAGACAAAAGTTGACAATGTAAATCGGAATTTAAGATGCCAGGATGGAGAATAGTGAAATGGCAGAGTTTCAAAAATGGAAACAAATTGAATACCACCTATCCCAACTTCAGCAAATGTTAGGGACTATGATGGATGGGAATGATATAACAACATCCCTAAGCTTCTTCCCCTTATTTAGTTCCCAGAACTATTTAGCAGGAGAGGCAACATCTGTTTGAGTTATTGTTGCTGTTAAATCAACTTCTTTCCCCTGTCCTGCTGAGCGTTCTAGCGATTTTGTGCTTTATTTCCACTCCTCGATTCCCTCCTCGATAGTTCACTTTTGTGTGCAAAATAACTATTGAATATTTTTAGATCAAAAAATTATTAAACCAAATTTCAGCAGAAGTGCAAATAAATTGTAACACCTTTTGCATCTACAGATATCGATTAAAAACGATCGTTATTTTATAATATGTAAATACTGTGAAATATGCAAGTGAAGTGAATGTATAATCAAAGTAGCAAACCAACATTTACTAAATAATTTCTGTGTTCTCTTAACGTTCCAAATTGTTTCACTTCTTCTGCAATATCTCTGAAGTATTCCTACAGACTCAACAAGCAATCTCCCAAAGATAGTCACAAAATGCTGGAGTAACTCAGCAGAGCAGGCAGCATCTCTGTATAGGAATGGGTGACGTTTCGCGACCCTTCTTCAGACACAGGGTCTTCTTCCTGTCCCGCTGAGTTACTCCAGCATTTTGTGTCTATCTTCGGTGTAAACCAGCATCTGCAGTTTCTTTCCTAGGCAATTTCCCAAAGTCCCTCAAGCAGCACTGATAAATGATTGGTTGAAGTGTTTTGGATGGTGCTGTTTAAGTTCATCAAATGTTGCAATGAGATCTGTTACATCAACTGCTTCTGCGGACTGGCCTTAATTTAAAATTTCACTTAACAATGCAACACTGCCCTGAACTGTCACCGCAAATTATGTGTAGAGCAGGAACTAATGATGTCCTGTGAGTGTAAGCCACAGCCAGGGACAATTTTAAGCTTCCTGACATGAATGAGAGGATTTTGATCAGAAGCTTGGTTGATATACTCCTTGATTTAACTTGCTGCTGGCATCAATAAAGTGTAGGTGTAAAATAATCTTTTGTCTGGAACCTGTTAGATTACCACCAGGCAGATTGGATTGAAATTATCTCCTTACTGTATAATCAAGCAGTTGCATTCTTAGGAAAACGGGAGGAATTGTTGTCTTTAGAAGTCTGTATAACTGATTTATGGCTAATCTATAGTAGTCTATACACTACAAGGTAGTTTGACATACTTATTTAATAATTCATATGATGTTATGTTATAAACTTGCAGCAGATTAGGGTAAGCAGCCGGGCTGTCATGGCATGAAAACACTGATGGCCGAGTGAACAAAAACAGTAAATACCTGTGCTATAAGCCCCTGACAGGTGGACATTTAGAGGATACTTCTCGGTGGAAAAGTGGGTGAAGGACTAATTTCAATTAAAAAGATCCTGAAGCTTAGGTTACTCAACATATTTATAATCCCATGGTACAGAAGGTTTTATCCAAGTCCCTTCAGTTACCCACAATCATTTGAATACATTGATTGATGGAAAGATGCAACATGGAAATAGGCCATTCAGCACACTCCAAGTCCACAATAACCAACCATCACCATCCAAGCTAGTTCCATGTTATCCCATTTTTGCATCCACTCCCTACACCCTATGGGGCACTTTACTGATGCCAATTAACCAACAAACCTGCACATTCTTGGGATTGGGGGGAAACCGAAGTGCCCAGAGGATACCCATGTGGTCACAGGGAGAATGTGCAAACTCCACACGGACAGAACCCGAGGTCAAGATCGAACCCGGGTGTCTCGTGCTGTGAGGCAGTAGCTCTCCCAGCTGCACCACTGCACCACCTTTAACCAGGTATTCTCATAAAACTGTTCTGCAGTGTTCCGTGTTGTTCGGGGACATACAGTACTTTCAGATGCAGGATTGGAAGGGTGGGAAGAGGGCGGTAGATTTCCACACCAGTCCTACGAGTCACTGCTACTTGTAAATCCCCTACACCAATTCATCAATCCGTCTCATGACTTGCAGAGCAACTGCTGATGGAAAAGCAGCCAGCCCAAAATGGGCTGCTTTGCCTGTCAAAACCAAAGGTTTGAGGCCCAGTTGTTGGTCAGCCTCTTGCTTCCGGCTTTGACAGGTAATCACACCAAGTGAACTGTGATTAGTTGCTGGTCCCAAAACCGCTATGAACATCTATAATTAACTTATTTTAGAGTTCCAAAATAAGAATGCAATAACTTTCTCAATACCTGCTAACATCTTCCATATAAGTTAAGTTGCTATGCAGTACCTTGTAACATTGTTGAAAGTACAGCTTTAGCTGAAATGTGTATGGTGCATGGCAAAGATATTGAAATAGAAATCATGTTTATCTTAATACTCATGCATGGCCTTTAAGCAGGATTCTTAGCACAGTATTTCCTTGTTTAACATTGTTAATGTAAAAAGCATTTTTTTTAGATGTCCTTGTTCTTATCAGCTCAATCTGTGAATCACATTCTTCAAGCACCTCTAAATGACCTCTCCACTGTGCACAGTATTACCAGTGTTACTGCATTTGGAATGGTGCAGGTACCCACAGCGGGAAAACCATTCAGTCAATTGGTGATGGTGGTCATATACAAAATGGCTTGCATCAGATGTAGTTGGACAGCGGTTAAAGAACAAGCTGATGCATACGATTAAATTTGTTAATTATTTTAGTTTAGAACTACAGCGTAAAAACAGGCCTTTCGGCCCACTGGGACCGCACCGACCAGCGGTCACCCCTACACTAGTCCTATCCTACACACTAGGGACAATTTATAGAAGCCAATTTACCTACGCTCTTTGGAGGTGTAGGAGGAAACCGGAGCACCTGGAGGAAATGCACGTGGTCACAGGGAGAACATTCTAACTACGTACAGACAGCACTCGACACTCAGGATCAAACCTGGGTCTTTGGTGCTATAAGGCAGCAACTCAAACACTGTGCCACTGTGCCTTATTAAGAGGAATAGCACAGGTGTTAAAGTAAAAGTAGTTAATTGATACTTAAAAGTCATATTTGCTGTGCTTTACCAATAATGGGTTTTACTAGCAATTGCCAGGTCATATCTACTTGGAGCGATACAGTCATTTTTCTTCAGGCATTACAACTTATTGACTCATGTGTAACAAGTGAAACTGTAAGAATTGATTATTGGAGTAGGCAATTACTGTGTGATTTCTTTAATGAAAGGGTGGGCAAAATTTGCTCGACTGACCCGGGCGCTGACAAATAGTCGAAGTGTTTTGCAACAGTTGGGTCCAATGAACAAATCTGATGGGGTCCATAAGCATTCACGTCTTGCAGAGGTAAGTCCTGAATTCCTTTTTTGTTTGAAGTGTTTTTTTCTTCAGAGCATTGGCCTGGACAAGAAGTTCATAAAGTAAAGAAGTTCACTCTAAAATTTATGACAGGAAAATATTCCATTCTTTAGTCAAAACTAGGGATCAGATGATTAGGAGTAAAGACCAGGGAACAAGGAAAGATAGACACAAAAAGCCGGAGTAACAGCGTGTCAGGCAGCATCTCTGGAGAAATGAACCAGGTGATATTTCAGGTCAAGACCCTTCTTTAGACTTAGTCAGGGGACTGGGATCCATGATCCCTTCCTCTTTAACATTAATTTTTGTGGTTTCACAGCGGGTGATGGATGGATCATAACATGTAATTGTGGCGGGATGAGAGATGTTCCCGGTCTCCAGCCCCAGTTTTTATGTGTAAAGTTGCTCCTATCATCTGGTGCCATAAACAGAGAATATTCTGATTCATGAAGCCAAAAGGAAAGTTTCTTTAAATGTGTTGTAAATGATGAAATGCTTGGATCATGTATCATGCCTTTCTCTGTTTCAGGTTCTACAGCTCGGATCTGACATCCTTCCTCAATACAAACAGGAGGCTCCAAAGACTCCACCTCACATCATCCTCCACTATTGCACATTCAAAACTACCTGGGACTGGATCATCCTTATCTTAACCTTCTACACTGCCATCATGGTCCCTTACAATGTGTCCTTCAGAACAAAGCAGAATAATATTGCTTGGCTAGTGCTGGACAGTGTGGTGGATGTGATTTTCTTAGTGGATATTGTCTTAAACTTTCACACCACTTTTGTGGGCCCTGGAGGGGAAGTTATATCTGATCCTAAACTGATTAGGATGAACTACTTAAAAACTTGGTTTATCATTGATCTGCTCTCCTGTTTGCCATATGACATCATCAATGCCTTTGAAAATGTGGATGAGGTAGGTTGTAATTTTTGGATTTACTGCAGCAAGCAGAAGTGTTCTGTTTCCCTCATTAGTGTTTATCATTGTGCTGTCAGTGTTGGCTTTGATTTGTGGCAGACCTTTGTGATGTAGTCCTGTTAGGGCTAAATTATGTTATTGAATCCACTGAGCTTCTACCTCATTCATCTTGTGGAGCGAACGTCCTGGGATTCTGACAAGAATGGCACTTTATGAAATGATAGAAAGAAGGAACTGTAGATGCTGGTCAATATACAAAAGGACACAAAGTGCTGGAGTAATGCAGCATGCCAGGCAGCATCTCTGCGGATACGTGACTTTTCGAGTCGAGATCCTTCTTCAGACGAATCGTAGATGGGGGAGAAGAAAGCCTTTTCCAGCTTTCTCCACCTCCACCACTTTTTGTCTAGAGAAGGGTCTTGACCCGAAATGTCACCTATCCATGTTCTCCTCCCGACCTGCTGAGTTATTCCAGCACTTTGAGTTTTTTAATGAAATGATGGTAAGCAGTTCAATAAAATATTTAGATTCCTGTTTGTAAAGCAAAGATTTTTTTTTCTGGAAACTGAAACACTTTGCAGATCTTGAAACAATTCTCAGGTTGAACTCACAAGTAAAGTTCAAGGAATGGAAAGCTTTGCAATTCAATATTTATTTTACAGAATAAAGCAAAATTACTCAGATACCATTATAACTAGAGCAGCCTAACAGCTTAAACGTGTTAGTTAGCGGGATCACCCATAGTTTTTTGTCATGTTAAAGTTACTGAAAAAAATGGTTACAGGTTGTAGGTTCAAGCTCCGAGAGCTGAAGCATTTTGTTGCCATGCCTACAATTATTAGAGGATAAAAAAGGAGAACCACAGATGCTGAAAATCTGAAATAGTAGAAATAAATTCTAGGTAGCAGGAATCTGAAGAGGAATATGGCATTATTTGATGCAGCTGGCACTGCTATTTTGCTTGCAAGTGACAACAGCAGCAATATTTTCTATTTTTGAGTTGTTTGACCTGACATGCAAATGGTCTTTTAACCTGATATGCAAATTATGTCACACAACTGCTCATGTAGATTCCATTGCATGGCGCCAGGATGTATCAGCCCATCCAGGATTAGCTATTTCTACATTTGGTGCATCACAAGCAGCTGAGATTCATCCCTGATCCAACAAAAAGATTCTTTGTCCCTTTGCTACAAATCATCTTAACTCTTCTGGTGCAGAGCTTCATGCACTGGCAGCCTGTGTCAGGAATTATGAACGGTTAAGTCAGTGAAGACTACAACTAAATCCCAGCATGAACCGGGTGACAAAGGTTTCACAAAAAAACTAAAATCTCCCACTTGGCAATACTAAAAAAAATTATAGAATTAGATAGCTCCTAAACATGCCCTTTTGCCCAACTCGTCCATGGCAACCAAATAAAGACTGGACCCATATGCGTGCCATTTGCCCACATCCCTCCAACCTTTTCCCCACCACGAGCCTGTTCAAATGTCTTTCAAACATTGTAATTGTATTCACCTCTACCACTTCCTCTCGCGACTTGTTCCACATTTCCCCCAATCTTTCTATCATTTCAGTAAAATCCATAGAAATTAAAATCCAACAGTGTAGGAAGGAACTGCAGAGGCTGGTTTGATCCGAAGATAGACACAAAATGCTGGAGTAACTCAGCTCTGGAGAGAGGGAATGGGTGATGTTTTGGGTCAAGACCCTGAAGAATGTCACCCATTCCTTCTTTCCAGAGATGCTGACTGTCCCTCTCAGTTACTCCAGCTTTTTGTGTTTAAAATCCGACAGGTTTGCATGTTCAAGTGGCAAAGGTGAAAATTAAGTCCTTCCGAACTTTGCACTTGGTTCTAGCCATTCTAGCCAAACCGTATCGGTACAGGAGGATCTAAATTAATGCTGGGTAGTTCCCTTTGCCCACCCAAGGATGATTCTATGATTTTATTTTCATCTCGTGTTTTTTTTTCATGATCTATAGAAACAGGTGTAAGGTCAGCAAGGATTAATCTAAAACATTTGTAAACAACAGAACCTGGATTCAGTGGCCTAAATCTGAGCGATTGACTTTGAGGGAGCGGTTCTGCTGCAGCGCTAATCAAGAATGAAAGGGAATTGTTACAGATAACAGGATGCTGAAAGGCATGATAAGAATATTTTTTCAAAGTAATAAATGGTGCAATGCTTCAGCAGATGCACTCTTCACGTTCAATGGTGTCAGGATTTATTGTGATTGAATCACAGTAGTAGATAAAGGTTAGTGCATTGACGAGAGCTCCCAGCAGCCTGCTGCCACAAGTGATAAGACTCAGACATGATGGCACTATCCAGCCATTCCTAGAACAACCAAATCTTAAGGGAGATTGTGTTACAATTTCAGTCCTCCGCAGATAGCCAATTCCCACTGATATCTACTGATGCACTGTGTGAAAAGGTCGCAATGACTGACACCATCCCAGCTGAGGTTTCACCAAGTTCCTGAAATTTTAATTCTCAATATAATTAATCAAACAAACCGTGGCAACGTTCAGCTAGAAAACTTAGTTTTCAATGCATTAAAAAGTCTCAGGACACTCACCTTGCAGAATAATGCCCCTGTCCCACTTAGGAAACCTGAACGGAAACCTCTGGAGACTTTGCACCCCACCCAAAGTTTCAGTGTGGTTCCTGGAGGTTTTTGTCAATCTCCCTAATGGTCGAAAGTGGTTTCCACTTCTTCTATGTTCCGGCGATTATTTCAAAAAATTGAAAAAACCTCCGGGAACCTGAAAAAAACCTCCAGGAACCAGAGGTTTCCGTTCAGGTTTCCAAAGTGGGACAGGGGCATAAGTTTCATCATCTGCATGATCCATGCACAATGAATCCTCATGCAGACACACTGGGATTTCTCTCACTGTCGCCTCCACAAGGGAGTGAAGCTACTTGACTGTTGGTCCCAAGAGTCAGGAAGTCATGTTGCAGCTTTATCAAACAATATTCTGGCCGTATTTTGGAATATTGTGTGCATTTCTGGTTGCCCCATTACAGAAAGAACGTGAAGGCTTTGGAGGGTTGGAGAGGGCTCGGATGAATTTTACAGGTATGCAGCCTGATTTAAGGGGTATTAGCTAGGGAGAGTTTGGAGAAACGTGGATTGTTTTCTCTGAAGCATTGGAAGCTGATTGGAGACCTGATAGAAGTTTATAAAATTATTTGAGGCTGAGGGCAGCACAATGGTGCAGAGGTGGAGTTGGTGCCTTACGGTGTCAGAGATCCGGATTGAATCCTGACTATGGGTGCTATCTGTATGAAGTTTGCATGTTCTCTCTGTGTCTGCGTGGGATTTCTCCGGGTGCTCCAGTTTCTTCCCACACTCTAAAGATGTGCAGGTTTGTAAGTTAATTGGCTTCTGTGAATTGCTCCTAAGTATCTAGGATAGAGCTAGTGTACAGGTGATCGCTGGTCGGCGTGAACTCGGTGGGCCGAAGGACCCGTTTCCACTCTGTATTTCTAAACTAAATAAACTAAAATAAAATAAAATAAAATAAAATAGTAAGATTAAACGAGAACTTACCAGTTCGAAGGTTGATCTTTATTTTATGAGGAGGTGCGATGAGGGATTTCGTGAAGAACCCGCCAGCACGCATGCGCGACATTCTTCAAAGCAGTGGTGTGGAATAACAGAACCAACAAACAGAGAAATGACTTGTTATAGTAAGATTGAAGAGACTCTAATTACCAGTTGACTTTATGATCGAGGGTTGGGAGCGGAGGGTTGCAACTCCTCATAAAATAAAGATCAACCTTCGAACTGGTAAGTTCTCGTTTAATCTTACTATTTCATTTCTGAGTCACGTGAGTGACTTCGTGAAGACTTCAAAGCTCTGTGATTCCATGCCCTGGACAACGTCCATGCTGTGACACACCACTTATAGGAGTAACCAACTTTCCGGACTGCTTGTACTGAAAAAATAATAATAATATTTATTAACAACAAACAAAGGAAAAAACCCCTCACTGGGGGACATCTGTATGCTCTTGACCCGCATTCAGCACGGCCTCCGCGAACAATACAGTAGCGGCAACAGGTTTATTGTAAAACCGTTGGAAGGTGGCTTCGTTCGCCCATCCCGCTGTGGCAAGAATATGATCCATGGGCACCGCCATGACCCTTGCCGCCGACGTCGATGCAGCCCTGGTGGAATGGGATTTAAAGACATTAGTGTCAATACCTGCCTCATTCAAGACGATCCTGAGCCATCTGGAGATCGTCTGTACCGTCACTCTATGGTGAGGTTTCTTGTGGCTGATGAGTAGGTATTTCTCCATTCCCCTTAATTTCCTCGTCACTTTAATATAGTGGCGGATATGGGTGGCTAAACATAGCCTTGCATCAGCGGGGTATGCTGGAAACTTCAGCTGCAGCCCTGTGAATCCAGGTCTATGCTGCTTGAGTAATTCATCTATAAAGAAGATTACTTCGCCAGGGGTAGAGATCATCCTGTCGATCCTGACCTTGTGGAGTGTCTGTACCCTTTGCGCTGAAGTCAGTGCCAGTAACATCACCAGCTTCAGGGTGAGTTTGTCCAATTCAAGCCCTTCCATGGGCGACCACGTCCTGAGCAGGGTTAATACTCCCCCAATATCCCAGGTGATGTTGTAACGAGGCCTAGGCGGATTGGAATTAAATATTCCCCGCATGAGTTTGGACACCAGCTTGTTGGATCCTACCTCAATATTGAGGTAGAATGATAGCGCACTCCTGGCGCTGTTGATGGCACTGTAGCTGAGGTGTTCGTCATGATGCAACCCCGCCAGGAATTCCAGCACATCGGTGATAGTAACGGAGTCGTATACAATGTGGGAGCGGCCGCAGTAAGTTTCCCATTTCCGGATATGTGTAAGATATTGCCGCCTGGTGGACTCCCGGCATGACGCTCCAATGGTATCCATAGTTCTTGATGATAGGCCATACCGCAGTAATGGCCTGTTCAGAACCTGCAAGCCAATAACTTTAGGTGACTGTGGCAGGGATGTGGTTCCCCTGAGACAGGGTTCGTCACCAATTGTGGGCAACCCTCTAAGAGGACCCATGGTTGACTGATCATATCAAGGACCACCGGATACCATGGCTGCGTAGGCCAGTCGGGTATGATAAGAATGCCTTTAGCAGCATCTGACTGTATTTTCCGCAATACCCGACTGATGTGGCAAAATGGAGGAAATGCAGAGAAAAACCATTTCCCCCAATCTAGCGAGAACGCGTCCATCGCCATTGCCCCAGGATCTGGCTCCCATAATACGTATGTTGGTACCTGATGGTTCAACCATGACGCAAAAAGGTCAATATCCGGTTTACCAAATTTGGCTGTAACTTTAGCGAATATTTGGGGATTTAACATCCACTCGATGTTGTCATTGAATTTGCGTGACCTGGTGTCCGCCACTGTATTGAACTTACCTGGTAAATAGGTAGCTGAAATCCAAATATTCCGTCGAATACACCAGAGCCAAATTGTATTAGCCAATTCATCACATGAAATTGACCTGGTACCGCCCGTATGATTTAGATATGCCACCGCAGTGGTATTATCTATTTGGAGACGGACATGAGTGTCAGTAAGGTTAGAACAATAAGCTCTAAGTCCGTGAAATGCTCCTAGCATCTCCAAATAATTTATCCCTTGTGACAACAACAGGGTAGATTCAAGGGTGTCCCATCTGCCTCCACAACTAGAGTAGTTGTCCGTGGCTCCCCAGCCATGGGAGCTTGCGTCTGTTTGTAAGTATACCATCGGATTGGGCAAATTGATGGGCTTAAATGAGTCATGGATATTGTCAATCCACCATAGTAACTCAATTTTTGCCTTGAGAGGCAGCTGCATTGGTCTATCGAAATGTCAGTTTTAACGATGAAATCTTGGCTCTCTGCAAATTTTGATAATGCAAAGGTCCGTATTGGGCAGCTGGAAAAACTACTACGATTTTCCCAATCACCTTAGCAGTTTGTCTAATTGATGGTATACTGGCGCAGACTAGATTCTTACATACTTGAATGACATCCCCAACTTTGTTAGTTGGTATGGTGGCCATCATGCGAGTGGAATCCACCGTGAATCCCAGATAATCCATGACCTGTGAAGGGCAGAACTTTGATTTATCTGGATGGATAATGAATCCCATTTTTTGAAAAATTTCCACGGTGGCTGAAACTGCCAGTTCCGCTGATTCCAGAGTGTTCCCAATAATTAGGATATCATCCAGATAGGCCATGACCATGTGATTTTGTCTCCTCAGTGTAGCCAATACTGGTTTGAGCAATTTAGTAAATAATCTGGGAGCTGTGGTAAGCCCATTTGGCAAAGCTTTGTATTGCCAGAGCTGATCCATCCAGGTAAACTTCAAGAACTTCCTGTGGTGTTTCTGAGTGGATACTGAATAGTATGCATCCTTTAAATCAATGCATGCCATAAAGCAGCCCTCAGAAATCAAAGATTTGGCTGTTTCAAACGTGTCCATTTTGAAATGGGTACATTTTACAAAAGTATTCAAATGGGTCAGATCAATAATAACCCGACATCCTCCATCTTTCTTGGTTTTTGTAAATATGTTAGATACAAATTCAATTGGTTCGTGTATAGTTCTTTCTATCACGCCGTTTTCTTGTAGCCTCAAGATTTCAGCATAGCCTACTGCCGTTTCTTTGCTGGACAGTGTAAATTTGCGATTTGGCATATGCTGGGATGGAGGGATTTGACCATTGATGAATTCAATCTCATGGCCTTGAATACTTTGTAAGATAAACTCATCAGAAGTGATGGTTTCCCATGCCTCCTTAAAGAACCGTAGTCTCCCACCAACATGTGAAGTTAAACATGCAGGTGCATGAAATCCAGACCGCCTTACCTTCATGGTTATCGGCGGTCCCTGATATGTTTGGCGGGACGTGGAGGTGCTGGGTTGTGTTGATAATGCGGTGTCCGCATTTTCCATGCTGGCCGCTGGGGGCCTAGCCCTAAAAAAGGCCTAGGCTGTTGAGGTTGCTGATATTGCAGCGGTGCTGGAGCGTAGGTCCTTGCTGGCCTGATGGCAGGGCCTCGTGGCCTGAAGAATGGTACTTTCCTGGCCGGCTGCCTGGTCGAGATATGAGATCTCATGAGACCCACCGTTTTTGCATGGTCATCCAATTCCTTGACCTGCTTCAGGAGGTCCTCCCCGAACAACTGTCTGGGTGGCGGCGTAGGAGGTGCTTTGCATAGTCCCGCAAATTTGGGGTTCAATATGGGTTTTATAATGCTCTTCCTGAATGCATTAATTTCGTACTGTGTATTACACAGTAGTGCCAGAGCATCCTCTTGCTCGGTGTTCAGATCCACCCCGTCCACCGACCTTGCGAAAGCGGTAATACCAGCAGTGAGCAACTTCAGGATCCTTTGCAACTTCATCTCCTGAGTTCTGATGCCTGGGCTAATGTTGCCCCAAATCGGCGTATTTACGATAGGCACATTAAGGGAGTTGCAATTTCCTGGTGCCTTGTGCCTATTCATGGCCTCCGCAAGGACCTGCTCTTGAAGCTGATGGTTCGTGAGGAAGTCAACGGTAGCAGCCAGTTTGGAGTTGAGGGGTTGTCCTGACGATTCTGGTAGTGCAAATTTAGTTGCCACGTCCAGGAGCTCCTCCTGAGGGACCTCAGATGTAGTCGGTGCATGGACCAAGATGTCCTCATCCTCCGGCTGTCTCATGCTTCCCGTTGACGATGGGGATATATCCATGAGCCCCCTGGAACTAAATGTTTCCCGCCTCTGGTTTTGCTGCAGGATAAGTTCCAACATCCTCTCCAACCTGTCAATTCGCCCTTCGCCATGCGAACCCGGGCGGTCGGAGTCCTCATGTCCAAAGGAACTCCTGAGGCTCCTGTCATCGGCCCGTACCTCGTCGAGGTAATCTCGGTGCCGGAAAGAACTGTCGCTACCAGCCGCCTCAGCGAAACTGAGCAATTCCCGCGCGGATCTGCTCAAACGCCTCCTTTTGGCGGAGCTCGATCATGCTGCCTCCAAGGGCAAATACGGTGAGAGGTCGGCACCCAACGCCGCGGCGTGGTGACCCGACATCCGTGCGGGCTTGCCGACTGTCCTGATCCTGGACCCAGACGGCGTATGGTCCCGTCCTCCCGCCAACGGGGGACTCGGTGACCGCGGCGGGACTCCACCTGAATGACTCTCCCTGGTCCTGCTGGTTGGTGAGTCCACACTGGCCCTCTCAGGTCTGCCAGTGGACTTGAGTCCCGCCAATCCACCAGTCCGCAATCTAGCGGCGTTTGGTGATACCTCCGCCCGCGAAGGGCTAGGTAGACAGGCTCTATCCCTGCATCTTCTGCGAGGGCTTAGGGAGAAGGGCCTTGCGGCAGCACGTGAACCCTGTTTGCCCGGGTTGACCAACGAGCCCGTTAGTGACAAAGAGATGGAGTCAGGGTCAGCCTGCTCCGGCGCTGCACCGACGTCCTGCTCTGCGGGACCCTCGCTAGAGCTACGGTGTGTCGGTGGGTCGGGTCCTGTGACGACAGGGCTCCCCGACTTCCGCGCCTTTTTCCCGGCCCGACTCGCAGGTGCAGCCGTTGAGGAGGGCTCCGGGATAGGTGGCCGGCGACTCCTTACGGATGTCCTGCGGCCCTTACTCCTTCTATCCATGTTCCTGTTGGAGAGAAACGCACACTCAACACAACAAGAACAACCAACTCAAGGTTGCCTACACTTACCTGAGTGGCCCTTATGAAGGGCTGGTGGTGAGCCGCGCTCCACCTCCAGCCGTCGACTGCAATGCGTTGCGACGATATGTCGCGCATGCGTGCTGGCGGGTTCTTCACGAAGTCACTCACGTGACTCCGAAATGAAACTATGGGTAGATAGTCAGAGCCTTTGTTTCAGGGTGGACAAATAGCAAAGGGCATAGCCATATCATATGAGGTCAGAGGAGAAAGGTTTAAAGGAGATGTGCAGGGCAAGTTTTTACACAGAGAGGTGAAGGTATCTGGAACGAGCTGCCAGTGGTGGTGGTTGAAGCAAATATGACTGTGGTGTTAAAAAAACTTTTAGATAGGCACATGAATGTGCATGGAATGGAGGGAGATAGATCGTGTACCGGTGGAAGGATTAGTATAACATGGCATTGAGACATCGTAAGCGGAACTGCTTGTTTCTGTGCTGTACTATTTTATCTTCTCAACGCAGCATTGAAGAAACTTTGCTTCTACTATTCTGCCACTATATTTCTAACGTTGAACAATTTAACAATTAATTTAAAATGTAAATAGATGGTTCAAATGATTTAAATTTGAAATTAATTATTTTTAAGGAGTCTTTCACAATTCAAACAACAATCAATGGTATTTGCATGTTTGATGTCCAAAACTTTGAACCAAATATTTTTTTGTTTATATTATTCATTTATGTCATTTATCGGAGATTTCAGAATGTGGACTGAGATACACCAAAGAAATGTGATGTGTACAATAATGTAATCAGTTTTAGAAGGGGCTGCTGCCACAGAGCAACTTGTTACTAATTAGTGTAATGATGAAATTAGGATCATCTTGGCTGTTGATTGAATATTTGCAAATGCAAATGAATTGGAATAAATTGGATAACCATTATTCACATTTTCAAAAAATAGGAAAACAATTTCTTGCATTGCTGCAGATTTGCTAAACTGGAATTTTACCAGTCTTCAGAATAAAATCATGTTATTTTTGCTTCATTGTAATTAGATTTGAATATATTTACATTTGCTTCTTACTATTGAGTTATGCATGCAAAGAAAATCAGACATATAAAATGCGTTTCCTCCTGGAAAAACAAATTGACAGAGCATGACCAATATTAGAACTTTCAACAGTTTCATCTGCTACAGTCAGTGAGAAATAACAGGCCAAATTTGTGATAGCCACCCATCCTGAAATTGGGAAAACATTAGTTAGAAATGGATCAGGTAGCATGAAATGTCAAAAATCATCTGCTCTAATTTTTTTTTCTCATTGAATATGAGAGAGAAAGCAATTCTGGATTTAGCGTTGGGCAATGAACCGGATTTGATAAGAGGAGTCAAGGTAAAGGAGCCATAATATGATAAGTTTTAATCTCCAATTTGAGAGGGAGAAGTGAAAATCGGTAATACAAAAGGGACTATGGAGGCATGAGGGTGGAGATGGCCAAAGTTGACTGGAAAGAGACCCTAGCAGGGATGACCATTGAACAGCAATGGAAGGTATTTCTGGAAATAATACAGAAGGTGCCGGATCAGTTCATTCCAAAGAGGAAGAAAGATTCTAAGAGGAGTAAGAGGCGAACGTGGCTGACAAGGGAAGTCAAGGACAGTATGAAAATAAAACAGAAGAAGAATAACATAGCAAAGATGAGCGTGAAGCCAGAGGATTGGGAAACTTTTAAAGAGCAACAGAAGATAACTAAAAAGGCAATATGGGGAGAAAGATGAGGTACGAAGGTAAGCTAGCCAAGAATATCAAGAAGGATAGTAAAAGCTTCTTTAAGTATGTGAAGAGGAAAAAAATAATTAAGATAAATGTGGGTCCCTTGAAGACAGAAACATGAATTTATGAAGGGGAACAAGGAAATGACAAATGAGTTGAACAGGTACTTGGATCTGTCTTCACTAAGGAAGACACAGTCAATCACCCAGATGTACTAGTGGCCAGAGGACCAAGGGTGACGGAGGAAGTGAAGGAAATTCACATTTTGCAGGAAATGGTGTTGGGTAGACTGATGGGACTGAAGGCTCATAAATCCCCTGGGCCTAATGTTCTGCGTCCCAGGGTACATAAGGAAGTGGCTCAAGAAATCATGGATACATTGGTGATCATTTTCCAATGCTCTGTAGATTCTGGATCAGTTCCCATGGATTGGAGGGTAGCTAATCTTATCCCACTTTTCAAGAAAAGAGGGAGAGAGAAAGCAGGGAATTATAGACCAGTTAGCCTGACATCGGTGGTGGGGATGATGCTGGAGTCAATTATAAAAGATGAAATAGCCGTACATTTGGATAGCAGTAACAGGATCGGTCAAAGTCAGCATAGATTTATGAAGTGGAAATCATGCTTGATTAATCTTCTGGAATTTTGTGACAAGGAAAATGGACAAGGGAGAGCCAGTGGATATACCTGGACTTTCAGAAAGCCTTTGATAAGGCCCTACATAGGAGATTAGTTGAAAAAATTAGAGCTCATGGTATTCGGTGTAAGGTACTGACATGGTTAGAAAATTGGTTGTCAGACAGGAAATAAAGAGTAGGGATTAACAGGTCCCTTTCAGAATGGCAGACAGTGACTAGTGTGGTACCACAATGCTCGGTGCTCTGGCTGCAGCTATTTACAATATACATTAATGATTTAGATGAAGGGATTAAAAGTAACATTAGCAAATTTGCAGATAACACAAAACTGGGTGGCAGTGTGAACTGCGAGGAGGATGCTATGAGAATGCAGGGTGAGTGGGCAAATGCATGGCAGATGACATTTAATATGGATAAATGTGAGGTTATCTACTTTGGTGGCGAGAACGGGAAGACAAATTATTATCTGAATGTTAGGAAAAGGTGTGAGCTGGGTGTCCTTGTTCATCAGTCACTGAAAGTAAGCATGCAGGTACAGCAGGCAGTGAAGAAAGCTAATGACATGTTGGCCTTCATAACAAGAGGAGTAGAGTATAGGAGCAATGAGGTCCTTCTACAGTTATACAGGGCCCTTGTGAGACCACACCTGGAGTATTGTGTGCAGTTTTGGTGGCAAGAATGATAAGGCAGATTATTATCTGAATGGTGTCAGATTAGGAAAAGGAGAAGTACAACGAGACCTGGGTATCCTAGTACATCAGTCACCGAAGCATGCAGGCACAACAGGCAGTGAAGAAAGCTAATGGCATGTTGGCCTTCATAACAAGAGGAGTTGGATATAGGAGTAAAGAGGTCCTTCTGCAGTTGTACAGGGCTCTGGTGAGACCCCATCTGCAGTATTGTGTGCAGTTTTGGTTTCCTAATGTGAGGAATGACATTCTTGCTATTGAGGGAGTGCAGCGTAGGTTCACGAGGTTAATTTCCGGGATGGCGGGACTGTCATATATTGAAAGAATGGAGCGACTGGGCTTGTATATATTGGAATTTAGAAGGATGAGAGAGGATCTTATTGTAACATACAAGATGATTAAGGGATTGGACATGCTGGAGGCGGGAAACATGTTCCCGATGTTGGAGGAGTCCAGAACCAGGGGCCATATTTTAAGAATAAGGGGTAGGCCATTTAGAACAGTGATGAGGAAAAACTTTTTTACCCAGAGAGTTGTGAATCTGTGGAATTCTCTGCCTCAGAAGGCAATGGAGGCCAATTAGCAGGATGCTTTCAAGTGAGAGTTAGATAGAGCTCTTAAAGATAGCGTAGTCAAGGGATATGGGGCGAAGGCAGGAACGGGGTACTGATTGTGGATGATCTGCCATGATCACAGTGAATGACGGTGCTGGCTCGAAGGGCTGAATGGCCTACACCTGCACCTATTGTTTATTGACAAATAGTTTTCAGGTTATTTTACAAAACAGCAGTCTTTCTCAATCAACATTTAATAAAAAATAATGTGATATTTCCAAAGATCCTGATTTATTACATTATTAGTTTAGTTTAGTTTAGAGGTACAGGTCCTTCAGCCCACTGAGTTCGCACCGACCAACGCACTCCGCACATTAACACTACCCTATACACACGAGAGACAATTTTACAGTTACACCAAGCCAATTAACCTACAAATCTGTATGTCTCTGGAGTATGGGAGTAAATTGCAGATCCTGGAGAAATTCCATGCAGGTCACGGGGAGAACGTAAAACGCCATGCAGAAAAGCACCTGCAGTCAGGATTGAACCCTATTGCTGTAAGGCAATAGCTCTAAGGCTATGCCACCATGCTGCCCAATACTTTTAACTCTACTTGCTTTTCCCCATTGAATTTATTTGCAAAATATAAAATGTACTTGAGATGTAACATTCAATAATTCAATGCATCAATGATAGATGAAGTTAGGATTATGAGGCACCATTATTGAATGCCCTTTATCAGCATGATAATTAAATACTTCAGGGATTCCATCTTATTCAGAAATCATTTGCACATGCGAGCAAAGAGCTTAAGGCTAGACTTTTATTTCTCATCTCTGAGCCTGCATTTACCAGAGCTGTTTTGTGTGGTCAGCATAAAACCCCTGTCTCATGGTGCAAGTTGGCCCACGAGTGACCCCGAGTTTTCACTCGTGGTGATCACGTACAATCAACGTAGCAGGAACGTCGGAACTCGCGCGAGCAACTTATCGACTCGTGGCGCTAACGGCAGGTACCCGTGAAACTTGTTAACTCATGAAAAAAATCAAACATGTTTGATTTTTTCCACAAGTCAAATTTACTGTTCATGTTAAAAATGGAAACATTTAAACTCGTTGTAATAACGTAGTGGCCCGTGCCACCCACTCCTTCTCTCCAGAGATGCGGCCTGTCCCGCCGAGTTACGCCAGCATTTTGTGTCTATCTATACTTTAGTTTCGGATATGATCAAGTGTAAGAAACGCAAACCAGTCTACCTTCCCATCAGAGAATCCTACCGTTCTAGGATAAAAATCCACACACCCTAGTTACATCCAATATTAAATTGCAAGAATATCATGCATTAGTATGCATCTATGAGCTCAACATTTAAAGGGCTGTCCTTTAAATGAAAAGTATGCCAATCATAGAGATTGTGTTAAACCACTGTACAATATTTTAAAATATTTATAACCTGTATCTATTTACTTGGGTAACAAAATAAACGCATCAAAACCTAAAAGCGTGAAAGAGAAAATAAATGGGTCCGATATTTGCTTAAAATCATCTCCTAGATTTTAGAAATGATGCCAAAGCCTGGTTTTACCATTCAAAACTGCAGCATTTCAAATTATCTAATTTATAAAAATACATTGAGAATCAATGATTCATAATGGAATGACTCCGCTCTTCAGTAGAAACAATTAATTTCCGCAGGGGTTTTTTTTAACAGACATATTCTCTTTTTAAATGAGAATTAGTTTAGTTCTTTTTGTTTGGAGCCTCTCCCGCCACTTTATTTCTCAATATCATCCTCGCTCCTCCGTCGAGAAAATCTCCACTGAATGCACCGCTTCTGACGGAGGAATTAAATAACATATATAGTGGATATGTCAACATCTTTTTGATCTTAGGGTTAGGTGGGGCGGTTTAGTCCATTAGAAGTCTGAACACACAGATCTGCTTCAGCTGATGTGGAGAAGGGTCTCGACCCGAAACGTCACCCATTCCTTCTCTCCAGAGATGCTGCCTGTCCCACTGAGTTACTCCAGCATTTTGTGTCTATCTCAGCAGGACACAGTCCCGCGGTTAACACCACACTCCAGACCTACCTAACCCCTTATTTGTGAAAGTTCCACACATATTTATCGATACTTTTTCCGGCAGTGTGCCCAGGCTACGGACACCACACTGAGCCCAAACTAAAACAATCCCAGTACTTATTGGTGTGTGTGGTTTGACTGAGGACACGTGCAATTTGGCCGAGACACTTCATTGTCCGTGTGTAGGAAGGAACTGCAGATGCTGGTTTACACCGACAATAGACACAAACATGCTGTAGTAACTCAGCGGGACAGGCAGCGCCTCTGGAGAGAAGGAATGGGTGATGTTTCGGGTCGGGACCCTTCTTCAGACTCCCCGCTCATTCTTCCCTCGTCGATGTGAACTTGTGGGGGTGCGAGGAATCGGGCGTCGCTGGTAAGGGGAAGAGAGGTTTTACTGCTGAATTATGCGCAAAAGAAGCATGAAGTGGGGGTAAGGTCTGTTTAAACTATCGCGTGTCCCCCCCCCCGCCCCCACCCCCCGTGTTGGGAGAGAAAGGGGAGAGAGTTGCGCAAACAAACCACGGGAGACTGCATCTTTGGAGGGAAATCATAAAATGTACACGGGCCGGGCCGGGAACCTAAAGGTTGACTACCCGTTTCCCAGATGCTGCCTGGCCGTTGGCTTCTTCCTGCAGTTTGCTTTTGTCCCAGACTCCAGCATCTGCAATCTCCTTGGCCTCCAAAGGGAAAAGTTGCTCGTGAAGCGAAGGTCAATATTGACCCATGCTTACTGCGAAATCAAAGCTGCAGTGCTTGCGTATTTAGTTAAACCTGCCCCTTAAACAGCTTCAAACTCTTCTTCCGTGGTTGGTGCCGACGCAATTCAAACGATTTTCCAAAGCACTCGGTTTGTGCTTCAGATTTAGTCATAACTTCCTCAATTGTATGAACAAAATGATCATTGAGCCCTCAACCTGCTCCTTCATCTCGACCAGTTCGCTCTTTACCTCTTCTGACCTCCCGCCGAGTCCAGGCCCATTCCTCTACCCCTTCCTCTCACTCCTTCTCCTCAACCGCCAATGTCATTCCCAGCCCCCCTCTCACTCCTCCCCTCCCATAGTCCTTGCCTTCTCCCAATTCCACCATCCCTCCTCCCCCCCCCAACCTGTCCTATTACACTCCTCCCCATCACCCCTCGCCCTCCCTTCCACCCCATTCCCTCAACTACCTCTCCTAGACCTTCCCTCATTCCTTCCCCGCCCAACCGTCAGTTTCCTCAGCGCTCCCCAACCCCATCTCCCCCCACCCCCCACCCCACCTCAGCATATCAATCCCCTTCCCGTCTCACCTCCAAGGTCCTCTAAAACCTATTTCCTCTGTTGGAATTTAAAGTCAAATCGGGTGAATGCAAATATATTGCCAAACTTCTCACCTGAACTGCTGAAGATAACCGAGTGCTTTAAATGCGAATCCCGGACTGCGGCAACAACACACGCCCTGAGCGGGAGAGGAACTTGGTAACTCAAGAGTAAACGCAGAAATGACAAGTAAACGGCAAACTTACCATACCTGTGGGAACTCGGTTCAAACACTTGAACATCAACTTGGAACCTCGTACACAACCACGAGTCTGTAACTCGGGGTCACTCGTGGGTCAACTTGCACTGTGAGACAGGGCCTTAAGGATACAACTAGGGCACGATTTGCTTGTTCAACATTGTTGAAAATGTACATTCCCATACAATAACTGGAAAGCACAGTTATAATAACCCCTTCAGCCATTTCTCTGCCCTTGGCCAAGGTTTGCTGACTCCCATACACATTGTCAGTTGTAATCAACTAGCAAAGAAGTCTGATTTTCCGTGAGTTCTCCACTGTGCTTACGTGAATACTGCTGCAGTACAAAACAGAAAATGCTGGAAACACTCAGTGGGTCAGACAGCAACTGTGAAAAGATAAACAGGGTTGAAATGTTGGGTTGGACAGCCTTGGTGAAAGGCAAAGTCTGACAAAAACAAAATCCGACCTGAAAACTGAACTCTTTCTTTTTCACACAAGCACCATTTTCTATTTTTTCTTCGATTTCCAGCATCTGTGGGTTTTAAAAAATTTTCATTTACTGTTCCAGTCCAATGGTACAAGGAAACATCTTGCATTTAGTGCAATATTTAAAAACAATAATTAAAATAAGGTTTTGAGTATGTGGTACCTTAATCTAGGTGTTTGTCATAACTGGAAAACTATGCTTACATTATTGGTTTGTGCTCTTTTCGAGAAACTAAAGGGCTTGTCTCACTTGGCGATTTTTTTGGCGACTGCCGGCATCATATCAGTGTCGCCAAAAGATTTTGAACATTTCAAAACGGCGACAAAAAAAATGTTGCAACACTTAAAAAAACACCCCGCGTCATATGTCATCACCCCGCAAATTTTATGGTGACCCGATACGTCAATGATGCCGGCAGTCACCGAAAAAATCGGCAAATGGGACAGGCCCTTAACTGTTTCTTCCCCATTTTCTAATTGTACCTACACTGTTTTCTATCAGAACATCAGTCTGCTTATAACTATTGCATGCATTCATATCAATATCTGTGCTTCCACCCAATAGCAGTCACTTATTAATGTTGCAATCCAGACATAATGAAAAGGCTGCTAGATACAGTACATAATAACTATGAACCTATATCTCTCGTCTTCCTTTCCCCTGACGCTCAGCCTGAAGAAGGGTTTCGACCCAAAACATCACCTATTCCTATTTTTCCCAGAGGTGCTGCCTGACCCACTGAGTTACAACAGCTTTTTGTGTTTATCTTCAGTTTAAAACAGCATTTGAAGTTCCTTTCTACACATAATAACTGCTTTCAAGCTTAACATTCATCTTTGTTAAGATTCCATCTGCTTCCATGGATTAATTTCCGTCACTACATTTTGCTTTGAAATGACTGCGCCAGACTGGCAGAGGGGTGGTGGAAGTGAGGGGGTCATGTAGAAGAGAAGTGTAGACGAATTGAAACCAACACGTTGTCCATCCATTAAATACCTCATTTTACGGGAGTGACTTTTGCATCTCAACTCCCTGCAGTAACTCAGTGTCTGTCCAGAGTTACCAGAAGTAATTAATAACTTGAGCAAAAAAGTTGCTTGTCACAAGCAGAGCCAAATTGGAAAAATCACACTGAGTTCACGTATACTGATATATTTACACCTAATTTACAGTTGAATGAAAGATTTATACTTTATTATCGTATGGGATAAGAAGGTTCCCATACGATGGATTTTTATTGGTGTCTGCTGTGTGTGGAATAGTACTGTGGGGTCCTGTCAAGTTTTCAATTAAAAATAACATCAGTGCATTTGATTATTAATCTCTCCCCTGTGGTTTGGAATTAAAGGATCCATAACTTCAATAAAGCCGGGTTATGAAGTTTCTAACGATCACTGCATGATGTTCTTTAAATAGAAATGCTGTTGAAATCAAAATGTAAAGTTCAAGATTTAAACCAAAGGTCTAGACATTGGAAGAGTGAAATTACATGGACAGCACTTACAAAGAATCATCACAGACATGATGGGCAAGGTATGCAGTTACTACGCTCCATAATTCTAATTCTCTTTGTATCATAGGAGTAAGCAATTAACATTATTTTGGGCTTTTGTCTGTAAAAATAACATAGAGTCATGGAGTAGTAGTAATGCAGCATGAAAACAGGCCCTTTAGCCCACGTTATCCATGCCAACCAAGGTGTTTTCCTGAGCCAGTCCCATTTACTTTCCTAACCATGAACCTGCCCAAATGTCTTTTAAAGGTTCTAATTATAGCTATCTCTACCACTTCTTCTGGCTGCTTGTTTCATATACCCACCACACTCTGTCTGGAAAAACTTGCCCCCTCAAGTCCATTTGAGATCTTTAAGCATCGGGACTCATGAGGCTAAAGAGCTGTGTTTGAGAGTAAATGTTGAAGCTTTGGGTTGAGAGATTAATTGCTGGGGTCTGAGGGTGAATGGAAAGGCTTTGTAAGGCTAAGTGCTGTGTTTGAGAGTACGTGCTGAGTCTTTGGCTCAGGGTGAGCAGGCTGAGTGGTTGGTGATGCTGAGGAAAGGTGTTTTTTGTGAATTTCCTTTTTAGTCTGTGAAGGTAGGTTGCCAGTTTTGGGCAGTGCTATGCTCCTCCTGCAGGGTGTCGGCGGTCAGGGAAAGTCCCATGGGACTACACTTGTGGGAGTTGCACCCACTGTAGCTCCTGACTGACCGAGTAAGGGAACTGGAGCTGCAGCTGTACGACCCCAGGATTGTCTGGGAGACTGAGAGCATCATAGTTAGGAGTTATACTAAAGTGAATAGTAGATGGGGAGGGGGTTGCCAGCCTGGATTAAGGGGTTTGAGCTCCAGGGACAGGTTGGATAGACTTGGATTGTTTTCTCTGAAATGTCATAGGTTGAGGGGAGACTTGATAGAAATATATAAAATTATGAGAGCCACAGTTAAGGCACTAACAGATTATTTATTCCCGGGTAGAAATGTAGTTATAAAGTAAGGGGGGGGGGGGGGGGGGGAAATATAATGGAGATCAGCTAGGTGTCATGTTCAGCACAAACATTGTGGGCCGAAGGGCCCGCTCCTGTGTGGTACTGTTCTATGTTCTGTGACAAAGTGGGCTGAAAGGCCACTCTTTTCCTCACTCCCTTGTCTACCGGTTTGTGAAGACTGACAATTTAAAAGGTTTGGTCGTAATAATATTACAAATGTGCATTTTCTTTTGGTCATGATTGAAATGTGGAACAAATCAAGCCCTTAAAAATCATGGGCAAATTCGTATGCTAAATCAAATGTGGAAGTGACTGTACATAAATAGAAATAGAATTGTTTGTGGAAGTATGAATATATGGGTCCTTAGATTGAATCAGCTTCATCTTACTGCTTACACATACAGAAAGGATATCTCTGACGATAGACATTCTGGCAATTTCTATTGCATGAGGAACATTATTTAAAGGACATGAGTTTGCTGACTATAAAAAATGTCAAAACAAAATTAAATTTAATAGTGTGGAGAGAGTATTTATAGAGATATTAGTTCAGTTTTGATTAACAATATTCTAGTACTAGATAGACACAAAGGGAGTAACTCAGCAAGCCAGACAGCATCTCTGGAGAAAAAGGATGGGTGACGTTTTGGCTCGGAACCCTTCTTCAGATAGTTCCATCCTACACAATGTTCTAGTAGTATAGTATTCTTTCGGTATCTAGAACCAGGTTTTCTTGTTTGTCCCATGCTGATCAAAATTCTAGTGATGCCCAGACCAGATTATTCCATGGTGGATGAAGTGAGATGGACTGGGTCAAATTAAATTATTTAGTGACAAACTGGCTGTTTCAAGGTGGTAATGTAAATTGCAGGATAGATAATACAAAACAAATGTATTTGTATCCAATCTAGAATTGTAATGAGAATTGTACATTTTTAGTTTAGTTTAGTTTAGTGTAGTTTAGAGATACAGCGCAGAAATAGGCCTTTTGGCTCACAGAGTCCGCGCCAACCAGCGATCCCCGTACACTAGCACTATTCTATACACTATGGATAATTTACAAATTTTACCGAAGCCAGTTAACGTACAAATCTGTACGTCTTCAAAGTGTGGGAGGAAACCCATGCGGTCATGGGTAGAATGTACAAACTCCGTACAGACAGCCCCCGTAGTCAGGATCCAACCCGGGCCTCTAGTGCTGTAAGGCAGCAACTCTACCGCTGTGTCCCCATGCCATATTTCATGGTATTTTCATTTGGCTGATATAGGAGGCAGCTTCATGGTGCTTGAGATGCCAAACAGAAAGTTACAAAATGATATTTCACATAATTTTGAATTATGAGCTGCAAATTTGTTGTAAAAAAGTCCAGCTAGATTACTAATATTCTTTAGAGGCAAAACACTCTTCAAACTAAACTCAACCATGTTTGATGTTCCTCACTTGCGGTTAATTCTTAATTCATTAATTCTTAATGGGCATGAGGAAGAAGGACTATAATGCCTGGCAATCTTATACAAATCCCGGGATGAAATCAATGTCAGTAGAGCAGAGAGTAAATAATTATTTACTTCGTTTTTGATTTTGACTGTAAATATATATTTTCAATTTATGTTAAATTAATGGCTGGGAAGAACTATTTCTGTTTCCTGAGTAGATACAACTCTTTGGGCCTTATTTTACCTTAATATTTGTTATGTCAGCCGACAGAATGCATTGCAATTGCAGAGTAAATACTTTTAATCCAAAAGTATTGGTAAAAGTACAGTTCTAGATCTATTATTTCATTTTGAGTTTAATAAACTTAATTTAACAGTGATTAAAACAGTTGGAAATGTGTGAAATACTGGGAAGAATATTGCATAATGGAACCATATAATTTCACAACAGACCTTCATCTCAACATGTGTAGGAAAGAACTGCAGATGCTGGTTTAAATCGAAGGTAGACACAAAATGCTGGAGTAACTCAGCGGGACAGGCAGCATCTCCGGAGACAATGAATTTGTGACATTTTGGGACTCATTCCTTCTCTTCAGAGATGCTTCCTGTCCCGCTGAGTTACTCCAGCATTTTGTGTCTACCTTCATTACAACATGCCAGCATCAATTAATCCACTTTAAGCTCACTTCATGTCCTTTCACTGTGTGACGTTTCCCACTAAACTAGATGTGGTGGGACAGATTTTCCTGTGATAGATTTGGATAAAAATAATTGCCTGAGCAAAGAATATGGAGAGAACACAAGCTGGAAGAATCCAATGTTCTTATTACATCCTGTTGATGTTGCAATCATCCAGTTGATTGGTGTGAAAAAGATTGGACAGTCTTTGTTAAAGGTGTGGAACTTGCTCAGTTTCATTCTGACTACACTCAACAACAAGTAAGGTGGAACACCAAAAAAAAACAATTCACCATTAACAACAATACCATCATATTTGTATCGTAAGCAACATTTGTAATGTCTGTCAGTGGGCCATACTCACATCTTTCATTATTAATAAACAAAGCCACATACTTCTGCTACTTTAGTGAAGTATCAAAACTTGGCACAGAATGTGGTCATTCAGCCCATCATAGTCTCTTGACTCTTTTAGAGAACTATTCTGAAATAGTCCCTTTAGATGGCCGGCCCCATGGGCTTTCGACATAATCCTGTCAAATTAACATCTCCATCTCTGTCTCTGTCTCTGTCTCTGTCTCCATCTCCATCTCCCTCTGTCTCTGTCTCTGTCTCTGTCTCTGTCTCTGTCTCTGTCTCTGTCTCTGGCTGTCCCTGTCTCTCACTGTTTCTGTCTCTATCTCTATCTCTATCTTTGTCTCTATCTCTTTCTATCACAGTCTCTGTCTCTATTTCTCTCTATCGCAGTCTCTGTCCCTGTCCCTATCTGTCTCTGTCTCTGTCTCTATTTCTCTTTGGATTTGTTATCTTTTGTAACATAACACAAATCCTTCTCTGTTGATTTCAGGGCATTAGCAGCTTGTTCAGTTCCCTGAAGGTTGTGCGTCTTCTGAGACTTGGCAGGGTTGCCAGGAAGTTAGACCATTACCTTGAATATGGCGCAGCAGTGCTGGTTCTTCTGGTCTGCGTCTTTGGTTTGGTGGCTCACTGGCTCGCCTGCATCTGGTACAGCATCGGGGACTACGAAGTCATCGATGAAGTCACCAACCAAATAAAAACAGACAGCTGGCTCTACCAGCTTGGACTAAGTATTGGAACACCTTACCATTTTAACGCCAGTGGCACTGGACAGTGGGAAGGGGGACCCACAAAGGATTCACTGTATATATCCTCCCTTTACTTTACCATGACAAGTCTTACCACCATAGGATTTGGCAACATTGCTCCAACCACGGATGGAGAGAAGATATTTTCTGTGGCCATGATGATGGTTGGCTGTAAGTATATGCAATTTTTTAAACTGCCATTTAAAGATAGTTGCTTGCTTGGTTTGTAATGTACTTTTCTCCCAAAGTTGCTGCAGGTACCTATAGCCTAAAACATAATGAGAGCAACATGTCATCAGGGATATGGAGGATCAATGGCATAATTCCTTAACCAGCTGGAGTTTAGGACTAAATAACCAGCTAGGATGAATGAGGGGCAGATAAATTGAAGTGAAAAATAAAAAGTGTAAGGAAAGAAACATTGGATTAAGAGACAGTGAAGAAATGAATGGAAAGAAAATGTAATTGTCAACAACAATTCACAACCAAAAGTTAGAAGGCACCACACACGTAATTGTTCACATTCGAGGTGAAAGAGATTTATTTTGCAGTCCTTAACATTTATCACATGGTCAAAAGGTACCAATTGGAAACTTTTCATTCGGCAGTGAGTTTAACAGGCAATTAATATGAACATCCAGCAATTTCATTAAAATCATCGGGTGGTTAAAATCAATATCCTGTTCTTTTGAAGCAAGTGGAGCAACAATATGTGGTATTTTGCAGTTCACAGGCTACCTCTTCCTTGCACATGGCAGGCTGATTAGTACGCTGCTAAAGGTGTGTGTCACTCACAAGTCTTCACTTGAGCACAAATTGGGCAGTTTCACACAAAATGCTGTTAAATAATTATCTCGTTGATATCATCTTCTTCAATCCAGCAGCATTAAAACAAGGAAAGACAAGAGGAGATTAAAACAAATCGGTTCGGTAAAGTTTGTGGAAACATGCATTATGGTTAGAAGCAACATTATTAAATCATTATTGCAACGTGTACTTTGTTGTTATGGATGGTTACATGAAAGGTCGTAAGCTGTTTAATATATTACCATTATTATTGTAGTCCTAAATTCCTAAGTGGTACAGTAATTCGTTAACTATATTTGAAAAGTGCATTATTTTTCATTTCATGTAATTTCGTTTGAATCCTTCCATCTCCATGAGATATGTCAATGCAGCTTTCAAACGTAAGTGAGGCTATACCATGCAACCTCTCTAGCTTGTGGTTTGTCAATGTATATAAGGTTTGCCTTATATTGACTGCAAGTTATCATTCACGCTTGGACACATGGAATAAAATGTTATCTTCAGAGCCAAAACATTTTAGCTTTCTCCTTTTACCAATGCTACCTGACGCGCTTAGCACATCTGAGATTTTCTGTTTTCTATTGATCACTGTGGAAATTTCAGTGGGAAGGTTATAACTTGGAAATATATGATTGGAGTATTGGAGGTGAAGATTTATAGGTTACATGTGATTTACCTTGTTATCGTTATTGTAAACCACATCATAATATCAATCGAATTTCTGTTCCAATTTCCATTTTACAAACTGAAATTTCTCTTGATATTACTATTAGAGCTGTTGAATAATTCATTATTTTGTTAGGTCTGTGATCTGCCACAGATGGTTGTGGAGGCCAAGTCACTAGATATTTTTAAGGCAGAGATTGAGAGATTCTTGATTATTAAGGGAGTCAACGATTATAGAGATAAGGCAGAAAAATGGGATGAGAGGGAAGGATAGAGTTCAAGTTCAAGTGAGTTTATTGTCATGTGTCCCTGATAGGACAATGAAATTCTTGCTTTGCTTCAGCACAACAGAACATAGTAGGCATTGACTACAAAACAGATCAGTGTGTCCATATACCATTATATAAATCAGCCATAGATCAGCCATGATTGAATGGCAGAGTAAACTTGATGAGCCAAATGGCCTAATTCTGCTCCAATAATGTATGAATTTATAAGAGTGGAACAGTTCATGTAGAACATAGGAACAGGCTCACCATGTCTGAGCTGACTACGATGCCAATCAATAATCTTTCTGCAAGTCCTTGGCATCATAAGGCGGTATGGTGACACGGGGATAGAGTTGCAGGTCAATTGGGTTGGTAAAATTGTAAATTGTCCTAAGTGTGTGTAGGATAGTGTTAATGCGTGAGGATTGCTGCTCTGCCCGGACCTGGTGGGACGATGGGGCCTGTTTTTGCGCTGTGTCTCTAAACTAAACTAATCTGTTTTGCTTCAATGTTTGCCCTACTCACAAAAGTAAAACCTACCTAGTCACTGCAGAGAATAGTTTTGTACGTGCTCTAGCAGCCATCTACAGTTTTGATTTGGGCTGCGTGGAGAATGCTGATAAATAATGGCCCTGTGGCGAGTACTCCTGCCATCCTCTTGCTTGAATCTTTCGTCATATTTCTGTTATGAGCTGATTATTTTGACTGTCTCAGCTGGTGTTATCGGAACCTGTGCTTGCTGTCATATGGAAAGCTAGAGAGCACACCAGCATTGTAGGTAGATGCCAAATTGACCGTTTGAATTAATCATTTGTAGTTGCTGCCTGGCTCCTGTGGAGTTTATCTCTGAAAGCTACATGGATGATAACAGGATGTTCCAAAAAAGCTGGGTTACAAATGACACATTTGGTGCATCAATAAAAGCTACAGAAGATAAGGATATGATAAAGTTATTTCATGCATCCCGCTCCAGAACATCATCTGTAACATTATTTATTTATACCTGTTTTTGATTTGATCCTCTCGGTGCTGTATGACAATATTTCCTTTGCTGCTTCTGTTGATCTGATAATAACAATTCTGACATGGATAGTTAGTGACTTTTACAGATTTTGATGCAGACTTCAATCAATTAGAATAATTTTTCAAAATGACAATGAACTGAATGGAGTTTAACGTATTAGATGCAATTGGATGTGTTTTTATCTTGTTTTAACTTGTTTTGGTTGCACTGATCAGGAGTAGCCCTCCTAATTTAGTTGTATTTCTAAGTACAATGACAATAAAGGCTTATTATTATTATTATTATTATTAGTAGTAATTTCCAGTTGACAGTCTGAAATATCCTTCTATTAGAATGCCAAATATTCATTGCAGTAATAAAGACATTTTGCACCTGCAAATTATTTAACTCAAAGCTCTTTGAGCTGTCGTACAAAGGTCATTGTCCAGTTTAATTCTGTATTTAGGATTTAGTTGCATTCATCGAGTCATAGAATGATAGATAGACATTTAAAGCATCGAAGAATGGCCTTTTTCTTATTGTGACCACACTTGCTAAAAGCAGACTTTGAATTAATCCCACTGCAGGGCGGAGAACTCTGCAGGTTACTGCTCTTCAAATGCTAATCCAGGTGAGGGATTTTATCTCCATCATCAGGCAGTGAGTTCCAGTCCCTTGCACTTGCTGAGTGAAATAATTTTTTCCTCAAATTCCTTAACGCCCCTTAGTTACTGAACTTACTGATAAGGGGCTAAACACAAATTGCTGGAGTACTCAGCAGGTCAGGCAGCATCTGGGGAGGGAATGGGCTGGTGACAATTTTGGACTGGACCCTTCTTCAAACTGAATAGACAGATGATGTTTCAGTTCAGGACCCTTCATCAGCCACACAGAGGGTGAGAAATGTAACATACCTTTTAAAATATTTATCTTAAAGCAACCTTTTGCCTTAGGCAGATTTGTCCAAGCATTGTGGTTAGTATAACAAGCTTTCAGATACATTTTAGTTTATTGGCTTCGTTAGCAACATCTTTAGCAATTAGAGGTCCGTTCAAGAGTCTCTAACAGCAAGGACGAAGCTGTTCTTCAATCTAGTGATAGGTGATTTCAAGCATTTGTATCTTCTGCCTGATAGGAGAGAGGAGAGGCAGAATAACCATTATGAGTGGTCCTTTGTTATGATGATAGTTTCTTGAAGAAGTGTGAAATATAGATAGAGTCAATGAGGTAGGGGGGAGGCTGATTTGCATAATGAGCTAGGAGTGTTTTAAAATTCATGGTATTAGAACATTTGCCACAGACTGGAAGGAGGCAGTTATCGCCCCACTGATCAAGATAGGAACAATTGAATAGTTTGCCTGACTGTAGTAAGAGAAATTCTAGATCCTATTATTAAGGAAATGGTAAAGGAGGCACTTGGAAAATAATAGGATTGGGAAGAATCAACATGGATTTATCGGGGGGGAAATTATGTTTGGCAAATAAGTTTAAAAATGTTGAGGTCAAAACTAGCAGAATAGTCCAAAAGTAGCAGCATATTTGGAATTTCAGGTGACTTTTGATAAGTTGCCACGCCAGAGATTGATTAAGAAAATAAAGGTGCATGAATTGGGGTTAATATACTTGTATGGATTTGGTGTTAGTGGACAGACAAACAACTGAGATTAGGGATCAAAGCAGGGAGAGTAGGAAACATTATAAAATTGGGATACTAAGAACAGTGGAGTGTCTCAAGGGGAGAGCCTCAAGGATTGGTACAGTTGCTCAGATATCAAGTTGATATTTCACTGGAGTGTCCATGGCCTGGCATCAGAGTCCCAAAGTAAGCAGTGCAAAGGTAAGAAGAATAGAGATGAATCTTTGAATTTGAAGGTTAGTCATAGAGTCATACAACATCGAAACAGGCCCTTTGGCCCAACTTGCTCAAGATACCACATCTACACTAGGTCTACCTGCCTGTGTTTAGCCCAGATATCTCTAAACCTTTCCTGTACCATTCATGTTCCTGTCCAAATGTATTTTAAATGCCTGCCTCAAATAACTCAGCTGGCAGCTCGTTCCATATACCCAGCACCTTTTGTGCAGATAAGTTGTCCCTCAGGTTCCTATTAATTCTTTTTTCTCTCACCATAAACCTATGTCCTCTGGTTGTTGATTTCCCTAATCTGGGTAAAAGAATACCCTCGACATCTACCCTGTCTATTGTAGTGGAATATGTTCAAGATAATTAGGGCGGCATGAAAGCACAGCTTTTAGAACTGCTGCTCTCACAGTGCCTACGTTCGAGACCTCAAGTGCTGTCTGTGTGGAGTTTGCATTCACCCTATGGGTTTTCTCCAGGTGCTCCAGTTCCCTCCTACATCCCAAAGATGTACGGGTTGGGAGGATAATTGGCTACTGTAAATTTACTCCACTGTGTAGGTGGGGGGGGGGGGGGGGAGGGTAGAATCTTGGTAACACAATGAACTGTAGATGCTGGAAACTTGAACTCAACACAAAGTGCTGGTGAAACTCACCCATATATCCCACAATCCCGCCCCAGCCACTCTGCTCCTTTTCCCTCTTTCGTACATTGATTTCCCATTCCTGAGTCCCTCATTTCCCTCTCATCCCCACTCTTTCCCCGTTCCTTTCCACCGCTATCCCTCCCTCTGGCTTTATATTTCACTCCTCTTCTCTTCCCTATCTGATACCCTTTTGTCTCCTTCTCACCTCTAGCCTTTGTCACTTACTCCAGCCATCTGCCCCCCCCCCCCCCCCCCCCCACCTCCATTACCTGTAACCATTTGTCATTTGTCAGGCTTTGTCCTGCCCCCAACTCTCTTTTCTAGTTATCTCAAACCTTCTATAACCAGTCTGAAGAAGAGTCCCAACCTGAAATGTCACTCAGTAGAATCTTGCTATTGGGAATGTGGGGAAAATAAAAAAAAAATAGGATTAATGTAGGTTTAATGTAAAATGGGTGATTGATGGTTAGTGCGGACTTGATGGTCCAAAAGGTCAGTTTCCACGCTGTATCTCTCTACAATATAATAACCGATGGATTTTTTAGAAATTCAGGAAATCAAGAAATATGGAGCATGATGTGGTCTGCACTGCCATGGCCTCAAGAAAAATAAAAATAGAATAGTTGATCATTGAGAGATTGAAGGTTATTCACTGTGGACAGTTCAAATAAGATTAGAGGGCAGACGGAATATACAGCTAGCATCTAGAGACCCGGATCAGCGATCCAGTGAGTTTGAAATCAAGTCGCTCAAAGCATGTTCATTATTAGTAATTGTAACTGTGAAAATACCAGATTGTTGCAAAGCCACATTTGGTTTACTGTGTCCTTCAAGGCAAGAAATCTGCCATCCATTCCTGCTGCTCATCAATGTGATCGACTGTTGAGTTCTGTAGCTTCTCAGCTCAGAAGCTGGAGGATGAACAGTAATACTGATATTTCCATCAACAAATAAATGAAAATACTAAGGAAATACAATTTTTTTTTGAGAGAATGGGTTCTGAGAGAAAAATATTTAGAATTGGATATTGAATTTTCTTCTCTTTGCAGTTTTAAAGCAGAATCATTTGTATGGATAAATTACCATGAAGAATTGCCTTTTCTCTTTTTTTGCTTCTGATTGTCATTTATCAATCGGATTCTGCAATTCCTGCATCACAAAGAGCATCCAAAAGCAAATAAGAGGAAGGACAGGGTTAGTAGAATGTTCAATATACTGTATATATTGTACTGAGAAGTTTTAATTAGAATTGTCAAGAGCATGGACCAGATGACATAAATTAAATTGCTCACCATGGTTATCGCCTCAAGTAGTGTCATAGGAAAATGGAGGGATTAAAAGGAAAGCCATGCAAAATTCTCACCACTCAAATGGAAATCAGGTCATGAAGCAAATCACAGGGCAAGGCCACCAGAATGAATAATATAGTTCACTTCAGTTTAGTTTATTGTCACATGTACCGAGGTACAGTGAAAAGCTTTTGTTGCGTGCTAACCAGTCAGAAGAAAGACGTCACATAACATGACATAAGAATCAAAACCAGCTATATTTCTGAAAAGGTAAAGTGATTTAGGCATTGGTCTGCAAGTGGGGGAAAGAAGCTGAGACTGTTCAGAACTAAATATTCTGCTGGCATAAAAGCCTGTACCAATTTGTGAAAATATCCTCTGTTCATATCAGAAAATAAATCGTTCCACAAGTTGCTTAGCATCTGAAATTCAAACTTTGATTCTTCCTCTCCAAATGCTCTTTTATCTCCTCAACAGGGTGGAATCAATAATCCTAATTAGTACAAACTGAAAACCTTCATGTTAAGATTGGAAAACTTTTTGCTATTAATATATCAGGTCTAAAAAGTACTTTCACAGAAAGATTGTACACTTATTACATAAAAGTTGCATGGATGTATATTAATGTTTTAATTGATTTCATGTATTTGAACATCAGAACAAAGGAATACTTTTTTCCCCCGCTCCTTAAGTAAATGGAGCTGAGCTACCTTCCTCTCTCAGTCCATCTCCCACCCAAGTCATACTAGTTTCAAAGTCGTCTTGTTGTCTCATTGTCCGTAACTCATCTTCACCTAGCTCACAGCTAACAATGGCTTGTTTCCTTTATCATTGTTTCCTTTCTTCATATCTTTCATTAATTTGTTCTGCATCTCCCTACATCACCATCTATATCTCTTGTTTCCCTTTCTCCTGATTCTCTGTCGGAAGAAGGGTCTCCTTTTCCTTTTCTCCAGAGATGCTTTCAGACCCGCTGAGTTAGTCCAGCTTTTTGTGTCCATCTGAATTACCTTGTTGAACTGCTTTAGTCTGTCAGGTGAAGCAACTCACACAATTGAATTCAAAGATGTAAACCCAGTGACAATGAAGGTGGAGTGATATATTTCCAAGTTAGGATGGTGTGTGAATCATAGGAGAAGTTGAAGGTGGATCTCCAACATACAAGCTGCCCTCACCTTCAGAGCATTAGAGTTTGCAAGTTAGGAAAACAAGCTTCACAAATTAGATACAAGCTTGAATTTGCAAGTTGCCTTGATAGTAGGGCCAATGACTCTCATCTCACCCAATACAATCCTTTTGTCCATGTTTAGACCAACATTGTAATGGGGGTCGAAATGCAATTGAGTGTTGGTGGTGATATTTGTAGTAAATATATAGCACTTTCTAGCACTATCATCAACATCTTCCTACATGTTTCTGATATTTGACAGGAGATAGACAGCGTGGTAATTATCCAGATTGGATTTGTTCAACTTATTGTCATCCCAAAATTTATAGTGAAGTGTATTATGTATATATTTGCAGTAATTCAGTCTGACAGTCGACTTTCATAAATTGCAGAGTATTGGAAATTTCATGGTGAAGAAATGATATTGGCTTTAAAGTTACAAGAATTATAATTTTGTTATCTATTTTTATAGCTAAGCTAGGCACTGGAATTTATAAAATGGATGCCAAGATTGCCACTGGTATGAATGATTGGAGCAGACATATACATTAATATATCAATACACATTAATAGTAAGATTAAACGAGAACTTACCAGTTTGAGGTTTGATCTTTATTTTATGAGGAGTTGCGATGAGGGATTTCGTGAAGAACCCGCCAGCACGCATGCGCGACATACTTCAAAGCCGCGGTGTGGAATCACAGAAAAAACCAAGCCAAGAAATGACTTGTTATAGTAAGATTGAAGAGACTCTAGTTACCAGTTGACTTTATGATCGAGGGTTGGGAGCGGAGGGCACGAAATCCCTCATCGCAACTCCTCATAAAATAAAGATCAAACCTCAAACTGGTAAGTTCTCGTTTAATCTTACTATTTCATTTCGGAGTCACGTGAGTGACTTCGTGAAGACTTCAAAGCTTCTGTGATTTCACGCCCTGGACAACGTCCATGCTATCACACACGCTACTGAAAAGGTGGACAGCAGTAATCAATTTCCGTCACTGTTTCTCTGAAAAAGTAATAATATTTTTTTTTTTTTTTTTATAATTTATGTGTAATATTTTTTTATTTGAGGTAAACCGTTTACAATGTAAAACTTACTTTATAAACTAACACCTTAATTCAATATTACTACAAATAACATATCAATACTTAATATCTTCTATTTTTTGGAAATAAAGAAAAAGATATATAAAAGAGAAAAGAAAAAAGAGTAAATAAAAAAAAATAATAATAAATAAAAAAACAAAAATAAAAATTATTCTTCCCACATACTTCAATCGTAAATAAAAAGAAAATAAAAAGGGAAAATTTGAAAAACAAAAATATTACATATATATAAACAAAAACTAAAGTCATTATACGAAATACTATTTCATTCAGAAATATCTCTAATAAATGCACAATAATATCAATTATAAGTAAGTTATTCGCATCGGATCCATAGGGTGTCCGTCGAGCCGTGATCCCAAGAATAGCTACTTTTCTAAATACTGTATATATGGAGACCATATCGATTCAAAAGAATTATACCTGTCCAAAAGGACAAATCTAATTCTTTCCAAATTCAACGTCTCCAACATCTCTGCTTTCCACATTTTAATTGTTGGAGATAATGTTCCCTTCCAAAATTTAAGTATCATTTTTTTCCCTATTATTAAACAGTAATCAAAAAAATTTCTTTGATTAACCGTGAGTACCAAATTTGGCTCCGGGATTCCGAATATTATTAATTTTGGGTCTGGGTCGAGTTCAACCTTAAGAACTTCCGAAATAACTTTAAAAATTTCAATCCAATAATAATTCAACCGTGGACACGTTACCAAACTATGCATTAAATTTGCTTCAAGATTCTTACATTTATCACAAATAGAGGAGAGATTAGGAAAAATACTTTTTAATTTGGTTATAATATTTATTAATAACAACAAGAAAGGCCCCTCACTGAGGGGTAACTGTATGCTCTCGGCCTGCATCCAGCACGGCTCCTGCGAACATTCCAGGTACGGTGACGGGTTTGTTGTAAAACCGTTGAAAAGTGGCTTCACTGGCCCATCCCGCTGTGGCAAGTATCTGGTCCATGGGCACCTCCATGACCTTTGCCGCCGATGTTGATGCTGCCCTGGTGGAATGGGATTTAAAAACATCAGTGTCAATACCTGCCTTGTTCAAGACGATCCTGAGCCATCGGGATATCGTCTGCACCGTCACTCTATGGTGAGGTTTTTTTGTGACTGATGAACAGGTATTGCTCCATTCCCCTTATTTTCCTCGTCACTTTGATATAGTGGCGGATATGGGTGGCTATGCATAGCCTAGCATCAGCGGGGTATGCTGGAAACTCCAGCTGCAGCCCTGTAAATCCAGGTCTATGCTGCTTGAGCAATTCATCAATGAAGAAAGTGACCCGTTCAGGGGTAGAGATCATTCTGTCGATCTTGGCCTTGTGAAGCGTTTGCACCCTTTGTGCTGAAGTAAGTGCCATCAACATCACCACCTTCAGGGTGAGTTTGTCCAATTCGAGCCCCGTCATGGGTGACCATGTTCTCAGCAGGGTCAGCACTTTGCCAATATCCCATGTGACGTTGTAACGGGGCCTCGGCGGGTTGGAATTAAATATCCCCCGCATAAGTTTGGAGACCAATTTATTGGATCCTACCTCAATATTGAGGTAGGACGATAGCGTACTCCTGGCGCTATTGATGGCACTATAGCTGAGATGTTGATCATGGTGTAGTCCCGCAAGAAATTCCAGCACATCTGTGATGGAGACGGAGTCATATGCAACGTCCATGCGGCCACAATAGGATTCCCATTTCCTGATGTACGATAAGTACTGCCGTCTTGAGGACTCCCTGCATGATGCTCCCATGGTATCCATTGTCCTTGAAGATAGACCATACTGAAGTAGTGGCCTGTTCAGATCCTGCAAGCCAATAGATTCAAATGACTATGGCAGGGGTGTGGTTCCCCTGTGGCAGGGTTCGTCACCAATTGTGGGCAACCCTCTAAGAGGACCCATGGTTGACTTATCATTCCAAGGACCACCGGATACCATGATTGCGTAGGCCAGTCGGGTATAATGAGGATGCCCTTGGCAGCATCGAGCTGGATTTTCCGCAATACCCGACTGATGAGGCAGAATGGAGGAAAGGCATAGAAGAACCATTTCCCCCAGTCTAGCGAGAATGCGTCCATCGCCATTGCCCCAGGATCTGGCTCCCATGATACGTATGTTGGTACCTGATGGTTCAACCGTGACGCAAAAAGGTCAATATCCGGTTTACCAAATTTGGCTGTAATTTTGGTGAATATTTGGGGGTTCAACATCCACTCGATGTTGTCATTGAACTTCCGTGACCTGGTGTCCGCCACTGTATTGAGCTCACCTGGCAAGTAGGTAGCTGAGATCCAAATATTCTGTTGAATACACCAGAGCCAAATTGTGTTTGCCAATTCATTGCATGAAATTGACCTGGTACCGCCCATATGATTCAGATAAGCCACCGCAGTGGTATTGTCTATTTGGAGACGGACATGAGTGTTAGTCATGTTTGAACAATAGGCTCTTAGTCCGTGGAATGCTCCTAGCATCTCCAAATAGTTTATCCCTTGTGCTAACAACAAAGTAGCTTCAAGTGAATCCCATCTACCTCCACAACTGTTGTTGTTGTCCGTAGCTCCCCAGCCATGGGAGCTTGCATCTGTTTGCAAGTATACCATTGGACGAGGCACAATGATGGGTTTAAATGAGTTATGGATATTGCCAATCCACCATAGTAACTCAAGTTTTGCCTTAACCGGCAACTGCATAGGTCTATCATAATGTCCAGCATTTAGTTTTAATGCTGTTATTTTTGACCTTTGTAAATTCTGATAGTGTAAAGGTCCATATTGAGCAGCTGGAAATACTGCTACAATTTTGCCAATTACCCTGGCAGTTAATCTGACAGACGGTATACTGGCGCAGACCAGGTTCTTGCATGCTTGAAACACATCACCAACTTTGTTAGTTGGGATGGTGGTGATCATGCGATTGGAGTCTATCGTGAACCCCAAGTAGTCCATGATCTGTGCGGGGAGGAACTTTGATTTGTCTGGATGGATTATAAACCCCATTTTTTGAAAAATTTCCACTGTGGCTGAAACCGCCAACTCTGCTGATTCCAGAGTGTGCCCAATTATCAGAATGTCATCCAAATAGGCCATGACCGTATGATTTTGTCTCCGCAGTGTAGATAACACTGGCTTGAGTAGTTTGGTGAACAGTCTGGGGGCTGTAGTAAGCCCATTGGGCAATGCTTTGTATTGCCAAAGCTGATCCATCCAGGTAAACTTCAAGAACTTCCTATGATGTTTCCGAATGGATACTGAATAGTATGCATCTTTTAAATCAATGCATGCCATGAAGCAGCCCTCCGAAATCAAAGATTTGGCTGTTTCAAATGTGTCCATTTTGAAATGGGTGTATTTTACAAAGGTATTCAAGTGAGTTAAATCTATAATGACCCGGCATCCACCGTCTTTTTTAGTTTTAGTAAATATATTAGACACAAATTCAATTGGTTCAATTGTGGTTCGTTCTATCACACCTTTGTCTTGTAAACTCAAGATTTCAGCATAGCCTTCTGCCAATTCTTTTTTGGAAAGTACAAATTTGCGATTCGGCATATGCTGGGGTGGAGGCAATTGGCCATGAATAAACTCAATTTCATAACCCTGAATACTTTGCAAGATAAACTCATCTGAAGTGATGGTTTCCCAAGCCTCCTTAAATCCCCGTAATCTGCCCCCAACTCGTGAGGTTAGACATGCAAGTGCATGGAATCCAGACCCCCTTACCTTCATGGTTATCGGCGGTCCCTGAGATTTTTGGTGGGACGTGGAGGTGCTGGGTTTCGTGGTTGGTGCGGAATCCGCATCTTCCATGCTGGCCGCTGAGGGCCTAGCCCTAAAAAAGGCCTGGGCTGAGGAGGCTGTTGATATTGAGGAGGTGCCGGAACGTAGGTCCTTGTTGGCCTGTCGGTCTGACCTCGTGGCCTGAAGTAAGGTGTCTTCTTGGCCGAAGGTCTGGCCACAAAATGTGGTCTCATCAGACCTATGGTTTTCGCATGGTCATCCAGCTCTTTGACCTGCTTTGGGAGGTCTTCCCCGAACAGCTGTCTAGGTGGGGGGGTAGGAGGTGCTCTGCATAGTCCCGCAAATTTGGGATTCAAGGAAGGTTTAATAATGCTCTTCCGGAAAGCGTTGATCTCGTACTGCGTATTGCAGAGCAGAGCTAGAGCATCCTCCTGTTCGGTGCTTAGATCAACCCCATCTACCGACTTTGCAAAAGCGGTGATCCCAGACGTAAGTAGTTTTAAAATCCTCTGCAGTTTCACTTCCTGCGCTCTGATGCCCGGGCTGATATTACCCCAGATTGGCATGTTCACAATCGGCACGTGGAGTGAATTGCAGTTCCCTGGAGCCTTGTGTCTCTCCATGGCCTTCACAAGGACCTCCTCCTGCAATTGATGGTTGGTAAGGTAATCTATGGTTGCGGCCAGTTTGATGTTGAGGGGTTGTCCTGATGATACGGGTAACCCGAATTTGGCTGCCACATCCAGCAGATCTTCCTGAGGGACCTCAGGTGCTGCTGGGGCATGTACCAGGATGTCCTCCTCATCTGGTCTTATGCTGTCCATAGATGGGGACGGGGATATATCCATGAGTCCCCTGGAGCTGTGTGTGTCCTGTTTCTGTTTGAGAAGAACTTGCTCCAATATCCTCTCCATACGATCCAAGCGCCCTTCATCGGGCGGGTGTGGGAGGTAAGAGGCCTCGCGCCCGAAGGAACTCCGGAGGCTCCGATCAGCAGTCCGTACCTCGTCGAGGTAATATCGGTACTGTGATGATGTGTCGCTACCAGCCGCCTCGGCGAAGCTGAGCGATTCCCGCGCGGACCTGCTCAAGCGCCTCCTTTCCGCTGAGCTGGACCCGGCTGCCTCGAAGGGCATGGGTGGGGAGAGGTCGGCACCTGACGCCGCAGCGTGGTGACCCGACGTCCGCGCGGGCTTGCCGACTGTCCTTGATCTGGACCCAGACGGCGTACGGTCCCGACCTGCCCCCAGCGGGGGAAGCGGTGACCTAGGCGAGGCTCCACCCTTGTGACTCCTCCTGGTCCCCCTGGGTGGTGAGTCGACACTGGCCCTCCTTGGTCTGCCAGTGGACTCGGGCCTGCCTGATTCACCAGACCACTTCCTAGTGGCTCCTGGTGAGACCTCAACCCGCGAAGGGCTAGGTGGTGGAATTGCATCCCTGCCTCCTTCAAGAGGGCTCAGGGAGAAGGGCCGTGCATCAGCACGCGAATCCCTCTTGCTCGTCTCTGCAAACGACCCAGTGGGTGAGAGCGAGATGGAGTCAGGATGCACCTGCTCCGGCGCTGTACCGACTGTTTGTACTGCAGGTACCCCGCTAGGGCATAGCTGCGTCGGTAAACCGGATCCTGTGAATACAGGGCTCTCCGGCTTGCGCGCCTTTTTCCCGGCCCGTCCTCCTGCCGTGGAGGGGGGCTCCGGGTTGGGTTGCCGACAACTCCTTGTAGAAGTTTTACGGCCTTTATTTTTCCCGCTGTCCATGTTTCTGTGGAAGAAAACACAATTACTTACACAGAACAACCAACTCAAGGTTGTTAGTACTTACCTGAGTGGCCCTTATGAAGGGCTGGTGACGAGCCGCGCTCCTCTCCAGCCGTCGACTGCAATGTGAGCGACGATATGTCGCGCATGCGTGCTGGCGGGTTCTTCACGAAGTCACTCACGTGACTCCGAAATGAAATGATTTAAATGAAGGAATTAAAAATAACTTTAGCAAATTTGCAGATGACACAAAGCTGGGTGGTAGTGTCATCTGTGAGACCACATCTGGAGTAGTGTGTGCAGTTTTGGTCTCCAAATTTGTGTAATGACACGCTTGCTATTGAGGGAGTGCAGCGTAGGTTCACGAGATTAATTCCCAGGTTGGCGGGACTGTCATATGCTGAGAGAATGGAGCAACTGGGCTTGTATACACTGGAATTTAGAAGGATGAGAGGGAATCTTATTGAAACATGTAAGATTATAAAGGGGTTGGACATGCTAGAGGCAGGAAACATGTTCCCGATGTTGGAGGAGTCCAGAACCAGAGGCTACAGGGTTAATAATAAGGGGTAGGCCATTTAGAACGGAGATGAGGAAAACGTTTTCACCCAGAGAGTTGTGAATCTGTGGAATTTTCTGCCTCAGAAGGCAGTGGAGGCCAATTCTCTGGATGCTTTCAAGAGAGAGTTGGATAGAGCTTTGAAAGATAGCGGAGTCAAGAGATATGGGGAGAAGGCAGGAACGGGGTACTGATTGTGGATGAACAGCCATAATCAGAGTGAATGACGGTGCTGGCTCGAAGGGCCGAATGGCCTACTCCTGCACCTATTGTCTATAGTCTATTGACATTACATTTCTATATTTATATAAGACTAAGTGGGACCCGTTGGGCCCCAACATCACACGGGAGGGCTGGTCCCCCAACACAATATTCCACCTCTCCACCAATTCCAATAGTGGTGGCCAGGGGGGGGGCTTTCTGGAGCGCTAGTATGGGTGTTGTGGGCTGAAGGGACTGGTTTCCAGAGGGCTAGTATGGACATTGTGGGCCGAATGGAATATTGGGCTGGTGGCTGAGTCACTCAAGCCTGTTGTGCTGGTAGCTCACTCACTCACGGCTATTGGGCTGGGAGTTGACTCAAGGCTATTCCTTGAAATTCCATTTCAAGCAGGGTGCAAGGCCACCAAATTCAAGTGCAGTTTCTTACCACTTCAAGCAGGGTGTAAGGCCACCAAATTCAAGTGCAGTTTCATACCATTACAAGCAGGGTGCAAGGCCACTAAAGACAGCGAGTCGTGACTTCTCCCTCCTCCATCTTGCAGAGACTGAGCCATGCGCACACTTCTGGGTTTTATAGTCCCTCCCACCAGAAGGGGTGTAGCCTTCATGGCGTGATTGACAGGAGAGAGAATCTCAACATTTCTTAAACACTAATTACTCTTTTATTTTTAATCAATGGGAAAAATCCTCGGCAGCTGATGAGCGGAGCGGGGCTCTCTATAAAGTGCAAACAGGAAGTAGTTAACCACCACCCCTGGTAGTGCGTTCCAGGCACTCATCACCCTTTGTGTAAAAATCTGCCCCGCACATTTGATTAAAAACCTGCCTCGCACAGGCAAGGCTACTTTAATTAGGCAAGGCATCTTTAATTAGGCAAGACAAGGCAACTTTAATTAGGCAAGGCAACTTTAATTAGGCAACACAGCTTTAGCATTTCCAAACCAAAGGCAACACAGCTTTAGCATTTCCAAACCAAAGGCAACACAGCTTTAGCATTGCCAAACTATATTTTCAAACCACATTAAGGGCACTGACAGGTCAGTAAAACCACTCACATTTTAATAGACATTTGTTCAGTGTTATTCACAGCTCAGACTGAAAGACATGACCTTCTTGCTCCCCATCTTGCAGAGACTGACTGAGGCACTCAACACTTCCGGGTTTTATAGTCCCTCCGGAAGGGGCGTGGCTTTCAGGAGAGAGAATCTCAACATTTTTAAAACATTAATAACTTTTATTTTTCATCGATGGGAAAAATCCTCTTACCCTGCGCAGCGTAGTGGGACTCTGAGTAAGATGGTCAAAAATCACAGCCGTAAATGGCAGCGTTTTTTCTAAAATCAATATACAGAACAACAAAAAGTGGTCAAGATCAGACTTTTAGTAATATAGATATATATATAATTTATCTATATATGTATAGATATATGACTTGGATGTAAGATTAAGATATATCGTTGGTTAGTAAGTTTGACACCAAAATTACTGGCGTCATGGATGGTGAGGAAGAATGTCAAAGTGTACAGTGGGATATTAAACAGCCACAGAAATGGGCGGAGAAATGACAGGTGGAGTCCATTATGATCAAGTGTGAGGTGTTGCACTTTGGGAGGCCAAATGTTAGGGGTAAATATACAATTAATGACATGACCCTTAAGAACATTGTTGTACAGAGGGTATCTTGGGGTCCAAGACGATAACTCCCTGAAAGTAGATACACAAGTAGATAAAATGGTAAAGAATGCTTGCTTTCATTGGTCAGAGCATTAAGTTTAAAAGTCAGAAAGTTATGATGCTGCTTTAATAGGGATTTGGTTTAGCTGCATTTTTAGTATTATGTGCAGATCTGCTCACTGCATTACAGGAAAGATGTGGAGAGTTTGGAAAATGTGTGTAAGAGGTTAACCAGAATTCCTCGACCAGGGATATTAGCCACAGCGAGAGGTTGGACAGACATGAATTGTCTAGAACACCAGAGGTTGCGAGGAGACCTTATAGAAGTATATAAAATAATGAAAGGCATAGATAGGGTAGACAGTGAAAAATTATTTTCCCAAGATGGAAAAGTCACATACAAGAGGGAATAGCTTTAAGGTGAGAGGGGCAAAGTTCAAAGGAGATGCGCGGGGCAGGTTTTTACACAAAGGTTGGGGAGTGCCTGGAACACACTACCAGGGCTGGTGGTTGAGGCAGACACCGTAATGGCATTTAAGAGACCTTTGGATGGGCATACGAATATACAGGGAGTGGAGGGATACGGATTATGTGCAGGTAGAATAGTGTTGGTCTTGATGTCATGTTCAGCACAGACATTGTGGGCTAAAGGACATGTTCGGCACTGTTCTATGTTCTATTTCTGAGGGTCCAAAGCAATAAACATTCAACCACATTACCAGGTGTCCCTCAGGCTTCAAATACTGCAGCAGTTATGCTTTACTCTGGAAGTGTGAGAACTGCTTCCATCGGTAAGTTGGAAAATAACTGTGTAGACCATGAATGTTTTTCCTTCTGCAATATTCTTCTCCCAGTTTTGAGTGGGCTGAGAAGGTTTTTCCTTCAAATGGGTTCTCAAACCTCAGTCAACTGGGTGAACATTTTGAATTGGCTCCTATTATCACTACTTAGCAACAATAGTCACTGTTTCATATGATGTGATGCTCGTTTTGCTTACAAGTTCATTGGTCATTCTTTCCTAAATCTAGACAGCAATGACCACCATATGTTCAGGAGGAAAATAAGCTCAAAAATAATATAAACTCTTATTCTTGTTTTACTACCTACCTAAAAACACACAGTGATTCAAAAATGAACATCACCATTGCCTTCTCAAGGGCAGACAAGGTTCATCATTAAATGCTGGCCATGTTTTTGATATTCACATCCTGAAAGAATTGAACAAAACAAAATCAGACCAAAGTATACATCTGTATGTAAATGTGACCTTACATTTTCCTATCTGTGTGTCAGAGAAAGTTGTATTGAACAAAGGGATACATTTTGTGTTTTTGTGATCCTAATACAGATCGGATATGCCTACTACACGTTCTGAACTGCCACTTTGTATCTACCATAGTGATCACTCTTTCGGCACTTCAAGTACCAGAGCTTAACCAGATCACACTCCCCACCAGAGCTAAACCTGGAAAGCACTGTTGCTCTATAGAATAATTCTGTTGGGAAGATAGATCATTTGGCAGAGTATCTAGAATATAATTTGATGTACAACTGTCTGGATTAAAGCGACTCATTAAAGACTCAGTGATTAGGTTGTTCAAATAAACCATTCTAATCTGGTTTGAGCAGATGGTGCTAATTTGGTATGGTTGTCCATTGTAAAGGCGTACGCTTTTCCAGCACAATCGGATCATTAATCTTGGTCGGGGCAACATCTGGTGTTTGCATAGTTAACAGAATTCAATCTGTATTTCACGTTCTAAATCCTGCCAATCCACAATGGGTTGGATTGTGCATTCTCAGTTCCCATTGCTCAGAATTACTGTCCTTGCAGGTACCTGGACCAGATGTGGGGAGTCTTACCCAGTGGGTTTCACACCTCAGTATCCAATTATGTGGTCTAGATGGTGACAGAGTAATAGGTAATGGTCCACTGGCTGGAATGCTCTTGAGAGTCTTGAAATCCTGTTAAATGGTGAGATTATGCAGGCTGTAAGAAATGTTAATGATTTTCAGTGTTTAAATCACAGGAGATTCCAGGATTTCTAAAAACTGTTAGAAGCACACACTATATATTTTATACTGTACATTGTCTGTGTGTGTACGTGCGTGCGTGTGCACGTTTGTGTGTCTTTGTTGTTCACTTCATTGCTATAGATTTTAGAAGTCACGGAATCTCCTATGATTTAAACACTATACATATATATATATATATTTTAAATTTATATATGCAAATAAAATGTAAAGTTTAATAAACTAGAACCACTTAAAGACATCAATAATAATAAGAGCAAAGTAATGCAAAAAGCAAAAGAAAAGCTATTTTCCCAATTGCCTCCTAATCCCGTGCCCTAAAATCTCGTTGAAATCAATGGTGTCTTTGTTCCTGACCCAGATCTAATCTGGCACTGGTTGCCAGAAGCATTTTTTTCCCCATATATTGCTGGTGAATCTGGGAAAGACTGAATTCTGCTTGTGGGCATGAACTGATGGAATAGGCTTAAAAAACTGCTTGCAAAAGTCAATCCGATCAGGGCGCAGGAATTCATAAACTTTGTTGTAAGCCACATTATACTAACTTGTTTCCCTTTTTCCAACTTCAGCTTCAGTTTGTGGAACAATCATCCAGAAAAATCTAACTTGGAGCATTGTGTTCAGCTTTAGTCACTTCAATATAGGAAGGATGTTGTTAAAGTGGAACGTATAGGAAGGATGTTGTTATGGTGGAAAGAGTGCAGAGGAGATTCACAAGGATGTTGCCAAGACTTGAGGGCCTGAGCTGAAGGGAGAGGCTGGGTCAGCTTGGACTTTATTCCTAAACTGCCCAGCTTAGAGGCTGAATGGTGGTTTTATAGAGGTGTATCAGCTCATGAGAGGATTAGATAGGGTGAATGCACAGTCTTTTACCCAGAGTACGGGAATCGAGAACGAGGCAACGTAGGTTTAAGATGAGAAGAGCAAGATTTAATAGGAACCTGAGGGGCATCTTTTTCACACAGAGGGTAGTGGACATATGGAACATGCTACCAGAGGAGGCATATGAGGTAGTATTTTAACAACATTAAAAATACATTTAGACAGGTGCTTGGATAGGAGAGGTTTGGAGGTATATCGGGTAAACACAGGCAGGTGGGACTAATGTATTGGGCCATTTTCTAGATGATTGTTCCAAAAGCCCCATTAAAATACTTGAATTTTGTTTAAAGTAGTGAAAAGATACCTTCCTAGGTAATTAAATAATATTCACTTTTCTTCTGCATTCTGTTCTCATCACCAAATTGGCAAGCTATTTAATGTACAATACTTTACAGAATTGGCTACATTTACAAGCAACCGTATAATTCATTTGATATATTAAGTACAAATATAAATCTTAGCACAATGCATATAAATTAACTTTTGAGTGCTCTAAGTAAAACGATTTATAACATGTCATAGCAAATTAGTACCTGCATTATATTATCAATAGGCAAATTGAAACCAGAAAGTGCACATGGATTCTGAGGGAGAGTGTTTTAGATGATTAGCAAGTGCCAAGGGACAGGATAGCTTGAGATTTAATTAAACACTTTAGTCAACGTTACAGTTAGTATACGTGAATTCCAATGAACTGTGAACTAATCATTTATTCAGGTCACAAGTAGTGGCTGTGAGGAAGTTGGCAAGATATCGTGTGTGGAAATAATGAGCTTCTTCCAAAAAGCAGTTGTAAAAAATCAATTATAGTTTTTCGAATTAACTTTAGCTTCAAACTGTAACGGCGTTCTCCACTTTAAGGTAAAACTTCTTCAGATGTTATTTTACACTTGTTTTAGGTTAAGTAATCAATCACCATCAGGGAAACTGTTTCTGAAGCAATCCATTCATGATTACAATGTTCAGTGTTAGATATAGAAAATTTGGTAGGAGCATTTGTAATCGGGGTATTTCTGCTAGTTACCTAAAATTGGAAAATTCTATGTTCATACAATTATAATGTAAACTACCCAAAGCGAATATGAGGTGCTGTCCCTCCAGTTTGCGTGTGGCCTCAATCTGGCAAAGAAGTCCCAGGGCAGAAAGTTCAGCCTCACTCTGCCAAATGAGGTGGTCCAGGAATGGGTTGGTGGCGCAGAGGTAGAGTTGCTGCCTTACTGCACTTGCAGCACCGGAGACCCGGGATCGATCCCGACTACGAGTGCTGTCTGCACGGAGTTTGTATGTTCTCTCCGTGACCTGCGTGGGCTTTCTCCGAGATCTTCGGTTTCCTCCCACACTCCAAAGACGTACAGGTTTGTCAGTTAATCGGCTTGGTATAAGTGTAACTTGGCCCTCGTGTGTGTAGGAGTTGCTGGTCGGTGTGGGCTCGGTGGCCGAAGGGCCAGTTTCTGCACTGTATCTCTAAAACTAAATGAGGATTGTACAAAAAAACCCCTAAAATAATAACCTGCAAATGTGCAGAGAGGCCTTTAAACCTCGGATTGTCTCTTGCTTCTCTTTAATCATATAACATAGGACTGTCCAGTTATTATTCAATAAAAGTGGCCATTTGAGAGAGGTACCTTAGGACACATCCCTCTGTGCTTGCCCTTTTAAAAGAAATCAACATGCAACAGGTTTAAATGCCTCTCTGCGCATTTGCAAGCTATTACCTTTAGTTTTTTTTGGGGTAGAATTTCCAGTTATTATGTTGTCACATTAATTCAGCTACTAATGCATGTTAAGCTAAAAATAGCTTTTGAAAGTATGTGGTTTGTCAGTGGAAAGGACAATGCCACTCATAAAAGAGCAAGGACATAAAGTGGTTCAGTGTCTGAACATAATTCACAATACTGACGGGCAAATTCTTAATTTTGCCCATTATCCTTAAAATTCTGATAAATCAGACAACGCAGAAAATAATAAAAGCATCAGCCTTATTTGAAATGTTTGGAACATTAAGTTCCTTAGATTACATTACTATTATTGGTTATAGCGTTGACTGCAAAAGGTAAATAGTTGTTTTAAGGTTGGTATCACTTGAAGCCTAGTGACAGGTGGTTAGCTGCGTGTGTCAGGTTCTTAGTTTGATTGTTTGATACTTTATAAATACATATGTGACACGTCACGATGAAATTCTTTGTTTTGCTTCCCGTACATGAAGTATGCAAAGAGTCACCACGTATAGGGCGCTAACAAAGTTACAAATTAGTCCCACTTTGTTCTCTTGGTGCCCCCTCCGCCTGCCGCACGCCAGATCCTCTGTGTCCTCTGTGACACTAGCATTGTTTGTAAAAGTTATTGGAATCTCTATTAGTTTAGTTTAGTTTAGAGATACAGCACGGAAACAGACCCTTTGGCTCACCGAGTCCACGCCGACCAGCACAATCATACACACCCTAGGGACAGTTTACACTTCTACCAAGTATACAAACCCAAGTCAATGAACCTACAAACCTGTACGTCTTGGAGTGTGGGAGGAAACCGAAGATCTTGGAGGAAACCCACAAGGTCACAGTGAGAGCGTACAAATTCCATACAGACAGCACCGGTAGTCGAGATCAAACTTATTGTAGAGCCTTTTAATACAAAGTTCTTTGTATTAAACGAATTGGCCCTTGTGGCTAAAGGGATCAGGGGTACGGAGAGAAGGCATGTACAGCATACTGAGTTGAATGATCAGTCATGATCATATTGAATGGCGATGCAGGCTCGAAGGGCCGAATGGCCTACTCCTGCACCTATTTTCTGTGTTTCTATGTTTCTTACATCTTGACGAGTTCTAATCTTCACACATTAGACATACACCACTCAGATAATACTTTAAAGGAATATAAGTGGGTGAACGACAAAATATTGTAATTTATGTCAAATGAGTTAATGTCTCTGGTGAAATAATTGAGAATGGAATTTCAGATGTATGGATACCCTGCAGTGTAACTTCAGGGCCTAGCTAATTCAGCATACATTTTCTGCTTGCCTTCACTGATTTTTATTTTGTGAATTAATTCAGGTTGACAGGTGGAAAATTGCTTAAGGGTGCACTCGTCCTATATTTTTCTGGTGGGCTTCCACAGGAAGCTGGAGCAGCTTCCATGGTCAGTCCTCATTATAATTGTTATCCATGCTATTGCTTGCAAACTCCACCCGTTGAGAAGGCAAGGAAAATGGCCAAGCTGTTGCCATTTAAAGGCATGTTCACTCCTTTTGTCTTTTAAGAATTTCCACAAGACATTCTGCATGATAATTCTCAACACCAGTGCCCTGCAAAGCTGTGTTCCCAGCCTCTCGACATGCCATCCATATACTCATGGTTGTGTGGCCAAATTGTGCTCTAACTCCATTTACAAGTTTGCATATGTCACCTCCGTAGGGGAGTGGATGTCAAACAATGGCAAGATGAAATGCAGGAGGCTTAGTACCATGGTGTCAAGGCAACAGTGGCGGCACAGTGGTGCAGTGGTAGTGGTGCAGCTCCAGAGACTCACATACAATCCTGACCATGGATGCTGCCTGCATGGAATTTGTACTTTCACCTTGTGACCGCGTGGGTTATCTTTAGGTGCTCCAGTTTCCTCCTGCACTCGAAAGATGTACAGGTTTGTAGGTTAATTTGGCTTTTGTTAAATTGTATATTGTACCTAGTGTGTAGGATGGTATTAGTGTGTGGAGTGATTGCTGGTCAATGCGGTGGGCTGAAGGACCTGTTTCTCTGGTCTAAACAGCCTCTCCATCAATGCCAGCAAAATGAAGGAATCTCTCATCAATTTTAGGAAATGGGGTGGAATACACATCCCAGTCTGCATCAATAGTGCCAAGGTGGAGTTGGTTGGGATCTTTAGGTTCCGAGGTATAAATATCACCAACAATCTGTCTTAGTCCAACCACACTGATACTACAAACCAGAAAGCACACCGAAGCATCTACTTCATCAGAGGTGAAGTAAATTGGTATGTCTCCAATGACTCTTTCCAATTGCTACAGATGCACCACAGAAAGTATCCTTTTGGGATGCATCACAGGTTGGATTGGGAACTGCTCTGACCAAATCCACAAAATGAACGTAGGCCAATTCATTACCTGAACCAGTCTCTCCTTTCAAGTTGCCTCCCCACCCCCAAATCAACTCCATCTATACCTCATGCTGCTTCGGGAAAACAGCCAACATAAACAAACCCTAACCCCAGTCATTCCTTCTTCTCCCCTCTCCCATCAGGCCAAAGGTACAAAAGCTTGAAACACACATACCACCCGATTCAAGAGTGGCTTCTTCCCCATTGTTATCAGGGTCTTGAATAGACCTCTCATATGCTAGGGATGAATTCCCAAGTTTCCAATCTACCTCGCTGTGCCTCTTTATTTTTATATGCAGGACGGTGGAGGCCGGCTCTCTGAATACTTTCAAGAGAGAGCTAGATATGGCTCTTAAAGATAGCGGAGTCACGTGATATAGGCTGAAGGCAGGAACGGGGTACTGATTATGGATGATCAGCCATGATCACATTGAATGGCGGTGCTGGCTTGAAGGGCCAAATGGCCTACTCCTGCACCTATTGTATATTACCTATTGTGGGTTACACAAAAAGCTGGAGAAACTCAGCGGGTGCTATTGTCTATTCTCTGAAGCTTTTTAAAAAAATATATAATTTTATTAGAGGCATGTACATATCATAGTCCAAACGACTACAAACTTTATTAAACATTTACACATTAAGTATCCAGGATTCCAGGGGCCCCGCTACCAATGTAGCTGGGATCCTCATTTATCGGTTACATAATAACATTGCCTCTAATTATTATTATTTTTTAGATAGAAAAAATAAAGAGAGAAAAAAAAAAATTAGAAAAATAGAATAAACTATCAATAATACAACTTAGGAGATAGGTCCGTAGGTCAGAGAACATAACTATTCATCTAGACCTGGATTCAAGTTTCAGTCAGGCTCCCGCGCCGGCCCAAGCTACCCCTTCAAATAATCTATAAATGGAGACCATATTCTGGTAAATAATTCTGGTTCGTCAATTAAGACAAATCTAATTTTTTCCAAATATAAGTTCTCCGACATTTCCATAATCCACATTTTGATTGTGGGGGTTGCTGGGTTTTTCCAAAATTTTAATATTCATTTTTTTCCCAGTTATTATACTGTAATCAGGGAAATTTATTTGGTTTGTTGTAAGTTTTAGGTATTGTTCTGATATGCCCAATATTATTAATTTAGGCATCTACAAATTTATAATTTTTATGCAATTTACAAAAGTATGGGTTAAATTAGCCGCAGAGTATTGACATTTATCACAGGTAGGAGAGATATTAGGAAAGATTCTGTTTAATTTTGATATATGGGAATTAATTAAAAAAGGTATAGTAATTGCTGAAGGAAAATCATTTTTTTTAGCATTAATTCTATCGAGCATTGAAATGAGATGTGTTTTCCAGTATTGAATATTCTTATGCAATTTGTTAAGTAAAGGCATGAAATTTGATTTAAATAAAGAAGTATATTTCTTGGTCACGTAAATTCCTAAGTATTTAAATTTTATTTTAGAATAATGCAATCTATGTGGTACTTTAAATTGTATTAAAGATTGTCTGGCATTTAACGAACATTGATGTATATGTTGTAGACTTTCATCCCAAATATCTTTCGTTATGGGTTGTGCTAACTCATTTTCCCATGCTTGTCTATATAATCCCGTCGACGGAATCTCACTATCTAAAAGAGTATTATAAATGTAAGATATTAATTTGACTGTATTGGGATGTTTATTCGAACTTTCATCTAGAATCTCTGGCACGCTTGTTCTGTATTCTTGTGTATCTTTAAGTTGTAAATATTAAAAAAATATATTCGAATGTAATCCGTAATTCTGTTGTAACTCCTGAAATGAGAGGAAAGTACCTTTTCTATAAAGATGTCCCATCTTTTTAATACCATAATTTTTCCATTGTACAAAACCTTTATCCAATACAGAAGGTTTCAATGAAGGATTATTTGCAATGGGGTGAGAGAGTGATAAATTTTAATGTTTTTTTTAGTTGTTTCCAAATTTGAATACCACTATGTATTATTGGATTTTCACTGTAGATTTTTAAATTCGATTTTGTGGGAGCTAACAGAATCGGACCATTTTCAAAAGGCAGACAATCTTCCTTTTCCATCTTTAGCCAGTCTGGTTGTTGAACCATACCTTCCAACCAAAAAATCATATTTTTGACATTGACTGCCCAGAAATAAAATAAGAAATTTGGTAAGACTAATCCTCCATTTGTCTTGGGTTTGCATAAATGTTTTTTGCATATTCTGTGATTCTTATAATCCCAAATAAAACTTGTCACAATAGAGTCAACTTTTTAAAATAATTTTTTTTGGAGATATATGAGAATTAATTGAAAAAGGTATAGTAATTGCGGAAGGAAAATCATTTTTTTAGCATTAAGTCTACCGAGCATTGAAATGAGAAGTGTTTTCCAGTATTGAATATTCTTATGCAATTTGTTAAGTAAAGGCATGAAATTTGATTTAAATAAAGAAGTATATTTCTTGGTCAAGTTAATTCCTAAGTATTTAAATTTTTCATTGGCTATTTTAAAAGGTGACTGTTGCAATATGTATAAATTAGATTCCGTTATTGGCATAATCTCCATTTATTCCAATTAATTTTAAATCCCGAAAATAAACCAAATTGAGTTATAAGATTTAACAAGTTTGGAATGCTGATTTCTGGGTTTGTAATATATAATAATACATCATCTGCATATAGAGAGATTTTATTGACTGTATTTTTAGTATTATACCCATATATTTCTAGATGTGCTCTTACACTTTCTTCTAGTGGTTCGATAACAGGGGCGAATAATAACGGGGATAACGGGCATCCTTGTCTACAACCTTTGGATAAATCAAATTTTGTTGATAACATTTGATTTGTCATTATTCTAGCTGTTGGGTTAGTATATAAAAGCTTAACCCAAGTGCAAAACCTCTCACCCAGTTGAAATGTTTCCATCACCGAAAATAAATAGGGCCATTTCACTTGATCGAATGCTTTCGCAGCATCTTACGAGATGACTGCTAGGTCTACATTAGCTATTCTATTTTAGTATATAATGTTAAATAATCGTCTCAGATTATAATATGAATAACGTTTTGGAATAAAGCCTGTTTGATTGGGGTATATTAATTTATGAATCACTAAACTTAATCTATGGGCTAAAATTTTGGTTAATATTTTCAGATCGGTGTTTAAGAGAGCAATTGCTCTATATGAACCTGGGTCTTCAGGGTCCTTATCTATTTTGGGTATAAGCATTATTGTTGATTCATTTAAAGTTTCTGGAAGTTTCTGTTGCATGAATTCTTGAGTATATAATGTCTGCAGGTGTGGGGAGATCAGATCATGACATTTTTTATATAATTCACTATTTAAACCATCTGGGACAGCGGCCTTTCTGTTTTTTAAAGAACTAATAGATTCTTCAATATCTTTTGCTGATATTTCAGCCCCTAATAATTCCCTCTCTTTCAGGTCTAAACCTGTAAGATTACATTTCTGTAAAAATGATTCCATTCCTGCAGAGCCCACTGTCGTTTTGGTTGAGTAAAGTGTTTGATAGTATTGAAAGAATCTATCATTAATATCCTTGGGTAATGTTAGTATTTCTCCTGTATCTGATTTGATTTTATATATTGTTTTTTCTCCTTCCTGTTTCCGGAGTTGACGTGTAGGTAATTTTTGTGGTTTATCACTGAACTCAAAGTGCAGCTGTTTAGTATTTTGATAAAGTTTTATGATTTGATCTGAATATATTTGGTTTAACATATTTGAGTGCAGCAATTTTATTATGTATTATCATAGAGGGCGCGATTGCATTTTCCATATCTAATTGCCGTATTTCCATTTCTAATACCCGTTGTTAGCGCGATTCTCTTTATTATGAAAGGCTTGCGCGGAGATTAATGCCCCTCGTATAAATGCTTTAAATGTTTCCCAAAGGAGGGAGGCAGATATTTCAGGGCAGTCATTGGTCTCGAGAAACATATTTATCTGCGTGATAAGATATTCGTAACATGCTTTATCATTTAAAATTTGAGGATTAAGTCTCCATTGTGTCTGCTTATCAGTCATTCCACTTAGTTTGATCATAAATGTTAAAGGAGCATGGTCCAAAAATATAATATTATGATATTTCGAATTATAAGTAAATGGGATAAGTTTAGAGTCTACTAAAAAGTAGTCTATCCTTGAATAGGTTTTATGTACCGGTATAATGAGTATTCCCTTCCAGATGGGTTTTCAATTCTCTAAACATCTTTGATATTAGTAGTATTAATGTATGAGTTTAATAATTTGTTTGTCTTGGATTTTGCTTTTCTTTGTCTTGATGATCTATCTAGATAAGGATCTAGTGTACAATTTGAATCTCCACCAATTATCAAATTATGTTGGGTGAGTTCCGGGATAGTATTAAGTATATTCTTAAAAAACAAAGGGTTATCAAAATTTGGTCCATAGACATTGAGAAGAATCACTTTTTTTAGAGATAATTCACCCACTAGTATAATATATCTACCATTAATGTCCACAATAGTTGATATGTGTTTAAAAGGTATACTTTTACGGATTAAAATTGCGACACCTCTGGCCTTATGGGAGAATGAAGAATGATATGTTTCAGCAATCTATTTTGCTTTCAATCTATGTTGTGCATCATTTTTAAGGTGAATTTCTTGAAGAAATGTTATATCTGCATTGAGTGACTCCAAGTGTGCTAATACCTTACCTCTCTTGATTGATTCATTAATTCCCTTAACATTCCAGCTACAAAACGTAATTCCTTGTTTTATCTATTAACATCTTGCATCTTGTGGTTAGGGTGGTCTATAAAAGAGCAGATAGCTCAGCACAGTAAACCAGACGTTCCACCCGAACACAGGACAGATTAGTTTTAAATCTAATAGATCTTCCTCCCCGACATATCTCCACAAATAATATTTATAATTCAATTCAAGTTCAAAATAGTAATTAAGTAAAAAAGAAAGAAAGTAAAAAAGCCTCGCCATCAATGCCAGCAAAATGAAGGAGCCTTTCATCAACTTCAGGAAGTGGGGTGGACTACACATCCCAGTCTGCATCAATAGTGCCAAGGTGGAGTTGACATGGATGAAACAGCAGCCTGTGGAGTATCCAAGCTGGCTGCTAATGCAAAGCTCCATATAACCATATAACATATATCCATATAACAATTACAGCACGGAAACAGGCCATCTCGGCCCTTCAAGTCCGTACCGAACAACTTTTTTCCCTTAGTCCCACCTGCCTGCACTCATACCATAACCCTCCATACCCTTCTCATCCATATGCCTGTCCAATTTATTTTTAAATGATACCAACTAACCTGCCGCCACCACTTCCACTGGAAGCTCATTCCACACCGCTACCACTCTCTGAGTAAAGAAGTTCTCCCTCATGTTACCCCTAAAATTCTGTACCTTAATTCTAAAGTCATGTCCTCTTGTTTGAATCTTCCCTATTCTCAAAGGGAAAAGCTTGTCCACATCAACTCTGTCTATCCCTCCCATCATTTTAAAGACCTCTATCAAGTCCCCCCTTAACCTTCTAAAGGTTGGTTGGGATCTTTAGATTCCGAGGTATAAATATCACCAACAATCTGTCTTAGTCCAACCATACTGACACTACAAACCAGAAAGCACACCGAAGCATCTACTTCATCAGAGGTGAAGTAAATTGGTATGTCTCCAATGACTCTTTCCAATTGCTACAGATGCACCACAGAAAGTATCCTTTTGGGATGCATCACAGGTTGGATTGGGAACTGCTCTGACCAAATCCACAAAATGACCGTAGGCCAATGCATTACCTGAACCAGTCTCTCCTTTCAAGTTGCCTCCCCACCCCCAAATCATCTCCATCTATACCTTATGCTGCTTCAGGAAAACAACCAACATAAACAAACCCTAACCCCAGTCATTCCTTCTTCTCCCCTCTCCCATCAGGCCAAAGGTACAAAAGCTTGAAACACACGTACCACCCGATTCAAGAATGTCTTCTTCCCCATTGTTATCAGGCTCTTGAATAGACCTCTCATATGCTAGGGATGAATTCCCAAGTTTCCAATCTACCTCGCTGTGCCTCTTTATTTTTATATGCAGGACGGTGGAGGCCGGCTCTCTGAATACTTTCAAGAGAGAGCTAGATATGGCTCTTAAAGATAGCGGAGTCACGTGATATGGGCTGAAGGCAGGAACGGGGTACTGATTATGGATGATCAGCCATGATCACATTGAATGGCGGTGCTGGCTTGAAGGGCCAAATGGCCTACTCCTGCACCTATTGTATATTATCTATTGTCTATTCTCTGAAGCTTTTTTAAAAAATATATAATTTTATTAGAGGCATGTACATATCATAGTCCAAAACACTACAAACTTTACTAAACATTTACACATTAAGTATCCAGGATTCCAGGGGCCCCGCTACCAATGTAGCTGGGATCCTCATTTATCGGTTACATTGTCTCTAATTATTATTATTTTTTAGATAGAAAAAATAAAGAGAGAAAAAAAAGAAAATTAGAAAAATAGAATAAACTATCAATAATACAACTTAGGAGATAGGTCCGTAGGTCAGAGAACATAACTATTCATCTAGACCTGGATTCAAGTTTCAGTCAGGCTCCCGCGCCGGCCCAATCTACCCCTTCAAATAATCTATAAATGGAGACCATATTCTAGTAAATAATTCTGGTTTGTCAATTAAGACAAATCTAATTTTTTTCGAAATATAAGGTCTATTGTCTATTCTCTGAAGCTTTAACACGATATTCTGCTCTCTGCTGATTTTATCTTTTGCACTACATGATGTACTTATGTATAGTATGCTTTGCCTGGATAGTGTACAAAACAAGCTTTTCACTGTATCTCAATAAACATGAAAATAATCAATCAACATCACAGGAGTCCTAAACGGGGGAAGATGGCATCAGTCAGGAACTCTCAGAAGTTGACTGGAAGCGGCTGTTTGAGGGTAAAAGGGATGTATGGCAAATATGAAGCTTTTGAAGGTGATGTGAGAAGAGTTCAGAATGAGCATGTTCCTGTTGGTGTGATCCACAAGGATGTTGCCTGCATTCTCAGGATTAGGTTAGGGCTTGGGTCTGTTATTCTAGGAGCAAAGGAGGAAGTGTGGTAACATGATGTATGTAATGTTATGAGAAGCATTAGAGGATAGATAGCCAATGTTTGCTTCCCATTGTCTAAAATTAAGGCCATACTGTAGATTTAAGTTCAAGTTCAAGATCACATTAATTGTCACATGCACCAATTCAAGTACAGTGAAATTTGAGTTACCATGCAGCCATACAATCAAAAAGAACACAATACACAATAGAATTTAACATAAACATCCACCACAGTGGAATCAAGATTCTTCACTGTGGTGGAAGGCAATAACGTTCAGACAATCTTCTTCCTTTGTTCACCCATGAACGGGGCCATAAACCCTACGTAGTCGCCGCTACGGACAGCCCCATGTACAAGCCCTCTCGTCGAGGTGATCGAAACTCCGATGTCGGGACAGACCGGAACACACACACCGCGGCTTGGAGTTCCCGAAACGGCCGCTTTCTTACTGGAGACCGCAGCTTCACGATGTTATAGGCCGCAGGCCGCCGGTTGGAGCACTTCTTCTGGCGATACCCCGCAAGGGATCCCAGGCTCCGCGATCGAAAGTCCACGCTGTGCCCGCGGCTAGAAGCTCCGCAGACCGTGGCTTCACAATGTTATAGTCCGCAGGCCGGCGATCGGAGCATTTCTCCTGGCGATCCCCGACAAGGAGAGTGGTGGCTGTGTGGAATGAGCTTCCAGCAGAAGTGATGGAGGCAGGATCGATTTTAACATTTAAAAGTAAAGTGGATAGGTATATGGACGGGAAGGGAATGGAGGGGTATGGTCTGAGTGCAGGTAGATGGGACTAGGGGAAAATAAATGGTCGGCATGGACTGGAGGGGCTGAAAAGGCCTGTTTCCATGCTGTAATTGTTATATGGTTATATAGTTATAAGGGATCGCCCCGCTCTGCAATGTTAAAGTCCGCACCGCTCCTGCTTCTTATGGAATTCCCTGCCACAGAGGGCAGTGGAGGCCAAATCACTGGATGGATTTAAGAGAGAGTTGGATAGAGCTCTAGGGGCTAGTGGAGTCAAGGGATATGGGGAGAAGGCAGGCACGGGTTATTGATAGCGGACGATCAGCCATGATCACAATGAATGGCGATATTGATTGAAGATTTATTCTCATGGAACAAAGGGGAAGATTCGGGCTGGGGCAGAGCAATTTCACCTGTGCTTTCCCACTCGAGAACATTAAGGAGGGTTGCAAGGGTGAAGGAGCTTTCAAAGATCAGGAATGGTGAGACGGTGAAGAGATGTGGATATCATTGACAAGTATTTAGCAGTTGGAAGCAGTGAAAGGGCACAAGCAAAATAAGCCATCAAGAATAGGAGCGGTGTGAAAGGAAAGGGAAAACACAGTGCATCCCTGTCACCTGTCTGGGATAAAATTAAATGTTTAGGAATTGAAAGATGAAGATTGGACAAAAGTTTGCGAAGTGTGACTGTGTGTTCTGAGGAGAGGTATTATATAAGGGATGGGCTGTGCCTGATAAAAGGAGACTGTTTATGATGTCAGTTCACACAGTTAAAAAAAAACAACACTTATTTTGAGAGGGCCAGAATACAATAAACAGGGATGTAATGCCAAGGCTTTGTAAGGTGCTGGTCAGACCACATTTGGAGTATTGTGAGGAGTTTTGGGCCACATATCTGAGGAAAGATGTGTTGGTGTTGGTGTTGGACAGGGTTCAGAGGAGGTTTATGAGAATGATCCCATGAATGATTGGGTTAACATATGATGAGCATTTGAAGGCAATGGGCCTGTACTCGCTGGAGTTTAGAAGGATGAGGGGGGGACATCATTGAAATTTACCAAATAGTGAAATGTTTTGGATAGTGTGAATGTGGAGAGGATGTTTCCACTAGTGGGAGAGTCTTGGATCAGAGGCCATAGCCTCAGAGTAAAAGGATGTGCCTTTAGAACGGAGATGAAAGGGAAATTATTTCGTCAGAGGGTGGAGAATCTGTGGAATTCAATGCCACAGACTGCTGTGGAGGCTGTCAATAGGTATTTCTAAGGCATAGATTGGCAGATTCTTGATTAGTGAGGGTGTCAGGGGGTTATGGGCAATGGCAGGAGAATGGGGTTGAGAGTGAAAGATAGATCAGCCATGATTGAATGGCGGAGCAGACTTGATGGGACGAATGGCCTAATTCCACTCCCGGAACGAATGAATGTTTGAACACATAATCAGTTGCATTGGTTGAAGGAGTCAAATGGGGGCCGTTTTGACATAGATACATAGATAATAGGTGCAGGAGTAGGCTATTTGGCCCACCAAGCCATCATTCAATGTGATCATGGCTGATCATCCACAATCAGTACCCCGTTCCTGCCTTTTCCCCATACCCCATTGATTCCGCTGGCCCTAAGAGCTCTATCTAACTCTCTTTTGAATGCTTCTAGTGAATCGGCCACTGCCTTCTGAGGCCGAGAATTCCACAAATTTACAACTCTCTGTGTGAAAAAGTTTTTCCTCATCTCAGTTCTAAATGGCCTACCCCTTATTCTTAAACTGTGGCCCCTGGACTCCACCAACATCGGGAACATGTTTCCTGCATCTAGCGTGTCCAATCCCTTAATCATTTTATATCTTTCCGTAAATTCCCCTCTCATCCTTCTAAATTCCAGTGTGTACAAGCCCAGTTGCTCCATTCTTTCAACATATGAACGTCCCGCCGTCCTGGGAATTAATCTCGTGAACCTACACTGCGTTCCCTCAATAGCAAGAATGTCATTCCTCAAATTAGGAAACCAAAACTGCACACAATACTCCAGATGTGGTCTCACCAGAGCCCTGTACAACTGCAGAAGGACCTCTTTGCTCCTATATTCCTCCTCTCGTTATGAAGGCCAACATGCCATTAGCTTTCTTCACTGCCTGTTGTACCTGCATGCTTACTTTCAGTGACTGATGTACTAGGACACCCAGGTCTCGTTGTACTTACTCTTTTTGTAACCTGACACCATTCAGATAATAATCTGCCTTCCCATTCTTGCCACCAAAGTGGATAACCTCACAATTATCCTCATTATACTGCATCTGCCACTCACCCAACCTGTCCAAGTCACCCTGTATCCTAATAGCATCCTCTTCACAGTTCACATTGCCACCCAGCTTTGTGTCATCTGCAAATTTCCTAATGTTACTTTTAATTCCTTCATCTAAATCATTAATGTATATTGTAAATAGCTGCGGTCCCAGCACCGAGCCTTGCGGTACCCCATTAGTCACTGCCTGCCATTCTGAAAGGGACCCGTTAATCCCTACTCTTTGTTTCCTGTCTGCCAACCAATTTTCTCTAAATATCAATACCCTGCCCCCAATACCATGTACTCTAATTTTGCCCTCTAATCTCCTGTGTGGGACCTTTCTGAAAGTCCAGGTACACTACATCCACTGGCTCTCCCTTGTCCATTTTTCTTGTTAACTCCACAAAAAAATCCAGATTTGTCAAGCATGATTTCCCCTTCATAAATCTATGCTGACTTGGACCGATCCTGTTACTGCTATCCAAATGCGCCACTATTATATCTTTGATAATCAACTCCAGCATGGTCCCCATCCCTGATGTCAGGCTAACTGGTCTATAATTCTCTGTTTTCTCTCTCTCTCTTTTCTTGAAAAGTGGGATAACATTAGCTATCCTCCAATCCCCAGGAACTGATCCTGTAACTATAGAACATTGGAAAATGATCACCAGTGCATCCACAATTTATTGAGCCACCTCTTTGATTATCCTGGGATGCAGACCATCAGGTCCTGGGGATTTATCAGCCTTCAGTCTCATCAGTCTACCCAACACCATTTCCTGACTAATGTGAATTTCCTTCAGTTCCTCCATCACCTTTGGTCCTCCGTCACCTAGAACATCTGGGAGATTGTTTGTGTCTTCCTTAGTGAAGACAGAACCAAAGTACCTGTTCAACTCATCTGCCATGTCCTTGTTCCCCAAAATAAATGTATCTGTTTTTGGCTTCAAGGGACCCACATTTGTCTTAACTAATTTTTTCCCCTTCACATACCTAAAGAAGCTTTTACTATCCTCCTTTAAATTCTTGGCTAGCTTACCTTCGTACTTCATCTTTTCTCCCCGTATTGCCTTTTTAGTTACCTTCTATTAATCTTTCAAAGGGAAAGGGACCTTTCCCATTCGATTGCCATTGCTTAATAGTTACATTAGCATTGTGGATTGGGATAGCACTCGAATAACATTGTTTTTAAATAAATGATGGCAATTTATCTTCTTTTAATTTTACACAACTAAATGTCCCAATGTGTCATTGGAAGGCAGCAGAATGACCCAACAGTCACTATCAATATACATGGAAGGAATCCTGACCTAGACATTTTTGCTATGTTTTCTATCGTAGTGAAGACCTTGAACAGCTTAGCACCACCTCTCCAGAAGTGCTGTGCACAGATCGTCCCGTCTTTTCTTGTCATGCTGCCAAATGCATTAAGTAAAAAGGCAAGTTATTTTATTAGCACAGTTCTACGATCCCCATGCTGCGTGACACTTAAGGCACTAATGGGAATACTTGCAAGCATCAGCTAATTGGAACAAAATGAAAGTTATGTCATCTGTCCACTATCAAAGAACCTCATCAAATTTCATATTTGTTTTTTATTTATTATCAAAATATCTCGTGCTTGGAGAGGTGGGAGAAAGAGAACAAGCAGAATTAATTATGTAGGAAGGAGCTGCAGATGCTGGTTTATACCAGACTCAAAATGCTGGAGTAACTAAACGGGTCAGGCAGCACCTCTGGTGAAATACAATAGGCGATGTTTCGGGTTGAAACCCTTCTTCAGACATCATTAAGCATAATTAATTTGATTCATGAAGGCCTATTTTAAGCACAGACAATGCACAGTCTCTTGTTATTCAAGTGCAAAAGGCCAACATTTCTGGCATCAATTACAGAACTAAGGGGAAAATACACAATTAATGGCATGATGATCCTTAACACCATTGATATACAGAGAGATCTTAGTCCAAGTCCTAAAAGTCCCTGAACCTGCAACACAAGTAGACAGAGTGGCAAAGAAGGCATATAGACAAAAAATGCAGTAGGCCATTCGGCCCTTTGAGCCAGCACCACCATTCACTGTGATCATGGCTGATCATCCATAATCAGCGCCCTGTTCTGGGGCATTGAGTATAAGAGTTAGGAAGTCATGATGCAGCTTTGTAGGACTTTGGTAATGTTGCATTTGGAACATTGCGTGCAGTTCTGTTTGATCCATTACAGGAAGGATGTGGAGGCTTTGGATAGGGTATAGAGGGGGTTTACCAGAATGATGCCTGGACTCGGGATATTAGCTATATGGTTGGACAAACTTGGATTGCCATGAAGAAACTTACAGGTTACTGCTAACTGAGTGAATTTACAGGCGTAGGGAGAATCTTCCGATGTTGGTTCACACCGAAGATAGACGCAAAATGCTGGAGTAACTCAACGGGACAGGCAACATCCCTGGAGAGAATGAATGGGTGGCATTTCTGGTTGAGAGCCTTCTTCAGATTTCTTTAGAATTTGCAGGCATGCAGCTGGACTTGGAAGGCACTCTTACTTAGTACTCATTCTAAAACATAGAACATAAACAGTACATAGAACAGGAACAGCCGCTTTGACCCACAATGTCCATAACAAACATGATACCTAGTTAAAATAATCTCCTCTGCCTGCACATGATTCATATCACTCCATTCCCAGCATATCCATATCCCTATCCAAAAGCCTCTTAAATGCCACTGTCATATCTGCCTCCACCTGACACCATACTGTGGCAGTATGTTCCAAGCTCATACCTCTCTCTGTGTTAAAAAACTTGCCCTGCACATCTCTTTTAAACTTTGCCCCTCTCATTTAAAGCTCTGTCTTTGAGTCTTTGACATTTCCATTCTGGGATAAAGGGTTCTGCATCTCTACCGTATCTATGGCTCTCATAATTTTATATAGTTCTATCAGGTCTCACCTCAGCCTCAGAAAACAATTGCAACTCCAATGAAAACAATCCATTTGTCCAATCTCTCATACCTAATGCCCGGTTAAGTTGTGATGGTATGTGTGGTAGTGTCTATATTGGCTGGCCGACAGGTACTGTATGTGAGGATTCTGCTCTTTGGCAGTAATGGGAAGATGTATGCTCTGAAAAGAAAATTACTCTCTCCTGCCAATCCTTAGATACATTCATGGACTGTAGTGTTACTCAAGATACTCTTTTATGTAATTTTAATCCACAACCATATTCACTGCAGTATAATAATGCAACAGTAATCTAAGCATTCAACATAATTTCCAGGCGCCAGGTAGTTTCTGCCTGTGTTGGATTGGAAGGCGAGATATTTTTCATGAGACGCCACAACACGTTTAGACTCATAATTGTGTACGTGGGCTTGATTATGACCATTATTCAGTGTAGGATTGGCCTCAGCATCTGACCAAAGCTCTGCGCCAAGTTTGTACACAAGCTTCTCCATGCTTCTTGGCATTGAAAGTAGACATTCCATTGGATCAAAGATTTGTTTTGTGCCTACCCATCAAAAGTCCTCCATGACTTTTCGTTCCAGAGACCTGATATACTCTTCCTTTGGTCCTGATTGCAGGAGACCCAGGTACGATGTTGGGTCACCAGATTTAGGTAATATCTCTGCCTCTAAGATATTACTTAAATTAAGCATGATGTTACTATTTCATCTCATGGGTGTGTATAAAATATATTGTGTTGCCATCTTCACTGTCTCCTTGTATTTCCTCGACTAGCCTGCAAGGTTGTAGCTCTTATCATTTTAAAATGCAAATAGCACAAGGATAACGTTATGGTGGGGAAAGGTGCAACAAGTAAGATGACCAGGTTTATATCGTGCTTAACTGGCAAATCAGAAGAGAGTGAGGGTTGAAAAGCAAGAAAGAATAGAAGTAAGTTGCTAAGTTCATAAGTGATAGGAGTAGAATGAGGCCATTTGGCCCATCAAGTCTACTCCACCATTCAATCATGGCCGATCTATCTCTCCCTCCTAACCCGATTCTTGTGCCTTCTCCCAATAACCCCAGACATCCATAATAATCAAAAATCTATCTAACTCTGCCTTAAAAATATCAATTGCCTTATGCAGCAATGAATTATACATATTCCCACCCTCTGACGAGAAATTCCTCCTCATCTCCTTCCTAAAGAAACATCCTTTAATTCAAAGGCTTTGACACCTGCTCCTAGACTCTGCTACTGGAGGAAACATCCTCTCCATATCCACTCTATCCAGATCTTTTAATATTTGGTAAGTTTTAATGAAGCTCCCCCTCATCCTTCACTAATCATCACTAATGGTTTTGTCCTCACTGTTATCCACGCTTTCAACAACGGCTGTCCCAATAGTGAGTAACATTGACAGTTTCCTTCATGGGAAGGTAGCATGTTCATGTGCATGCTCTGGGCCTCTGGGCCCATCAGGTTAGCTCCTGCTGTGACCACAGGACTTATAGAGGAGGCAGCCCAAGACACAAGGTTAAACACCAGTGGGAGGAAATAGCTGTGGAGGTCAATGCCAAGAGTCAAACCTTACAATATGGACAAAATGTCTCACCTGAGTAAACAAAGTCAATGAACAAATCTCCAAAGGTTATTTTTGACCAGCTGCACCACTAGCCTCTAGTTTCTTGCTGAAGTACAGAACCACACTACACACAACAACAGGTTACTCACCTGCAGAACTGTTGATGAAGAGAAGGCTAGGAATACGCCTAAGTCTAGTTCAACCCAATTTGGCCTTGAGAGTTGAGCACAATTAAGTCATAAATGCCGTTTTGACTCCCACAAAAAGGAGACGTACTTCAAGCCAGATGAGCAGGTTCGTGTTCTCAGCCTTCCCAACAAGTCCAGTCGAGACAAATGGAATGTTGGGAAAATAGTGGAAATGTGTGGAACAAAAAGATACTTAGTTGGGTGAAGATAGGATCAAAGGTCCTTGTTGATCAAATGATTCCAGCCAAAGATGAACCAAAGAACTGAGCATGAAGTCCTAATCCCTAAGTTTTTATCTGAAAGTGAGTTGGAAGAGAACACTGTGTTTGAAACACAAAGTTCCATTAGTACATACAAAGAAACAGATACCTCTGGCTAAAGCCAGGGTACTAAAACAGAGCCAAACAAGGCAACAGTTGAGTCGACACATAAACCTGTTAAACCTGTTACTGTTAGACGATCATGCAGGATGCGTAAATCAGTAGTCAGATTAGGTTTGTAAGTTAAGTAACTCACTGTATAAGTAAAACGAAAATGTGTAGATATGTAAATTAAATATATTATGGTTATCATTTAGAATTTCATAAATATTGGTTTAAATCAAGTATCACAACAACAAAATTGTAACTGAGTACTTAGATTTACTACTTTAAAAAAGGAGAACAGTGTAATGTATTCGTACATATTCATGTATATGTTAATGAGTTGGTGTTCAATATAAGCAGGGAATGTTGGGTAATAAATCTTTCTCTCGTGATCCAGGCAACCTGCGTGTAAGTTGTTATTCATTCTGCCGTCCGGAATATAATACTGACTAAGGGTGCTATTTGTACAGGGTTTATACATTCTCCCTGTGAAGACGTGGGTCTTCTCCTTGTGTTCCGGTTTCCGCCCACATTCCAAATAAGTGTAGGTTTGTAAGTTAATTGGCTTCTGCAAATTGTGCCTCGTGCAGGATAGAGCTAGCGCACGGGAGATCATTAGCCGGCACGATCTTGGTGGACTGAGGGGTCTGTTTCCACACTGTAACTATGAACTAAATTCAACTCAACTATTTCCTCCCATTGTTGTATGTCTGGAGTGCCTCCTGCAGATATAAGGCATCTCACCTCCTTTCCAACTGATCCATAAATCTTCACTGCAGCAACCAAAAATCATGGAGCTTGGTCATCCCAATTCTGTGCAATATGCCACTGTTTCCCAGGTGAGATTGACTTGTGGGACAATTGCCAGCACTTGCTGCAGCCTCTGTGCAATTTCCCTTTAAAAGATTCAAGGTAGCTGTAGGTAATACAGCTTAGCTTTAACTGGTGGCAATCATGCATGATATTGGCCAGCTGTTGATGTGTCCATCTTGTAAACAGTGTGGACTGCATTGTTTGGACATTGAAACCATTATAATAAACACACAGAATGTAACTAGTGAACTGCTTGAATTGCAAAGAAAGGACACAGCTAAATCCAAACATCACGTTCCCCACCTCCATTTAGAATAACAATTTTATTCCCTGTTTACTTGCTCAAGTTGCTTAGTTTCCACATCCCAATTATAGTCCTACTTGCCATTTATAGTAAGCCACATATACATAAATTATCAATGTAATGATGCATAGGTGTATGCAATTTCATACCATGTGCTTTTAATGCCATACTCTTATTGAATGAAAATTGGAACATTACCTTGCCTTAAAAGTTATTCCTTGCCTCCCTGTCACTTTGCTACTGAATGCACACTGTCACAGCTGACAGTTTGCCCTCCAGGCATGTAGTAATGGGCTATCACTGTTGATAAATCTGTCTGTTTACCGTGAGAGTCACAATTGGTGGCGCCCACCAGATGAGTATAATCCAGTGATTGCCTGATAGTATGAAGCTAGCGCTTTATGGCAAAGCTATAACCTTTGTCACTGTTAGAGCTTGGGAAGCTGGTGGAGCAAGATGGGGACAAGAGGCACCTAACAGACTTGATTATTTTTGCCTTTTCTTCCCAAATGCTTGAACAATCATATTGATCGTGGCTGAATGAAGGATAATTAGATGGTCTTGTCTTGTTATTGCTATAATTCCAATAATCAGTGACATTGATAATAATAGCTTAACTCTGACCAGCTATTCTGTTCATTAGTTGGAGGGAAAAGGTATGAAAGTGATTGGGACATACTCTGAAATAAAGTTATGCTAATTATTGTGGTCCTTCAAGATACTAGAAGCCAAATATGTTTGCAAAGTAGAGACAGTTTTATAATGACAAATTACACTCATGTATTGCCCTTCATACAGTGGACATTACTCTCTTTATTTTCTAGAATGGTAAGAACCAAAATATTGATGCCAACTCATATAAGCAATATCTTGGCAAGTGCCTACAGTTTTGATCAGAGAGTTCTGTTTGTGGAGCAAAGATAGGGAGTAAGAGGAAGAAGTTAGGGGAGAGAACTCCAGAACTTATGACTTTAGCGACAAAATAAATGACCAATGGCAGAATAGATAAATGAATACTGAAGAGACCAGATAGAGATGCTGAAATATTTGAGTTTTGCAGATGAAAAGGGAACAGAGAGAACAAAAGAGACAGAAGGGTTTTAAACAAGGATGGGAATTTTGAACTCAAGGCATTGCTTATCAGGAAGGCATTGTAGGCAGCACATAGTGGAGTGAATGTGAAAGTCATGAAACAAGCAACAGGGTTTTGAAGAGTTGAACAAGAGTGCAATATTCAGATCTAGAGTGGTAATGGTTTCAGCAGCAAATTACTGAGCCAGGAACAATGTCATAGAACTGGAAATAGGCAGTCTTGATGATGGATGGATATGGAATCTGCAGTTCAACTCTGGGTAAAGCAGCAAGGCTGAAAACAATTTAGTTCAGTTCCAGGTAGGGAGTGAGATGAAGTTGGTGTTGAGGGAACAGAGCTTGTGATAGGCACTGAAGCCATTGGCTTCAAACCTAACTGTTTTTTCTTGGAGAAAATTTGTGCTTTTCTAATTCAAGCCACTTGAATCCACAACTGTTAATGCAGGATCAGATATATCAGGCAAACATTGCCTCGGTATAGAGGTAAAGATTGGATCAAAATAGGTAGTGGGATGATAGGGAAGGCTTGGTTTGATGCGCATGTTAAAACTGGTGCAGTGTTTTAAGGTTTGTTAATAAAGGGCAACATTTAGATGAAGAATAGATCAGCATCTATTCATCATGATGATCTTTACAGGATGTCAAAGGCAATGGGAAGAGAAGGTATTACTGACAATTTTCTTATTGCGAATGTAAAGATAAGAATGAAAGCAATGGGAAAAATCCCCTCCAGTTTGGTGATGTTGGAGGGACGTTGGGGAAGATTGGTGTGAAATGGTGCGGACAGTTTTGTGCAAGACTGCAGTCAAAGGATGGAGGATTAAGTTTCACAGTCACAAAGTATACATACCATTAGTGACTTAATGTAGAGTTAGTATACTACTCTAAAGGGAGGAATAAGGAACTGCAGGGAAAATGAATGAACATTTGAGTTGCCACAGTCCATTCAAGGACATGATTAGAATAAATTGCAGATGGGCAAGTTTGCAAGGATGGAAGATTCAGATTTTTGTTTGGATGCCAATTTTTTTTTTCTTCATCTGCTTCTTCTGCTTGCTACTGCACAACCGCCAACTGCTGGGCTATCTCGTGCAGGTGGACCAATTTAAAGGTGAGGTGGACCATGCCTGAAGAGCAAGAACTATGAACAACAACAGATGATACGCAGTCCATGTCACTAGTCAAAGGTTATGTGGGAATAGGTTCAGGTGAACAAAAGATGGACATGCTGGACAGGGTGATGAGGGGGATAAGAGAGAGGTACAGGTGGAGAACAAGGATTGGTGAGAACATTAAAAACTTGCTACAGTAGTCAACGGGAGGGAATGAGATAATCAGGGGCTACCGAATGGTAAAACAAAGACTGATCCCTTTTTCTTTGACTGACAGTATCAGTTTATGACTACTACACTGATCATGTTAAGAATATATATTTAAGATATAGACTTCTTAACTCTACAGTCTGAGTATTACAAGATATAGTTCACTAAAGTCCTCACTGTGATTCAAAATTGAAGCCAAAGAATAGGCACTTCCATATACTTTACTTGAAATCATTAAGCATGTTGCTTTTTCAATTTTGTAATCAATTTCACCCTTGGCTCAGACACCATTTTACATTGTTATTCATGGCCGTGATATTTGGATAGTTCACCCTGAGGTCTGGAGGAATTGGGTTTAGATTGTTACAATGCAAACTGCCAAACAAGTAGTTCAAGGATCAATATTTATTGCAAAGGCTCAGCAGTCCATGGCCATTAACGGAGACATGAGTTATTGCTTGGTTATCATGAATATCATGAGGGATTACCGTAAGGGATTTACCACGCCTAACTGAATGAAAGTTGCAATAACGCAAAAGTGACAAAAGGATTGCCCCCTTCTTCCAATCTCATCTCCAGAGAGGGAGTGAGACGGGCACCAGTTGGGCAGCAACGGCTTCAATTATGTGATTAGTTTCCATGTTGGCGACAATTCATTGAACGCCTTAAAAGAATGGTAAGGGGGTGAGTCTAAAGGGTCTGTCCCACTTGGGCGTCATTTGCGCATCATTTACGAGACATAATTTACGTGTCACGACGCACGACGCACGCACGGTGTGCATTATGCGCGCATGGTGATGCAGGCAGTGACGCGCGGTTGTGCGCGGCGCCCCAGGATTTTGGGATTCTCAAAATCTTCGTGCACCACCTGCGTGATGCGCAAATGATGCCCAAGTGGGTCAGGCCCTTTATTGACTGTGTTAGCTGGCTCTGAAGCGACCCATCAGTGCTCAGCAATTTAGATGCAACTAGATCATGGGCTTGTGTGGACCAGTTGCAAGTATAGGGCGTACTGAATGGCGGTATTCACTATGCTCTTTAGCTGCAATTCTCAATGCTACTTTGGGGAATTGGCATCAGATCCCACAGCAGGTCAGACTGCAACAGGATCTGATATTCCTGCCAATTTAATGGAGAATCCTTGAGTGAGGTAGATATTTGTTTATTTTTAATCAATTAGATTTTTAAAATGTATTTGATCAATTATATTTGTTTTTAATATCTCAGAATATCAGTAACATTTAATTACAGATAGTAACATTTTAAGATGTTTAAAAATCACGTTTGATAGAAGCCCTTTCTCCAGCGTTGTCCTATGTCAAAGGCTCTTTGATTCAGATTCCAGAAGGTGACAACACAGGTAGATATATTGGTACAGAAGGCATAGGGAGTTCTTGCCCTCATTAGCTAGAGCATAGGATATAACTGAAGGGAGGATTTGCTAAACTTTGTTAAACTAGAGCTGGACTAGCTGGACCTTCACTGGATTAGAGCTGGAATACTGTGTACTGTTTGGGTCCCTACACTATAGGAATGATACAATTGTACTGGAGAGGTTGCAGAGGAGATTCACTAGGATGCTGCTATGGATGGGTTTGTTCAGTACAGAAAGCCTTTCTCCATGGCAGAGGTGCTCTAAATTGAGGTGAAGGAGGTTTAGAGGGGATCTGAGGAAGAATCATTTCACACAGAGGATGGTTGCAATCTGGAAAGCACAGGCTGAGAATATATTGGAGGCAGATAGTCATAGTGTGCTAGAGCCACCAAACACAGAAGCAGGACCATTCACCTAACTCCTCCATGCTGACTCTGATGCTGATCTACTCTAATCCCATTTGCCTGCATTATGTTCATATCAATCTACTCCTTCCTGTCCAAATGCCTATTAAATGTCCTAATTATATCTCTCTACTAACTCATCTGGCAGCTTGTTCTGTATAACCACCACACCCTGTGTGAAAAACTGGCCCTTCAGATATATTTGTATATCTTCTGACTATATCTTCTCCCCTTTCACCTTAGACCTAGGATCCACACTAGCCACCCCACAGTCAAGGAAAAATCCCCTATCTATGTCTCACATCATTTTATAAACTTTTATAAATTCACCCCTCAGTCTCCCACGTTCTAGAGAGAATAAATCAAAACCTCCAACCTACATCCAACCTCTTCAATCTGTCCTTGTAAATTGTGCCCTCCCATGCCAGGCAAAGGCAATCTCCTGTTGAATTTAATGTAGACACAAAATGCTGGAAAAGTCGGAAGAAGGGTCTCAACCCGAAACGTCATCTATTTCTTCTCTCCAGAGATGCTGCCTGTCCTGCTGAGTTACTCCAGCATCTTGTGTCTATTTAAACCAGCATCTGCAGTTCTTTCCTACACCTCCTGTTGAATTCCACGCACTCTTTCTAATGCTACTCTCCCAACCTTAAATGGGCAGAACATATGGATGAACACTTGAAACCCTGAGACATAACAGGGCCTGTTCCAGTTCTGTAATGGCTCCATGAGAGAGAGATTAATAAATCATATTTAATACTTTCAATGTTTTTAAATTTCCAATTAATAATTAAAGTAAGACCACATTTGTAAAAGTTATTTTTTGGAGAAAGACAAGATAATGAATGTTAAAGATGTAATCTTGTATGAACATGCCTTGGTTTTCTTCTGGCCAGGTTATTGGTGTCCATAATTTAAATTCTGCATCTTCATGATCTACCATTCATTTGTATGCTGAATCTCCTGCCAAAGTCTTGCAGCAGGGAACTGGGTAAGTATCTGATTGGAAATAATTTGTAGTGCTTTGGAAAACTGTGGCAAATTGGAACAAACTGGATTGCTTTTGCTTCAAGCTGGTCCAGAATCAAGATGCCAAATGCAGTAATCATTCTGTGTTTTGACCTCAAATCTTTTGAAAGAACAGTAAGAGGTGAACAGTAGTTTCTTGATGTCCATGTTTAAATGTGCAGGTGAAGCACATTGTTATTTGAAAGTCTAGGCAAGGAATTTTCTCTCTAAAAAAATGTCAATATATATTTTGTTTCCCTTTTAACTGAGGTATATGTGTAGTTATTAGCCCATTTTAAAAGAGAGTTATTGACCTATAAGTTGTAATGATAGTAACATTTTTATGATAGTAACGTTTTTAGGTCTCCGACAGGTTTTCCCTCACACTTTTTCCAGAAGAATGCATCCCAGCATATTCACCCGATCAGATCTGCTTCTTCACAGCTCTGGTTAGATCTATTTTCTGTGCTTTCAACAGGCCCTCATTATCCTCTCTGCACTATTAATCCTCCAGTTAAAAGCATATACATTGCAAAGGTATTTCTCACTCTCCTCCTGTCAGAAGATCATCTAATACTTGTTGACAGTGCAAATGCGAAACATATGTCTTGTATAACTGTGATGCAGGACTCCGCTGATGATTGGCATCAATAGCGTTATTTATGTATTAATAAGCAAGGCACAGGTCATCTATTTTGATCGAATGATTGATGCTGACATGTTCATTGGAATATAACTGGTGATACATCAGTGATAAATTGTGGTGCTGGTTGGGGCTGGTATGGTGACCAGCTAAAAAAGCCAATCGGGTATTTATGGCTCATCAAGCCTCTGACAAATTTGTATTCAAAATGCATTTGTCAATTTGAAGATAATAGTAGATACATACTTTACAAAATATAAAGACATCCATTATTTTAAAAACAATGCTGCAGAGCATAATTTTAGGTGTCATTATTCTGTATTCATTATTAGCTTTGGCGATACAGTGTGGAAATAGGACCTTTGGCCCACCGAGTCCGCACCGACCAGCGATCCTTGCACATTGACACTATCCTGCACACACGAGGGACAATTTACACTTACACCAAGTCAATTAACCTACAGACCTGTACGTCTTTGGAGTGTGGGAGGAAACCGAAGATCTCGAAGAAAACCCATGCAGGTCACCAGAATAATATACAAGGAGGCCCAGGACAGAAAGATAAGATTCGGAATGGGAGGAGGAGTAATCCATCCTTTCTGTCCTGGGCCTCCTCCATAGCCAGAGTGAGTCCCACCGCAAGTTGGAGGAGCAGCACCAGATATTTTGCTTCGGTAGTTTACACCCCAGCAGTTTGACTTCTCTAATATCAGGTAGTCCTTGCTTTCTCCCTTCTTCCCCTCCCCTTCCCAGCTCTCCACAGCCCACTCTCTCCGACTCTTCCTTTCTTCTTCCTGCTCCCCCCCCCCCCACATCAGTCTGAAGAAGGGTCTTGACCAGAAACATCACCTATTCATTCACTCCATAGGTGCTGCCTCACCCACTGAGTTTCTCCAGCATTTTTATCTACCTTCGATTTTTCCAGCATCTGCAGTTCTTTCTTAAATATTATTGGACGAGTTAAATTGGTGCATAGATCGGTGTAATACTTTATTTCTTTTGATTCCACGCTGAATCTCTGAACTTTACAGTGGTTTACCTGTAAATTAAATAATTGATAAGATGTGGATGAATCATTATTAGAGATGCATTCCAGACATTTCTACGCGAATGGTGAACTTGATAAAACTGGTAGCTTGAAAATCAAATCCAGGCACCATTTCAGCTTTGAAATCTACAACAGAATCACTAACATGATTAAAAATTAAAAACATGCATTATTTATCATGCATTAATAAGTAATTATCCAATGATATTGCTGAAGCAGAATAATCTTTGTGAGAATTGTGGAATCAGAAAAAGATTTTCCAATTTGGACAGTTTAACTGTTCATTAGTAATATTTGCTCACAGTGAAATATTGCCCTCTTAAATAAACCCATTTGTCATGAAAAGTTTCTTGAAAGGTTTTAACCTGTTTCTAGGTCTAGGACATGTAAGTTTATCTTTCATCATTTATTCATCTACCATCATTAAAACTAGTGAAAGTTATTGACGGTGACTGTAATTTATGCTTGGCTAGTTATGAAAATATTTGGTTCATATTTAATCAGTTTAGTATGGCGCATATGCAATACATTCCTGTGACGGCAACTCAACTGCTTATAGCTATTAATTCAATTGGGGATCTAAGATCATTAAACATAATTCTGTAGTGTTAAGAAATTGGACAGTAGAAAATTGCAGATTTGCAGCAAGCAGCTTTATTACTAATATTGTCACACATCACATCAGCCACATACAGTATATTACATGCAAAGCTAAACAGCTTGTGCCCTAGGGCACTTTTTAAACAGTTAACTGTTGTAATAATCTGCATAAAGATTTCTTAGGCATTGATAAGCTTAGTTTGGAAATATTTGACGCAGGAAACCTTGTGGGTTTCTGGTCTTGAGTACAGTACCATGCAGGGTGTGTTGAGTAATACACAGGAAACATGTGGAACTCTAAATGGTGCGTGGGGCTTATTTGAGGTTCTTCTCTGACTGCACACGTGTACACACCTGATCAAGTTCATGATAGGGTGATGTTACACATATTCACAAATATAACACAACTTATTATATTAAAAGAGTGGAAATAATCTTAACAAATGCACTATTTAACTGATTCACTTTGATCTTTGTGACTGTACTGATGTGTTGATGGCTCAACTGATGTCGTTGATGTAGAATTCAACTCTAAATTCATTGAAGGTGTCTTGACCCTTTCCAATTGTTTGCTGTGTCAACATTTCTTCAACCATTGTGGGACTCACTTTGGAGTAAATTCAAACTCACAATCTTCTTCAATATCCTCTTGAGTCGTGTCCACCATTGAGACCTGGTGGGCCAACTGAGCACTTCCAAATTCTTCACCGACCATCACATGGTCACGCTCAGTATCATATATTTCCATGGTTTCTCTTATTTTTCTCTTATTTCTCTTATTTTTCATTTACAATCCCCTGGCGGTCTCAGCACACAAACATTTAAACACTCCCAACGCCCCTCTATCCCCAATCCCTGTAATTATCTTCTGGTTTTCTTTGTGTACCCAGCAGTGGTGAAGTGTATGAAGAACATTATGCGAGGGTCATTCATAGCCTCGGGTGCTATTGAAATTTTAAACTGCTATCGCTGGTCTGAAACTGTTTAGATGCATTGTGCAAAGTTAATTGTGTAAACTCTTGTCGGTACCAATAAATATTTAGGCCAGTGAACTCCAGGGTGAACATGCATGAGGATCTGTTCCCCACCATGTTTTGAGATAGAAAAGACATGAATGAAATTTTCCAGGACATTATACTGTTGTAAAAATAAATAGTAACATTGTTTAACGTACAATAGAGCATCAGGGGACTGTCGGAACTTGATATCTCCCAATGATGGTGTTATGCCAACTCAATTTTAAACCCAGATTTTTTGAGGCTACCATCAGGAAATGGTCATCCATTGATCAGAGTCAGTATTTACAGAAGAAAGATTGGGAACCATTTTCCACTGCTTACTGCCTTCTTTGAACTGATGTCTGGGTGAGAGTGGCCACATTGTAGAAGAAGGGAGCAAGTGAAACAACAATGCACTGATCTTTCAAGCGATACCTTTCCATTAATTCTTGTTAGAGAGAAATGAACTCTCTACACCAGTCATTGAAAGTAGGCATGCAGGTGCAGCAGGCAGTGAAGAAAGCGAATGGTATGTTAGCATTCATAGCAAAAGGATTTGAGTATAGGAGCAGGGAGGTTCTACTGCAGTTGTACAGGGTTTTGGTGAGATGACACCTGGAGTATTGCATACAGTTTAGGTCTCCAAATCTGAGGAAAGACATTCTTGCCATAGAGGGGGTACAGAGAAGTTTCACCAGACTGATTCCTGGGATGTCGGGACTTTCATATGAGGAAAGACTGGATAGACTCGGCTTGTGCTCGCTAGAATTTAGAAGATTGAGGGGGGATCTTATAGAAACTTACAACATTTTTAAGGGGTTGGACAGGCTAGATGCAGGAAGATTGTTCCCGATGTTGGGGAGGTCCAGAACAAGGGGTCACAGTTTAAGGATAAGGGGGAATTCCTTTAAGACCGAGATGAGGAAAACATTTTTCACACAGAGAGTGGTGAGTCTGTGGAATTCTCTGCCACAGAAGGTAGTAGAGGCCAGTTCTTTGGCTATATTTAAGAGGAAGTTAAATGTGGCCCTTGTGGCTAAAGGGATCAGGGGGCATGGAGGGAACGCAGGTACAGGATACTGAGTTGAATGATCAGCCATGGTCATATTGAATGGCTGTGCAGGCACCTATTTTCTATGTTTCTATGTACTAAAACTAAAATCTGGGCAGATGCATTATTTTCTAATTTAAAAAAAAAGTAGTATAAACAATTAATCACTTTGTTTCTTCTGAGATTTTGTCTGCAATTTAAAAAAATGTGATAATTACATTGCCAAAATAAAAGGCCACAGCATTTTGACTGGTTACATTTCCACCAATCTTTGATTGATTGAAAGATACATCATGGAAACAGGCCCTTCAGCCCACCAAGTCTATGCCAGCCATCGATTACCCGTTCATGCTCGTTCTACGTGATTCCACTTTGGCTTCCATTCCCAAACATTTTGGGCAATTTACAGAGGCCAATTAAATATCAAATCTGCATGTCTTTGGGATGTGGAGGAAAACTGGATCTTTTGAAACCCACGTGGTCACAGGGAGAATGTGCAAACTTCACAAAGACAGAACCCAAGGTCCGGATTGAACATGCATTTCTGGGACCGTGTGGTAGCAGCTCTGCCAGCTGCATCACTGCATCACCCTATACGTTGGTCCTACTCAGAACACAAGAGATAAACACTGCCCAGTGAAAATAATATTTCTGCTAGCTTAAATCCAAATCAGGCTGATGAGATGAAAGTCTATTGTGATAAAGCTTCTATACTTGAGTATTCTCAATGACGTTGAAGGTAACCCACTTTGTGAAAATAGAGCAAACCTTCCGATGAATTAGATATGGTTGTGTTTTCCTATCATGATTCCTCTTAGTTCCCTGCCCCATGCCATACTTTTACTTAAATCGAGAGTTTTAGATATTTGATTGTGCAATATGAGTTTCAACTCCATGCAATTGAAAAATGACCTCATCCGGAGTGAGAAGGATTAATGTCATTTTTCTTATTATTTTGGAGATTTGACAAGTAATTTCCAGACCAGTTTGCCTTTGTCCAGAATCATGCAGACCCCGAAGAAGGGTTCCGACCTGAAACATCGCCTATCTATGGTCGCCAGAGATGCTGCCTGACCTGTTACTCCAGCATTTGGTGTCTTTTTTCTAAACTTGCATGATTCGGTTCAAATGCGAACCTCTCCATGCTCCCCGCATAAATGGACACTTTTTGTACATTTTGTGTAATTTAAAACTAAGTAGGTGAAACAATACCCACTATTTTCCAAAGCAGCCTGAGCTGGCATGAAATGAACAGAGCTTCTAGAGCTGGCATGGAATGAACAGCAGTCAGGAAACTGGGACAAAATGGTTGAAAAAGCCCTGACCGAAAGCAGAGACTTTCACCATAAGTTAAAAGTTGCTCCAAAAAAGAAAACCCATTGCGTAATTATAGAGGAACACTAATTATACTGCATTCTGTATATTCATTATGTATGAGTGGCATCATCCAAGCAGCAACCCAATAAGAATATTTCAAACTGTTCATTAAGCTGGCACTGTCAATAGATGAGTGCAGTACAAAAGGGAGTTTGGGATGCTAAATCTTTACAAAACACTGGTCAGGCCATGCGTGGACATTTTTTACTCAACATAGGAACATAGAAACATAGAAAATAGGTGCAGGAGGAGGCCATTCGGCCCTTCGAACCAGCACCGCCATTCATTGTGATCATGGCTGATCAGTGAGTACTCTGTGGGAAGGAACTGCAGATGCTGGTTTACACTGAAGATCGACACAAATTGCTGGAGTAACTCAGCGGGTCAGACAGCATCTCTGGAGAAAAGGAACAGTTGATGTTTTGGGTCAAGACCCATCTTCAGACTTTCTTCACACCCTTCCAGTCTGAAGAATGGTCTCCACCCAAAATGTCACCTATTCCTTTTCTCCAGAACCTTCCTACTTCTGCATACAACCCCTCTGACAATAGATGATAATATTCTGGTAACATTCCTAGGTACCTGTGCACCTGCACGTTAGTATTATGCTGACCATGCACTATGATTCCCAAATACACTGAATCCACAAACTCTGCAGCCTCTCAGCATTTGGATAATATGCTTCAATTTCATTTTGTCCAACCCAAATAGACAACTTCAGATTTTCCAATATGATATTCCACATGATCGATCTTTGCCCACTTATTTAACCAGTCTGTGATCCTTTGTCACCTATTGCAGTCTTGTTCACCATTTACTTTCCTAGTTTGCTTATGTCATTAGTAAATTTAGGGACACTTTTTTTTGGTATCTTAATCCAAGTCATTTACCAGCATTATAAAATGTTGAGGCCCCATTACTGATATCTATGGCATCTGGGAAATTATCTTGATGCAGCGAATAAAAGATAAATATGGCAATTCTCCTGAGAAAGCAAAGAGGAGATTTGATGGAGCTGTTCAAAATCATCAATGGTTTTGAGTGAATAAAACCGTGAAACTGTTCCCAATAGCTGAGGAGACCACAATCAGTAGCCACGATTTGAAATATATTCGAATTAGAAAAGATAATACATTTTTACATAGGGAATGGTGGTGATTTGGAAGGCACTGGCTGAGGAAATGGTGGATATAATGACTAGAATAATATTTATTTTAATTGATACATATTTGAAGAGGTGTAAAGGCAATGGGGGAGGAATAGCACTGGATTTCCTCACTAACAGACCACAGTCTGTTAGGGTCAACAACCTCACCTCCTCCACTATAACACTGAACACCGGCGTGCCACAGGGCTGTGTGCTCAGCCCTCTCCTCTACTCCCTCTTCACGCATGACTGCATACCCAAGTATGGCTCCAACGCCATTATAAAATTTGCCGATGACACCACGGTGGTAGGACTGATTAGTGATAATGACGAATCAGCCTACAGGGAGGAGGTCCAGCACCTGGCCACCTGGTGTGCCAACAATAACCTCGTCCTCAACTCCCAGAAGACGAAGGAAATAATTGTTGACTTTCGGAAGAACAGAGGGGGCAGACACACCCCCATCCATATAAACGGGACTGAGGTGGAGAGGGTCTCCAACTACAAATTCCTCGGGGTACACATCTCGGAGGATCTGTCCTGGTCCCTCAACACCTCAAAGCTGATCAAAAAGGCACAGCAGCGCCTTTACTTTCTGAGGAGGCTCAAAAAAGCCCACCTGTCCCCCCGGATTCTGACGAACTTCTACCGCTGCACCATTGAAAGCATCCTGACCACCTGCTTTACGGTATGGTACAGCAGTTGCACCGTGGCAGACAGGAAGGCACTACAACGGGTGGTGAAAACCGCCCAGTACATCATCGGTGCCCCGCTCCCTGCCATGGATGCCCTCCACCGAAAACGGTGCCTGAAGCGGGCCGGGAAGATCATCAAGGACCCCTCACACCCTAACCATGGACTGTTTGCCCTCCTCCCATCAGGGAGGCGGTACAGGAGCCTCAGGTCCCGCACCAGTAGGACGAAGAACAGCTTCTTCAACTACACCATCAGACTGCTGAACTCGGAGCCCAGCTGATAGACTTGTCTGCACCCTGTATTTATTTATTTCCGTACTGCTATCACTACACTCTGTATTTATTTTTTTATATCGCTATCACTACGAATGACGCTAAACTGCATTTCGTTGTACCTATACTTGTATTTGTGCAATGACATTAAACTTGAATTGAATTGAATTGAATTGAAAAATAGTAGACCAGTATTAACTGGACAGTGCTTCTAGATGATTGATGGGCTAAATAATTTACTTTTTAATTAATTTAATTTATGTGGACCATTGAAAATGTTCCAACATAAATTCAGTGAGTGATCTTGTTAGTCTAAAATATTTAATTAAATCCAGTAGCATCTATTCTAGTCATTTCATATCTTGGCATTTTCTAATTTCTCAATACATTTTATGACAGTCAAAGCTCTCCTTCCAATTGAAAATCCAACAGTATGTTCATACCAGCAGTCAGTGTTTCATTTATCTTAACAAAGTTTTTATCATCTCCAATTTTCAGTGAAATTAGCAATTAAAGATCAACGATTGGATTCAGTATCCCAGCTATACATCCCAACTCCGTGGTGTTTCCAGTAAAATAAATTTTGGTCGTAGGATATAAAATGATGCTGCAATTATATAGCAGGTTTAGCCATGTGACTGAGAATGGGATTCTAGGCACGTAGAATGTAAGGCACAATTAATATTTCCATTTCAAGTTGCACAGTTAAATATAAAGATCACATTGTAATGAAAGTAGAAAATAATGTGTGAATTAAATTGAAGCAAAGCTGACCAATTTAAGTCAAGAGTAAAGAGGGCCAAGAGTGTTGTATTGCCATATATCACAGACGGAACAATTACATTCTTACTGTTGCTGTTGTTATGCAGCAACATAACAGAATATGTAAACATAGTACTATGCAAATAATGTAGCAAATGAAAAAAAAAATATATATTTATATCATTATTTTTAAGTTTTAAAGAGGTACATACACATAAAGCAAGCAAACAATAATAGTGCAAAAAGACAAAACCAATGCCCTCATGTCTATGTAGTTCAGAGCTGATTTGGAGGTTGTAGTGTTTAATAGCCGGATGCTATTATATTATTGCTACATTAAGATGACAAACGAATCAGATATTTATCAAAATAGCTAAGTCAGATATGGGATGTCTCCACCAGAGATGGGCCTAATCTTCCTGTTGCTGATGTAATACTGGATGGAAATTGGAAAGAAAGGTTGAAATATAGAACTTTTCTTTTTAGGAAAATTCATAAGAACTAGACTAATACAAAAGATTGCAGAACTTTGACTGCACCTCACAGTAGATTAGTTTATTGTCATATGCAGAAGACTGCAATGAAATTCCTTGGTCACTTGAAGCTTTTAAGTAAACAGTATACATACACTAATGTTAAATTCAACAATAAAACATTGACAAGTGCAAAGCAGCAGAATAGTGCACGATTATAGTGAAATTCCATGTATTGCAAAGAGGATTAGTGTCCTGCAAGGATGCATTCTCAGTCCCCTACTGTACTCCCTAGGGTAGAAGTGAATCACACAGTACCCTAGCTTATGGAAGGATAATACAGAAGCCTGATAATAGAGGGCATGAAGCTGCTCCTGAGTTTGGTGGTGCACACTATCAAGCTACTATACCTTCTGCCAGACACGAGCAAGGAGACCAGGGTGGGACAAGTCTTTAGTTATGTTCACGGCTTTTATGAGGCATCAAGAAGTGTAGATGGAGTCAACACTTGGGATGACTGGTCTGTGTTATGGACTGCACTACATCTACAACTCAAGTCTAAAGTGATTAATTGTCATATGTGCTGAAAATGGAACAATTAACATTTTACTTACAGCAGCATGAGGCCTGTAAATACAGTGCTCATTGCACAATAAACAAGAACAATAAATTTAAAAAATATATCAATGCAATTAAAAATCCAAAGTCCCTAGTGCAACCAAGAATTTAGTTTGTTTTTTTAGTGTTCAAGAGCCCGATAATTGTTGGGAAGAAGCTGTTGCCGAACCTGGAGGTCACAGTTTTCAGACTCCTATACCTTCTCTTGATGGCAGTAGTGAAATGAAGTTATGGCCTGGGTGGGAAGGGTTTTTGATGATGCTGTCTGCCTTTTTGAGTTTTTGTAATCTCCTACAGTCCTAGGCATTCAAGTTGCCGAACCAGGCTGTGATTCAACCAGTCACTATGCTCCCTTACACCTGTAGAGGTTCAAGGGACTATTTGTCGCAAATCAAATCTTCTCTACTTCTAAGGAAGTAGAGGCATTGATGGGCTTTCGTTATGATCGAATCAAAGTATTGGGCCCACAACAGAACTTCGGAGATATGCACGCCCAGGAACTTGACGTTGTTGATTTTCTTCACCACTGACCCATCATTGAAGGCAGTTTTGTGGATCCTCGGCCTTCCTCTTCTAAAATCAACAATCATATATTTGGTCTTACTGATGTTGAGAGGAAGTTTGCCATTCTGGCACCATTTAATCAGACGATTCATCCCCCTCCTTTATTCTGACATCATTTCCGTAATTGGTCCAACAACGATGGAGTTGTCAGGGCTTTTAAAGATGGAGTTGGAAATGGATCTGGCTACAAAGTCATGGATAGAGAATGTGTAGATAGGTATAACTCTGCAATTTCTTGTGGTCTTGACCTGAGGTTCCAAGCCGAACAACCAGAAGTTTAGGGACAAACTTATTCAGTATTAAGATGTTGAAGGCTAAGCTGCTGTCAATGGAGAGCACTCTGACATAAGTGTTCTTATTGTCAAGGTAATCCAGAGTTAAATGTAATACAGGAGAGGTGGCATCCTTTGTAGACCTATTGTGTGTTGGGGGGGGGTCTTGATTGTCTGGAAGGCTGGTACAAATGTGGCCCATTACCAGTCCTTATTTTGGTCGACATCGGAAATGCTGGGTGATAGAAAGACAGGTCACTTTACTTTCCTTGGGGACTAGAATGATGGAGTTTTTCTGGACCAGATGAGAACAGAAGACTATTGAAGTGAGGGGTCAAGGACATTGGCGAAGTCTGTAGTCAGTTGATTAGCACTCAATTTCCAAACTTATCCACGGTCTCTATCTGGGCCAGCCGCTCTCTGAGAGTTTATTGGCATGATAGCACATCTGATTTCTGCCACCAAGATGTACGAGATAGTGATATAAGGGGAGAGGTGGTGGGGAGATGCAACTAAGTGGAACATTGTTTCCTTTAAAAGAGTCGTAAAAGATATTTAGTTCTTCCAGTGGAGATGCTTTGTCACCAAAGATCACTCACAACTTTGGCTTGTAGTCTTTGATAGTATTGCGACCCAACCATAGTCACCTGATGTCCAATTGTTTTAACTGAGACTCTAACCAGTTTAATTGAGACACACACCCTCTCACGGCATCCTTGATAGCCTTGTGGAGACCATACTTGACTTTCTTGTACGGTGCTGGTTTATCCTTCTTGAAAGCCTTGGATCTGTATCTGGACTTCAGCAGAGAGTAAACTTTTATGTGAGTTCATCCAAACGTTCTGGTCAGAGTATGTTCTACATTTAGAGCAAAAAAGATTGTGTAATCTTTTGAATCAGTTTAAGAAACCTTGCACTGTAAAATGGCCCCACTCACATAACTGGAAGTTCCTGGATTAATTTAATCAGCATCATGAATTTTTCTATCTTGTGACCAACAAATAGAATAAAGCTTTTATTTTTGAGCACATGAGCATATTTAAAATGTTTTGATTACTGAACATTTTTTAATTTGAGCTTGTCACTGAGCCTCTAACCAACTAGCATCCCGTTGTTTAACTTTCCATGATCATTTTCAGCTAATTTCAATTGGGTTACTCATAGCCAGATGGATAAAGCTATTTACGTCTTGTGATAAACCCAGTTTCAGTTGTACCAGTCAAACAACACTAGACCACAGCTCTTTTAAGTATATTGAAGAGTATCTTTAATCCAGAATGTTCCTGTAGTTTAGTTTAGAGATAGAGTGAGGAAATAGTCTGAAGAAGCGTTTTGACCCGAAACGTCGCCAATTCCTTCTCTCCAGAGATGTTGCCTTACCCGCTGAGTTACAGCATTTTGTGTCTACCTTAGAGGAAATAGGTCATTCGGCCCACCATGCCCGCGCCGACCAGAGATCCCCGCACACGAACTATCCTACTCACTAGGGACAATTTCCAATTGTACCAAGCCAATTATCCTACAAACCTGTACGTCTTTGGAGTGTGGGAGGAAGCCGGAGATCCCAAAGAAAACCAGGCAGATCACGGGGAGAACATACACACTCCGTTTAGACAGCGCTCATAGTCAGGATTAATCCCGGGTCTCTGTTGCTGTAAGGCAGCAACTCTAACACTGCACCACTGAGTAAACCTCTGCTTGATTGTGCTGGTTGCGCTGTGGCTTTGCGCATTTTTTGCATCTGCTGATGTACAAATATATGTGCCTGGGAACTTAAGCAGAAATCTCCCAATTTTGATCCAATATTGGATGCAGTTTGCATCTGGATCAAAAAATTTATTCAAGACAGAAACTCACTGTGTTCGAGATTCCCAGAAACTTTTCGAACCAAGTCTGTTTGAGTTAGGCCCAGAAACAAGTGTGAATCAAAGTAATCAAGGTCTGAAAAGCTAGATTCAGCTGAATTTGAAAGTAGATTCAAGTTCAAGTTCAAACTTGTTTCATTTCTAGCTGGTGCTTGTATTATTCTCCTGACTCACTACTGGAATTCCCTGGCTCCTTACCTTGACAAAATGAAGGTTAAAATGAAGAATGCTCTTGACTGGGAATGCTGTGTCCAGTAACTCACTGGCCAATCTACTGCACGATTAGTTCTATAAGAAAAGCAATGGTGTTCTTAAATTTGTTGAAGAATGAATGCATAAATGTATATTCCATAAGTGTACAAAGCATATGTAGGCAAAAGAATGTTTAAAAAAAGGAAATGTACAAAAGATTTTGTTATGCAAGCTATCTTTTAACAGGGGTTTATAGGATCGTGGAAAACATCATATGTCTCTGTAATTGCCACTTGGTGTTCCACCTCAGAACCGTTATGTTTTGCTTAAGCAGAATCTAAAATATGCAATCAAGGTATATTAAGAAGGACTTAGATTGTTTCATTTCTTGACTTGCAGCTCTTCTTTATGCAACTATTTTTGGAAATGTCACCACGATCTTCCAGCAAATGTACGCCAACACCAACCGCTACCATGAAATGCTAAATAATGTGCGGGATTTTCTCAAGCTTTACCAAGTCCCCAAAGGACTCAGCGAACGAGTTATGGATTATATTGTGTCTACGTGGTCAATGTCTAAAGGGATTGACATGGAGAAGGTACGAGCCTATGAGGTAAAAATTACCAAGACCTCCAGGAATAGCATTTGTTTAATTATTTATAAATTGCATATTCTCCTCTGGATAGAGTTAAATTTAACTGTAATTATCAAGTCAGCTTTGCAATGACTAGAGAGGTGCACAACGAAAACTAATTAATTTTGAAGATGTGTAGAATATAGTGAGAATCAAGTCTATTTTTTGAATGAATTATGGTCTTTTTCCTTTAACATGTTCAATAATTGTTTAATTATAACAATTTTTGAACAGACATTTCTAACATACTGTCCATCTTTCTTTAAGCAAAACATATTGTCCTGTAAATTCTTGTTCTATATTTGGTTGGGATCAATTCACTTGTGCATGATATATTGTCTTCGGAAGAATATGTTGTAGTAACCTTCTTATTCTCAACTCCTTACATTTTAGTGTGAAAATACCTTCACAACAATAATTTAAGTAGCATTTGAGATACAAAAGTAAAAAAAAACGCATTTTTTCAGTTTTAATATATTTGCTACACTCAGAAGGAAGTGAAAAGATTTGCAGGTTAGGGATTAGATTTCTTCCATTGGTATTAAACCTACAACATCTTAATGCTGCACAAAAACCTTTCCACTTAAATTCAGTTAGTATGAAAAATGACCAGAACATAACATAATAGAATGAATTTGAAATAATTGTAGTTCAATCTGAAACTATTGTCTTAAATTTAAAAGTATAAGAGGCCAATTGAGAATCTGCACTAAAACGTATGATGGAGACACAAAAAAGTTCAGATATTTGAGTGTCAGGCAGCTTCTATAGAGAGAAACGGACTGACAACATTGTGAGTTGGGACCATTCTACAAAATGTTGTCTGTCCATTTCCCTGCATGACTGCCTGACCTGTTGGATTTCACCAACAGTTTGTCTTTTTAAAAGGTATGACAGTGGACAGGTAATAGCCAGCACTTATACAAATAACACATGGTCTGCAAACGATTAGTCAAATATGATTCATTAGGTCACAGATAAAATCCATTAAGGCACTAAGCCATAAATTAAAAATACCATTAAAATGGAGAAATTAAACATACCATTAAATCAATGGCAGAGGCTTAGAAAGTTGTCAGAAATAGCACGTGGCATGAAGTTTGGGAGCATTTTAGGACTCACCTAAAGAAGGCCAAGGAATTGATGAAATGAAAGAAAATATATGAGATGGGAAACAAAAATGGACGATAAGAACATTACATATATATGGAAAGAAAAAGCCTATGAAAAGCAAAAGTGGGTCTCTTATTGTAGAAACAAGGACCTGCAGATGCCGGTTTACAAAGAAACGACACAAAATGATGAAGTAACTCAGCGGGTCAGGAAGCATCCCTGGAGAACATGTATAAGTGACATTTCAGGCCGAGACCCTTCTTCAGATGTCACCTATCCATGTTCTCTGGGGATGCTGCCTGATCCACTGTGTTGCTCCTTTGTGGGTCTCTTATTGTGGGTCTTATTGGCAGAAATGGGAAAGTTTATGGGGAGAAATTAAACAAATCTTTTGCATCCATCGTCTTGAAAAAGAATGCCAATAATCTTGCTTGAAATATTGTGCATTTAGCGAGATTGAAGAACTAAAGGAAATAGTATTTGTTAAAAAAAAATACTAGAGAAATTCCTGAGATTGAAAGCCTATAAATCCCAAGGATCCAATGATCTGCAGCCCAGAGTTTTGGAAATGCAATTAGTGAATGCTCACCTTTCAATGTTCAGTGTTCTAGATTCAGCAATGATGCCTGCAGATTGCAAGATATAAGATGTGACTTTACTATTTAAGACAGGAGGGTGTGAATAAGCAGGGAACAACTGACTTATTGGCCTGAGATCATTTACGGGGAAAATGCTGGGAATCTATGGCAAGAAGTAATAATAGGATTGAGCAGAGAATCTGAATGGATTTATGAAAGGAAAATCATATTCAAAGGTTTTAAAGGTCTTCACCATACCTTAATCATGTGTACCAATTAAGGTTTGGTGATAATCGTATTACCATACAGCCATACTAAAAAAAAGCAACAAGGCACACAACTACATAAAAGTTAACATAAATACCCACCACAGAGGGATTCCCCCCATTCCTCACTGTGATGGAGTTTTATGAGGATGCGACTGATAGAATTAATTAGGGTTAACCAGTGGATGTGTTGTATTTAGAGTTTCAGAAGACTTCCAGTGAAGTTAGGCAACAATATTAGAGCACATGATAATCTGGATAATGTACTGGCATTGACTAAAAATTGGTTAACAGACAGAAAATAAACAATAGGAATAAAATGAGTCTTGCAGAGGTTGGCAGTACCACAAAGGTTAATGCTTCTGCTCCAGTTATTCATGATCTATTTCAATGAGGTGACTACCTGTATTTTTCCAAGTTTGCTGATGATGCAACACAGGGTGGAATTGTAAGTCTGGTGAAGGATATAAAGAGGCTTCAAGGCGATATAGACAGTCTAAGTGAATGGGCAATAATGTGGCAATTAGATTATAATGTAGAAAAAGGTGCACACAAAGAAAAACAAGGTAGTGCTATGGTGATAAATTGGGAAATGTTGACATTGAAGGAGACCTGGGTCCCTTTGAATATCAACACTGATATAATAAATCACTGATATCACAAACAATAATGAAAGCAAGTGTTATGTTGACCTTCATTGTGAGAGAATTTGAGCATAGGAGTGAAGAAGTCATACAGGAATTATATAGTCCTTGATGAGATTGCAACTGGAGTGCATGTACAGCTTTGGTCTTCTTACCTTGAAAATGAGAATGTACTTGGCGTGGAGGGTGTGCAATGAAGATTCATTAGTCTGGTTCCTGGGTTGGCAGGCTTGCAGTATGAGGAGAGATTGAGTAGATTAGACCAGAATTCCCCAGAGTTTAGGAGAGTGAGAGTGAAACGTAACACAATTCTTACAGGGTTTGACAAGCTGGCTGCAGGATGATGTTTTCTCCTGGTTGAGGAGCTCCACTTAGAACTGAAGTGAAAAAAGTGTATCAAGGGGTTGTGAATCTTTATAATTCTCTGCTCTGGAGTGCTGTGGAAGCTCAGTCACTGTTCATTCTGTGCTGAGGTCGATAGATTTCTGGATATAGAAGGAATTAGAAAATACGGGTATAGTGCTGGAAAATGGAGCTGAGATAGAAGATCGGCTGTGATCTTGATGAATGGCTGCATGGTTCGGATGGTTTTCTCCTGCTCTAATTCTTATTATGTTTTACCACCAGATTCTCTCAAACAAAAGTACCATCTGTGCTTTGTGTTTTACAACCCATTCTGTTGCAATTACTTTGACATAATTGTGATAAGTTATCAGAATATAGATTTATGATAGTTTGTTGACTTCTTGTTGCAAGCAATCTAGGACCATGATGATGCTAAGAAGATGAGATACTTTATTAGGAGTAAACAATAGGGGAAAGGTAAGTTATGGAAGGACTCCATATATCTTATGAGGAGGGAGGGGTGTGTTTACACTCATGTGTTTCACTCATATTTTGTTATGAATTTCACAGCAGTGATGAATTAACATTGATTTTAAAAGTTCCCAAGGTTACAATGAAAATTGAATCTAGATTTGGGAAAATCCAACAACTCTGTAACATGGATTGCATATCAAATCCAAATTCCTGTCTTTAATAATAATCTTCAGAAAGATCTGATGTCTTGGTTGGCTTTGAGTGGATTGTACAGGTCCACCAATTTTCTGGCAACTGGTGGTCCGGCACCTCCTTTGCTCCGGACAAAATCACGAGAGCGCATTTGAAATTCTCCCTGGACGTCCCCCCCAAATATGTGGTGCCTAGGTCGGGTGAGGCAATCGATTTCCTCCTCATTGGGACTTCTGCACCGATCGGCGGGTTGAATTTGCCCCCTGGAACTCCAGCCTGGACGGAGCTGGCAGATCTGTTCCCAAAGCCGATGTCCACAGCCAAATGGTGGGACCAATTTTCCCCCTGCGGTTGGGTCTCTGGAACTCTTGCCCAGCCGGAGCTGGTAGATCCATTCCTATAGTCGACATCCGAGGCCGACTTTGCGGGTTGATATCTTGGCTCCCCTGCAGCCTAGGTGGACTGTTGGACCGTTGGACCGTTGGACTCCTCTCAGATCCCGTAACCTCTGTTGCTCTGGCAAAACGGATAACTCAGAAAGCCCTAGGAAGGAACTGCAGATGTTGGTTTAAACCGAAATAGACAGAAAGTGCTGGAGAAACTCAGCAGGACAAAGAAGAATAAAGGAAATAGTTTATTTATTGATACATACTTGCTAGCATTTAAAATGATTCAAGATACCACAAAGGAGTGAGCAAAATCATATTTAAGAATATTTTCATTGTATTTCTTAAATCAGATCACATTCAACTGGGGATATATTTTGCCTTAGGAAATATAATGAAAAATAATGTTAAATTTTAGATTTTGAACACACGGCAAGGATGGGGGTAGGGGCCGGAAGAAAGATTCCCCTTCATGGCCATCTACCGGCTTTAGACCATTTTATTTTAAATTGCTGGTGGGACATCAACCGCCTCAACTTCTCCACTCCCATTTCTCACTCTAACCTCACCTCCCTTGAATGTACACCCCGCCACTCACTCTGCAACAACCCAGACTGGGTGATCAAACCTGCTGACAAGGGAGGTGCCATGGTAGTCTGGTGCGCTGATCTCTACAAGGCTGAGGCCACGCACCAACTCTCAGACACCTCTTCCTACCTATCCTTGGACCATGACCCCACAGACGAGCACCAGGCCACTATCTCTAACACTATCACTGACTTCATCACTTCCGGCTCCCTGCCCTCCCAAGCCTCCAACCTCATCGTTCCCCAGCCCCGCACGGCCCGATTTTACCTTCTCCACAAAATCCACAAACCTGACTGTCCTGACAGATCCATTGATTGTGCCCCACCAAACTTATTTCCACATACCTCGACTCCATCCTCTCCTCCCTGGTTAAATCCCTCCGTACCTATGTTCAAGACACCTCACACGCTCTTCGTCTCCTCCATGACTTCCGTTTTATAGGCCCCCATTCCCTCGTCTTCACCATGGATGTCCAGTCACTCTATACCTCCATCCCCCACCAGGAGGGTCTTAAAGCTTTCCGTTTCTTCCTCGACCGCAGAACCAACCAATCCCCATCCACTGATACTTTCCTCCGCCTTGCGGAGTTGGTCCTTACCCATAACAACTGTTCGTTTGACTCCTCCCATTTCCTCAAATTCCAAGGCGTAGCTATGGGCTATGCCTGCTTCTTTGAGGGGTACATCGAACAATCCTTGTTCGAGGCGTACCATGGCCCTATCCCCAAACTCTACCTCAGCTACATCGAAGAATGCATTGGTACTACTTCCTGTACCCATACAGAACACACTGACTTCATCCATTTCACCACTAACTTCCATCTGGCACTCAAATACACATGGATCATTTCCGACATCTCCCTACCGTTTCTAGACCTCACTATCTCCATCGCAGATGACAGACTACTGAACGACATCTAATATAAACCCACTGACTCCCATGGCTATCTGGACTACACTTCTTCCCACCCTGCTTCCTGTAAGGACTCCATCCCCTACTCCCAATTCCTCCGTCTATGCGCATCTGCACCCAGGATGAGGTGTTCCAAACCAGGGCATCGGAGATGTCCTCATTCTTTAGGGAACGAGGGTTCCCCTCTTCTACTATAGATGAGGCTCTCACCAGGGTCTCTTCTATACCCCGTAACTCTGCTCTCACTCCCCATCCCTCCACTCGTAACAAGGGCAGAGTCCCCCTTGTCCTCATCTTCCACCCTACCAGCTGTCACATACAACAAATAATCCTCCGACATTTTCGCCACCTCCAACGGGATCCCACCTCTGGTCATACCTTCCCATCTCCTCCCCTTTCGAGTTTCCTCGGAGACTGCTCCCTCCGTAACACCCTGGTCAATTTGTCCCTACCCACTCAAACCACCCCCTTTCCGGGCACTTTCCCTTGCAACCGCAGGAAATGCTACACTTGTCGCTTTACCTCCCACCTTGACTCCATCCAAGGACCCAACCAGTCTTTCCAGGTGCGGCAGAGGTTCACCTGCACCTCCTTCAACCTCATCTATTGCATCCGCTGCTCTAGGTGTCAGCTGCTCTACATCGGTGAGACCAAGTGTAGGCTTGGCGATCACTTTGCCGAATACCTCTGCTCGATTCGCAATAACCAACCTGATCTCCAGGTGGCTCAGCACGTCAACTCCCCCTCCCATTCCGAATCCGACCTTTCTGTCCTGGGCCTCCTCCATGGCCAGAGTGAGGCCAACCGTAGATTGGAGGAGCAGATTTCGCTTGGGTAGTTTACACCCCAGCGGTATGAATATTGACTTCTCCAATTTTAGGTAGTCCCTGCTTTCTCCTTCTTTCCCCTCCCCTTCCCAGCTCTCCCACAGCCCACTGTCTCCACCTCTTCCTTTCTTCTTCCCACCCCTCGCACACGCACATCAGTCTGAAGAAGGGTCTCGACCCAAAACGTCGCCTATTTCCTTCGCTCCATCGATGCTGCCTAAACCGCTGAGTTTCTCCAGCATTTTGTCTACCTTTGATTTTACAGCAACTGCAGTTCCTTCTTAAACAGTCACTATTAGTTGTATCTCTTTGCAGTCATTTCATGAAGATCCAAATATGAAATTGATTTTTGTCTGCACAATAATGCTTACAGGCAAATATGAAAAATACATAAATGTAATATAATTTATAAATAATTTTCCACTCTAAAACAGCCAGCAAATCATTCTTTATATATTTTTAAAGCCATTTTATAAATATTGAAACAGAAAATAGGTGCAGGAGTAGGCCATTTGGCCCTTTGAGCCAGCACTGCCATTCAATATGATCATGACTGATCATCCAAAATCAGTACCCCATTCAGGCTTTTTCCCCATATCGCGTGATTCCCAGCCCTAATAGCTAAATCTAACTAATAATTTTAAATACTTTCTAATAATTTAAAACAGTATAATCACATGTCTAATTAACAATATAATTTAATCAAATATTTCGTTAGATGCCTATTTTCAGCTATATTAGTAACATACAGCTGAGAGGCTACTCTTAAATGTATAAACAATTTTCTAAAGCAAATCTAATGCAATTGCACGTCAATTAAAATGCAACCGTTTTATGCATGAGTGAACCTTCAGTGATAATTAGTGCTGAATGACCTCTCCATGCCTGCAAATTAATCTTTGATAAAATAAACTACTCAAAATATCCCAAGTTGTTCCCCAGTTGATATTCCTGCAAATATTGGAATCTCAAGCTACACTAATAGAACTTTGAAGACCTAAATCTGACATAGACTTGATGGGTTGAATTGCCTCTGTCTGCACTATACTTAATTTAGGTTAGAGATACAGTGTGGAAACTTTGGCCCACCAAGTTTGCACTGACCAGCTATCCCCGCCCTCTAACACTATCCTACACATACCAGGGACAATTTACAATTATACCAAGCCAACTAGCTTACGAAAAAAAGTATTTGGAGCGTGGGAGGAAACCAGAGAAAACCCACAGTGAGAACGTGCAAACTCTGCACAGCCAGCCACCCATAGTAAGGATCGAACCCGGGTCTCTGGCGCTGTAAGGCAGCAACTCTACCGTTGCACCACCGTGCCGCCCTATGATTGTATTGTTTAGAATTTTAGGCATGACAAGGATTGAACACAAACCGTTTTTCCCAACAAAAGTAAATTATTAGAGAGCAGTGTGGTTTCCAGCTAAAGGTAGTGAGATGAATTGATGAAAGGAGCGTAGAAACATTATACATCATGTTACTGGTGTCTGACAGCATCGTATTTCTGTAATAAGGCCTGAACTTTATATTATTTCTAATGAAAACACGAAAAACAATCCTCATTGTTAAGCAGTAAATAGATCAGCAACTTCTGCCATTCATGGATGTATTGTTCAATGCAGAAACTCTGGAAAATATTATCAAAGCAACTGTACAGAGTACCATGTTTCAATCTTCACTGCTTAACATGGAATGACTTTAATGGCATAAACCCAGTGTACTTATTCACCAACTCCACAGAAAAAAGAGTTCAAAGTTAAATTATTCAGGAGTGAATTTTTAATGGTGCAACAGTTGAGTTAAATGTTTTTCCTGAACTGAAAAATAAATTCCACGAGTGGGGAGTCTTGTTCCATTTTGTTTCTTTCCATTGGCCTCTTTCATCTCCCCTTCCCCCCCCCCCCCCGCCCCCCTCCCTTTAATCTTTAATTTCATCTGTAATACCCAATCCTCTTTTGAATTTTCAAACACCATTTAAATTTACTGGGGTTATTTTGGTTCAAGTCACAGTGAAGATTCTTTGGTCTGTTAGGTCGATGCAACTTGGGAATTATTAACTCATTCATAGATAGTCTTGATCATACTGATATAGGCAGCAGTGTTGACAAAACCTACAGCTTTCAAAGCTCAGGGAATAGTGTGTGAAGTGAAAGTCAAGCGTTGTACATTTGGCACTGCAGGCAAAATCAGTGTCAATGCGTAAATATAGTTTACTAATGGAGCACAGAGGCACAGCGGTAGAGATGCTGTCTCACAACACCAAAGACCCGTGTTTGTCCTGACTACGGGTGCTGTCTGTACGGAGTTTGTACATTCTCCCGTGATCTGCGTGGTTTTTCCCTGGGTGCTCCGGTTTCCTTTCACATTCCAAAGACGTACAGGTTTGTAGGTTAATTGGCTTGGTATAATTGTAAATTGCCCCCAGTGTGCAGGATAGTGTTAGAGTGCGGGGATTGCGTGGGCTTTCCCCGGGTGCTCCGTTATCCTCCCACACTCTAAAGACGTATAGGTTTGTAGGTTAATTGGCTTCGGCAAAGGTTCTAAATTGTCCCTAGCGTGTAGGGCAGTGCTAATGTACAGGGATCACTGGTCGGAGCAGACCTGGTGGGCAGAAGGGCCCGTTTCCGCTCTGTATGTCTAAACTGAAATAAACTAAACTAAAATAATGGAATGAATATAATGGTGTGGAGTGGCTGCTGTGCATACCATCTACAAAATGCACTGTAGTTGCTCATGCAGGCTACCCAACAGCATCTGTTAAACCCCTGGCCGCCATGAAGAAGATCATGGGCAGCAAGTACAGCAGATCTCCACCGTCTGCAAGTCCTCCAAGTCACACAACATCCTGCCTCTTCATTGCCACTGGGCCTAAATGCTCAGACACCATAGAGAAGCATCATTGGATCGATTGCAGTGGTACAAGAAGGCAGCTCAGGAATACTCTTGCGAGGAGAATTAGCGATAAGCATTCAATTTGCCAAACCCTCGATCCCAAAAATGAATTAAAAAAGGTTTAAGGTCATGGTTGAAAGTGCAGGTGAATCAAGGACATGCACTGTTACCATGCCTTTTTTTCCTGCCTCAACATATCCCGAAGTGATTTCCAATTAGTGAAGTAATTTTATAAGATAATCACTATTGTAATGTAGGAAACATTACAATAGTTTCATCTGTCGGTGGGGATGTCTACAGACTCCCCACCTTTACCCAATGTGTAAGTTGCAATGTACTGGTCTTTATAATTTAGCGTAGCTAAGATAACTGTCCTCGCATCATTCATCCATTCACCCTTTGCCATGCATAAAGCTCATAAAGCTTTCATTGGAGGGAACCATTGTTGCTAGGCAGTGTGCTTTCAGGCCACATTCTATCCATTTTGTTCTTCACCATTTCCCCTTGGTATGATAGCCACCCTCCCTTTGTTTCTGCAGCCACTATTTTTCCCAGTAAACAGGAAGTCTTGTCCATTCAACTGGAAGTGACTTTGTCTTTTAAGCCCTTGCTAAACTATCTCTTTGCAGCGAATATTTACGTTTGAGAATGAAGCCTAATTCCTTCAGATGTAGACATAGTCGAAAACCATTTTAGAGAAGTTTACAATTTATTTGTCACAATTCTCCCTCTTCATCTCTCTCTCCCCTCTTATGCGATCCCTGTGAATCCCACAATAAATTGCCTCATCTGATGTGGCTCTCTGTAGGTTTTGCTGTTGATTTGAATACTGTAGTTTACTCGTGTTGGCGCAGGCACTTCATTTATGAAGGATTATCAGTCGGATTTATTACGGGAACACTGTTGTTCATACATTTTTTACTCCTCCAGGGGATATGACATTGTCCTGGATTTTTTATTATCACATGTTACAGTTCTGATTTAGAAAAATCTGTGGAAAATGTCATTGTTAAGAATAGTAAATGTTATTTACTTAATGCTGATGCCAAAGTCTAGTAAATTATTAGGTTGAGGAGGTTACTAGTAAGAAAATTACTTTTTATTTCCCTTTCAGGATATTCCTAAGCTCTTAATGAAATACTTTAGTAACTGTTGTAAATCGACTATAAATTTCCCCTGAGGATAACGTTCAGTTAAAAATAGATGCGGCTAAACTATCGAACAAGGGACAACATCATTTATTATAATTTGCTTGATTCAGGACCGTGACCTCATGCTGATGTGTGACTTCGTAAAACATTTGTATTAAACTCAAAGATTGCATTCTGTTCCAGTTAACCATTGATCCCAGTTGCACACAGCCTGAAAATTGTACCAATCCTTTCATCGTTTACAGCATGGAAACAGGCTCTTCGGCCCACCGAGCTCATACCGATTCACACCGGTTTCTATATATCCCACTTTCTCTTCCACTCAATACACATTAGGGGCAACTTAACTTAAAGAGGCAAAATCCATGTGGTCACATGGAAATGTTACACTGACTGCACCCGAGATCAGGATCGAACAAAGGACTCTGGCACTGTGAGTCACCAGCTCTACCAGCAGCACCACTGTGCCACCCTATTATTTTCTAACCCCTGTAGCAGGTTTTCATCGAACATTAAATGTAAGGGAAAAAAAGACACAAACGACTGGAATAACTCAATATGTCAGGTAGCATCTCCGGGAGAACAGGAAACGGTGACATTTCATATTGGTGACCCTTCTTCAGACTGATTTGTAAACCAGCAGCTGCTGTTCCTTGTTTCTCCATTAAATGTCTGGAACATGGTAAGATTAACAACTAATCTTAGTATTGGTGACAAAAAAAAAAAAATCTAATTTATCATATTTCCTACAACAAAGGACAAGGCCATTTTGGCCCATTAAGCCTGTGCTGTCTCACCAGCAATCCTCTTCCATACTAATTTTCACTATTACTTATTCTGTTAATGTTCTCATCTCCCCACCGATTCTACCGCACACATACATACTAGGGTCAGTTTACAGTGGCCAACTCACCCACCAACCAGCCGTTGAAATATAGATACAAAATGCTGGAGTAACTCAGCAGGACAGGCAGCATTTCTGGAGAGAACGAATGAGTGATGTTTCAGGTCGAGACCCTTCTTCAGACTCTGAAGAAGTCCTTCACCCATTCCTTCTCTTCAGAGATGCTGCTTGTCCCTGCTGTGTTAATCCAGCAGTTTGTGTCTATCCGGTTTAAACCAGCATCTGCAGTTCCTTCCTACACAACCAGTCTTTGGAATGTGGGAGGATAGCAAAGTCCCTGAGAAAAACCAATGGAGTCACGGGAAGAATATGCAAACTTGGCGCAAACAGCTCCAGAGGTCAGGATTGAATTGGGTTGGCAGAGTTGTCAGTAGCTCTGCCACGCTGGCACCCAAATGCCCTTCAGTGGAGGAAATCTGCAAAGTTACCCCGTCTGCCCTTTATATAATTCCAAACCTGCTGCACATCCACTCTTCAATGCGTTCAGATATTACCTAGCAAGCCAATTCATTTGTACTGACTAACCACCAGCTTCTCCACTGAAAATAGGTATTAAATGTTGGCCTTGCCCTGCAAAGTCCAGATCCTGAAAAAGGAATAAGCTAAAATTAAATTGAATTAATCCCCTCAGATTCTTGTAGGAATACCAGTTATTGCTCTTGAATACTTGCCACAGATTCCTAACGGTGCAACTACCCTTAAATGTAGTGCGATGTGCAACAGCTCCATGACTCTGATCTATTGCAGCCAACCCAGTGAATTGAGTAGCCTGCATCAATTGTTACCTGACTGAATGACTATGCATAGTGGATGCTGCTTTGCCACCTGTAGCAATATGTCCCCCAAAACAAATGTTAAATCAAAGTATCTAATCATAAAATGACATTAAACTTGAAAGGATGATATAAATGTAATGGTCTTACGAGATTCATGCAATTCCAAAAGTAATAGTAGTTAATTTATAGAAACAGTGACTTCATTTATAATAAGTTTCGAGAGCAGGTCCCTATCAAGTGCACATTTATACTTTATTTGTTTTTGGGAAAGTCTGCTGTACTTTCAGTCAATATTTAATAGTCAGAAAAATGTTATAAATAACAGCCTCTTCAGCAAATAGAAAAATGATGTTTTTTCTTTGCACTGTAGCACAAAAATAACTGCAGAATACTGCAGGGATTTTCTGGCTACAGATTACAGGTAGTTTTTACTGCTGATTTGGTTGGTTAAGGTCTGCAACTTCATGAGGTCACATGTATTTAAGTACTTGGTCTAACATCTGGAGACTGCTGGAGTGATGTTTGCAGGGGATTAGGGCAGCTCAGGTAGCAGCTTCTTCATTTTTACTTTTAATAGTAGAATATAAGAAAATAGAAACAAAACTATACCACTCGGCCCCTCAAATCCGCCCCCCTATTCAATCTGATTGTGGGCAGGTACATCGTTAGGATAGGTTTAGAGAGCTTTGGGTCAAGGGGCAGGCAGATGGGGAATGTGGGTTGTATTGTCCAAATTGGGCTGAAGGGCCTATTACCATCCTATGTGACTCCATAACTCTATGACTATTGCTGATGTGGCTCAGCCTCAACTTCCCGTCCATCTGTGCCAGTTCCACATTGCCTCATCTTCCACCGATCTCTCCTCCTTCTCTTTAAGCCTCCATAATCATCTGGGGTAGAGAATGAAAAAAAATTCACCAGGTCCTGTGGTAGGAAATCTCTATGTACCTCAATTTTAAATGACCATTCCCTTATCTTTTAAGTATGTCCACACATTTGAGAACACGCACCTCTGTACACGTGACAATATACTAAACTGTAACTGTAAACTGTAACTGTAACGTCAAGACATGGTCATCTAAAGTAGCTGTCCAGTTTACCCCCAGTGATGTGCATGGCTGGAAACCCGGTTGCTCTTGCCACAAACTCCAGGGTCAACACAGATCTTTGAATTCATGGGGGATGAATAATTGAATTTTATCAATTGCAGGTTCCACAGGCAACCGCTCCTACAATAAGTGTAGTTAATTTATATAACTAGTGACTTCATTTCTTATGAACTTTGAGGGCAGCTCTCTTATCGAATGCATATAAATACTTTATTCCACAACTCTCTGCAATTTATTACGGTCTTGTATGGAGCTGTTCCCAAACCAGGCTGTGATGCATTCTGATTAAATGATTTCTGTGGCACATCTGTAGAGGTTGGTGAGGATTATGGGGATATGCTGTTACAAGTTTCTGCAGGTGCCCTTTGGCATCAACTCTGCAAGCGAAGTATTCCACCATCAATGGAACAAATATTTGCGGGGTATCCTTGCGCCATCATTGTCAACGACATTCTCGTTGCTGGAAGTTCGAAATCCTTAAATTACAACTGTCCAGTGCTCCTACCGCAACCAACGCTCACAGCCCAATACTTCTTCTCAACAATCTCACAGATTTATTGAAAAGTGTTGCTGTGCTTTCTTGAGCATTAGCTTTGATGTGGCTGGTCCAGGACAAATGGCTGGTGACATTTATTCCTAGGAACTTGAAGCTTTCGACCATCTCTACTTTGGTGCCATCAATGTATACAAGAGTGTTCGTACCACTTTGCTCCCTGAAGTTGGGCAACACTATTGGACCCAACACTATCTGCATTCCAGCCACGTGGAATATATCCACCAGCATTGTAACAAAAAAGCATCTGATTTACACTTCCTTCCATGATGTCAATGCAAATATGCAGTCAGGCATACTGTACAAGTTTACATTTATTTTTTAATTTCTCAACAGGTCCTTGCAATATGTCCCAAAGACATGAGAGCTGACATCTGTGTCCATCTGAACCGAAAGGTGTTTAATGAGCATCCGGCTTTCCGGCTTGCAAGTGATGGCTGTCTTCGTGCTCTGGCTGTGGAGTTCCAGACTATACACTGTGCTCCCGGTGACCTAATCTACCACGCAGGTGAAAGCGTTGATGCCCTCTGCTTTGTCGTCTCCGGATCACTGGAGGTTATTCAGGATGATGAAGTTATCGCTATTCTAGGTACCGTGATTTTGTATATTGGGTCTCTTTTAATGTCATTGTGAGAGTTCTGAAAGAATGATGAGAAAAAAAAATCGTCTTTTGTGAAAATGTTCAGACTTGGAATCTGTTGGAGGCTCTGCGAACTGAATGGGCACACCTTTCTGAAGAAAGGATGGTGCAGCGGTAGAGTTGCTGCCTTACAGCGTCAGTGAGCCGGGTTCAATCCTGGCTACGGGTGCTGTCTCTATGGAGTTTGCATGTTCTCCATGTGACCGTGTGGGGTTTTTCTGGATGCTCCGGTTTCCTCCCACACTCCAATGTCGCGCAAGCTTGTCGGTTAATTGGCTTTGGGAAAATTGTAAATCATCCCTAGTGTGTAGGATAGTGCTGCTATATGTGGTCATCACTGGTCGGCGCAAACCCGGTGTCCTGAAGGGCCTATTTCCGTGCTGTATCTCTAAAGTCTAAAGTTTAAAATGTTGCATAATCTTTTTATTTTCTGGCTCATCTTCCTCTCGAAACTCACTATAGTTTGATAGCCTTTTCTGACACTTGATGATGGTCTGAAAAGCAATCAAAATTAATGCTGATATGTGGGATTGAGTTAATTGCATCTCAAGATCACAATTTGTTATCATTCCCCCCTGTTGCATGGACATATATCATGAACATGATGTTTTATGATTGTGTTTTAAGTAAAGAGATTTTATTTTTCCTATTATACTTATTCATAATGAGATATGAATCATCTATTCTGCATCTATGTACTAACTTAATTTAATAGATTACATTAGATTAATTTATTATCATATACATCAGGGTGCAATGACATTCAATAGACAATAGACAATAGACAATGGGTGCAGTAGGCCATTTGGTCCTTCGAGCCAGCACTGCCATTCAATGTGATCATGGCTGATCATCCCTAATCAGTACCCCGTTCCTGCCTTCTCCCCATATCCCCTGACTCCACTATTTTTAAGAGCCCTATCAAGCTCTCTCTTGAAAGCATCTTGCTTCCTTGTTCATATGAAACTCACAGACTAAACAGTATACATAGTTTAGTGATACATGCAACAATAAATACGACAAATGCAAAATAGCAGATCGGTACAAATTTGTGGTGCAACATTCAGTGAGTGCAAGAAAATATTAAAGTACAAATAATGAAATAACAGAATGAGAGGTAGTGTTAAGAGTAAAGGGCCTGTCCCACCAGCATGCAACTCTATGCGATTAGTGCGACCTAACGTGGTCGCTTGAGCCGTCCGGCGTCGCGGGGCCGGTCCCACTTCGATCGCCGGAGCCGTGCGGAACTGTGCGGAGTTCGTCCCGAGTTTGTCCCGACACCGCGTGGGGCTCCGAAAAACCGACTATGTCCAAAAATCCCGCGCGACAACGGCTTGTCGGCTCGCCGTCGCCTCGACATTTACACACCGCCTCGATGTCGTGCCTCTGTGACCCTCTCGGTAGGTGCCTCCGTGACCCTCTATGTGTGTGGCTCCGTGGCCCTGTGTGTGTGTGTGCCTCGGTGACCCTCTCTGTGTGCCCCTCTCTGTCCTGGCAAACTTACCTTGGACTTCGCTCCAAGTTCGCCTCACTTTGCGCCGCGTTGCGCCACTTACCTGACCTCCGCGCGGCCCCTGCTGCCGGTTTAGTTGCGCTTGCCGCATGCAGGCGCATGCTGGTGGGAACGGCCCTGTACAGGGGATCACCTGACCTCCGCGCGGCCCCCGCTGCCGGTTTGATCGTGATCATCGCATAGAGTTGCATGCTGGTGGGACAGGCCCTTAAGTCTGTGTGGAAGCACCTCCAGGAATAAGGTGCACAAGAGGTGAACGGTTCTGGAATTTGACTGCTGTGCAGAACTATCTGCTCTCAAGTCTGGACATCTGAGATTTCAAGCTCCTGCATCTTCTCCCAGAAAGTAGTCGTGAGAAAAGTGAATAATCAGAATAATCTGTTAATCTATTAAATTAATGTGGGATATATAATACAGAACAGATGGTTCATAACTCATTATAAATAAGAATAATCAGGACGATAAATATGCTTGATAATACTTCCAAGCTTCTTTGTGCAACACCTCCTGTGATGGACTGGGCTGCGTTCACCCCTCTGCAGTTTCAAGTTCACAAGTTATAGGAGTAGAATTAGGCCATTCGGCCCATCGAGTCTACTCCGCCATTCAATCATGGCTGACCTCTGCCTCCTCATCCCGTTTTCCTGCCTTCTCCCCATAACCTTTGACATCCATTCTAAACAATAATTTATCTATCTCTACCTTAAATATATCCATTGACTTGGCCTCCACAACCCTCTGTGATAATGAGCTCCACAGATTAACTACTCCCTGACTAAAGAATTTCTTTCTCACCTCCTTTCTAAAAGAGCGTGGCGATTCATCCCATCAGAATACTCTCTAAAGCACCTCTAAAGCACCTCTTGAGAAATTTGAGGCAATCCTCGTTGAAATGCCAAATCTTATCAGGCACATAATAAATTAAATATGCAGGGGCACTTTCTTGATCACTGCATCAGTGTGAAGGGAACAGGTTAGATTTCTAGTGATATGGATGCCAAGGAACATGAAGATGTGAACTATCTCTACAGCAGCTCCATTGATGTGGACAGAGATGTGTTCGCCCCCTTGCTTCCTTAGGTCAACAACAAACTCTTTTGTCTGTAAGGGCTAGGTTATTGTCCAGGGTTTTGATCAATGGGGTTTTATTCTGGCTGGTATTGCATGTTCCCAGACGGTCACCGGTGTTCAGAGAATAGCGCATGGTGTGGGCACAGCTGAAGGGCATCAGTGTTGGGGTACAGGATGGAGGAAATGTTGTGACCAATTCTAACCAAAGGAGGTCTGATGGTGGAGACATCCAGACGCCAGCTGCAGATGGAGGCCTCAAGGCCGAGGGCCAGACGTTTTTGTCTGATCCTAACTGCTAGCTGACACATTACTAGGAAAGATCACCCATTTTGTATAATGAAAGCATTTTAAGCATGCAGTCCAGTTATTATCATCATTTTAATATTTATCCCCTTCATAAAAATAGGCCTACTTACTATTGTTTTACAAAGTCTGAAGAAGGGTCTCAATCTGAAACGTCGCCTATTCCTTCGTTCCATAGATGCTGCCTCACCCGCTGAGTTTCTCCAGCATTTTTGTCTACATTGTTTTACAAAATGTCTTATATGAAGCTAAAGTCAAATCTGTTAAATGATGCAGATATTATTACCAATCAAGCATGGGGGATGTAAAGCTAACAAGTAAAGTAAGAAATTATTTATATAAATATCAAGTAGCTTCTTCAGATTTTCTAACACAAATGGGTTTATTTGAAATCTTTTGTGTCAGTATTGATTGAATGATTAATAATCATATGGAATCCTGAATTAATACTGATGAGTCTCTTTGCCAATTGGCCTTCAGTGGTTAACAATTTACACTCCCTTGTACACACTCACACAGTAATTAAAAGGTAGATGTACCAAAAAACAACAGATGCTTAAAGTTGTGCATGATCAGGCATCCTATTTATTGCACATCATCCAATGTTTACTCTTTAGTGGATATGTAATCTGGTATGAATTACGCTAAGCAATCTCTTTGAGTAATTATCGCACTTACCATACCTTCATTTGGACAATTGACTGTCCAGTTTTATCTGTAATTAAACAACTATTCTGGTTACATGGGAGTGGATTAATTTTCTCTTCAGGTATTCACATGTATGCCATATCAACAAATGCACATGTTAGGCCAAATTGTACTGGTGAAAAGTTGCCATTATGTAGACATTTAAAAAAAATGAAACTGTTTTTTGACAACACAGGCTTACGAGGGCCTCAGGCCACATCATTAAGAGGGCTGGTTGATAATCATGTTTTGTTCTGCTTGACCTTTGGAAAACCATGGCCTTATAGTTACTGGGTGTGGCATGGCTGTAAAAGGTTGGAGTGGGTGTTCTTGAATTCTCTCTTAGTTCCTCATGACTGCCCTGCATCATTTTGACTCACATTGCTCTGCCACCAACTGCTCATGAAAAGATTTGGAATCCATCATATGATGGATCCACATCCACCATAAAATAGTCTCTGACGGCAGCTTCACGCTTTAAAATAAGAAAGCATGAATTCTGATTTTTTTTCCCTCTGTTTTGCTTCCAAATATTTTGCAGGGAAAGGGGATGTATTTGGGGATATCTTCTGGAAAGAAAGCAGCTTGGCTCATGCCTGTGCGAATGTGCGGGCCCTGACATATTGTGACCTGCACATCATCCACCGTGAAGCCTTGCTGAAAGTCCTGGAGTTCTACACGCCATTTGCAAATTCCTTTTCACGAAACCTCATATTGACCTGCAATCTAAGGAAGCGAGTGAGTTGCCTTTTCAATATTTGCCGGTCCTCAGGTGACATTTTGATGTTGATCTTGTAATGTTTTATTTGGTTACATTTGGTCTAAAAATAGGCTGGGCCATAGAGTCTATGCCTCGTCTGCCCCCAGGCCAGGAATATTTGGCCAGTTAACAGTAACGTTAAAATGGCGATTAAGTAAGAGGCATGCAACTTCATTCTAATAATTTATATGCTGGACATGGACTAGTTGCTCCCTCTCCTGCCTGTAGATGGATTGGAGGTGATTCAGGTTTCAAGATCAAGATTCAGGTTTCTAACATTTTAACCTGTATTCAAGAGAGAGTTAGATATAGCCCGTAGGGCTGACAAAATCAAGGGATATGGGGAGAAAGCAGGAACGGGGTGCTGGTTTTGGATGATCAGCCATGATCATATTGAATGGTGGTGCTGGCTCGAAGGGCCGAATGGCCCACAGTGGCATTGCTCTCTGTATATGAGAGAAGACTCATGTACTTCTTCTCTGTATTCAAGTTCTGAACAATTACTTTTCAAGTTCCTATACTATGTGCTTACACACATTTCTACGTAGATGAAATATAACTATCTTTCCTTTTAAATGTTAAAATAAGGCTTAACTAATATTTGAACACCTTAAATGGATTTTTGTTGCCTGACAGAATGGTGTTGGTGCGGAGGATGATGATTTATTTGACAAATTTGTATATATGTGATGGTGATAGCAAAAGTGATGATGAAGTGATAACAAAATGTGAAGATGGTCAGCAACAAAAGGATGATGATGATAAATGCATTTCCCATTGTTTGCATATATTCAATGTGCAAGGTTATACTGCTGTGGCGCGACTCTGTTTATATGTGGTAATGATACATGTAATGCCTTACTTGTAGTAGTTATTGCTGGTCTCAAATAAAGAAATATGGGGGAAATTGAAATTTAGGTGGTGATTTGGGAATCAGTAAAGGACAATAGTAAAGAATTCCAACCAGACGCTTTGTTTTCCTATTCTTTCCTGAAAAGTAATCTATGGTGAAAGATGAAATTGATTTATTGAATAATTTTATCTTATGCATAAAAGAAGAACTTGTATTATTTATCCAGTAGGTTATTTAAATTTGGTTTCACTGTTTACAATTGTAAGGTACTGTGGAGCTATGTTCAATTTGCTCTTAAACATACCCGATCCTTTTTACTCTCAATGTGTCCTTTTTAATGAGGATGTAATGGAAGTTTTGGTGTCATCTTTGTTATGATGTATGATTTCTAGAACCATTTCAATAGCAACACATACGGATGTGCAGTGAAATGAAAAGTGGCAGTGCCTGCGGACTTTGTGCAAAAAACAAACAAACAGCCAACAAACTACAAACAGAATCACCTGTTCTTTTTCATATTAAATATTGTGGGCGGTATTGTGGTACAGTAAGTTAGTAGAGTTAGTCCCTGGTGAGATGGGAGTTTACAGTCCGAATGGCCTCTGGGAAGAAACTCCTTCTCATCCTCTCCGTTCTCACAGCATGGCAATGGAGGCGTTTGCCTGACTGTAAGAGCTGTAACAGTCCGTTGCAGGGGTGGAAGGGGTCTCCCATTATCTTATTGGCTCTGGAGTTGCACCTCCTGATGTATAGTTCCTGCAGAGCGGCGAGAGCAGTTCCCATAGTGTGTTCGGCCGAATGCACTACTCTCTGCAGAGCCTTCTTGTCCTGGGCAGAGCAATTCCCAAACCAGATTGTAATGTTTCCGGACAAGATGCTTTCCACAGCCGCAGAGTAGAAGCACTGGAGGATCCTTGGAGACAATCTGAATTTCCTCAATTGCCTGAGGTGGTAAAGGCGCTGCCTTGCCTTATTCACGAGTGCTGCAGCGTGCGATGTCCATGTCATATCCTCAGAGATGTGGACTCCCAGGTATTTAAAACAGCTCACCCTATCCACAGTATCCCCATTTATCCTCAATGGTGTGTACGTCCTCGGATGATGTGCCCTCCTAAAGTCCACGATCAGCTCCTCCATTTTTTTGATGTTCAAGAGGAGGCTGTTGTCCTAACACCACCTGGGGGGATCCTGTGCTCAGGGTGAGGGACTTCAATGTATTCCCTCCCATCTTGACTGCCAGGGGCCTGGCGGTGAGAAAGTCCAGGACCCAGGCACACAGGGGGGTGTTGAGCCCTAAATCCAGTAGCTTCGCAGCCAGTCTGGTGGGGACTATTGTGTTGAAGGCTGAACTGAAGTCTATGAACAGCATTCTCACGTAGCCCCCCCTTCTGGCTGTCAAGATGGGAGAGAGCGGTGTGCAAAACCTGGGAGACAGCATCGTCCGTGGATCTGTTCGGACGGTATGCAAATTGTAACGGGTGCATGTTGCGAGGGACCGATGTGTTTCTTCACCAGCCTCAAAGCATTTCATGACTACCGAGGTGAGGGCCACCTCACCTGTCATTCAGACAGGCTGGGGAGGCATTCTTTGGTACAGGTACAATGGTGGATTTTTTGAAGCAGGCAGGGACTATGGACTTGTCCAGGGAGAGGTTGAATATTGTAATGAACACCGGAGCTAGCTGCATAGCACAGGACTTAAGTACTCGCCCCGAGATGCCATCGGGGCCTGCAGCTTTCCTCGTGTTCACCCGTGTCAGAGCCCTCCTCACATCGTGCTCGGATAGCGAGAATGTGTGCTCATTCCTCCCATCAGCTTTGTTAGCCAGCTCGCTGGTGGTATTGTCGACAGTCGGCAGACCTGGGGTGTTGTTGCCCATCTCGTAAAAAGAGTTCAGGTCATCAGCTAGGGAGGTGCCGGCACTTGCGGAGGAGGGTCGGGTGCTCCGGTAGTTGGTTATAGTCCGTATCCCCTTCCACAGGCGTCTGGTGTCCTGGTGCTCCATCTGTAACTCCATCTTGTCCCTGTACCTCCTTTTGGCATCCTTCACCGTCCTTCGCAGTTGGTAGGACTCTACCTTGTATTGAATTGAATTGATTCCAAAAATATAACCATATAACCATATAACAATTACAACACAGAAACAGGCCTTCTCGGCCCTTCCAGTCCATGCTGACCATTTATTTTCCCCTAGTCCCATCTACCTGCACTCAGATCATACCCCTCCATTCCCTTCCCATCCATATACCTATCCACTTTACTTTTAAATGTTAAAATCGATCCTGCCTCCACCACTTCTGCAGGAAGATCATTCAACACAGCCACCACTCTCTGAGTAAAGAAGTTCCCCCTCATGTTACCCCTAAACTTCTCTCCCTTAATTCTCATGTCATGCCCTCTTGTTTGAATCTTCCCTACCCTCAATGGGAAAAGCTTATCCACGTCAACTCTGTCAATCCCTTTCATCATTTAAAAGACCTCAATCAAGTCCCCCCTTAACCTTCTGTGCTCCAAAGAATAAAGACCTAACTTGTTCAACCTTTCTCTGTAATTTAGTTGCTGGAACCCAGGCAACATTCTAGTAAATCTCCTCTGTACTCTCTCTATTTTGTTGACATCCTTCCTATAATTAGGCGACCAAAATTGTACACCATACTCCAGAATTGGTCTCACCAATGCCTTGTCCAATTTTAACATTACTTCCCTACACCTATAATCAATGCTCTGATTTATAAAGGCCAGCACACCAAAAACTTTCTTTACCACCCTATCTACATGTGATTCCACCTGCAGGGAACGATGCACAGTTATTCCTAGATCCCTCTGTTCCACAACAATCATCAAGGCTATATCAGAAACTAAAACGAGTCAATTCCTGAAGGGACTGTCCCTCTTGGGCGACCTAATCTGCAAGTTTAGAAGAGTGTCTTTAACCTTCAAACTCGCAGCATGGTCGACACGTGGTCCTAGCAGGTCCTTCATGCGCGAGGGAAGTTCCCGACCGGTAGGTAAAATGCCTGCTAAACTTTATTATACTTCTCAAAAGTGTTTCCACTCCTTCTTCCCCCCTTCGTTCCCCCTTCATCCCCCCTTCTCTCCCCTTCTCTCCCCTTCTCTCCCCTTCTCTCCCCTTCTCTCCCCTTCTCTCCCCTTCTCTCCCCTTCTCTCCCCTTCTTCTCCAATCTCCCCCCCACCACACTCTCTAAAGGACTTACCGTTACTGTGCAGCCGTTTACCTTCCTCTTCATTGCGGGTGTGAGTTTCAGACAGCGCTCCCCCGGTTTCCCTGGCCCCCGCCTTTGCGATGTGTTTGTGTGTGTGTGTGCGTGTGTGTGTGCAGTCGGTCGATCCAGCTTGCGGTTTCAACACGGTCAGTCGATCCAGCTTGAGGCTTTCCAGGCCAGTGCCCTCGAGCTTGAAGGTCGAAGACACTCTTCTTAACTCGCGGATTAGATCGCCCAAGTGGGACAGCCCCTTTACTGTTGTCCCAAAGTTTGACAACCACAACTATTGAGAAACAGTGTTTCAAGTTCATTATTTGCTGACTCTGAAACAAGAATAAAACGCTGAGAGTATTATTGTGTGATGCAGTATCTTCCTGCTTGCATTTCTCGATGTAAAAACAAAATAACGTGTAATTATATCATGTCAAATAGTTGCAGGGAAGTGTTTGTAATTATTGCTCACAAAGATATCAACAAAAGATCATTGCATGTTTATAGGGCGGCAAAGATATGCCCCGTGTGTTTTTTTTGCACTTTGTGCCTCTTTTGTCGAAAACGCTCTCGTGTTGACTGAAAATCCAAAGTAAATCTTAATGTTTTTTATCTTTAAATGCTTTTAATTTATTTATTAGAAGCAGTGTACAAAAGTATAAACCATGGTATATGACATAATACATTTATTGTACAGCTTCAATTTTAATTTTAAGCTAAGATGAAATAGAGAGAAAAAAGCGAGAAAAAGAGAAAATGAATGTGTAAGAATAGAACACCTAGACTACCAAATAAGTGTAGTCGAAGGTACACAAAAGGCTGGAGAAACTCAGCGGGTGCAGCAGCATCTAAGGAGCGAAGGAGATAGACGACCTTTTGGGTTGAGACCCTTCTTCAAAGAGTGAGTAAGAAGAAAAAAAAAAAAAAGACAGAAACAGAAAGAAAAACAAAAAGTGATGATATACCAGCTTCTTATCTCTCCCCCACCCCCCCCCCCCCCCATCACCTAACCCGTAAATTGGTTTAATTCCGAAGTTGTGTTGCACCATACTATCCTTGTAATAAATCAATGAATGGGATCCATGTCTTCGAAAATTGCTCTGGTTTTCCTGCTAAGACAAGTCTCATATTTTCAAGATGTAGCGTCTCAGACATGTTTGCAATCCACATTTTAAGAGTAGGGATATAAACATAGAAATTAGGTGCAGGAGTAGGCCATTCGGCCCTTCGAGCCTGCACCGCCATTCAATGTGATCATGGCTGATCATCCAACTCAGTATCCTGTACCTGCCATCTCTCCATACCCTCTGATCCCCTTAGCCACAAGGGCCACATCTAACTTCTTCTTACATATTGCCAATGAGCTGGCCTCAACTACCCTCTGTGGCAAAGGGTTCCAGACACCCACCACTCTCTGTGTGAAAAAGTCCTTCTCAAGTATTAAAGTATTAAAGTATAAAAGTATTAATTTTTTCGCCGTTATCAAGCCATAATTAAGGAAAATTCTTTGAAATATTGATAGCTCAGGTCTTCTGATGTTCCGAAAATAATCAGTTCCGGAGGGTCCAGTTTTGTTTTTAATGTTTTTGAAAAAATTTCAAAAATTCCTTTCCAAAAGTTATGTAGTTTTATGCAAAGGAGTGTGTTATAGTTGCCTCTTGAAGGAGACATTTGTCACAAATAGGAGATAGATTTGAAAAAATCTTATTCAGTTTAGTCTTTGAGTAGTATAGCCAGTGCAGTGTTTTAAATTGGATTAAAATGTGTCTAACATTAATCGCACAATTATGTATATATAAAAGATTCTTTTCCAATCTGTCTTTGGAAATTTTTAGGTCTAGTTCCTCTTCCCAGTCTCTTCTAATTGCTTCTGATGATGGAATTTCTATATTTAGGAGGATATTATGATATTAAATTGTTTGACTCTGAGTTTCTATTCAAACCTTTGTCTAATATATCTGGCAGCAGAGTTTGATGGTCATGGGTATATATTTTCAAATAGTCTCGAAATTGAAGATATATAATTACCTTTCAGATTGCATTTCGACTGTAATTTCTGAAATGACAGATTTCCCATCTCGTAGAGATCTCCAAGTTTTTTAATTCCTAGTCTTTCCCAATAAGTAAACATTTTATCTATAGTAGACGGCTTAAACGAAGGGTTATTAGCTATTGGTGAAAGAAGAGATACATTTCTTAGTTTAAAAGTTGCTTTTACTTGTCTCCAGATTCATAAAGTGCTGTGTATGATCGGATTTTTATCATATAGTATGTTCTTCAACTTTGTTGGTGAGAGAAGAATCGCGCCTATATTAAAAGGCGAGCAGTCCTCTCTCTCCATTACTAACCGGTCTACCTGTTGGCATGCATTGTCCAGCCAGTAAATTACATTTTTAATATTCATTGCCCAATAATAGTATAAGAAATTGGGGAGAGTCAATCCGCCCGTTTCTTTGGGTTTGCATAGATGTCGTTTATGAATGATATGTATTTTATAATCCCAAATAAAGTTTGTAATCCGAGAGACAAGATTAAAAAAAACCATTTAGGTAGGTATATCGGTATTGATTGAAATAAATAGAGAATTTGTGGGAGGAAGATCATTTTTATAGCATTTATTCTGCCTATTAGAGACATCGGGAGTGTTTTCCAGAATTGAATAAGAGCGTTTAATTTAGTAACTAAAGGCGGGAAGTTTGCATTAAATAAAGAAGTGTATTTTATAGTTACCTGAACACCCAGATATTTAAATGTTTCTGTAGAATTTTAAAAGGTGTGTCAGCTCTTGAGGTTTTAATGCCATAATTTCACTTTTGTTCCAGTTTATTCTATATCCTGAAAAGGAACCAAATTCCTCTATGAGATTTAATATATTTGGAGTGCTAATTTGGGAATTGGTAATATATAATAATACATCATCTGCATATAATGATATTTTATTATTGGAGTGTTTAGTATTGTAGCCATGAATGTTCGGATGTACTTTTATATTTTCCGCTAAGGGTTCAATCACAAGGGCAAATAACAAGGGTGATAATGCACATCCCTGTCTATTGCCCCTGGATAGCTGAAATTTCGGTGTAATTATGTGGTTGGTCAGTATTCTGGCAGACAGCCCATCATATAATAATTTTATCCATGAAATAAAGTTCTCTCCTATCTGAAATTTTTGCAATACCGTGAAAAGGTATTTCCAATCTACTTGGTCAAATGCTTTTTCTGCATCTAATGAAATAATTGATAAGTCTTCTTCTTTAGTTCTGTGTGAGTACATTATGTTAAAAAGGCATCTCAAATTATTAAACTAATGTCTCTTAGGTATAAACCCCATTTGATCCGAATGTATTAATTTTTTAACAATTTTTCAAATTTATTTATTTATTTATTTACTTTTAACGATACTGTATTATTTTTATTTTAAGGCTCTCTATTCTCTCTTATTTTAAGAGAGAATAGAGAGAAAAATAGCAGCATAGAAAGTAGAAAAGTGAAAAAGAGATGTGAAAGTGCCAAAGCATGACGGAGGGATAGGAAACCCTTGAAGAGATAGAAACGGGAATTAAAAGATAGACCCTGGAGAGGAAAGAAAAAGAAAGAGGGAAAAAAAGAGAAAGAAAAAAGAAATGCCAGTTACTTTATTATAAACATCTCGCAAAAGGAATCTACCAACTCAACAATTTTTCTTCCCCCCTTACCAAGACCCGACACCGGTACTTTTTTGAGGTATTCTTGCACCTTATCCTTGTAATAGATTTATAAATGCAAACCACGTCTTATAGAAACAGTCTGATTTTCCTGCTAGTCGGAGTCTCATATCTTCCAAGCGTAGTGTTTCGAACATAGATGAAATCCACATATTGACTGTGGGTACCGGAGAATTTTTCCAGAATTTTAAGGTTAGCTTTTTTCCAGTTATTAAGCCATATTCAAATAGAGTCTTTTGAAACACATTTAAATCAAGGCAGTCTTCTGATATCCCAAAGATTATCCAGTCTGCTTCTGGGGTCAGTTTTATTTTAAATATATTTGTGAAAATTTCAAAAATGTCAGTCCAAAATGTTTGAATTTTTGTACAAAAGACAAATGAGTGTGCTATATTAGCTTCTTGACATTGACATTTATCACATATAGGAGAGACGTTGGGAAAAAGTTTACTTAATTTAGTTTTTGAATAGTATGATCTGTGTAAGATTTTAAATTGTATTAAGGTGTGTCTTACATTAATTGAGCATTTATGCACGTTTAATAAATATTCTTCCCACCTTTCTTTGGGAATTTTTATACTTAATTCTTTTTCCCAGTCTCACCTGATACCATCTGTTGTTGGTATTTCTGCATTTAGAATACTATTATATATATATATATATATATATATATATATATATATATATATATATATATATATATATATATATATATATATATATATATGATATTAGGTTTGCTGATTCTGCCTTTGTATTCATTACTTCTTTCAGTAAGTCTGGAGGCATATTGTGATAATCTTGTGCGTATTTTTTCAAATAGTCACAGATTTGAAAATATTTAAAATACTGATTGTTTTTTAGTTGTATTTGTTTAAATGATAATAGTTTTCCTGATTCATACACATCTCCAAAGATTTTAATTCCAGCTCTTTCCCATTGTGTAAATGCTTTATCTATAGTTGAAGGTTTAAATGAGGGGTTTTTACCGATAGGAGATAAGAGAGATAAGTTTCTTAATTTGTAGATTGTGTTTTATTTGTTTCCAAATTCTGATTGTACTGTATATAATTGGATTATTGTTGTAATTTATATTAATTTATATTATTCATTGATATTGGTGAGAGAAGGATTGCTCCAATATTATAAGGAGAGCAATCCTCTCTCTCCATAATCGTCCAACCTGGTTGTTGGGGAGTGTTATCCAGCAATTGGATCATGTTTCTGATATTTACAGACCAGTAGTAATACATAAAATTGGCGAGTGCTAATCCCCCTACTACTTTGGGTTTATTCAGATGAGCTCTTTGTATTCTGTGGGATTTATAATCTCAAACAAAATTAGTGATATGTGAGTCCAGTTTTTTTGAAAACTTTTTGGGTAAATATATTGGGATAGATTGGAACAAGTATAAAATTTGTGGTAGAAAAATCATTTTTATGGCATTTATTCAGCCTATTAAGGACATCGGAAGCGTTTTCCAAAATTTAACCAAGTTACATAGTTTCTTAAGTAAAGGGTTATAATTTTTGTCAAACATATCTTGATATCTTCTAGTAATTTCGATGCATTTCTAGCATTTAAATGTTTCCGTAGCTATTTTGAAAAGAAACTGTAAAAGATGCGTAGAGTCTTTTGGTTTTATTGACATGATTTCACTTTTATTCCAATTTATTCTATATCCTGAGAATGATCCGAAGTCCTCTATTAATTTTAAAATATTTGGTATAGTAATATGAGGTTTTGTGATGTACAAAAGTACGTTGTCAGCGTATAGTGATATTTTATTATTGGAGTATTTTGTTTTGTATCCATGGATATTCTCATGAGTTCTAATTCTTTCCGCTAGGGGTTCAATTATGAGGGCAAATAACAACGGTGATAATGAACATCCTTGTCTATTTCCCCTTGACAAATGAAATTTCATAGATAAATTATTGTTCGTTAATATTCTGCCCGTTGGCTTATTATATAGTAATTTAATCCATAGAATAAAATGATCTCCCTAGTTGAAATTCTTGCAATACCCTGAGCATATAATCCCATTCGACTTGATTAGATTAGATTCTTTACTTGTCATTCAGACCTTTCTGTTCCCCTGCAGTCATACATATAATTAAAACTAAATAAATAAAAATGACAGAACACACAATAAACACAAATTTAACATCCACCACAGTGAGTTCACCAAACACCTCCTCACTGTGATGGAAGGCAAAGTCTTAAAGTCTGTGTCTCTTCCCTCTTTGTTTCCCTCTGCGCCGAGGTGATCCAGGCTTCGGATGCCGCGACCCCACCGGGCGATGGTAAGTAGTCAGTCCCGCGGTTCAACCGTGCTCCGCGAACGGGCCGGTTCAACTCCGAGGCCCGGGGGTCCACCGGGCCCGTGGTCGGGCCGCTGCCACTGCCGCCGCCCAGGGACCGAGTCGGCTCGCCGCTGCTGCTGCCGCCGCTGCTGCCGCCGCTGGAACCGCTCCGGGACCGAGTCGGGGCCGCCGCTGCCGCCGCTGCAGCTGCTGGAACTGCTCCGGGAGTCGGGTCACTGCTGCTGGAACAGCTCCGAGACAGAGTCGGGTCGCCGCCACCGCCGCTGGAACAGCCCCGGGGCCCGAGGCCGCCAGCTCCGCCATAAGGCCTCGGCGCAGACGGAGACGGGAAGTACGACAGAAAAGTCGCACTCCCCCCCCCCCAGAAGGAAGAGACCCGGACATGTTACTCCCCCCACCACCCACATACACACAGAATCTAACAAAACGAACTGATCGAATGCTTTCTCTGCGTCCAACGCTATGATTGAGAGTTTTTGATCTTCAGTTTGGTGTGAACGCATTATATTGAACAGACGTCTCAAATTATTAAATGATTGTCTCTTAGGGATAAACCCCGTTTGATCCGGATGTATTAATTTACTAGCATATTTACTTAGTCTTCTAGCTAAGTATACATTTTCTGTAGGCAGGGGGGTAAATATGTCATAAAAACATTTATAGAATTCATTACTAAATCCATTGGGACCTGGTGTTTTTCCATTTTTTAATGAGATTATTGTTTCTTCTATTTCCTTATTTGAGATTTGTGCTCCCAATTCCTCTTGTTCCTGCAACTCTAATTTAGGAAGGTTACAATTATCCAAGAACTCTGTAAATTTGTTGGTGTCCATTATCGTTTTAGATGCATACAGATTCTCATAAAATTGTGCAAATCTTTTATTAATATCACTCGGCAAGGTCAATATTTCCCCTTTGTCTGATTTAATCTTTAAAATTGTGTGATCCTTTTCTCGTTTTTTTTAACTGACGTGCCTGAAGTTTGTGGGGCTTATCCCCAAATTCAAAGTGTTCCTGTCTTGTAATTTGTAGTAATCTTATGACTTTCCCTGATAATAATTTATTTAATTTGAATTTCAGTATTATTATTCTTTTATGTTTATCTGTTGTGGGGTCTTTAGCATTTTCTATGTCCAATTGTCTAATTTGTTGTTCTAATTGTCTTTGTTTTTATTTTTGTTATTTTGAAAAGCTTGATATGAAATTATCATTAACTAAACATCAACTCCAAGTTAATGGGGAGTGATCTGAAATCGTATTTGTGTGGTATTTTGGTTTAGAAGTGTGGGGTATTAGTTTTGTATCCATCAAAAAATAATCTATGAATGTATTAATTTATTAACGTATTTAAGTTTTCGCTAGTATTTTCTGATCTGTATTTAGCAGAGCGATAGCTCTGTATGATTTCAGATCTTCTAGATCTTTATCTTTTTTGGGTATAAGTGTGATAGTTGATTCAGCTAGTGTTTGTGGTAGTGATCTTAATGTAAAACTGACATGGGGATCATTGAGTTTTTGGAAATCCAATTGTCTATGGAATCACTGCCCGGCAGTGGCGGCGCTGCCTGGCAGCTGCGGCTCGCCTGCAGTCCGTCTGTTTTTTTTTCTTTTTGTTGTTGTTTTGCTTAGGTCTGTTTTAGTTTAGTTTAGTTAGTTTATTGGATTGTGTAAGTGTGGGGGTGGGGGGGGGGAGAAACATGGTTTAGTCTCTTCCTTCGGGGGGATACGACCTTTTCTTGTCATGTCCCCTGTCTCCGTCTGCGCTGAGGCCTAATGGTGGAGCTGACGGCCTCGGGGCCTTGGAGCTGATGGCCTCGGGTGGTGTTCGTGGCAGCGGCAGGTCCGGCAGCGGCAGTGGCCCGACTGGCCCACCTGGCAGCAGCAGCGACCCGACTTAGAGTTGTCGCGGCACTCCAGCATTCCGGTAGCGGCAGCAGCCCGACTTGGAGCTGTGGCCTGACTTGGAGCTGTGGCGGCACTCCAGCATTCCGGTAGTGGCAGCAGCCCGACTTGGAGCTGTGGCCTGACTTTGGAGCTGTGGCGGTGTTCTGGCGTTTCAGTGGCTGTGGCGGCGTGGCTTCCGAGGCCCGGCCACGGGCCCAGTGGATGACATCATCGGGAGCTCACAGGTCACAGGTTGGTGACCTGTTTTCTGCAGCTCCCGCAACAACAGCTGCGTCTGCTGGACTGGAGGGCGGCAGCTTTGACCGCCCCGGGCCGCGGAGCTTGAATCGGCCCGTTCGCGGAGCTGGATTCAGCCGTGGGACTGACTCACTTACCATCACCCGGCGGGGTCACAACATTGGAGGCCTGGATCGCCTCAGCGCAGAGGGAGAACAAGGAGGGAAGAGACAAAGGCTAAGACTTTTGCCTTCCATCACAGTGAGGAGGTGTTTGGTGAACTCACTGTGGTGGATGTTAAGTTTGTGTTTATTGTGTGTTTTTGTTACTTTTAATATATGTATGACTGCAGGCACGAAATTGCGTTCAGACCGAAAGGTCTGAATGACAATAAAGGGAATCTGAATCTGAATCTAAATCTATGACTCCCTGGAGACACCAGGAATTACAGATGTGGGATTTAAAGATGCAAAATGCTGGAGAAACTCAGCGAATCAGACAGCATCTTCAGAAGACATAAACAGATTACCTTTCATCTCAGGGCCAGAACCTGAAACGCAACCTGAACCTGAACCTGTCCCAACCTGAAACGTCACCTATCTCCGTCCTCCAGAGATGCTGCCTGACCCACTGACTTACTCCACCACTTTTGTGCCTTTTTTGTCTAAATCTCTGTCATACTTTGATGGAAATATCATTGTAAACCTCCATTGATGACCAGTGAGCACAGTTTTAATGTGAGAGGGGCAAAGCTTAATGATGTACGGGGCAAGTTTTGTTTAGACAGACAGTAGTAGGTACCTGTAACCTGTCACCAGTGATGGTGGTGGAAGCAGATAAAATATTGGCATTTCAGAATCAGAATCAGATTTTATTCGCCAAGTATGTTTTGCAATATACGAGGAATTTCAGATCAGTCATACAATTAAAAGCAACAGACTCAAAAACACATTTTAACCTGGACATCCACCACAGTGACTCCAACACATTCCTCACTGGAATGGAAGGTGAAATAAAGTTCAAGTCTCTTCCTTTTGTTCTTCCTCAGTCGGGGGCCTCGAGCCCTCCTTTGACGGGACGGTCTTGACTCCCGTAGCCGGAGGCATTTGGGCCCTCCGTGTCGAGGCGTTCAGCTCCTGCATTGGGCGGTTGTCAGCTCCCCCATGCCAGGCGAACAAACCCTGCGTCAGGGCTGGTCGAACCTTCTGCGGCGTTGGAGCTCCTGACTCGGCCTCTCCCGAGACTGCGAGCCCTTAATGGTAAGTGCGCAGGCCACTGTGGGAGCGATTCCAGGCAAGGGATCAGCTCCGATGTTAAGTCCGCGCCCCCGCAATGGGGCTCACGACAGTCCGTGGAGGCTTCCAACTCCATCGATGTTAGGCCGCAGAGCCCGGAAATCAATCACATCTCCGGGAAGGTAAGAACTTGAAAAAACAAACATTAAAGTACATTAAAACAAACTCTTAACAGATGCTAAAAATAACAAAAAATGAAAAAACAAACAGACTGCCGGCAGGGCCGGCAGACTCCCCGGCGCCCCTGGAGGCTTTTTGGATAGACACGTGGATATGCAGGGAAACGAGGGATGTGGATGGTGTTTGGGCAGAGGAGATTACTTTAACCTGTCATCAAGTTCAGCATGGACATTGTGTTCTCTGCTGCATTGTTCAATGTTCCTAAACTACTATAAACTGCGCTGAGGAATAGCCTCATGAAAAGGGAGCTTTAACATCAAGGACCAGAGATGACGAGTTAAATTCATAGACAACATCAGTATAGCAAAGATATTCTCTAAGCTCCAGTCTCATTGTTCATTCATGTGCTAGTTGCTGCTAGTAAAATGGGCATCTATTACTCACCTTAGCTCCCTTGCTCGGTGAAACCAAATGCAGGCTTGGCAATCGTTTCACTGAAAACCTCCGCTCAGTCCACCTAAACCTACCTGATCTCCCGGTTGCTAAACACTTTAACTCCCCCTCCCATTCCCACACTGACCTTTCTGTCCTGGGCCTCCGCCATTGTCAGAATGAGGCCCACAGCAAATTGGAGGAACAGCATCTCATATTTTGCTTGCACAGCTGGGCACCCAATGGTATGAATATTGACTTCTCTAACTTCAAGTAACCCTTGCTTTCCCTCTCTCACCATCCCTCCCCCTTCCAAGTTCTCCGACCAGTCTGGTTGTCCCCCGATTAAATTTATTCTCTGTATGCTTTGTCATCACCTTCTCCTAGCTAACAATAATCATAGATGCTGCCTGTGAGTTACTCCAGAATTTTGTGTGTACTATTTTCTGAAAGTTTAATCTTAAAACAAAAGGAAATGCTGTGGACAATGCAAAATGTATTGAAACATTTTAGTGATAGATATAATCGTCTATCACCAGAACACTCTGTTGATACCATATAGAGTCGTTAAGTCATACAGCACAGAAACAAGCCCTTCAGCCTAACTTGCCCCATCCATGCTAGTCCCACCAGCCTGCACTTGGCCCAAGGAGTGAACACAAGGCACAAGACAACCTCAAAGAGACAGGAAGCCAGCCTCCATGTGACCAGAGCTTACACTGAGCTCCAACTCCTTAACTGCCTCTAATTTGCAACACTTCTCCCACATACTGCCTGGGGAGGGGGGGGGGGGACGGGGGGGGGGGGGGGGCACCATATACTCCAGCGAAACATCAGAGAGTCCAATGCCCACGGTCTTCAACTCATTCAACTAACTCTGTTCGCTAGTTCCTGAGTTGAGGGGGAATGCATGATATGACCGATACAAATTCAAATCTTCCCATCACAGTTGGTGCATTAAAATACTGCTATTTTAAATTAATTCTCAGTGCCATTTCATGAAATAGTAATGAAGAACGTTAAGCAACCACATTGTTTTAAACCCAAATAATCCACTAATGTTCTTACTTGGTAAGGCCTATTGGTGATCTACAAAAGAGTTTACTTAAGTATTTGCTCATTGGCTCATCAGTTCAATGGGTTCCAGAGCAACTGGAGATGTGTATTAAATGCCACCCATACAGTAATCCTATGAATGGACAATTAAAAAGTGTAATGCTTTTTATCTAAATTTGTTGCTTTGTGTGCATGTTGTTACTGACTGAGTTAGCACACTTGAAGTAGCTCGATAGTCAAGGGTAACATATGGTGTTCTACGGTGGAATTTATATTGGGAACCCTACTAGAAGCTTTATGTCAGTGGAGTGTACAGAATATTGTAGTTACAGGAAGTTCCAAGTTCTCCCTCAATGCAGACACTGCAGAATCATAAATCTTTCATGCTGCAAAAAGCCTCTATGCTTAGCATAAACATTTACTGTTATAAACAATAAATCCTTTAAAATGTCGTTGAACCATAAGTACAGACAAGACAATGAAAAGTAAAACAATCTGTACCTTGCAACAATCAAAACCAAGTCTTGCTGCAATAGGAAAAAGAAGTCAGTGAGCTGGAAATTAACCTTTCACACTACACGTTGTTTTAAAATCGTCCAAGTGCAGCAACAGAGACGTCCATGCTTCTGGAATCTGTGAATCACCTTGGAAATGTTTGGTGGACTCAAAAACGTGTCTGTGGTCCGCTTCAACCAATTATACTCTCCCTGGAGTAATACCCTCCTCCCACCAAAAGTTAGTTTAAATTTACAATATATCTGTCATTGCAGGTTCTCAACATTGAGACTCATTATTTCCTACCCCACTCCTCATGAGCGCACAGTTCATTAGATTAATTTCCAGGAATGTATAGAACGTACACACGGCACACACAGACACAGATGCGCACACACACACACACACACAACAACCCTCAGAGACACACTCACACACATGGGCGGACACACACAGATACACACACACAGCAACCCACATACACACACACAAACACACTCATGGAGAAACCATCAAACAAACGCACAGACAGACACAAATAAAAGGACAGGCACACACTCAGACACATACTTACAAACACACAGACTAACACACACAAACAAATGGACACACAGACACTTACAGACAGACAGATGCAGGCAAGTGGACTGACAGAGACACACACACACACACACACACACACACACACACACATACACAGACACACCTGTATGATTACTGTAGGTTGGCTATTGTATGCTAGCCAATTCAATTCAATTCAATTCAAGTTTAATGTCATTGCACAAATACAAGTATAGGTACAACGAAATGCAGTTTAGCGTCGTTCGTAGTGATAGCGATATAGAAAAATAAATAGAGTGCAGTGGTAGCAATACGGAAATAAATAAATACAGGGTGCAGACAAATCTATCAGCGGGACTCCGAGTTCAGCAGTCTGATGGTGTAGTTGAAGAAGCTGTTCTTCGTCCTACTGGTGCGGGACCTGAGGCTCCTGTACCGCCTCCCTGATGGTAGGAGGTCAAACAGTCCATGGTTAGGGTGTGAGGGGTCCTTGATGATCTTCCCGGCCCGCTTCAGGCACCGTTTTCGGTGGAGGGCATCCATGGCAGGGAGCGGGGCACCGATGATGTACTGGGCGGTTTTCACCACCCGTTGTAGTGCCTTCCTGTCTGCCACGGTGCAACTGCTGTACCATACCGTAAAGCAGGTGGTCAGGATGCTTTCGATGGTGCAGCGGTAAAAGTTCGTCAGGATCTGGGGGGACAGGTGGGCTTTTTTGAGCCTCCTCAGAAAGTAAAGGCGCTGCTGTGCCTTTTTGATCAGCTTTGAGGTGTTGAGGGACCAGGACAGATCCTCCGAGATGTGTACCCCGAGGAATTTGTAGTTGGAGACCTGCTCCACCTCAGTCCCGTTTATATGGATGGGGGTGTGTCTGCCCCCTCTGTTCTTCCGAAAGTCAACAATGATTTCCTTCGTCTTCTGGGAGTTGAGGACGAGGTTATTGTTGGCACACCAGGTAGCCAGGTGCTGGACCTCCTCCCTGTAGGCTGATTCGTCATTGTCACTGATCAGTCCTACCACCGTGGTGTCGTCGGCAAATTTTATGATGGCGTTGGAGCCATACTTGGGGATGCAGTCATGCGTGAAGAGGGAGTAGAGGAGAGGGCTGAGCACACAGCCCTGTGGCACGCCTGTGTTCAGTGTTATATTGGAGGAGGTGAGGTTGTTGACCTTAACAGACTGTGGTCTGTTAGTGAGGAAATCCAGTGGGACTCCGAGTTCAGCAGTCTGATGGTGTAGTTGAAGAAGCTGTTCTTCGTTCTACTGGTGCGGGACCTGAGGCTCCTGTACAGCCAATTATAGTGTTTGTTAGCAGTAGCTCCGTCTAGTACGTCCTTTATAATATCAAGAGCTCGCCTATGCCAGCTAGTAGATGTAGCAGCTTGGAGCTGTAACGTACTGCAGATCCTATGTTGTAAGTGATTTAATAAACATATGTTGTATCTTAACATGTGTTCGGGTCATATCATTACATGGTGTCAGAAGTGGGATCCCGTGCAATGTTCCGTAGATTGAGTAAGTCCAGGTACACATCAGATTTGGCAAGGTATGATCATTCCATGAGTTGTTTTGGACTCCGAACGTTGTGTTCGGCTAGTCTGTTGAAATGCGGGAACTCGGGACTGCTGGTAACATGCTGAAAGTCCCATCGTTTAGCAAAGTTTTTAAAAGCTTGGCTGGTGAACTGTCTGCTGTTCTCAGACTGAATACGAGCAGGAGAGCCATCCATGGAGAGGTGCCGTTGCAGCTTCTCAATCACTGCCTCCGAAGAAATGGTTTGCAGTAGGTCTATTTCGAACCAGCCCGAGTAAGAGTCAACAAGAACCAGATAGTGTTTCCCGTGCCACTCGAAGATGTCGGTGGCTAACGAGGACCACGGGAGAGGAGGGACTGGCTGCGGCAGTAAAGGCTGCTTCTGCTGATGCAGCATCAGGCTTTTGCAGAGAGCGCACGTTTCAGTTCTATGTATTTGGTCGTACCAGGCCAATACAACATGCTTTGCGCCCTTTGGAGGGTTGCCTCCATGCTGGGGTGGATGTAGTATTCATCCCGGAGGGCGGCTGGGACCACTGCCTTGTGGCCTTGACTATGATTCCATCCCGTAGCACTAGTTTGTCACGAACCAGGAAGTAGGGGCGTATTTCGAGCGGGGACTGTTTGTCGGGCCAGCCGCGCCGGATGACTGTAGACAACGATTGTAAAGTCTCATCAGCAGCCGTGTGTTCAGCTAGGCTGCTTAAACGATCAGTTGGCACAAACGAGACTTTCATGACTGAGAATTTGTCCTGTTTGGCGCCTGGCTCGCCTCCCACCATGCCTGTCGGGTCACCGGTTGTTTTCCCACTCCCCTCCCCGGTCTTTTCTCTTGTGAAAGAAGGTCAGGCGGTCTCCTACCGCACGAGGGCCGGATGGGTTTGTAGGCCACCCGTTATATATGGCAATTTTGTATAACTTTGCTAGTATGTTCTTAACATTCCGCTTATATTGCTTAGCCGCCAGTGTTTCTTTATTTCTACAAGAAGAGATGTAGATTGGCTATTGCATGGTAGCCAATTATAGTGTTTATTAGTAGTAGCTCCGCCTAGTACGCGCTTTATAATATCAATAGCTCGCCTACGTCAGCCAGTAGATGTAGCAGCTCGGAGCTGTAACGTACTGCTGATCCTATGCTGTAAGTGGTTTAATAAACATGTGTTGTATCTTAACGTGTGTTCGGGTCACATCATTATACTCAGTTATTTTCTCAGTACTATACCCTTTTGCTTGCTCCTCCGCTGATTATCCCTTTGCGGTCTGATTTTGTCTAATTTTAAAATGGTGCCAAATCATTGCAGAAAGGCTGCTTTTTTGAAGGAGCCGAATAAGTAGAGGGAAACCTGGTCATCTTATTTCCCCATCCTTTAATTAAATATTGCACTTGCACTGCAGGGATCTGCAGCTTTGCTTGAGCCAGCATTTCGGGCCCTAGTGAATTTGGAATATTATGTACATGTCCAGTCTTCCTCCCTAAGCTAGAATATACTTGCAATAGAGCAAAGTTCATTAAAACAAATAGAACAAAGTTCATTAAACATGCAAATAAAGGAGAGGCAGCAGTGTTAATTCAGTATGTCGGGCAATATCCATGAAGAGTCCTGACTCAAAACAGCAGCTATCCATTTTCTCCAGAGATGTTGCCTGACCCTTTAAGTTACTCAAGCACTTGGTGTATTTTTTTAATGATATTTCTTTTGCCTGGAGTGATAAAAATCAGGAGTCGTTGTGTCTAAATAAGGGGTTGGCCAATGAGATGAGGAGAAATTTTATCCCCCAGAGGGCGGTGAATCTGTGGAATTCACTCTCCAGATTACTGTGCAGATTGAGTATATTAAGAGATTCAAAGCACATGGAGTTAATGCTGCAAAATGATGCTGAGGCAATAGACAATAGGTGCAGGAGTGGGCCCTTCAAGCCAGCACCGTCATTCATTGTGATCATGGCTGATCATCCAACGTGGTAAGCTATGATCTTACTGAATGACACGAGTCGGTATGAGAGACTCCTGCAATTAAAAAAAATGTTCTGCCACCCTATCCAATTGACAAAATAGTGAGATTTGAGCAAAAAATGTGCTGCAAAATTGGAAACAAATTTACCCCTAGTGTGTTTAGTTTAGTTTAGTTTAGAGATACAGTGCGGAAACAGGCCCTTCGAACGACCAGCGACCCCATACACTAACACTATCTTACACACACTAGGGCAAATTTACATTAATACCAAGCCAATTAACCTTCAAATCCGTACATCTTTGGAGTGGGAGGAAACCGAAGATCCCGGAGAAAACCCACGCAGGTCACGGGGAGCACGTACAAACTCTGCACAGACAGCACCCGTAGTCAGGATCGAACCCGGGCCTCTGGTGCTGTAGGGCAGCAACTCTGCTGCTGCACCAATGCCGCCCCTGAACAAACAGCCCACTAATGCAGCAAATTATGAGACATCAGTTGTAATTGAAGATCATTGACTCCTGACCCACATGGGTCGGCATGGGTGGATAGGGAAAGAATAAAATGAAATACAAAATCTGTGATCCATGTGCTATGCCTAAGCATTTCCTTAAAAAAAATGCTACATTTTCCCTAATTTCTTCATTGGCTGATTGTCCCAGCGATTCAATAGAGATCAAGTAAATTGTTTTTAAAAAAAGCTAACAGTAGCTGTGGGTGAAGGAAGGATAAGTAAATTTTGCATATAAGGCTAAAACAACAGAAGCTGCCGTTGAACAATGACGTAATGTCGTCAAGAAGGAAAATACGACCGCTCTTAAAAAGGATTACCTCACAGTTCACTCCATAATATTAGAGTGTGATTTGCATACCAGGTATTCAACATGAAGGTCCCTCTCAAGCCTGTGCCAATAATGCTAGAATTATTATTGATCTCTATATCCTTGATTTAAACAGAAGATGTATTTGTGTAAAAATCTGTTATGTAAATTCCATCCCAGGGACTGCAACTGGAAAATGAGGAAGGGAACTGGGTTTAACAGTGATGCTTCTCGTGCTGAATAACCTTCAATGTATTTAAAGTAAAGAGCAGCAACTACTTAATCAAGAGTAGGAAAGCACCTCGGCTCCATGAGCCAGCATAACTCAACAGTTCTATGAGTGTGGCAGATAAGAATGCAAAGGGGAAAAGTAAGCTTGAAAAATGCAAACAATTTTGAGACATTCCCTGTCGATATACATTCATACAGAATTGACCAAAAGAGTGTTGTTAATTAGAACCCAAAATATGGGTCAAATCATAAATAATTGCAGGTTTATGCAAAGCATGGAATGCATATCGCTGGTACATCAATTCTATCACTTGTAACATGCACTTTTTTTTAAACCTTTATTTGCGCAGGAATAGTGGAAAATATGTAGAAATGCTTTTCAATTTTGCTTTCAAAATAAAGTGCCATTCGCCACATCAGCAAACCTTTGTACGACAAGGAGCTGTAATTACTGGTGCTAGTCAGCAGTGCTGTCTTCCTTTTACAAAGATTGGAGGTTTAATTTGATCACTGCTGCCCGCAACACCAAGAGTTTGCTTATATTCCTGGCATCAAGGTTCTTATTTTACATGGCTTTGTGCCAGGTTTGTGCTTTATTCACGCCACCACTTTAAATGAATGGATTTCTGCTGCAGTTGCTGTCATAGCCTTCATATTCTATTGTTGCAATGGGAAAGAATAATCACACTCTAGGTTGATTAGGTAGGCAATGGATTATTTTTCTGAAGTGCTTGAGAACACAGCTTTACTATTTTATTCCAGTTAAGAACTGATCCATCGGAGGTATTATGCCACACAGCTAAGGGGAAAAGGATGCTCTGGTTAATAGCACTCTTTGTCCACTCTGCCAACACACTGTTGGACAAGCCTCTCTGTAGATGGCAACACAATAAAGGTTCCAACAATAGCAGAAGCCAGGACACTCACAATACAAACCCCAACTGGGAGAGAAACAGATAAAGCTGGCTAGATTTCAAAGTGGATTCAGCAGTTTCCAACATTCAATACTTTCTACTTTTAGTTTGTATTTTAATTGGGTTCAGCACATCTGCCAAAGTCGTCTACATCTCTGTGGGTGTCCTGAAACGTGATGCATGCACGTGATAGACTGTAGTGGCAAGAAGCTGATCTCTAGACTATACAGCTGCATGACATGGACCTTTTCACTATCACACTCGGCTTGTGATCTAATGCAGAAAACTGCTGCGCCCTGACACCCACTTTCTCTTTAATAATCCAGCGCTGGCTTGTCAGATCTGAAAAGCTCAGCAGATGAGAATGACAGATATTTATATGGTGAAAGAATGAGCTCTGCCTTCACTGATTTTATATATCATTTTGTGCCCACTTGCTGTCTCACTATGTCAAAGCCTTAAACTCATACGGCATGGAAACAGACCCTTCAGCCCAACGTCCCCATGCCAACCAAAGTGGCCCATCTACACTAGTCCCACCTTGGGGAGATGGGGGGGAGAGAGCTGTAAGAGAGGAGGTGCAGGACAAGGCCTGGCAAGTAACAGGTGGTTACAGGTGAGGGTTTTTTGTGATAGGCAGGTGTTTGGACAAAGGTCAGAGATGACCTTTGATTCCAGACTGATCCTGGGATGTCAGGACTTTCATATGAGGAAAGATTGGATAGACTCGGTTTGTACTCGATGGAATTTAGAAGATTGAGGGGGGATCTTATAGAAACCTACAAAATTCTTAAGGGGTTGGACAAGCTAGATGCTGGAAGATTGTTCCCGATGTTGGGGGAGTCCAGAACAAGGGGTCACAGTCTAAGGATAAGGGGGAATTCCTTTAGGACCGAAATGAGGAAAACATTCTTTACACAGAGAGTGGTGAGTCTCTGGAATTCTCTGCCACAGAAGGTAGTTGAGGCCAGTTCATTGGCTATATTTAAGAGGGCGTTAGATGTGGCACTTGTGGCTAAAGGGATCAGGGGGTATGGAGAGAAGGCAGGTACGGGATACTGAGTTGGATGATCAGCCATGATCACATTGAATGGCGGTGCAGGCTCGAAGGGCCGAATGGCCTACTCCTGCACCTATTTTCTATGTTTCTATGTTTCTATGAAAAGACAGATGGTAAGAAGGTGCGAGACAAAAGGATTGAAGAGTTGTGAATTGTGAAGCTAGAGGAAGGAATTAAGTTGGAAGTGGAAGGGGGGAGGGAGAAATTGGTTCAAGTTCAGGTGGGGCACAGGGGAGGGAAGGGTGGGAAGAAAAGAGGGGGAAGAAGCAAGGGGGAGGTGGGATTGGTAGTTGCTTAATCTTGCAGAATTCAATGTTCATACCATTCGGTTGCAGGTTTCCAAGCGGAACATCTGCAATTAATTGGTGCAATAATTTTTGTACAAATAGAATTAGAGATAATAAAGTGTGAGTAACAGATGGGGGATCATTTTCCTTCAGGTTATGATGCAAATGGAGTGATGTCAGATTTCCCACACATTCTATGCCTCTGGCCATTAACAGTTGGAAGCAATAAATAGATGTAGAGTCTCTGATCTCATTTTGGGATTCCAAGGGGTCTTGGGATCCAGGAAAACAGCTCCCTGACGGTGGCAACACAAGCAGATAGAGTGATAAAGAAAGCATATAGTACGCTCACCTTCGTCATTTAAGGCATTGAGTATAAGATTCAGGAAGCCATGTTGCAGCTTTATAGGACTTAAATCAGGCTGCTTCTGGAGTATAGTGTACAATTCTAGTCATTCCCCTTACCCAAAAGGTGCAGAAGAGGTTACCGGCCTGCTGCCTGGATTAGAAGGTATTAACTATAAGGAGAGGTTGGACAGACTTGGGATTGTTTTCTATGGAGCATCTGAGGCTAAGGAGACCTGAATAAAAATCATAAAATTATGAGAGCAAACTGATACTAAGAAGAACATCTGAGGCAGAGACCGAGACTGATGCAGGGCTGCAACCTGAGACAGGTTTGGAGACACAACACTGCATCATCAGCTGTAGTGAAAGTATGGCGGGTCCTTGAAATATGTTCCAGGGATGGTGGCAGAGGGAGATACAATAGTGGTCTTTAAATGCTTTAGATAGGCACATGGATATGTAGGGAATGGAGGTATACAGATCATGTGCAGGCAGAGGAGATTTGTTTTAATTGGCATTATGTTTGGCATGGACATTGTGGACCGAAAGCCCTATTTCTGTGCTGTACTGGTCTATGTTACAATCTTGTCTTATGCTATCCAGTGGTTAGATATTAAACAGTTTAGCATAGCCAAGGTTATCGACAGCCATATTGTACATCTACATCTAAAGGAAAAGTTCCTGTGTGATGTTGATGGAGGTTGTAAAATTGTAAGAGGCTGTGAATGTAGAGACGAGAATCACCAGGGATAACCTTAACAGCAGCCCAAGATTTTTTGAATACCCTGAGAGTTCCTGCGGCACAGTGGCACAGCAGTAGACTGCCTTACAGCGCCAGAGACCTGTGTTTGATCCTGACTACGGGTGCCATCTGTACGGAGTTTGTACATTCTCTCTGTAACCTGCATGGGCTTTCTCCAGGTGCTCTGATTTCGTCCCACACTCCAAAGATGTACAGATTTGTTGGTTACTCGGCTTAGTAAAATTGTAAATAGTCCTTAGTGCGTGTAGGATAGGGTTAGTGTGCGGGGATCGCTGGCCAGTGTGGACTCGGTGGACCGAAGGGCCTGTTTCTGCGCTGTATCTCTAAACTAAATTAAACTAAACTAAACTAAGTTCCCTTTATTCTTTAATGGTTGGATTTTAGGAACAGCTAACTGGCAGATCGTGGTGTGATATTTTCTTTGTCTGTTAAGTAAAATCTAAGAAGATTTATGGTTAAGGGGAGCATTTGAGCCTGTGCTGCCTGCAGGGCCTGCTGTCACATAAGCTTGTGGTGCCCCATTCACAAGCCCCACCTACCACCTACCTTCTATTTAGCATGTAGGTTCGGAGCCACAAACTCAGCCAAAGGTGAGCAGTCATCTCTTGAGACTAATTGGAATGATTTTACCTGAAGAGGTATTTAACCCAAAACTTGCAATAGTGCCAAGTCCACCTGAAGGATATTAATGGGTTGGCACAGTGGTTAAGTTACTGTTTTTATGAATTTAAAGTCACAAGTTCAGATTCCATTATGACAAATGGGAAGTTTAAAACTCAATGAAAGAGCCAGTAGAAAAGACTAGGAACCTGATGGATTACTGAAAAATCTTAGCTGGTTCAACAGCAACCTTCATGGGAGGAAATCCGCTGACATGAACTAAAATTCTGGCTATTATGTATCTCCAGACTCAAATAGTGTGATACGTAATTAGGTACTTAAAACATTATTTATTTATTCTAGATCTGGACCTTGATGGCAATTTATTACCTATCTCAATTGTCTTTGAGAAGATGGCAGAAGGCTGCTTTCTTGAAATATTGCACTCCTTCAGGCAATGGTAATCCATTGCCATTGGGTAGCGAGTGCCAGGATTTAGACCCAACAATAACGAAGGGGGAAAGGAATAAAATTGTAAAATTAGCATTGATAAATCAGGAGACGATATTTTAGAATCTACAGCAGAATTCAATGTTGGCAGATTGCTTTTATGCGATCTTGGTTTACTGCGATTCTGGATTTGTGAAGAGTGGAATGGAAATGCAGTTTGGAAGGGCACAACGGGGCAACATGTAGTGGATGGGTTCAGAAGGCTTACCTGGCAAGCATTCAGTGCTGGTGCTGTACTGTGAAGGCTGTATTGTCTCGGGACTACTCAATGTTGGGGGCTCCTGAGACAGCAAAATACACTTTTCTCTGCTCCAAAAGGTGTGTAACACATGAAATTATATCATCCCTTGCGGTCTGATGCAGAAATAATACCAGGGTACATGGAGTGTGGAGGCTTGCACCTAGAAATTGGTTAAATGCCTGGAATGACATAAAATAACCAGAAAACAAGCATTATTGCAGCTAAAACGTGGAAAATAAATTGACTTTCTGCTGAAAGAAGACCAGCAACCTGCAAATTGGTTTTCTGGATGTCAAGCAGCTAATGGTGCCTGTAGAGATGTCAGGAGTTTGAGGAGGGGGTGGGGTGGTGATGTTGGAGGTTGCTTCAGCTGTACCATATTTCAAAATAATTGAAGGCACTGTTACTGAAAATACATTAAAAAGGAAACTATTCTGACCTCACACTTCGAATGAAAAACTTAATCTGTCCAGGGAACGTATTAAAAAATTGGCATAAGCTCTGTACAATTTCCTGCTGGGAACACAAAGTTAGAAGTTATGCCCCAGGTGCTCAAATACAATCAATAAAACACCTGAATGTTGGACCTTTCAGGTCAGGGGGAGTTCCCGCTGCCACGGGTACCATGTAATCCCGCGCTACCTGCTCCATGGTCAGATAGCCGGTGACTAAACCGTCTCTCCCATCTAGTTTGCCAGGTGAGGAGGGGGCTATGGACCCCCAGTAGAACCAAAAACAAGACCTGTCAAAGGGCGGATGAGCATCTAGCGAGCCAACGGCCATCCACACTTCAGTAGAAGTTGCGATCACTGTCGTACCATAGCATTGTAAGGAATGATGATAAAGCACACACACCAAAATCTTATACTTCCAGCAGCGGAAGTCCACAGGAACTGGAGGACAGAGATGTGTGGTGCGTCCGTCATCGTTCCCGATGGAAACCAGCATCACTGCGTCGCTAATGTTTTCAACGATGATGAATGAATGAATGAATGTTGGAACAGCCTGGAAGGGCAATCGATATCAGTGAAGGGGAGGGATAGCTAAACTATTCAGTTGTACCTCCACAGATTCAGTATGTATGCTGAAAGATAAGTAAACATATAAGTGGATTAAAGTAAAAAAAAACAACAATAGAAAGCAGGATTGGATTAATCAACTAGTCAACCCCTTACAAGGAAATAAAGTGCTGGATGATGTGGAATAAAGATAGCCACAAAATGCTGGAGTAACTCAACGGGTCAGGCAGCATCCTTGGACAAAATAGATAGGCTATATTTCAGATTGGGACCATTCTTTACACTGATTGCAGAAGGGGGGGGGGGGGGGGGGGGGGGTGGACTGGAATCAACCAAAGGCCAGACAAATCAAGATTCAAGATTAAGATTCAATTTAATTGTCACATGTACCAATTAAGGTACAGTGAAATTTGAGTTCCAATACAGCCATATTAAGTAAAAAAGCAAAAATACACACAGCACAACATCCACAACAGTGGAATCAGCATTCCTCACTGTGTTGCAAGGCTATAAAGTTCAGTCATCTTCCGCCTTTGTTCACCCATGGTCGGGGCCTTAAACCCTCCACAATTGCTGTTGCCAACAGTCCACTGTTGAAGCTGTTCATGGCAGGCAATCTCAATCCCTTTGGCTGGGGATGATTTATCCCAAGAGCACTACGTCGATGTGAAGTGTGGACTGTGGAACTGCTAAACCAACCTTTTGTGGAGGAAGGTGGGGAAATGGGGGACAGAGCGAGGGGAGGGGGGCAGGAGATTGTTTTTGTAGAAGTTACAGTGCCCTCCATTATGTTTGGGACAAAGGCCCATCATTTATTTATTTGTCTCTGTACTCCACAATTTGAAATTTGTAATAGAAAAAAATCACATGTGGTTAAAGTGCACATTGTGTACTTCAACCAGATTTTAATAAAGGCCATTTTTATACATTTTGGTTTCACCATGTCAAAATTACAGTAGTGTTTATACATAGTACCCCCATTTCAGGGCACCATAATGTTGTAAACACAGCAATGTCATGTAAATGAAAGTAGTCATGTTTAGTATTTTGTTGCATTTCCTTTGCATGCAATGACTGCTTGAAGTCTGCGATTCATGGACATCACCAGGCCTATACTGCAGCCATCTTTAGCTTATGCTTGTTTTGGGGGCTAGTCCCCTTCAGTTTTCTCTTCAGCATATAAAAGGCATGCTCAATTCGTTTCAGATCGGGTGATTGACTTGGCCACACAAGAATTGTGCATTTTTTAGCTTTGTAAAATTCCTTTGTTGCTTTAGCAGTATGTTTGGGATCATTGTCTTGCTGTAGAATGAACTGCCAGCCAATGAGTTTTGAGGCATTTGTTTGAACTTGAGCAGATAGGATGTGTCAGAATTCATTATGCTACGACCATTATCAGTTGTATAGTGAGCCGGTACCTTCAGCAGCCATACATGCCCAGGCCATAACGCCCCCACCACCGTGTTTCACAGATTAGGTGGTATGTTTCCGATCTTAGGCAATTCCTTCTCTCCTCCATACTTTGCTCTTGCCATCACTCTGATATAAGTTAATCGTCATCTCATCTGTCCACAAGACCTTTTCTCAGAACTGTGGTTGCTCTTTTATGTACTTCTTGGCAAACTGTAACCTGGCCATCCTATTTTTGCGGCTAACAAGTGATTTGCATCTTGCAGTGTAGCCTCTGTATTTCTGTGCATGAAGTCTTCTGCAGACAGTGGTCATTGATAAATCCATACCTAGCTCTTGAAGAGTGTTTCTGATCTATCTGACAGGTATGTGGGAATTTTTCTTTATTATAGAGAGAATTCTTCTGTCATCACCTGTGGAGGTCTTCCTTGGCCTGCCAGTCCCTTTGCGATTAGTAAGCTCACCAGTGCTCTCTTTCTTCCTAATGATGTTCCAAACAGTTGATTTTGGTGAGCCTAAGGTTCGGCTAATGTCTCTAAGTTTTATTCTTATTTCTCAGTCTCACAATGGCTTCTTTGACTTTCATTGGCACAACTTTGGTCGTCATATTGATAAACAGCAATGAATGTTTCCAAAGGTGATGGAAAGACTGGAGGAAAGACTAGGTGCTGAGAGCTCTCTTATACCTGCATTAAGGAGGCAATTAAAGACACCTGAGCAATTACAAACACCTATGAAGCCATGTGTCCCAAACATTATGATGCCCCTCTTTGTGTTCTGTCGTATGTCTTTTGGACCTGCAGTTCCGTTGAGGCGAGCCAGGCCAATGTGTAATCTTCCAGGTCAATCAGACCTCGTTCACCATTTGGTGGCCGGTGTTTGGGGCAACTGGTGACGATGTGCTCCACTGCCTGTGTTGGGTCCCCACACTCGCAAGAGGCGCTGTCCACGAGGCCCCACCTCTTCATCGCTATTCCATAGCGTCCGATGCCTGTCCTCAAGCGGTTGAGGGTTGTCCACTGCTTTTGGGGCAGGTCCTGACCAGGGGCGTCCATGGGGTCATCGATGTAATGGTGTAGCCTAGATGGTTCTGCTGACTTCCACTGGTCTCTCCATCTCGTCTTTGTCTCCCCCATCTCGTCTTGGGGGAGACAAAGACAGCCTCTACGCGGCCTCCTCCATGAGTAGCTTACAGGCTCATAAGCCCACAAAGCGAAACCAATGTCGTTACCACGTCTGCAGACCGCTAAAAGCCATGCCTCCCCAGGCCATGCGACATTGTTAAATGCCGCCGAGGTTTAGCACTACTGCAGCTCAATGTTGAAGGCCTTACCACCGCCAAGCTCAACGTCATCGAACAGATTGCCATAAAAAAAAAATTTAAATGATGCCCTGAAATGTGGAGACTATGTATAAACACTACTGTAATTTCTACATGGTGAAACCAAAATATATAAAATGGCCTTTATTAAAATCCGACAATGCGCACTTTAACCACATGTGATTTTTTTCTATTACCAATTTAAAATTCTGGAGTACAAGGCAAATAAATAAATGATAGGTCTATGTCCCAAACATTATGGAGGGCACTGTACCTAAAATTAGAGAATTTCAACGTTCACACTGCTGGGCTGTAAGTTACCCAAGTGAAATATGAGGTGTTGTTCCTCCAATTTGCATGTGGTCTCACTCTGGCAATGGAGGCCCAGGACAGATAGGTCAGCTTGTGAATGGGAAAGGCACTTAAAATGTTTAGCAACGTGGAAACCCAGTGGGTCTTGGTGGACGGAGCGTACAGCACATGCTTTCAGCGAAATGATCACTGAGTCCATGCTTGGTTTCGCCAATGTACAAGAGCCCACATCGGGACCACTGAATGCAGTAGATAACATGGAACTTTGCTTCTGTCAAGCAATAGAAAGGCTTTAAAAGAAAACACAGAAAGTTGAAGTGATGAAATAGAAAACATATGTATTAGCTATGTTGCATTTTACTGAGCCTTTGATGAGTCATTTATTCTCTGACGGTTAGATGATCTATTGACATGCTTCGCATTTAAAATGCTGCACCCACTTATCCCACATTGTACATTAGAGATGTGCTCTGAAGCAACAGCAATGTGCACTGCAGCTTTTGACATTTTATTATAGTTTCCTTCCCACAGATAATTATTCTAGCCAAGAAGGACTGTAGAAGATCAGATAGTAAAGGAGATTTCTTCTGCTTGTTGTAAACCCAACACGAGTACTTTTGATTTATTTTCTTTTTTCGTTTTCCTCTCTACTAAAAAACTTTGACAAAAAACAGTTTGGGATTAATGTCACCTTCCTTTGTTTCATCACAAATCTGTGTTTTGCCACCTGTTGAGGTAGAGATAGCATGAAAACCTAATCCCAGACTGACTCAATGCCCATGTCTGCTGTTATTTTCATCTTGTCTTGAAACGTTTTTTATAAAGCATTTCTGGTAAATTATGCTATCAGTAATGGATGGAGCAGGAGCAATGGGTATTTGGTTGAAGTAGAATCCAAGGCAACAATCAATGTTAGCAGGATGTTTTCATGGTATTTTAAATTAAAGTTTATGAATCTTTTAAAGGAAGAATTCCACGATAAATTGGGAATATCAGATGAACATGTAAGATTTTATATATATACGCATCAGAAGATTGAATGGTTTTACATTGTTATTGGAATTAAGATGAAACAAACACATTTATCTTGTAATGAAAAGGATCTGCAGATGCTGGTTTATAATATAGATGGACACAAAATGCTGCAGTAACTTAGTGGGTCAGAAACTATGGAGAAAATGATAGGTGAGGGTTCGGTTAAAAATAAATATTACATTTTTATTTTTATTTCAGGTTCATTTATTTTGGTAATGTTTTAATAATTTTCCAGTTCAACCAGAGCCTGTTGTAATCTTTAATAACTTTCTTCAATGTCCACTACACCATCAGTTTTGATGTCATCTACAAATGCACTAATCATGACAACAATATTTTCATCCATTCATTAACATAGATGACAAACAAGAAAGCACTTACATTATGTGATCGCTTTTATAATTATTTCAATATATGGAATCTATAGGGTGTAATGTGCTAGGTGTTGAAGGATATTTTGCTGACTACAGAGTTTGTCGTTGCCAGTGTGAGTGTATGAGGAGGAGCAGGGACTCTGCCGAGAAGTCCAAGCTGTTGGGAAAGCTGTGAGGATCCGAGGGTAGGGGGGAAGAGAAGAGTACTCAACAAGCTGCCATATTATCCCATATTTCCCTGGGCAGCTTACAGCCCAGCGAGAGGTATGAATATTGACATCTCGAACTTTGTAACCTTTGCTTTCCCTCTCTCTCTCCATCCCGCACCCATCCTAGTTTCCCGACTTTCGTTTGACTGTGCTGATCAAATGTTCTCTTTGTATGCCTTGTTGTCACTTTCCCCTAGCTAACAATGATCCTTTGCATTATCCTTGGACTTTGTGCCCTTTGATCTTTTGTTTTCACACCATTCCCTTCCATAACTCTCTGTCCCCTGACTCTCAGTATGAAGAAGAGGAAACGTCACCCGAAATGTCACCCATTCCTTCTCTCCAGAGATGCTGCTTGTACTTGCTGAGTTACTCCAGCATTATGTGTTTATCCCAATACATTCAATTAGTAAACCCATAAAGTCATACAGCATGGAATTAGGCCCTTTGGCCCAAGTTGTTCATGATGATGATGAAAGATGCCCTAAACACTGCTAGTACATTTACTCACATTTGGCGCTCTAAGTTCATGTACCAGTCCAAGTGTCTGTTAAATGCTGTGATAGTGCCTGCCTCAGCTACCTCCTCTGGCAGCTCGTTCCATATACCCACCACCCTCTGAGTGAAAAGGTTGCCCCTCAGGATCATAATAAATCTTGACCCTCTCACTTATCTGAACCTTGGAGAAATGCCATAGGTGTTAATTGTGCCTCAGTAAAGACCTCCTCACTGTCTCTGCCACCTCCTCAAACTGCAGCTGTAACTTCGGAGCAGGACAAGGAAGCCTTTGTCAGTTGCTGTATGCACCTGTTTCCTGCCTTTGTAATATCCTACCAATGGTTGTCACGCATGAGAAGTTAGGAACACTCTATTCCAAGAGAGACAAACAGATTTAATTTCCCCTTGGCAGAGATCAGCAGGCAGAGAGAGCATGGGACTATGTGATGACAGTAGACTTCACTTAACTGTGTGCATGTTTTTAATCGGGGTTGCCAGTCAATCTTGAAATCTAAAAGGACTCCTTGCCTCATATTCTAGCTGTGACTAACCACAAACTGTAAAGTCCAATTAATCTAATTGATGCCAAGTGAATGATTACTGGGTGACAAGAGAAATCCACAGTTAATAAGGAAGTTCTGATTTACCATTGAAGTTCTGATTTGCAATCCCCAAGCTTTACTAAAGCCAAGTAGCCTACAAACCTGTACGTCTTTGGAGTGTGGGAGGATACCGGAGCTCCAGGAGAAATCCACGTGGTCACAGGGAGAACATGTAAACTCCGTACAGACAGCACCAGTAGTCAGGATCAAACCCGGGTCTCTGGAGCTGTAAGGCAGCAACTCTACCGCTGCGCCACCGTGTCACCCCTTCCACTTGGATTTGTTTGAGATTTTTCCTTAAGCTCCTTCATTACTGTTGTTGACTGAGTCTACCCAGCAACAGGAGACCCTGATTGAAAACTCTGATCCTTGGAACTTGACACCAATGCTTCTGTTAACAAATAACAAGGAAGTTTTGATTTGCCATTGAACCATTTTAAGTTCTGATTTGCAATATTTGCAAGCTAGTAAAACACATATGCAATGAAGGCCTTGCCCTCACTCATCATTGCAACAAAGCCAACCATTGCTGTGCTGAAATATGACATTTATGACCTGGACAGCTCAGGAGGAGTCCTGGTAGAGCTGATCGAGCAGCTATTGTAACTAATGGTGTTCTACTCTGTGTTACAACATTGTCACCATGAGGATACAGCCATTGCACCCAGCTTATGATAGGCAACTGAAGACATGAGGAGGTCGAAATGGAGGAAAAGGAAGGGAGTACTTATGGGCCTGTCCCACTGTACGAGGTAATTCAAGAGCGCTCCCGAGTCTAAAAAAAAAATCAAACTCATGGTAAGCACATAGAATTTACGTAGTGGGTACGTTGGAGCTCGGAACGTCTCTTAGCGGCTCGTAACGCTAACGGCAGGTGCTCGGGAAATGCGGTAAGATCGTGAAGATTTTTCAAGTTCGAATCAGGGGAAACTCGGGAGAACTCTTGAATTACCTCATACAGTGGGACAGCCCCATTAGTCTAGAAGACCCACCTGGATACTGTTACATTAGCTCCAGTCTAAATCCCCTAACAGCAACCACTTCCTCAATGGCTCACAACCTATAGCCACGGCCCTAGATTAGGCCGAAAAGGATTGAAAACTGCCCGTCCAAAAATGTTATTTCATGCTGTAATTTTGTTTTCAATTATCTGATTTTTTTTTTTTTAATTCTTTAATTTTCCAATTATTAAGCAGCAAAGCCAAAATAAAATGTTTTGAAAGCTCGAATTATTTTGATAGAATTATCAGTTATCTTAAAATATGGGCTGTCATCCAAATTGTTGATCAATTTTCGACCGTGGATGATAAAGTTTGTGGAATCACAGCATAACAATGTCTGCTTCACAAAATGCATGAATAAATAACTGCGATAATAACATTGCAAACCAAACTTCGGAGTGAAGGCATGAGAAATCATTAAATCACTCTTGTACACAAATTAGTGCCTACTTCCAAGTTCATCCCTGTCCCAGATAGATAGCTGTTAGATAGAATAGATGTTTCGTGGCTGGACTTGTCACTGGAAGGATTTCAGATGCTCGATGTAAATCCTAGACGAACAAACAAGGGGCTACATTCCACCCCACAGCTCCCTCCTTGTAACCAGATTGAATGAGACGAAGGGACAACTAAGGCAAGGTGGTAGCACGTAATAAAAGAGTTAAGTAGACCAATTGAAAGGTGAAAGTTAAAGGGACTGTATATGCTGAAAATGCAGAATAAAAACAAAGAATGCTGCAAAGACCCAGCTGGAAAGAATGTTTTGGGTCTGTACTCCATCATTGGAATTGGAAGGTCCAGTCGACCATGCAAGGAGAAAATGAATGGTAAAGTAGATGTCAAGTGGAATCCCTAGCCTTTCGGGGTTGGAGGTTGCAGATTGCCAACCTCAGCCAATGCTTGCCCTCTGAATTGTTAACTCCATCAACTGGGATGGCCAGAGGCAGATTTCACCAGCTGACTAATTGGCAGGCTGGTGTAGAGTTGGCAATGGGAGGATGAATATTGTCATCTGAGAGGAGGTAGCAGTTTGTGCTTCACTCTATGGATATACTGCTTCAGAAGTCAGAGAGCAGCCACTGATTTGCTATGAAATGCTGCAACCAATTTTTGCACATGTAATCTGCAACCATGAAGGGCATTGGAACACTAAGCCATTGTGTGGTTGGAGCCATAGCATTGTAGAAAATTATACCACAGAAGGAGAATTTTCATCCCTCGACCCAATTGTGGATGAGACATTATATAATAGCTGGCTCTATAACTGTGCACCCCATGTTGATTACCAGTTTTAAACTTCAAATGATGGGGCTGCATTCTTGCAAAAAATCCCCTCACAAGTTAATACCAACCTTTCTCTTGCTGTTTGAAATTAAATACTGATTTTTTGTTGAGTAGGTTCTGTAGATCTGCTCTAACATGTTAACCAATACTAACATACACCACTATTATCTAAAAACCAGTCCGGGTTTTCATCATGCTGGCACCACTCTTATGAACGATTCCTGGTACAAGCTGCCAGTGGCGATCTGGAAATGGTGATGCCAACATGCTGTGTAACGTCAATAATACTGTTTGATTGTTACTCTGCGTATGTGTTATTTGCTCTACAGGTTCCCGAATAACCTAAAGCGTCACTGTGCATATTGAATGGCCTTCCTCTGTTCTGTCCCAATGGCCCATTGCTCCTTCTCTTTCTCATCTTCTTCTTGCGTATGACATGCACAACCTAAAGTTGTAGGACAACTTGTTCTATTTGATCTTATTTAATTGTGCACGCCGGGTTGATTGCATTCGTCGAAACACGTGAAGGTTGCAATCTCCCACCCCTCTTTCTCATCTGAGTCCACTGAAACAACCTCTTTGCAACCCATCATAATCATTCCTCCTTTCTTTGATCATCAGACACTCATGCCAGGTACATAATCAGGTCAAGATTTCTAAATTATCCTGTGAGTAATATTAATGCCAAGAAAATTGAAATTCTCAATCATTTCCACTTCTCACCATTGACACTGATTGGGGCATTTACTCCACCCTGGCCTCAAGTTGATGACTCACTCCTTCATTTTGTGATGATGACATAATGTCTTAACACCGTGTTTCAAAGCTCTCTATCTCCTACTTGCAGAATTGATATTCCATGGTGTCAAATGTTGTGTCAGAGAAATTAGATAGTATTGTGTGGATATTTACGTATTTACAAGGTCAATTCACGCTCAGCATCCATCCTAACTTCCCATGGCAAGTCTGGTAGGTAAATGCACAAATGCAGTAATTTCTTGAAAATTGCATGGAGGTTGGGATTCAACTTTCTCAACACTAACACTGGAGTAAAGCAAATCATCTGGCAGTCAAGGTGATTCATTACTCAAGTGATAGTTCTCCTGTGCCCAAAATTGTTGGGTTATACACATACTAATGATATCAATTAAACGCATCAAATTCTGCCTCTTTGCACTTAATAGAAGAATGGTCAGTATTAGTATCTGTGTATACTAATGTGGTCAAGAGATCTATGATTTTACAGTGGGTTGTGACAAAATATGTTTGGGAAGCTTCCCATTAGTTATTTTTTAAATAATGTTGTACATATATATGAAACTCAAAAGAATATTTTTAATTACAAAATTAAATTATACTGAGTCATAAAGTCATATTGTAGCTTTGTAAGTCATTGGTTATGCCACATTTGGAGTATTGTGTGTAGTTTTGGTTGCCCCTTTACAGGGAGGATGTGGGGGCTTTGTAGAGGTTGCAGAAGCAGTTTACCAAAATGATGCCCAGATTAGGCATTAGCTATGCGAAGAGGCTAGACAAATGTGGACTTTTGGTTTTGGTTTTCCCTGAAGCATTGGGTATTGAGGGGAGACCTGATTGTAGTTCGTATAATCATGAGCAGTAGACAATCAGAACCTTTCTCTCGGGGTGGAAATGTGAAAGACTAGAGAGGGACAAAGTTTAAAGGAGATGAGCGGGCAAGTCTTTAGATACAAAGAGCTGTACAGTCAGATAGGTAAAGATTAGTAAGATTGAACGAGAACTTACCAGTTCGAAGGTTGATCGTTATTTCATGAGGAGTCGCGGTGAGGGATTTCGTGAAGAGCCCGCCGGCGCGCATGCTCGACATTCTTCAAAGTAGCAGTGTGGAATCACAGAAAACAGTAACAGAAATGACTTGGCATAGTAAGATGAAAGAAACTCAAATTACCAGGTGAAGGTGATTGAGGGTTGGGCGTGGAGGGCACGAAATCCCTCACCGCGACTCCTCATGAAATAACGATCAACCTTCGAACTGGTAAGTTCTCGTTCAATCTTACTATTTCATTTCGGAGTCACGTGAGTGACCGTGAAGACTTCAAAGCTTCTGTGATTACACGCCCTGGACCACGTCCATGCTGTCACACCACTAGCAGGGATGGATGGGAGGAACAAACTTGCTCAATAGTTCATACTGTAAAACAAGAGCATATTTATTAACAACAAATCAAAAACCCCTCATGCGGGGACACCTCCACGTTCTCGACCTGCATTTAGCACGGCTTCCGCGAACTGTAGAGGAGCAGCAACAGGCTTCTTATAAAAACGCTGAAACACAGCTTCATTAGCCCATCCTGCTGTGGCGAGAATATGGTCCATGGGCACCTCCATGACCCTCGCCGCCGACGTCGATGCAGCCCTGGTGGAATGAGACTTGAACACATTAGTGTCGATACCTGACTTACCCAAGACGACCCGGAGCCACCTGGATATCGCCTGGACTGTCACTCGATGATGAGGTCTCTTATGAGTGACATGCAGGTATCTCTCCACTCCTCTGATGCATGCCGTCACCTTGACGTAGTGACGGATATGGGAGGCTAAACACAGCCTAGCATCTGCGGGGTATGCCGGGAACTTCAGCTGCAGCGCTGTGCACCCAGGTCTATGCTGCTTTAGTAGCTCATCAACGAAGAAGACTACTTCTGTAGGGGTAGACATCATTCTGTCGACACGTAGTTTATGGAGTGTCTGTACCCTCTGTGCTGAAGTCAGCGCTAGTAACATCACCAGCTTCATGGTGAGCTTGTCCAGCTGGAGCCCTTCCATGGGGGACCACGTCCTGAGCAGGGTTAAAACGTCCCTGACATCCCAGGTGATATTGTAGCGTGGTGTAGGCGGATTCATATTGAATATACCCCGCATGAGCCTGGACACTAGCCTGTTGGATCCCACCTCAATCTTGAGGTAGAATGACAGCGCGCTCCTGGCGCTGTTGATGGCACTGTAACTTAAGTGTTCATCATGGTGCAACCCCACAAGGAATTCCAGGACGTCGGTTATAGTCACGGCATCGTACGTGATGCGAGAGCGGCTGCAGAAGGCTTCCCACTTCTTGATGTGTGAGCGGTATCTTCGCCTTGTGGACTCTCGGCACGATGCCGCAATGGTATCCATGGTCCGAGTTGAGAGGCCGTAGTGGGCTAACGGCCAGTTCAAAACCTGCAAGCCAACAAATTTAAATAGCCATGGCAGGGATGTGGCTCCCCTGAGACAGGGTGAGTAACTAATTCTGGGCAACCCTTTAAAAGGACCCAAGGCTCACTGAGCATGTCAAAGACCACCGGATACCACGGCTGTGTAGGCCAGTCGGGTATAATAAGGATGCCCTTAGCTGCATCCATCTGAATCTTTCGTAATACCCGACTGATGAGGCAAAACGGGGGGAATGCATAGAAAAACCAATTCCCCCAGTCCAGCGAGAATGCATCTAGCGCCATAGCCCCAGGATCTGGTTCCCACGAAACGTAGGTTGGTACCTGATGGTTCAACCGGGACGCAAAAAGGTCAATATCCGGTTTCCCAAATTTGGCTGTGATTTTGGTAAAAATTTCAGGATGCAACATCCATTCAATATTGTCATTGAACTTGCGTGACCTGGCGTCCGCCACAGTATTAAGCTCACCTGGCAAATAGGTAGCTGAAATCCAAATGTCTCTCTGAACACACCAGAGCCAAATTGAGTTAGCCAATTTATCACATGAAACTGACCTGGTACCGCCCATATGGTTTAAATATGCCACCGCTGTGGTGTTGTCTATTTGGAGACGGACATGTGCCCCAAAAACCTTGGAACAATAAGCACGAAGTCCGTGGAATGCTGCAAGTAGCTCCAAATAGTTGATCCCTTGTGACAACAACATAGTAGCCTCAAGGGTATCCCATCTGCCCCCGCAACTAGAGGAATGATCCGTAGCTCCCCAGCCATAAGAGCTCGCATCAGTTTGCAAGTATACCACCGGATTAGCCTCAATGACAGGCTTAAACAAGTTACTAATGTGGCGCACCCACCATCGTAACTCATCCATCGCTTCAGGCGGCAGCTGCATTGGTCGATCATAATGACCAGTGTGCTGTCTTAACGCAGCGATCTTGGCACTTTGCAAATTCTGATAATGCAAAGGCCCATATCGGGCTGCCGGAAACAATGCTACAAGTTTGCCAATTACTGTAGCTGTATGACGAATCGATGGTATACCAGTGGTGATTAAACCTTGACACACCTGGGTGACCTCCTCAACCTTATTAGGTGGTATGGTGACCCTCATGCGAATAGAGTCCACCGTAAACCCCAGATAATCAATTACCTGGGAGGGGCAGAACTTTGATTTGGCTGGATGGACAATGAATCCCAGCTGCTGAAATAAATTGACTGCAGCTGCAACACCCTGTTGAGCCAATTCCAGGGTGTGGCCCACAATTAAGATATCATCTAAATAGGCCGTAACTATATGATGTCGTTGTCGTAAATAAGCCATAATTGGCTTCACCAATTTAGTGAATAATCGAGGGGCTGTGGTAAGCCCATTGGGCAAAGCCCTATATTGCCAGAGTTGACCCATCCAGATAAATTTCAGAAACCTCCTATAATATTTTTGAATGGAAACAGTATAGTACGCATCTTGTAAATCAATGCATGCCATAAAGCAACCATGTGAAATCAATGATTTGGCTGTTTCAAAAGTGTCCATTTTGAAATGAGTATATGTTACAAAAGTATTTAAACTAGTCAGATCAATAATGACCCGACAGCCTCCATCCTTCTTAGGTCGAGTGAATATATTGGAAACAAATTCCACGGGCTCATGAACCGTTTTCTCTATCACTCCCTTCTGCTCTAGCCTCAAAATTTCCTTATAGCCTGCTGCCTGTTCTGCAGCAGACAATTTAAATGTACGACCAGGCCTGTGCTGGGATGGAGGAATGTCCCCATTAAGAAACTCAATGCTGTGACCCTGCACATTTCGTAACACATACTCATCACCAGTAATATCACCCCATGCACCCAAAAAGAACCGAAGGCGCCCACCAACATGTGAGGTTAAACAAAGAGAAAAAAGAGAACCAGACCGCCTCACCTCCGCGGTTACCGGCGGCCCTTGACACGTGTGGGTGATACGTGGAGGTGCTGGGTTGGCTTGAGGGCGCGGCGTCCTCATCTTCCACCAGGGTTTCTGTCGACCTTGTCCTAAAAAAGCCCCCTCGTGCTGGGGTGGTTGGTAACGAGGTGGAGCTGGAGGGTAGGTCCTTGTAGAGGTGCTGGCAGATCCTCGTGGTCGAACAAGCGGAGCTTTCGAGCCCGACGGCGTGGGGGCGCTGTGAGGGCGCATGAGTCCCACCGTTTTGGCTTGTTCGTCAAGCTCTTTGACCCTCTTAGAGAGATCTTCGCCAAAGAGCTGACGGGGCGGCGGCGGCGGTTTGCACAACCCTGCAAACTTAGGGTTGAGCGCCGGGCGGATGCTGTTTTTGCGGAACCCATTTATTTCATGCTGAGTTGCACACAGCAGAGCGAGAGCATCCTCCTGGTCCAAGTTTAACTCATCCCCATCAACCGACCGCACAAAGGCGGTAATACCGGCCGTGAGGAGCTTCAGGATCCGCTGAATTTTCAGCTCCTGTTGACGGATAGCCGCACTGATGTTGCCCCATATCGGCGTATTGACCACAGGCACGTTGAGGGAGTTGCAGTTGGCTGGAGCCTTGTGACGGCTCATGGCCTGCATGAGAACCTTCTCCTGTAGCTGATGGTTGTTGAGGAAGTCCACTGTGGCTGCCAATTTTGAATTCAGTGGAAGCCCAGATGAGTGTGGGGCCGTGAACTTAGTGGCCACATCGAGAAGGCCCTCCGCTGGTAAATCGGACGGAGGTGGGATGGGGTCGACCAAAACCTCCTCTTCCTGCTGCTCCAGGCTGATGGTAGAAGTTGGTGAAACAGCCCTGTGCCTGTCGCTGCTGGACGCTTGCTGCTGTTGACCATGAAGCAGGAGCTCCAGCAGCCGCTCCATCCGGTCAATACGCCCTTCACCCTGAACACTCAGGTGGTCGGAGTCCTCCGGCTCTGAAAAATGGCCGGGGCCCCTATCATCGGCCCGCACCTCATCGAGGCCCACCCGGTGCCGGTAGTCGTCGCTAGCAGCCGCCGAAGCGAAACTGCGCGATTCCTGCGCGGGCGTGTTCAACCGCCTCCGTTTAGCGGGAGCGGACGCCGCTGCCACTAAGGGCACTTGCGGCGTGATGTCGGCACCAGCCGCAGCCTGGATACCTGATAGCCGCGCAGGCTTGCCGGCAGCCCACATCGTGGACCTCGCCGACGCATGGTCTCGCCCACCCATCCATGGGGGGCTCGGCGACCGTGACGAGACCCGACTCAACCGACTCGTCCCGGCGTCGAGAGTTGGGGGGCGTCGACTGGACCTCACAGCCGCCCCGGGTCCCGTCCTAGAACCTGACCGCTCCTCGGCGGCAGGTGAAGCCTTAGCCCCAACAGGGTTAGACTTTCGGGCTCCTGCCCTTCCCCTCCTCGGAGGGCTGGGTGAAAAGGGTCGTGCAGCCGCACGCACCCTTCTGCTCGAGGCCGTCAGCAAGCCTGCTGACGACCTGACTGCCATGGCAGGGTCCTCCTGCTCTGGCGGCACACCACACTCCTCCTCGTCGAACTCCTCCGAGCTGTGGTGTGCTGGCGGATCCGGACCTGTGAACACAGAGCTCACCGACATTTCCGCCCCTGTCCCGACCTGCGCTGCAGGTACTGCCGATATCACTGGCTCCGGGACTGTTGACCGGCGACTTCGTCCAGACGTTCTCCGGCCTCTAGAACTCCCATCCATGTCCTTGCTGCGAAAACAAAACGCAACAAGAACCACCAACTTAAGGTAGAGTACTTACCTCAGTGGTTCCCTTATGAAGGGCTGGCGAGGAGCGCGCTCCACCGTGACTCCGAAATGAAATAAAGGAGACATGTGGACATTTCTTTGCACAGAGAGTGGTGGATGCCTGGAATGCACTGCCAGGGGTGGTGGTGGGAGCAAATATGATTGTGGTATTTAAGAGGCTTTTAGACGGATATGCAGGGAATAGAGGGATATGGATCACATGCAGGCAGAGATTAGTTTAACTTGGTCGCATGCTCAGCACAGACATTGTGGACTGAAGGGCTTGTTCCTGTACCGTACTTTTGTTCTACACTGTATGAAATAGCATTATTCATCAGGTCATGAAATAAAACAATATCATTGGCGTAGTGGTGATGAAAGTTGCTACTGCATAAGCAGATCTTAAAAATAATTGATAAACTCTCTCAACTCTCTCTTTTTTTTTTTTTTTTTTTTTTTTTTCCATTTCAAAAACTTTATTCAACACAAATCATAAAATACAACACATCAAAACACAATCAAAAATCACACTATAATGAACAGATCATTGTAGTACAGCAGTACATTCATTTATAATCGCCTCAACCCCACGCGGCGACCAGCGCTGACGGAAGGCCTCCAGAGTCCCCGTGAACACCGCGTGTTCCCTCTCCAGGGACACACGTGCACGGACGTAGGCCCGAAAGAGGGGCAGGCAGCCGACTCTCGCCAGACCGTCGACCGCCCGCTGCCTGGACCCACGAATGGCCATCTTGGCCAGGCCAAGGAGCAAACCGACAGGTAAGTCCCCCCCCCACACTCGGCTCTCCCCACTCCCCGCCTTGTGTCCAAACACCAGGATTGTGGGGCTAAAATGCAGCCAGAACTTGAGGAACAACCCCTTCAGATATTGGTACAGGGGCAGTAACCTCACACACTCCACATACACATGGAATACGGTCTCCTCCTCTCCGCAGAAAATACATGCGGCAGACGAGCCCGTGAACCGACTCAAAAGTTTATTACAAACCACCGCTCCATGCAGCACTCTCCACCCCAGGTCCCCAATATAAAGGGGTACAACTCCCTTATAGAAGGACCCCCACTTGGGCCCCCCGCCGCCTTCGGATGGTAACACCGTCCTCCATGGTGAGTCAGGACGGGAGACGAAGGCACGGTGGTTCAGAATGTGCAGGAGCATCCTGTACAGTGCGCGTCTCCTTGCATCACAAAATGGCATGCTGGTCATCTCAGAAAGGCAGCTCAGATTATGCGGAGCCGGAGGCCGAGAAATATCCCGAAGCCTAGGCCCGATGAGCAGATCTGACGGAGCAGGGGTAAGCTCTATCTGAACCACTCTAGGCCCGCGCCTCTCCTCGACAACCACCATGACAGGATGAGGACCAGCCACACCCGCAGCCACAACATCCCCCTCTCCTCGTGGAACAACACTCTGGCTGAACACCACCAAATTCCTCACTCTTAACACATCCCTATAGAAAACAGGCAAGCCCCTTAGAGCGGGTCGACTGACACCCGCCACCGGGAGCCGCGAGACCCCCCTTAGGCAACGACCCTGACGAAAAAAATACGTGGCCAGAGCGTGCCATCTGGGAGGGTTCTCTACATACATGTATCTCCGCAGAGTCCTGAGACGGAGAGCCGCCACCTGGGTGCGCACGCACACCAAGGACTGGCCGCCCTCCTCTAACGGAAGACTCAGGACCGCCGCGGAAATCCAATGCTTCCTATTTCCCCAAAAGAAATCCACCAGCTTCTTCTGTATAGCAGTTACAAATATAGAGGGCGGGACAAGAGTAGCCAGCCGGTACCATAACATAGAGGCCACCAGCTGGTTTATGACCAGCACCCTCCCCCGAAAGGAGAGAACTCCAAGCAGGCCTGACCAGCGCCCCAGCCGAGCAACCACCTTCGTCTCCAACTCTTGCCAGTTAGCCGGCCAAACATCCTCAGTGGGACTCAGGTACACCCCCAGATAGAGGAGGTGCGTGGTACTCCACGCATACAATGCCATCTCCTCCGGCAGGGAGTCTACCCGCCACTGACCCACCAAAAGTCCAGAGCACTTACTCCAGTTAATCCTAGCAGAAGATGCAGCCGAGAATATCTCCTGGCAGTCACGCATCCTCCGCAGGTCACCAGGATCAGTGAACATAAGAAGTACGTCATCGGCATACGCCGATAGAATCACCTCAACCCGCGGGCCAGGTAGGGCCAGGCCTGTCAACCTCCTCCGAAGAAGACACAGGAACGGCTCCACACAGACCGAATACAACTGGCCCGACATAGGGCACCCCTGGCGGACCCCCCTCCCAAAATGAAAAGGAGATAGCACCGCGCCATTAACCTTTACAAGACACTCCGCAGCAGCGTACAAAAGCCGGACCCGGGCCACGAAGTGTGGTCCAAACCCAAACGCTTGCAACGTCCCAAATAGGTATTCATGCTCTACCCTATCAAAAGCCTTCTCCTGATCAAGAGACAGAAAAGCAGCTGACTCACCAGTACCCTGGACTAAATGAATCAGGTCCCTAACCAGGTGGATGTTATCCTGGATGGACCGGCCAGGGACTGTATAAGATTGATCAGGATGAATCACTTGATGCAGCACGGAGCCCAGGCGATTTGCCATTGCCCGTGCAAAAATTTTATATTCTGTGCAAAGGAGAGAGACTGGACGCCAATTCTTCAACAAACGGAGTTCGCCCTTCTTAGGCAGCAAGACAACAACCGTCCTACGCCACGAGAGAGGCATCACTCCAGTCGCCAGACTCTCCCCCAAAACCAACATATAGTCACCCCCTAGGACGTCCCAGAATGCTCTAACAAACTCCACCGTCAACCCATCCAGCCCGGGGGACTTACCCCTCCTGAGCTGATGCAAGGCGCGAGTCAACTCCTCCAAAGATAAGGGGCCATCAAGAAGATCAGCCTCCCCCCTATCTACGGTCGGTAGACCCTCCCACAGATCTCGCTGAGCCTCCACACTGAATCCTTCCGCAGAGAACAGGGTCCCATAAAAGGACCTAACCAAGGCATTAATCCTCTCTGGATCAGTGACAGAGGAGCCGTCATCTGCAAGCAACTCCACGAGCTGTTTTCGAGCTCCCCGCCCCTTCTCCAAAGAGAAAAAGAAAGGCGACGCTCGGTCCAGCTCATGCAGCATCTGGACCCGAGACCTCACATAAGCGCCTCGAGATCGCTCAAGCAGCAGACTCCTCAAAACCTCCTTCTTCCTCTGAAACTCTCCCCATTCGCTGGAGTCTTCACCAAACTGACCCAGGCGAGACTCAGCGTCCTGTATCTCCCTCTCCAGCTTCTCGACCGCTGAGTCCCGCCTCCCAGTCGACCCCCATGTATATTCCTTACAAAAGAGACGGATGTGAGCTTTACCCACATCCCACCACTGCCTAAGGGAAGAGAAGCACCTCTGCCTCTCTCTCCACTTCACCCAAAACCGAGTGAATGACTCCCGGAAACACCGATCCTCCAGCAGCCTGTTGTTAAAGTGCCAGTACGCGGACCCAGCCCGAGCGCACGCTGGATTGAAATCCACACGCACCAGACAATGGTCCGAGCACGGCACCAGCCGCATTGAGGCCGCTGAGACACGGGAAACAAACGCTCGGGAAATATAAAACCGATCAATGCGGGAACCACCGCCCTCAGACCTCCGCGAAAAAGCAGTGGAATCAGGGTGAAGGTCCCTCCAAACATCAACCAACTCAAAGGAGTCAATCAAGCCTCTCAGCTTCTTCGCTACAGCAGGCGCACACTGAGTACCAGAACGGTCCCGCACCTCAAGTGTGCAATTAAAGTCCCCACCAAGGAAGACACACTCTCCCCTATCAATAGTGCCCAACAGAGCATTCACCTCCCGAAGCAGGCCGGCCTGCATCGTGCCGGAGCTAGGGGCATACACGTTAATGAAATGCAACGGCATGCCATCCAGGCTCACGGCCAGATGGAGCAAACGTCCTGGCACCACTTCCTGCACTTTTAAAATGCTTGGCAGAAAATTTGGGGCCAACAAAAAAGCCACCCCACTCGAATTTGAGCTGAGATGGCTCATATAAACCCTCCCTTCCCACTCCAGTTGCCAGGTAGGTTCATCACTAGCAACGGTATGTGTCTCTTGCAGATAACAAACTGCAAATCTCCCCTCCCTTAGGGCTGATAAGAGCTGAAATCTTCGAAAACTCGCTCTACTCCCATTTAAATTTAATGTAGCTACTGTGAATGTGTAGACACATTAGATTGTGACCCTCACACTCCCTGTAGTCACAGGAGGTCCTTTTCTGAGGACCTTCAACAAACCCCAAAACTGCCCCAAATCCGAGTCAGAAAGACCACTATCCTTGTTACTAAGGATAGCCTCGAGACTCTCCCGCACATCTTGCCAAACCTCCCATCTCCTTGTAACGGCCCACCATAATGTTTTGGGAGCACGACTTATTTTTAAGAACTCTCGCACCTCAACAATAAGCTTCGCCTCAGACACGGCCTTGGAGTCTGGGCTCTCAGCCAACCCGCTCGCACCTGAATCAACAACCTCAGAAAGACCAGAACTGTCTGACACATCACACTCTGAGCCCCCCCCACTGGCCGCATCGCTATCCTCCTCCACAGCCATGACACGACCACCCGGATCAATGCTGGGGGTGGGTCCCAACACCCCTACCTGAGACTCGCAGCCCTCTGAATGGCTGGGCTCCTGCACGCTACCATCACCCTCCTCCTCTGGGCCTGGGGAAGCAACAACAAGAGGCATCCCCAGGGCTTGTGGAACACTGGCACCCTCGGAGTCTGAAAGAGGATCACGTCCCATAACAGCCCTGACCTCCACATCATCCAGAGTGCCCTCTCCACAGGCATCACCCAGAGAATCACCACCTGCCATTAACCTCACCCCAGTCAACTCATCCGGTGAGGCATCCCGCCCCCCAGCACCTCCACTGGCACTGATATGGAGCACAGACTTGAACGACAACACCCCCGAAACTCCCCCCTCAGCCTGACTCTGCACATCCCCCGTCACAGAGGGCACACTACCAGAGGAGCCAACCACGTCACCTACCGTGCTAGCACCCTCAGTAGGCCTCTGAAACGAGGGGACCTCATCCGACCCAGAGGGTACACACCCAAGGGAGCTAACCACAGCATCCGCCGAGATAACTCCCTCAGAGGGCCCCTGAAATGAAGGGACAGACTCCCGCCCAGTGGACACAACTCCACCGGAATCAACTTCAGCACCCAGTCCGGTGACACCCGCTGTAGATCCATGAAGAGAAGGCCCAACCACCGACCCAGAAGACACCGGGTCAAGACCACTTTCAGCCACCTCAGTGGTGGAAAGCCCGGAGAAAGACATCCCCTTCGCTCTGGACCCACGCCCTTCCTCCTCTTCACCAGGCAAATGCCTCCTTTTAGTCCCACTCGCATGCGGAGGTGCGGTAACCTCCATAAGGGAAGGGTCATCCGCCTCCACATTACCCCCAACCACTTTGCCACCCACACGTTTAGACTTCTTTCCCCCCTTCCGAGCCACCACAACTCCCCCCTGGGCCCCAGCAGGTGCAGTCTGCACCACACTGGAGCCAAACTCACCCGATTGCACTTTCTTCGCTCGGGCAGCCCTATCCCTCTCCTTCTTCTTATTATGCTTCCCCTGCTTCTCCCAAAACCCCCCCTCAACACTCCCCTCCTCCTGCGCCCCACCTCCATCCACCGCCACAGGCGCAAGACGTAGGGGACGTGGGGGGCTTGGGCTCTCACTGCCCAGGGTCCCCAAAGCGGAACCTCTGGACCCAGAAGGCTTAGCACTGCCGCCCCGGGTCACCAAGGCAGAACTGGCAACCTCAGCCGGGTCAGCAGTACCACCCCGCGCCGCTGAGGTTTGACCAGCCACCCCAGATGGGCCAGCAGCGCTTTCCTGGGCCACTGCACTAGAACCTCTAGCAGTGCCCCCGCGAAAAAGACACTCCCTACGGAGATGTCCAAATTCGCCGCACGCATGACACCGTGCCTTTCCCCAACTCCAACGCACGGTTCTGGGTACACCCTTATGCACCACCTCAAAACTCCCCTCGGCACCATCCCCCTCACCCACCTTCATGAACACCCTCCTCTTGAAACTGAAGACCCCTTTTTCCTCCGGGTCCCCCCCGGGATGCAAGAGACGAAAACATTTAGACCGCACCTCCCCGAACTTGGACAGGTGTGGAATAAGCACTGCATCCGAAAAATAAGTGGGGCAGCTCCGCAGGAGAACCGGTCTCACCCTGGATACCCACGGATCCACCTGTACGTGGACCCCCCCCACTGAGATCCCCTCCTCCAACGCTCGGGCCACACACTCCCGGGTCTTAAGTATCATCTCCACCTTTCCCCTTTCGAGCTCAGAAGAGACAATAGCCCCCCTCCCAAGAAGTTCATTCATGGCCTTCGTAATTACCCCCCTAGACATCATAGGCCCAGTTTGAACAGAAATACCAAAACTGTCCCCATCCAAGTCAACATGAGGCTCAAGCTCAGATGGCCTCGCACCCGCCACTGATGCCGTCGCTGCGTAGGTCCGGACCTTCGGCCGCGCCCCTTCCATCGCCATCCTCACAGAGGCACAAACCAGCTCCAAGCCCCTCAGCAGCACAGCTCCAAGTTAAGTCCCAGAGACAGTCACAGTCAAAGACAGGCAGCAGAAAACAGAAACCTCCAGCTGAAGCAGGAAAGTCCCCAGGTTCGTCCACAGCCAAGAGCAGCTTACGGGAAACTCGATCCCAGTCGCGCTGGACGCAAAAGTACCTTCTTCACATTAAGCCAGGCAGCCGCACTGACAAAATGACTTTAGGGCAGAGAAGCGGAGCCAAAAACGACAAAGACACCGCACAACTTCAGCCCACTGAGATCACAGGCACTCTTGGCAATCCGCCAACGCCAACCGCACCCTCGACAATGTGGAGAAACTCAGGAATCTTCACACAGATGGAGGCTCCCCAGACCAGAGAAAAGCTTCAACAGCCCAACAATAAGTTGAACTATGAAGCCCCTCTGTGTCTGTGCCCTCATCGACAGCAAAGTCCTTGAAAGGCAGCTTCAATCCTTCACAACTGCAGAGCTGAGAAGAAAACACGACCTCTCTCTCTCTCTCTCTCTCTCTCTCTCTCTCTCTCTCTCTCTCTGTCTCTCTCTCTGTCTCTCTCTCTGTCTCTCTCTCTCTCTGTCTCTCTCCCTTCAAATATCATCACTGTGCTAAGATTGAAATCTCGAGATAAGAGAGGATGATGTGCTTTTGATCTGCTATCAATTCCAAGGGGGGATTCCAATTTTGAATTCCTTTAAGCTGCCCTCGAAGCAACTGATGCTGATCTGCTCTAGATCACATAGGAGGTTGTCGTGGTGATAATTATACCAACCTCCAGCATTGGCAAACTTCTCAATGGGAGCCAGGCAAAATGATTTTAAAAATCTCTGTTGTCCCTGACCAGAGTCAGCATCACTTTTGTCAAGTTGCCGTCATGGAAAATGCTGATGCCAATTGTATATTCTGGCTTAGTTGTGTTTTGGAAAATGCCAGATATTTTTCTGTGAATCACGTGTGTCATAATAGAGCGATCGCTGTCAATACCATTATATTTTATGGTCAAAATGTTATAATTGATTTTGATCGTGTTGCAATCTTTTTAATTTTCATTGTTCAGAAACCTACATTCATTTCTATCCGCCTAGATTTTTCCATTGATGCTCGATAGGGTTTTTGCCCATCGCTCCATAGCTTTCAACACAACCTTGGTTTGGGCCACAGTCCAAGTCAAGTCCAGTCAAGTCAAGTTTATTTGTCACATACACATACGGGATGTGCAGTGAAATGTAAAGTGGCAGTGCCTGCGGACTTTGTGCAAAAACAAACAAACAAACAACCAACCAACAAACTACAAACAGAATGGAACAGAATCACATGTTCTTTTCCATATTAAATATTGTGGGCCATATTGTGGTACTGTAAAGTTAGTAAAGTTAGTCCCTGGTGAGATAGGAGTTTACAGTCCGAATGGCCTCTGGGAAGAAACCCCTTCTCATCCTCTCCGTTCTCACAGCATGGCAACGGAGGCGTTTGCCTGACCGTAGCAGCTGGAACAGTCCGTTGCAGGGGTGGAAGGGGTCTCCCATTATCTTATTGGCTCTGGAGTTGCACGTCCTGATGTATAGTTCCTGCAGAGGGGCGAGAGAAGTTCCAATAGTGCGTTCGGCCCAGGTAGGAACCATACTACCGGGAGAGCTGTCTGCCACTGTCTAAGGTGGAAATTACGCAGTGGGCATTAATACCATATGGAATGACTCAAAATGTTGGAGTAACTCATGCAGCATCTTGATCCGTTTCGGGTCGAGACCCTTCTTCAAAGACTCGAAAAGTCACATTCCTTTTCTCCAGAGATGCTGCCTGACCCGCTAAGTTACTCCAGCATTTTGTGTCTATCGTTCGTGTAAACCAGCATCTGCAGTTTCTTCCCACACATTGATACCATATGCTGTGCTCACTGCCTTTTTCTGGCAGTGATAGCTGGTGGGACTCACTGAAATGGCAGAATTCACTGAGATACCCTTCATTGCCTATCACTACCACCATCATCCCATATGGATCCATTTCAATTCATTCTCCTGATTCATTCTGTCGGGGTATGGTGGCATTGTCATTGTATTACTGGACTAGCAGACTAATGAGTCCGATTATTTGACTGACTGGCGAATATTACATTTAAAATAGTTGAATTGACAAAAACATTGGGCAGCTTCCAACCCAGCAGTATGAGTATTGATTTGTAACCCTTGTTTTCCCTTTTTCTTCATTCCTCCCCCATCCTAGTTCTCCGACCAGTCTGACTGTCCTCCTGATTAAATTTATCTTTGTATGCCTTGTTGTCATATTCCCTTAACTAACCATGATCTGTTCAACATTTTTCATTCACTATGATTTCTCGTTTTCACACGGTATCCTTACATATCTCTGTGTCTCCCTCTCCCCGGACTCTCAGTCTGAAGAAGGATCTCGACGTCTCGGCGTCATCCATTCCTTCGATCCAGAGATGCTGCCTGTCCCGCTGGGTTTACTCCAGCATTTTGAATCTATCAAATTTAATTTAAAAAATAGTTTGTAACCATGAAACTGTCAAGTTGCAAAAAATCCTTTCAGTTCACTTCTGAGTAGGATACCTGTCATCCTTCTCTGTTCTGGTACATATTAGGCAAAGTAATTGCCTTTGAATTGTTTAATCTAGGACTGAGGAGTTAGGGCTAGATATTAAACACTGCCATTATTTCTACAGTTTGCACTTCAAGAGGGAATACATAACACAAAATAAATAATGATTATTTTTAATGAAATAATGAAGTTTAAAACCCTACTTCTTTCTTGCCCTGCCAAAATAAAGGAATAAAATAAATAATTATATTAATAAAATACAATGTCAATTAGTCTGAAATGAACAGAATGTTCCATTGGCCATTTAGTTATGCTTTATACCATGTGAATGAACACTTTCATTTAATGAATCTAAAGAAAACAGCTCCAAGTGTCCTTTAAGTAAATCAGCAGGGGAACAAGTTAATACGTAATATTTAACTTAAAATGCGCCATCTAGCATCTTGAAGTACGAGCGGTGAAAGCTATCCAAGAAGAATGCAGATTAAACCAGATAAAAGATAAATGAGCAGGCCTTACGATGATAGAATCATCATATGTGTATCTGGCCCAAAACAAAATGTATGGGCTTTATCCATTCCTCCTCCAAGCAATTACAGGTTTTTATTAAAATAATGGAAGCCATTAACATCAAAAGCTGCAGAAATGGGCCCAATCAGCAACGTAAAACAGGAAAGACAAGACAAAACACTGAATGTCAACCCTTTGTTCGTATTTAGATTTGGAATGTGAATCCTCCTGCTGCAAGGATTCAAGAAATAAAGTTATTGTATAAGTTAAGATGCTGGAGTAACTCAGCGGGACAGGCAGCATCTCTGGAGAGAAGGAGTGGGTGACATTTCGGGTCGAGACCCTTACCTTTATTGGTCAGGGGATTGAGTATAACAATTGGGAAGTTATGTTGCAGCAATATAAAACCAGTTCCTTGTTTCGACATTCAAAGAAAAAACTTTGGTTAGGTTACATTGGGAATATTGTGTGCAGTTCTGGGCACCACGCTATTCGAATGATGTGGAGACTTTGGAGAAGGTGCAGTAGAGTTTAACCAGAATGTTGCTGGGATTGGAGAGAATTTGTTATAAAGTCATAGTCATAGAGTCATACAGCATGGAAACAGGCTGTTCAGCCCAACTTGTCTATGCTGAACAAGGTTTACACTAGTTCTACCTGCACTTGTTTTGCCCATACCCCTCAAAACCTTTCCTATCCATATACCTATCTAAATGTATTTTAAACATTGTTATGGTACTTGCCACAATTATCTTCCCTGGCAGCTGCATATGCCCACTAACCTCTTTGTGGAAAAATATGTCACTCAGGCTCCTATTTAAACCTTTGGTCTCTCACCTTAAACATGTCCTCTACTTCTTGATCCCCCTACTCTGGGTAAAAGACTCACCCTAGTTGCACCATCGGGGTAATGCCAATGTTGTTATTCTGTAGTAACAAGGAACTGCAGATGCTGGTTTACCAAAGAAAGACACAAAAAGCTGGAGTAACTCAGAGGGTCAGGCAGCATCTCTGGAGAATGTGGCGGGTTGTGGAGAAGCCGAGGCCGGACACTTGCAGGTCAGCGCCCGCGGCCGATGGAATCGGCGGCCCCTGGGTCAACAGAGCTGATGGTTGAGGCCTGGGTTGATGCCACGGAGTCGTCCAGAGAGGGCCTGACTGCAGTAGTGGAGAGGTTGGGGCGGCGATCAATGATGGCGCCGTCGGACGGACGAGCATGGACCATGTGGAAGTGAGGACGGCGCTGCCGGGGAAGGAACAAAAGAGGACCCGGCATAGGGGGGCTACCGTGAGGGAGGGGGAAATGTAATGGAGGGCCTGACGTGAGGGGGTGGAGGGGGGAGAACAATTGGGGCCTGGCGCAGGGGTACTTTGTAACTTTGTAAGCGACCTTTATGGCCGACTATTTGCATACCTTAGGTATTCAAGCAGATAGTTTTACTGTGACATGTCACATGTGACAATAAAGTATTCATTCATTCACTCATTGGATAGGTGACTCTTCAGGATCCTTCTTCAGATGCTTCTTTTGTTATTCCTTATCTGGATATTCCTTGCTATTCATTTATTCTGCAACAAATGTGCCTGTAATGTTTTACCACAGCATTTTTACAGGATGTAAGTTTGGAGGCCAGGATTATCACTCTGTCATGTGGAGAATGAATGTGAGAACACATTCATTAAACTCTCATGAACTTCATTTATCAAGAGAATGTTGATATCCCAGAGTTTCAATTTGATTCCTTGAATGAGTCTGGGAAACCCCATATCTATCAAGTGTGGATTCTGCAATCTGAATCTTTTTGCAGTTAGGAAGAATTGGACAATTCGTCACCAGGAAATGACGTTGAAGAAGAAGGAAGCCTTCAACTGAGATGCAGACACTGTCATGAAAGAGGTGGTGATACACCACAGTCCATCGTAAACAATATGGAACAATGGGTGAAAATTGTCAACAACTCTCTCCACAGAAGAGCTGTACGGCATGTTTGGAAGTGATAAGGCAGGCACACAGTTGCTATGCTCAACGAGAATCACAAGGAATACCATTTGCAATTCATTGAATATTATTTTGGGGAAATACAGTATTTATCAACAGAGAAAGTAGAATATGCCAATTTTCTTTCTTTCAGTTCCTTACCTTGCCAGAGACGCGATGTTTCCGGATCGTGTCTCTGGTCGCTTTGTGGCCTATCATTGATGGAGCTGGAGGCCTCCTCGGACTGACCTTGGGCCCCACTGCGGGGCGTGGACTTAATAACGGAGCCGATCCCTTGCCTGGGATAGCTCCAACCGCGGCCTGCGTACTTACCGTCAATGTAGATGATATGTGTGTACACCTTTAACAGGTGGAGTAGGAGTCGACAAGCACCAGAAAATGCTTGCCGCGCCATTTGAAAATGTCAGTCGCCAGCGCAGACCAGGGAAGGTCTGGAGCAGGCTGCTGCAAGAGGGGCTGCCGTTGCTGTTGCGGGGCGAGGCTGTTGCAAGTAGGGCACGAGGAGACCCTGTCCCGGAAGTAGCGAGCCATATCAGGCCAGTAGAACTGGCTCTGAGCGATGGAAAGAGTGGCTTCGGCCCCGGGATGGCCACGATGAGCAGTTTTTTTTTTGTTTGTTTTTTATCTTTACTATTTACTTTATTAATTAAACACACACATCACTGCGCTAGCTGTACGTGGTCTGTCACGAACACTAGAGAGAGAGCTAGGGGTGGGAAGGTCACAGTTATACTTGATTATGGGGGAGTGGTTAGCAAGGGCTACGTCGCTACTGTTAAAGGTGTACACACATATCATCTACAATCAAGAGTTCGTAGTCTCGGGAGAGGCTAGTCGGGAGCTCCAACAAAAGCAGAGGCACAACCAGCCCCGACGCGGGGTTTGATCGCCGGCGCTGGGGTGCTGACATCCCGCCAAAGCAGGACCTGGATCGCCCTGAGGCGGAGTGCCCAAACGCCACCAGCTACGGGAGTGAAGATAGTCAACAATAGGGCTTGAGTCCCCCGACCGCGGGAGAGCTAAGGGAAGAGATTTAAATGTTTTTTGCCTTCCATCACAGTGAGGAATGTGGAGTCTCTGTGGTGGATGTTTATGTTAAAATGTGTTTTGCATGTTCTGTTGCTTTTTATTTGCATGACTGACTTGACAAATTAAAATCCTAGTGTGTTGCAAAACATACTTGGCTGATAAAGTATTATTGTGATTGTGATTGTGACCCGAAACGTCACTCATTCCTTCTATCCAGAGATGTTGCCTGGCCCACTGAGTTACTGTAGCATTTTATAGATGACTTCATAGTCTTCTTTGCTTCTCCCTGAGGTGGCCAAGTGGGATAATCCCTGCAGAAACTGACCTCGGTACATCTTCAATATTAATCTCCCAATATGTTCCTGAAGTCTCAGATACTAAAGGCAATCTAAAACATGAGCCTAATCATTGGAGGGTTTTCCTTACACTTCTACTCCTTGTCATAATTGCTTTTCCTATTCACATAATCCTATTTTCATTTAAATAATGTACATTGTCAGAACAAAAGACGGTTGATAATTGAAAAGGTACTGTGCAAATAAATTAATTGCCTTTCTTAATGGATTTCAATAAAGGACTTGTAAATCACAGTACACTTGACCACAATACTCACCCAAATTATATTTTAGCTTTTCTAATACAAATTAATTATTAACTGATATTTTTGATGCACTCCATTTTCTTAACGGTTGAACTTTTTGTACACAGCAAAATAGCTTTTGTGGATGACTCTATTTTCCCTATGTATCCATTAAAACTTCAATTTACCTTGAGTGTTCTGTGAAAATATACAAGGTTCCTTCAACTGCAGTTTAAAACTAATTTTCTTCGTGATCACAGTTATTGCTGCCCAATGTACCTGCCCTAAAGATTACCACAAATGGAAATTCAACCCATCTGTTGATAACCAGAAATTATCAAGAGATAATTACCGGGCGGCACAGTGGAGCAGCGGTAGAGTTGCTGCCTTACAGCGCTTGCAACGCCAGAGACCCGGGTTCAATCTCGACTATGGGTGCTGTCTGTACAGAGTTTGTATGTTCTGCCCGTGACTGCGTGGGTTTTCTCTGAGATCTTCGGTTTCCTCCCACATTCCAAAGACGTACAGGTATGTAGGTAAATATAAAAATTGCTCCTAGTGTGTGTAGGATAGTGTTAATGTGCGGGGAATAGTGTTAATGTGTGGGGATCGCTGGTCGGCGTGGACCCGGTGGGCCGAAGAGCCTGTTTCCGCGCTTTATCTCTAAATTAAACTAATCTCCTTATCTCAATATTCAATAATCATTATAATATTGGTAGCTCTCTGAAAATGCAGTTCAGACAATTTCATTGGCTCCTTGCTAAATACCATTCCAATAATTGTGAGGAGCACGTGACAATAAACTAAACAAAACAGTTCTCAGGAGCGATCTTTAGCAATTAACTACTTTTAAATAGAATAGTAAGATTAAACGAGAACTTACCAGTTTGAAGTTTGATCGTTATTTTATGAGGAGTTACAATGAGGGATTACGTGAAGAAGGCCATCGCCGCGCATGCGCGTCAATCTTGAAAGCTGCGGTGTGAAATCACAGATAACAGTTGTTGAACTAACATAGTAAGATTATAGATGACTAGAACTACCAGATGATCGTTATGTTACGAGGGTAGGGAGCGGAGGGCACGTAATCCCTCATCATAACTCCTCATAAAATAACGATTAAACTTCATATTGGTAAGTTCTCGTTTAATCTTGCTTTTTTACTTTGGAGTCACGTGAGTGACTACGTGAAGATTTTGAAAGTCTGTGATTTCATGCCGTGGAAAAACGAGTCCACACAAGCACGACTGCATCAGTTGACCATAGATGAGGGAAACATCATAATGCATATATACATGACATAGATTTAAAACATGCTGACGCTGATAAAAGAACATACAATAATAACAGAACTGTCCTCCCTACGTGATTGTTAAGTAACCCCTCTCAACCGAGGGGAACTATAAATTGAACCTAAGCAGAGTTGGCAAATACCCCTGGTCTGGCAATGGGTTAAAGTAAATGTTGGATACCTCGCTTGTTAGACCATCCCGCAGTTGACAGGATGTGGTCCAGAGGACCGCACATAACCCTTGCTGCTTGTGTTGTAGCAGCCCTGGTGGAGTGAGATTAGAAAGCAGTATCTACTCCTGTATGAGCCAAACCTCGCATAACCACCTGGTGATGGTCTGAACTAGTATCAGAGCCTCTAAGGGACTATAACATAATTTATTGTCAAAGACCCATAGAAACTGAACTCTAAGACATCAGTGTCCATTTCGTATTATGTGTAACATAAAATTTAACAGAAAAAAAATGCTTCCCATCTCCTGAAGAGGCAAAGCACTGCTTTTTTGTTGCTATCCCTGCATTCTGCAGTGAGACATACATGGATGAGTCTGACAGCCCGAGCCGCAGGAGTGGTCTTCTCAGATTCTGTGAAGTAATGAATTGATTAATCATGTAGAGGCTGGTTCCCCGTATCCCAGGCTGAACCAGTAAATGTTTTGTTTAGAACCCCATATAAGGTTCTATGTTATTCCCAACATTTGCGGGAAACCATGGCTGCGTAGGCCAGTCAGACAGTACGAGAATTCTGAATGTGGGATCTTGCTGAATTATTGCAAGCCCCGACTGATGAGGCAAAATGGAGAACCATATAAAAGAACATTCCTCCTTTGTGTAGCGAGAATGAACCTGCATGCAAACATATTGATATTGGATGCCATCAAGCCATAGATCCTAAAATACTTTGTGATCCACCATCCATACTGTATTGTCATTGATTTTGCATGATGATACGCCAGAGCCAAAATGGTTGGGTAAATTATGACAGGATACTTTGACTTTATTACATCCAAGTGACTAACATATGCCGCCACCACAGTGTATCGACTTGGAACTAAGCATGCAGGTTTTGCATATTCGCACAATAACCGTTTAACCCATAGTATACACCTAGTGTCTATGGGTAGTTGATACCAATAACTGAAAAATTGGTGATTCATGCAAATCCCATCCATCTTCGTTACTAGAGATGGCATTCGTGATTTACCATCTTTCAGCTCTAGCACGTGTAAGTAATATAACTGAAGAGTATGTGACCAAAGCTACTGGAGCAATGCTGAATATAGTTCGACTACCATTGTGACTTTGGTAGCTTCAGCTGATATGAAAGATAAATCATGTTTGATGAATCTTATAGAATTTTTCGTGGATGTAACTAGTAGAGTGGATAAGGGAGAACCTATGGATGTGTTATATCTGGACTTTCAGAAGGCTTTCGACAAGGTCCCACATAAGAGATTAGCATACAAACTTAAAGCACACGGTATTGGGGGTTCAGTATTGATGTGGATAGTGAACTGGCTGGCAGACAGGAAGAGTAGGAGTAAACGGGTCATTTTCCGAATGGCAGGCAGTGACTAGTGGGGTACCGCAAGGCTCAGTGCTGGGACCCCAGCTATTTACAATATATATTAATGATCTGGATGAGGGAATTGAATGCAACATCTCCAAGTTTGCGGATGACTCGAAGCTGGGGGGCAGTGTTAGCTGTGAGGAGGATGCTAGGAGGCTGCAAGGTGACTTGGATAGGTTGGGTGAGTGGGCAAATGCATGGCAGATGCAGTATAATGTGGATAAATGTGAGGTTATCCACTTTGGCGGCAAAAACAGGAGGGTAGATTATTATCTGAATGGTGGCCGATTAGGAAAAGGGGAGATGCAACGAGACCTGGGTGTCATGGTACACCAGTCATTGAAAGTAGGCATGCAGGCTGTGAAGAAAGCGAATGGTATGTTGGCATTCATAGCAAAAGGATTTGAGTACAAGAGCAGGGAGATTCTACTGCAGTTTTATGGGGTCTTGGTGAGGCCACACCTGGAGTATTGCGTACAATTTTGGTCTCCTAATCTGAGGAAAGACATTCTTGCCATAGAGGGAGTACAGAGAAGGTTCACCAGACTGATTCCTGGGATGGCAGGACTTCCATATGAAGTAAGACTGGATAGACTCGGCTTGTACTCGCTGGAATTTAGGAGATTGAGGGGGGATCTTATAGAGACGTACAAAATTCTTAAGGGGTTGGACAGGCTAGATGCAGGAAGATTGTTCCCGATGTTGGGGAACTCCAGAACAAGGGGTCACAGTTTAAGGATAAGGGGGGAGTCTTTTAGGACCGAGATGAGAAGATCATTTTTGACACAGAGAGTGGTGAGTCTGTGGAATTCTCTGCCACAGAAGGTAGTTGAGGCCAGTTCATTGGCTATATTTAAGAGGGAGTTAAATGTGGCCCTTGTGGCTAAAGGGATCAGGGGGTATGGAGAGAAGGCAGGGACAGGATACTGAGTTGGATGATCAGCCATGATCATATTGTATGCTGGGGCAGGCTCGAAGGGGCGAATGGCCAACTCCTGCATCTATTTTCTATGATTCTATGATTCTACGAGAATGGCATAGGTCTAACAATGACCTATATGGCACTAGAGAGGTTAATACTTGCACATTGAAAGTTTTAATAATGCAAGACCCAATTGCACAGCTGAAACACAGCTGCTATAGCCAATTACACTTGATAAATAGAAGACTGCTTGATAACAAGGTTGTTACAGGCTTCAATTGATTCCAATCTGTTGCCCCAGGGCGGAATCACAGGTAATTAATAGTTAAAGGTATATCCGATAATCAACAACTTCCAGTTGGTATCAACTTAAATTTGACTGGATGGCTGAAACAGTTGATTTAAGCGAACACAGCGTAAGGAGATCAATTTGAAATATCTCCGGTGATCTCCTGTGAATGGGTCCTAAATAGTATGCATCTATGAGATTGATGCATACCATAAAGATCCTTAGTAATTAGACAGTAGAGAAATTCCATATACTGAAAAGCTATGTTGCATATGGGAGTAAATGAAATATGAACCGACATCTCTCCATCTTTCACACGGAACAGGCCACGCCTGCCATCGTTCCGTGCCTGCCTTGAATGTAGCTCTGGCCATACTACTGGCCTGCCTTAAAACTGCTCCAGCGTAATTCTGAGCCTGCCTCGAAAGACAACTCGGCCATATTACCGAGCTTGTCGCGGAAGGCAATGCTAGCCGTAATCCTGAGCCTGCCTCGAAAGACAAGTCTGGCCCCAATTCCAAGCCATGCTTGGTACCCTTGTATACTGTGTAATAATACCCATCACATGTTATCATTTTCATTTGTACAAAAACAAGTGTAAATATTGCGAACTTGTAAATGGTCCACTTACCCCATGTTTGGAAAGAACCAGACCCACCTACCTCCATGTTTACCGGCGGTCTTATGGTAAGCCCAAAGGCCCCTGATGTGGGGTCCATCCCCATCCTTGATTTCCTTCCTGAGACCAGCTTGGCCCAGCTTTCAAGCGCCCATCAACTTCAGTGAACTGCTACTGCCGTTGAGGCGTGGGGTGTCATCGCCGATACGATGGTTTCATTTGATAGCTCTGTTCACTGCCGGCACCTGTAGCATGAGGGAATCTGGCCCCTGCTGGGTTTTTTGCCTCTTCCCTTGCGAGTATGTCCTCGCACTTCCCTCCACCGAGAGGGAGACTCGTAGACAGCCCTGAGACAGGTGCTGCCGCAGGCCCCTGAGGATACCTGCGCTGACATGGCCCCTCGTATCTATATCAGAATATGACTCTGGGCCAGAGCGAAACTGACCCCTGATTCTCCCCTCCTCAGAGAGGGAGACATTGTGCAGCTCTAACAGGTGCCGCTGACAGTGGGTTTTTCATAATACCCGGGCTCAGATAGCTTTCTGGAGCATCTCTCTCTGGAGCAACCTCCATCAGGTGCTCCAGGTGGGTTTTAGGCATTCACAGACGCTACCCATAGAAGGAGAGGGGGACCTCATGGCCCGACCCGACCGAGTCCCAAGATCTGACTGGCTTCCTCGTGGTTTAACCTCTTTCCTGGGGAACTATAGCGGTCTGTGAGTTGCTGACCCCATAGTTAGTGACTGGGTCTCGAGACCAACTTACTGCCAGTTTCCCCTTATTTAGGAAGACCTAAGTGGTCTGGGAGCTGCTGACCCCAATGTCAGTGACTGGGGTAGTGAGACCGGTTTACTGCCAGTCTAACCCCTATCTGGGAAGCTCTAACTGGTCTGGGGCTACTGACCTCATTGACAGATTGGAGTTGCAAGACCGGCTGAATACCAGTCTAACCGCTTTTCCTGGGAAGACCTAAGCGGTCTGGGGCTGCTGACCCCATTAATCCGTACCTGGAGTAGCGTGACCAGCTTACTGCCAGTCTAACCACTTTCTCTAGGAAGACCTAAGCGGTTTGGGGCTGCTGACCCCATAGTCCGCAACAGGGGTAGCGAGACTGGCGTACTGCCAGTCTAACCGCTTTATCTCGGAAGACCTAAGTGGTCTGGGGATTTCTGACCCCATTGTCCGAGACTGGGGTCACTCGACCGGCTTTCTGCCAGTCTAACCCCTATTTCTGGGGACCATAATGGTGTAGGAGCTGCAGACCCCATGGTGAATGGCTGGGGTTGCAAGACCGGCTAACTGCCAGTCTAACCCCGTTCTCTGGGGGACCATAGCGGTCTGGGAGCCCAACTGGGAGAACCCCCACTCGCATTCCCCTCCTGGGTGTCACTGACCTCCTTGTCAGCGACTTGGGAGCGAACCCGATGGCCGCCGGCTACCCGCAATTCCGCGGTCCAGACCGGGATTTCCCCACGGTCCATAACCGGTTTCACGTGGCCCGTCCAACTTCGCCCCAAATTCAGCAGGCAATCCTGCAATGCAAAAAACAGCCCTAGAAATAAGTTAAAACTTACCTTCCGGGTTCAAAAACTTACAGCTGGCAGGAGGCGCGTGCCCACCAGTCAATCCATGCGCAACTCGTCAGACGTAATGACGCACATGCGTGGGGACGGCCTTCTTCACGTAGTCACTCACGTGACTCCGAAGTAAAATTGGATCTCAACTCCTGATGGATATGAATATCTTTTTTTCTTTTAAGGATGAGGGGAGATCTTACAGAAACATATAAACATTTAGAAGGATGAGGGGAATTCTTATAGAAACATATAAAATTATAAACGGACTGGACAAGCTAGATGCAGGAAAAATGTTCCCAATGTTGGGCGAGTCCAGAACCAGGGGCCACAGTCTTAGAATGAAGGGGAGGTCATTTAAGACTGATGTGAGAAAAAACTTTTTCACCCAGAGAGTTGTGAATTTGTGGAATTCCCAGCCACAGAGGGCAGTGGAGGCCAAGTCACTGGATGGAGTCAAGAGAGAGTTCGATAGAGTTCTAGGGGCTAGTGGAATCAAGGGATATGGGGAGAAGGCAGGCACGGGTTATTGATTGGGGACGATCAGCCATGATCACAATGAATGGTGGCGCTGGCTCGAAGGGCCGAATGGCCTCCTCCTGGCACCTATTTTCAATGTTTCTATGTTTCTATGTTTTCTAGGCTTTAATTCTATTATTCTTAGCATCACTGATAAAATATTTATAAAAATGTCACCAACACTTTTAGTTGACCTGTAAAAATTATCAATATTCCCTGTGATCAAAATTAATGATCCTGTTCCTGTTATTATCAGCTTCCTGGCACAGTGGGTCTTCATAATGTGCTCAGTTCTAAAGACTTTAAAATTACATTTCCCAGCTGGTTCTTTGGTTGCCAGCCTATGCAAGCATTTTTAGTTAACAAGTTTACAATAGCCAGAGAATGTCCTCTAGCTTGGCAGAAAGTTGATAGTCTCTGCAATGTTATACCTCCAGCAAGTCATTACACGCATGAACATACTGTTTCTTGAGTGCAATATTGGGAACCCAAATTTGCATTCTGACCCTTCAAACTGCTAAATTTGTTTAATAATTGACCTTTAAGGGACATAGATGTTAAACTATGTAAGAAGGAACTGCTTCGGAGACATTGTATTTGGAAAGAATCAGATTTGACCTAATGGACAAATGTGAAATCTTTGAACAAATATGGTCTCCATATATACAATATTTGAAGGGATAGCTGTTCTTGGCATCACAACTCAATGGGTACTCGACAGGATTTGATGAAAATAACTCATTTTCAAACTGGGATTTGTATACATGTCTCTACAATATGATGATATTATCATTTGTAATAGTTTTATTTACAATATATTTTGTTGTTTCTCTTTTAAATATATATATAATACCTTTTATTGTTTTTAAAAGGGAAATATATATATATTAAATAGATATATATTAATTAGTGTTTTTTTCTTTTTTTTTCTTTTTTTTCTTTCTCTTTTCTTTTTTATATAATCAAAATTATTATTTAATCACAACCTTTGTTGATTTACAACCTATTCTTTTTTATTTTTCTCTCTATTTCTAAAAAACAGAAGATAATAATAATCAATGTGATATTTGTACAATTACTGAATTAAGTTGGTATTTGTAAATTTGTTTTATCATTGTGAAATGTTTACTTCTAATAAAAATATTATTAAAAAAAAAAAGAAGGAACTGCTTCACGTCTGATGAAGGGTCTATGACACCTATTCCTTTTCTCTAGACATGCTGCCTGACCTGCTGAGTTACTGCACATTTTGTGTCTATCTTTAATTTTTAAACTGTCTGCACCATAGTATAATTTAACTGTAGTTTCTATAGCCTTCTCCTGTCATCAAAACTTCGGCAATATTAACGGCATCTACAAACCAAGCCTGAGGAGAATTCTCTTAATGAAGGATATCATTTGAAATATTGTCATAGAGCATAGAGTCATAGAATGATTCAGCGTGGAAACAAGCCCTTCGGCCCAACTTGATCACACCAACCAACATGTCGCACCTACACTGGCCCCACCTGCCCGCGTTTAGACCCATATCCCGCCAAACCTGTCCTAACTGTTTCTTAAACCTTGGGATAGTCCCTGCCTCAACTGCCTCCTCTGTCCATACACATTGACATTAGAATTTGTCAGAATAAAATGTCCACTTGGTAGTGCTCAGTACTCTGCTTGGATTTCCTTCTGTTAACCTTGCTTGTTTGGTCAAGGCACCTCTTTTGACTTGTGATCAAAAGTAGATGATAAACTGTTGTCATGTTGCAAATTGTTGCAAATTGTTGATCGAAATCTGTGAACAGATATCTCAGAGCTGGCAATAATTATCAATGCATCAGAAATGTATCCATTGGGCACAGCTGTAGGAGGGGGAGGCAATGAGTTAACTGTTGATTTGCAAAAAGGAAACATTTAATATTTGAAATTTATGAATTCTTGTTCCTCGATGAATAGGTGTGGATGATTTAACTTCCTTCTTCTCCCAAAGGATGTTGAACATACACACACTGAGGGAAGTGTTTTTTTCTCCACCTCCCAAAGTGGCAATGCTGAAAAAGTATAGTCAGGTTGAATCTTCTGTATCGCTTGGCTACAGTATGGTTGGTCTCATGAACAATGGAAATAGAGGCTATATGCACATCTCCATCACTAAAGCCAAGTCTCTAACCTATGTGATTGTTTATTTTTGGTATTTATTTTCCATTACCTGGAGCTTACAATCAAACTCAAACTCCTGCCGCTCAATATGAAGATCGCACAACTTCTAATTAACCTTTTGTTTCTAAAGATTGCAGAGGTTATGTTCAAATATGGAAGAAGGACTTCATTGGCATTGCAACCAATAGTCCTTTGAAGTTACCGGATTAGCCACTAGCTTTAGGAATTGCCAGGCTACTAGTGTAAGGTTGTAATGACCCAAGGGCTGCTGTGGTAATGGATGGGCTTCATCTTAGACAATAGGTGCAGGAGTAGGCCATTCAGCCCCTCAAGCCAGCACCACCATTCAATGTGATCAGGCTGATCATCTTCAATTGTTTCAATCATACCCCGTTCCTGCCTTCTTCCCATATCCCCTGACTCCGCTATCTTTAAGAGCCCTATCTAGCTCTCTCTTGAAAGCATCCAGAGAACCCGCCTCCACCGCCCTCTGAGGCAGAGAATTTCACAGACTCACAACTCTCTGTGAGAAAAAGTGTTTCCTTATCTCCGTTCTAAATTCTTAAACTGTGGCCCCTGGTTCTGGACTCCCCCAACATCGGGAACATGTTTTCTGCCTCTAGCGTGTCCAAACCCTTAACAATCTTATATGTTTCAATAAGATTCCCTCTCATCCTTCTAAAGTCCAGAGTGTACAAGCCCAGCTGCTCCATTCTCTCAGCATATGACAGTCCCGCCATCCCGGGAATTAACCTTGTAAACGTACGCTGCACTCCCTCAATAGCAAGAAGTGGCATGAGGAACCGAATGTTATGCCCTATGTCCTGATACAGCACTTTATTTTTGAAAAATACCCGATGAGTACATGTATGCAAGTCTGATGGGCTGAGTAACTTCCATCCCTCTCCATTTATTCACTAAATGTTATTATATACTGATTTTAGCAAAATTTGGGAAAATATAAGTACTTGTGAGAGTTCATGAAAATTGCTGACTATGAGATTAAAATAAACTGAGTTGTTTATTTCTTTACAACAAAGTTATAACTGAATGTGTCTAAAGTGGGAGGTGACCTAGTTCTGGCAGGAACAGTGGAAGAACATTCATCATACAGGCTGAAACTGATTCACAAACGTATAGTTTTGCTATAAACATCTAATACCTTGCATTGCAGTTATAATGTCCTTTCATTTTGAGCAGTGCTGCCTTCTTGATGGCGGCAAGATGATATGGAATCACAGCTTAACAACAATTGCTTCTGTGATGTTGGCTGAGAACCTGCTAGATTACAATAAACGTTATAGGTTAAACAATGCATAAACTTGCCTCCTTGAACATTACATAGGAGCTATGTTTTTTATTATGGCAGGGATTTTAGCTTTGAAAACCATAGGAATGAATCCATTTTGCTCTTTTGGAGAAAGTAGTCACTGTAGAATTTTATACGGCCATGGAGAAGATATATAAAAAATGTCAATTGTCAGTACTCATAATGGACAGCAATTTATTTATAAGGGAATGCGGAAAATAATGCAACACTTGCTATGATGTAAGGCCAATAATTGGAGTATCTTTGATTAAATAAATATGAAATAATGCTAAGGGGGTAAATAACTGAAGCTGATGTGCAAATGATAAAATAATGAGTTCACTGATTTCTGAAGATCAGTTTTCTAAATTTGAACAGATAATGTGGCATTTGAACTTTGTGTTTATTATCCAGTTGTTTCTTATGTACAGGAAATAAATATCTAACTTTGGATTATTCTTAATAACATGATAAACATTTTGAATTTCTACATGGGAAATGTTGAGCTTTGTTCAAATTTTATTGTTATCTGTCATTTTTCTACATCTTTCTTTTATTTAAATATTAATGTTTTTTAAATTCCGCTGTGTCTATCCAAAGCTCAAGCAAAAAAAAGAAAGCTACTCATACTGGTGAATATTGGTAATAACAATGTAGTACTGAAGTCTCCGTTCTACCATCTGCCAATGAAACCCTTCACCTGTATCCACCTATCACTTATCCACCCATAACCAAGCTATGGCCCGCTTCCACTTATCTCCCGGCATTCACCCCACTACTACAATCAGCCTAAAGATGGGTCCCGGTCTGAAACGTCACCTATCTATGCTCTCCAGAGATGCTGCTTGACCTGCTGGGTTACTCCAGCACTTTGTGTCCTTCTTAGTTTGGAGTTTTGTACTCGGGTATCAGCCGAGAGTCTCAAACCAACAACCTCCTGATTCAGGGACAAGAATGCTACCAAATAAACCATAATTGAACCCAAAGCATTCATCTGCTTGCCTATTTATGCATTTTACCTCCAAATGTCATTGGATTTCATAAATCCGCTCACATTACTAACCAGACCCTTTTGAATAAGATTATAACTGTGCATGTTATATACCATGCCCATTTGTACTTGCATTTAGGCAAGCCAATTTACAAAACACTGAAAAACAACCTGAAGGAGTAACAGAGCAAGATTAAGTAGGTAGACACAAGGACTGCAGATGCTGGTTTACAATAAAAAACAACAATCCGGATTCACGATAAAGTGGGTGACAACAGCCAGTGTGGTAAATAGTGTACTGTGCTGATGTGAGTCATGAGCAGTCTGGTGTTTCTCATGAGCCAGAGGTCAGAACATTGCAGAACAAAGTTAAAAATAGTTTTCAGGGATAGGAGGAATTTAGTTCTGCTGGGAACCAATGGCATAAGCAGGAATAAATTTGAAACAGGATATATTTGTTCACATCCATGGTCAGATTGTGCGTCATTAAACATTCCCAAGTGCAAAATATGCAATTACTTTAAAATAATAGGGTTGAGATTCAACAAACAAATATTTTGTTAATGTATCCCAATGGGAATTTTGATTTTTGGCTGAAACATTAAAATGTGAAAATCAACAAAAATAATTTTCTATAAAATGTTTATTTTTAATTCATTATGCTGTTACAGTGCTTATATCCCATGAAGTGTACATTTATTCTTTAAGGGGAACTGGTAAACATTCCATACATTTTTATTATTAGTTTTAAAATGTTGCACTTTCCCTCATTTCCATATTTGTGGTAAAAATGATCATGGTGTAGGCTTTTCGAGATACACCTTGGAAACAGTCCTTCCACTGAGTCCACGCTGACTATTGATCACCCATACACTAGTTCTATGCTATCCTACTTTCGCATCCTATACAATAGGGAAAATTTGCAGAAGCCAATTAACCTACAAACCTGCATGTCTTTGGAACGTGAGAGTAAACCAGAGCACCTGGAGAAAACCCACGTAGTCACAGGGAGAACGAACAAACTCCTTGCAGATAGCACCCGTAGTCAGGATCAAACCCGGTTCTCTGGCACTGTGAGGAAGCAGCTCTGCCGCTGAGCTACTGTGCCTCTCTAAAAAGCTTTGCAGCTAGCTAGTGGGCAACATAGTGGTGTAGCAATGATGCACAGTTCCAAGCACCTGGTTGCAGACTTTGCTTGTGAATATGTTAAATATATGATGACTGGAGTCTCCATTCTCAATTCTCATTTAGTGGCTTTTAAATGGGGGTAGTAAGGTTCTTAGAAGAGTGAACTATGAATTTAACCGGCATGAGTCTAGCATGGGGATACAGTACATCCAAATTCTATGGGCACATTGTGTGACTAGAAAGAAAGATCTGTCAATTCAGCGAGTGGAAACTTGGCACTACTGATTGCAGAAGATTCATAGGGCCTTTGATGGACTCATAATGTTTATCAGGACATAAATGTGAGAATAGTACTGTTGGATGTACCCAGAGTCATCATAATCTAGATGGGCAGAAAGTCCTCCAATATCAATAGAAACATGAAGCCTATTTTAAAACTCAAGCAAAGAGATTTTACTGCCAATAATAATCGTATCTTTAAAAATACTTATATCTAAAGTGGAGAAATTTCCTTCCAAAGTACATATGATAAGTTGTAAACCTTTACAAGATTTTTCCATGATGGGAGCCACAAAACTCGCACAGCTAGTTTTCTCTTTCAACCAGTTCTCTCTAAATCGATGCAAGCTCGTGGCCATTATGAGGTGATAGTGATGGGCAAAATGTCATTTACGTTTCCATACACTGTCAGCATTGGATATTTTTAGATATCCTGTAACACAGCTGCAATTTACGGCAGAGTCGCAGACAGTATTTCAGTGAGAATGCTTTGCCCATCTGAATTTTATTTTTTACTGGTCACACACTGTGCCCAAAGAATTTTGATAGATCCCTATGCTAGTATCATTTAGGAATGATGAAACTCAGGGTTCATGTTACTGAAAACCTTACATTCCTATTCAGAATCGACTAAGTGAGAATGGAGATTACAGTTGTCATATATTAACATAGTTCAGTTTTATTCTCCAGCCAGGATTTATAGAAACAATGCTCTGTACAGCTTCCATACATTCAATTCAATTCAATTCAATTCAAGTTTAATGTCATTGCACAAATACAAGTATAGGTACAACGAAATGCAGTTTAGCGTCATTCTTAGTGATAGTGATATAAAAAAATAAATACAGAGTGCAGTGGTAGCAGTACGGAAATAAATAAATACAGGGTACAGACAAGTCTATCAGCTGGGCTCCGAGTTCAGCAGTCTGATGGTGTAGTTGAAGAAGCTGTTCTTCGTCCTACTGGTGCGGGACCTGAGGCTCCTGTACCGCCTCCCTGATGGGAGGAGGGCAAACAGTCCATGGTTAGGGTGTGAGGGATCCTTGATGAACTTCCCGGCCCGCTTCAGGCACCGTTTTCGGTGGAGGGCATCCATGGCAGGGAGCGGGGCACCGATGATGTACTGGGCGGTTTTCACCACCCGTTGTAGTGCCTTCCTGTCTGCCACGGTGCAACTGCTGTACCATACCGTAAAGCAGGTGGTCAGGATGCTTTCAATGGTGCAGCGGTAGAAGTTCGTCAGGATCCGGGGGGACAGGTGGGCTTTTTTGAGCCTCCTCAGAAAGTAAAGGCGCTGCTGTGCCTTTTTGATCAGCTTTGAGGTGTTGAGGGACCAGGACAGATCCTCCGATATGTGTACCCCGAGGAATTTGTAGTTGGAGACCCTCTCCACCTCAGTCCCGTTTATATAGATGGGGGTGTGTCTGCCCCCTCTGTTCTTCCGAAAGTCAACAATTATTTCCTTCGTCTTCTGGGAGTTGAGGACGAGGTTATTGTTGGCACACCAGGTAGCCAGGTGCTGGACCTCCTCCCTGTAGGCTGATTCGTCATTATCACTAATCAGTCCTACCACCGTGGTGTCATCGGCAAATTTTATAATGGCGTTGGAGCCATACTTGGGGATGCAGTCATGCGTGAAGAGGAAGTAGAGGAGAGGGCTGAGCACACAGCCCTGTGGCACGCCGGTGTTCAGTGTTATAGTGGAGGAGGTGAGGTTGTTGACCCTAACAGACTGTGGTCTGTTAGTGAGGAAATCCAGTGTCCAATTGCAGAGGGAGGTGGAGATGCCAAGACCGCTAAGTTTGGTGATCAAGCTAGCGGGTATGACAGTGTTAAAGGCGGAGCTGAAGTCAATAAACAGCAGCCTGATGTAGGTGTTGTTGCTGTCCAGGTGGGTCAGGGCAGAGTGTAGGGCCGCCGATATGGCGTCCTCTGTAGACCTGTTTGTCCGGTAGGCAAATTGGTGGGAGTCCAATGTGGGGGGGAGGCTGGCTTTGAGGTGAGCCAGGATCAGCCGCTCAAAGCACTTAGCGATGACAGGGGTGAGTGCCACTGGCCGGTAGTCGTTGAGGCTCCCTGTCGCTGAGTGTTTGGGCACTGGCACAATGGTAGATGTCTTGAGGCAGGTGGGGACGACACCCTGGGCCAGTGACAGATTGAAAATGTCAGTGAAGACCAGGGATAGTTGTCCAGCACATGCCCTGAGCACCCGCCCGGGGATGCCATCGGGGCCGGCAGCTTTGTGCTCATTCACCTTGCTCAGTGCGTCTTGTACAGCAGAGGTGGAGAGACTGAGGGGTTGTTCATTCGGGGGTGGAGCAACTTTAATGGCTGGAGTTTTGTTGTCCCGGTCAAAGCGAGCATAGAAGTGGTTTAGCTCGTTAGGGAGGGAGGCGTTGTCTGGGGGGGGGGTGTTGATTTTATGGTAGTCGGCCATGGACTTAATACCTTGCCACATGCGCCTAGGGTCGGAGTTGTCTCGGAAATGCTCCTCAATCCGCTGTTTGTGATTGAGTCTAGCAATCCTAATTCCCTTTTTCAGATTGGCCCTGGATGAGCTGTATCCCTCAGCGTCGCCAGATTTAAAAGCGGCGTCTCGAGCCTTCAGCAGGAGTCTGACCTCCCTGCTCATCCACGGCTTCTGATTAGGGAAGGTCTTTATCACTTTATGGGTGGTGACGTTATCAGTGCAGAATTTTATGTAGTCCAGAACGGTTGAGGTGTATGAATTTATGTCCACATGGGAGTTAAAGGTGGCCTGGGTGGCAAACACACTCCCGTCTGTTTGCTGAAACTGTTCCTGTAAGACAGAGACAGCCCCGTCAGGCCAGACCTTCACTGTCCTCACGGTAGGTTTCACACGTCTGATCAGAGGTGTGTATTTGGGGAGCAGGAACAGAGAGAGGTGATCAGACTGTCCCAGGTGGGGGAGGGGAAGGGCTTTGTATGCTTCAGTAATATTAGTATATACAAGGTCCAAAATATTATTACCTCTGGTTGGGCAGGAGACATGTTGGTGGAATCTGGGGAGCACAGTTTTTAGGTTGGAGTGGATCATGCATCACAAAAAATAGTACCTTCGGCCCAACTAGTCAATGCCAAAAAACTAGCCCCAATCTAAGCTAAACCCATTTGCCTGTGTTTGGCCCATATCCCTTTGAACCTTAAAAAGACACAGTGCTGGGGATCCCTAGTGAACATGGACGGGTGATGTTTCACGTCGGGACCCTAATTCAGACCAGCATGTAAACCGCCATCTGGGATTCTGTGTTTCTACATTCTTCTTCCTCTCCCTATAAACCTTTCCTGTCCATGAACCTGTATAAAAGTATTTTAAATATTGTTTTTGTACCTGGCTCAACCTCAGGCTCTGGCAGATCATTCCTTAAATGTCTCAATCTCTGTGTGAAAAAGGTGCTCATCAGGTTCCTATTAAGTAGGATGCAGAACATTCTCAAGGGGGTGGGTGAGCAGTCAGTGGGTGTTGTGTACATCAGTGCCAATGACATATGAAAAGGGATGAGGTCCTGCGGAGTGAATATAAGGTGTTGGGAAAGACGTTGAAAAACTGGACCTTGAGGGTGGTATTCCTTGGATTACTCCCGTTACGGGTTGCTAGTAAGGGCAGGGATTGAAGAATAGGCCAGATTAATACATGGCTTGGCGATAGTGCAGAGTTCAGGTTTTTGTATCATTGGAATCTCTTCTGTGGGAAGAGGTGACGTGTACAAGAGGGACGGGTTGCATCTGTACCTGGGGACCAATATCCTAGGAGGGAGATTTAGCTGTGCTACTCAGGAGGGCTTAAACTAGATTGATGGTGTGTAGGGTCCCAGAGCAGAAACGAGGCAAATGAAACATTGGGGGCAAATACTGTAGTCAAACAGAGAAATGTGACAGGCAGGATGCAGGGAAAAGAGAAAGGAAAGACTGGTGGTTTAAACTGTATTTATGTCAATGTTAATCAGGGAAGGTGAACAGACTCGAGCGTGGATTGACTTGAGGGCCTGGGATATTATAACAGAAGCATGGCTGAGAGAACAGCAGGACTGGCAGCTCATTGTTCCAGGGTATACAGCAGATGCTACAGACATAATCAAGATGCAAGTAAAGGTGGGGTTGCCTTTTTGATCAGGGTGGACATAACACCAGTACTCAGGGATATTCCAATGACACTATATGGGTAGAAGTTCGAAACAGGAAGGAAATAGTCACCTTGATGGGACGGTATTTTTGACCTCCCAATAGTCAGCGTGAATTAGCAGAGCATAAATGTCGAGAGAGTGAAGAAAACTGTACAAATAATCGAGTAGTATAATAATAATATTAGTGGTAGATTTCAACTTCCCTAATATTCCCATAATGTAAAGGGCTTGGATGGGGTGGAATTTGTTAAATGTGTCCAAAAAAGCTTCCTTAAACAATATATGGAGGTCCCTACCAGCGAATACAATGAGGTTGTGCAAGTGACTGAAGTGTCAGTGGGGTAGCACTTTGCGACCAGTGAACCATAATTCTATCAGTTTTAAAGTAGTTATGGAGAAGGATAAGACTAGCCCACAAGTTAAGGGACAAAATTAGGGCAAGGCTGATTTAGGAGGCATGAGATCTGAACTTAGGGAGGTCGATTGGGAGGATAAGGGGGCGGCTGGCAAGTGGGATACTGTCAAAATTGAGATCGCAAGAGTACGGGGGTAGCATGTTCCTGTTGGGGTGAAGGACAAGGAAGCCACGTTCTGGGGAACCTGGTTGAAGAGCAATGTTGAGCAGTGGTCAGGAGAAAGGTGGAGGCGTTCATCAGGTCTAGACAGTCGGGATCAAGTGAATCTCTCCACAAGTACAGTGAGTGTAGGAGTATACTTAAGAAAGCAATCAGAAAGGCAAAAAGAAATGAAAGGGTAGCAAGGAAAAAAATAGGTCTCCTTAAAGATCAGCATGACAAAAGAACATGTGAATCATTTTTTTGAACAGAGACTGAAATGGGAACGGACAAAACAAGAATTATGAAATTGAAGTACGCAGCATTTCTGATGGAATCTGGCACTTTATCCTGTGATGTACAGGATTCCAAGGTTTTGCATTGCCTAAGGGAGTACAATCAATAATAGAAAGATATAAAAGTTTAAAAAAGAAGCATGAGAAACAGCATTTCTTCCATCATCTCCCACTACCCCATTCACCATAATCCTTTCCCCATCTCAGTATGCTCATCTCCCACCCCTCCAATCTCCGGATTACCCATTCCCCTTTTTCCCCTCTCCCCATTGTGTTTCTCTCCTATCCCTCCATCCAGCCTTGCCTTTCACTCCTCTTATTTCCTTATCTGAAACTCCTTTTTCACAATTTCACAGTCAAACCCCTCACCTGTATCCACCTATTACTTGTGTAGAAAGGAACTGCAGATGCTAGTTTAAACCGAAAATAGACTAAAAATGCTGGAGTAACTCAGCGGGACAGGCAGCATCTCTGGAGAGAAGGAGTGGTGACATTTTGGATTGAGACCCTTTTTCAGACTGATGTCAGGGGAGAGGGAGATACATAGACAAGGAAGTGTACAATGTGAAAACAGGACAAAGGGGGTGGAGATCAAGGACAATTTTGAATAGATCATTGTTAGCTGGGAGAAGGTAAAAACAAAGCAAACAGAGATAAAATGTAGTCGGAGACAGACTGGTCAGAGAACTGTGAAAGGGGAGGGGTGGAGAGAATGGGAAAGCCAGGCTTGCCCCAATCTCACTTATTTTTTCAAATTTTCTCCTCCCCCTCCTTCCATCAATTTGACGAAGGGTCCCAACCTGAAAACTAGTCTGTCCATTCCCTCCGCAGATGCTGCCTGATCCATTGAGTTCCTCCAGTGCATTTTAATTTGCACATATTTTAAGACAACAATGAAAATTTTCATTCTCTGTGATATTCAATTAGAGGTTTTGATTAATTCATAAATTAAATTAATCGGTGCAGTGTCCAACACAGAGGTTGAAGAAAGTGGCTGTCTAATCAGCAAACAGAATCAGTCAATGTAAGTTAATGTGTTCATAAGTGATAGGAGCAGAATTAGGCCATTCGGCCCATCATGTCTACTCTGCCATTCAATTGTGGCTGATCTATATTCCCCACTCAACCCCCTTCTCCGTCTCCCCATAACCCTTGACATTTGTAATAATCAAGAATCTGATACTCCGCCTTAAAAATATCCATGGATGGCTCCCGCAGCCTTCCATGGCAATGAATTCCACAGATTCACAACCCTCTGACTAATTCCTCCTCATCTCCCTTCTAAAGGTACATCCTTTTATTCTGAGGCTATGGCCTCAGGTCCTAGACTCTCCCACGATTAGACACATCCTCTGCACATCTGCTCTATTCAGGCCTTTTACTATTCAGTAAATTTCAATGAAGTCCACCCCTCATCTTTCTGTCAAACGCTCATCATATGTTAACCCAATTATTCTTGGGATAATTCTCGTAAACCTCCTCTTGACCCTCTCCAGCACCAGCACATCCTTCCTCAGATATGGGGCCCAAACATGACCCAACGATGGCTACACTTCTCATCCCTGAACAACAGTCTCCCTCGTTCCATTAGGATCGAAGACCAGAGCCTTTCATCTTCCTCACATTGCCATCCTGTATGATGTCCCATGGGGAGCTAATGGAGGGGGAAGAGGAATCAACTGACATGGATTATTGTGAATCCACAGAAATGACTTTGCGGGGGCAGAAGTAGAATCCTGCTGGGGATGCATGTGCTTTGTTTGATTAGTTTACAGCAGAATGATTTGAGAAGTGGATGACAGATGGGAGAACAATGGTGTACTGAGAGTTTTGAATGCTGAAGACAGGCTGAATAGGATGAGAAGGAATAGCACTCCATTGTGACCATCACAAAGGACCTTATTTGTATCTTTGGCCAGACTGGTCTAGATATTATGATTAGGAAGGATTCAACAGGGGAGGGTTTTGGAGAGAACCTTTTCTATAAGCTTCCCTTTTAATAAGCTTCTTCTTAAAATAAAATATTGTGAACTAGAATTCCTAAAAATCTCGCACGGTTTCGCTGCATGTAGTCTCTTTCAAACTTCACCATCAATGAAAGGGATTTAGATACTGTTTCTATTATGCCTCAGGACTTCACTGTGTGAAGAGAAAAAAATACCTAAAAGCAAGAAAGTTATAGTGCCACTCTGACCTTACTGTGCAGAGACAGGGATATTGCCTGAGTTCATGATATTTCAGTAATGGTCTTAGCCTGTTGTGCCTAAATTTAAATTGTAAAAATGTCAGCGTGTAACAGAAAAGTGGAATGTTTTTTAAATGGGTCGATGATTAAAGGGACCTGAGAGTGGCAGTAGATTAGAAGAGCAAACAATATGTGAGCCTTGATAAAGGGAGGATGTGAACAGTAAGAACGTATTATTGCAATCGTATAGGACTCTGGTGAGACTGCACAGGAGTGTCAAGTATATTACATCCAGACATACAGCCAGACATAAAAACTGTTTTTATCCACGAGTAGTTGCTCTACTCAACAGCCAAAAATACCCTTTGATCTGGTATTCTGTTGGTTCACATGCTTGATCAATGGTGTTTTATCATTAATGTTTTATTATTATTAATGTTTTGTGTTTTCTGAGTCATTCGTAACTGTCACTGTATGTCATGTTGTTACTTGTGGGCGGAGCACCAAGGCAAATTCCTTGTATGTGAATACTTGGCCAATAAACTTACTTACTTATACCAGGAATTATGGGGAGATAATACGCCATTTGAGGAGAGATTGAGTAGGCTGGGATTGTATTTTGTACAATTGAGAAGAGATCACATCTAAATTTGTGAAGTTTTTAAGGGCTTGGCAGGCCATATGCTGAAAGTTTCTTCTGTCTGAGAAATGTAGGACCAGGGGGCACAGTTTAGAATGTGACTGAAATGAGAAGACATTTTTCTTCATTCAGAAGTGGCAAATATTTGGAATTCTCCACCGTCAAGGGCTGTGAATGCTCTTGATGGGAATTATAATTATATATTGTTCATGTACATTGTGTTTTCAGGCCTGCCATGTCGCTACAACTAAGAATGTATTGTTCGATTGTCAGTACATATGACAATGAAACAGTCTTAACTCTTGTCATGACTCCATCATTGAATCCATTGAAACTGAAGTTAAAAGATTTCTGGATATTAAGGAAATCAAGGGATATGGTGATAGCGCTGAAAAATAGCGTTGAGTTCGAAGATAATATGAGGCACAATGTGAGGCATAGGAGAACTTATGGGCCATGACTTTATTTCATATTTTCTTATTTTATTGAATCATGGTGATTTTTTTCAATGGTCAACTGAATTTTGTTTTTGCTTTTTATAACAAAACTATTGAATTAAGGGTTGCTCTGCCACAAATCAGTTGTCAAAATTCCATGTAATATTTATTCTGTGCATTTCATTGACACTCAAAACTTTTTGATTATATTGAAGGATTCAGCATGGCAATGGGCCCTTTGTCCCACCAAGCGCATGTCGATCATAGATCACCCGTTCACACTCGTTTTATGTTATCCCACTTTCGCATTCACTTTGTACTTGCTAGGGGCAATTTACAGAGGCCACTTAACCTACAAACCTGTACATCGTTGGGATGTGGAAGGAAATCAGAACACCCAGAGGAAACCCGTGCAGTCACTGACAGTACCTGAGGTCCGAATCAAACCCAGATCTCTGGCTTTGTAAGGCAGTGGCTCTACCACTGTGTCACCCCTTTTATATATTTATCTATTTTAACTAGAAGTGCAAATAGCTTTTGAAAATTATGCTTTCATGTGATATCATGTGAAATTTATACCTTGACACAAAAACATTACCATTTTATAGCATAGTTTAAGGAATACTAGACTAAGTGGGACCCGTTTGGGTCCCATATTCACACAGGAGGGCTGGTCCACCAGCGCAATATTCCACCTCTCCACCAATTACAATATTGGTGGCCAGTGGGGTGGGGGGAGGCTTTCTGGAGCACTAGTATGGGTGTTGTGGGCTGAAGGGACTGGTTTCCAGAGGGCTAGTATGGACATTGTGGGTCGAATTGATTCTTGGGCTGGCAGCTCAGTTACTCAGGCCTGGTGGGCTGGCAACTCAGTCACTCAGGCCTGGTGGGCTTGCAGCTCAGAAACTGCCAGAAATTCTGCCCAAAACAGGTGAGAGACTCTGTGAGAGAGAAGGGGGAGAGGATGAAGAATCAATTTTAGACATTTTTCATCTTTTTCTGCAGTTCACAGCAATGAAGGAGGAAAGTCACTCCTGGCCTGGATCTCACAGGGAGCCAATGAAAGGAGGGAGAAAAATACTGGGGTGAGGTTTAATACTTGCAGGGGGAATACTTACTGATGGGCTGAAGGGACTTCTCCTGGGCTAGTACAAGTCTGATGGGTTGAAGGGGCTCTATAAGTAAGAGTTTAGAGTGTTGTAAAAACAAGTCTGAAGGCTTTGTGTCTCAATGCGAGGAGCATTCGTAATAAGGTGGATGAGTTGAAGGTGCAGATAGCGATTAATGACTATGCTATAGTTGGGATCACGGAGACATGGTTCCAGGGTGACCAAGGCTGGGAGCTGAACATCCAGGGATATTCAATATTCAGGAGGGATAGACGAAAAGGAAAAGGAGGTGGGGTAGCATTGCTGGTGAGAGAGGAGATTAATCCAATAGAAAGGAAGGACATTAGCGTGGAGGATGTGGAATCGATATGGGTAGAGCTGCAAAACTCTAAGGGGCAGAAAACGCTAGTGGGAGCTGTGTACAGGCCACCTAACAGTAGTATTGGAGTTGGGGATGGCATCAAACAGGAAATTAGAAATGCGTGCAACAAGGGTAACACGGTTATAATGGGTGACTTCAATCTGCATGTAGATTGGGTGAATCAAATTGGTAGGGGTGCTGAGGAAGAGGATTTCTTGGAATGTATGCGGGAGAGTTTTCTCAACCAACATGTGGAGGAACCAATGAGAGAGCAGGCTATTCTAGACTGGGTATTGAGTAATGAGGAAGGGTTAGTTAGCAGTCTTGTTGTGCGTGGCCCCTTGGGCAAGAGTGACCATAATATGGTTGAGGATTAGGATGGAGAGTGACAAAATGGTTGAATCTTCATTAGGATGGAGAGTGACAAAATTAAGTCAGAAATAAGGGTTCTGAACTTGAACAAAGGTAACTTTGAGGGTATGAGATGTGAATTGGCCAAGATAGACTGGCAGGTGATTCTTAAAGGGTTGACAGTGGATGTGCAATGGAAGGTATTTAAAGACTGCATGGATGAAGTACAAAAATTGTTCATACCAGTTTGGCAAAAGAATAAATCGGGGAACGTGGTGCATCCATGGATAACAAGGGAAATCAGGGACAGTATAAAAACAAAAGATGAGGCATACAAATTTGCCAGAAAAAGCAGGCTACTGGAGGACTGGGAGAAATAGAGAATCCAGCAGAGGAGGACAAAGGGCTTAATTAGGAAAGGGAAAATAGACTATGAAAGGAAACTGGCAGGGAACATAAAAACTGACTGCAAAAGTTTTTATAGATATGTGACGAGAAAGAGACTAGTTAAAACAAATGTTGGTCCCTTGCAGTCAGAAACAGGTGAATTGATCATGGGGAACAAGGACATGGCAGATCAATTGAATAACTACTTTGGTTCTGTCTTCACTAAGGAAGACATAAATAATCTGCCGGAAATAGCAGTGGAACGGGGGACAAATAGGATGGAGGAACTGAGTGAAATCCAGGTTAGCCGGGAGGTGGTGTTGGGTAAATTGAACGGATTGAAGGCCGATAAATCCCCAGGGCCAGATAGTCTGCATCCCAGAGTACTCAAGGGGGTAGCCACAGAAATAGTGGATGCATTAGTGATAATTCTTCAAAATTCCTTTGATTCTGGAGTAGTTCCTGAGGATTGGAGGGTAGCTAATGTAATCCCACTTTTTAAAAAAGGAGGGAGAGAGAAAGCGGGGAATTACAGACCAGTTAGTCTAACATCGGTAGTGGGGAAACTGCTAGAGTCAGTTATTAAAGATGGGATAGCAGCGCATTTGGAAAGTGGTGAAATCATTGGACAAAGTCAGCATGGATTTACGAAAGGTAAATCATGTCTGACAAATCTGATATAATTTTTTGAGGATGTAACTAGTAGAGTCGATAAGGGAGAACCAGTGGATGTGTTATATCTAGACTTTCAGAAAGCTTTCGACAAGGTCCCGCATAAGAGATTAGCATACAAACTTAAAGCACACGGTATTGGGGGTTCAGTATTGATGTGGATAGAGAACTGGCTAGCAGACAGGAGGCAAAGGGTAGGAGTAAAAGGGTCCTTTTCAGAATGGCAGGCAGTGACTAGTGGGGTACCGCAAGGCTCAGTGCTGGGACCCCAGCTATTTACAATATATATTAATGATTTGGACGAGGGAATTCAATGCAACATCTCCAAATTTGCAGATGACACCAAGCTGGGGGGTATAGTTAGGTGTGAGGAGGATGCTTGGAGGCTGCAGGGTGATTTGGATAGGCTGAGTGAATGGGCAGATGCATGGCAGATGCAGTATAATGTGGACAAATGTGAAGTTATCCACTTTGGTGGCAAAAACATGAGGGTAGACTATTATCTGAATGGTGGCAGATTAGGAAAAGGGGAGATGCCACGAGACCTGGGTGTCATGTACACCAGTCATTGAAAGTAGGCATGCAGATGCAGCAGGCAGTGAAGAAAGCAAATGGTATGTTAGCATTCATAATGAAAGGATTTGAGTGTAGGAGCAGGGAGGTTCTACTGCAGTTGTACAAGGTTTTGGTGAGGCCACACCTGGAGTATTGCGTACAGTTTTGGTCTCCAAATCTGAGGAAAGACATCCTTGCCATAGAGGGGGTACAGAGAAGATTCACCAGACTGATTCCTGGGATGTCAGGACTTTCATATGAGGAAAGACTGGATAGACTCGGCTTGTACTCGCTGGAATTTAGAAGATTGAGGGGGGATCTTATTAAAACTTACAAAATTCTTAAGAGGTTGGACAAGCTAGATGCTGGAAGATTGTTCCCGATGTTGGGGGAGTCCAGAACAAGGGGTCACAGTCTAAGGATAAGGGGGAATTCCTTTAGGACCGAGATAAGGAAAACATTCTTTACACAGAGAGTGGTGAGTCTCTGGAATTCTCTGCCACAGAAGGTAGTTGAGGCCAGTTCATTAGCTATATTTAAGAGGGTGTTAGATGTGGCACTTGTGGCTAAAGGGATCAGGGGGTATGGAGAGAAGGCAGGTACGGGATACTGAGTTGGATGATCAGCCATGATCACATTGAATGGCGGTGCAGGCTCGAAGGGCCGACTAGCCTACTCCTGCACCTATTCTTCTATGTTTCTATGTTTCTATAACAAAAAAATCTGTGAAATCTCAGTGAAAGGCACTTTTTCCGTACTTTTCCTGGCCTGGCATGGGCCTTTTGGTCCAAAATATTCCTCCTAGGATAATACAGGCATTTTGGGCAAAGGAACTGGTTTCTCGGCTTTTAGAGGGCTTGTATGCCAACTTAGTGGTTTCAGGCAGGCCAAACAACTCATTTCATTTCATTTCTATTTCATTTCAAGCACAGGGCAGGTCAAACAGCTCATTGTATTTTCATTTCACTTCCATTGCCATTGCAGTTTCAAGCTCATGCAGGCCAATCAGCTGATTGCATTTTCATTTCACTTCCATTATCATTGCAGTTTCAAACACAGGGCAGGCCAAACAGCTGATTGCATCTTCATTTCACTTCAATTGCAGTTTTAAGCACAGGGCAGGCAAAACAGCTGATTGCATTTTCATTTCACTTCCATTGCTCTTGCAATTTCTAGCACAGGGCAGATCAAACAGCTCATTGTATTTTCATTTCACTTCCATTGCCATTGCAGTTTCAAGCACACAGCAGGCCAAGCCAAACAGCTCATTGCATTTTCACTTCATTTCCATTGCCATTGCAGCTTCAAGCACAGGGCAAGCCAAGCCAAACAGCTAATTGCATTTTCACTTATTGTTCAATGTCATTGTAGTTTCAAGTACAGGGCAGGCCAAACCAAACAGCTAATTGCATTTTCACTTCATTTCCATTGCCATTGCAGTTTCAATCACAGGGCAGGCCAAGCCAAACAGCTCATTACATTTTCATTTCATTTCCATTGCAGTTTCAAGCACAGGACAGGCCAAACAACTCATTTCATTTTCATTAAGGGCTAACAAATCATTTATTGCAAGTACATTGCAGACTCACATTTCAGTTGATTCACAGCCTAGAATGGAAGTCATGGCCTCTCCTTCCCCCCCCCCCCACCCCCTCCCCCCCCCCCCCCCCCACGGAAGGGGCGTTACCTTCATTGTGGAGATTAACACGTAAGAGGATCTCAAGGTTTTTTAAACACTCATAAGTTGTTTACTTTTTATCGATGGGAAAAATCCTTAGAGCCTGTAAAATCATAGCGATATATGGTAGCGTTCTTTCTAAAATCAATATACAGTAAGTGGTCATGATGAAACTTTTTAATTATATAGATTTTGCGCTGATGTTGTTTTAAAAGTATCACTTATTAATGGTAAAAGTTTAATTATCCAGAACTATATTTAAAGAAAGGTTCTCAAAGCTCCAGGCTGAGACTTATCAATTTAACTGGAAACTTTGCTTTGTTTGACTTTAATACATGGAAGTGTCAGTTTGTGCCAACTACCTCTTGCTTATATCAGTAAAACCACCAATTCAATTCACCAATCCCAAAGTGGCTGGTTATGAAAGACTTTAAAGAGTATTAGCTGTGAAATACACTTTAAATGAACTTCCAGGACAAATGCTGGAAGTTAACAATATTCAGACATTAAAGCCTCCAACAAATGAATCCAATACGATATTTGCATGACTCACAGCAAGTTCCTTTTCTTTTATCTGAATTTTATTGGATAACTATAAGTTTTTGAACTCCACGTTAGCACTTTACTAAAATTCACCATATCTATTCTGTTCAAATCTGAATTGAAAAATCTTAAAGAATAATTTATCTCCTAGATCATAATGTGATATGAAAGTAAATGTTCTTAATACCCATCAAATCACGGAGAGTGATTATATGCTCTACTCCAACATCTACCATAGCTATGCATTAGCCAATATTGCCCAAGGCCATGGCCAAAATGTTTTCTCTTCATCACTAAGGTAGATTAACTGCTTGTTGTCCTGTTTCTCTTTGTGGGAACTTGCTATGCACAATTTAATTTTCATTATTCAACAATCAGCATTCAACACTATCATCCCCTCCAAACTTGTTACGAACCTCAGGGAACTGGGTCTGTACATATCCATTTGCAACTGGATCCTCAGCTTCCTCATCAACAGAACACAATCGGTATGAATTGGCAACACAGGAGCCCTCAAGACTGTATGCTCAATCCCCTGATCTACTCACTCTATACCTATGACTGTGTAGTCAGACAAAGTATCTTTAAATTTGCTGACGTTGGCATCAGTGTTGACAAATTACTGATAATGATGTGAAAGTATAGAAGGGAGATCAATCATCTGATTGAATTGTGCCAGAGTAGCAACCTTGCTCCAACATCAGTAAAGCCCAAGAGCTGACTGTTGACTTTATAAGGGGAAGGATGAGGATCCACATACTTGTCTTCATTGATGGGTTGGTGGTGGAGTCATCAAATTCAAGTTCTTGGGTGTGCATACCACTGTAGATCTGTCCTGGACCCAGCACAATGATGCCATCATAAAGAAAGCCTATCAAGCCTATCTACTTCCCATGAAGATTGAGCAGATTCGGTATATCAACAAATACCCTCTACAGGTGTATGATAGAGAGCATATTGACTGGTTGCATCAAGACCTGGTTTGGCTACTCGAAAGCCCAGGAATGAAGGAGATTCCAAAAAGTGCTGAACACTGCCCAGTCCATTATGAGCTCCCCACCATCGAGGGGATCTATGTAAGACACTGCCACAAAAAGGCAGCTGGCATCATCAAGGCCCAGCTCACCCTGGCCAAGCTCTCATTTTACTCTTCCCATCAGAAAGAAGGTATAGGAGTCTGAAAACTGTGACCTTCAGGTTCAGGAACAGATTCTTCCCAACAACCATCAACTCCGATTAAACTCCAAACTACAAACTTTCTTGGTTGCACTTGAAACTTTGGGCTTTATTTTGTTTTGCACCATATTTGGCTTTTTATTTATTGAACTTTTTTTTGTTTGTCTATTATGTTGTCTATTGAGTACTGCATTTATGAAGTTGTAAAAGCTTAAGTGCTGCAGCAAATAAGAAATTTATTATTCCATTTGGTGCATATGACAACTAAACACTCTTGACTTGACTCCTTGAAAAATCCAATGATCCCTAAAATGTACATATATGTGACAGAGCATCTTTTCTCAATGCACAGGCGATGATATCTCTAGATCCCTCACTTCCTCTGTTTCTTTAGAATACTCCACCCCTTTGAACTGTGCATGCTGGTTTAGTGCATTTATTAAAGACTGAGATAGAATTTTGAATTTTACTTTGGAGTCACGTGAGTGACTACGTGAAGAAGGCCACAGAATGGATGTTGGATCACAAAGTATTTAATGTCATCATGGCTCGATAGAACACCGAATATCGATACGTTTACATCCAGGCTCATTTACCAGTTGTAAATATGTGGTATACAGTGGCGAGAGATACACTATCGCCACACTGGGAGGAATGTTTCTTGCATGTCTTTCCTCCATACTGCCACATCACTCGGGTCTTGCAATAAATCCAGCAAGACACAGTTTCAGGCATTTTGAACTGCCTGATTGGCTTACGCAGCCATGGTCCCCGCTAATGTTGGGAATAATATAGAACCTAATATGGTTATACAAAACATAAAACTTGCTGGTTCTGCCTGTGACACAGGAACCCAGCATCTGCAAGAAAATTAATTCATTGACTTGCAGACTCTGAGGCGACTATGCCTGTGGCTCATGTTGTCAGATTGGCCAATGAAGTGCTCACTGCATAGAGCAGGGAAAGCACCAAAAGGCAGCACATTTCCACTTCAGCAGATGGGAAGCGTTTTGTTTTAATACACATGTTACATACTATACAGCACAGATAACTGATGTCTCACAGTTCATTTTCAAATGGGTCTTTGACAATAATTAAGTTAAAGTGCCATTAACTGTGCCAACGTGCCTTCTCATCATATTTGCTGCAGCAGTGGGATCCACACTGCCGGGTCTCACCCTCTGATATCCAGAATTATAAAGGACATCTTTAACACAAGTTCTCCCCGGCCCGGTTACACGGAAGTATGGGACATGGACGTAATGTTAACATTACTTCACCAAGGGGCTACAGCTACATCCTTATCTTTAGCCTGCTCTCAAAGGTACTTATCCTCATGGCACTGGTCACAGTGCAATGGGTCCAGTCACTACATACATTGCGACTGGACAGGATGGTACATCTGCTAATAACATAATATTTTATGTTTTTGATTTAATTAAACAGAACTAACCAGAGGCGTTAGCTCACAAACTAGTTTCATGGCATATCCTATGGATCTTCGGTAATGTGTGGTCACATATTTACTTCTATACGTCTGGGTCACCTAGAGCCTCAAAGCCTCCAAACTAGCAATGTTTGTTAGTTACAAAAAACATAATAAAAAGTATTAGTTCTACCATCTCCAGGTGGATAAAACAAGATTCCGGCTAATGCATGAGTCACTACTAATATTTACAACGCTCACTCCACCAGGGCTGCTACTACAACAGCCCCACGGGTTATGTATGTTCCACTGGACAACATCCTGGCAGCTGCTGGATGGTCAAACGAACATACTTTACCAACATTTTATATAACCCATTACCAAACCGGGGTATTTGCCAACTCCATTTTAGATACTGCTTTATAGTTTTCCCCTGGATGAAGGGTCACTATTATTTTCTTTTGATGATTAAAGCATCAGCATTTTAACAAATTAAGTCATGTCTGAATGCATTAATCTTTTTCACTCATTCATGGTCACTTCATGCAGTGTGTCACGCATGGACTAGTTTCCGGCATGAAATCATAGAGCTTTGAAATCTTCACATGACTCCGAAGTAAAGTAGTAAGATTAAACAAGAACTTAACAGTTTGAAGTTTGATCTTGATTTTATGAGGAGTTGCGATGAGCGATTACGTGCCACCGCTCCCAGCCCTCATATTGTTAAGGTCATCTGGTAGTTCTACTCTTCTCTAATCTTACTATGTTCAGTTCAACCATTATTATCTGTGATTACACACCGCTGCTTTGAAGGTTGACGCGCATGTGAGCTAACGGCCTTCTTCACGTAATCGCTCATCGTAACTCCTCATAAAATCAAGATCAAACTTCAAACTGGTAAGCTCGTTTAATCTTACTATTATAGTGCAGTCAGAGATTTTGGGGAACAAACAGAGATTGGAGATGAGTCTATGATCAGATCAACCATGAACTTGCTGAATGAAGGAGCAAATGCAAGGGGGCTCACAGCCTATTCCTGCACCTGCACCTTTTTAATTATGCCTTATATCAGTTTGGAACACTGACAACGTATAATATCTGTTTGACTATCAATGTGATTCTTATCTACCTTACATGAAAGAAACTGTTATTAATAAAGGAGTAAATAGATGTTAGTGGCAATTTATCATGCAGTCTCATTCACAAACCGCTTTTTGTTTCTTTGAGTTTTATTGTGCCATCAAAGCCTCCTCAAATGAAGCTTCCTTAGATACCACCGTTTTTGCATATTCCATTCATATTTCACCCTGTCTTTTTAGTCATTTAATTTAATGATGATCCAGGAACCTTAAATATTCCAGAAACATAATGCAAGACCTTTAATGTTGATGTGTTTCATTTTGCAGTTCTGATTCTTTGTTCTGATTATTAATATACCGTTGACACTCTTCTCTTCTATTTAAATATTACAGCAAACCTATATTTTTCTTCAAAACAAAGAAAAATTCTCTAGTGAAGTGACCCAGTAAATATAACTGAGAATTTGACCTGCTTTTGTTTGCATTTACCGACTGCTCACAGTTGCCCCATGCCTGAATGTTGCTGGTTTGGATGCAGAGGGCTAGGTGATCCAGGGCCCTTTGTGCACACAGCTACGTGGCATTGAAAGTTGGCAAGACCTCGAACAGTATGGCGGAGAAGCCCGAGGCCAATCTCTGACATTTGGACTCATTTAGAAACTAGTTCAGTTTAGTTTATTATTGTCAAGGGTACAGTGAAAAGTTTATTGTTGTGTGCTACCCAGTCAGCAAAAAAGACTACACATGATTACAATCAGTGTACGGATACAAGATAAAGGGTATAATGTTAAATGCAAGATAAAGTCCAATAAAGTCTGATTAAAGATAGTTTGATGGTTCTATTGGAATGAGATCAAGAATAGAAAAGATCAAAATATGCTAAAAATTAAGAATTGAAATAATATCAACAGAACATTAAAAATGCATATTTATTCAAAAACATTGAATGAAATACACATAATTATAAAAAGGAATAACAGTGCAAACTTGTGAAAATCATACATGTCAGGCAGCTTCTTTGGAAGAGAAACAAAGTGAATGTTTCACATTTGAAGAGGTTCTTCTATCTTAAATAGAACCCCCTTTTCTTTTTCCAGATACTGTTTAATCTGCTGTGTGTTTCCAGCACTATGTGTTTTTCTTTTAATTTCAGATTTCCTGCTCTGCAGATTTTTAATTTCCACTCTGTGTCACTGGAACCTAACAATCCCCATTAATAGTGGGATAGTGAACTTGTGCTGGGTCCAATGTAAATCCCAGCAAATTCCAGCTGCTCAGCTAGATTCTATGGGGAGTCACTGGTGGAGACCATTGAGATATGCGAGGCCAACCTAAACGTGAGTCAATCCTGGACCTTTGCATTTGTCTATGCCTGTGCAGAAAATTTGGACCTGCTACCATTTGAGGCAGGTGCCATATGAAACCACCAGCGTTTATCAACAAATTTCAGAACATTATCTGTCAGAATGAATTTGGCACAGGTGTTATTAAATGTGCATGGCTCGATTCTTTCTACCAGGGTCTGCATTTAGTGGTCAAATACATTATAATGTTTTTAAATGTTGGCGGATCCCCATGGCAACCATCTTAATGGGAGTGAGAACAAGCTTTCTGCACATACATAGTCAAACACAAAGGTCTTCCCACTGCCTTAGCTTTAGGTTGGGACTTTTTAAATACAACAACTAAAATAATAGTTACCTAAAACATAAGAACATTATATTTATTTCTTTATTTTTCACTACCTGGGGATTACTGGTAAAGCCAGCATGTAATGAAGAAGTTCTCCTTCAGTTTAAAGAAGGGACCCTATCCAAAACGTCGCCTATCCATGACTTCCAGAGATATGATTTAAACAACTGTGTTACTCAGCACATTGGTATTACTCAAGATTCCAACATCTGCAGTTTGCTGTGTTTAGTTTGGTTTAGTTTAGTGACACAGCGTGGAAACATGCCCTTCGGCCCACCGAGTCCACACCGCCCAGCAAACAATATAACCAAATAAAAATTACAGCACGGAAACAGGCCATCTCGGCCCTTCTAGTCCATGCCGAACACTTACTCTTACCTAGTCCCATCTACCTGCACTCAGACCATAACCCTCCATCAGGTAGCATCTCTGGAGAGAAATGATGTGCAACGTTTTTGGTCGCGACACTTCTTCAGACCCCTTCCGAAACATCACGCATCCTTTTTCTCCAGAGATGCTGCCCGACCCGTTGAGTTACTTCAGGCACTTTGTGGCTACCTTCAGTGTAAACCAGCATCTGCAGTTCCTTTCTATCCAATCCCTCTAAACCTCTCCTATGTTTGTCCAATTCCTATTCTTCTCTGATTTTCTGGTTAACCAACATTAAATCTTTCTGATATCAGGACAATGGCTTCTGCTAATTGGCAAAAGATTGAATCCCCACAGTCTTTTAATGTAAGTTTTTTAAATATCCTTGTAATTAAAAAGCTTTACCCACAACATGTATTTTTTCAATTCGCAGTAATAATGAAACATTTATCAAAAACATTTACTCTATAAATGAGGAGAGTTTCAAAAAATTAAACATTGACACAGATTTGTAAGTTCTTAGTGTCTAGGGTCAAACGTACAATTGTTGCCTTTCATTACTTCAGATTTTTCAAGAACCTATTCAGGCTGAAACAGTAATGACATATAACAAACCATCAACCATTACATGCTTTCACAAAACTAGGACTATTAGGGTATGAGGGTCAACACACATCTGCAATCAGTTTCTTGTAAAATCACTACAACGCAATAGCTTACTGCCACTTTTCTTCTAGTCACCCAGACAGCATATGTGTCTACATCATCTATAGTGAAGAATTTTGTTAGTGTTGCATTGAGGAGGATTAAACTTCCCATTCATTTTTTTTCCTTTCCATTCTCAAGTGCTTTTTATTCAGTTTAGACCTTGTACTCTCAAAATAAACTGTTTCTATTCACTGATTTATTCTTTTTTCAGGGTCTAGCTGTTGCTGGCCAGGCCAGTATTTATTACCCTTCCCTAGATGCCCTTGAGAAGATGATATTGCATGCAGCAGTTCTTCTGATGAAGGGACTCACACTCTGCCATTGGGTAGGGAGTTCCAGGATTTAGACCTGATGATGATAAAAGAGCAGTCGCATGTTTCCAAGTCGGGATGATGTGCAGTTTGGAGGGGAACCTGCAGATGGTGGTATTCCCATGTACCTGCTACTCTGGTTTCTTCATGGTGATAGAGGTCACGGGTTTGGGAGGTGAGGGTCGGAGTAGTGTGAGTGAGCAACTGCATTGAATGTTGTGCTCATGGCAACCTTTGTGCACCCCATTGAAGGGAACGACTGACTGAGGTGATAAATGCTGTAACAGTCAAGGGGGCTGCTTTGTCTTGAATGATGTCAAGCTTTTTGAGAGCCCTTGCAACTGAATTCATCAGTCACACAGAGAGTGATGCCCTGACATACTCTTAATAGATGTTGGAAAGGTTGCCTTGAGGTGGACTATTTGCCATAGAGTGGCCAGCATCTGATCTGAATTTGTAGTTAAAGTATTTATGTGCCTGGTACATTTTGCCATAGTGTTGGCCTGGTTCAGACCTAAGCAACATCATTTGTTGAGGAGATGTGAATATCCACCACTTCTGATCTATGATGGCAGCATGGTCATTGCGGTGGCCACTGAAGGTGTTTGGCTCAGATACAGCCTTGAGATCCTGGACCAGGATGTCCAAGCATCTGGATTATTAGTCTGGTAATTTAAATCAATAAGCAGTTCTGCAATTCATCCCAATGTAGAAAGCATTTTAAAACTCTGCACAAGATTTTTCTGAAACATTCTCTGATAATTTACCATCTCACCAATTCTCTTTATTCTCCAATAATGGTGACAACATAGTGGGGACAAGAAGTTCAAAAGGTAATGTCAGAGAAATATCCTTAAATGAGATTGGTGTAAAGTTTCTATAAAACATCACTTGTGGTTGACATGATCCTGTCTGCAAATAACAAGGTTTTTGTAGATCAGGGTACAAGCCTTCAAGCCAAAAGATAAATCTATGCAATTCATTACATTACAAACGGAATTGCAGAATCCAACTTCCTAGTGTTTATGAACAAAGCATCTATTTATGAGGTTATTCTGTTGTGCTTTCCCATTGCTTCTCATTAATGAGGTCCCCTATGATTCCAACAAGAACAGCCTGAGTTTATTTATCCTTTGATAGGTATTCTTCTCATTGCAGTGCACTTTAGATTATTTGAATGTGAATAAATCGCAGTCAGACTGAATTATGATCTGCATAACACGCTTTTGGACACATTGGGAGCATACACCGACAGACAGATGAATTCAAAGAGTTCATTGTACTTCACTGAATAAATTACACTTAGAAAACTTTATGGACATCATAAATCTGTAGAAAATATACAAATTGTCTGCAAGCTAAAATTTCTGCACTGATCTTAACAACTGTAACATGAAAACGAATCCGAATTACACTCGGTTCATTGTTAATTTATTTACCAGCTGAAGACTACTTATCAATTAATAAATCCTTCTGTTGAAAATGTTTTTACAACAAATCAGAGTATAATTTTAATGTACAGTATTGCCCCTTGGCATCTGCGGAAGATTGTTAATATAACTGTTATAATTTGTTAGTTTATAAGGAAATCAAACGATTGCAAACTTCACAAACAAAATAAATTCTGTTAATTTTATTAAGGTTGGTCGCAAAACCACAGTTAGCCCCTTGCATTTTTTAATTTTTTTAGTTACAATATGGAAAATACATGGTTTATAATTTTAATCTTTGAGAACAGAGCAATATTTAAAATTATCACTACCACACATTAATTTGCTACATAATTCAATGTGAATATGGCTTTAATACAGGAAGACAAAAGAGAAGATTCAGCAAAAATAACATTCCCTTGCTTTTACCCTGCATTTCTTCAGTTTTGTTCCTGTACAGCTAATTTATCAACCCTGGTTCATTTAACATAAAGGGAGGAAGCAAGGGTGAGGAGAATTGAAAACATCAAAAGGAACCTGCTCAAAACTCAGAGCAAACCCAAACCCAAACCCAAATGTAGAAACAGATTTTACTTCGGAGTCACGTGAGTGACTACGTGAAGAACCCCGTCCAGCCGCACGTGCGTCATTATGCCAGACGCATTGGTGCAGGTCGGCTGGTTGGAGCAGCAGAGCTCCTCCAAGCGGTAAGTTTAAAACCCAAGGTAAGTTTAAAACTTTTCCTTTTGAATAATTTTTTTATTAGCAATAAACAATTCTCAATGTTTAAAACTGAGTTATAAACATCCACTTAAATCAATATTTGTACTCTAATGATTATTATCTTTTTTTTTTTTTTGAAAATAAAAGTGGGTATAGAGAAATACCATTATTAATCAATAAAATTATAATTCCTTAATAATTATTTGGTATAAAAGAAAAAGAAAAAATGAAGAAAAAGAAAAAAGACAAAAGACATATTATGTATATCGTTTAAAACTTTTCCTGGGGTCGCTTTCTGTGTTTGCAGTAGCAGAAGATGCAGAAAGCAAAAAAGGTGACGCCGAGGCGATCTGGGATAAGAAGTTTGGAGGACCGCGAGAGTGCGGGTAGTGGATGCCCACCTAGTTCACCAAGTCCGTCGTCAGCAAGGTGGCTAGCGACACCAGATCCGCTGTCTGTAAGCAGCGTTGCTACGCCGGTAGGGCACAAGGCTACAACAAAATCTACTAGGCCCATTGACCTAGAGTCGGGCCTGGAGGTTTCACCTCCGCAAGGAGAGACCGTTTGCTCACGGCTCTCCCAGATCGAGATCCTATTGCAAAGGATGCTCGATAGGGAAGCACTCCGGGAGGAGGAGTGGTGTCCACGCCAGGATGTTGGAGAGCTTGTGCCAGCAGCACCTGAAATAGAGCTGCATGATTACACATCCTTAGAGGAGGAGGGTATACCGGCTCAGGAATATACTGATGCCGAGTCAGTGGCTGGTCAGAGCCATTAGGATGTAGAGCAACAATAGCTAATACCGAACATAGCTGAAAAATTTGCAATCCCCAGGGAAGCAGGGGGACCATTAGTGGAGGAGTTGGCAACAGCTATTCAGTATATGCTCTCCCATCAACTTCAAGAGCTGGCAATGGATGAGGCTGCCAAGTAATATGAAGCCCCAGTTTACTGTGGGTTATTAAAAGTACCAATGGTTAACCATCTTATATGGACACAATTGGGGGTCACAGCAAGGGCGCAGGAGTTAAAATTCCAGAAAGTGCTCAAGTTGCTCTCAGCAGGACTCACTGCATTCGCAACTGCATTGTCCCATGTGGACAAGGGGCACATGACAGAAGCCCATCAGGATGTGCTGGGGCTCCTGTGCAGTGCATTTTTCGAAATGAATAGTTTACGAAGGAGTGCCATACGCCCAGCCATCAATCCTAAACTTGCAGCACTATGCAAACCAATCGGTGCACAACCGGCTAACCTTTTGTTTGGGGAGGACCTCGCAAGCGAGTCAAGGAACTGCACGAGGAGGCAAAAACAGTAGGTCTCATCTAAACAAGTGGCAAAACAGGCAAGAGGGTGTTCCCCTATCGGCGGGGTACCATGACAGACGCTGGTGAAGGGACGAGCCATTCAGTCTCACACACACGCAGCTGGCAGCCTGCCACAGGCACAAGGGGAAGGACGAATTTCCCTACAAGGGGTCGGGGGCAACAAGCGCAGTCAGGACATGTGCAGGTGAGAGATTTTGCTCTTAAGGAATACAAATTAAGTGAGAAAGATGTTCAAATTGGAGGCAGATTACACTTGTTTCTCAAACTATGGCAGGAGATAACATCAGATTCATTTATACTGGGCAGTATAGAGGGGGTTAAAATTGAATTCTATCCTACTGTGTGTCCAACCATTCAGCATGTTCCACGTTGAACATTTATATTTTCACAAGAAGAGAACATGCAGATACAGGCAGAACTTAACATATTATACTAAAAAGGGGTCATTGAGAAGTCAGTTCGTCAATTCCGTCAGTTTGTGTCAAATATTTTTCCTAGGTCTAAAAAGACTGGGGGATGTAGAATCATTCTGGACCTGATGAGCTTGAACACCTTTGCACACTATAGGCATTTCAAAATGGAAACTTTTTCTACTGCTAAACAGCTGGTTTCCAAAGAGTGTTATATGGCCAGCATAGATCTGAAAGATACATATTACTCAGTTTATTGTGATGATAGGAGGTATTTGAAGTTTACCTGGATGAGTCAGTTATGGCAATTCATAGAATTGCCTAATGGATTAACCTCAGCTCCTAGATTATTTACCAAATTATTGAAACCTGTTCTAGGACTACTCTGAGCTCAGGGGCATGTTGTAATGGCCTATTTGGATGATATCTTAATTATCGGGAAGACTCGGAATGCAGCTGAATCATCTGTTTCAGTTGTTAAGCTCACTTTTGAGTGATTGGGGTTCATCATTCATCCAGATAACTCCAAATTATCACCAGTTAAAATTATTGATTACTTGGGCTTTACCATTAATTCAGATCACATGCTAGTGACTCTGCCCAGGGACAAAAGGCAGCAGTTAATTGAAGGTTGTATCAATCTCCTTAGTGAGCATAGACCTTCAATTAGACAAGTGTCCAGTTTAATTGGGAAATTGGTGGCTGCTTTCCCAGCTGTGCAGTTTGGACCTCTGCATTATCAGCACTTACAACGAGCAAAAGAACAGGCACTGAGGACACATGTGGGTCACTTTGACAAGCCCATGGGATTGTTAGCAGAAGCTATTTCAGAAATACAATGGTGGATCACAAATGTCTCAAAATGTTCCAGGGAAGTTTTGGTTGAACATCTCTTACAGACAGATGTTAGTGCTCTAGGTTGGGGTGCTACTGATATGTCCTCCAGTTGTGGAGGCAGATGGAATAGTGACAAGACATCTCTTCTGCCATTGAGAGGGATCAATTATTTAGAGCTTTTGGGAACCTTTTATGGGCTTAAAGCTTATTGCTCTGCCAGGAGTCACTTGCATATGCAAGTTCAAATTGACAATACTACAGCAGTGGCATATGTCAATCACATGGGTTGAGTCAAGTCGGAATCTTGTGACAGATTGGCTAATCATATCTGGGGATGATGCATTGACAAATACATCTGGCTTTCAGCAATGTATTTACCAGGTAGATTCAACACAGTGGCAGACACAAGGTCATGCCAATTCAATTATAACATAGAATGGATCTTAAATCAGGACATATTTAATCCGGTGGTTGCTCGATATGGAATGCCAGATATTGATTTGTTTGCATCTAGACTGAACCATCAGCTGCCCAAATATGTTTCATGGGAACCAGACCCTGGCACAGGTGCAGTCGATGCTTTCTCGCTGCATTGGGGTGGAATGTGTTTATATGCATTTATGTCTCATTGGGGTGGAATGTGTTTTATATGCATTCTGTCTCATCAGTCGATGCCTGCAAAAAATCAAGCAGGACTCCGCTTTAGGAATATTGGTAGTGCCAGATTGGCCTACCCAGCCATGGTTCCCTCTCGTATTGCAGATGGCTACTCAGCCTCATATGATTGTTCCCAAACATAAAAACCTACTGGTGAACCCAGTAACTGGCGATCAACATCCTTTACATGATCGTATTGATCTGTTAATTTTCAGATTTTAAGATGGCCATACCTGGGGAGAGGACTGTCTGATCGTACTGTGGATGTTCTCACGTTGGCCTGCAGGGATAGTACCCAGAAGCAGTACATCACCTCGATAAGAAAGTGGGAGGTATTCTGCTTACAGCAGAATATCTCATATCAAACTGCAGGCATCCCAGACGTTCTGGAGTTCTTGTCCACTCTTTATTTTGATCAAAAATTAAGCTATAGTGCGATTAATACAGCCAGAAGTGCTCTGTCTTCTTATTTGCCCATGGTGTCAGCGTTACATTCAATAGGGACACATCCGTTACTCTCTAGATTTATGAAGGGAGTTTTTAATTCTAATCATCCTAGACCCAGGTATTCGGGTATTTGGAATGTAAGCAAAGTTCTTATGCTTCTTCGCCAGTGGACTCCTGTTACAGTCCTATTTCTAGCCAAACTAACCATGAAGGTGGTCATGCTTATGGCGTTGGTTTCAGCCCAACGTATGCAGACATTGCAGAAGCTACGGCTAGACAGGATGGAGGTACCAGCAGATGCCATCACTTTTTATGTTTAAGATCTGCTGAAACAGAGTAGAATAGGCATGACAGGATGTAAGATTGTTTTTCAGCATACCCCAAAGATACTCGTCTGTGTGTAATGTCATATTTGTCCCATTACATTGAGGCTACCAGAGTCCTAAGAGGCACAGAATCAGCATTATTTATTAGCCACAAAAAACCACACAGTAAGGTGTCGGTGCAAACTATTTCAAGGTGACTAAAGCAGGTTCTGGGAAGTGCTGGGATTGATACTGATAAATTTAAATCCCATTCCACCAGGGCGGCATCAACCTCCACGGCCAGGGCGATGGACGTGCCTATAGACCATATCCTCGCGGCCGCAGGATGGTCCAGTGAGCTGACCTTCCAGAGATTTTACCATAAGTCAATTGCAAGGCTGGGGATATTTGCTGAGTCTGTTTTAAGTTCGGTTATATAGTTTCCCCCTGAGATAGAGGGGTTGCTATTGTTTTACTTTGTAATAAGCCGTTAATTCATTTGAACAATGTTATGATTGATGCATTATTGATTATTTAATTATGTTGAGTCAATCAATGCAGTGAGAGACCGGAGTTGAATCTGCAGCATGAAATCACAGAGCTTTGAAACCTTCACGTAGTCACTCACGTGACTCCGAAGTAAAATAGTAAGATTAAACGAAAACTTACCAGTTTGAGGTTGTTCTTTATTTTATGAGGAGTTACGATGAGGGACTACGTGCCATCCACTCCCTACCCTTGTATATATCATCTGGTAGTTCTAGTCTTCTGTTATCTTACTATTATACTTCAGTCACTACCTGTGATTTCACACCACTGCTTTGAAGATTGACACACGTGCGGCTGGATGGGGTTCTTCAGATAGTCCCTCATCGTAACTCCTCATAAATAAAGATCAAACTTCAAACTAGTAAGTTCTCGTTTAATCTTACTATTCCCCTCTGTTACATTTAACCTTTTTATGGGAAATAATTTCCATTCTTTCTTCCTCACTGGGTCTAAATGCTAGAACGCACCAAACAGCATTGTTGGCACACCTTTACCAACTGTGGCTTGAGAAAGTAGCTGATCACCTGCTTCTCAAGGCAATTACGGCTCAGCAATAAAATGCTGCCCTTCCCATCACTGTTTATAATCTGAAAATTAGTAAGTGAAATAAATATAATGCAACAAAGCTAATGTTGAACACAAAATTGGAAAGAGAGACACACAATGTACTGCAGATGCTGGTTTACAAAAAGATACACAAAGTGCTGGAGTAACTCAGCAGGTCAGCCAGCATCTCTGAAGGATATGGATAGATGACGTTTAGGGTTGGGAAGGGTCTGACCTACAACGTTGCCTATCTGTGTCCTCTAGAGATGCTGCCTGACCATGAGTTACTCCAGCACTTTATGAAACTGGAAAGGGTTGGTTTTGCAAATCGCTTTTCTAATTCTAGTTTATATTTCATTACTACAGTTTTCTTTCCTATATCATGCCACATAAAATAACCCCGTTCTGCTGGTAAGATTGAGTAATTGATAACTCTACTGAGTCTGAGAGTTCTCTAACACTGTGGTTTTTAACTAAATTTACAATGATAAGGGAATCTTGGTCAATAGACCAATCTTATAGCATGGATTATGGGTTATCATGTAGTAAGGTGAGACTTTCAGCGTTAATAAATTAGATCATAATCCCCTTTCTTACTTTTACACACAAATAAACCGACTGATGCAGGAGACAGGTTATCAATTAGTCCAATAGCAACGTCCATGCTGGGTAGAACAAAGGGGAAAGTATGCCCTGTGCATTCACTACAAGGTGGCTGACACAATAATCTGGTTTACGGAAGGGGCAGAGGAACAATTTTGCCATTATTTTTAGGGTCAGATAGCAGGAGACTATTACCCATTCTGTCCTCTGGAGGTAAATTCAAGCCATGCTGACAAGCCATGATGACAAACAGAACAGGAGTCAACTATTCTCAATGGCCCTGGCGTTGACAATGTAATTGCATATTAAGAAACTCTCAGCTGTGTGTATCAAATGTGAAGCAGATGGTAGCATTAATTGGCATCGGTATAAATTTAGCTCAAATAGCAATTTTAGTCAAGCTTTTAAATGAAATGCAGATACATACTATTATGAGAAATAATAATCACAGAGTGTGGTACAACACCGTAAAATGGATTAGGCAGCAGGGCTGCATATCAAGCAAGAAGTTGGTGCATCAGGCAGAGGGTTTGACAAATCTTAGGTCGGGGCAAATAAGAAAAGGGTTACACCAGACATAGTGATGAAATGAGAAACAAAACATACAACATAAGAACTGCAGAATGATTTTAAAGAAATTGCACATCCAGTGCATCACGTTCAATGTGATTATTGTGTACCAGGTAGACATATCAAACAATAAATAAATAAAAAGTTTTGTAATTTGCCGCAAGTAAAATGTATGCTTCACACTTTTCACTTCAGTCCTTAAGGATGGATGCAACAGCTCCTTACCTTTAGCAGGAGATCCAGAGAAACCTTGGAAAAAAGACACGGATGACATCTAATTCTGTGTAGATTATTTGTGAAAATTATAGCATATGATTTAGAGAGCAAAAATCCAACTCCATGCTCTTCTAATATTGAGGAGCAAGCAACAGGAATTTTCAATTTATGACTGGTGTTAAAGTTTCAAACAAATGGCCATAACATTTAAGGAAGTATATTTTTGTATTATTGAAATGTGGACATCATTGGCAAGCTCACTGGAAGTAATAAACTGGCATCATTGTAATATTTGTCTTGATGATGATTTCAAAATGGTAGATAGGGAATTCCTGGATATTAACAATGAAAGGGTCAAGAACCAGAGGGCATAGATTTAATTGAACGGCAAAAGGTTTGCAAAGTTAATTAGGAAAATAATTTTACCCAAAGCATGGCAGAGGTTTGGAATTCACTGTTTGAAACGATGGTAGGTACAAAAACAATCAAAGCATTTGAAAAGTTTATTTCAAGAGTTGTGACCTTCCTCACTGTTGCCAACTCTGAGTTGGAGCTGGGGTTAGACAGGGTAGCACTTTCTCAATCTGTATGGATACAATGGTATCCAGTGTTATAAATTGAAGGAGCCATTAATATGACTTAAAGTACGAATGTTTCAATGAAATTGTTGCCTTTGTCGGTCTTGATGGGAGAATAGGTAAAATAACTATTTTTCCTTAAATGTTTTTGCAGCTTAGTTGTGAGTAATCATTTGACCTAGTGAATGAAAACTTACAGGTAGTAAAGAGGTGAGCCATCAAATGCAGAGTACTCTCACTCTGGTATGCTTATGTAGTTACTGAGTTAATGAGGTTGATCCAGTTGGGCTTCAAGTCACAGGGTTTGTAGATATCACCAATATTAATCTCTGCGTCAAGGGTCATGTTTGAAACCATCCCTGAATTTGGACTGGAAAATCCAACAGTCCATTCCTCCACTATTTCTACTGATCTTTTGGGCTCACTCTTGACTTGTTGACTAATTTTGCATAACATTTGAAACTTGGGTTGATGCCTTGAAAACTTCAATAATGTTATTATGGAGGTATAAAGCAACCTGATAATTATTGCCAGACACAGTTTGTCTCTAGGGCATGTGCCTATAATCCTTGCCTGGATTTCCAGGAAGCTTTGGCATCCTGTACAATTTGCTAAACTGGTGTTCACTTTCAAAGTCATTTAATTTTATGGATGTAAAAAAAATCCAGGACACGATGATACAAAAGCACCATCCTCCATCCTTATATCAGCATTGCAACATTACTTCCTGAAAATGACCAGACTTTGAAACTAACAGATCAGAATTTTGTGACAAATGAAGATTTGTGACAGTAGGTCGTTGTTCAGTACTCATAACAAATAGGCATCTATTGGCGAAGGTAATGGTGCTCAGAAGAAATGCAAGAACTTTATGAACTTCCTCTTAAATGACAGATCACAGCTTTGAGCCCAAGGTTGGATGTTTAATCCTGCTGCCTGGTAGTTTTATGGGATCTCAGGCTGATCTGAGGTGCTCGGGGGTAAGAATTCATCTTCAGTGTTTGATTGTACAGTTTCATAGCAGACTCAGGGAGTAATGCTGCCAACACATGATTCACAAAATAGTGTGGGAATATCTGGAGAGTATGAACTGATACCATGTTTACTGAAAAGATGCTGCGATTTTAGCAGTAATTTTGGTCTTATTTTTTCTCACAATGCAGAACAATGGGCAGGCCAATATTGTTATTCCATGCCTAAAGCCCCGTGAACTGACGTAGATTATTTCAGAGGGCAAACACAAGAGAGGGTTTGGAATCAGATTACTAGGTAAACATAACATACTTTAAAAATATTACTCAATCTGATCGGTTTTGTAACAATTCTACAGCTTCATAGATTAATAGTAGCCTCTTATTCCAGATTTATTTAATTCCTTAACATTACGATTTAATTGTTTTTCTTAAAACCATGTCACCATAGTGGGATTTTAATTTACTAGTCTACAAGGACATGGGAAATGGGAGTCAGAGACTATTTGGCTCTTTGAGATCATTCTATCATCCATTAAGATCACAACTGACTTCAGTACCCTTTCCTGCACAACTCAAGGTGAAAATACTTCTCCCCTTTGTTCTAAATGGCATATCCCTTATTATGAAACTGTGCCCCAGGCCTCAGCAAGGGTTCCATTGCATCCATTCTTGGAGCCTTTTAAGAGTTTTATATGTTTTGATGAAACTCCTATCATTCTTCTAAACTCTAGTGAATGCAGAATTCATCTCTGCTCAATTTCTCCTCCTCTGGTGTTGAGTGTCTTCACTACAGATGTCAAAGGTTACTGGGAGAATGCAGGAGAATGGGGTTGAGAGTGAAAAATAAATCAGACATAATGGCAGAGCAGATCGATGCGCCGAATGGCCTAATTGTGCTCCCATGTCATGGTCTTATGGTCAATAAACGAAGGAGAAAAAAACAGGGGATTCCAAACATGGCAGATGGCATGTAACGTGGAAATCGATGGTCCCTTGCTTTTCTCTCCCTTCTTTCTTGAACATACCACCATAAGACATTAGAGCACTATTGGGTTATTTGGCCCATCGAGTCGCCCTGCCATTCAATCATGTCATATTTAATTTTCACTCGCAACCCCATTCTCCTGTATTCTCCCAGTAATCTTTGACATCTGTAAATTTAGATGGAAAGGTGACAATAGATAGCCCACTCAAGATGTAATTGAACCTGTCACCTCATCTTTCATCCAGCTCTTGTGAAAGGCACTGAAAATAAGAGATTCCCCTTAAGAATTATCCTGGGCAGTATTTTGATTGCTGTAGTGATGGATGTTGCTCACAAAGAACTCCCGGATAAATATATTTGTAAAGCAGTTGCCACATGCTTACAAATAGAGAAGATAACACACTGCCCGTCTAAACATTGACTTCCTCAACTCAGAACAAGGTACAACAAAATGTAGTTGTACGACATTCTCTCTCAGCATTATGTAATTGAATATCGACTCCAAACCAGTGTGAGAAATGGGCAGCGACTATTTTCCAGTAAATGGTTTCACTCCAGAAGTGTAACTAGGCACTTCCAAGGATGCATTACACTGGCACTCCCAACTTAAATTCTGTGTGCATGGTGTGATGTTGATCTCTGTGCGTTGCTCCTATTGAAGCACTGTGAGGGAACCTGGGCCACCTTGTTTGAGTGTAAACAGTTAGATTTTACTTTTGTGGCTCCGACTGCAATATCCACCAAATAAGTTGACCACTTGTTTTGAATCCTTTGGGCAACCCCAACCAAACTCCCCTTACCACCACTCCATCCTTCCCCCTACCCTTTGACCATTCCCAATCACACACCCAGTTCTTATACGTTAGGCACAGCTATAGTTTATGGTGCATGGCCAACAAACATAGGGGTCCAAATAAGGGAGCTGCGTTTGCCTTTGTGGCCACAGAAGAGGACAAGGGCAATGCGATCCCTCTTAGCTGCTCTCTAAATGATTGTTCATGGGCAAAATACTTATTTGTCCTTATACTTATGTGGCCTTATTTTGCTAAAAGTGGTTTGGTATACCTGATTGTTGAACTGACTAGCAATAAGATTCAGCCAAGTATTGAAGGAAAGCTGAAGAAAAAGAAGAATGTTGCAAAGAGGACAGTTTAATCGATGAAATGCATTCCCATTTATATCAAAACTTATTGAATTCATTACATCGCCCATTAATATCTTCTCACTTTTAACATTGCAAAGAGTGGTCAGCCCAGATTCATACGGAGATGTGTCATAAATGTTTTAAAGTGTAACCATACATTTTTCTTACATTGTTAAAGAATATATAATGTGAAAATATAAAATTAATGAAACAAAAACAGTAAGAAATTAGAGGAATGCAAATTATACACTAAAATTGATGTTTAAAAAACAAAACAGATTTAGAATGATAGGGCCATTCAAAATAAAAGTTGTTAAAAATTATATCAACCAGGATAACATCAACAATGATCCTACATGAAACATGTTTGGACATGACAATGAATGCCAAGCATGTTAGAATGATTAAACAATGAAAGAGTCTGCAGATGCTGTGAGCTTCAGCAAAATCACAGTGTTGGAGGAACTCAGCAAGCTCAGCAGGGTCTTGACCTGAAACGTCGTCTGTCTGTCTTCCTGCACAAATGCTGCCTGGCCTGCTGAGTTCCTCCAACGCTTTGTTTTTTTGTTCAAAATCACTGCATCCACAGTCTCTTGTGACTCCAACTTTTGTTTCAGTCAGTTTGAAGAAGAGTCCTGACCCAAAAAGTCGTCTGTCCTTTTTCGTCTGCATGCTGCCTGACCCGCTGAGTTCGTCCAGCACTTTTTTTTTGTTTGTTCAAGTGAAAGTTGGTTCTGGCTTCACTTATTCTTTTATTCAAATCTTCAAATGTCAGCCTTTGAAATAAGCAATTAAAATAAAAACTCAGGGAACATTCAACAAGTCAGACATCACCTTGCAAAGAGAAAAAAAGTTGGACCCTCTTCGCAGATGCTCGTTTCAGACGTCCATAATTTTTATAAACTTTAATTATCTGTAAAATCAGGATGTTTTTATTACTCATTCAGGCCAGAGATTGTTCAGACACAAAAGGCTGCAGTAACTCAGCAGGTCAGGCAGCATCTCAGGAGAAAAGGATAAGGTGATATTTCAGGTTTCAATCGTGTTTCAATTGTAAAGAGTATTGTTGGAACCACACCTAGAGTAATAGGTACAATATCAATTTCCTTATGTAATGGAGAATGTTAATGCTTTGGAAGCAGCTCAAACAAGGCTTGCTGGACTAATACCACGGATGGATGAGTTGTCTTCTGAGATAAGGCCGGGCAGGCTATGATTGTATCTGCTGGAGTTTAGATGAGGTCTAGATCCTAAACTGTGGTCACTGTTTAATAATTAATAAGTCATCATTTAAAATGGAAGAAGCAAAAATCTTTCTCTCAGAGGATCATAAATCTTTGGATCTTTCTTCCTCAACGCTCAGTAGAAGCAGAGATTTTGAATATTTGTAGGGCAGAGATGGATAACTTCTTCTGAAGCAAGTGGGTGAAAGATTACCATGGGCAGAGAAAAGTGAAGTGGAAAGGTTACAATCAGGTCAGCCATGGTCTTTATTCATTTCAAAACAAGTTTAAAAAAAAATCAAAATGAACTTTATTCAAAGTAAACAATATGTACAAGACAGGAACTGTGCAAAAAATGCTTCAGACATTCTCGAAGGCCATACATACATTCAATTTGTCGTTACGTCGTATTTTCTCAATTTTACTCCTCAACCTCACCACTCATGTGGCCCCCTGGGTTGAAATCCTTTCCTTTATTTGAGGGACGTCTCCACCATCCCCTGCCCCTCAATGTTCAGCAGCTGAAGGACCCTAGACTGTGGTCCACCCCCACAGAGTCTTGGCGTTGGCTGCACCGAGCTTCAGTGCGTCCCTCAGCACGCACTCCTACAGTCTGGAGCGGGCCAGTCGGCAACATTCTCTGATGGACATCTCGCTCTGCTGGGAGGTCAACAAAGTTTGAGTTTCACCGAGTTGAGGGATTAGCTTCCTCCTGCTTCTGATTCAGCCATTGATGTGCTCAGATTATCTGGAACAAGAAGTGCAACTCGTTTTTTGAGAGAGAATGAGCAAGTTGGGGATTTTTGTTTTAATCCTCCAGGATATGTTAGCCAGCGAAGTGGAAGATATTGAAGTAATTAGAGACAGTTACACTAAATTAGCCCACTGTGCAGAGAGTAATGTGTTGCTATTTGTTGTTGCAGTAATGATTGATGTTTGAATTAAATTAGCTTAATTAGTTGCTAGGGACTGGTGATTGGTTTACACAACAGTTTCACTTTCATTAGTTTTTTGTAATGAACTGTAGTCCCTACAGACCTGACACATTTTTCATCTGCATTCTAGCAGGAAGTAAAATAACTTTAAAAAATCATAAGCTAAATATATATATATTTAAAAATTGATTCCAATGTACTGAAACATGCCCGCCAATATTGCAGGAGAGATAAAGGGATCTAACATTAAAGGAGCATGGAACGGATTGGGGCCTAGAGGAGCGAGGAAGAAATCAAATGGTTAGAGAGGAATGGAAATGAGGATTGGAGAGGAGAGGAGAGGAGAGGATGGGAGCAGCATTGGGAGGGTTAAGTTGCTATTTATGAATTAGAGCAGTTAGACCATGGGCAGCATGGTGGCGCAGCAGTAGTGTTGCTGCCTTACAGAGCCAGAGACCCGGGTTCGATCCTGAGTACAGGTGCTGTCTGTATAGTGTTTGTACGTTCTCCCCTAAACCACGTGGACTTTCTCTGTGATTTTCATTGTTTTCCCACACTCAAAAGACATACAGGTTTGTAGGTTAATTAGCTTGGTATAGATGTAAAAATGTCCCTAGTGTGTGTTAATGTGCGAGGATAGCTGGTCGGTGTGGACTCGGTGGGCCGAAGGGCCTGTTACTGCACTGTATGTCTAAACTAAACTAAACAAGAATGGAAACACTTAGAATAAAACCAAAGGATTGGATAGAAAAGGAGGGAACAGGATTAGTGGAGAGAGAACATAATTTAGAAGGGGTAGAAAAGGATGAGAGGAAAGAATCAAAGATTAAGGGGAAGAGGGAGGTAAAGAAAAAAAATGAAAATGAGAACAGAAATTGAAAATTAGAAAACAGGGGAATTAAAAATCTAGGAGGGGAACTAATAATTAGAAGTCAGAGAAGTAAATTAAGCATTGGAGAAATGATTGGAACTGCGGATTAGAGGGGAAAAGAAAACTAAATTCGAAAAATGAAATAAACTATGAGGTTTAGGGTAGAGAAATTGAGATTTACTATTAGAGAGAAATAAAAGGAAACTAGATTAGAGTAGAAATATTTGTACGGTTTTTGCTGGGGGTACCTTAAAGGAACTTGTTTTCCATTTGCCATTCTGGGCGTGACAGTTCTTGAAAAACTGTCATGCAAAATTTGTCTTCTCAGCATGCATTTTAGGCACCTACAGACAGCTTCACATTGAATTTCTCCTTCATTGACCACAGTTTAATCACAGAAGTGAATAGGTTTAAAAATCATAGAACTTTGTAATTAAAATTAAGAAATCACCTTTTACTTTGAACCGCTGGACACCACTTTTTGTTTCCTTAAGCATCTTTGCTTTTCTCTTAGACTGATATTAGTTTCATTGAATACTTTTCACCTCAAATCCAGTGTGGAGTCATTTACCAAAAACATTGTACAGCAGTTAATAATAAAACCTGACGGTATTTGATTCCAATTAAAAAAGATAATGCTTTAAATCAAAGGCTCAAAGAAGGATGAATATTTTAATTTGCAATATCGCTAATCAAGAAAAAACCCAACAAAATTACAAAATCTATGGAGCAGACTCGATGGGTCAAATGGCCTAATTCTACAATGTCTTATGATCTTATGTCCTATGAAAAGCAGAAAACTGAGAGTTGGATATCTGAAACAGAGACAATAATCCTCAGTGGAACAGGAGAAGTCTGGGGAAAGTGAGAAACTGAATTACATTTCATGTGAGAAACGAAGGATTTCACCAGAACTCTCCATTTTGTCTGACCCTTTTGAATATTTACATTTTGTCAAAATTATATAAAATAATTATGTTGGTTTATTTTTGAAATATAGGAAAACAAGATTACCAGCAGTGCTTAATCAAATTGTTTCTTAGTTCAAAAGGGATCAACATCATGAATTGGTTTATTTAATTAACCACTTTCATGTATTTGAATCGATCAAATTGTTTCTGAGACAGTAAAGAATTGATCAGATGATATAAATAGATTCTCATTGCTGTCACGTATTAACATAGTTTGGCTATTCTTGTCAACCTATGTGTATATGGAAATTGAGCATCTATAAGTTGCAAATAGCTCGCAATGGCAGTTTTATCTAATTGGTGTAATGGTTGTGAAAGTGGCAAATTCCATTAATATGTGAAATTGTAAAGATTCCACAGACAATTACCTCTTCATTAACACACTAAGTTATTATAATCAGGATTTAATATATTAGATAATGAGCTAATCTGTTTTCATGATTGTTTAATATTTTTCAAACTTCAGTGTTAAAGCATAGGAGATGACACCCTTTTAAACACATATGTATATCATCCTGATGCCTGAAACCTGAAGTCAAAGAATCTTAAGGGCCTGTCCCACTTGGGCGTCATTTGCGCATCACGCAGGTGGCGCGCGAAGATTTTGTGAATCCCAAAATCCTAGGGCACCGCGTGTGACCGCGTGTCATAGCCTACGCCACCACGCCTCACCACGTGCCATGCATTGTGACACGTAAATGATGTCGCCTAAATGACGCCAAATGGCGCCCAAGTCGGACAGGCCCTATAGATAGAAACAAAAAGCTGGAATTACTCACCAGGCCAGACAGCGGCTCTGGAGAAAAGGAATAGGTGACGTTTCAGGTCGAGACCCTTCTTTAGACAGAGATTCAAGGGAAAGAATCATAACTGTTTGCCAAGGGAATCCTCACTTTTTACCTTGTAATTCAGATAGTTTAAGAAGAATGGAGAACAGGGAAGAGATTACATAGAAGTTAACAAATTGGTGACAAATAAATGTGGGACTTGAACTGGTTTGAACTTCAAGTACTCTGACACATTGTTCAAGGAGAGGCCACTAATTAATTACTTTGATCTGATCATTTCAAAAATAGAATCATTTAAGAATGAGAGGGAACAGAACCCTAAATTTAAGGGAAGGTAATAGGAAAGGGTTTTAGTGGGAGTGGGACTGGGTCTTGTTGCAGGGTGATAGGCAAACCCTGCTAATAAACATGGTATGAGGCACAAAGGATTACATTTTGGGCTTCAATATTACTTGATCGATAGGCTACTCAAGTCAACGCATGGGTCAGTTAGGAAGGTGGCATCTTCTTTTCGATTTTGAATAATGTTTTGAATGATGTGCAAGAAAATGAGTGAATGCCCGAGTTATCCATTCACAATGTCATATCAACCGGAAACGATGATCCTGTTTCTCTCTTTCCGCAGATGCTGCCTGACCTGTTAATTATCTTGAATGTTTTCTATTTTTATTTCAGATTTCCAGTATCTGTGTTTTTTTTAATTTCAAAACACTGAGGTGATTTTCTTAAAACTTATTATGAGACCTCCGGCATTGAGGATTATTTGGGATCTTTCTGCAGTGTGTAACATTCTCTGCTATGAGAATTCCCAAAACACGTAACTGAAACCTGCAGTCAGTCAACACATTGCTGACTGTCCATTTAAACCATGTCTGTGTGAACATTAGGCCACTTAATTCAAGTCCACAGAATATTACGTAAGTTGCTTCATTTTGTTTATGTGTCAAAATATCATCATTGCAGGAGAGAAATTGCCCCAGCTGAAGTAGTAAACTGTAAACGAAGATACCAAGGAAGCTCATACAGGTAAATCATTTCATACCAGGAGGACAAATCAACATCCACTAAGATAAAAAAAAAGTGATCCAAGTGTGATTCTCTCCTGACTTACTGAGTTGCACAAGCACTTTGTGTCTTTTGGATGAATTAGCATTTGCAGTTCCTTGTTTCTACGCTGTGATTCAAGTAGATCTTTCTGGAGACATAACATGCATGGGGCATGTGCAGGTCCCAATACGTCATTGATTTGAAATGCATAGAGCATTGCCAGTGGGTGAGAGGAGGCTCACATTTAACCCTCAGAATGCTAAATGGATGTGAGGTCTTTTGAAATTATTGCTCTCTAAGTTAAATCATATGGCCTGGGCCCTCTACCTAGAATTGCAGCCAGTAATCCAAGCGCCAACTCTCAGAAGCTGAGGCCACGCGCCAACTCTCAGACACCTCACCCTATTTATCCCTGGACCATGACCGCACGGACGAGCACCAGGCCACCATCTCTTTTTTTTTGTTGAATATTTTTTATTAGAAGTATAACTACAAGTATAAGTACAAGTATAAGTACTTATTAAAACAACATTCTTGATAAAGAGATAGGTAATAATTACCATCTTTTCTTATATATACTTCTAAACATTTTATTATAGTTTTTTTTATATAGTGAAAAGTAGGAAAGTGTGAAAAATGATCAACATAAAGATAGTTATAAAATAACCAAAAGAAAAAAGTAAATAAAATAACAGTGGTATATTATACAAACAGTATTTATATAATAATATATCCGTGATCAATAATGTATTATTCTTCGTCCAATCCTTTGTTCAGGTCTCGATCAGGTCCTCAAACCGAGTCATATTGATCCCTTAAGATATTCAAGGAATGGAGACCAAATCACATTAAATTGGTCTAACTTGCCTAAAAGTGCAAGTCTTATTCTTTCCAAGTGTAAAGTCTCCGCCATTCCTGAAATCCACAATTTAATTTCACGAGCACCAGGCCACCATCTCTAACACTATCACTGACTTCATCTACTCCAGCTCCCTGCCCCCCCGAGCCCCCAACCTCATCATTCCCCAGTCCCGCACGGCCTGATTTTACCTTCTCCCCAAAATCCACAAAGCTGACTGTCCTGATAGACCCATTGTCTCTGCCTGTTCGTGCCCCCGCCGAACTTACTTCCACATACCTCCACTCCATCCTATCCCCCCTGGTTAAATCGCTCTCTACCTATGTTCAAGACACCTCAGACACTCTCCGTTGTCTCTGGCAATTCTGTTCTCTAGGTCCCCATCCCCTCATCTTCATCATGGACGTCCAGTCACTCTACACCTCCATCCCCCACCAGGACGGTCTCAAAGCCCTCCGTTTCTTCCTCGACCGGAGAACCATCCAATCTCCATCTACAGATACTCTCCTTCGACTAGTGGAGCTGGTCCTTACCCTTAATAATTTTTTGTTTGACTCCTCCCATTTCCTCCAAATATAAAGCGTAGCTATGGGCACTCGCATGGGCCCCAGCTTCGCCGGCCTCATTGTAGGGTACGTCGAACAATCCTTGTTCAAGATGTACCAGGGCCCTATCCCCGACCTCTACCTCTGCTACATCGACGACTGCATTGGTGCTACCTCCTGCACCCACACACAACTCACTGACTTCATCCAACTCACTAACTTCCATCTGGCACTCAAATACACCAGGACCATTTCAGACACTTCCCTACCATTTCTTGACCTCACTATCTCCATCGCAGAGGATAGACTTCTGACCGACATCCACTATAAACCCACTGACTCCCATGGCTATCTAGACTACACTTCTTCCCATCCTGCTTCCTGTAAGGACTCCATCCCCTACTCCCAATTCCTCCGTCATCCGCTCCCAGGATGAGGTGTTCCACACCAGGGCATCAGAAATATCCTCATTCTTCAGGGAACGGTGGTTCCCCTCCCCTACTATAGATGAGGCTCGCACCAGAGCCTCTTCAATACCCCGCAGCACTGCTCTCTCTCCCCATCCCTCCACTCGTAACAAGGGCAGAGTCCCCCTAGTCCTCACCTTTCATCCTACTAGCCGTCACATACAACAAATAGTCCTCCATCATTTTCGCCACCTCCAACGTGACCCCAACACTCACCACATGTTCCCATCTCCCCCCTTGTCTGCTTTCCGCAAAGACCGCTCCCTCCATAACTCCCTGGTCAATTCTTCCCTTCCCACCCGTACCACCCCCTCCCCCTGCACCTCCTCCAACCTCATCTATTGCATCCGCTGCTCTCGATATCAGCTGATCTACATCGGCGAAACCAAGTGTAGGCTTGGCGATCGTTTCGCCGAACACCTCCGCTCAGTCCACAATAACCAATCTGATCTCCCGATCGCTCAGCACTTCAACTCCCCCTCACATTCCGAATCCGACCTTTCTGTCCTGGGCTTCCTCCGTAGCTAGAGTGAACACCACCAGAAATGGGTGACAAATGGCCTAATTCTATTCCTATGTCTTACGATATTAAAAAAAATAATATTAAATTAAATTAGCTGGAAATACCTAAAGCATAATTTAAAATACTTTATTTTAAACTCCAATGAATAAAAAAAGAGCTTACTTTCCCCCTTTATATCTGAGGTCATACAAAATCAGGTGTAAGAGATCTCAGATGCTGGAAATGTAACCTGAAGCAAGAAGACTGAGGTAATTTCCCACTGTAAATGCTGGGGAATTACAGCAAGTTGGATCTCTGCTGAGACCGGTGCTGAAGAAGCTGGATATTCCTGATCAGCCACTAGGTTTTTGACAACGTTTGTTTGGAAATCCCATACTTGCTTCCCTTAAATGAGTTAATTCCAATAGTTAACCTAGAATTTAGAGCAGTACTGCACAAGAGCTGGCCATTCGGCTAACAATGGCTGTGCCGAGCATAATGACAAGACCACCTCAAAAACTACCTGCACATAATCCATATCCCTCCATGCGCTGCATATCTATATGTCTATCAAAAAGTCTGTTAAATGGCACTATTGTATTTGCCACAAACCAAAGTATCCAGCAGAGCATTCCAGGCACTCTGTGTAAAAAATCTTGCCCCTCTTACCATTAAACTCTTCAGAACCGCTGGCATTTACGAACAAGAAATAGGCCAATATTTTCACCACTCCACTTAAATGTTCAGTTATTCTTATTTTAATTTATTTGATAATTGTTTCAATGTTAGTTCTTTTAGCAGTGTTTGTGGGGAAAAGTGTAGGAATTGTAGGCACATAGAAAGTCTTCACTGTAAACTACATCCATCGGGTCTAGTAGCTGAGAAACCCTATCCTTGGTTCATGGCTTTAATAATTCTGCCAAAATTCCCTCAGGATCCATATTGGGACTTGTTATTCGGTAAGTAGCTTGGCACTCTTTTGTGTTCAACATTTAAATGAATACCTTTTAAGTTTAGTTTTAGTTTACTTCATTGTCACATGTACGGAGGTACAGTGAAAGGAAAGATAATAAATAGAGGTGTTGCAATAAAAAGTAGAAGCACTGAGTAAAACATATAAGGTAGAAACAGACAGCTGGAGGAATTCAGCAGGCAGCATTTGTGGAGGGAAATGAACAGATAAAATACAATAGTGTCGTTTAAGAAGCTTTTAGATAGATTTGCACATGGATTTGCAGGGAAAGGAGGAATCTAGATCATAGAAACATAGAAAAATAGATGCAGGAGTAGGCCACGTAGGAGTAAGACAGCACACCGCCATTCAATATGATCACGGCTGATCATCTAATACCCATTCCTGCTTTTTCCCCGTATCCCTTGATTCTTTTAGCCCTAAGAGCTAAATCTAACTCTCTCTTGAAAACATCCAGTGAATTGGCCTCCACTGCCTTCTGTGGCAGAGAATTCCACAGATTCACTACTCTCTGGGTGAAAACGTTTTTCCTCATCTTAGTCCTAAGAAAATGTTTTTCCTCATCTCAGTCCTCATCAATCGCAGGAGATAAAACCAGTGGAGCTTGTGATCTTGCTTGGCATTATGGGCCGCAGGGCCTGTTACTGTGCTGTACTTTCTAAATTATATGTACTACATCACAAATATATGCATTTCTGTCCAATTTGATTGTGCTGACTGTTTGGACAATGAGCCATAAAGAATTCCATTAACCTGGGATCTCCCCATAGCCTTTATCTATCACTGACAAATTTTTAAACAAAGCACACTATATTTGAACAATTTTTGCCATTACCGATCCATTTCGAGTGGCTGTGAAATTAGTTGCAAAACTATTAATAAAGATTGTTCATGTATTTTAAATAAGTCCAATAATTTGCTTTCAGTTAATAGGTTCTTAAACATTACAAGATTTGACCCCGATCACCAATCATGCTATTTCATGTGCACATTGAAATCTGCTTTCAAAATATGATTCTTCTGAAGTCAAATTTCAGAAGCAGAATAAAACAGACTTGAAATGTTGTGCTTTCAGTGCCTGCAACCAGAGACACATTTTGAGCTTATTATGGCTTCTCAATATTTGCTAACCATTTTTTTTTAAATGTCCAGCCTTAAGTTTGTCAAATATGGCAATTGTTACATGTAAAAGCAAATCTATTTTATTATTCAACATTAATAATGGCCCAAAGTAATCTGTCATATTTGAACTGTCTTTAATTACAACACAGAAAGTTCAACTCTACATAAAATCCATAACCATTACATATATTACTTTATATTAATTGGCTAGGATTTCTCCTATTATTTGAACTCAGTTGAGTCTTATCGAATCTCTTGAGACTTTGGTAGAAATAAAGCCAGAAGCAAACTAATACTTGCTGCATAATTTTAGCAAAACATATGATACAAAGATCCTTAATTCCCCTGAAGTTTATGCCCTACAGAATGAATTTAATTAAATTAGTCTCTATGTTAAAATCCATCCAGTTTTAGAAATATATTAATATTGTCTCGGTGCCCACACATATCAGAAATCAGAGTTTTCTAAAATGATTTGAACATCAAATTAAATCTTTGACAGGATCATTGCTTTGCTGCATTATTTCATTACACATCCCAATAAGCGTAGCAGCCTCTCCCAAATGATTTGTCGCTGATTTTTTTTGTTTGCCATTTTATTTTTAAATAGCAAAGCAAGCGTATGTCTTTTCATTGTGTGTGCCATTCAAATTATGAGCCTGAAAAAAGGTCCCAACTCGAAACATCATATGTCCATTTCCCTTTACAGATGCTGTCTGACTCTTTCAGTTCCACCTGCAATTTTTTTTTTTACTCTCACATTACGAGCCTTCTGCATCAAAGTCACGTCAACACAACATTCCAACATGGACTAACTCCTATAAAGTGGATAAAAGTGGGTGGGAAGATAAGAATGCTTTCCAAAACGTTGAAATCCACAAGGCGGCACAATGGTATGATGGTAGAGTTCCTGCCTTATAGCACCAAAGGTACACAAAAATGCTGGAGAAACTCAGTGGGTGCAGCAGCATCTATGGAGCGAAGGAAATAGGCAACGTTTCGGGCCAAAACTCTTCTTCAGACAGATAGGGGGTGGGGGGAGGCGGGGAGAAGAAAGGAAAAAGAAAGGGGAGGAGCCCGAGGGCTGAGGGAGAGGTAGGAAGGGGAGGAGACAGCAAGGGTTAACAAAATTGTGAGAAATCGATGTTCATGCCACCAGGATGCAAACTTCCCAAGCGGAATATGAGGTGCTGTTCCGCCAATTTCCGGTGTTGCTCACTCTGGCTGTGGAGGAGGCACAGGACAGAGAGGTCGGATACGGAATGGGAGGGGGAGTTGAAGTACTGAGCCACCGGGAGGTCAGGTTGGTTATTGCGGACAGAGCGGAGGTGTTCGGCGAAATGATCGCCAAGCCTACGCTTGGTCTCACCGATACAGATCAGCTGACATCTAGATCAGCGGATGCAATAGATGAGGTTGGAGGAGGTGCAGGTGAACCTCTGTCACACCTGGAACAACTGCTTGGGTCCTTGAATGGAGTCGAGGGGGTAGGTAAAGCGACAAGTGTAGCATCTCTTGCGGTTGCAAGGGAAAGGGCCTGGGGAAGGGGTGGAACGGAAGGGAAGGGAAGAATTGACAAGGGAGTTACAGAGGGAGCGGTCTTTGCGGAAGGCAGATGGGGGGAGATGGGAAGATGTGGCGAGTGGTGGGATCACGATGGAGGTGGCGAAACTGACGGAGGATTATTTGTTGTATGTGCTGGCTACTGGGGTGAAAGGCGAAGACCAGGGGGACTCTGCCCTTGTTGCGGGTTGGGGGATGGGGAGAGAGAGCAGTGTTACGGGGTATGGAGGAGACACTGATGCGAGCCTCATCTATAGTAGGGGAGAAGAACCGCCATTCCCTGAAGAATGATGACATTTGCGATGCCCTGGTGTGGAACACCTCATCCTGGAAGCAGATGCGGCGTAGACGGAGGAATTGGGAATAGGGGATGGAGTCCTTACAGGAAGCAGAGTGGGAGGAAGAGTAGTCAAGATAGCCATAGGAGTCAGTGGGTTTATAGTGGATGTCGTTCAGAAGTCTATCACCTGCGATGGAGATAGTGAGGTCAAGGAATGGTAGGGAAGTGTCGGAAATGGTCCATGTGTATTTGAGTGCTGGATGGAAGTTAGTGGTGAAGCAGATAAAGTCAGTCAGTTGTGTGGGTGCAGGAGGTGGCACCAAAGCAATCGTCGATGTAACGTTGCCTATTTCCTTCGCTCCATAGATGCTGTTGCACCCGCTGAGTTTCTCCAGCATCTTTGTGGACCTTCGATTATTCAGCATCTGCAGTTCCTTCTTAAACACTTATAGCATCAGAGGCCGGGGTTTGATCCTGACTATGGGTGTTCTCAGTACAGGGTTCCTATATTCTTTCTGTGACTTTGTGGGTTTTCTCAGGATGCTCCAGTTTTTCCCCATGTTCCTAAGATAAACAGGTTTGTATGTTAATTGGCTTCAGTAAAATTGCTAAATTCTCCCTAGTGTGTAGGATATGCTAGAGTATGGCGTTGTCGCTGGTCAGCGCGGACTTGGAGGGCTGAAAGGCCTATTTCCTCGCTGGATCTCCGAAGTCTAAAGGTGTATAACGGAATTAAATTGACCATTTTTGGATTGCATTTTACATACACATTACACAGTATGTGCATGGTTTCTGTTACTTAATAATTATTTGAGGGTTTTTCCCATGTTGAGATATCCCACTCTTCCATTACCCAGCAACTCTGCTCCACCAAACACAAACACAAGCACACCTTGCAACATCTATGCAGGCTTGGTAATAAGAGTGTGCAGATTAATTCAGAATCCAACATGTGTATAATTCGTATTATTAGAGTTTAGAAAATTTAGATTGTACGCAATTAGTAGACGTATTTTCATACCAATAAGTGCACTAATAATATTACCGATTTGAAGTATGTAGTTCTAGTTTATATTTTACGAATATAAATATTTCATATTGGAAAAAGAATATTAATGATATGTTTCTGAGGTTTGGTCAATGTATATTTTATATTGATTTGTACATTATTTTATTAGAAATTACTTATTTAAACTGTTCATTACCAGTTTAATTATATTTCGACTCTAGCTATCCAGAGACAATGCTGCTGCCATTAATTCTTGTTGTTTAGATATTATCACAGAGAATCATTTATACTCCACTAATTAAGGACCTCTCTGCATAGTTAAAGAGAAACTCAGTCATGGTGTTACACAATTATTCTTTCTGCGTCGTAAGATTTAATAATAATGAACCTTGCCATTATTCTTAGCACCAGAATAGAATGCCTTTTATTGTCATTCAAGCAGCTTGGTTTGACCGAAATTGCATTTTCTACAGTCTTAACAATTACAAAAAAAACCCAAGAAGCACACTTACCACACTTTACACAAACATCCATCACAGTGAATCTCCAACACCTCCTCACTGTGATGGAAGGCAAAAGTCTTCTCTTCCATTGTTCTTCTCCTGCGGTCCAGCAGTCCAACTGCAACGTCAAGGTGAACTGGGGCTCCCAATGTTAAAGCCCCCGGCAGGCGATGGTAAGTCCCGCTGCCGTTAAGCTGCGCTGGGCGATGTTAGGCCCCGCTCCAAGTCATTTCACCCCACGATTACGGCGGGAGAAGTTGCCATTGCGGGAGCTCCGAAAAGCGGTCTCCCACCAGGGACCTGCGAGCTCCCGATGTTACCATCCACAGGGCCTGCGGCCGGAGCCTCCGGTCGGGTCGCAGCCACGCGCCACCACAGTAACTCCCGCTCCAAAGTCGGCCAGCTCTGCGATGGCAGGTCCGCAGGCTCCGCAACTGGAGCCTTCAGGTCAGTTCCGGCCGGAGACCACCACCGGCTCCACGATGTTAGGCCCACTGACACCGGAGACCCGACAGGGAAAAGGTCGGGTCCCCGAACACGGAAGAGATTAAAAGGTTTCCCCCACCACCCTCCCCACCCCCCACAAATACACAGCTAAAAATAATAATAAAACTAGAATCAAAACGTACATTTAACAAGACAGTTCAGTTGAATGTTTTCAGAAGCACCAGAGAAATATTTCTAAGCGCGTCAATGGATTTGAGTTTATGCAACTATAACAAGACGTTCTTAATGTTGGTGCTCAATTATCTTGTTGAGGAAAGATTAAGGAGGAGAAAATGAAAGGCAATTAAACTGCAGATGCAGGAAATCTGAATGAAAAAACAGGAAGTTGAAAATGCTCAGCTGGTCGGTGGAGAGAACGGTCACTTCAGAAAACTGAAACCGGAGGGAAGGAAGAGAAACGTCACTGAAGTTGATGAAAATTATGCAGAATGATGTGTTGAGCATGAAAGCTGGTGAAGTTGAAGGAGAGTCCGAGGGAGACCGTATCTGGCTAGAAGTACAAGAGCAGAACTGCAGGGAATACAGCAGATCTGATTGAGAGCCCTGTCAACAATGGTGAAGGGGAAGCCATGATTAAGGAAAAGGGAAGACATTTCAAAAACTCTAGTGTCTCGACAAAAGTCTTGACAAAAAAATACTATTGCAACATTTAAGAAACAATTATACAGGTACATGGATAGGACAGGTTGAGGGTGATATGGGCCAAACACGGGCAAGTGGGACTAGTGTAGATGGGACAGTTGGCGGGTGTGGGCAAGTTGGGCCGAAGGGTCTGGTTCCATGCTCCATTACTCTATGACTCTAAAAGATTGGATATGATGGCGACAGACGAACAGGGACAATGAAAGCATGAGAGATGACGTGCAGTCAAATTAATTATGGACCTTTTGGGGGTTTAATGAAAGTTAGTTGCTAATTTATTCACAGAGAAGAAGATAGAAAAGTGAAGAAAGAAAGGGAAGGCAGAGTTGGAGGAGAACTATCTCTAAGTGAAAAATGAGTGGAAATTGACAGGAAAGATAGAGACATTTTTGAGTTCTACATGAGTTTTCGATACAGTATCACAAGCATCAGTATATTAGCAAAGCTGAGTGAAGGGGTCATAGTAAGGCCAAAACTAGGACTGCTCCATGGCTAAAGAAAAGATCCAATGGAGTGCAGTGAAGTGAAGTGCTCAGAGGGCTAGGCAGGATTGATGTAGAGAAAATATTCTGCCTCCATTTAGTCCAGAACAAGTGGAAGAAAAGTGAAAACGAGTGACAGAATCACAGACAGTAGTGAAATAGCAGAATTTGCAGTCCCTGGGGTATCTGAAGCAGAATTCATTGATGTATTCAGGAATCTAGGCATGTTTGAAAGAGAATCAAATGAAGGGATATGAAAGCAAGGTAAGGGAAAGTAATTAAAGTGGGAAGAAGCCTAATTATGCCGTGAACAGCAGCATATATATGTCAGGACATATGACCTGTTGCTATGGTGCTATGATGTGTACTCAATCTCATTTATTAGGTTACATCAATCTCTCTGTCGTACTCTATCTCTGTCTCTTTCCGTCTCTCTGTCTTCACTCAAAGCTAGAATCATTACCCGACGATGGTTTATTTATATCTTCAAAGCTGCTGGATGATTTTTAGCTTGGAATTTTACAAGTAATTTGAAGGATATAACAGCTCAGTGCACCTGTGGCACTATTACTGATTTAAAGGCTCACAGAAAAAAGTCTCTAATAAAATTAACGTTTCAAATAGACTGCTTGTGAAAAGAATATTTTAATACCTCAGATAGGTAAAACTAAATATTTCCAAAGGTAGATTATGCTCAGGTCCATCAAGCAAACAGTGTCTCATTATAGACCCTCAGAATATTTTTAATCGGACTTTATTGAACTTTATCTTCCACTAAACATTATTTCCTTTGTCTAGTATCTGTACAATGCGAACGGCTTGATTGTAATCATGTATATTTCTCCACTGACTGGCCAGCACACAACAGAAAACCTTTTCACTGTACCTTGCTACACGTGACAATAAACTAAATTAAAGTAAAATAAAACTTGAACATAACAGAAACCTGCTGACTGTTCCAGAAACAGGAAACACCTAACTGACACAGAGCAAAAAAAAATAAATATTTTGAGTCATGTGGGAATGAAGAGGCTCAAATGGCTCAAAGGGCCGAATGACCTACTCCTGCACCTGTTGTCTATTGAAGACAGGTGATAAAAAATAGGAAAATTAAAGGGTTGCTAAGAGAGGGCAAAACAATAAATGCAGGAAAGTTGGACTTGAAGGAGATGGAAATAGAGGAAGGGAATGCACTGGTGGCCATTTTCCAAGATTCCTTCTACTCTAGAATGGTTTATACAGATTGGAATGGAGCAATATAAAAGGGGCATAAAAGAGAGAAAATTGGGATATATGGCCTCTGGCATTATGAGAAAGGAAAACACTAAAATCCATTGCTGTGAAACAGCATAAAGGGATATCGAAAGTAAGGATTGGATTTATGAAAGGGAAATCACGTTTGACATGAGATATATTTTTTTAAGATGCGGAATGGATAAAGCGTGGTGGAGCCAATGGAAGTAGTGAATTTGGACTTTCAGATGACATTTAATAAGAAGCTACTCAAAATGTTTAAAGTAAATTAAAGGAGACATAATATATAGGCGATGTCTGGATATTGGATGATGGATTGAAAACAGAGAGTAGGAATGAATTAATTGAATTCAGCTTCCAAGGTTCTATCTAGAGGAGTGCCATTGGGACCAAGAGTTCCAGTCCTTTGCAGCTTGTATTAATAATTTGGATGAGGGTATCATGTGTAGTATATACTAGTTGACTGATGAGATTACGTTCGATGGTCATGTGTGTTGTGAGGATAATGCAGATGATCTTGAAGGGAATATGGACAAGTAAGATGAATTGATGAGGATATGACAGATTGAGTATCATGCGGGAAATATATGATGTCATCCACTTTGGTAGAAAAAAACAGAAAAGCAAAGTATTAAATAAAGTACAAATGATTTGAAAGATGTTGCCGATTTGTGTATTCTTGTACTTGAAAGGCACAGTTAAGCTGGCCTTTATTGAAAGTGTATTTTAGCAGGAGTAAAGGTCCTGTCCCACTTAGGCGATTTTTCAGCGGACTGCCAGTGACTGTCAAGTTCCCGGCAGTCGCCTGAAAAACCGGGAACTGGAACGGCGACTGTCAGAGTGGAACACAGACACAAACACATAGCAAAACCGGGGGCCAGGGAAAGAGGGGGAGCGCTGTCTGAAACTCACACGGTGCAAAGTCAAGGTGATACAGACACACACCGCAATTAATAGAAAGGTTAAGATGGCTAGCAGAGTGTACGGTAGGTCCTTTAAAAGAGGGGGGGGGGGGAGAGGAGAAGGTGGGAGAAGGAGGGGCTGAAGGGTTGAGAAGGAGTGGAGACACTTATAAGAAGCCAAACAAGATTTTAATAAACCAGAGATACACAGCTGTGAAGTTCGGCGGGTATTTAACATTAACGGTCGGTTATCCTTGGTTCTGAAAACTCGTGCTTATTTTTTCCTCAATGAGCCAATGAAAATGCCCGATCAGCAAAGGCGATTAACTAAAACTACCTATGACTACCTCGACTACCCATAACTATATGGCGACCCCACTACAACTGCATCCACGACTACAGGATTATCAATTTTCTCCATGGCGACCAATTTTTGGTCGCAGAAAATATTTCAACATATTGAAAAATTTGCGGTGACCATACTGAGGTCTCGATTAGTTCCCAGAATGCGGGAACTCCTCGCGACCATGAAGGAGACTCACCAGAGAGCACCAGCAATAAGAGTCACCTGCACTCGCCTAAAAAGTTGCCTAAGTGGGGCAGGCCCTAAAAGATATTTTATAGGAATGATATGGGTCATAGAAACATAGAAAATAGGTGCAGGTGTAGGCCATTCGGTCCTTTGAGCCTGCACCGCCATTCAATATGATCATGGCTGATCATCCAATTCAGTATCCTGTACCTGCCTTCTCTCCATACCCCCTGATCCCTTTAGCCACAAGGGCCACATCTAACTCCCTCTTAAATAAAGCCAATGAACTGGTCTCAACTACCTTCTGTGGCAGATAATTCCAGAGACTCACCACTCTCTGTGTGAAAAATGTTTTCCTCATCTCGGTCCTAAAGGAATTCCCCCTTATCCTTAGACTGTGACCCCTTGTTCTGGACCTCCCCAACATCGGGAACAATTTTCCTGCATCTAGCCTATCCAACCCTTTAAGAATTTTGTAAGTTTCTATACGATCCCCCCTCAGTCTTCTAAATTATAGCGAGTACAAACCAAGTCTATCCAGTCTTTCCTCATATGAAAGTCCTGACATCCCAGGAATCAGTCTGGTGAACCTTCTCTGTACCCCCTCTATGGCAAGAATGTATTTTCTCAGATTTGGAGACCAAAACTGTACGCAATACTCCAGGTGTGGTCTCACCAAAACCCTGTACAACTGCAGTAGAACCTCCCTGCTCCTATACTCAAATCTTTTCGCTATGAATGCTAACATACCATTTGCTTTCTTCACTGCCTGCTGCACCCGAATGCCTACTTTCAATGATTGGTGTACCATGACATCCAGGTCTCATTGCATCTCCCCTTTTCCTAATTTGCCACCATTAAGATAATAGTCTACCTTCCTGTTTTTGCCACCAAAGTGGATAACCTCACATTTATCCACATTATACTGCATCTGCCATGCATTTGTCCACTCGCCCAGCCTATGCAAGTCACCTTGCAGCCTCCTAGCACCCTCCTCACACCTAACATTACCCCCCAGCTTAGTGTCATCTGCAAACTTGGAGATGTTGCATTGAATTCCCTCGTCCAAATCATATATATCTATTGTAAATAGCTGGGGTCCCAGCACTGAGCCTTGCGGTACCAGTCACTGCCTGCCATTCTGAAAAGGACTCGTTTACTCCTACCATTGGCTTCCTGTCTGCCAGCCAGTTCTCTATCCACATCAATACTGAATCCCCAGTACCGTGTGCTTTGTTTGTATACTAATCTCTTATGTGGGACCTTGTCGAAAGCCTTCTGAAAGTCTAAATATAACACATCCACTGGTTCTCCTTTATCAACTCTGCTAGTTACATCCTGGAAAAATTCTATAAGATTCGTCAGACATGATTTACCTTTTGTAAATCCATGCTGACTTTGTCTAATAATATCACCACTTTCCAAATGTGCTGCTATCCCATCTTTAATAACTGACTCTATCAGTTTCACCACTACCGATGTTAGACTAACTGGTCTGTAATTCCCCGTTTTCTCTCTCCCTCCTTTTTTTAAAAGTGGGGTTACATTAGCTACCCTCCAATCCTCAGGAAATACTCCAGAATCTAAGGAGTTTTGAAAAATTATCACTAATGCATCCACTATTTCTGTGGCTACTTCCTTGAGTACTCTGGGATGCAGACTATCTGGCCCTGGGGATTTATTGGCCTTTAATCCATTCAATTTACTTAACACCACTTTCCGGCTAACCTGGATTTCACTCAGTTCTTCCACTTTATTTGACCGCCGGTCCCCTGCTATTTCCGGCAGATTATTTGTCTTCCTTAGTGAAGACAGAACCAAAGTAGTTATTCGTTAAAGAAGGAACTGCAGATGCTGGAGAATCGAGGGTTACAAGAAGGGTCTCGACCCGAAATGTCGCCTATCTCCTTCGCTCCATCTGCTGCACCCGCTGAGTTTCTCCAGCTTTTTGTGTAACCCCAAAGTAGTTATTCAATTGGTCTGCCATGTCCTTGTTCCCCATGATCAATTCACCTGTTTCTGACTGCAAGGGATCTGCATTTGTTTTAACCAATCTCTTTCTCTTCACATATCTATAAAAACTTTTGCAGTCAGTTTTTATGTTCCCTGCCAGTTTTCTTGCATAATCTATTTTCCCTTTCATAATTAAGCCCTTTGCCCTCTGCTGAACTCTGAATTTCTCCCAGTCCTCTGGTAGGCTGCTTTTTCTGGCTAATTTGGATGCTTCCTCTTTTGTTTTTATACTATCCCTGATTACCCTTCTTATCCATGGATGCACTAGCTGCCCTGATTTATTCTTTTGCCAAACTGGGATGAACAATTGTTGTAGTTCATCCATGCAGTCTTTAAATACCTTCCATTGCACATCCACTGTCAACCCTTTAAGAATCATCTTGGCCAATTCACTTCTCATACCTTCAAAGTTACCTTTGTTTAAGTCCAGAACCTTTGTTTCTGACTTTATTATGTCACTCTCCATCCTAATGAAGAACTCAACCATATTATGATCACTCTTGCCCAAGGGGCCCCGCACAACAAGACTGCTAACTAACCCTTCCTCATAACAATACCCAGTCTAGAATAACCTGCTCTCTCGTTGGTTCCTCTACATGTTGGTTTAGAAAACTATCCCGCATACATTCCAAGAAATCCTCTTCCTCAGCACCCCTGCCCATTTAATTCACCCAATCTATATGTAGATTGAAGTCGCCCATTATAACTGTTTTACCCTTGTTGCACGTATTTCTAATTTCCTGTTTTGATGCCATCCCCAACTCCACTACTACTGTTAGGTGGCCTGTACACAACTCCCACTAGCGTTTTCTGCCCCTTAGAGTTTTGCAGCTCTACTCATATTTGATTCCACATCCTCCAAGCTAATGTCCTTCCTTTCTATTGCATTAATCTCCTCTCTCACCAGCAACTCTACCCCACCTCCCTTTCCTTTCTGTCTATCCCTCCTGAATATTGAATATCCCTGGATGTTCAGTTCCCAGCCTTGGTCCCCCTGGAGCCATGTCTCCGTGATCCCAATCAGGATCCTGGTAAAGGGCCTGTCCCACTATACGAGTTTACCCAAGAGCTCTCCCAAGTTTAAAAAAAAAATCAAACTCGTGGTAAATACGTAGAATGTACGTAGCGGGTACGTCGGAGTTCAGGACGTCTCTTAGCTGCTCGTAACGCTAACGGCTGGTACTCGGGAAACACGGTAAGCTCGTGAAGTTTTTTCAGCATGTTGAAATATGTCCACGAGAGCCCCGAGTACCTACGAGCGGCTATTACTGTAGTTCTCCGAGTTCGAATCAGGAGAAACTCGGGAGAACTCTGGAATTACCTCGTACAGTGGGGCAGGCCCTTTAGAGGTAAGAACTAATGTGGTATTTAACCTGTAGATCTGGTTTTCCTTTGTAAGGAAGGGTGTACTTCCAATAGCAGGAGTGTAACAAAGTTTAACCAAAGATTGGTTCCTTTGATACAAAGCTTTGGTTGATGGGGAGAGATTAAGCAGAATGGGCCTGCACACTTGAGTTTGGAAGAAGGGTAAAATGTAATTTAAATAAACATAGAACATTTTTAAGAAGCTTGTCAAGGAGATGTGATTTGGATATTTCCCCTCACTGGACAGTTTAGAACCAGAGTTTGCAGTTCCAAAACATGGACTTGAGATCATTTGAGATAGGCGTGAGAAGACTTTTCCTCACTGAGAGTATTAGATATTTGGAACTTTGGAGCCTCACTCACTGAAAATATTCAAGAAAGAGGCTAAGAGATTTCTGAATATTTAGGGAGTTGAGGGATGTGGGGTTAGTGCAGGATAGGTCTACTGATGTAAAACCAGTAATTGCCATAGTGAATGGGAACATGAATAAGGGGCTGCATGGCCTATTCTTATTTCTATATCATATGTCGTTAAGGGTTCAATGTCTGAAAAATGAATCCATCAGATCTAATTTTTAGGGGATTTTAATGAAAGTGGTTTGCACCAGCAGTCAAGTTATGCCCATCAGGGAATTAATGAAAGCACTTCCAAGTGCAATTCATCATGGTGATCTGATGATCAGACTCACTAGTCACACACTACATGTTTCTTCTGAGAAATGAAGCCCTAGAGTGCAACCTACAGTCGTCATTAAACACACACACACACTACAACGGGGAGTTCTTTGTCCCCTTAGTGTCTTTATTGGGACACACTGCAGATATCTGGGGATCTTCAGCGATCATTGCAGACTACTCAAACACTTTGCAGTGTTCAAGAGCAGGTTTAAGCTGACAGGAAGCTTTTTTTTTCAAGATTTAGCTCATGCATAGTGTTTCTCAATGGTGATATTGTTGGCAATAATATATTACTGAAGGCGTCACTAGGAATGATTGGTCACTCACTGTAACAGAGACCTCTGGATGTGAGGAACAGGCATGTCCACCTGTGAAGGGTCTATTTCCACAGAGTGTTCAGAGACAGCATATCCTGCATTGGCCTCTCTGGGGAACACAGCATTCACAGGTTCAGGTCTACTGAGGCTATCATCACTGAAATGTGTGACATTCTGTGGAAAGTCATTTAGCAACAGTAATAAATCTGAACTGCTCTCTTCCTTGCTGCACAAACTTAAAATCATAGTCATACAACACGGAAACAGGCCCTTCAGCTCAACATGGCCATGCCGACCAATATGCCCCATCTACGCTAGTTCCACCTGTCTGTGTTTGGCCCATATTCCTCTAAACCAGGGGTGGCGAACCTTTTCCTGTTGGAATGCCGCATTGTTAGCTGTAATCTAATTAGACCGCATCCAAGAAACTTCAATTAAATATACTTCAAAATGTACATTATTTTGTAAAAGTCTAACTATTATGTACTAACACAAAAAAATCGTTAGTTCTAAAGCTAACTAACCTTTTAATGTATTTGTTGTGACTGCTTTTTGTGGGAAAGCATTTCAATCATTTGGTTGCAACATGGAGCTACGCAGTTTCAGCTGATCTTCCAGATGGGTATCCGTCATTTGTGACCTTAAGGGAGTCTTGATTTGGGTTAGGTAGGAAAATGTAGATTTGCAGCAATAAGTGGTTGAAAAGCAAGAAAAGCATTTTTCGTGCATGTTGCCGAAGACGTGGGTATTCTATTGCGTTTTTCCTAGACCTTTCTCAGCATCAAATAAGGACTTTAAAATATCATCTTCTGAGAGTTCAATCAATTCCATCTGTAGTTCTTTAGGAGCCTTGGAGACATCAACTAGGTGAGGTTGAAATGCTAATTTGAGTGTGATGTCATGATTCTCAAAGTAAGTGAAGTTTTCATTGTATTCTTTAATTAATAAGTCTATAACAGCTGCGTTTTCTTCAAATGATTCGCATGAATCCTCCTGCTCATTAATGACCTTTGCTAACTGGGGAACATGTTAATCTGAAATTTCATTTTGAAGAAGAAGAGTTTTGAAAAAAGATAACTTTTTTCGAAATGCTTGGATTTTTTTTGCCACATATCATATGTAGACATAGTTTAACCTTGCAAAGAAACATTCCAGCAATTTTGCTTTGACATGATCTCACACAGAAATGCAGTATTTCTATAGAAATCTTCTTTCAATAATTCACATTGCTGATTCTGTTCCTTATGAAATTTAGCTCTCTATTCTCGCAAAGATAAGCATTTTGTTAACACCTGTCGCTACGAAAGCCAACACACTTTACAATGCTACAGCAAAACCACACTGAATGCCTCATTGTCCAACTTTAGCATATTACGAAACTGACGATGCCGTGTTGCATTTGCACAAATATAGTCAACAATATTGATAATTTGTTGCAAAATGTCACATAAAATAGCAGATTTAACTGAGATTTTGCTGATGTAAGATACAATGATAAGAAATCAGAGCATCTGGATCTGATAGTACCTTTTTTATCTGTGCAATAACCCTTCCTGTCATGGAAGGTGCACCGTCTCTACATACACTCACTAGTCGGGGAGAATTATTTTGTTGAATCTTCTTTTACTCTTTGGATTTTAAATACGTTCATTTTAAGATTAAAATAAAAATAATAAAAGACGAACAAAACATATTAATAAAAATAAGAGGATTTGTTGTACAAAATTTGGATTAATTCAAAAGGCCGCACTCAATGGCCTAGAAAGCCGCATGCAACCTTAAGGCCACAGGATCCCCACCCCTTCTCCAAACCATTCCTATCCTGACTTGATCAGAGCAAGTCTCAAAAACATCTTCAATTTCATAGAATCATAGAATCTTAGAAAATAGGTGCAGGAGTAGGCCATTCGGCCCTTCGAGCCTGCACCGCCATTCAATATGATCATGGTTGATCATCCAACTCAGTATCCTGTACCTGCCTTCTCTCCATACCCCCTGATCCCTTTAGCCACAAGGGCCACATCTAGCTCCCTCTTAAATATAGCCAATGAACTGGCCTCAATGGCCTCAAAGTTGCTGCTCATTAAAGACCATCTGACCATCTGAGTAAACGTTGAGTCGTTTTTTTCTGTATTTTTACATAATTTTGTATTATGAACAATTTCCTATTGTTTTAAGTTGCTGATCATTTTGACCAAACAAAAGGAAGTTTTAAGATTTTTTGAAGTTGAATTGTGGCATAGTAATCTATAGACTAACTATATTGGAAAGAAACATTGCCCCAAGCAGATTTCCTTCCATCATAGGATTGACAATGTATTCCATTTGCAGTTATTGAGGTTTTACCACTGATATGTGAGAGGCAATAGTTCCAAATGTTTAATTGGCATGTGTATTGATAAACAGAGCAATTAAATTATTACTTGCAACAGCATAGCAGGCCTGCAAACACAATACTTACAGACAGCATATAATAAATTCAATAAATTAATAACTTAAAATTCAATAAATTACTAGCAAAGGCTAGGGCTAAAAGCCCATGGTCCTCAGAATCATGGAGTCATGCAGCAGGAAACAAGCCCTTTGGCCCAACCTGTCTATGCCGACTGTCCCTCTAAAGGTTTCCTATCCAGCTTACCTATTTTTTTGTGTTATTTCCCAAATTGATTCAAATGGATTTCTCTTTCTGATCTCACATAGTTGTAGAGTCACACAGCATGGAAACAGGCCCTTTGGCCCAATTAGCCAATAACAAACAAGGTACCCATACTCATCCCATCTGCCTGCGTTTGACCCATATCCCTTTAAACCATTCCTATCCATGTACCTGTCCAAATGTCTTTTAAATGTTGTTATAGTACCTACCTCTTCTGGCAGCTCCTTCCATTTACCCACCACCCTCTGTGTGAAGGAATTGCCCCCTCAGATTCCTATTAAATCTTTCCCCTCTAACCTTAAACCTATGTCCTCTGGTTCTTGATTCCCCTACTCTGAATAAAAGACTCTGTGCATCTACCCTATCTATTCCCCTAATGATCTTATACACCTTACAAGATCGCCCCTCATCCTCCTGTGCTAGAAAGAATAAGTGCTTGCCAGCCTAACCTCTCCCAATAGCTCGGGCCCTCAAGTCCGTGCAACATCCCAACAAATCTTCACTGCACTCTTTCCGGTTTAACAGAGTCTTTCCTATGGCAGGACGACCAAAATTAAATACAATACTCTGCCTGTGGCCTCACCAGCACCTTATACAGCTGTAACATAACATCTCATCTTTTGTATTCAATACCCTGACTGATGAAGGCCAATGTACCGAAAGCCTTCTTGACCATCTTATCTGCCAGTGATGCCATTTTCACGGAACTATGTACCTGCCCTCCTAGATTCCTCGGCACTACAACATACCCCTGAGCCCTGCCATTTACTGTGAATATCCTGCCCTAGTTAAACTACCCAAAATGCAACATCTCACATTTAACTGCATTAAACTCCATTAACCATTACTCTACTCACTTGCCCAACTGATCAAAGTCCAGTTGTAAACTTTGATAACCATCTTCTCTATCTACAATACCACCCACACAATGTCATCTGCAAACTTACTAATCATGCCCTATACATCCAATATTCAAGATTCAATATTCAATTTAATTGTCACATGTGCCAATTAAAGTACAGTGAAATGTTCATCCAAATTGATGATATAAACCACAAACAGCAATGGGTTGAGCACTAATCATTGAGGCAAACCACATCACAGGCCTCCACTTGGAAAAACAACCTTCCACCATCACCCTTTGTTTCCTTCCATGAAGCCAATTTTTCTCAAATAAGCTAGCTCTCCATGGATCCCATGTGATCTAACCTTCCAGAGCAGCCTGCCATGCAGAACTTTGTCAAATGCCTTGCTGAAATCACCAGAGCCAACATCTACAGCTCTGCCCTCATCAACCTATTTGCTTATATATTCAAAAAACTAATTCACATTCATGAGGCAAGATCTCCCATGTACAAAACCATGCTGACTATCACTAATCAGTCCTGACTATCTAAATGCATGTATATCATATCCCTCAGAATCTTCGCCAGTGACTTTCCAACTACAGATGTTAGGCTCACTGGCCAACACTTCCAAGGCTTTTTATGGCAGCCCGTCTTAAATAGAGGCACAACATTTGCCACCCTCCCGTCTTCTGGCACCACCCTCATATTTAATGATAACTCATATCTCAGCCAGGGCACCTGCAAATTCTTCTCTTGAACACATGAACACAGTTTTGCTTTAAACAAATTGCCTACACTAATTGCCGAAACTGAGAGACGTGTACATGATCACAGACTTCCCTTGTTACCAGTTTATGGTATAAGAATAGAATAAACACTTGGCACTACTGCTCCGGATGGGACATTGGATACTGCTGGAGTGACTTATTGTGTTAATGGATGTTGTTCAAGGGCCAACTTCTCCAATCACACTGTGCATAGAAACAGATCTCAAATTTAAACTTTCAATTTCATCCCACCCGCAAAAAAAACAGCCCTGCAGACCAAAGTCTTAAATCCGAATGGCGTACTTCAGCTTTTATGATTTACAAACTTATGAACTTAATGGATATGGCACTTTTACTTGTCAGAGGCAGGGAAGCAGAGGCAGGGAAGTAGAGTCTGAAGATGTATCAATGTTTTCCAGGGATACTGCCTGACCCACTGAGTTACTCCAATATTTTGTGTCTTCCAATATTTTGTGTCATGCTCTGCTCAAGTGTATAAACAGCAGTGGTATAAGATTTTTTAAAAAACAAAGTGTTTGCGGAACTGTGCAGGTCCGGCAGAATTAATGCAGGGGGTAGGACCAGATAACGTTTCCTGTCAGGTCCCTGGCCTACTGAGTGCTTTCAGCACTTGTTTTTTGCTCAAGATTCCAGAATCTGTAGTCTCTTGTATTACGTAAACGATACCATTATCACTTTATACACCTTAATTCCCAGCTCTGCTCAAATATATGCAAGCTGTCCTGATTTTTTGCTGAGGAATAGAAATATTAAATTTTCAATGCCTCAGGGAAGCCACCTATTTTTACCCTTTGTTTCCATGCATTGGGTTTCACCCGACATGCCTTGCTTTGGTTATTAAAATAATGTTTCGGACTTTCATTGAAAATGTCCACATCTGAAAAAGCAGCTTCAAAGCTCGGTGTCAAAATGGCCACAACTTGGTACTTCAGGGGATTTGACAAATGTAATCCATTCTGTAAAAGTAAGTGTGGAATAGGGAAAGAGAAACTGAGATTCACTAGATAATTAACAATTGGTTGACAAATGTGAAACCGAGCATTTCTCTTTAATTTAAGGATCAGGTACAATCACTGTAAGAAACATTCCCCATTGTAAAAATTGCAATAGAGTTTGTCTTTTTTTGCTTTCAGCATAAAATAGCTGAGACAGCTGTTTGTCAGGAATCTGACAACTTTTGCAAGTGGTGCCATTTGACAACTTTTCTGCCGATGAAATGGATGTCTTGCAAAGGTCTCTCCTGAAGATGACAGGACTACTTTTATATCCTCACACCCATCATAATCAGGGTGATAGCATCCCAAAATTGGAACTGGGCCACCCACCGTGTCACTCGCTTACTTTACCAGACTCTTAACAGTTTGGGCAAAGTCTTGAGATGGTTGCCATCTGATTGAGAGGGGATTACCTAACATTGTTAAACTCATGTTGCAGTGTAATGCTTCAGACTCCAATTCCAACTAAATAACATAAATAACATTGTGCACTGCAATGAGTGGCCAAACCAATGAAATACTTACTGAAGGGCTGCCTCAAACATGGCCTTGGAATCTTTTGCTTCTCATCCAGAGAAGTGGGACTGACCAGGATGCTTTAAGAGTGTTCAAAATTTCCTACGGATTTTTTCTTTGCCCACAGCTTTTGATTCTCTGCTGGATCAGTGTACGGTACAGAAGGCCAGTCTGAACCGACCCGAAATATCACCCATTCCTTCTCTCCAGAGATGCTGCCTCTCCCGCTGAGTTCCTCCAGCTCTTTGTGTCTATCTAGGGTACAGATTAGTTCCCATACTCACAGAACTGCTGACACCTACAGGGCACTCATCAGTGAACAAGGCCGAAGGCTTCAAAATGGCTCAGAACAAGCAATGACTGGAATGGGCACCAGAAAACATCGGTTTGCACCCCACCCATTATCTTCTGGCACCTATAATCACGTCTGATGGAAAATATCATGGAATGTCTTAAAAATGATGATGCCCATAGGCAACTCAGAGAACTTATTTAACTTTCATCATTACTTGGGTTGCCAGATTTATTGGTATTTCCAACATATTTTTGCTTTATTTTAGATTTCCTGCATCTCCAGTCATTTTATCATTGTCAGATGAGAAACTGATCTCTAGTCCAACAGGTCAAGCTATTTTATTTATATGGCACAAAAAAACGATAGGCCGAAAAAAATTAGATTTCTACAAAAGATGGTGGCCTGGTGGTACAGCGGTAGAGTTGCTGCCTTGCAGCGCCATAGACCCGGGTACAATCAGAACTGCGTGTGCTTGTCTGTAATGAGTTTGTAAGTTCTCCCCATGATCTGCACGTGTTTTCTTCGAGATCTCCGGGTTCATCCCACACTCCACACTTTGTAGGTTAATTTAGTTTAGTTTAGTTTAGAGTACAGCAAGGAAACAGCCCTTCAGCCCACCGGGTCTGCGCCGACCAGCGATCCTCGCACATTAACACCATCATACACCCACTAGGGACAAATTTTACATTTACCAAACCAATTAACATACAAACCTGTACGTCTTTGGTGTGTCGGAGAAAACCCACGCAGGTCACGGGGAGAACGTACAAACGCCGTAAAGACACGTAGTCGGGATTGAGAACGCGTAGTCGGCATCGAACCCGGGTCTCCGGCGCTGCATTCGCTGTAGGCCAGCAACTCTACAGCTGCGCCACCGTGAGCGTGGTATAATTGTAAATTGTCCCTAGTGTATGTAGATTAGTGTTAATGAGCGGGGATCGCTGGTCGGCACGGATGTGGTGGGCCAAAGGGCCTGTTTCCGCGCTGTATCTCTAAATCATGTTCTGCTCAGAAATCTAGGGAGTAATTCCAATGCATTGGTATGGCAAGTGGTGCTTGGTTGGATATTAAACTGAGGCTCCCGCTGTTTCCTTGGATAATCACAAAAGATAAGTGGTGCTGCATTAATTCCTTGATTTCTGAAATTAATGTGTTCCTGGAAGTTATTTTGTTAAGTGGAAGTTTGTGTATCAGAATGCTTGAGGAAAATGCATAGTGGGTATTTTGTTGCAGTGTTATGGGTATTCGATTGTAGTTCCTTTGGGTGGAGTACTATTCGTTACAGTGAAAAATAGGTTCATAATTCTGTGGTATGCATCACATAAAAAAATCAACAGTATAAAAGAGAAAATCCACAAATCAAACATGTAAATTGAAGATAAAGTATTTGTGAAGAATACCAATAGAGCTTTCTCAAGAGTTCTGTACGTTATTCTGTACAATTATTAAGTATCATAATAAAGAAAAGAATTGGCCCCAATGGTTTTAACGCTGCTGAGAGCTGCTGTAATCAAAATGACTGCTGCATTTCTTAAATTACCACTGTGCTGACACAAATGTTCTTCATTAGCTGTGAAATACTTTGCAACACCCAGAAGGTGACAATGAAAGGTGCAATATATATAAAAATGCAATACTTTTTCTTTTTAAATGCCTAATTGCTTTTCATAGTGTAAAGTTTCTCATGACAAGTGAGAATGGCAGTTGATAATGAAGGCAGGCATCAATGGTTCAGAACACAGAAGGTGATTTTGTTAATTGTACCTGTGTCAGCTCTGTTCTGGAGCAATCTCAAACTAACCCCAGTTAATGGCTCGGCGATCGTTTCGCTGAACACCTCCGCTCAGTCCACCATAACCTACCTGATCTCCCGTTTGCTCAGCACTTCAACTCCCCCTCCCATTCCCAATCTGACCTTTTTGTCCTTGGCCTCACCCATTATCAGAGTGAGGCCCAGCGCAAATTGGAGGAACAGCACCTCATATTTCGCCTGGGTAGTTTACACCTCAGCGGTATGAACGTTGACTTCTCTAATTTCAGACAGTCCTTGCATTCTCCCTCCTTCCCCTCCCCCTTCCCAGTTCTCCTACTAATCCTATTGCCTCCGCCTACTTTCTATCATTCCCGCCACCCCCTCCCCAACATCAGTCTGAAGAAGTGTCTCTACCCGAAACGTCACCCATTCCTTCTTTCCATAGATGCTGCCTTATCCGCTGAGTTCTCCAGCATTTTGTGTCTAACCCCAGATAAGCCCTACATTCTCCCTTGGTTCAAGTCTTGTTCATGGGTTGGTGAAACACTAATGGACTCAATACTTCCTGTATGCCAAAGGTGTGAGGCACTGCAAAGCCAAAAACTCCAAGGCAGCATTTACCATTTTCTTATCATTACGCATACACATTTTGAATGAAAGAGGCAACAGACATTACAGCATAGAATGAAACCATTCACTCCATCTATTCATCTTGGTCAGAAAATTGCCAGTTGACGATTGTCTGAGCCCACCATCTTGGGGATGATGCTACAGAGAAAACAATCTAAGTTTGCCCAACCTCTCTTGAAGCTAATATCCTCTAATCCAGGCAGCATCCTGGCAAACGTGTTTTGCATCCTGTCCCAAAGCTTCTACATCCATGCTGTGATAGAACAACCAGAAACTGCACACAATACCCCACATGCAGCACAACAAGTTTTATAAAGTAGCAATATATCTTCCTGTCTCTAATACTTAATACCCTGACCAATGAAGGCAAGCATACCATACACCTTGTTTATCATTCTACTCGTGTTGTAACTTTCAGGGAGTTATGGACTTGGTCCCTAAGGTCCCTCTGTACATCAATGTTGTTAAGTGTCTCACCTTTAACAGAATATTTTCCTCTTTCATTTGATCTCCCAAAGTGCAATACCTCACACTTGTAAGAAGGGGAATGGTCCCAGAATTAAGAGTTCATCTATTTAGGGCTGAGCTGAAGAGGATTTTTTTTATTCAGAGTAATGTAAATGTTCAGAATTATCCATGTCAGAGTGGGAGCAATGCTTAGTCATTGAGAGCGCAGAGGGTTGGGATGTATGCACCCCAGCAGAAGCGAAATACGAGATCAGGCGGGAGTATGCACGTTGTGTACAAGACCAGCCGTTGAAGCCAACCTCGAGGGGCCAGCTGACCTATTCCTTTCTCTTTTCATGTTTTCAAGTACTACATGCCTTAAACACCTTACAAAAATATCATTTTGCTTAGGCAGTTGGCAGAAAACCAGGGCAGCGAAGTTCCCTTGTTGTTTTGTGCTGTGAATCACACTGATGAAAGCCTTGCTTTGGGGAATGCAGATAATTGAGACAGTGCAACTCCCTGGACTCCAGCCCAGTAGAAACAGTATCTTTAAAAATTGGCAGTCCCTTCAACATACTGTTTGCAAATAGAGGCATCTACCCTTCAAATATAAGACAAGTGCCCAGAACAGAATAGAATATCTGCCATAATGCTAATGGATATCACAGTGAATTAACAATATGCACCCGTAGCACAATAAGAAAATAAATGTACTTAATCCCCCCTCAAAGGAACAGATGGATGCTTCTTCATTACTTCTGAGTTTAAGTTAGTCAAATAACACTGTGCTCAATAACCCAGCATGCCTGAACGAAAAGGAACATTAAGGTAGGTATTGAATTAAACAAATGTTGAGCTTGGTAAATAAGAACATTTAAAAGACATTTGGGTAGGTAAATCCATGAGAATGAGTTAGAGACATATGGGTCAAATAAGGACAAATGAGACTAGCTCAGATGAACATCTGGGTCAGCATGGGCAAATTGGGCTGAAGGATCTATTTCATGCTATATGACTGTATAACTCTAAAGACCATCATTTCATATCCACAGCAATATTTCTATTTAGAAATTAAAATACACCTTTTATTTATGTCTCTAAAACAAGTTGCCGGACATTCAAAGTTGTTGGCTTTATATTTGTGCAATGACTTCCATTTTCCTGCTTTTTCAGCTTTTGAGAGACCTGCGTTTATTTCTGCTAACTTTCTTTTAAAATATCTGCAGAAGTTTTTACGTTTTGATGCCTCTTTCCAGTTCACTCCAATATTCTATTTTCTCTCTATCAATAATTACTGTAGGTATTCTAATTACTAAACTCTAAAATTCTCCTGACCTTGTCGTTTATTATTAATTTGGATTAAAAAATTAAACATCTTTACCTTTAAACTAATTAAAGGATAGGCTATAAAAAAATTACTGTGCCAATTGCACCGGTAGAAATTAACATGCACTGAAACCAAATTTATTACGTAGAGAGACTCCAACAGTTCAAACTCAGGGCCCTAATCAGAATTGTGCAATGCTTCAAACCTGGTTTATTTTTTGAAACAAAAATCAATAATTTTCTCAGCAATCAAAAATGAATCATGTCAATCCCTTAGGGAGTAGGCAGAGAAATAGGGAATATGCTGCAACATATGAGAGGATAATTACTCAAAACTTGCTCACTTAATTAAAAACAATAATTAGCATTTCAAATTGAAAAATAATTGGATTGTCGTCATCTACAGTAATACCACATGCCATGGATTAAATTGCATTTAGCAAGGCATATAATAGAACTAATTGTACAGCAAGTGATACTCATCAGTGACAAGGGTGCATTACAATGCAGGACTCGTTAGTTTGTATGATACAGTAAATGCTACACCAGCAACACAAACCTTCTCATTAACTTGGCTCTTGACTGACCTCATTTCTGCTGGGGGTTTTTTCCACCATGCAATTTTGATTATTTTAATTCCACACCTCCAGTATCTTTGTTTATCCTCTGGGTGTGAGGGGTTGGAGACGGGAAGAGGCCATGTAGTGATGGTGTCTATCATGTGAGCAGGTGGGCTGAATGAGTGAATGCGGAGGAAACTTAAATCTCCCAATGAAACCGGTTAGAACATGGAACATAGAAAAGTACAGCAAGGGAACATGCCCTTCAGCCCATAATGATCGTGCTAAACATGAGACCAATTCAAATTAATCTCATCTGCCTGAACATGATCGTGGATATACAGGGAATGGAGGGATATGGGTCATTTGCAGGCAGATGAGATTGGTTTATATTGACATCATGTTTGGCAAAGACATTACGAGTCAAATGGCCCTTTCCTGTGCTGTACTTTTCTATGTTCTATGCAAGAGGATCACTGAAATAGTTCCATCTCCACTGAAGTTAACTGATTGTGCCATGTTCCAAATCAATTCCTGTTCTTTACTTATTCACGCTCTTGGCATTCAATCTAGTAGTGCTTCTCAACAGCAGTGCTAGGACTGTGAAGAAAATGTCATAGGATAAGTGAAATCTATTCTGTTAAACAAATATTTTTTTCCTTTTCTGGCTTAAAATGACAATCTAGAACCTTTGCCACATTTGAGAACATTCAACATTAAAGGGTTGAGTAGAGTTCAAGTGTGGTTCCATTTTTGAATTTTCTTAATTTCTATGAATCCCAAATATCAACATCAATATTTGTTTCTTAACCGTTAAATTATGGAAATCAAACCAACTTAGATGCATTTGAGAGTGGAATAAAATCATTTGATGATTTTATTCCACTCTCAAATGCATCTAAGTTGGTTTGATTTAAACCAACTGAAGAAGTCTGAATTTCTGAAGAGAATCATTTGATGATTTTCTCTTCAGAAATTCAGACTTCTTCAGTCTGAGGAAGGGTCCCGACCTGAAACGTCACCTATTCATGTCCTCCAGAGATGCTGCCTGGCCCGCTGAGTCACTCCAGCACTTTTGAAAATTGCCTTCTATTTTTTATTTGTGTACAAGCTACTTTCACAGGCTCACTTTGTGAAAGACTATTATCCTAATTGTAGTGATTTGAAAATAATCAATGCTTCACAAGTGCAGATTTCTGGAAATATTTTAAGCGATCCACTTTAGATACACAATTTAATTCCTTTTTTCTCTGGTTCTTGCTCCAGGTCATTTTTCGAAAGATCATTGATGTGAAGAAAGAGGAAGAAGAGAGGATGCGTCTGAAGAATGAAGTGACACTCAGTATCCCCGTGGACCATCCTGTCAGGAAGCTCTTCCAGAAGTTCAAGCAGCAGAAGGAATTGCGGAATCAGGCTGCGGAGCGCAGCAGCTCAGATATATGCCACCTCAAAGCAGACAACCACTCATTTCACAATGGTGTGTCTACCACAGGCACGAGTGTGGTCACTGTGTCTCAGATAACACCAATAGCATCTTCCCTTTCCTTCGTGAGAAATAATGAGCAAAAGCTGCCGATACAGCGGGAGTCCGTGGAGCTGAAAACAAAAGGTTTGACAGATGAGATGTGCTCTCGGGTTACAAGCCCCACACAGGCTAAGGCTGGCAATGGGAAGGGATGGTTAAGACTTAAGAATTCTGTCGCCTTCACAGACCCCTTCCCTGGATCCAGGGAGGAGAAGGAACAGAACTGGAACAATGTCATCAAAGCTGAATCCATGGAGATTCTTTCAGAGGAATCAAAAGGTACGGATTCTGAGAACAATGTTGTAAAGAATCCTTTGAGGAAAACAGACTCGTGTGACAGTGGCATTACGAAAAGTGACCTGAGGTTAGATAAGGCCGGAGAGATTCGCAGCCCAATGGAGCATAGCCCAGTTCAAGCTGATGTGAGGCACCCCTTCTACCCGATCCCTGAGCAGGCTTTGCAGACCACGCTGCAAGAAGCTAAGATGGAACTGAAAGAAGACATTCAGTTGCTATGCAACAGGATGATGGGCCTTGAGAAACAAGTGATGGAAATTCTTCAAATACTGTCTGAAAAGAATCTGCCAGAAATGCCCTCTGAGAAGTCTCAACACACAAGTCAGGAAATATTACCTGTTTCTAAGCCTCCAGCTCCTTCGTTGGAAGAAGAAGATGTTCAGTCTTAGCTTGGAAACGTTGTGAAGATTTAACTTTCATACCAGTTTAACCAAATGCACAAGATGACTGCTATGACAGTCTGAAGACTTTTGCATGTCCAGCTGGATTCTGGCCTGCCAAAGAAAAGTTGTTAACAGAAATATTGCTTGTAAATTATATAGATAAATGCATGCATATATAAAACTCCGTTTACAATCCTTCACTGCATATCTTGGACCATTCTGTGCAGTGTAGTTACTGTTTTCTTCTTTAGGATCCAGGGATTGCGCAGTCAATGTCTCTTTGAGCCATGGCTTTGAAAGACCCCAGGCTTGGCAACTGAAAAGGTTTTATTCTCAGTATTTCTTCCCAGTTCAGGGGCAGTTTAATGCATGGATTGTTTTTCAGGGTCATCAGAAAACAGTGCTGTTGATCCATATGTACCATGGCAAGGTTTAGTTTATATTTGAGAAATTTATAAATCAAACCAAAAATTATTTTATAAAAAAATCAATGTAATCAATTTAATGCCTTCCAAGGAGGAAAAAATATAGATATCATATTCTATTTTAGTGGATGAGAGATAATTGAACCCATTCTGTATGCACTAGCAACACACTCTAGAAACTATTACAATGAGAATTTTATATGACAGAAGTATAGAGATATAAAGTTATTTCAGACAGGCCATACTTTTTTATTCATAACGAATAAATTCAAGGTCCCGATTGATTTTATTTCATATTGTCTTAACTCCATTTAGGCATTCAGGAAGATGAGAGATGTCAGCATTAAGAATTTAATACCGTCGGAATGCAGGATTTAAAATGGCCTGCCGCATTAATTTATAAAACGTTTAAGATTGCACTTAAGATCTTTTTCCAAGGTTTACTGATGAGTAAATAAAACTAGTAGAGGAGTTATTATACATATGTAAGTATGCAGGTTGAACATGAATTGGAGAGCCAGTTAGTGCTTGTAGCTGTCAACAACATGCAAGGCTGCGAAAGGAGAGAGAAATACCTTTCACCGGGCTGCATTTCGATTGATATTTGCAAGATTGTCCCAGTAAATTCAGTTTATTAGATTTTTAATATTAGGTTTAGGTGTTTGTCGAAAACCTTTCTGAAGTTTTGCTTCTACTTTTCATAATTCTTCACATGCTCCATAAGCTGCTCAACATGGAAATCACTTGTCCCCTCCATTTGACTTGTCCAGTTATGTTAAAGCCCGGAAAACAACTTCTGCTCGAACGGTTTGCTGCGACAAAAGAAAATCCCAGCATTTACCCAATTATTAAAATATGACATCCTCACAATCCAATCATTACAAAATTGTTACGCCCCAGGTGAAGGCCATGCAGCCTATCAATAGACAATAGACAATAGACAATAGGTGCAGGAGTAGGCCATTCAGCCATCGAGCCAGCACCACCATTCAATGTGATCATGGCTGATCATCCCCAATCAGTACCCCGTTCCTGTCATCTCTCTATATCCCCTGACTCTGCTATCTTTAAGAGCCCTTTCTAGCTCTCTCTTGAAAGCATCCAGAGAACGGGCCTCCACAGGAAGCAGAGAATTCCACAGATTCACAACTCTCTGTGTGAAAAAGTGTTTCCTCATCTCTGTTCTAAATGGCTTACTCCTTATTCTTAAACTGTGGCCCCTGGTTCTGGACTCCCCAAACATCGGGAACATGGTTCCTGCCTCTAGTGTGTCCAAACCCTTAATAATCTTATGTTTCAATAAGATCCCCTCTCACCCTTCTAAACTCCAGAGTATATATACCCAGCCGCTCCATTCTCCCAGCATATGACAGTCCCGCCATCCCAGGAATTAACCTTGTAAACCTATGCTGCACTCCCTCAATAGCAATAATGTCCTTCCTCAAATTAGGGGACCAAAACTGCACACAATAGTCCAGGTGTGGTCTCACTAGGGCCCTATACAACTGCAGAAGGATCTCTTTGCTCCTATACTCCTCTTGTTACGAGGGCCAACATGTCATTCGCTTTCTTCACTGCCTGCTCTACCTGCATGCTTACTTTAATTGACTGATGACCAAGGACCACCAGATCCCATTGTGCTTCCCCTTTTCTCAATTTGACACCATTTAGATAATAATCTGCCTTGCTGTTTTTGCTACCAAAGTGGATAACCTCACATTTATCCACATTAAACTGTATCTGCCATGTATCCAACCACTCACCCAACCTGTCCAAGTCACCCTGCATTTTCATAGCACCCTCCTCACAGTTCACACTGCCACCCAGCTTTGTGTCATCTGCAAATTTGCTAATGTCACTGTAAATCCCTTCATCTAAATCATTGATGTATATTGTAAATAGCTGCGGTCCCAGCACCGAGCTATGCGGTACCCCACTAGTCACTGCCTGCCATTCTGAAAGGGACCGGTTAACCCCTATTCTTTGTTTCCTGTCTGCCAACCAATATCCATGTCAGCACTCTACCCCCAATGCCACATGCCCTCATTTTGGCCACTAATCTCCAATGTGGGACCTTATCAAATGCTTTCTGAAAATCCAGGTACACTTCATCCGCTGGCTGTCCCTTGTCCATTTTCCTAGTTACATCCTCAAAAAATTCCATAAGATTAGTCAAGCATGATTTCCCCTTCGTAAATCCATCCGATCTTGTTACTGCTATCCAAATGTGCCGCTATTTCATCTTTTATGATTGACCCCACCATCTTCCCCATCACGGATGTCAGGCTAACTGGTCAATAATTCCCTGTTTTTTCTCTCCCGCCTTTCTTTAAAAGTGGGACAACATTAGCTACCCACCAATCCACAGGAACTGATCCTGAATCTATAGAACATTGGAAAATTAACACCAATGCGTCCACGATTTCTAGATCCACTTCCTTAAGTACCCTGGGATGCAGACCATCAGGCCCTGGGGATTTATCAGCCTTCAGTCCCATCAGTCTACCCAACACAATTTCCTGCCTAATGTGGATTTCCTTCAGTTCCTCCATCACCCCAGATCCTCTGGCCACTAGTACATCAGGAAGATTGTTTGTGTGCACCTTAGTGAAGACGAATCCAAAGTACTTGTTCAACTCACCTGCCATTTCCATATTGCCCATAATAAATTCACCTTTTCCAGTCTTCAAGGATCTATCAAGACTATGCCTCAGTTTGTAGAGCAAGCCAGTCAATCGCATTGCCTTGTTTTTTCTTCACAGTATGTCAAACTATTACTTTCAATCCAATCTTCTTTTTTAAGCCACATTTGTCTCTGCATCTACCGGCATTTCAGGGATATTGCTGGATCATATTTACTGGCCACATTATAAAGGGTTTTCTGTGCTTCAAGCTTTTGCCAATCTACTTAGACACGTGCCCTTTGTAACTGATCCCTCGGCTAATAACAGAAGCTGCTCTCTCTATTCCCCTGTTCAAGTGTATTTAGTTTTGGAGATATAATATGAAACAGGCCATTCGGCCCACCAAGTCCACGCCGACCATCGATCAACCATTCACACTAGTTCTATTCTCACACTAGGGACAATCTACAGAAGGCATTCAAACCGACTAACCTGCCCGCCTTTGGAATGAATGAGGAAACCGGAGCACCCGAGGATACCCACGCAGTCAGGTTTATAATAGACGTCAGTCGATAGTCTAGCTCCTGTGATCGTGATAGTGAGATCAAGAAAGGGAGGAAGGTGTTGGAGATGGTCCAAGTGAATTTGAGTGCAGAATGGAAGTTGGTGGTGAAGTTAATGAAGTCCAGGATTTCTGCATGGGTGCAGGAGGTAGCACCGATGCATTTGTCAATGTAATGGAGATAGAGTTACGGCCTGTGTACACCTGGAACAGGGATTGTTCACATACATTACAATGAGGCAGGCATTGCTGCGGCCCATGCGGTGCCCATAGCTACTCCTTTGATTTGGAGAAAGTGGGAGCAATCGAAGGAGAAGTTATTAAGAGTGAGGACCTCTCCACTAAGGCAGAGGAGAGTGTTACTAGAGGTAAATTGGCTGGTTCTGTGACCGAGGAAGAAACAGAGGGCTTTAAGGCCTTCCTGGTGGGGGATGGAGGTGTAGAGTGTCTTAACGTCCAAAGTAAAGACTTCTTGCTTGCAGCAGCACAACAGATACATAAACATAGTAAAAATATGTAATCCTATTAAGGTTCTATCTGCAATTTCTTTGACATTATATTCAACACAAAATTGGAAGTCCATTTTCTGCGATTTCAGAAGCATATTAACTTCCTGGCTGAAATTGGCATTAAAGAAAAGCAAGAGCTAAAGGACAATGTTGCAGAAACTTTGCAAGCTTAATTTATTTTCACTTCAAAATACATATTTCGTTAACATGAAGCCATTGGCAAGTTTTAACTACCTTACCATTGACACAGATCAAATTTACACAAGATTGTCTCTGCCTGTAAACTAACCATTCAGAGACACTGTCTTTTTGAACCAAATAAGATTCTGAAGGGATATGACAGATTGATGCTGTGAAGATATTTCTTCTCTAGAAATAGAGAGTATTTGGGTGACCCTAATCCTGAGACTTGGTTAATCATGGATTTTTGACGGTCTCTACCCAGATAAATGTGAAGGCTGTGAGATTGTGGATATTTGTGGCTGGGATAAATGGAGGGGGATCAAAGGTGTTGGTGACGAGGAAAGAAGGTGGAGTTAAGGCCAAAATCACATAAACCTTAATCTTGAGTAGGAAGGGCCCGCAGATGCTGATTTAAACCGAAGATAGATACAAAATGCTGGAGTAACTCAGCGGGACAGGCAGCATCTCTGGAGATGAGGAATGGGTGACATTTTGGGTTAAGACCCTTCTTCAGTCTGAGATATTGACTGTCCCGTTGAGTTGCTCCAGCATTTTGTGTTATCCTTAATCTCATTGAATCGAGGAACATGCTCAACTTTCAACTAACTCCTCCTCTTAAACTTGTCACAAAATTGGGGCAGCACGGTGGCGCAGCGGTAAACTTGCTGCCTTAAAGCACTTGCCGAGCCGGAGACCCGTGTACAATCCCAACTATGGATGCTGTCTTTACGGAGTCTGTACGTTCTCCCGGTGTTCGCGTGGGTCTTCTCCTAGATCTTCGGTTTCCTCCCAACACTCTAAAAATGTACAGGTGTGAAGGTTAATTGTAGGTTAATTGGCTTGGTATAAGTGTAAATTGTCCATAGTGTGTGTAGGATAGTGTTAGTGTGTGGGCATCGCTGGTCCGTGTAGACTCAGTTGGCCAAAGGACTTTTTTCTGCACTGTATCTCTAAAACTAAGACAAAATTCATTTTTGCAGGGTAGTACTAATCATGCTCTATTGTAACAATAGCCTGTGAACTCAAGGGAAACTGAATTTCAGAGGCAGGGTTCAGGGCTCTCTTATAATGATCATGCATGCTTAATGATATTGACTGTGGTTGAATTTCCAGACAAATTAGTCCTTATTTTCTCCCTTAAGTCATATTTCTGGATTGAAGGCTATACTGGCACAGATGTACTGAGACAAGTGGCCTCCTTCTGTGCTGTAAATTCCTTTCATTGCAAACCTTGATTTTTATTGAGAAACTGTAATTGGATTAGAAACCACCATTCTCTGCTAAAGCTCTTAAATTCTCATTAAACTGAATGTCAAAGATGCACAGTCCAGGTTCATTATCTGATCAGAGACTTGGGTTGTCAACTTTATACATGCGCAACCTTACCCACAACAGGAGGACGTATTCGTTTTGATTAGAATCCAGAAAAATAGGACTGCTTGTTCATTTACTAATGTAAACTTCCATTTCATTTATCACTTTACAAAGGCATTGGAGAGATTACAAACTATATTGAAAACAACCTATTGATAAATGTTGTCTTAGGCATAAAACTAGGGTTAATCTCCTAGCATTACTTAAAAGTTGGTTGGAAGCAAATGGATTTTAAATATTTGCGACCTCACCTACTGTCTCCATTGTTCTCGGTGAGGAATCCTATTTATCGGCGAGACCAAGCACAGACTGGGCGATCCTTTCGCTGAACATCTGCGCTCAGTCCGCCTTGGCCCACGCAATCTCCCGGTTGCCAAACATTTTAACTCCCCTTCCCATTCCCGCACTGGTCTTTCTATCTTGAGCCTCCTCCACTGTCAGAGTGAGACCACACGCAAATCGGAGGAACAACACCTCATATTTTCCTTGGGTGTTTACAACTCAACAGTATTGATTTCTCTCATTTCAAACACCCTTGTAAGAGATATAAATGCTTGAGAGAACTAGAGAGCACAAAGTAACTTGAGGTATTTTTACTTATTTGATGAAGTAATTATTTTCCTGGCTGTCCCATCAGTTCAGACGAACTGTAGGTCTGTTAACTAAACAGTAAATGGTATTACCATCTCGCATTAGATTATGGAAATTACTTTTGAACAGTGAAAAAAAGAAAAAGATGACTGCTTCCTGTAAGTACTCTATCCCAACTCCCAATTCCTCCATCTACGCCGCCTCTGCACCCAGGATGAGGTGTTCCAAACCAGGGCATCGGAGATGTCCTCATTCTTTAGAAAACAGGGGTTCCCCTCTTCGACTATAGATGAGGCACTCACCAGGTCTCTTCTATATCCCGTAGCTCCTCTCTCACTCCCCATCCCCCCACTCATAACAAGGACAGAGTCCCCCTTGTCCTCACCTTCCACCCTACCAGCCGTCTCATACAACAGATAATCCTCCGACATTTTCGCCACCTTCAATGGGATCCCACCACTGGTCACATCTTCCCATCTCCTCTCTTTTCGGCTTTCCACAGAGACCGCTCCCTCCATAACTCCCTGGTCAATTTATCCCTTCTCACCCAAACCACCTCCTCCCCTGGTACTTTCCCTTGCAACCGCAGGAAATGCTGCACTTGTCGCTTTACCTGCCTCCTCGACTCCATCCAAGACCTAAGCAGTCTTTCCAGGTGATGCAGAGGTTCACCTGCACCTCCTCCAACCTCATCTATTGTATCCTCTGCTCTAGGTATCAACTGTTCTACATCGGTGAGACCAAGCACAGGCTTCGCCCAACACCTCTGCACAGTTCGCATTAACCAACCCGATCTCCCGGTAGCTCAGTACTTCAACACCCCCTCCCATTCCGTATCCGACTTTTCTGTCCTGGGCCTCCTCCATGGCCAGAGTGAGTCCCACCGCAAATTGTAGGAACATCACCTCATATTTCGCTTGGGTGGTTTACACCCCAGCAGCATGAATATTGACTTCTCCAATTTCAGGTAGTTCTTGCTTTCTCCCTCCTTCCCCTCCCCTTCCCAGCTCTCCCACAGCCCACTGTCTCCGCCTCTTCCTTTCTTCTTCCCGCCCCCCCCCACACCCCCACATCAGTTTGAAGAAGGGTCTCGACCCGAAACGCCACCTATTCCTTCGCTCCATAGTTGCTGCCTCACCCGCTGAGTTTCTCCAACATTTTTGTCTACCTTCAATTTATCCAGCATCTGCGGATCTTTCTTAAACATATTCAATCAGTACTTTCCTAGAACTGCAGTGGTATTGGAGAACTAGCAGATCAGAGCTAATACTGTTCCACCCAGTGCCAATTATCAAGTTGTTTGCCCGGCTGCAGAGATTGTTGCTCACCTAGCTTAGTAATGCTTCACACTTCTTACTGTCCACATACTAAGGAAGTGAACAGGCCTGGTAATGTGACAAGGGATGAATTGGTTACCTACCGATTATGATGACTTGTTTTTTGCCGTTACATGTGATGCATGATTTAAAAATACCCATCAGTCCTTGTTTTTCTTCAAAACAGGCCTCTAGAAATACTACCCTTCAGGCAAGAGCATAGTTAATTATGTATTTGCAGTCAACAAATGTAAAATGTAGACCGAAATGCCACAGAACAGAAATTTATTATCTTTAAACAATAAAAGCAAATTACAGAACCGGAATAATAATGCTCCATAAATTTTATTTTGAACTACAAAAAATGCAACTTGTAATATTGAAAAACCATCATGTCTGTAAACTTCAATTGAAAAGCATGGAGTACTAAGGTTTCAACAAATTGAGCTGCTCATCTTTTTAAAAAAAAGATATAACACTATTTTATTCCGCTGTGGCAGGGTGTTACTTTGTAAACATTGCCAATTCCATTTACACTGTTATACATCTGTATAAAATGATATATAATACACAATGTAAAGTATATGATATCATATTATATAACATCACAAAGCAGATAAAAATATAAGTGGCCAAACTGTCAAGGTATTTGATGCTTAATGGGTTTTGCCCTTATTTTTATTGGTATGTATATCGATTGATGATAGCACTGTATCTTAAAGTGAATGATGTGAAAGAAACTTGATGATAGATTGTTAATCAAAATACGTTGACAAGATGAAAAGAGCAAACTTTACAACAGGGATGAAGAAACATGGTGAAGAACATCTAATTCAGAGGAGCTTTTAGTCTTTAGAGGACTTTTTTGTACATGAATTTGACAGTATTTTGGAAATTCAACTCAAAATTAAGTTTAAATAAGAAGAAAGATCAGTTAAGTTTGAGTTTTTATTTGAGTGAAAAGCGTTTGTTCAGCCCTATGAGCCCTGCAGTATTTTAGCTGTCAGTCATCATCTTTTCTCCCTCTCCACTGTTTTAGTTCAGGTTGAGTGACACAAGCCTGTCCAATTTTATAAGAAAGCACAGATTATATGTATTCGGGTACTGTAAAATATCAGTCTTTGAAATATGCAATGTATATGTTTTATGACTAGAAATCAGAAAGTTGTTGCACGTAAATACAGCTATTGTGCTTTCAGTGCAGAATCATTATTTATGTACAAATTAAAGGACCACCACAGGGAATTCTGAGCCCTTTTCCTATAATTTCATAATAAAAGAGCATGGAATACTGAAGTAGCTCTGGAAATTCTTCTACAGCAACATTATTTTTACTTTTCACCAGAATTGATCATTTATTTTCAAGTGCTAGCAGAATATCTGTGGAATTGATGAGTCTGAAGTTACGTTACACAGTAAATTCATTACTCATGACTTTATAGTCCCATTAAGGTGGAGGGTGACTGGTTTACAGAAAGACGTTTGTGACAAACTGGAGATGGACACACAATGGTGGAGTAACTCAGCGGGACAGGCTGCATCTCTAGAGAGAAGGAATGGGTGACGTTTCGGGTCGAGACTGGAGCTGGATTTAATGTGCTCGGTGCTTTAGGACCATAAAATATAACTCTGCTGTCCCCTGAAAACAGGTGTAAGTATTACAATCCATGATGAACATGTGCTGATTGATCACAGCTCAAGAACGTGCCGCTGCCCGCTGGTTATAATTGTTTCACCATCTTGGCCACATTAATTGTGCAGTTCCTTCGCGGAATACATTGGCAGGAGGTCAATGGGCAACCTTGAATTCAAGCTGGCTTGCTGAAGGGGGAGTGGCTTGTCACTGTGGTGGGATCTGGTGGTCATTCCGTAGGTGAATTAAAATTGAAAGCACTAAAAGTTAACATAACATGGGAGGGAGCAGGTTCCAAGGTTTTCAGACCTGCCCTGGAAGGTTTAATGGAGACTGGATCTCGAACCACAGGGTCACAAGAGGACCTCCTGATACGGGGCAATGAAAACAGATCACATCAGATATCTATCATGCCTGAATGCTCCCAGACAAATTCAATGGTCTCGCAGTGCAGGCATTATCAAATTTAATGTTCTAGCAACTGCTTTATCCATCTCCATCATGATATTACCAATTACTTCAAATGCAAAGGGAATGGTTCCAAGTGTCTCTGTGCTTGATTTATGTCCAGCATGTACAAGATCAAAAGTGGTGTTTGCTGGAGAGATGATCTTCAAAACTGCAATGCCGACTTCACAAATAACACTGAACCGCTAGCTCTGTACATCACAGATGAACATTTGCTACTCATAAACTAATGCCTAATGCTAATAATATTCAGTGTCATTCCTCCCACAAGTCCCATTTTGGAGCTCTTATGGCCAAATGAAAAAGAAAATAAGTGCTTAAAATACTAATTTCCCTTTGACTCCCAGGCCCAAACATTTTTTTTGATTCCTAATAAGGAAAATATTTTTTCTTTTTCACTGCCCAGTTACAGATCAATGCTGGAATCCAAGACTTTAAACTCAACAGGTTCATAGTTTTAGAATTTAGAGTTGAGAGATACAGCATCAAGCAGGTACTTTGACATAATAGGTTTCTCTCAGCTACTTTTCATCTCACCTGACATCAATGGTTTCCACTTTCCCTCATGAGAGTACTAAGTCCAGTAATTTGCTAGTTTGCCAAATCAATTCTGGAGCTCAAGGTGTGAGACTCCATGAGTACAAATGTGGATTAGATCATTTCAGGAATATGAAAATATAGATTTAAATTATAATGCTCTCAGTTCAAACTCCAAGTGTTTCTTAAGGTAATTACATGTTAAATGTTCCATTAAATTGCCGAGAAGTAAAAGTGAAGAAACTTACCGCCCCGATAATTGTACCTTGAGCTTTGGGTATTAAGATTCTGTTCCCCTTTGGATCAATTAGTCTGCACCTTTCCTTTTCAAAGTTCTGATTTAAATTTCAGTGCATAAACTTTTGAAACTGGATTTTTAAATACAACAACTCAGCTGAATTAATGGACATCCATTTGCCCTTGATTAAAGGATTTATTATTTGAATTGTTCACCTTTCTTTGCATGCCACATTTATAAATATATTGTTGACAGAAATCGACTAGTAGTCTTCTATTATCTAATTCACCTGAGAGGGGATCTCAATATTTTTATTCTCTGCCATGGAACTGTGTGTAGCTTTGGGCACGAGTATTTCTTGCTTTAGGTCCATTGGACTTTAAATAAATTATTGGCCCTGTGCTGGAGGATTTGTACAATGGAGAAGATGCAGAGATAGTTAGATACCACAAAATGGAAGATATTTATATTATGTCAATAAGGGGGAAGGCAGAGAAGATTTAAAGATCTTGAAGGGTGAAAGTAGAACAGAGTGAAATGTTGGAAAGGAAGTTGATGAAATGGGGGGTTGTGAATGGGACAGCTGAGAATAGGTTTAAGATTTTTAAAAAAAAAATCAAATTTGGAAACAATGGCCCATAATAAACAAAGAAACAAATCTAAAATTCTTAGTTGTTCAAGTAAAAGTGTGAAGATATTTACACTGTCTGCAGCCCCTCACAACCCTTTTTCTTCAGATCAATGAAGACTTTCCTGTTCAGGCTTAATTTGGAATATTTGAACAAATGCCCATCTTAACCTAATGCTTGGTGCCAATGAGTCAATTGTTTGAACAGAATTAAGAAACACCATCAAGCAAAGCCACAAAGTGCCGGAGTGACTCAGCAGGTCAGGCAGAATCTCTGGAGAACATGTGTAGGTGATGTTTCGGGCCGGGACCCTTCTTCAGACTGACAAATCTGGGACTTCAAGCTTGCTCACACTGACACAAGAGATTGACAGCTGTTATATATGGACCTGTCGCCATTTCCCAAATTCACATATTATACTGGCTTGTCTGTCAGCACTCTAATACAATTTCAGCAAAATTTGCCTGAATATGTGACAAAACAAATATCAGCAGATTCACCAGTCATAACTGAAAACCTTGAAGATTCTTCTGCAAGAGGTTTCTGACTAGAGGCATGACAGAATGGACTGATTTGAATAACATTTGGGGATGTTGATTAATATAAACAAACTGCTGGCAGAACTCAATAGGTCAGTATAGAAGTTGGGATGTAATGTTGAAATTGTACAAGGCATTGGTGAGGCCAATTCTGGAGTATGGTGTACAATTTTGGTCGCCAAATTATAGGAAAGATGTCAACAAAATAGAGAGAGTACAGAGGAGATTTACTAGAATGTTGCCTGGGTTTCAGCACCTAAGTTACACAGAAAGGTTGAACGAGTTAGGTCTTTATTCTTTGGAGCACAGAAGGTTAAGGGGGGACTTGATAGAGGTCTTTAAAATTATGAGAGGGATAGACAGAGTTGACATGGATAAGCTTTTTCCATTGAGAGTAGGGAAGATTCAAGCAAGAGGACATGATTTGAGAATTAAATGACATAAGTTTAGGGGTAACATGAGGGAGAACGTCTTCACTCAGAAAGTGGTAGCTGTGTGGAATGAGCTTCCAGTGGAAGTGGTGGAGGCAGGTTCGATTTTATCATTTAAAAATGAATTGGATAGGTACATAGACGGGAAAGGAATGGAGGGTTATGAGTGCAGGTAGATGGGACTAGGTGTGAATAAGTGTTCGGCATGGACTAGAAGCGCCGAGATGGCCTGTTTCTGTGCTGTAATTGTTATTTGTTTTATATATATATATATATATATATATATATATATATATATATATATATATATATATATATATATATATATATATGTATATGTATATGTCAAGTAGCATCTTGGGAGGGAAATGAACAACATTGTGAATCCAGATCCTTCATCTGGACAGAAAGAATAGATGAGAGATAACCTGCATAAAGAGGTGGGACAAGAGCTGGCAGACAATTGCCAGCTAGATCCAGGTGAGGACGGCTTGATTGGAACATGGAGGCTGAGGGGAGAGAGGATGATGGAGATAGTGAGTGGGATGTGATAAGCAGAGACAACAAAGCTCTGCAGATTATGGAATCAGATCGAAAGGAAGAGCAAAGCAGATAAGATAGGGATGGTGGCAGATATGAACAGTAGGGAGGGGTGGGGTAGGAAATTGGGGGCCATGTGGCATGGTATATGGGGGATGGGCGGATCGAGTTGGTGGGGAGGAGGAAATTGGCTGGAGGGGGGGTGGCGAGTTTGGAAGAAGGGGATGTGTGAGAGGTAATCAAAAGAGGGAAGGAAGTTACAGAGGGAGTTGGGTTACTTTAAATTGGAGTATTCAAAGTTCATGGCTTGGTTTTAGACTGCAAAGGCAGAATATGAAGTAGTTTAGCTTAGTTTAGTTAATTGTCACGTGTACCAAGATAAATTGAAAAGCTTTTGCTGCGTGCTAACCAGTCATCGGAAAGACTGTACATGATCACAATTGAGCCATCCACAGTGTACAGGTACATGATAAAGGGAGTAACGTTTAGTTAAGCTAAAGTATGAAGTCCTAGTTTGCGTTTGGATTTATTGTGGCGGTGGAGAAGCCAGAGGACAGACAGGTTGGATTGGGAATGGGAAGAGGAATTAAAATGGCTTCCAAATTGGAATGCTAGAAGGTCATTGCCGACAGGCTACATGCGCTCAGCAAAGAGGCCACCTGATCTGTGCGTGGGTGCGAGATGGAGGGGGCCACAGTCGAGAGCATTCAATGCAAATGATGAAGTAGAGGAGTTGCATGTGAATCTCCATCTCATCTGGGAGGGCTATTGAGATTCCTGGATGGAGTTGAGGGAGGACATGTGGGGACAGGCATTACACCTCCTAACCTTGCAAGAGGAAGTGGCTGGGGAAGAGGAGGAATGGGTGCAGAAGGAGGCTTGAACCTGGATGTAACAGAAAGGGTGGTCCTGCAGACAAGGGTGGGGAGGGGAAGGAGTGACTAATAGACAGTTCAGGTTGTAGCTGATGGAAATGTTGAAGAATAGGTGCAGAGGCTAGTGTGGTGAAGAGTAAAGGGCCTGTCCCACTTTCACAACCTAATTCACAACCTTTGCCGATTTTGACCTTGACTCATACTCGCAGCATGGTCGTCACAAGGTCGTAGGAGGTCGTAGGTAAGCCCTAGGTACTCCTAGCATCAAGTAGTTCGGGGTGTTTTTCTAGCCTGATGAAAAATGCCCACGAGTAATAAAGGTCATGAATTAGGTCGTGAAAGTAGGACAGGCCCTTAACGATCAACTCTTGTTCTGAATGTGAATCTCTGTCTTACTCGAAAAGGATGTTTCATATGAATTTTGTGGGATTGAGCAGCAGTTTTCAACTTTGATAGAAAACTGGTGGGATTGGATCGACAGTTCATTATTCATCCTATCCAAGTTTTTGGGAAAGAAAATAATCAGTATCTGCAATGAACAGCTAACGAGAGACAACTTGTAGCGATGTTACAAAATCTACCTTCAGCGGCGCTTCAGTTCTGCCACTGGCCGTGCGTGCGACTTTGGCGCCTTTGAGGGGAGCGGGGCATGATTAAATGCAGGTTTGTATCGCTTGTCGGAGAGGGATTTCCTCGAGCTGTTAGTGGATGAAGAAAAATCGATCGGACTTCCGTTCCCGTTTTTTTAAATAAAAAAATCACTGGAAAATTTAATCGCTGGATTAAAGTAACAAGTGACTTTGAACGCCCTCAACGTTTACATCGTAGTTTATTTCACATATAATCTTGCATCTTGGGTGGCTTTAATCTAATTTTATGACGCAAAAATGTTATTTGGGCCTCATATGAACCGGCAGTGTCTTTGCCTGCCAATATGGGGTTTAAATACATGGCAATGGCAACGTTCCACTCGATCGCATTCCAGAAACACCCACTCGCAAGGTGATTTAAATCCTCTTTTTTTTTGGACACTCATGTCATAATACCATCAAAATCATCTATATTTTGTGTAATTGACGATCCACAATCAGTATATCACTAAAAGTCTGATTTTGACCACTTTTGGCTGACTGTGGGGTAATTTCAGAGAGAACACCGCCACCTATGGCCATCATTTTTAGCCAGCTCGCTCAGAGCCGCCCTCTGCCTTCCTGGACCTTCCTGATTTTTCCCATCGATGAAAAATCAGACAGATATTAATGTTTTTTTTAAATTCGCCATTCTCTCTGCTGCCCCTGCTGGAGGGAAGTGGAGGGACTATAAAACCAGGAATTGGTGTACCTCGCTCAGTCTCTGCAAGATGGAGGAAGCCAGAGGTTCACGTATCTCTGAGCTCTGAATAGCACTGAACATATGTCTACTGAACTGTGTGTGCCCTTAATGTGGTATGAAAATAAAAATATGGTTGGTTTAAAGTAAAAAAGCACTGCCTGCAAATGTTTGTTTGGGTGCTTTGGGTTAAAGTTAAAAGGCAAAACTGAAAATGGTGGCTTGGGTGCTTTGGGTTGAAGTGAAAAGGCACTACTGCAAATGTTTGTTTTGGTGCTTTGGGTTGAAGTGAAAAGGCACTACTGCAAATGGTGGCTTGGGTGCTTTGGGTTGGTGAAAAGGCACTACTGCAAATGGTGGCTTGGGTGCTTTGGGTTGAAGTGAATAGGCACTACTGCAAATGGTGGCTTGGGTGCTTTAGGTTGAAGTGAAAATGCACTACTGCAAATGTTGGCTTGTGTGCTTTGGGTTGAAGTGAAAAGGCACTACTGCAAATGGTGGCTTGGGTGCTTTGGGTTGAAGTGAAAAACACTACTGCAAATGGTGGCTTGGGTGCATTGGGTTGAAATGAATAGGCACTACTTAAATGGTGGCTTGGGTGCTTTGGGTTGAAGTGAATAGACACTACTGCAAATGGTGGCTTGATTGCTTTGGGTTGAAGTGAAAATGCACTAATGCAAATGGTGGCTTGGGTGCTGTGGGTTGAAGTGAAAAGGCACTACTACAAATGGTGGCTTGGGTGCTTTGGGTTGAAGTGAAAAGGCACTACAGCAAATGGTGGCTTGGGTGCTTTGGGTTAAAGTGAAAAGGCACTACTGCAAATGGTGTCTTGGGTGCTTTGGGTTGAAGTGAAAAGGCACTACTGCAAATGGTGGCTTGGGTGCTTTGGGTTGAAGTGAAAAGGCACTACTGCAAATGGTTGCTTGGGTGCTTTGGGTTGAAGTGAAAAAGGCACTACTGCAAATGATGGCTTGGGTGCTTTGGTTTGAAGTGAAACAGCACTAATGCAAATGGTGGCTTGGGTGCTAGAGTTGAAGTGAAAATGCACTAATGCAAAAGGTGGCTTGGGTGCTTTGGGTTGAAGTGAAAAAGCACTACTGCAAATGGTGGCTTGGCTGCTTTGGGTTGAAATGAAAAGGCACTATTTAAATAGTGGCTTGGGTGCTTTGGGTTGAAGTGAAAAGGCACTGCTGCAAATGGTGGCTTGGGTGCTTTGTGTTGAAGTGAAAAGGCACTACTGCAAATGGTGGCTTGGGTGCTTTGGGTTGAAGTGAAAAGGCACTACTGCAAATGGTGGCTTGGGTGCTTTGGGTTGAAGTGAAAAAGCACCACTGCAAATGGTGGCTTGGGTGCTTTGGGTTGAAGTGCAAAGGCAACACTGCAAATGGTGGCTTGGGTGCTTTGGGTTGAAGTGAAAAGGCACTACTGCAAATGGTGGTTTGGGTGCTTTGGGTTGAAGTGAAAAAGCACTACTGCAAATGGTGGCTTGGGTGCTTTGGGTAGAAGTGCAAAGGCAATACTGCAAATGGTGGCTTGGGTGCTTTGTGTTGAAGTGAAAAGGCACTACTGCAAATGGTGGCTTGGGTTGAAGTGAAAAGGCACTACTGCAAATGGTGGTTTGGGTGCTTTGGGTTGAAGTGAAAAGGCACTACTGCAAATAGTGGTTTTGGTGCTTTGGGTTGAAGTGAAAAGGCACTACTGCAAATTGTGGCTTGGGTGCTTTGGGTTAAAGTGAAAAGGCACTACTGCAAATGGTGGCTTGGGTGCTTTGGGTTGAAGTGAAAAAGCACTATTGCAAATGATGGTGGGTGCTGTGGGTTGAAGTGAAAAGGCACTACTGCCAATGATGGCTTGGGTGCTTTGGGTTGAAGTGAAAAGGCACTAATGCAAATAGTGGTTTGGGTGCTTTGGGCTGAACGAAAAGGCACTACTGCAAATGGTGGCTTGGGTGCTTTGGGTTGAAGTGAAAAGGCACTACGGCAAATGGTGTCATTGGGTGCTTTGGGCTGAAGTGAAAAGGCACTACTGCAAATGGTGTCTTGGGTGCTTTGGGTTGAAGTGAAAAGGCACTCATGCAAATGGTAGTTTGGGTGCTTTGGGCTGAAGTGAAACAGCACTAATGCAAATGGTGGCTTGGGTGCTAGAGTTGAAGTGAAAATGCACTAATGCAAATGGTGGCTTGGGTGCTTTGGGTTGAAGTGAAAAAGCACTACTGCAAATGGTGGCTTGGCTGCTTTGGGTTGAAATGAAAAGGCACTATTTAAATAGTGGCTTGGGTGCTTTGGGTTGAAGTGAAAAGGCACTGCTGCAAATGGTGGCTTGGGTGCTTTGTGTTGAAGTGAAAAGGCACTACTGCAAATGGTGGCTTGGGTGCTTTGGGTTGAAGTGAAAAGGCACTACTGCAAATGGTGGCTTGGGTGCTTTGGGTTGAAGTGAAAAAGCACCACTGCAAATGGTGGCTTGGGTGCTTTGGGTTGAAGTGCAAAGGCAACACTGCAAATGGTGGCTTGGGTGCTTTGGGTTGAAGTGAAAAGGCACTACTGCAAATGGTGGTTTGGGTGCTTTGGGTTGAAGTGAAAAAGCACTACTGCAAATGGTGGCTTGGGTGCTTTGGGTAGAAGTGCAAAGGCAATACTGCAAATGGTGGCTTGGGTGCTTTGTGTTGAAGTGAAAAGGCACTACTGCAAATGGTGGCTTGGGTTGAAGTGAAAAGGCACTACTGCAAATGGTGGTTTGGGTGCTTTGGGTTGAAGTGAAAAGGCACTACTGCAAATAGTGGTTTTGGTGCTTTGGGTTGAAGTGAAAAGGCACTACTGCAAATTGTGGCTTGGGTGCTTTGGGTTAAAGTGAAAAGGCACTACTGCAAATGGTGGCTTGGGTGCTTTGGGTTGAAGTGAAAAAGCACTATTGCAAATGATGGTGGGTGCTGTGGGTTGAAGTGAAAAGGCACTACTGCCAATGATGGCTTGGGTGCTTTGGGTTGAAGTGAAAAGGCACTAATGCAAATAGTGGTTTGGGTGCTTTGGGCTGAACGAAAAGGCACTACTGCAAATGGTGGCTTGGGTGCTTTGGGTTGAAGTGAAAAGGCACTACGGCAAATGGTGTCATTGGGTGCTTTGGGCTGAAGTGAAAAGGCACTACTGCAAATGGTGTCTTGGGTGCTTTGGGTTGAAGTGAAAAGGCACTCATGCAAATGGTAGTTTGGGTGCTTTGGGCTGAAGTGAAACAGCACTAATGCAAATGGTGGCTTGGGTGCTAGAGTTGAAGTGAAAATGCACTAATGCAAATGGTGGCTTGGGTGCTTTGGGTTGAAGTGAAAAAGCACTACTGCAAATGGTGGCTTGGCTGCTTTGGGTTGAAATGAAAAGGCACTATTTAAATAGTGGCTTGGGTGCTTTGGGTTGAAGTGAAAAGGCACTGCTGCAAATGGTGGCTTGGGTGCTTTGTGTTGAAGTGAAAAGGCACTACTGCAAATGGTGGCTTGGGTGCTTTGGGTTGAAGTGAAAAGGCACTACTGCAAATGGTGGCTTGGGTGCTTTGGGTTGAAGTGAAAAAGCACCACTGCAAATGGTGGCTTGGGTGCTTTGGGTTGAAGTGCAAAGGCAACACTGCAAATGGTGGCTTGGGTGCTTTGGGTTGAAGTGAAAAGGCACTACTGCAAATGGTGGTTTGGGTGCTTTGGGTTGAAGTGAAAAAGCACTACTGCAAATGGTGGCTTGGGTGCTTTGGGTAGAAGTGCAAAGGCAATACTGCAAATGGTGGCTTGGGTGCTTTGTGTTGAAGTGAAAAGGCACTACTGCAAATGGTGGCTTGGGTTGAAGTGAAAAGGCACTACTGCAAATGGTGGTTTGGGTGCTTTGGGTTGAAGTGAAAAGGCACTACTGCAAATAGTGGTTTTGGTGCTTTGGGTTGAAGTGAAAAGGCACTACTGCAAATGGTGGCTTGGGTGCTTTGGGTTGAAGTGAAAAAGCACTACTGCAAATGGTGGCTTGGCTGCTTTGGGTTGAAATGAAAAGGCACTATTTAAATAGTGGCTTGGGTGCTTTGGGTTGAAGTGAAAAGGCACTGCTGCAAATGGTGGCTTGGGTGCTTTGTGTTGAAGTGAAAAGGCACTACTGCAAATGGTGGCTTGGGTGCTTTGGGTTGAAGTGAAAAGGCACTACTGCAAATGGTGGCTTGGGTGCTTTGGGTTGAAGTGAAAAAGCACCACTGCAAATGGTGGCTTGGGTGCTTTGGGTTGAAGTGCAAAGGCAACACTGCAAATGGTGGCTTGGGTGCTTTGGGTTGAAGTGAAAAGGCACTACTGCAAATGGTGGTTTGGGTGCTTTGGGTTGAAGTGAAAAAGCACTACTGCAAATGGTGGCTTGGGTGCTTTGGGTAGAAGTGCAAAGGCAATACTGCAAATGGTGGCTTGGGTGCTTTGTGTTGAAGTGAAAAGGCACTACTGCAAATGGTGGCTTGGGTTGAAGTGAAAAGGCACTACTGCAAATGGTGGTTTGGGTGCTTTGGGTTGAAGTGAAAAGGCACTACTGCAAATTGTGGCTTGGGTGCTTTGGGTTAAAGTGAAAAGGCACTACTGCAAATGGTGGCTTGGGTGCTTTGGGTTGAAGTGAAAAAGCACTATTGCAAATGATGGTGGGTGCTGTGGGTTGAAGTGAAAAGGCACTACTGCCAATGATGGCTTGGGTGCTTTGGGTTGAAGTGAAAAGGCACTAATGCAAATAGTGGTTTGGGTGCTTTGGGCTGAACGAAAAGGCACTACTGCAAATGGTGGCTTGGGTGCTTTGGGTTGAAGTGAAAAGGCAGTACGGCAAATGGTGTCATTGGGTGCTTTGGGCTGAAGTGAAAAGGCACTACTGCAAATGGTGTCTTGGGTGCTTTGGGTTGAAGTGAAAAGGCACTCATGCAAATGGTAGTTTGGGTGCTTTGGGCTGAAGTGAAAATGCACTACTGCAAATGGTGGCGGGTGCTTTGGGTTGAAGTGAAAAGGCACTACTGCAAATGGTGCCATTGGGTGCTTTGGGCCGAAGTGAAAAGGCACTACTGCTAATGGTGGCTTGGTTGCTTTGGCTAACTTCCTGTTTGCACTCTATATTGATTTTACATAAAACGCTACCACTTACGGCTGTGATTTTTCCCCATCTTATTCAGTCCCCCTCCGCTCATCAGGTGCAGAGGATTCTTCCCATCAATGAAAAATAAAAGTGTTATTAGTGTTTAAAAAATGTTGAGAATCTCTCTCCTGTCAATCACGCCAGGAAGGCCACATCTTTTCTGGTGGGAGGGGGAGGGTTTATAAAACCCGGAAGTGTGGGTGTTGCTCAGTTTCTGCATGGTGGGGGAGGTAGAGATCATGACTCTGTCTGAGCTGTGAATCAACTGAACACACTGAATGTCTACTTCTTCTTCTTGCGCATGGCGTGCACAGCCTGAACTTGTAAGACAACTTGTTCTGTTTGATCTTCTGTTTGTGCATGCCAGGTTGAATGCATTTGTCAAAACAGGGTGGACCAAGTGAAGGTTGCAATCTCCCACCCCGAAAGTCTACTGAACTGTGAGTTTTGTGTTTTGTGTGGTTTTATGGTGGTTTCACCCTGCTTGAAATGGTATGAAACGGCATTTGAATGTGGTGGCCTTGCACCCTGCATGAAATTGTATGAAACTGCATTTGAATGTGGTGGTGTTGCACCCTGCTTGAAGTGGTATGAAACTGCACTGAATTTGGTGGCCTTGCACCCTGCTGAAAGTGGTATGGAACTGCACTTGAATTTGGTGGCCATGCACCCTGCTCGAAGAGGTAAGAAACTGTACTTGAATGTGGTGGCTTTGCACCCTGCTTGAAATGGTAGGGAAATGGATTTGAATTTGGTGGTCTTGCACCCTGCTTGAAATTTAATTTCATGGAATAACTATGAGTCAACTGCCAACCCACCAGCCGTGAGTGAGCTGCCAGCATTTCAGGCTTGAGGGACTGAGCTGCCACCCCAAGAACCCATACCAGCGCTCTAGAAAGCCCTCCCATTGGCCACCAATATTGGAATTGGTGGAGAGGTGGAATATTGCATCGGGGACCACCCCTCCCGTGTGAACATGGAACCCAACGGGTCCCACTTAGTCTAGTTTTTATACTAAATATCCACAATGTATTTAGCCACATGTATTGTGCAAAAAATAATAATTTTGATATTGAGAGTGGATGTTTCTAGATTAATTTCTGGGAATTAAACATTAAATTCCTTCCATATGGCATATAAGTTAAAGATAGTGAGATTTTAAAATCATGTTATATTGTGGATTCTTGTGTGAATGGGATTAGTTTGTTATTTGGATTCTTATGTTATTAAAACAAATATCCTTTTCTTAAGAAAGGATAGATGTTTAGATCTAGCAATTGAATTTAGATGAATTTAATTGATTAGATGAATGATTTGATGAAACTGATGAATATGAATTTTTTGTTGCGTATTTACTATTTGTTTTAGTATTTAACTTTATCATTTCTACCTTTTTTCTAAAGCTGCAAATAATTTGTTTCTGTTAATGCTGTTTAGTGTTTTTTTTCCTTTACATTTTAAAAATGTCTCCGAAGAAGAAATGCAAAATTGTCAATCCAAATGCCCAGCAAAAGAGACCGATTTAGACAGCATTCGCAGAGAGTATCTGAATTTGGACTACTCCAAATGTGATGATCTACAGGACATTCTTAATGGGAAAACAGTGGGCAAAATGGCATGTCATGCATGGTTTGAAGATCAAAAACTTGTAGTTTACAATGCCAAAATTGAAAAGTTGAGGAAAAACAAGGTGTACAGATTTGCTTATTGGTTACAATCTGAGGTGTATGATGATGTTACTGATTGTGATATGCCAATGTATCAGCTAGCAACTGATCTTCTTCATAAAGACTTGGTCTATTGCTAGAAATTGTAATTTATTTACCTATCTGTTACGAACTTACAGCATATAATACAATAATATTAAAGTTCTGATCTTGAGAATATCACATTTTTTATTTTCAAGGCAGTCTGGGTGTTTATTACTATTTCCGTCACAACAGTCAATTTTGTAATTAGCTCCAATTAGGCCACCCATGGACTTAGAGTGTTGCTGGGTATCTTCAGGTTTCAGCTACAAATCTACCACTTTGGTAGGTCTGGAAGCACAACTAGACCAAACCAAGGTAGGATGGCAGGCTTCCTTCCTCATTAGGCATTTGAACAATTCATAAGGTCATAAGGTCACAAGTGATAGGAGCAGAATTAGGCCATTCAGCCCATCAAGTCTGCTCTACCATTCAATCATGGCTGATCTATCTCTCCCTCCGAATGTCATTGTCCTGCCTTTTCCGCATAACCCCTGACACAAGTAATTCACTCGTTTTGTGTTTACCATCACCGATACCAGCTTTCCATTCCAGATTTATTTAATTACTCTAATTTAAATTCACCTGCTGCCGTTGCGGGATTTGAACTCATCTCCGGATCAATAGTCGAGTCATTTTTATGCCAGAATCATAGTTTCACCATGAAGCTATAAACCCTAACGTCTTTTCTTCAACTAGTTTTTCTTTCTGACTTTCAAAGAACCCAAAGTTATATGTTATAAACAAAGTACTGTGTTTAACAAATGTTTCTTTAAGCTTAATCATATCAATAGATGGAGAAGAAAATGTTTATTGATTCACGCCATTCTTGAAACTTTGCCAAAATCCCCTTTAGTTTCAATGGCAATACAGATCAATCTTGAAAGTGAATATTTGTATGTATTGGGCAAATTATCCAATATGTAATTTTGAAAGAAGCCGGCAGCTAGTTGAATTAAATGAATTAAATTAATGCACTTATGAAGGCTACTTTCTAGTTAAGTGCTTAGGCTTTATATGGGTGTATTTAAGAGAAGAATTAATTCAACTGAGTGCATTACCTAACTACAGCGATGTGTTTGCTGTCAGTGTTAATAGTTCTCTTGTGGCCTCTTTGCCAATCGATAGATGTTGCTTCTGATTTGCTTCATTGTAACTGCTATTTACACTGATGAGTCCATAATCCTGTTTTTATTTACCACATCGAGTTTCAGACAGACAAGATTGAAAATGATGTGAGTTCTTATTCAGCAGGTGCTTAGGCACACAATAAACACGTCAGAATCAAATTTATTTGGGTATCTTCAAAAAAGCAACAGCAAAGTACTCAAAATTAATTTTAGTTCACTAACACTAAATTATTAGCAGATTATCCACAGTTTTGCTTCAATGCATTACAATTGCTTTATGAGAAGTTGAAATCATGATTTATTTATTGGTGTTTCATGATGTGGTTTTGCTGTTTTAATTTGCATTATTATCAGTTTAATTTAACTGTTTTGTTCAAAGTGATAGCAATTAAAGTGACAGTCACTGAAAGTAAGCATGCTGGTACAGCAGGCAGTGAAGAAAGCTAATGGCATGTTGGCCTTCATTGCGAGAGGATTTGAGTTTAGGAGCAACTGCAGTTGTACAGTGCCCTGGTGAGACCGCACCTGGAGTATAGTGTGCAATTTTGATCTCCTAATTTGAGAAAGGACAATATTGCTATTCAGGGAGTTCTGCGTAGGTTCATCAAATTAATTCCAGGGGTGGCCGGATTGACATATGATTAAAAAAAGAATGGGTCAACTGGACTTGTATTCACTGGAATTTAGAAGGTTGAGAGGGGATCTTATAGAAACATATAATATTCTGAGAGGTTTCTATACTTGGAGGGAAGGGGGTAGGTGAGGGGTGGAAGGGAGGGTGTGGAGGGAATGGGGGAAAGGGGTTTAGGGGAGGGAGGGTGGGGGAGAGCAGGGGGTTGGGAGAGGGCAGAGGGTTGGGGGAGAGGAAGTGGGAGAGAGAGGGGAGAGATAGAGAAGAAGGGGGGAGAGAGAGAGAGGAAAGAGAGGGGGAGAGGGGGGAGAGAGAGAGAGGAAAGAGAGGGGGAGAGGGGGAGAGGGAGAGGGTGAGGGGGAGAGGGAGAGGGAGAGAGAGAGGCGGCAGCCCAAGTGAGGGATGGAACGATCTGAGGATGGTGAAAAGCAACGGGGGGACCAACCGATCGTGGCTTCCGCCAGCATGACAGAGCCGGGCCAGGGAAGAGGGGAAGTGGAGTAAAATTGGCAGTGAAATATGAAAAATATTGGGGCCCGGAGGGGGGGGGGGGGGGGGTTTGGAGGAGAGCCGGGTGGCAGCAGTCAAAATCGCCAGCGAAATTTAAAAAATGGCTGCGGTTTTGGAGGAGACCGGGTGGCAGCAGCTGTTATGGTGAGTGTGGGAGGGGGATTTTATTTTTAAAATGTGTACATAAAAATGGCTAAATGAAATGAGGAGTGCATTAGTGCAAAATTCTCGGACTTTGAGTGTGTGGTTTTGGCACACCATGAAATCCAAGGGAAAAAAATCTGACGCGCGCGCGCACACACACACACGCACACACACGCACATTTTTAAATTATACTAGACTGGGGGGGGGGGGGGCAGCATGTGGTATCACACACACTAACTACCATCCCGCACACACTAACTACCCCCCTTGATATTATATTAATATTATTAATTTGCTCCTTTTACCCCATAACCTCCCTATCCACTGACGCATAGGCCCCAACTCGCAAGCGCGTCTGGGGGGGGGGTTAAAGAGTGAGGGCAGAGAGAGAGTGGGGAGAGACAGAGAGAGTGGGGCAGAGACAGAAGGGCAAGAGACAGAGGGAGAGGGGGATGGAGGGGAGGAGGATATGATGGGTGGGGAGGAGGGGAGATGGGGAAAGAGTGGGGAGGGGCAGGGGGAGATGGTGAGAGAGTGGGGAGGGAGAGGGGAATGGGGAGGGGGAGGGGGAGTGATGAAAGAGGGAGAGAAGGGTAGGGTAAAGGGGTGGGGGGAGATAGGGGGGGAGGGAGAGAGAGAGGGTGGGGGAGGGAGAGAGGTGGGGAGGTAGCGGGGTGGGGGAAGGGGGGAGAGAAGTGGAAGAGTGGGGAGGGAGGGGAGAGGGGTAGGGGGAATGGTGGAAGTGGGAGGGCGGGAGGGGGAGGGGTAGGGGGGAGTGGTGGAAGAGGGAGAGAGGGGTAGGGAAAAAGAGGTGGAGGAGAGAGGGGAGGGAGGGGGAGAGAGAGGGGTGGGAGAGGGAGAGAGGTGGGGAGGGAGATGGGTGGGGAGGGAGAAGGGTGGGGGAAGGGGGAGAGAAGTGGAAGAGTGGGGAGGGAAGGGGAGAGGGGTGGGGGAAGTGGTGGAAGAGGGACAGAGGGGTAGGGGAAGGGGGTGGGGGAGAGAGGGAAGGGGGTGGGGGAGAGAGGGAAGGGGGTGGGGGAGAGAGGGAAGGGGGTGGGGGAGAGGGGTGAGGAGAGGGAGATGGAGAGGGGGAGGAGAGAGGGGTGGGGAAGGGGAGAGTGTGGGGGAGGGGGGAGGGATGGGGAGGGAGGGGAGGAGGGAGATGGGGTAGGGGAGAGAGGGGGAAGAGTGGGGAGGAGGGGGAAGGGAGAGGGGGTGGGAGGAGGAGGGGGAGGAGAGGGAGAGGGAGATGGAGAGGGGGAGGAGAGTGGGATGGGGAAGGGGAGAGTGTGGGGGAGGGGGGAGGGATGGGGAGGGAGGGGAGGAGGGAGATGGGGTAGGGGAGGGAGGGGGAAGAGTGTGGAGGGAGGGGGAGAGGGGTGGGGGAGAGAGGGGAAAAGAGTGGGGCGGTAGAGTGGGAGAGGGAGGGGTAGGGGCAGTCCATCTATTCCCCATTCCCTATCACCCCCAATCCTCTTTCTCTATTCCCACACACGCGCTTCGACACAGGCGGCGATTGACCATCTGTGAGGGATGGCATTTTGACATCACACAATGGAATGTTCACCAACATTCTATGGGTGAGAGCCGTTTGATTTTTCTTACCATTTAGATTTTTTTTTTGGGGGGGATTTTACTTAAAAATGTGTGCATAAAAATGTCTAAATGTAATGAGAAGTGCATTAGTGAATGTAAAAGTGTAATGTCTAGCAAAATGGAAAAAATCTGTAAGTTTGAGCGTGTGGTTTTGGCAGACCATGGAATCAAAGGCCAAAAATCTTATCTGAAAAAAAATGGAATGTGACATACACCCACAAACACACACACACACACACACAGCCGACACACACACACAGCTGACACACACACACAGCCGACACACACACACACACACAGTTTTAAAGATAGATAGATAGATAGATAGATAGATAGATAGATAGATAGATAGATAGATAGATAGATAGATAGATAGATAGATAGATAGATAGATAGATAGATTAATTTTAAGTAACGTTCACTCTACGAAAGTATGTCAAGTCAAATGTACGTTCAAGAGTATATTGTCTATTATGGATAATTCTAGTATTATTCAAAAAGTCTTTCAGATTTAACCAATTGATGATAAGTGCATTAACCAATTGATGATAATTGCTTTTTGCCGTATCTCAGCAGTGAACTTCAGTTGGACTTTTTAGCTGCTAGATTGGTATTAAGAATAGATTTTAAATCAAACTGTTTCAAGTTAACAATGTCTAGCACAGCACTGTGGTACAGCAGTAGAATTATTGGCTTATAGCGACAGAGACCCGGGTTTATTTCTGACTATGACTGCTGTCTGTACAGTGTTTGCATGTCCTCCCTGTGGCCACATGGGTTTTTTTCTGGGTGCTCAGGGTTCCTCCCACATTTTAAAGGTGGCAGGTTTGTAGGTTAATTGGCTTCTGTGAATTACCCCAAGTGTGTAGGATGCAAAACTGGGATAAGATAGAACCAGCGTTTGGTTGATTGTTGGTTGGTGAGGACTCAGTGGGCTGAAAGGCCTGTTTCCATGGTGTATCTCTATTCTATACTTTATAGTTTATATGACATTTAAAGTGATACAGACAACATTTTATAGCTCACTGTTGACTATGGCAATTTATTCAGTGACATCCGGAGTTGTCTACTTCTTGTGCATCAAGGAATGTGACAAGATAGGTGGCAACTAGATCGCACTTCAACACATTCTTTACTTTAGTTTACTTTAGGTTAGTTTAGAGATACAGCGCAGAAACAGACTAGGGTCAATTTACAATTACCAAAGCCAAATTAACCTACAAACCTGTACATATTTGCCGTGTGGGAGTAAACCGCAGCACCTGGGGAAAACACACGCGGTCACAGAGATGATGTACAAACGTAGTACGGACAGCACCCATAGGCAGGATCGAACCAGGGTCTCTGGCGCTGAAGGCACAACTCTCCTGCTGAGCCCCTACCTTTATTTTTTGTGGAAGACATGGGCTCATCTGCCATGGATAATTGTATCACGTGGCCTTCTGTCGGGAACTTCTGTGCGCAACCTTGTTAAGGATGATACAGCCCAAGTTGCCTTCATGTCTTCAATCACTGACATCATCTTATGTCATTGGAAATGTCTCTACCATTATTCCCTATTGCAGTATTTCTGTCCAGATTATGACCATGTGGTTTGCCAATGAAGTCAGAGCCAGCTTCCTTGAGGAGGAATCTATCCAAAGCAAAAGGCGGCTCAAACTGGCAGGGGGTGAGTACAAGCAGCTTCCATTAATATTCTGGCCGATTAAAATAAAGAAGTGGAATAAAAGGTTAGGCTCCCTCCTAGGGACCAACGTCTTTAATAAGTAGGGAGAAGAAAAATGTAGCCTATATTCACTTACCAAACTATTCACATCGTAATAGGTTCTAAAGCTCCCCCACTGGTTTGCCATTTGAAAGCTCCATGAAACAACAGCATTGCTGCTGTCGAAAACCAACCACATGGAATTTAAGAATAGTTTAGAGATACAGTGCATAAACAGGCCCTTCAGCCACCGAGCCCACACCGACTGGTGATCATCCCATTCACTAGCACTATCCTACATACTGGGAATAATTTACAATCTTTACCAAAGCCCTTTAACCTACAAATCTGTACGTCCTTGGAATGTGGGAGGAAACCGGAGCACCCAGGGAAAACCCACACAGGTCACAGGGAGAACGTACAAACTTCGTCCAGACAGTACCCATAGTCAGGATCGAACCTGGGTCTCTGGCGCTGTGAGGCAGCAACTCTACTGCTGCACTACCAAATTTTCAAGTAATTCCTATAAAATTGTCCCATCCTCAGAAATACAATAAAAAATAATACCTTATTTCTATAAACATTACCTCTTAACCAAAAGTAATAGGAGGAAACCACCTAATTTCAAATTTAAAAATGAGCACCAACTCTGCAAAACGTAAGTTTGCATTTGTTTTTAATGTTGGCATCTGAATGTTTGACATTTCTCCCTTCACATGTTTCTGATAAAACCATGCCAACACCATAAACCTGGAGGTGGAATTCAAGTTCTGAGGTGTGGTCATTTTCAGGAAGTACATACAGCCTGTGTCATACAGCATGGAAACAGGTTATCGGGCCCGACTTCTTAATGCCAACTGAGCTGCCTATCTGAGCTAGTCGCTTATGCTTGAGCTTGGTTGATATCCCTTTGAACGATTCCTAACCATTTACCTGGTCAAAACCCTTTTAGGTGTTGTGACTGTACCCACCTCGACCACTGCCCCCAGCAACTCATTCCACATACCCACTATCCATTGTGTGAGAAAGTTGCCCCTCGGATCCCCTTTAAATCTTTCCCCTTTCATTTAAATCTATGCCCTCTAGTTTTAGACTCCCCTACCGTAGGAAAAAAAGACTACAACCATTCACTTTACCTTTGTTCCTCATCTATATTACTAAAAGTCTGATCTTGACCACTTCCTGTTTTCTGTTTCATGATTTTAGAAAAAATGCTGCCACTTACGGCGGTGATTTTCGGCCATCTTGCTCAGAGTCCCCCTCCGCTGCGCAGGACAGGAGGATTTTTCCCCATCAATGAAAAATAAAAGAGTTATTAATGTTTAAAAAATGTTGAGATTCTCTATGCTTCCCCTGCTGTTGGAAGGGGGAGGGACTATACAACCCAGAAGTGTTGTGCCTCAGTCAGTCTCTGCAAGATGGGGAAAGTGAGAGGATCACGTCTCTCAGTCTGAGCTGTGAAGAATACTGAACACATGTCTACTAAACTGTGAGTGTGGTTTTACTGACCATTAATGTGGTTTGAAAATGAAAATGTGGTTGGTTTGAAGTAAAAGCATTGCAAATGGCTGGTGGGGGTTTGGGTTGAAGTAAAAGCACCGCAAATGGCTGCTGGGGGTTTGGGTTGAAGTAAAAGGCACTGCAAATGGCTGCTGGGGTTTTTGGTTTGAAGTTAAAGCACTGCAAATGGCTGGTGGGGTTTTGTGTTGAAGTAAAAGCACTGCAAATGGCTGGTGGAGTTCTGGGTTGAAGTAAAGGCACTGCAAATGGCTGGATGTCTAAACTTGACTACTTCCTGGCTGCACAGTATATTGATTTTAGATAAAACGCTACCACTTATGGCTGTGATTTTTGGCCATCTTATTCAGTCCCCCTCTGCTCATCAGGTGCAGAGGATTCTTCCCATCAATGAAAAGTAAAAGTGTTATTAGTGTTTTAAAAATGTTGAGAATTTCTCTCCTGTCAATCATGCCATGAAGGCCACACCTTTTCCGGTGGGAGTGTGGAGGAATTATAAAACCCGGAGGTGTGGGTGTGGCTCTACATGATGGGGAAGGGAGAGGTCACGACTCTGAGCTGTGAATCAACTGAACACACTGAATGTCTACTGAACTGTGAGTGTGGTGGTTTGTGTGGTTTTATGGTGGTTTCGCCCTGCTTGAAATGGTATGAAACTGCATTTGAATGTGGTGGCCTTGCACCCCACATGAAATGGTATGAAACTGCATTTGAATTTGGTGGCCTTGCACCCTGCTTGAAGTGGTATGAAACTGCACTTGAATTTGGTGGCCTTGCACCCTGCTTGAAGTGGTATGAAACTGCACTTGAATTTGGTGGCCTTGCACCCTTCTTGAAATGGTATGAAATTGCACTTGAATTTGGTGGCCTTGCACCCTGCTTGAAGTGGTATGAAACTGCACTTGAGTTTGGTGGACTTGGACCCTTCTTGAAGTGGTATGAAACTGCACTTGACTTTGGTGGCCTTGCACCCTGCTTGAAGTGGTATGAAACTGCACTTAAATTCGGTGGCATTGCACCCTGCTTGAAGTGGTCGGAAACTGCACTTGAATTTGGTGGCCTTGCACCTTGCTTGAAGTGGTAAGAAACTGCACTTGAATTTAGCGGCCTTGCACCCTGCTTGAAATGGTAGGAAAATGGATTTGAATTTGGTGGCCTTGCACCTTGCTTGAAATGGAATTTCAAGGAATAGCTGTGAGTCAACTGCCAGCTCACCAGTCGTGAGTGAGCTGCCAGCACATCAGGATTGAGGGACTGAGCTGCCACCCCAAGAATCCATTTGGCCCACTATGTCAATACTAGCTTTCTGGAGACCAGTCCCTTCAGCCCACAACACCCATACCAGCACTCCAGAAAGCCCCCCCCCCCCCCACTGGCCATCAATATTGGAATTGGTGGAGAGGTGGAATATTGCATTGGGGGACCAGCCCTCCCATGTGAACATGGGCACCAATGGGTCTCACTTAAGCTAGTATATATTGTAAATAACTGTGGTCACAGCACCGAGCCTTGCGGCACCTCCCTAGTCATTGCCTGCCTTTCTGCTAAGGACCTGTTGCTTCCTACTCTTTGCTTCCTGTCTGCCAATCAGTTCTCTATCTATTTCATACCCTACCCCCAATACCTTGTGCTCTAACTTTGCACACTAATCTCTTGTGTGGGACCTTGTCAAAGGCTTTTTGAAAGTCCAGATACACCACATCCACTGGCTTTCCCTTATTCTACTTGTTACACCCTCAAAAAATTCCAGAAGATTAGTCAAGCATGATTTTGCCTTCATATATCCATGCTGACTTTGACCGATCATGTCACTGCTTTCCAAATGTGCTGCTATAACATCTTTAACAATGAACTCAAGCATCTTTAAGGCTAACTGGTCTATAATTCCCTGTTTCCTCTCGCCCTCCTTTCTTAAAAAGTGGGGTTACATTGGCGATCCTCCAGTCCACAGGAACTGATCTAGAGTCGAGAGATCATTGGGAAATGATCCCCAATGCATCCATGATTTCTAGGGCCACCTCCTTGAGTATTCTGGCATGCAGACCATCAGGCCCTGGGGATTTATTTGCCTTCATCCCAACAGTTTACCTAAAACCATTTCCTGACTAATGTGGATTCCTTTCAATTCCTCCCTCCAACTATATCCTCGGTCCCCTAGTATTTCAGGGAGATTGTTTGTGTCTTCCTTAGTGAAGACAGAACCAAAGTACTCGTTGAACTGTTCTGCCATTTCTTTGTTTCCCAGTATAAATTCACCTGTCTCTGATTGTAAGGGACCTACATTTGTCTTCACTAATCCTTTCCTTTTTACATGTCTAAAAAAGCTTTTCAGTTTTCAGAATCAGTTTTTATATTCCCTGCAAGCTTTCTTTCATGCCCTTTTCCCCCCTTTTAATTAACCCCTTTGTCCTCTGCTGAGTTCTAAATTTCTGCTAGTACTCTGGTTTGCTGCTTCCTCTGGCCAATTTATATGCCTTTTCCTTGGATTTAACCCAATCCTTGATTTCCCTCGTTAGCCACAGTTGATCAGCCTTCCCTACTTTATTTTTTCTCCAGATAGGGATGAACAATTTTATGAGTTCGTCTATGTGATTTTTAAATCTTTAAATTTAAAAACAAATAGTTCGAAAATGCTCCCATTGACATTTTGGTCACTTCATCAGGAGAAATCAATGATTATTCATAATGCGATCTTAATATAATTAAATTTGAAAGCAAGGTTCTTTCTACTGATGCAGTGGCCTCTTCTTGATTTGTAGTCCCAGCAGTTAGACCAGGGATGCACCAACAGTGCCTTAAAATCTTGCTGCCTCTGGAAATTACTCAGTAGCATCAAGTCAAGTGGACTCACTTTAGGTGCAAAAACCTTGTAGTAATTAACTATGCTACAGAGAGGTTGAGCAGGCTAGGACTCTATTCCTTGGAGCGCAGGAGGATGAGGGGTAAACTTATAGAGGTGTCCAAAATCAAGAGAGGAATAGATCGCGTAGACACACAGAGCCTCTTGCCCAGAGTAGGGGAATCGAGAACCAGAGAACATGGGTTTAAGGTGAGGAGGGAACGATTTAATAGGAACCTGAAGGGTAACGTTTTCACACAAAGGGTGACGGGTGTATGGAACGAGCTGCCATGGGAAGTAGTTGACGCAGGTTCAATAGCAACGTTTCAGAAACATTGAGACAGGTACATGGATAGGACAAGTTTATAGGCAAATGGGCCAAACTCAGCCAGGCAGGTGGGACATGTTGGTAGGTGTGGGTAAGTTGGGCCAAAGGGCCTGTATCCAAACTGTGATACTATGACGCTAACTCAATGGATGCAGGAAATCTGACCTTGATGCCTTCCCAGAGAGTGTTGACTTCAACGTTATAAAATTTGAGAGAGAGAGATGGATGTGCACTATCGCTGTGCCTTTAACGTCCCTTTCCGAATGCTCCCAAGCATATTTCATCCAATAAAGTACTTCTGAAGCATTATTACTGTGGTAGTGCAGGAAACACCTGGTTTTGGCATTGTTTGTATTTGCAAATGCTAACCTTGAGAAATTGGCACATTTGAGATGACTGAAAAGCTCACTAAAACTGGCAAGCTGACAACTGTGAACCTGTGGAACAAAAAGGCTTCAGTTCAATTCTGGATTCCTGTTCCATTGCTAAAAGTAGTCACATCACCACCCGTGACGTTTTACTCAGTAACTGAAAATATAATGAATCACTGCCTGGATGGTCTTATTATTGTTGGGCGGCTTTGTTTAGTGAATGAGGCATCAAGCAACAGTTCATTTAAGTATGCCCATCTTTAGCACTATGAAGGGCAGTAATCTACAGAAACACTGCTTTAAAAACTGTACCGACATTTGAAATTCTGTTCATTAGTAGCATCATTAATCAACTTCTGCCTCCCACACAGTTCTTTGTTTCGACACATGCAAAGCTAATGCCTCAATGCTACCAAAACACCATTTACTGGACTGTAATTTTCTTCCGCAGGGTTCTGACATGATGACACAACTGCAAACGAATGCATTGAAAGAAATGTCCCAGGGTGGAGACTTTTATTTTCCAGGCGTACATAACTGTGAACAGTCTCTACATTGTCTACCTTTGCAGAGCAATTAATGAAACCTCTTGAGCGATGGCTTTCCAACCACCCCCACACGACGATACTTCCCCCTCAGTTCCCTGAGCACCAGCACAGCTAGAACTCCCAGCACTGGATTGGGTACAAGTGTTCCTAACCTGAGGAAGTAATATGATATTAACATATTATCACAGCGTGACTGTGCCTAAAGGAAGCAAAACACCAGGTGTGCAGATTTTTTAATTTTTCTCTGCATTCCTTTTACTTACATTGAGGAAGCTGAATTCAAGATTAAAAAATACTCAGCATCTGCAAAGGTTTAGTTTGTTTAGTGTAGTTTAGAGATCCACTGCAAAAACAGGCCCTTTGGCCCACTGAGTCCATGCCGACCAGCAATCCTTGCACACTAACACTGTCCTACACACACTGGGGACAATTTATATTTATACCAAGCCAATTAGCAGACAAACCTGTTCATCTTTGGGAGTGTGGGAGGAAACTGGAGATCCTGGAGAAAACCCATGAGGGCACAAGGTAGAACGCACGAACTCGGTACAGACAGCCCCTGTAGTCAGGATCAAACCCAGGTCTCTGGAGCTGTAAGCCAGCAACTCTGCAGCTGCGTCACTGTGCTGTCTGTTAAGGGTAGGAATGCTTGGTAGTTTTTGCTACCTTTCCCCCACAGATACTGCTCAGCCCAATGTTTCCTCCAGAAGATAGATTTTGCTATTATCGAATGTATTTAGTTATCAAAATCTGTTACTTTTCGGATATCAAATCACACCATGACAGATATGTATAATGCCATAGGATGTTGAACATACAATGGCACATTGCCACAGCAAGTAACGCATGTCTCCAAAGACTCAGCTTCACTTCCAACCTCTGTGTGGAGTTGACTTGCACATACAAAGATCACATATATTAATTTTCACATCACGAAAATGTGCAGGTCGACAGGTTAAATGTTTTTTCTATGTGGCTGCTAGTATTGTTGGGTGGCAGGAGAATCCAAGAGGAGTTAATAAGAGAGGATGGGTTACTGGGGAATAAACATTTTTTGCTGCAAAAGTTTTGAGAGTCAGCATCGAATTGAAGGGTGAATTATTTTTCCTTTGACATCGTAAGAAATATGATTGCTATTGTTTGTAGTCGTCTACAAAAATACACTTATTGTTCTATTTAATAGGTTTTCAAATACTTTTGCAAATCTTGAATCACTCTACAAACCTACACACCAACAAAATAGACCAAAGATAGACACAAAGTGCTGGAGTAACTCAGCGGGACAGGCAGAATTTCTGGAGAGAAGGAATGTATGATGTTTCAGGCCGAGACCCTTCTTCAGGTTGGGTCTGAAGAATCTGAGTCTGATTTTTTGGAGAATGTTGATTCTAAGGATTCGTCTCCACCTGAAATGTCACCCAATCCTTTTCTCCAGAGATGCTGCCTGTTCCGCTGAGTTACTCCAGCACTTTGTGTTTATCTTCAGTTTGGACCCGCATTTGCAGTTCCTCCTACATGAAGAAGTGGACCAGTCAGCACCTCAAGCCTTCTGCATCATTTCTAAAGACTGTGGCTGATCGAATCATGATTTTAACAAGGATTATATATATTCCCTGCATAGAAAAGCTGAAAGTCTGTCCAATAACATCACCTACTTTTTTTGGTTACACGCAACAGGACTAATATTCTTCCGTGAGTAACTCACTCCTGACACTCCAAAGCCTTTCCACCCTGCACACATCAGAATAGTGACAGAATGCTCTCCTGGATGGGTTTAACTCCAACAACGCTCAAGGGGCTTAACATTATCCAGAACAAAGCAGCCAGCTTGATTGTTACCTCACTCGCCAGTCTACATATTAATTCCTTCAACTTGTGGTATGCACCATCCACAAAATGCATGGCATGTAGTCATCTTATTTACTGTGAGAACACCTTCCAATTCCCCATTTGCTACCACCAAGAAATTCAAGGGCAGTGGGTGGTTAGGAAATCAATCATCAACAAGTGTATCACTTCTTCATCATTGCTGGATTTGAATCCTAAAGCTGCTATCTGTGAACGTTGAGCAAGTACCTTCTCCAGAAGGATGGCCACAGGTCTGGAAGGCTCCTCTGAGGCACTTAGGGATAAGCAAGAAATGGACCTCATCAGTGACTCCAGGTTCCCAAAAATTGAAAACCTATTCCTTGTCTAACTCTCAACTGTGCTACAGTGTTTTTGCAGTAATTTCCATTTAACAACATTGACACATGATTTCTCTTGATAGTCTATTACCAAGGAGGGCAGGAGATGAACAATTATTGTAATGTATTGTAATGTATTGTAATGTTCCTTAGGGTGGGGAAAGAATCATACTGCTATTGCTACATACAGGGAAGATTATGTTTTGGGCCAGGCTTAGCTGCATTGAACCAGCGGCCACATTGCCTGCAGTCATACACTATTTGTGCTCGGGTATGAGTTCCTTAATATGACACCAATGGCCTTTGCAGACATGCTCTGAGACAAGTTGTCAGGATAGTAAGAAAATAATCTATCAATGGGAACAACATAGGCATATGAAAGGAAACATGAGGAAGATGACACCAATGATGACCTTGCAGCGCCAGAGACCCGGGTTTGATTCCGACTATGGGTGCTGTCTGTACGGAGTTTGTACGTTCCCTCTGTGACCACGTGGGTTTTCCCCGAGATCATCCCCCCCACGCTCCAAAGACGTGCGTGTATGTAAGTTAATTGGCTTGGTGTATGTGTAAAATTGTCCCTAGTGTGTGTAGGATAGGGCGGGGATCACTGGTCGGACGGTGGGCCTGTTTCCTTGCTGTATCTCTAAACTGAACTAAGTTCCTGGACTAAACCGCACCAACCACTGGAAAAACGTGGTGCTAAACTGCAAAATAAGTGAACTGATTTACACACTCTCTGGTCTTGTACAAGTTCTTTAATAAGTGTGAAACTGTCTGAATTATAAAGCCACTTCCAAGAACACAGGAACGCTGGAATGATGATAACAAATATTGTGCTGGAAGATCTCAGGGAACTATGCAGCATCAGGAAGGAGATGAACAGATGACATTTTGAGTCAAAAGTCCGAAGAAGGATCAGGAGACAGGAAAGCTTGAACTGCTCCTTCAGTGCTTTGTTTCGTGCTACAGAAAGGTGACTAGAGTCTTTCGTTGGTTCCACATGATAGCTCTCCACACAAATTACTTACTATGTGCCACAGACTCTCGTCGCAGCGGCCTCTGCAGTCCGTCTGTCTTTTTTTTTATTTTTTGTCTCGTTTGAGTGTTGTTAGTTAGTGTTTTTTTTAGCTGGATATGTGTGGGGGGTGGGGGGCGGGGTAGGGAAACTTTTTAAATCTTTTCCCTGTACGGAGGACCCGACCTTTTCTCTGTCGGGTCTCCGTTGCCGTTGGGGCCTAGCACAGTGGAGCGGCCTCCAACCGGACCTGGGGCTCCAGTCGCGGAGCTGCGGACTTACTTACCATCGTGGCGCTGGCCGAGTTCGGAACGGGAGGAGCTGTGGTAGCGCGCTGCTGCTGCCCGACCCCGGAGATTCGGAGGCTCCAGCTGCAGGCCGGTGGACGGTAACACCGGGAGCTCGCGGGTCTCTGGTGGGAGACCGCTTTTCGGAGCTCACGCGGCAGCAACTTCTCCCGCCCGAGTTGCGGGGTTGAAGACGACCTGGAGCGGGGCCTTACATCACCCGGCACGGCTTTGATGGCCACGGGACTTGCTAGTGCCCGCCGGGGGCTCCAACATCAAGACCCGGAGCGGGGCCTTGCATCGCCCGGTGCGGCATGAATGGCCGCGGGACTTATATACTATCACCCGCCAGGGGCTTTGACTCTGACCGGGAGAAGAATGGGGAGTGCAGGGGAGAGATAAGACTTTGCCTTCCATCACAGTGAGGAGGATATTCACTGTGATGGATGTTTGTGTAAAATGTGTTGTGTCTTGGTTCTTTTCTTGTATGTATGACTGCAGAAACGAAATTTCCTTTGAACCTCAATGAGGTTCAAATGACAATAAATGGTATTGTATTGTAAAGAGATCAATTGTTTTGGGAAATGCCAAGCGATAAACTGCAATGGGTGGTAAAAATCTATTTTATTTTTCAGCTTTATTAAAATGAATTAAAATATATTTTAATATGGTAATCAGATTCTCACTCCTGTCAAGAACATTACATGTTATCAGGATGCCAAACAAGTGAACTAATAACTCATATAATCAACATTGTTTTTTAAAATCTTTTCTTTGTTAAGAACATCAACTAATTAATTATATCACTTTCCAGCAATGCAAATAAAATTATCTCGACCACATGCCATGACACAAATGGTACAGATTTGTCACATTGTCCTCGTTCTCAAAGCAGCATCCTTGTAAGTACGAGACATTTTGTACTGGTTCACCTCCTTTCTATGCAAAGCATTCTCATTACAACAGAATAAGACCAATGGCATCTTTCTCACTAGACATTAGTAATCAGATTTGAGCAGGCCATTGCTATACATACTTGCTGCTAATATTAATTGATGTTCAACCAACACTTATTTCATAGACTTGCATTCATATACTGAAAATGAATTCAACCCTATGTTCAATGCTCTATAATAGAAAGATTAAACAAGAACTTACCGTTTGAAGTAAGATTTTATTTTATGAGAAGTTGCGATGAGGGATTACGTGAAGAAGTCCGCCAGCCCGCATGCACGTCAACCTTTAAAGCAGCCGTATGAAATCACAGAACAATCGCTGACCTAACTATATGAATATAAGAAATTAGAACTACCGAGTGATCTTTATGAGAATAGGGTTGGTAGTGGAGGGCACAAAATCCCTCATGCAAACACACTGCATCAGTTGACCAGATATGGTTGAAAAAAATAGTGCATTCGGACATGATATAGATTAAAAACATGCTGATGCTTTAAATGAAAGTAATAATAATATTGGTCCCTTACATCCAGGAAAATAAATATTTATTTAACAGAACTCAAAATTGTGTTGACAAACAAACCAGGCCTGGCAACAGGCTTATTGTAAAAGGCTTGGAAAGTCTGCTCATTCGATGCGGTCCAGCAGAACCTCCATGAACCTTGCTGCTGATGTTGTTGCAGCCCTGGTGGAGTGAGATTAAAAAACATCAGTGTCCACTCCTGCGAAAGCCAATACATGTCTCAAACACCTAGAGATGGTCTGCACCGAAACCCTCTTGTGTGGTTTCCTATGACTGATGAACATAGCCAGTTCAGTGCCTCTAAGCTTCTTCATAGTCTTTATATAATGTTGAATATATGTGACAACACATAATCTACGATCCGTTGGATATGCCAAAAACTCCAGCTTCAGAGCTAACACACCCGGCCTACTTTGCTTGATTAACTTATTAATATAGAACGTTATCTTATTGGTAGACATGACCATCCTGTCCAGCCTTAGCTTATGCAACGACTGGACACGTTACGCTGAAACTAGCGCCATGAGCATCATTACCTTATAGGTGAACCGGACCAAAGATAAGGATGCAGCTGGAGCCCAACTAAGCAGTGTTAACACAATGTTAACGTCTCATACTTCCGTGTACCTGGGCCTGGGAGGATTTATGTTAAAGATACCCCTCATGAATTTGGATATCAAATGGTGAGACCCAACAGAGTGGTGTCCCGATCCCAGCAGCAAGTATGATGATAAGGCACTTTTGGCAGTGTTGATAGCACTATAACTTAAGCTTTTATCAAAAAATAACATTGAAAGAAACTCTAAGATGTCAGCTATACATGCCGTATTATAAGTTATATTTGCATTTACACAAAACACTTCCCATCTCTTGATGTAGGAAATGTACTGCTTCTTCATACTGTCTCGCCAAGCTGCAGTAATCACATCCACCATTCGGTCGGATAACCCGAACCCCAGAAAAGGTCTTCTTAAACTCTGCAAATCAATATTGATTTTATCATGCAGAGGGTGAGATTGTCGAGTCATGGGATGAACAAGGCAAATCTTTATGCTTACTAATGACCATATATGGTTCCATTAACATTCCCAACATCAATGGGAACCATGGCTGCCTAGGCCAGTCAGGCACTACTAAAATGCCTGAAGCTGAATTTTTAGTACGCACCGGCTGATGAGGCAAAATGGAGGAAAGGCATAAAAAAACATTCCTCCCCAGTGTAACGAGAATGCATCAATCGCTACTGCCCCTGGGTCTGGCTCCCATGCAACATATTTTGGTAACTGGTGACTAAGCCTAGATGCAAACAAATCAATATCCGGCGTTCCATATTGAGCAATAACGTTGTTAAACACTTTGTGATCTAACATGCATTCTGCGTTATCATTAAATCTACATGACCTAGTGTCCGCCACCGTGTTAAACCTACCTGGCAAGTAAGTAGCTGAGATCCAAATGCTTCTTTCAATACACCAGCTCCAAATAAGGTTAGCTGAACTATCACAGGATACTGACTTGATTCCGCCCATGTGATTGATATATGTAGTGTTATCAATTTGCAGTCGAACATGCAGATTATGCATATACCCACAGTAAGCCTTCAACCCATAGAATGCCCCCAGCACCTCCAGATAGTTGATTCCATATAGATCGATAAATGGTAACTTGTGCATATCCCATCTGCCACCGCAACTAGAGATGGTATTAGTAGGTGCCCATCCTTGTGCACTTGCATCAGTTTGTAGCATAACTGAAGGTTTATTGATCAAAATGTCACTGGAGCAATGCTGAATATTGGTTGTCCACCATTGTAACTCTAATATAGCCTCAGCTGATAATAGCATAGGTCTATTAAAATGACCTAAATGGAACTTAAGTGCTTCCTCCTTCGCACGCTGATAATTTTGATAATACAAGGGCCCAAATTGGACAGCTGGAAGGGCAGCCACTATTTTGCCAATTACACTAGCCACTGGTGAATAGATGGTTGCTGCATAACAACAAGGTTATCACAGGCTTCTATTAAATCTAATCTCTTGCCCCAGGACAGAGTCACTACTTTTCTATAGAGTTAATAGTAAACCCTAAATAATCAATAATCCTAGTCGGTATCAACCTGGATTTAACTGGATGGACGAGAAACCCCAATTTCTAAAAAAAAAAAAAAAGAACCAGACCCACCTACCTCTATGGTTACCGGTGGTCTGATAGCAGGCCCAATGGGTCCTAATACAGGTTCTGTTTCTGTCCTCTGGGTTTGGAAGATTGACCTGCTGGGATGCGAGGATTCGCATTTTCTATGACGGCCGGGCCGGGCCTTGGTCTAAAAAAAACCTATGCCCGGGAAGATCAACTTTAGGGCTGCCACTAGCTTCAGAAAACCACTGTTTGCTCGTGGAGGCATAGGGGTGCTGACGCCGAAACAGTGAAGACTTGCCCATAGCAGGTGCATTGATTAAACCAACTTCTTTGGCTTCGTCATGGAGGTCTTTCACTTGCTTAGGCAGGTCTTCCCTGAACAGGAGATTAGGTGTCTGGACGTTACTGGACTTATACAGACCTGCAAACTTCAGGTTTAATGCAGGCTTGATGGCGTTTTTGCGGAAACAGTTCATTTCGAAATGCGCATTGCACATTAACGCCAGGGCATCTTGCTGGGTGTCCGACAGTGGCCCACCATCTACGGATCTGACAAAAGCCGTGATGCCTGTATCTAGTAATTTCAGAATCCCCTGGAGCTTCACCTCCTGGGACTTGATGCCACCTCCAATGTAACCCCAAATGCAACTGTTGACCGGCGGCACTTTTAAGGATGCGCAATTTGCAGGCGTGTGATACTTTGCAGCTGTTTTAATTATGATCTGTTCTTGCAGTTGATGCAAAGTGAGATAGTTGATGCTAGAGGTGAATTCTTCTTGAAGAGGCTCACCTGTTTGCGAGGGTATCGCAAATCTGGATGCCAGGGCAGGCAACACTTGTATGTGAGCCTCACGCATCTCATGCATCCCAGTATGTCCTTCTGACATACATCCGTATTCGGAATCAGTCATGTACTGACCCTGACACTCCTCTCATCAGATTGGGAGGCATTAAGCAGCCCTGGACCAGGCACTGCCACAGGCATGAAGGGAGACCTGTGTTGGTATGCCTCCATATCACAGTGCATATGGCAAGCAAACATCCTCTCCATGAGGTTCTCCATATTGGATAAATGCCCGAAGACGTTATCCATAGGTGTAGGAGGAAATTCCTCCTGGCCTGACTCATCCGAATATACAAGCCTATCAGACTTGCGTTTAGCTTTACCCCCTTTAGGGGTTGCCAAAGTGCTCTGTACAGGCACCAAGCCTGAAGTCGCTGACCGCACTGTCAACGACTGTGAAGGCGAAACAGACGGCCGCCGGCTACTCGCACTCCCATGGTCCTCCGTAGCCGGTTTCCCCGTGGCCCGTCTGGATTTGTTCGCCTTGGATTTATCCATCGTTGGACATCACTGTGAGAAGAATATACAAAACAAAACGACCTCAGAGTAAGTTGAAAAGGCTCACCTTTGAGGTTTTTAAACTTATCACTGGAGGAGCAACCCTCCTCCCAGCCAAGTCATGCGCCATGCATTAGACGTATTAACGCACATGCGGGCCGGCGGGCTTCTTCACGTAGTCACTCACGTGACTTTGAAATAAAATAATACCCATGATTGTTTGTAGCAGCAGACAGGATAAAGTATTTAATTCCTAAAGGCTCTGAACAAAATTGTATTGTTTGCAACCCGATTGCCAGACTTGTTTTAAGGCTTTTTCTCAACTGTTGTGGTACAAGTAAAATGGAAGCAAAGGTGTGCATTCCCATGTGTTACGTTACCTGTTCACTCTAATTGTCCACAACTGGACAGGCTGGGTTAATATCATCCCACTACTTCATGTCCATATCAATATTTTCAGTAATCTTGTATCCACAGAGCTGGCTAGCAAGGTAATTCTGCACTGCAGTTTTCTCTGTTAATTAGCATGAGGATGTGTTTCAGGCAAAAAAAGTTCCACAGATGGTTTCTGGAAGTAATTGTAATCTTGTAAAAATACTACTGGGATATGGTAAATAAATTACAGATTTCACAGCTAATGCATGGTCCAAAGGTCTGGCACAATTACTAATTGTTGGCTTTGTTTTTTAATGTCTACTTATAAAAGAAAATCCTGAAATAAATGCATTCTCCAGAGAAAAACTTCTGTAAGCTGTAGGAGCACCATCTGAAGCGACGTTTTGGCCATTTCAATTGATGCAGATCCTGTGATTTGGGTATAAAGGACAAAAAGGAAGGAAAGATTAGCATTTATTAATGTTTCATATCAAAGTTGGCTTGGAGAGGGGTAGTCGTGGAGGAATGTTCTTCAGAGGTGAAGCCAATGGCCAGTGGATGTGAAACCAATGGTCAAGGATGGTGTTGGGCCCGCTGCCATTTGTTATATACAAGAAAATATAGATCAGTTGGGAAGGAATGGCAAATGAAATTTATCTATGACAAAGTGAGGTGTTGCATTTTGATGTTGAACCAGAACAGGACTTACAAAGTAAATGATAGAGCTGTGGAGAGTGTTGAAGAACATAGAGTTCTCTGAGTGTAGGTGCATGGTTCCCTCACCACAGCTATTAATAAGGCTAGCACATCATGATGCAACTGCATAGGTCATTGGTGTGACTACGCTTTGACTGGGTGCAGTTCTGGTCGCCCAGCTATAGGAAGGATGTCAGTAAATTCAAAAGGAAGCAGAAGGGATTCACAAAGATTGTACCTGTACTTGTGGGCTTGAGTTACAGAGAGAGGTGGATAGGCTGTGATTGTTTTTTTTGCAATGAGGTTGTGGGGTGGCCTTATTGTGGTGTACAAGATCATGAGTGACATGGCTAAAGTGAACACTCCTAGCGTAGAGGATTTTAAAACTAGGGCATAGGCTTAAGGTGAGAGGGGAGAGATTTATGAAGGATCTCAGAGGCAAGTTTTTCACTTTAGGGTAGTCTGCATCTGGAATGGGCATGTACAGGGTGGGCTGAAGCACCTACAGTATTTATGTGCTGCACAGCTCTATTTCTTTAAGACTGACTTTATCGCTGTGATTTAAGGATTGCACACTTAATGCCAATCACAATTCTAAACATAAAAAATTATGCAAGATTAAAATCTCATTTGTAACCACATTTATTGAATTAAAGAAAGCTGGCAAAATAATGTTAAAAAAACATATAAATATAAACTCCTTTAAGTATGAAGTTCATTGTTAGAGTTGTTTATCAACTTAGTAAGTATTTAGAGATTGAAGTAAGATACAAAATGCTGGAGTAAGCGGGTCAGGCAGCATCTCTGGGTATAATTAATATGTGACTTTTTGGGTCGAAACCCTTCCTCAAACCCTTTCGACCCGAAACCTCACATTCCTTTTCTCCAGTGATAACTCTGCCCGCTGAGTTACTCCAGCATGTTGTGTCTATCTTCAGTGTAAATTAGCATCTGCAGTTCCTTCCTACACTGGAAATTAAAGTCATTGAATTTGGAAAACAAATGTAACATGCAGCCACTTCTATCGTGCATTTGATTCATTGTGAATCAATTTTTACTCTATTGTTCGCTATAAAAAATCTAAAATTGAGACAAAGATTCAGTGTTAGGAAGACTACACAAAATATTCAATACAAGCAGAATTTATGTTGCAGAAATATACTGAACATTCAGAAATACAAATAGCAGCGGTGTGAAAATATGTTCAAAATCCCCAAATACTGTGATTTGAAAGGATTGATGTATTAACTTTTATAAATGTTAGTGATATCCTAGGATGGAAAAAGAAGGCTAATTAGGTATTCTGTCTGAAATATATTCTGTCTGTAACATAATATAAATTGTCGGTAGCTATTTGGCAGATGCGGGACCTTGGGAATGATAGAGTACAGCAACATTACAGTTACTGGGTTGGTGTTCCAGAGACCTGGGCTAGAGATCCTGGGATCCACAACAACACATGGGCCTCTTAAATATGAATAATTTAACAATCAGGAGTTTCTTCAAAAAACGTATAACTCTTGATGCTAATGGAGACCATGAATCTCCTGACTAGTCAAGAAAATCCAGATGGTTCATTACTGCCCTGCAGGGAAGAATTTTTCTCTTATTCCTTCACGGACTGTAGAAAACAGCGAAGTGGCTACATTTATTCTCCATCACTATGAATAGAGGCATTTAAAAGTCTACCAAATTGGTTAGTCTGGAGACACATATAGGGCAAACCAGATTTATTAGCTCTGTAGGGGATTAGTCAACCAGATTGGCTTTTTTTAAAAATGGAGCAGTTATATTAATAGATTTTATAGGAATCCGAGGGGTAACTTTTTCACACAAAGCGTGGTGGGTGTATGTAACAAGCTGCCAGAGGAGGTAGTTGAGGCAGGTACATGGATAGGACAGGTTTGGAGGGATATAGACCAAACGCAGGCAAGTGGGACTAGGGTAGCTGGGACATTGTTGGCGGTGTGGGCGAGTTGGGCCGAAGGGCCTGTTTCCACACTCTATCACTCTATGACTCTATATTACTCATTGAGCAAAAGAGTCGTCGAGAGACCCAGCACAAAAACTAGCCTTTTGACACACCATGCTTGTGCCAACCATAAACTGACCATCCATTCACACTCATTCTGTATTAATTCCATATGTTGTTCTTTCCACATTCTTATCATCTCTCCCAGCTTTTATCACTCAATTGCACACATGAAGCAATTTACAGCAGCCAATCAACCTACCAACCAACCCATATGGTTTGGGGATGTGGGAGGTAGCTGGAGCATCCAGAGGAAATGGAAACTGTCACAGGGAGAACACACAAACTCCACACAGACTGCACCTGAGATCTGGACTGAACTTGGGTCTCTGGCATTGTGAGCCAGCTGTTGTACTAGTTGTGCCACTGCACTGCCCCTGAGACCTTTTTATTTACTTGATGCTAGTCCAGTAACGTAACTGATCAGCTACTCTGCTGTAATCATCCAACCTGGTCGATACGGAGTTTTAGGTCCACAGCAAATTGTTTAACTTTGACTCATCCGCTTAAGTGTCTCAGTAAAACATTCATCAAATTTATGAACCATCCACCCCCAGAACAGCAAGAACATAAGAAAATGAAAATAAAGGCACAAAATGCTGGTCTTGTCAACTATGCTATGAGAGAACGAAAATGAAAACATTACCTGCCCGTTACTCACTTGTGTTCATCAATAAATCACTATTTGTCTTTCAAGGGGAGAGCACATTAGCTTGCTAAACATTGTCAAAAGGAATTAAATCAATTTTCAACGTTCATAAGTCCATGAGGTAGGAGCCGAATTAGGCCATTCGGCCCATCAAGCCTACTCTGCCATTCAATAATAGTTGATCTATATTCCCCTACTACCCCAATCTCTTGCCTTCGCCCCATAACCCCTGACAGCCTTACTAATCAAGAATCTATCATTCTCCGCCTTGAAAATATCCATTGACTTGACTTCCACAGCCGTCTGTGGCAATGAATTCCACAGATTCACCACCCGCTGACTAAAGAAATTCCTTAGTTGCAGATGGGAGGTTAAGAACAGGTAACAGTGTGCATCCAAATGACCCCTGCTTGTACATTAGAAAAACAATCAATTTTAGAATTTCTGGCGAAGGCGTACACCCAAGTCAATAGGTTTGCATAGGAATAAACTGCAGATGCTGGTTTAAATCTAAGATAGATACAAAATGCTGGTGTAACTCGGCAGGACATGCAGCATCTCTGGAGAGAAGGAATAAATAAATTGATAAAGTGCAAATAACAGATAAAAGGGTATCAATGTTCAGAGTTTTGTCCGAGCTAAGTTTAATAGCCTGATGGCTGTGGGGAAGTAGCTATTCCTGAACCTGGTCGTTGCAGTCCTCGGGCTCCTGTACTTTCTACCTGAAGGTAGCAGGGAGATGAGTGTGTGGCCAGGATGGTGTGGGTCCTTGATGATGCTGCCAGCCTTTTTGTGACAGCGACTGTGATAGATCCCCTCGAAGGAAGGGAGGTCAGAGCCGATGATGGACTGGGCAGTGTTTACTACTTTCTGTAGTCTTTTCCTCTCCAGGGTGCTCGTTGCCGAACCAAACCACGATGCAACCGGTCAGCATGCAGAAGCAGAAGATATAGGTGTTCCTATTATTTGCATGATATACTGCATGAATGATTATACAATTTCATGTGGTGAATGTGGGAGAGCGAATCAAGAAACATAGGCATAGAAAATAGGTGCAGGAGTAGGCCATTCGGCCCTTCAAGCCTGCACCACCATTCAATATGATCATGGCTGATCATCCAACTCAGTATTCTGTACCTGCCTTCTCTCCATACCCCTGATCCCTTTAGCCACAAGGGCCACATCTAACTCCCTCTTAAATATAGCCAATGAACTGGCCTCAACTACCTTCTGTGGCAGAGAATTCCAGAGACTCACCACTCTGTGTGAAAAATGTTTTCCTCATCTCGGTCCTAAAGGAATTCCCCCTTATCCTTAGACTGTGTCCCCTTGTTCTGGACCTCCCCAACATCGGGAACAATCTTCCTGCATCTAGCCTATCCAACCCCTTAAGAATTTTGTAAATTTCTATAAGATCCCCCCTCAGACTTCTAAATTCTAGCGAGTACAAGCCAAGTCTATCCAGTCTTTCCTCATATGAAAGTCCTGACATCCCAGGAATCAGTCTGGTGAACCTTCTCTGTACCCCCTCTATGGCAAGAATGTATTTTCTCAGATTTGGAGACCAAAACTGTACGCAATACTCCAGGTGTGGTCTCACCAAAACCCTCTACAACTGCAGTAGAACCTCCCTGCTACTATACTCAAATCCTTTCGCTATGAATGCTAACATACCATTTGCTTTCTTCACTGCCTGCTGTACCTGCATGCCTACTTTCAATGATTGGTGTACCATGACACCCAGGTCTCATTGCATCTCCCCTTTTCCTAATTTGCCACCATTCAGATAATAGTCTACCCTCCTGTTTTTGCCACCAAAGTGGATAACCTCACATTTATCCACATTATACCGCATCTGCCATGCATTTGCCCACTCACCAAGCCTATCCAAGTCACCTTGCAGCCTCCTAGCATCCTCCTCACACCTAACACTACCCCCCAGCTTAGTGTCATCCCCAAACTTGGAGATATTGCATTCAATTTCCTCGTCAAAACCATTAATATATATTGTAAATAGCTTGGGTCCCAGCACTGAGCCTTGCGGTATCCCACTAGTCACTGCCTGCCATTCTGAAAAGGACCCGTTTACTCCTACCCTTTGCTTCCTTTCTGCCAACCAGTTCTCTATCCACATCAATACTGAACCCCCCATACTGTGTGCTTTAAGTTTGTATACTAATCTCTTATGTGGGACCTTGTCGAAAGCCTTGTTGAAAGTCAAGAACACTTGAATTTGCTATAAGTTTTGGTTTATTATTGTAACGTATACCTAACTTGGAAAAAGTATTTTATGCTATCCGGTCAAATCATGCTGTTTACAATTAAAACGGGAAGTGCAAAGTGAAAAATGCTGCAGTGCAGTGTATAGTTTTACAATGTTATAGCACCACAGTTTACAGAGAGATTGCAGATGAAAATACTGTAAGTGCAAAGGCCACAATGAGTTAGGTTGGGTGATCAGGAATACACCCTTAGCTTATGTGAGGACCGTTCATTCATTTGATAACAGTGGAGCAACTGTTCCTGTTTCTGGTAGTACACATTTTCAAACTTTTGAATCAGGAACAGAGCCCCCTCGTCCTCACCTTTCACTCTATCAGCCGTTGCATACAGCACATCAACTCCGACATTTCGGGCACCTCCAACGGGATCACCCCGCTAGCCACATCTTCCCATCTCCACCCTTTTCTGCTTTCCGCAGAGACCGTTTCCTCCACAACTCCCTGGTTAACTCATCCCTTCCCACCCAAACCACTCCTTGCCCAGGTACTTTCCCCTTCAACCGTAGGAGATGCAACACCTGTCCCTATACCTCTTCCCTCGACTACGTCAGAGGACCCCGACAGTCCTTTCAGGTGAGGCAGAGGTTAACTTGCACTTCCTCCAACCTCACCTACTATATTCGCAGTTCCAGGTGTGGACTCCTATATATCGGTGAGACCAAACACAGGCTCAGAGGTCGTTCACTGAATACCTAAACCTACATGATCTCCCCGTTGCTAAACACGTTAACTCCCTCTCCCATTCCTGTACTCACCTTTCTGTCCTGGGCCTCCTTCACTGACTAGTGAGGCCTAACGCAAATTGGAGGAACAGCACCTCATATTTCGCTTGAGCAGCTTACAACCTAGCGGTTTGAATATTGACTTCGCTAACTTCAAGTAACCCTTGTTTTTTCTCTCTCTCCATCCCTCCCCATCCTAGTTCCACGACCAGTCCGACTGTCCTCCTGATTAAATTTTATCTTTGTATGCTAATTGCTGTCCCTCTTTCTACATTTCCCTAATCTGCATACCCTTTGATGTCTCATTTTCACACCTTACTCTTCCATTTCTCTGTGTCTCCCTCTCCCCTGACTCTCAGTCTGAGGAAGGGTCGTGACCCGAAACGTCACCCATTCCTTCTATCCAGAGATGCTGCTTTTCCCGCTCAGTTACTCCAGCATTTTTTGTCTATTTTTGAATCTTCTGTCTGACAGGAGAGGAGAGAAAAGGAAATGGGTGTAAAGAATGTCTTTCCTCAGATTAGGAGACCAAAACTGTACGCAATACTCCAGGTGTGGCCTCACCAAGACCCTGTACAACTGCAGTAGAACCTCCCTGCTCTTGTACTCAAATCCTTTTAGAAACATAGAAACATAGAAAAATAGGTGCAGGAGTAGGCCATTCGGCCCTTCGAGCCTGCACCGCCATTCAATGTGATCATGGCTGATCATCCAACTCAGTATCCCGTACCTGCCTTCTCTCCATACCCCCTGATCCCTTTAGCCACAAGTATAGAAGTTAGTGAAGTTTTGCTATGAATGCCAACACACCATTCGCTTTCTTCACTGCCTGCTGCACCTGCATGCCTACTTTCAATGACTGGTGTACCATGACACCCAGGTCTCGTTGCATCTCCCCTTTTCCTAATCGGCCACCATTCAGATAATAGTCTACTTTCCTGTTTTTACCACCAAAGTGGATAACCTCACATGTATCCACATTATACTGCATGTGCCATGCATTTGCCCACTCACCCAACCTATCCAAGTCACCTTGCAGCCTCCTAGCATCGTCCTCACAGCTAACACTGCCTGCATGATTAAAAAATATATGATTAATTATCCTTGTTCATCAACTTGGTCCCTGACCATGTTCCTTTGCCTGGTCTGTGACATCTATGTCAGTCTCCAGCTGCTGCTAAGTTGATAAGTATTTATTTACTGGCAATGCAGATGGTCGTGTGAGGCAGCTGAACTGATAGGTAGTTGTTCATTGCCATTGCATGAAGCTACAGATGATTGTAAGGGGCAGTGGCAGCTTGGGGTCTTGAATGCCCAGTTTTGCACTACACCTTGGCTGCTTACTGCTGCAATCTGGGATAGCTTGCTCTGCTGGACATGTAGCAGGGTCCAAATGCTGTCAATTGGCGAACGGATTGAAACTTGTCCTGGGGCAAAGAATCTGCAATTACTGGACTGCAATTGACATCCTCAAAGCCCCTTCCAACCGTGGAATCCAGTTCCATGGTGTCAGTGATTTAGGCTGGAAGACCAAAAGCCAGAGCACTTGTGAAGTGGATGACTTGTCTGTGCTGCAATGAAACCTAATATGTCACCCAGCAGACATTGCAATATGGTAGGGTCTACAAATGTTGTCATCTCTGCCATGATAGAGAGTGGTGAATGGTATCCTATGTATAGCATTGTTACAATCCCTGCCATCAGTGGCGCTCCAGATCAGCCGACTGTTGTGCGCGGGACTCGAGAGGCGGTTTGGGAGGGGGGGGGGCGAGTAAACTGCAAGTTTTTCATTGTTTTCAGGGAGGGATTTCCTCTTACAACAAGCTTATGATGTAGAGGAAATCCCGTTCTGTAGTCCATTCGTGTTTTTTTTTCAACACGTTGCTGATCTATTGAATCACTAGATTTGAAAGTCGGGGCTCTAATTCCAGGCCTTCAAAATCACGGATCACGTTCAGGGCAAAAACAAAAGGTATACAGGACGTGTTATCTAGTTTTTGGTGTCATTTAATTTTAAGCTGATGATGCGAAATAAGTTAATTAGGCCCCGATATCAGCAACATGATCATTATCCGTATTGTATAATTGTCTATCCGTGATCAATATTTTCATGCTAAATACCTGATTAAAAACTTCAACAGTACATACAGATCGGATTGTGGCCGCCGCCATGTTAAACATAGCAGCCCCCATGTTGAACATGGCGGCAGCCATGACAGATCTGTATGTATGTCTGTGTAAAAAGGCCCTTGTGACAAGGCTTGTCCTCAATCACAGCTTTTGAGTTAAGTCAATAGAAAAACTATAGGGAACAAGATGCTAATTTCCTAGTGTGAAAATGACCATAACTTTTTAATACTGAAGATATGAAAGTGAATTGGGTAAATATTAAAGGTTTATTTTATGCTTTATCTGATGGAATAAATTACAGGTTTGATTTTTAAAATCTCAAAATGTTGTAACATTCCTACTATGTAGACTTTAATGCAGACTTGACAATGTAATAAATATCTCATAAGATCATAAATTCTAGGAGCAGAATAGTAAGATAAAACGAGAACTTACTAGTTTGAAGTTTGATCTTGATTTTATGAGGAGATACGTTGGTGATTACATGAAGAAGGCCTGCCAGGCCGCATGCACAGCAAACTTCAAAGCAATGGTATGAAATCACAAATAAACAACACCGAAGTAAACAGTAAGATCAGTGACTCGAGAACTACCAGATGATCTTTTATGAGAGAGGGTTGGGCGTGGTGGGCACGTAATCACCAACGTAACTCCTCATAAAATCAAGATCAAACTTCAAACTGGTAAGTTCTCGTTTAATCTTACTATTTTACTTCGGAGTCACATGAGTGATTCCGTGAAGAGTTCAAAGCTTTGTGATTTCATGCAGCAGATTACAATCTCAGCATCCCACTGCATTTGATTGACTCGAAAGTGAAATGAATGCATTAGTAATAACATTGTATTCAATGTAATGATAGGGTTTATTTAACAATGTAAACAAACACAGCACCGCTAAAATTTAGGTACTTAAAATGTCATTGGCAAACAGCCCTGGATTGACAATTGGCCAATGATAAAATTCTGAAACATCAGCTCATTTGCCCATCCGACGGCCGCTAAAATTTGATCAAAGGACACATCCCTCCCTTTGGCCGCCAACATAGCTGCTGCCCTAGTATAATGAGATGTAAACACACCATCTAAATGATATACTGACGTTGATGCTGACCTGGTGGAATGAGACATACAATCGTCAATGTTAATACCTGTTGCAGCCACCTTGAAATAGTCTGAACCGACCTTCTCTTATGTAATTGTTTATTAACTAATACACAGTGCTGAATCCATACTTCTAAGGATTCTGGTGGCTTTGATAACATAAAAATGAGACCGTGGGGTATTCAAAATGATCCTAAAAATCATGCCAGCCCTGGTCTGCTCTGCTAGTGTAGACCAGAATGTAAATGTAATGGCATGAACAGCCAATTCCATCCTGTCCAGCCACAGCATTTGCAATGTTTTGCCATCGTTATGCTGATATTAGAGTCATGACTAAGGATGTAGCTGGAACCCCTTGGTGGTAATGTTTACACATTTACAATAACCAACTGCATCATCTTGTGATGTGAGTACTTGTATCAAGATCATTTTAACAACTTGATATCCGGGTTGGACCCGACAATGTAGTTCCCTTGTGTTACAGGTATAATTTCTCTATTACTGAACTATTGTCAATATCACTTAAAATGAACTGGAAAAGTCAATAATTTGTATCATATCAAATGTATAATTAATATTTAACAAACATTTCTGATCCCCTCAATAGAGATGTACTGCTTTTTTGGATGCTATCCATGCATACTGCAGTGAACACCCTCATGACAAAATGTGACAACCTGAGGCATGTCAAGCCATTGAAAATGTGTAAGTCAATAATCGTTTTACTGTGCAAAGACCAGTCTCCTGAACCACAGTTTAAAACAGCAAGTTCTTGCTTTTTGGCATAACTGTATACCGTTGTGCCATAATGCCTGATGAAGCAGGCAACATGGACGCTTGGCCAGTCTGATAGTACGAATCCAAACGAGGTCTTGCTGACTGTTTTACGACCCAGCTAATGAGGAAGACATAAAGTCCATTCCTCCTATTGAAGTGAGAATGCATTTCTCCACACTGTTGTGTCACATATTTTTGCAAACAGTGAAACATGCATAAACATGACGAACATTTGATGAAGTATTGAATCATGCTTTCATCATACTTTGAAATCCAACAATTATTCCGTGTTATCATCGATCTAAACTGGACGATACACCAGTGGCAAGGAGATTCATTACAGGATATTCTTCCTAATTACCATGAGACTAACATATGTCACCATTGTAGAGTAGCAACTTAAATTTGTGCATGAAGAATATGTATATTCACTCAAAACCTTACTCAACGGTGCATTTAATGTATATATTTAGTTGATATTAACAACTGAAGAAATGGTAACTCATGCAAACTCCACTACCTTTGAGTAGGTGATGGTATTTGGAACTTCTCATCTTAGAGTTCTAAACATCAGTTCATAATAACTGAATTCAACCGACCACACTACTGTAGTGAGTTTCAAGTTCAATTAGTTATTGTCATGTTCAGCAATGCTGAATACTGTTACTTCATCATTGTGGCTGAAGTAGCCTCAGCTAACAATAGCACAAGATTGTTAGCAACGATCTAATTGCTACTTACACAATATCAGTTCCTTGATTTGCTCAGCTGCAACACAGCTGCTATATTGCCAATTACTCTTAATGAAAATAACTCAGTTTTGTAACAGATTGCTATAACCCCAATCTCTTGCCACAAGGCAGAGACAAGGCTAATAATAATTAAAGGTAAATCCCAATGACCAACAGACAGTTTATCCCATACTGCAAAGCTTTACTGTTATAGTACAGTTATATTGTATTTGATAATCTTTGTAATGGGATTTGTATAACATGTACTTTTCCTTTAGCTTTTACTTAAAAAAAAGCACTATAAAATACATGCTTTTTATTATAAGGAGAAACCTTTTATAGCCCGACTCACCTGAGTCCAAATAGGGCTGAATGAGTCCCAGTAATTTCTTGACTGGGGACCAACGTCTGTGAGCCACTGACCCCACTGTCAGTGGCTCCAGCGTTGCTTCCTTGCCGTTCCAACGGCATCCCACAGGCTGGGAGCCACTGACCCCCCCTGTCAGTGACTCTGCTTAAATTTCTCGCCATTCCCACGGCATCCCCGCAGGTTGCAGAGTCGCTGACCCCCCTGTCAGCGACTCTGCTTTAATTTCTTGCCGTTCCCATGGCATCCCCGCAGATTGCGGAGCCACTGACCCCCCTGTCAGCGACTCTGCTTAAATTTCTTGCCATTTTTACGGCATCCCTGCAGGCTGGGGAGCCACTGACCCCCCTGTCAGCATCTCTGCTTAGATTTCCTGCCATTTTTACGGCATCCCTGCAGGCTGGGGAGCCGCTAACTGCACTGTTATCGGCTCCTTATCTCGCAACCCAATCAATTTTGCCGGTTTATCCGCATTTGCGGTCGGACTGGAATTTCCCCACAGTCCGTAACCAGCAACTTGTTGGGCTGCGAAACTGGCAGGAAAACCCTCTGTAAAAAGAGGCTCCTGCCTAAAAACCCCTGTTAAGTAAAAAACCAAACTTACCTTTTAAGTTTAACTTACCACCGGCAGGAGCTCTGTCCCGGCAGATTGGTGCTTGCGCCAATGCGGCTGACGTAATGCTGCGCATGCGGCCTGGCGGGCCTTCTTCATGGAATCACTCACGTGACTCCGAAGAAAAATTGGGCCATTTGTCCCATCAAATCCACGCCGTTCAATCCTGGCAGATCTATCTTTCCCTCTCAATTTCATTCTCCTGCCTTCTTCCCATAACACTGACACGCTTAGTAATCAAGAATGTTAATCCGCCTTAAAAATATTAATTGACGGTCTCCCCAGCCTTCTGTAGCAATGAATTCCACAGATTCACCACCCTCTGACTAAAGAAATTCCTCTTCATCTCCTCCCTAAAGGTATGTCCTTTCATTCTGAGGCTATGTCCTACATAGTGAGACTCTCCCACTAGTGGAAACATTCTCTCCATATTCACTCTATCTCGGCCTTTTCCGCTGTATCTCCTTATATTATCTATGGTCTGTTCCATTCTAATCCCTTCCAAGGTGCTATACAGGATTACTGGCAAATGACCCTGCAGCTCCTTTTCTTCTAGCCTGTGTATAAGACTGAATGGACTGAAAGGAAGAAACAAAAAGAAATGTCCTTTATAAGGAAATAATCTCTGAAATTAATTCACATTTGCAGTGCTCCCAATCTACTGTTATTTTCATTCTATGTAAGAAATGTTGGTAACAATTATTTTCTCAGTTAATGACCAGACCTCACTTCTGCGGTGAGTTTAATGGAGAATTAATGAGCAAATGCTGTTGGAGATGGTGAAAGTGTTGGAGGATTATAAACTGTGAAAGTGTTGGAGGATTATATGCTGTTGAAGGTGTTGGAGGATTATATGCCACCTCCAAAGGGGTCCCACTACTGGACTCTTCCCATCTCCCCCACTTTCTGCTTTCTGCAGAGACCATTCCCTCTGCAACTCCATGGTCAATTCATCCCTCCCCACCCAAACCGCCACCTCCCCAGGTACTTTACCCTGCAACCGTAGGAGATGTAACACCTGTCCCTTTACCTCCCTCCTCGACTCCATCCAAGGACCCCAACAGTCTTTTCAGGTGAGGCAGAGGTTCACTTACACCTCCTCTAACCTCATCTACTGTATCCGCTGTTGCAGGTGCCAACTTCTGTACATCGGTGAGACTAAGCGCAGGCTCGGCGATCGTTTTGCTAGACACCTCCGCTCAGTCTGCCTTTACCTACCTGATCTCCCGGTTGCTCAGCACTTTAACTCCCCCTCCTATTCCTAATCTGACCTTTCTGTCCTGGGCCTTCTCCATTGTCAGAGTGAGGCCCAGCGCAAATTGGAGGAACAGCATCTCATATTTCGCTTGGGTAGCTTACACCCCAGCAGTATGAACATTGTGCCAATGAATTCCACATATACACCACCTAGTTATAGAATTTCCTCCTCATCTCCTTTCTAAAAGTACATCCTTTTATTCTGAGGCTACACACTCTGGTGCTAGACTCACCCACTAGTGGAAACATCTTCTTTGTATCCACTCTTTCTAGGCCTTTCACTAGCATTGGGGGCAACCACGATGGAGCAGCAGTAGAGTTACTACCTTACAGCGTTTGTAGTGCTCGAAACCTGGGTTCGATTCCAACTACAAGTGCTGTCTGTATGGAGTTTGCACGTTCTCCCCGTGACCGCGTGGGGTTTCACCGAGGTAGTCAGTTTCTTCCCACACTCCAAAGACATACAGATATGAAGATTAATTGACTTGGTGTAAGTGTAAATTGTCCCTAGTAGGTGTAGGAAAGTGTTAATGTGCGGGGATTGCTGGTCGGTGTGAACTCGGTGAGCTGAAGGACCTGTTTCCGCACTGTATCTCTAAACTAAATTAAAAAGAAGGGAAAGAACAATTAAAAAAGGATACAGCTATCACACTGAAGAAAACAAGAGGTCCAAAGGGAAGTTGGAGCTAGTCAACAGGTGGAGGTCATGGAACAGGTAAAGACACAGAGTGGCAGATATCCCTGGGATCTGGGCATCACTGCAGAGGTTGAGGTAACAAGAAGATCAGTCTTGATCTGCTTTCCATTTTTCCAGTCGATGCGGGAGAGGCATGGTCTTGCTCATAATTCATAGGGCGGCATGGTGGTACAGCGGTAGAGTTGTTGCCTTACAGCGCTTACATCACCAGAGACCTGGGTTCGACCCCGACCATGGGTGCTGTCTGTACGGAGTTTGTACGTTCTCTCCATGACCACATGGGTTTTCTCTGAGATCTTCGGTTTCCTCGCACACTCCAAAGACGTACAGGTTTATAGTTTAATTGGCTTGCTGTATGTGTAAAAATTGTCCCTATTGTGTGTAGATAGTGTTAATGTGTGGGGACCGCTGGTCGGCGCGGACTCGGTGGGCCGAAGGGCCTGTTTCCGTGCTGTATCTCTAAACTAAATTAAAATGCGTTTCTATAGAATTCTCACAAACTGCTGAGAAAACCCAGCAGGTTAAGTACCATCCATACAGACTGCAACACCGTTGATGCATAGACTCAAAGACTCTTCAGTGCAAGTTGGACAGGTTGGGAAATGTTATTGTTCAAAGGGAGGGAACGTGGGGAGAGGCAGAAGAAGGTAAAGAAAAGTAAAAGGAAACAGCTACCACATAAAGGAAAACAGAAGGTCCAAAGGGAAGAAGGAGCAAGACTACAGGCAGAGGTCAGGGAACAGATAAAGAAAAAAAGGTTGGGAAAAAATGGGATGCAAGGTATCCCTGGGATCTGGACTTCACTGGAAAAACTAGCAAAATAATAGTACTCTGAATAACCTCTTATCAAATCATAGAATTGCTAACAATTGGTGAATGATAATTACAAAGTCTTGACAATGGCCTGCTAATTTTGAGAATAAATAAGCAAATCAATTTTCATTATCAATTTTCATTATCTGCCGGCAAATTAAAAGTTATGTGCATAACTTAAAGGCAAATATTCATTTGCTCTTTTTTTGATTAATTAAGATAATTTGGGAAGATTTTTCATACAATCAAAATTGCTTTTATGTTTTTGTCTCATGGGACACGTAAAGTCTCAGCAATGAGCCATAGAAAGAGGATGTAATTCTTCCATCAGAAGCAATCAGATGCAGTAAAATATCTGGGAGATGGGGGGTGGGGGATGGGGTCTCCTTTAAAAATAAAATGTGAAGTCCCTTGGACCGTGAATACAATAGCCACACGCTGATCGAGTGTTCAGATTGGTTCACTGTATCCTGTAAAACAATGTTTCACTGTGATGTATTATGTAGAAAGGACTGTTCACTGTGAAGCCATCAGTCATTCAGTCTCTGCTGGGGCATTTGCGATAATCTGGACTGTGTTAGTAGTCGTCATAAGTAACTACTTTTATAATATTAACCATATTAATACTTGAATACTTCAAAAGGGGTTGAGCAAAGGGGTCATTGAAAGAGAACATCTAGATAACATAGACAGTGTTTATTAATGAGTAGCGGCAGGAAACTGAATCATCTCATCTAGTCGCCTACAGATTGTTAGCTAGTGATCATTGCTGTCAAAATAACTAACTTGGCAGGACAACACCCCGTGGCCCGAATACACCAGAGAGACATTCAATGCTGTATTAAACTCAAATTAGTTTCAGGCATCCAAGGCAACCATTAAAAAGAGATAGGCAATCACAGCTGTGCTAATGAAACATCTAATGACTACTTTAGGCCATCACGGGAAAGATGGAGCACAGGTAGCACAGTGGAGCAGTGGTAGAGTTGCTGTCTTACCGCGCCTGAAACTGAGGTTCGATTCTGACTACTGGTGCTGTCTGTATGGAGATTGTACGTTCTCCCAATGACCATGTGGGTTTTCCCCAGGTACTCCGGTTTCCTCCCACACTCCAAAGAAGTAGAGGCTTGTAGGTTAATTGGCTTCAGTAAAAATTGTAAATTTCCCCTAGTGTGTAGGATAGTGCGAGTGTAAGAGGATCGCTGGTCGGCCCAGACACGGTGGGCTGAAGGGCCTGTTTCCATGCTATAAAGTATCTCTAAACTAAACTAAACTAAACAAAAAGGTCTTCTCCATTCAAGTTTAGTTGATATGGATACAGCCATGTAATCAATATAAGAAAGTAAAAAACAAGAGCAGTACTAGGCCATCTGACCATTCGGGCCTGCTCTGCCATTCATTGAGATCATGGCTAATCTTCTGCCTCAGCACAATTTTCCAGTACTATCCACATATCAGCCTATTCCCTTAATGCCCAAAAATCTATTGATCTCTGCTTTGTATGAACACAATGACTGTCTCCAGTGGAAAATCCCAAGGGTTCACTGCCCCTAAGTGAAGAAATCTCTTGTGGTTTCCCCTGAATTACAGAGCAATTCTGCCCCCACAAGAAAATGCAAAGTGTTGTAGATGTATCCTCATCCATCACACAGGTCAGGCTCTCCGCCATCGACTCCATCTACACTTTACATTGCATTGGAAAAGCAACCAACATAATCAAAGACTTGTCCTACCCCGTCATTCCTTCCTCTTCCTGCTCCCATTGGGCAATAAGTAAGAAGCTTGAAAGCGCACACCACCAGACTCAGGAACAGCTTCTTCCCCTCTGTTATTGGGCTTCTGAATAGTCCTTTCATAAATTAGGGTCCTGTCCAATTCATCTCTCCCCCTTTGCAGACATTGTCTGGTGTACTGCAATGCTGAGAACTATGTTCTCCACTCTGTATCTTCCCTCTTGCTCTATTTATTTATATTTGAATTTGACAATTGTATTTAAATATAGTATTATCTGATCGGATTGGATAGCATGCAAAACAAAGCTTTTTATTGCACCATGGCACATATGACAATACTAAACCTAAACCTAAACCTAAACCTCCACACTGATGTGTTCTCACAAAGTCCTAATGCAATTGCAGTGAGATGAATTATATCATTTGAGCATGATGGCCTCATGCAATAAAGGCCAACAAACCATTTAATCTTCTAACTGCTTGCTAGATTTGCAAAATCAAGTTTGAGTGATTCGTATACCAGGCCACCCAGGTCCAACTGAACACCAATATCTTTTAATCTCTTGCCATTTCAAAGATATTCAATTTTTCATTTTTTGTATTAAACTGGATGACCTAACATATTTTAATATAATTTTCCATCTTACATGTCTGTGCCATGCATCTAACCTGTTAATAACCCCCTTACGCTACTCCTCATGCCGACAGTGCCACCTAGCTTTGTATTGTAAATATTGTAAATAAATCTGGATCTATTGCACTTGATCCTCTTATCCAAATCATTGATGTGAATTGTAAACAGTTGAGGCCCCGGCACCAATTCCTACAGCTCATAGCCTCCCAATCTAATAATGATCCGTCTATTCTTATATTTGTTAAATAAATGTCAATCCATAGCAATATACTCTTAATTGATCTAATTTTTAATGCTTCAGAGTGCCAGGTATATTCAAAAACATTGAAATTCCCTAGCAGGTTTGATAACCAGTGAGCCTGACATCATGATACTGGAGGGGATTCCAAGAGACAGGTTCAACCAACATTTGGATTGATAATGATTAATTATGGATAGTCCACATGGAACTGTGCATGGCAATCACATCTCACTAATCTGTGAAGAGTTTTTGAAGAGGCGACCAAGAGAATTGATGACGGCAGTGTGATGAACATTGTCAAAGTGGACTTTGGCCATTGACAAGATCCCCCATGGTAGGATAGTCTGGAAGGTTAGATTGCATGGGATCTAGGTAGGAAATATCACAGATAGTGAAGCAGGTCATTGAACATTACAACAGGATTTGACCAACCAGGTAACTGACCCGAGGAATGGCAAATGGCATTCAATTCAGATAAGTGCGAAATGTTATATTTCGGGAAGTCAAGAAAGGGGTAGAACTTCCACAGTAAATGGGAGTGCCCTGGAAAATGAGAGTACATATGCATAATTCCTTGAAGATGGTATTATAAATAGAGAGATAAAGAGATTTTTGTCATGCTGGCATGCATCAATCAGGGCAGCAGTTGAGATGTTGTACAAGATGCATTTGGAGAATTCTATATCTTTTTTTTCACCCAGCTATAGGAAAGAGTGCAGAGTAGATTTACGAGTATGTTGCCAAGGTGAGGGCCTGAGTTATAAAGAGATGTTGGGTGGGGTGGAACGTTATTTTTTGGACCGTAGGTGACTGAATGACATTATGGAGTCTCTTAAGGCCACGAGGGGCGTAGGTCAGGTGAATACATATTTTTTCTCAGGAAGGGGAATTACAAACTAGAGGGCACACATTTAAAGTGAGAGGGGAAAGATTTAAAAGGGGCCTGATGGATAACTTCTTGACACAGAGGGTGTTGGGTATATAGAACACGCTGCAAGTGGAAGTGCAATATTAACACTATTTCAAAAAAAGGTACATGGACAGGAAAGCTTTAAAAGGATAATGGTCCAATGTAGGACAATTGGAATTGGAGCGGTATGATGGTTGGGCCAATGGAACTGTTTCTACGTATATGACTCCATGACTATATCTCTAAGACAGCCAACTAAACCTATGGGTATGGTTCAGTCAAGATACAAAAGACTGCAGATGCTGAAATCTGAAGCAAAAACAAACAGCTGGAGGAACTAAGTGAGTCAGGCAACTGCAGGGGAAAATGGACAGTCGATATTTTTTGGGGTGAGACCTTAAACAGGATTGAAAGAGTAGAGGGGAGATGGCCAGTATAAAGTAATAAAGGGCAAGAATTGCAGGAAATAAGCAGATCTAGGTGAGATGGGGTTGATTGGCAGATGGAATCAGCTGGAGGAAGGAAGGGGAGGAGTTGGCATCATAGGCTGGGCGATAGGTGGATACAACAATAGTTTACCCAGCTGTCAAAGGTTTTTAAAGCAATTTCATGGCATCACTTGTTTTGGCCTACCCCAGCTAACCTTCCCCAATCTTTAGACCTTACTTTAGAGATACAGCACGGGAACAGGCCCTTTGGCCCATTGAGTCCACACCGACCAGTGATCCCCGTACACTAGCACTTTCCGACACACTAGGTACAATTTATGATTTTACCGAAGCCAATGAACCTACATGTCTTTGGTGTGTGGGAGGAAAATGGAGCACCTGGAGAAAACCCATGGGATCACAGGGAGAACTTGCAAACTCCATACAGATAGCAACCGTAGTCAGAATGAAACACGGGACTCTGGCGCTGTAACTCTACTGCTGCACCAGTGTGCCGCCCTCATTAGCATTATCTTGCTAAAACACTGAATGGTCTTTTTGCTTTGAGCCAGCTGGTTTGCATAGCATTGACATTGCCCACAAATAAAGGTTGAATGATACCATACATCCTAATTAAATTGCTTGTATTTGTTAAACTCTACACCCTATGCAATCTGGGTTCTGCTTTTACACTTTTCTATGTGGAATCCAATATCAATTAGAGGGATGTTGCTCTTGCAATAATTCTCAGTGAAGCAAACGTTGGACAATAGTAATGATAATTACATTTCCATCTGACTCCCCAAATTAGATCTCCGATTTGGCACAATTAGGAGCAATTTGCCAATGTCATTCAAACAGTCTCAGGGATAAAAAGCCAATCAAATCAGGGAATACATAATGATGTTCTTCTTGGATGACAGCTACAGCACACTGTCAGGCTGGCGCAGGAGGAATCGTGCAATCTTACAGGAGTGGAAATGTTAGAATCTGACACTGGAGAAGATGTGGCAGGCTGCTGCTGATTCAGACACAGTTATATTCATTTCCTAAAGCACATTCAGCTGGCATTATGCATTTAAAAAATAAGGGTTTAAATCACTTTTTTTTTAATCCATCCAGGATATAAAAATCAAATACTAGCTTTAAGGGAAGCAGGGCAAAAGTGATTTGCAGGGCAAGTATTTTACACATACGGTGGTGAGTGCCTGGAATGTACTGCCAGGGCAATGGTTGAAGAAGGTACATTAAGTGGCATTTTAAAGACTTTTGGATAGGCATGTGGATATTAGATTAGATTGGATTAGATTCCTTTATTGTCATTCAGACCTTTCGGTCTGAACAAAACTGTTACCATACAGTCATAATATATAATAAAAAACAAAACACACAATAAACACATATCCAACATCCACCACAATGTGTTCACCAGGCACCTCCTCACTGTGTTGGAAGGCAAAAGTCCTTAAGTCATTGTCTTCATTCCTCCTAGTTCTCCCTCTGCACTGAGGCGATCCAGGCCTCCGACGCCGCTGGAGCACCACAGCTCTAAGCCAGACCGCCGCCGCCGCTGGAGCACGCAGCACTAAGCCGGACCGCCGCCGCCGCTGGAGCACCACCGCTCTAAGCTGGGCCGCCGCCGCCGCTGGAGCACCGCAGCACTAAGCCGGACCGCCACCGCCGCTGGAGCACCGCATCTCCAAGCCGGGCACCGCAGCTCTAAGCTGGACCACCGCCGTCGCTGGAGCACTGCAGCTCTAACTTGGGCCACTGTCGCCGCTGGAGCACCGCAGCTCTAAGCTGGGCTGCCGCCACAACTCCACCATTAGGCCTCAGCACAGACGGTGACGGGGGACATGCATCCCCCGAAGGGAGACACTAAACCTCTGTTTCTCCCACCCACCCACCCCACATACACAACCTAATAAAACAAAGTTCTACTAAAACAAACACTAGAAGACAACAAAAAGAGAAAAAAACAGACGGACTGCAGGTGAGCCGTAGCTGCCAGTTAGCGCAGCCACTTCTGGATATGGGTTATGTGCAGGTAGATAAGTGATGGTTTGGGCATCATGGGCAGCACAGACATTGTGCTGCAAAATGCCTTGTGCTATACTGTTCTATGTTCTATGTACTAAAAGAACAAGTTAAATGCTAAGAAAAATCGAAGTGTTGGAGGAACTCTGTGGGTCAGGCAGCATCTGGGGAGGGAATGGATAGATGATGTTTCGAGCCGGGATTCTTCTTCAGAATGATACCATCAGCCTGCTCCCTCTCCAGATGCTGCCTGACATGCTAAGTTCCTCCGGCACTTTGTGTTTTGCTCATGATTGTGGCATCTGCAGCTTCTCATGTCTCTGGTTAAATGCTAACATGTTTTTTTAATGTTATTCTTGCATATGTTATTTGCAAGGATAATTCATATATATATATATGTCTGTGTGTGTGTGTTTGTGCACAAGAGAAGGGCAATGGGAAGGGTTGAGAGAGAAAAAGAGAGAGAGATAAAAAGGGAGAGAGTATAGAAAGATGGATATTGAAAATCATCATTCATTTAAAATGTAATATCAAGCTTTAATAGGTCACTTTTGTTACTTTTGTAGTGCTGACAGCCTTTTTAATGACACCAGTCATTTGTAACAGTGCCATTAAAATAATTAGAATAACGTGATTAACATCCTCAATGCTCATTATGTCTCAAAACTGGGATGACAAAACATGATTTAATCCACCAAACCCCTTCGCTGAGTGAGGGTATTAATTGAGAATATTAGCTGTGGACATATCCTTTCAGCCACAACAATTTGTTCCAAACAATGTGAATAAAAGCATTTCCTTTCTACTAATTAGATCTCAAAAGGGCAAAACTTTGTACATTATCGTAAGATTTACTTGGACGCCAACTGAGAAAGCAATATAAACTGACAAATAATTTCATAATTAGTGAAACTTAAAAGCACATTTGAGCCCATGTCATGCAAGAGCAATTACTTACACAGAGTTTGAAGGAACATAACCCAGACTGCAGGAAGACCCATAATTAATTGATCTAAAGTGCAAGAAATAATTAGAAAACACTGCAAGCTAGTAAGCATGGAAGTTGTGTAAATTGTCGTTTGTGTGAAATGGAGGCAACAAAGAAAAGCGGATCCTGACACCCTGAGCAAAATACAAATTTCGTGCTCATCTTCTAAAGGGCCTGTCCCACTGTACAAGGTAATTCAAGAGTTCTCCTGAGTTTCCCCTGATTCAAACTCGGAGAATTACGGTAATAGCCGCTCGAAGGTACTCGGGGCTCTCGTGGACATTTTTTAACGTTGAAAAAAATTTCACGAGCTTACCGCGTTTCCCGAGTACCTGCCGTTAGCGTTGCGAGCCGCTAAGAGACGTCCCGAGCTCTGACATACCTGCTATATACATTCTACGTACTTACCACAAGTTTGATTTTTTTTAAACTCGGGAGAGTTCTTGGGTAAACTCGTATAGTGGGACAGACCCTTAAGTCTGCACAAGTACTTGAGAGTCTTCAAGGTACAACAAAAATCATTATTACATTACTTCAATGCTGGCAGCAAGACAAACTCTAATGGCTGCACACACAGAGTCAACTTTATACAGACATCTGCCTTTGTCCTGTGCAGTGCCACCTGCTACACGGGAGGAGCAACGGGTCCTCCCACCCCACAAAGTCCACCAAACATCGCAAAGATCAAAGATGGGAGGTGACAAGGAGAAGTTTTTGAAGTTTTATGGGGTAAACAGAGACTCAGATTAAGGTTTTTTTTTAAATTGGATGTGATGAGGCCAGGACAGATGTGGACAGGTTTAATGAAAGTGGAAGTAAAGCGTCCTAAGTAAGGATGGCTAGAGTCTCCAGATCAAAGTGGAGAGGACTAAGTATGGAGAGTCAGCAGGACAGAAAGGAATGGAACCAAATGAAGCCAGGTGCGCTATGCCATAGACAAGAACTACTGGGCCAAGGTATCATGGGCAAGATTTTGTGGGCAAACAAGGCTGTGAGCTGCAGCCCACCCTGAGAAGAAGTTGATTTCAAATTTTGGTGAGAACCATTTCTGTGCAGTGGTAGAGCAGAAATCTAATGAAAGGCATTTAAACCTGAGTAAAATAACTATGGAAGTGTGGAAGCAACTTAATAACTAAAGGAAAAAAAGATGTTCAAGATGGGTTGGCTGTTTGCATAGATGAAGGGATCAAGATGTGATTTTCCAAGAGATACAGTAATGAACCTGAGCTGGTCCTAGGAGGCTGGGGCTGAAAGAGGACAATATTAACTCTGGTGAACGCTAATTAGGGAAGTTGGCTGGTCAAAAGTTTGGCAGGAATTAGGGAATTGGAGTAATGGGTAGGACTCATGGACAAGTTGAGGTCAAAGAGACAAATACAAGCATTAACCATATAACCATATAATAATTACAGCACGGAAACAGGCCATCTCGGCCCTTCAAGTCTGTGCCGAACAACTTTTTTCCCTTAGACCCACCTGCCTGCACTCATACCATAACCCTCCATAACATTGCATTGACAGCAATGGTAGATAATAGAACTTCTGCATCATTTCATCTATCTGCTACAAGAGTAGTTGCACTGCTTTACCCCACTTGTATAACAGCAGTTTTGGATTCTCCAATGTCGAATGCATGTTAACTGTGGTAATATGAGTACAGTGTTAAGGCTATAGATTTGATTCATCTTCTCTAAACCAGTGCTATTTTTATTCAGCCTCACCTGCCTCAACCCTAGCACGACATTTCCTTGGTTCTTTCCACCACCTCTTTCCCACCCTCTTATTTCATTTCTGACCTTATTACATTTCTAATGAAAGGTCTAACTTCCTCTCTTCCTCCACAACTGCCTGCTTATTAATTTCAGCAATATCTGGTGTTATTGTAGTTCCCTATGATTTCATGTCCACAACCTAATGCTTTTGGATGAAGCCTCTTGCTGAATATATTTCCTTTGTTTGATTCACAAATATGGAATGATCGGATTTTTCATAAATAATTGTTTTTAGAATTCAAATCTTTGAAAATTCTCTTGCAGCTGTTGTGCAGTAAACATTTCCATAAAATAATATTGAGAAAAAAGCTGTCATATTAAATGCTTTAAGCTCAATTCAATTATGCAAAAAGCTCAAAGCTATGAATGTGAAATTAGTTGGCAAGTTCAAAAAGGTTGCAATAAAAATTCAGTTTATAATTGCTTTGATAACCTTGCACTCAATGCTCATGGACTAATTGTGTAAGTGTGGTTGGAACATTTGTAGAGGATGGTATAAGAGATTGTAGAAGACACCAGATCTTGTCAAGGCAGGAAATCCCACAGTGAGCTCAGTTGGTTGAACATTTTTCCTGCAGTCTTGTACTGGGACACACACCGAAAGTGACAGCTAGTAAACGGCATAGAGAGGGCTAGGGGGCAGCTGAAACCTCAAGTGAAAGGCCAACAGGAATAGGCTTTCAGCAAGAAATAGAATGACTATGAACTAGGATGACATGAACGAGAATGATCCCTTGGATAGAGTGGATGTGGAAAAGATGTTTCCGCTAGTGGGAAAGTCTAGGACTGGAGGTCATAGATTCTGAATTAAAGGACATTCTTCTCGGAAGAATTCCCAGGTCACAGTGCCGTGAAGTTACTGGTTGGGTTACCCATTGATAGTGGTAGATGTTATTGACACTTTGTGTCTTGCTGGCCCAGACATCTTGCTGGCCCTAACGTCTTCTTGGCTCAATCTCCCCAGTCCCAACTTGAATTGGCCCATCGTTTCCATAGCAACTGTATTAACTGGTCCAAACTACCCTTCGTGCCCGAAGATTCACCGAATTCACCGTCTCTGCAACAGCAGCAGGACCTCTGATGTTTAATAAGTAAACCCATGCTCAAACACTGTGACAACTGCCAAAGTCTTGTCTATAATGTTGCAAAATATAATACCTTTAAGTGATTTTTATTATTTCTAAGTATCAGTAAGAGGTGTCCCGTTGATGTTTTTCCAGCATTGTCTGGCGTGATATCTTGACAATTAGCTGAAGAGGTTGGCATAATGACACTAATTTGGGTTGCTTTTCCACGTTTTCATATAGTTGTTTTTTGGCACTGTAGTTTTCCTTTATCACAGGCGGTGTTTCTGCTGTCATTTCTTCTCTGCGGGCGATAATTGTCTCAACTGAGGCCCTTAGCTATTGAGAGAGTTGATCACGCTGGGACTTTATTCCACGGAATGCAGGAGGCTGAGGAGTGATCTTATGGATGTGTATATAATCATGAGGTGTAGATATTACATACACATATTTGCAGTCATACAATTTTCAATATAAAATAAATGTAACGTAAATGGTAGAGAGGCCTTGGACAGTCAGGAAGTGAGTCAGCAGGATACTCTCTCTGTGATCTGATTTAGACACTACAGTAGAAAGACAGACAGAGAAACAGAGACAAGATAAATTAGAAGAAGAGAAAGAGAGACAGATAGACATGTGGACAAACAGATGTTGAAACAGAGACAGAGAGGTAAACAAGCGGGAAGGTAGACGAGGAGAAAGAAAGAGAGAGGCAAAGAGAAAGGAAGCTGGAGTCAGAGGTGAGCGGAAGAGACGAAATATGTAGGAAGGAACTGCAGATGCTGGTTTAAACCGGAGATAGACACTAAAAGCTGGGGTAACTCAGTGGGACAGGCAGCATCTCTGGAGAAAAGGAATGGGTGACGTTTCAGACAAAGGCAGATGTCTGTATATAGTGGGGGTAGGAGGGTATTACTTGAAGTTGGAAATTCAATGTTCATACCAAAGTGTTGCAAGTTACCCAGGCAGAGGATAGGTGGCATGGCATGGTGGCGTAGCGTAGAGCTACTACCTTACAGGGCCAGAGACCTGAGTTGGATCCTGACTACGGCTGCTGTCTGCACAGAATTTGTACGTTCTCCTTGTGACTTGCGTGGGTTTTCTCCGAGATCTTCGACCCACTAACCCACTACAAAGATGTACAAGTTTGTGGGTTAATTGCCTTGGTATAAATGTAAAAATGCCCTTAGTGTGTGAGTCAGATAGTGTTAATGTGTGGCGATTGCTGGTCAGTGAGACTCGGTGGGCCAAAGAGCCTGTTTCCGCACTGTATATCTATAACTAAATACTAAAACTAAATGAGGCATGTTCCTCCAGTTGGCATGCGACCTTACTCTGGCAAGGACAGAAAGCCTGGTATGAGAATGGGAAGCGGGGTTAAAATGGTTAGCAAACGTGAGATCCAACTGGCCTTGGCGGACAGAGTGTGTACTTGGTAAAGTGGGGTTAGGAGGGTTGCCAAGTTTACACTTGATCTGCCCATGTAAAGGAGGTCACATTGGGAACACCAAATGCAGTAGATGAGGTTGAAAGTGCTGCACATGAACCTCTGTCTTACCTGGAAGGGCTGCTGGGGTCCTTGGAAATGAGAGAGGAGGCGTAAGGACCTAATCTGAGGAAAGACATCCTTGCCATAGAGGGGGTACAGAGAAGATTCACCAGACTGATTCCTGGGATGTCAGGACTTTCATATGAGGAAAGATTGGATAGACTCGGCTTGTACTCACTGGAATTTAGAAGATTGAGGGGGGATCTTATAGAAACTTACAAAATTCTTAAGGGATTGGACAAGCTAGATGCTGGAAGATTGTTCCCGATGTTGGGGGAGTCCAGAACAAGGGGTCACAGTCTAAGGATAAGAGGGAATTCCTTTAGGACCGAAATGAGGAAAACATTCTTTACACAGAGAGTGGTGAGTCTCTGGAATTCTCTGCCACAGAAGGTAGTTGAGGCCAGTTCATTGGCTATTTTAAGAGGGCGTTAGATGTGGCACTTGTGGCTAAAGGGATCGGGGGTATGGAGAGAAGGCAGGTACGGGATACTGAGTTGTATGATCAGCCATGATCACATTGAATGGCGGTGCAGGCTCGAAGGGCCGAATGGCATACTCCTGCACCTATTTTCTATGTTTCTATGTTTCTAAGGACAGGTGCTACATCTCCTGTGGTTACAGGGGAAAGTTCCTCGGGAGGTGAAAGGTGGGTGGGAAGGAATGAGTGAATTAAGGAATTGCATAAGGTCATAAGGAATAGGAGTAGAATTAGGAAATTCAGCCCATCAAGTCTACTCTGCCATTCAATCATGGCTGATCTATCTCTCCCTCCTAACCCCATTCTTCTGCCTACACCCCATAACCTCTGACACCTGTACTAATGAAGAATCTATCTATATCTGCCTTAAAAATATCCACTGACTTGCCTTCACAGTCTTCTGTGGCAAAGAATTCCACAGATTCACCACCCTCTAAAGAAGTGCTTTAATTCTGAGGCTATGACCTCTAGTTATAGACTCTCCCACTAATGGAAACATCCTCTGCACATTCACTCTATCCAAGCCTTTCACTATTCTGTATGTCTCAATGAGGTCACCCCTCATTCTTCTAAACTCCAGCGAGTACAGGCCCAGTGGCGACAAATGCTTATCATAGGTTAACCTACTCATTCCTGGGATCATTGTTGTAAACCTCCTCTGGACCGTCTCCAGAGCCAGCACATCTTTCCACAGATATGAATCGCTCACAATATTCCAAATGCGGCCTGACCAGCACATTACAGAGCCTCAGCATTACATCCCTGTTTCATTTATTACATCAACATTACTTATCTACAGAGAGCAGGAAGGGATGAGAAGGATTCACAGAATGATGTCATGTTGGAGTTAGATATTGGATGTGATACTGATCTGCTGGACCTGTGCCCAATTTTGCCATTCAACAATTCCAAGATGCTGTGATTGTCAAGAAGGAAATGCAAGAAGGAATCGGTCCACAAGGAAAGACTCCCTTGCATGAAGTTTGATCATGGAAACATTTAATTGAAAGCTGAGCAAGGTAGCATAAGTTAGTGGCATAATTGGCAGTGTGATTGGCAGGCAGTGCTTACAAGCAGCACAAAAATAGAGACCCTACACTCCATTTTGTAACAGAAGTCTGAAAACTCATTAGATTATTTAAAAAAAAACAAAGTCCCACTTTTCCTGAGGTCTTTCGTCTCATGCAAATATGCTAAAATGGGCATTAGATAAATGCCTTATATTGAAATTCTTTACATCTGGAACTTTGATAACTACATAGCAGTGACTGACATTCTTAATAGAAACATAAGGCTGTTAATAACCAAAATTCTGACAGAAACAACTGCAGTGAAAACTATTTTTTCCTCTTTATTAATGCATGACTAATGCCCCTGGGTTTCCTTAGAATGATTCAACAATCTATTAATAAGCTTTGTGCATTGGGTCCGCGACTGGATAAGCTGTCGGGATCTTGGCAATATTGGCAAGTCCAGAAGGCATTAAGGATTTAGAGTCAGACTCAAGTCATGTGTCGGCCAAAACCAGCTTGTTCCCTTCCCCACAGGGAGTCTGTCAGATTACACAAACCTGGCAGCTCTTGTGGTGAATTGTTCCACCTCCAACCCACGAGTTCGCTGATTTTATTGAATTCACTTCCCTCGGTGGGATTTGAATTCATGACCTCCTAGCTATTTCCGTGGTATCATCGGTGCCACACTCGTTATTTCAAATTAATTTAACTGAAGACACATTCTGCCTTTGTATCAAATTTAGTTTAGTTAATTCTAGTTTAGTTTAGAGATACAGTGCGGAAACAGGCCCTTCAGCCCACCGAGTCCACACAGACTAGCGATCCCCGCACATTGACACTATCCTACACACACAAGGGACAATTTATGTTCATACCAAGTCAATTCACGTACAAACCTGCACCTCTTTGGAGTGTGGGAGGAAACCAAAGAGCTGAGAGAAAACCCACGCTGGTCATGGGGAAAACTACAAACTCCGTACAGACAAGCACCCGTAGTCAGGATCGAACCCGGATATCTGGGGTTGTAAGGCCGCAGTTCTACCACTGCGCCACTCAGCCACCCACTGACCATGCAATTCTGGTAGCTCTCCAACCAAACCAAACACAGCGATTATAATTGAGTACAGGAGGTCAATGTAGTGACCATTTGGCTTAACTTAGTATGTTATAAATGATGGCATTTGCCTTTAAATTCTGTCTGCCTGTAATTATGTGGGTGGGATGTATTACGTAGTCGTAAACGTGTTTGCTGCTGGGATTCTTGCGCAGAAGCTTGTAGTTTTTTCGTGTAGTTCGGAAGAGGCATGGAGGGATGGCATAGCTTTCGACCATGTTCAGAGCTTTTTAACATGTCAGAGTCATATGTTGGAGTTTGACTACGAGTAAGATTAAAATGTACTTAACATGAAGAAGATTGGATTAATATCTTACTGTTTTACTTTGACAATAAAGAAACTATTAATCAAAAGACTGTGTTTTGAAGATTTATCTTTCGACGGCTCTAAATGTCTCGTGGAGAGCTCCCATGCGTACACAACGCTATCTCCTTACCCCCGTGTCTTCTCATAGTGGCTAAAGGGAGAAATTCCTTGAACGATATAATAATCTGCCACTATAGTCAGGACATCTCTTCGGTTGACCTGACATTTACAAAGGTCCCAAAAATCCATGCTTCAGGAATCTCCAGACTCATCTTGCAAAGTGCCTTCCAATAACTTTCAGCATGAGCTCTTGTGGTCAGGATTAGGTTCCCTGCACAACACGACAACAGCAGACCCATATGCGCAACTAGGGCTGGACCTTGTTGTCATTTGAGACTAATCTTTGTTGGATATGGCTAGAACATCCAGGACCGCAAAAAATTGCGGAGAGTTATGGGCGTGGCCCAGACCATCACGCAAACCAACCTCCACCTCCCTTCCATTGATTCCATCCACATTTCACTCTACCTCGGCAAAGCCACCAGCATAATCAAGGGACTGTCTCACCCGGGTCACTCCCTCTTCTCCCCTCTTCCATCAGGCAAGAGATGCACAAGTGCTAAGACGCATACCTATAGATTCAAGAACAGTTTCTTCTCAGCTGTTATCAGGCAACTGAGCTATCCTATCACCAGAGAGCAGTCCTGACCTATCATCTACCTGATTGGAGACCTTTGGAATATCTTCAATCAGACTTTATTGGACATTATCTTGCACTAAACGTTATTGCATTTATCCTGTATCTGTACACTGCGGGCAGCTTAATTGTAATCATCTATAGTGTTTTCGATGACTGAATAGCATACAACAACAAAAATGTCACTGTACAGATGTACTGATTTTCACTGATTTACGGGTAGCACGGGTGGCGCAGCGGTAGAGTTGCTGCCTCACAGCGCTTGCAGCTCCAGAGATCCAGGTTCAATGCCAACTACGGGTGCTGTCTGTATGGAGTTTGTACATTCTCCCCATGACCATGTGGGCTTTTTACAAGATCTTCGGTTTCCTCTCACACTCTAAAGCCGTACAGGTTTGTAGGTTAATTGGCTTAGGTTTGAATACTTGGTAAAAGTGTAAATTGTCCCTGGTGTGTGTAGGCTTGTGTTAAAGTGTGGGGATCGCTGGTCGGTGCAGACTCGATGTGCCGAAGGGCCTGTTTCCGCACTGGATCTCTAAACTAAAAAAAACAAACCTCGGTGCACATGACAATAAAAACAAATATTTAAAAAAATAATCCATTTACTTTCAGTAACACTTCTATGTGCTTCATGCGCAGAGCTATTGGATGAGTCTATTCCTATCTTTCATGTACCCCACCATGACGGACATGTCCACTGGTTGATAGTAAAAGGGATTTAACAAAGACCAGGTGGGAATCATGTTTACTAAGGCTCAGAATATCAGAACTAGTGAAATGGCAGAAGATAGGCTAGAAAATGGCAACACTCAGGTTTCCAAAACTGTGGAGAGAAAATCTGAGGCTTAGCAGCTATTGAATTCATGAGAATGTGACTGTTATTTATTAGTAAGCTATCAGGAGTGTAGGACAGGAACCCAATAACATTGAAGGTGGTTGGGGAATTCCAAGTGTGTAGGAAAGAATTGCAGGTACTGGTTTAAATTGAAGGTAGACGTAAGCTAACTACGTTCCAAGAATCTCCCTTTAATTATGGTTTAATAACAGCAAAAATACTTATACTTGAATAATGGAAAACGCATCTACGCCAACGTTTAAAATGTGGATTTCCAATATGTCGAAACGTCACATCTTGAAGAAATGAGATTCCTCCGATTGGGCAAAGTAGACCAATTCTTAAAGATTTGGTCTCCTTTTATCATCTTCTTACAAGTATATGGTGCAACATAACCTTAGAAATTAAATGGTTCAGAACCAGATGGTGGGTGGGTAAAGATATTAAACAGGAATATCTCTCCTGATATATTTTCCTTCTTTCTTTTTTTTAAAAATCTCTTTAGCTTCTTCCTTCTTCTTTCTGTCTCTCTCGCTATTCATTTCTACTCTCTTGTCTATCTATCTCTGTTTCAGGCTTTTCTTATTATATCACGAATTAGCACCATCACCATTGCCTACGACACTCTCTATTTTCTTCTTCCCATCATAGTTCTTTTATTATTAAATTAAAAATAAGAAGTTGTACAAGAACTGTAATATGTCTGTAGCATCAAGTACATATGTACCACATTATTGTATTTACTTCTAACAAAAATTAAAAAATATATATTTTTTTTTAATCGAAGGTAGACACAAAATGTTGGAGTAACTCAGCCGGACAGGCAGCATTTCTGGAGAGATGGAATGAGTGATGTTTTGGGTCGAGACCTTTCTTCAGACTGCTGTCAGGGGAGTGGGCAGAACAGCAATAAAATGTTTTAAAGAAGGAACTGCAGATGCTGGAGAATCGAGGGTTACACAAAAAGCTGGAGAAACTCAGCGGGTGCAGCAGCATCTAAGGAGTGAAGGAGATAGGCGACGTTTCGGGTCGAGACCCTTCTTCAGTGTCTGAAGAAGGGTCTCGACCCGAAACGTCGCCTATCTCCTTCACTCCTTAGATGCTGCTGCACCCGCTGAGTTTCTCCAGCTTTTTGTGTAACCCAGCAATAAAATGTAGTCAGAGACAGTAAGACTGGTGGGAGAACTGGGAAGGAGAAGGAGATGGAGAAAGAGTGAAAGCAAGGGCTACTTGAAGTTAGAGAAGTCAATGTTCATACTGCTGGGGTGTGAGCTGCCTAAGCGAAATATGAGGTGGTGTTCCTCCAATTTGTGCTGGGTCTCACTCTGACAATGGAGGAGGCCCAGGACGGAAAGGCCAGATTGGGAATGGGAGGTGTGGTATTATGGGAATGCAGTGGCCGGAGGTGACGTGGGAACCCGGGGGTGTGGCAGTTAGGGAGTTGCCGGGCAAGCACACAAGCAGGCGGCTGCTGTACAGAGTTGCTAATTAAAGATATATTCTGTTTACGTCGTGGTACGAGCTTTATTATACTAACAAACGCGACATGGTGTCAGAAAAGGGATCCTTGTAAGCAAAAAAAAGAGGAAGGGGTATCGTTTTGGTGCGAAATGGGAGACGAGCCTGCAGATATGGCGCAACCCACACCAACTGCTACGTTCACAATACAACCTCCAGAGCCATTCGATTTCACCAAGCCTCAGGAATGGGAGCGTTGGATAAGGAGATTCGACCGCTTTCGGCTTGCAAGCAATTTAAACGCGACGTCGGCAGAAAACCAGGTGAACACGTTAGTGTATTGCATGGGCGATGAAGCCGAAGATGTGCTAAAGGGGCTAACGCTAACTGCAGATGAGAGGAGGGAGTACACGGATGTCAAGGCGGGCTTTGGTGCATTTTTTGTACCTAAAAATAATGTAATCTATGAAAGTGCCAAGTTCAATCAGCGTGTGCAACTGCCAGGAGAAACGGTGGATTCCTTCATCACTGCTCTATACGGATTAGCTGAACACTGCAACTATGGACAGTTACAGAATGAGCTGATCCGCGACAGGTTAGTGGTCGGGCTGAGAGACGTCTCATTGTCAGAAAAGCTACAGCTAGACAGAGACCTAACCCTGGCAACTGCAATAACAAAAACAAGGCAGTCTGCAGAAGTTAGACGACAGTGGTCTGACTTAAGAGGAGAAAATAGCGGTGCTAGCAAGTGCTCTAATGTTGATGCTGTGCATGCTAAAAGCTACAGAAAACCCAAATTTCCCTCAAAGCCTCAGCCACAAGCACAAACACCAAGCAAAAATAGATTTAATACACGGCCTCAGCCTGGTTCAAAGGCCTGTTATAGATGTGGAAAATGCCCTCGCATGGGAAATGGGAATGCCCTGCTAAAGATGCTGTGTGTCACAACTGTGGCAAAAAGGGACATTATGGTAGACTGTGCAGAAACAGTGCAAAATCTCTCAATGCTGTAACTACAGAGGAAGAAGAGAGCTTTTTCCTGGGAGCCGTGGATGCTGGAAAAGACCCGTGGACGGTGCAGCTAGAAGTGAGAAAAAAAAAAGTGTGCTTTAAAATAGACACTGGTGCTGATGTCACCGCCATGCCAGCCGAGGTGTACCATGACATTACAGAGGGGCATGATGTGAAGCGCCTGGCAGTGTCGACACGCCCATTGTTTGGGCCAGGGGGCAATGCACTCTCTGTCCTGGGTGTAGCCAGAGAAACACTGCGCAGAGGCAAAAAGACAACCATAGAAAACATTTATGTAGTAAAAGACCTGCACACTGCACTGTTGGGAAGGCCTGCCATAGAATGGCTTCAGCTTGTGTGCAGGGTTAACGGCATCACCGTGGAATCAGTGAAACAACAATATCCGAAGCTGTGTAGCGGCTTGGGTCTTGTTCAGAGGCCATACTCAATTAAATTGAAGCCAGAGGCTGTGCCCTTCTCTCTCCACATGCCACGCAGAGTCCCTCTGCTGCTTATGGGAAAAGTGAGGAAGGAGATAGACCGTATGGAGAAGATGGGCGTAATCACCAAGATTGAGGAGCCGACTGATTGGTGTGCCGGGATGGTGGTGGTGCCGAAGAGAACAGGTGATGTTCGCATTTGTGTGGACTTCACGATGATGAATGGATCAGTATGCAGAGAAAAGTTTATCCTGCCTTCTGTCGAGCACACTCTGGGCATGCTAGCTGGCGCAACAGTATTCAGCAAATTAGATGCCAACATGGGCTTTTGGCAAGTACCATTGATGACAGAAGTGACCGGTGGCCTGGAGGGGGTACTGTGTCACATGGATGACATCCTGGTCTGGGGACAGACGCAGGAGGAGCATGATGTGCGGTTGCATGCGGTGCTAGAGAAGGCATATAAGGCCGGCATTACGCTCAACATGGACAAATGTGAGCTCACACGCCACACAGTCAGATTCCTGGGTCATGTGATTTCAGCAGATGGAGTGAAGCCAGATCCAGAGAAGACGAGAGCAGTACAAGAAATGGATGCACCCAAAAATGGCAGCGAACTCAGGAGTTTTCTGGGCATGGTCAATCAGCTGGGTCGCTTCTTGCCTAACCAGGCTGAAAAAGACAAAGTGCTACGAGACCTGCTGTCCAAGAAGAACCACTGGTACTGGGGGACAGAGCAGCAGGCCGCCTTTGATCAGTTAAAAACAGAGCTGTCATCCACACCGGTACTCACATTATACATCCCAAACAGTGCTCTAAAGATCTCTGCTGATGCTTCTTCCTCTGGCCTGGGGTCAGTCCTGCTGCAGAAAAGCAATGCCATGTGGTCACCTGTGGCATATGCGTCCAGGTCAATGACACCAACAGAGCAGCGTTATGCTCAAGTAGAGAAGGAGGCATTGGCTGCGACGTGGGCATGTGAAAGGTTCAGCTGTTTCATCCTGGGAAGACCATTCGAGCTGGAAACTGACCACAAGCCGTTGGTGAGTGTGCTGGGAGGGAAAGCTTTGGATGACCTCCCACCAAGAGTCCAAAGATTTAGGATGAGACTCATGAGGTACAACTATACAGTCAATCATGTCCCTGGCAAAAGCATGGGGACAGCCGACACCCTATCGCATGCTCCTCTGAGAGCCGCAAGAACACACACAGACACAAGCCTATTAGAGGACACCAATATCTATGTAGACTCTGTCATCAGCAACATTCCTGTCAGTGGAGATTATCTGAGCAGCCTACGTGAGCACCTGCGGGCAGACAGCACATGCTCTGCACTGATGGAGTACTGCACAGACGGCTGGCCCGACAAAAGCCAACTGCAGGGAGTGCTGAGACATTACTGGGCTGATAGAGCAGTGCTGACTGTGCACGATGAGCTGCTGCTGCGGGGCACGAGGCTCGTCATCCCATCAGCCTTACAAGGTAATGTGCTGCAGAGACTACATGAGGGACACCTGGGGGTGACAAAGTGCAGGGGCCGGGCCAAACAGACGGTATGGTGGCCAGGACTCAGCAGCCAGCTGAATGACATGGTGCTGAAATGTAGAACCTGCATCCAAGAGAGAAGGAATGTCAAAGAGCCGCTGATGCCAACGGAGATGCCAGACAGGCCTTGGCAAACCTTGGGAGCTGACCTATTCAGGATGAAAGACAAGACTTATCTACTAGTAGTAGATTATTTCTCCAGGTATGTGGAAGTTGCGCTGCTGGCACATTACCTTGCCCACAAGGTCCACAGATGTGGTGGTACACCTGAAATCCATGTTTTCTCGTCATGGAATTGGTGAAGTTCTTAAAAGTGACAATGGGCCCCAGTTCTCAGGTAGCCACTTTAAAGCCTTTGCAGCAGAGTATGGCTTTGTGCACATCACGAGCAGCCCCAGGTTTCCTCAAAGCAATGGTGAGGCGGAACGCGCTGTACAAACCGTGAAAAACCTGCTAACAAAGGCGTCAGACCCATATCTTGCATTGCTGGCGTACAGAGCAACCCCTCTACATAACGGCTATAGCCCGGCCGAGCTGTTGATGGGGCGCCGCCTCCGCACTACTGTTCCTGCCCTTCCAACCCTGTAAGAGTTAAAGTGCTGAGCAACCGGGAGATCAGATAGGTTTAGGTGGACTGAGCGGAGGTGTTCAGAGAACGTCATTTTTTAGGGAACGAGGGTTCCTTTCTTCCATATTGATGAGGCTCTCATTAGGGTCTCCTCGATATCCCGCAGCTTTGCTCTTGCTCCCCCTCACCCCATTTGTAACAAGGACAGAGTCCCCCCTTGTCCTCCCCTTCCTCCCCATCAGCCGTCGCATACAGCACATGAACCTCCGATATTTCCGACACCTCCAATGGGATCTCACTACTCACCACATCTTCCCATCTCCACCCCTTTCTGCTTTCTGCAGATACCGTTCCCTCCGCAACTCATTGGTCAACTCGTCCCTTCACACCCAAACCACCCAGGTATATTTCCCTGCAACTGCAGGAGATGCAACAATTTTACCTCCGCCCTCGACTTTGTCCAAGAACCCCAACTGTCTTTTCAGGTGAGGCAGAGGTTCACTGGCACCTCCCCCAAACTCATCTACTGTATCCACTGTTCCAGGTGCCGACTCCTATATATTGGCGAGACCAAGTGCAAGCTCGCCGATCGTTTCGCTGAACACCTCCACTCAGTCCACCTAACCTACCTGATCTGCTGGTTGCTCAGCACTTTAACTCCCCCTCCCATTCCCAACCTGACCTTTCTGTCCTGGGCCTCCTCCATTGTCAGAGTGAGGCCCAGCGCAAATTGGAGGAACAGCACCTCATATTTCGTTTGGGTAGCTTACACCCCAGCAATATGAACATTGACCTCTCTAACATCAAACAACCCTTGCTTTCCCTCCCCCTTCCCTGTTCTCCCACCAGTCAGATGGGCCTGTCACACTTAGACGATTTTTCATGCGACTGCCAGCGACTGTCAAGTTGCCGACAGTCGCCTGAAAAACCGGTGACTGGAACGGCGACTGTCAGAGTGGAACACACACAAACACACTCACATCTCTTCCTTCACCAGCCTGTTATGCAGGCGGGGGACAGGGCAAGCAGGGGGAGCGCTGTCTGAGTGAAATTCACATAGTGTAAAGCCAATGTGAACAGGAAGGTTGGCATTGTAATGAAGATGGTGAAAGCACAATGTTCGTGAAGGGTCACTTAAGACCTTTAAAAGAGGGTGGAGGGGGGGGGAGAGCGGGGAGAAGAGGATACGGGGATAAGGGGGGAGAAAGGGGGACAAGGGGGAGAAGGGGGGAGAAGGAGTGGAGATAACTTTTAAGAAGCCAGAGATATACGGTTGTGAAGCTCGGCGGACATTAACATTACCGGTCAGTTATCCTTGGTTCTGAAAACTACTGCTTACATTTTTTTCCCAATGAGCCAATGAAATTCACCGGTCAGCCCGGCTACAACCTATGAAAATCTTCGATCTCCTGGCAACTCACTAGAACCTCCTGGTGACCCACCTATGGCAAGAGAAGTCTCGCTACTCTCTGAGCGGCGATCAGAATGTCCCACCGCAGTGTTAATTAAAGGATGCATCAGGGTCCATAATGAGGCCACGACTAGTTCCCAGAATGCGGGAACTGCTCACGACCATGAAGGCGACTTCCCGGCAACCACTGGTGAACGTGTGGTGACCATGTGGCGACCACATAATCTTCTGCACTCACATAAAAAGTTGCCTAACTAATGGACAGGCCCATTACTGTCTCTGATTACATGTTATCTTTGTACCACCCACTCCCCTGACATCAGTCTGAAGAAGGGTCTCAACCCAAAACTGATCATTTATTGTATTTATTTGGTGTGCTGTTAAAATTAATGTACCTGTAAAGCTGCAGCAAAGAAAAATGTAATTGTTCCGGTCCCAATCATATGACATTCAAACACTCTTGACTCTTCTAATCAGTTTTGATGCAGTTTTGATGTATCAAATCATGAGAGGAATAAATCGAGTAGATGCACAAAGTCTCGTGCCCAGAGTAGGTGAACTGAGGACCAGAGGACATAGATGTAAGGTGGAGGGGAAAAGATTTAATGGGAATCTGAGGGGTAACTTTTTAACACAAAGGGTGGTTGGTGGGTGGACGGAACAAGTTGCCAGAGGAGAGGTAGTTGAGGCTGGGACTATCCGAACATTTTAGAAACAGTTAGACAGGTACATGGATCGGAGTGGTTTGGAGGGATATAGACCAAATGCAGGCGGGTGAGACTAGTGTATTTTGGACATGTTGGCCGGAGTGGGCAAGTTGTGCCAAAGGGCCTGTTTTCACACTGTATCACTGTATGACTCTATCCCTTTCCAAGAGAGTCAAGAGTCAAGACTGTTTAATTATCATATGTACCAAACGAATTTGCAATGTCAGCGCAAGTCTTTACAATTGAATGAATGAATGAATAATTTTATTGACCAAGTATTCACATACAAGGAATTTGCCTTGGTGCTCCACCTGCAAGTGACAACATGACATACAGTGACAATTAGGAATGACACATAAAACATTGAAATGTTCATACCATTGAGTTGTACACTACCCATGTGGATTATAAAGTGTTTGTGTTCCTCTAGTTTGCATTGGGCCTTACCCTAGCAGTGGAGAAGGCTGAGGATGGACAGAGGATGGTGAGTGGGAAGGGGAATTGACATCTCATGCCACTGGGAGCTCGGGCTGGCCATTGCAGACAGAGCAAAAGGGCTCTGCCAATTGCACTTTGTCTCGATGATATCGACGAGGCCACATCGGAAGCAGGGAATGCATTTGATAAAGTTGGAAGAAGCACACATGAAACTATATATTATTTAGTTTCCTCGCAAATAGCCTTGTGCACAACAATGTTATAATCTTTTTCCTCATAATGTTCAAGTGCAGGTTTATAAGGTAATCCTGTTTTAATTACATTTCCCATTATGCAGTTAATTTCATGTTAAGTTTCCCTCATGATCATTTTTGATCACTCAGACACAGCCTGCCGTAAGGGCAGTGCTTCAGTTTATGACATTGTGATCATGTTCAAGTGGACCACGTCTGCTCTGAGTGAAATTGTCCCACCACAATGTTAATTAAAGGATGCATCAGGGTCCATTCAAAGACCAAGGCATTATTGCCAGATCATGATTCGGATCAGTATTTGAACATTTCACTGTTGATTGATAGAAAACGTGAATATGAATTAAGATGGAAAATCATCTCCTGAACAGATGATGTTTGTATTGGGTTGGGGAGTGGTGGGGAAACAGCGGTTAGAAAAGTAATTAATTTTACTGATGCTGATAAAGCTTTGATCACAGAGCAGATGAAAGTGATTGAAAGTCAGCACTGGACCATCAAAGGTTGAGCAAACAAACTGCTAATGATTTTTTTATCGTCAGCTTGAGGAAGCTTGTAAAAATAATCTATGAACTCACATCTTAGGTGCCTCAGATTATTCACATCCCAAGATAAAATAACCTCATTCAAGACCACAGTTTAAATAAAAATTGGATGGATTATTTTTTCTACAAACTAGGTCATGAATCTTAAATTAATACATTAAAATAAGTTAGGTATTGATGGTGTAGTTGAAAGTACCCTCCCAGATAATGTTGAAAATCTATCTAAATGTCTCCATTATCAAAACTCATTGACAGAGAGATTACAATCTGTAAATTGCATATTTGGTACTGGTTTCATTAAATTGCAACGTTACAAGCATTGCTGTGAACATAATAATGAGATTACAACAATCCAGGCCTTCTCGTCATTAGCAAACCTGTAATAAAATGTACACTGTGCAGGCTTCCTCTTTAGATTGTAAAGGCATTTAATATAATACATATATCCATAGCTAAACTATATAATTTAATTAATTGAATGGGAAATTAAATCAATTAATATCATTCCTCTGTTTCTAATGTGGAGAAAGACATGAAAACTAGTGAACTCAGGAAAGACAATGGGAATATCTTGAGGATAGTTCGCATTATAGTAGAGAAGGTGTAAAACATGCAAAGGTAGGTACATTTCCAGGATCTGATTCGGTATATTCCAAGAATATTGGGCAGCTAGAGAAGAACTTGTGGGAGCCCTGGCTGAGATAAATACATCATTGTTCACCATGGATGAGGTCCCAGAAGACTGGAAATTGGCTAATGTTGTGCTTTTTTTTTTAAGAAGGCTGCAAAGAAAAATCTGGGAACTACAGACTGGTAAGCTTGATATCTGTGGCAAATACGTTACTGGAGGGGATTCTGAGGGATAAGACATTTATGTACTTGGAAACTCAGGGTCTGATTAGAGATAGCCAGCATGGTTTTGTGCGTTGGAGATCGTGTTTCACAAATTTGTGTTTTTGAAGAAGTAACCAAGAAGGCAGATGAAGGTAGACACAGACTTTGATCAGGATCCACATGATTGAGTTGATGCAAAGTGCTGGAGTAACTCAGCGGGTCACGCAACTTCACTGGATATAAAGGATGGGCGACATTTCGGGTCGGGACCCTTCTTCAGACGCATTCTTTTTCTCCATAGATTCTGCCTGATCTGCTGAGTTACTCCAGCATCTATGTCTATCTTTGGAATAAATCATCATCTGCAGTTCTTTGTTTCCATATGATAGGTTATTCTAAAAAGGTAGATTATATGGGATCCAGGGATAACTCGCTAACGGATAGATACAGTGCATATTAATGATTTGGACCAGGGAATTGAATGCAACATCTCCAAGTTTGCGGATGACACGAAGCTGGGGGGCAGTGTTAACTGTGAGGAGGATGCTGGGAGGCTGCAGGTGACTTGGATAGGCTGGGTGAGTGGGCAAATGCATGGCAAATGCAGTATAATGTGGATAAATGTGAGGTTATCCACTTTGGTGGCAAAAACAGGAAAGTAGACTATTATCTGATTGGTGGCCGTTTAGGAAAAAGGGTGATGAAACGAGACCTGGGTGTCATGGTATGCCAGTCATTGAAAGTAGGCATGCAGGTGCAGCAGGCAGTGAAGAAAGTGAATGATGTGTTAGCATTCATAGCAAAAGGATTTGAGTATAGGAGCAGGGAGGTTCTACTGCAGTTATACAGGGTCTTGGTGAGGCCACACCTGGAATATTGCGTATAGTTTTGGTCTCCAAATCTGAGGAAAGACATTCTTGCCATAGAGGGAGTACAGAGAAGGTTCACCAGACTGATTCCTGGGATGTCAGGACTTTCATATGAAGAAAGACTGGTAGACTCAGCTTGTACTCGCTAGAATTTAGAAAATTGAGGGGGGATCTTATAGAAACTTACAAAAGTCTTAAGGGGTTGGACAGGCTAGATGCAGGAAGATTGTTCCCGATGTTGGGGAAGTCCAGGACAAGGGGTCACAGTTTACAGATAGGGGGGAAATCTTTTGGGAGCGAGATGAGAAAAACATTTTTTCACACAGAGAGTAGTGTATCTCTGGAATTCTCTGCCACCGAAGGTAATTTCTGGTCTCCAAATCTGAGGAAGGACATTATTGCCATAGAGGGAGTGCAGAGAAGGTTCACCAGACTGATTCCTGGGATGTCAGGACTGTCTTATGAACAAAGACTGCACAGACTCGGTTTATACTCTCTAGAAATTAGGAGATTGAGAGGGGATCTTATAGAAACTGACAAAATTCTTAAGGGGTTGGACAGGCTAGATGCAGGAAGATTGTTCCCGATGTTGGGGAGGTCCAGGACAAGGGGTCACAGCTTAAGGATAAGGGGGAAATCCTTTAGGACCGAGTTGAGAAGGACTTTTTTCAAACAGAGAGTGGTGGGTCTCTGGAACTCTCTGCCACAGAGGGTAGTTGATGCCAGTTCATTGGCTATATTTAAGAGGGAGTTAGATGTGGCCCTTGTGGCTAAGGGGATCAGAGGGTATGGAGAGAAGGCAGGTACGGGATACTGAGTTGAATGATCAGCCATGATCATATTGAATGGCGATGCAGGCTCGAAGGGCCGAATGGCCTACTCCTGCACCTAATTTCTATGTTTCTATGTTTCTATGTAATTGAGGCCAATTCATTGGCTATATTTAAGAGGGAGTTAGATGTGGCCCTTGTGGCTAAAGGGATCACGGGGTATGGAGAGAAGGCAGGTACGGGATACTGAGTTGGATGATCAGCCATGATCATATTGAATGGCGGTGCAGGCTCGAAGGGCTGAATGGCCTACTCCTGCACCTATTTTCTATGTTTCTATGTTTCTATTCAGAAAGTATTCAGACCCCTTCACTTTTTCCACATTTTGTTATGTTACAGCCTTATCTTAAAATAGATTAAATTCACTTTTTTAAATCAACAATCTACACATAACACCCCAGAATGAAGAAGCAAAAACAGGTGTTTGGAAATTTTTGCAAGATAATTAAAAATAAATAACTGAAATATAACATTTACATAAGTATTCAGGCCCTTTGCTGTGACACTCAAAATTGAGCTTCGGTTCATCCTGTTTCCATTGATTATCCTTGAGATGTTTCTATAACTTGAATGGAGTCTACCATTGGTAAATTAAATTGATTTGGAAAGGCACACACAGTTGACAGTGCATGTCAGAGTAAAGACCAAGCCATGAAGACGAAGGAATTGTCCGTAGACCTCCAAGGATTGTGTGAGTCACAGATCTGGGGAAGGGGATAAAACAATTTCTGCAGCATTTCAGGTCCCGAAGAGCACAGTGTCCTCCATCATTCTTAAATGAAAGAACTTTGCAACCACCAGCACTTCATAGAGCTGGTCGCCCGGCCAAACAGAGCAGTCGGGGGAGAAGGGCCTTGGTCAGGAAGGTGACCAAGAACCCGATGATCACACTGACAGAGCTCCAGATTTCCTCTGGAGATGGGAGAACCTTCCAGAAGGACAACTATATCTGCAGCACTCCACCAATAATGCCTTTATGGTAGAGTGGCCAGACGAAGCCACTCCTCAGTAAAGGGCACATGACAACCCGCTTGGAGTTTGCCAAAAGGCACCTAAAGGACTCTCAGACCATGAGAAACAAGATTATCCGGTCTGATGAAATCAAGATTGAACTCTTTGGCCTGAATGCCAAGCGTCACTTCTGTAGGAAACCAGGCACTGCTCATCACCTGGCCAATACCATACCTATGGTGAAGCATAGTGGTGGCAGCATCATGCTGTGGGGATGTTTTTCAGCAGCAGGAACTTGGAGACTAGTCAGGAACGAGGGTGAATGGAGCAAAGTGCAGAGATCCTTGATGAAATCCTGCTCCAGAGCATTCTGGACCTCAAACTGGGGCGGAGAAGAATGGGAGAAATTACCCAAATACAGATGTGCCAAGCTTGAAGACTTGAGGCTATAATCACTGCCATAGGTGCCTCAACAAAGTACTGAGTAAAGGGTCTGAATTCTTATGTACATGTGATATTTCAGTTATTTATTTTTAATTACTTTGGAAAAATTTCTAAACATCTGTTTTCGCTTTTTTCTTATGGGGTATTGTGCGTCGATTGATGATTACAATTTTTTAAAATCCATTTTAGAATAAGGCTGTAACGCAGGGGTCAGCAATCTGCCAAGGGGCTGGGACATATGTCTGTGAGCAGATGGCTGGCCACATCTACCACGTGTACACATGATCGCGCCCCCATCCCGCCCCGGATCATAGGCATCAAATCATGTGTTCACATAAATCACGCCCCTTCGAAGACGTCACCCGGAGTACTGAGCTCAAATATCATACTCACTCGTCCCCAGCCTACTGACAACCCCGACCCCGATAGTGAAGCCCAGACTCAGAAGGTGCGCGGCCGTGCCGGCGGCTTTGCGCAGGAAGCGGTACAGCCAAATCACCTTCCAGGTACCGGAGGTAGACAAAAAATGCTTGTGAAACGCACTCCAGCATTTTTTTCTACCATTGATTTTTCCAGCATCTGCAGTTCTTTCTTAAACATTCCAGGTACTGAAAATGACGGAAGTCTGCGGGCCGGATGATTGAGGAAAAAAAAACGCCTGCGGGCCGGATGATTTGGAGTTATGGGCCAGATTTGGCTCGAGGGTCGTAGGTTGCCGAACCCTGCTGTAATGTAACAAAATGTGGAAAAACTGAAGGGGTCTGACTACTTTCTGAATGCACTGTAATTGGCTTCATGATAGGTAACAGAAAGTGATGGTGGAAGGATATTTTTCAGATTGGAGGCTTGTGACTACTGGTGTGCCTCAGGGATTAGGCCTGGAGCCCATTGTTGTCTTCTTCTTGCATATGGCGTGCACAGCCTAAAGTTGTAGGACAACTTGTTCTATTTGATCTTACTTGATTGTGCACGCCAGATTGATTGCATTCATCGAAACAGGGCGGACCACGTGAAGGTTGCAATCTCCCACCTCAACCGATTGTTGTATGTCATCTATATCAATGATTTAGACAAGAATGTGTAAGGCATGGTGAGTAAATTTGCAAATGATACAAATACAGTGAAGAAGTTAATCAGGAATTGCAGCAGAATTGTGATTAGATGGGGAAGTGGTCCGGGTAATGAGAAATATGAACCTCAATTCAAAGTAAATATAAGGTGTTGCATACTGGAAATGCAAACCAAGATATGACTTGCACAATGAACAATAGAAGCTAGGAGAATGTTGAAGAATAGAAGAATCTAGAGATACAAGTAAATTATCCACTGAAGGTGGCATCACAGGAGGACAGGGTGGTGAAGAAGGCTTTTGGCATGCTGGCTTTCATCAATCAAGAAAATGAGGGTGGATGTTTGGATCTTATATCACAATTGTGCAAGACATTGGTGGAGTCAGCCTTGGAATATTGTGTTCAATTTTGGTTACCCTGTTATAGGAAAAATTCCATTAAGCTCGAAGGAGTGCAGAAAAGACCCACAAGGGTGTTGCAGGACTCAAGGGCCCGAGGAAGGGCAAGTTGTGCCTTTATTTCTTAGAGCATAGGAGCTTGAGTGGTGATCTTAACAAAGTGCTTATGGAGCAACCGTTATCGACCAAGAGAACATTTAAATAATCTACTCTATAATGCATCTTTGCCTGGACTATAATGGTCTGGGTACCTTGTAAAGCTGACAATGTATTGTGTTATTGTTTATCTATATTACTAAAAGTAAGATCTTGACCACTTCCTGTTTTTCTGTTTCATGATTTTAGAAAAAATGCCACTTACGGCTGTGATTTTTGGCCAGCTTACTTAGAGTTCCCCTCCGCTGTGCAGGATAAGAGGATTTTTCCCATTGAGGAAACATAAAAGAGTTATTAATGTTTTAAAAATGTTGATATTCTCTCTGCTGCCCCTGCTGGTGGGGGGGGGGGGGGGGGGGGGACTATAACACCCGGAGGTGTTGTGGCTCAGTCAGTCTCTGCAAGATGGGGGAAGTGAGAGGGTCACGTCTGTCAGTCTGAGCTCTTAATAACTCGGAACACACTAAACTGTCAGTGTGGTTTTACTGACCTTAATGTGGTTTGAAAATGAAAATGTGGTTAGTTTGAAGTAAACGCACTGCAAATGGTTGGTGGGGGTTTGGGTTGAAGAAAAAGCACTGTAAATGGTTGGGTGGGGTTTTGGGTTGAAGTAAAAGCACTGCGAATGGTTGGGTGGGGTTTTGGGGCTGAAGTAAAAGAACTGCGAATGGTTGGGTTGGGATTTTGTGTTGAAGTAAAAGCACTGCAAATGGTTGGGTTGGGATTTTGGGTTGAAGAAAAAGCACTGCAAATGGTTGGGTGGGGTATTGGATTGAATTAAAAGCACTGCAAATGCTTTGGTGGGGCTTTGGGTTGAAGTAAAAGCACTGCAAATGGTTTGGTTTGGATTTTGGGTTGAAGAGAAAGCACTGCAAATGGATGGGTGTGATTTTGGGTTGAGGAAAAAGCACTGCAAATGGTTGGGTGGGGGTTTGGGTTGAAGAAAAAGCACTGCAAATGGTGGGGTTGGGGTTTTGGGTTGAAGTAAAAGCACTGCAAGTAGCTGGGTTGGGGTATTGGGGTGAAGTAAAATCACTGCAAATGGTTGAATGGGGGGGGGTGGGTTGAAGTAAAAGCACTGCAAATGGTTGGGTTTGAATTTTGGGTTGAAGTAAAAGCACTGCAAATGGTTGGGTTGTGGTTTTGGGTTGAAGTAAAAGCACTGCAAATGGTTGGGTTGGGGTTCTGGGTTGAAGTAAAAGCACTGCAAATGGTTGGGTTGTGGTTTTGGGTTGAAGTAAAAGCACTGCAAATGGTTGATGAGGGTTTTGGCTTGAAGTAAAATCATTGCAAATGGTTGTTGTGGGTTTTGCATTGAAGTAAAAGCACTGCAAATTGTTGGTGGTCTAAAGTTGACACCTTCCTGTTTGCACTGTATATTGATTTTAGATAAAATGTTACCACTTAAGGCTGTGATTTTTGGCCATCTTACTCAGTGCCCTTCCGCTCATTGGGTGCAGAGGATTCTTCTCATCAATGAAAAATAAAAGTGTTACTAGTGTTTAAAAAATGTTGAGAATCTCTCTCCTGTCAATCACGCCATGAAGGCCACACCTTTTCCGGTGGGAAGGGGGAGGGATTATAAAACTCGGAAGTGTGGCTGTGGCTCAGTCCCTGCATGATGGGTAAGGGAGAGGCCATGACTTTGTCCGAGCTGTGAATCAACTGAACACACTGAATGTCTACTGAAATGTGAGTGTGGTGTTTTATGGGGTTTTATGGTGGTTTCACCCTGCTTAAAATGGGATGAAACTGCATTTGAATGTGGTGGCCTTGCACCCAGCATGAAATGGTATAAAAATGCATTTGAATGTGGTGGCCATGCACCCTGCATGAAATGGTATGAAACTGCATTTGAATTTGGTGGTTTTGCACCCTGATTGAGGGATGCAAGCCGAAGCCTCTACGTGGCACATCCCGGGCAATGCTGATGACAGGAACTGTACCACAGTGACTGACTGAAGTAGCCAAATCTGCAACCACCGACCGTCAACCGTCACTGACCGATCGGAAAGACATGATATAGAAGATGGCCAGACAAGAGGAAGGAGAACCCTGCTTGAAATGGTATGAAACTGCACTTGAATTTGGTGGCCTTGCACCCTGCTTGAAGTGGTGGGAAACTGCACTTGAATTCAGTGGCCTTGCACCCTGCTTGAAGTGGTAAGAAACTGCACTTGAATTTGGTGGCCTTGCACCCTGCTTGAAATGGTAGGAAAATGGATTTGAATTTGGTGACCTTGCACCCTGCTTGAAATGGAATTTCAAGGAATAGCTGTGAGTCAACTGCCAGCCCACCAGCCGTGAGTGAGCTGCCAGCACATCAGGCTTGAGGGACTGAGCTGCCACCCCATTTGACCCACAATGTCCATACTAGCCCTCTGGATACCAGTCCCTTCAGGCCAGAACACCCATACGAGCGCTCCAGAAATCCCCCCACCCGCAAAAGCCACCAATATTGGAATTGGTGGAGAAGTGGAATATTATGTTGGCGGACCAGTCCTCCCGTGTGAACATGGGACCCAACGGGTCCCACTCAGTCTAGTTGTGTATATATTTATTGCATTTTTGAGTGATTATGCCTGCAACGCTGCAGCCAGTAAGATTTTTATTGTTCCATTATGACAATTAAACACTCTTGACTCTTTACATAAACGTTCAGTATCTCTTGGATTTGGAGCCTACCTTTTTAAAAGTTAATTATTCTATTCTATTTATAGAAATATCCTGCAGGCAATATGTCACTTGGAAGAAAATTGAATCAGAAATAATTGGGTTGTTAGGTGGCTTCATAGAACAACCCGTCTCCGCAAAGATAAAAATAAAAATTAAAGAATGATGAAGAAAAAGTGCTCCAAGTAAACAACTGGTGCATCAAAATTTTTGTAAGGTCCCACATTTGAGAAATGGAACAATAGTATTTTTCCATGCTTTCACATGTGCGTTGAATATTGTGTACACGTACAGTATAATATGCGGCAATAAAACAATGTCAATCTTTGAATTAACAATGAAGGGGAGAATATCAGAAGTCGTCAAGCATTAGTATATCTGTAGCTGAATGAGATATTCAACATGTGAGAGCCATGAATAGTTATGCTTGCTCGTTAGATATCCACTAAAATAAGTTCACTTAGACTGGTTATGCTCCTGACACGTGTTCTGTCAATAATTGTCAAACGATCTCCATTGCACTAAAATATTTACATTCACATTGCCCCAATTTTTTTCAGATTCAGTTTATACATCACGGTGCAGGCAAATGTTTTGTTCACATGAAGCGCACAGGGTAAACAGTATACATACAGTAATGATCAATCCAATCATAAAAACAACGATGACTGCAACAAATTAATGGTGCAACCTAAAGTAGTGCAAAAAAAATTATTGTACCATAATAGAATAAACGACTGAAGTAGAGATAAGAGTAAGAAATAAAGGGCCTGTCCCACCAGCATGCGACTGCATGCAGCGAGCGAGACCTAACGTGGTCGCTTGAGCCACACGGCCTCACGGGGCCGGTCCCACTTTGATCGCCGGAGCCGTATGGAGTTGTGCGGGGCTGGTCCCGACATCGCGCGGGGCTCCGAAAAACTGACACTGTTCAAAATCCCGTGCAGCAACGGCCGACAGGCCCACAGCCGCATTGAGGCCATACACAACGTCTCGACGTCGTACGCAGCGTCATGATGCTGTATGTAGCATCTGGACGCCGTACGCAGCGTCTTGATGGCGTATGCTTAGCACGTGGCGTTGCGCGATGACGTCACCGCCCGGCGTGCCGTTGCGTGATGACGTCACCGCCCGACGCCGTGCGACGTCCAAATTCACTCGGCCCGCCTCCTGCCCAGCTGATTGGTGAGTATGATGTCGAGACCAGCTCCGCACAAATCCATACGGTTCCGCGGTTCGAGGTGGAACCGGCCCCGTGAGGCCGTACGCCTCAAGCCACCACGTTTGTTCGCGCTCGCCACATGCAGTTGCATGCTGGTGGGACAGGCGCTTAAGCAGCACCTCCAGGAAGGGTGTGTAAAAGACTTGATTGGTTCATTTTAGTTTAGAGATACAGCGGGAAACAGGCCCTTCAACCCACTTAGTCTGTGCCGACCAGCGATCTCCGCATATTAACACTATCCAACACACACTAGGGACAATTAACATCTATACAAAGCCAATTAATCTACAAACCTGTGCATCATTAGAGCATGGGAGGAAACTAAAGATCTCGGAGAAATTCCACACAGGTCACATGGAGAAACTCACTACAGGCAAACACCCATAGTCAATCATATAACATATAACATATAACAATTACAGCGTGGAAACAGGCCCTCTCGGCCCTTCCAGTCCGTGCTGAACATTTATTTTCCCCTAATCCCATCTACCTGCACTCAGACCATACCCCTCCGTTCCCGTCCATATATCTATCCACTTTACTTTTAAATGTTAAAATCATTTCACCACGTCTGCTGGAAACTCATTCCACACAGCCACCACTCTCTGAGTAAAGAAGTTCCCCCTCATGTTACCCCTAAACTTTGTCCCTTAATTCTCATGTCATGGCCTCTTGTTTGAATCTTCCCTACCCTCAATGGGAAAAGCTTATCCACGTCAACTCTGTCTATCCCTTTCATCATTTTAAAGACCTCAATGAAGTTCCCCCTTAACCTTCTGCGCTCCAAAGAATAAAGACCTAACTTGTTCAACCTTTCTCTGTAACTTAGTTGCTGGAACCCAGGCAACATTCTAGTAAATCTCCTCTGTACTCTCTCTATTTTGTTGACATCCTTCCTATAATTAGGCGACCAAAATTGTACACCATATTCCAGAATTGGTCTCACCAATGCCTTGTATAATTTTAACATTACTTCCCTACTCCTATATTCAATCCTCTGATTTATAAAGGCCAGCACACCAAAAGCTTTCTTTACCACCCTATCTACATGCGATTCCACCTTCAGGGAACTATGCACAGTTATTCCTAGATCCCTCTGTTCCACAGCATTCCTCAATTCCCTACCATTTACCATGTACGTCCTATTTTGATTTGTCCTGCCAAGATGTAGCACCTCACACTTATCAGCATTAAACTCCATCTGCCATCTTTCAGCCCACTCTTCCAAATGGCACAAATCTCTCTGCAGACTTTGAAAATCTACTTCATTATCCACAACACCACTTATCTTAGTATCATCTGCATACTTACTTATCCAATTTACCACCCCATCATCCAGATCATTGATGTACATGACAAACAACAGTGGACCCAACACAGATCCCTGAGGCATTGATGTACATTACTCTCTGGCATCTCCCATTCAGCCACTGTTGAATCCATCTTGCTACTCCGCCATTAACACCCAAAGATTGAACCTTCTTAACTAACCTTCCATGGGGAACCTTGTCAAAGGCCTTACTGAAATCCATATAGACAACATCAACTGCTTTACCCTCATCAATTTCCCTAGTAACCTCTTCAAAAAATTCAAGAAGGTTTGTCAAACATGACCTTCCGGCACAAATCCATGTTGACTGTTCCTGATCAGACCCTGTTTATCCAGATGCTTATATATATTATCTCTAAGTATCCTTTCCATTAATTTGCCCACCACTGAAGTCAAACTAACAGGTCTATAATTGCTAGGTTTATTCTTTGAACCCTTTTTAAACAATGGAACAACATGCGCAGTACACCAATCCTCCGGCACTATTCCCGTTTCTAATGACATTTGAAATATTTCTGTCATAGCCCCTGCTATTTCTACACTAACTTCCCTCAATGTCCTAGGGAATATCCTGTCAGGACCTGGAGACTTATCCACTTTTATATTTTTCAAAAGTGTCAGTACTTCCTCCTCTTTGAATCTCATACTTTCCATAGCTACTCTACTTTTTTCCCTTACTTCACAGAATTCAATATCCCTCTCCTTGGTGAATACCGAAGAAAAGAAATTGTTCAAATATCTCCCCCATCTCTTTTGGCTTTGCAGATAGCTGTTCATTCTGGCTCTCTAATGGTCCAATTGTATCCCTCGTTATCCTTTTGCTATTAATATAGCTGTAGAAACCCTTTGAATTTACTTTCACCTTTCTTGCCAAAGCAGCCTCATATCTTCTTTTAGCTTTTCTAATTTCTTTCTTAAGATTACTTTATACTCTTTATACTCCTCTAACACCTCATTTACTCCATGCCTCCTATAATTATTGTAGATATCTCTCTTTTTTTGAACCAAGTGTCCTATTTCCCTTGAAAACCATGGTTCTTTCCAATTTTTACTATTTCCTTTCAACCGAACAGGGACATAAAGATTCTGTACTCTTACAATTTCCCCTTTAAATGTCCTCCATTTCTCTTCTACATCCTTCCCATAAAACAAAATATCCCAATTAACTCCTTTTAAATCAATTACACATTCCCTCAAAGTTAGCCTTTCTCCAATCAAAAATCTCAACCCTAGGTCCAGTTCTGACTCTCTCCATAATTATATTGAAACTAATGGTATTGCGATCACTGGTCCCGAAGTGCTCACCAACGCATACCTCCGTCACCTGACCTGCTTCATTTCCTAACAGGAGGTCCAGCACTGCCCCTTCTCTGGTCGATACCTCTATGTATTGCTGCAAAAAAAAAAAATCGTAGTAGGATTGAACCTGGGTCTCTGGCGCTGTAAGACAGCAACTCTACAGCTGCACCACTGTTCAGGAGTCTGACAGCTTTATAATGTCCAATAGAATAGGGTATCTTATTCCTTCTGATTTTAATTATTTGAGATGACTTACTTTTACTTAGATTCAATTAGAATATTTAATCTTTTCTGTCTTGCATTACGTTCTGAACATGAGTTTACCTTCCATTAAATATTCTAACTTGCACTTCCTTCTCAACTCTCTGTGGCTCAGTGAGGTTTATTTAGTTTGTTGAGTACCTGCTCACATACAGTAGATCCAGATCCTCTGTGGAAAATGCCTCACCATGTTTGATTCAGACGATGATGAGTTTATACATCTGACAAACCTGTGGAATAGAGTTTGATTTGTTCACCCTTTGTCCACAATGCCTGGACCACAGCAATTTATCGAGACTCAAATGAATTCAAATTAAACATAAATCAGCAGAAATATCTGTCTAAAAACGAAGAAATAATAAGCTCTTAGTGTACTACCAATAAAGCACTAAAAATATTGCTTCTTGTAAAAGTTTCATTTTTTTAAGGTGTTGCCCAGAACTATATTTATTCTTGACTAGAAATTCGATGTTTGGGAACTGGACATTGAGAGAGTTTCCTTTCTGAGTCATCATCATCCCTTTAAAGATCAATCTTCAGGAATCAAAATCCAACAGCCAGTATGTCTATAATGAAAAAAAACCTGTAAGATCTTTTAGAAAAGGTATTTTCTTTGACTGGATAGCACGCAACAAAAAGCTTTAACAATAATAAACTAAACTAAACTTAGCAAAACTGAAAAAGTTGCATAATATAATTAAAACAAGAAAATGGTTTTCTAAGAAAATACGTTCTTTGAATATTTGAAAGAACTTTGGTTATTACTATGACGTAAAATAAAGCAATGGAGATATAGTGAAGGATCCACACAGCCCAATGCTGCCTGTTACAGAAAGGATATAATGATGCCAGACATCTTGGTGAGATAAATTGACGACTTCCTAAAGATGGATGGTACTGCTCCATGCAGAGACTGATTCTGGAGATCACTGAGGTAATACCTAATTAGAAACCAATGAATTGGCAATGTACTGTAAGATACTAAGATCTACTCTGGCTGCGATGCGCCGGCACCAGCAGGACCTCGCTTTGACTCTCCCGAACCTTCGGGCCTCACTCACCCAGACTTGCAATGGAGCAAAAAAAGAGTCTGAAGAAGGGTATTGGCCTGAAAAGTTGCCTATTTCCTTCGCTCCATAGATGCGGCTGCACCCGCTGAGTTTCTCCAGCACTTTTGTCTACCTTCGATTTTCCAACATCGGCAGTTCCTTCTTAAATACTGTCAGGTTTCTCCCTTAATGGTTTTGTTGGAATGGAAAGTGGGGAACAGCCATTTCTGCAGGCTGTTGTTTCCAGAAAAAATAGATTTGACTGTAAATCATAAGCAATAAATAAACATAGCTGATTTCAAAATATTTAATTACACTCTTAAATGCTTAAGCATTTATACAATGGGAAAGAGCAGGAATTAAAACCTTGGGAGATTTGTATGAAATGGGAATATTATTACCATTTAAAAAATTACAACTAAAATACAATTTGGGAAACAATCAGTATTTTAAATATTTCCAAATATGTGACTATCTGAAAAAATATGCACAAGAATATCACTATATGCCATCAGATTTACTGGATGAAGTAATGAATACAAAGGCTAAATCAGCAAACCTAATATCATCTATATATAATATTATTCTAAATTCAGAAATACCAACAACAGAAGGCATCAGAAGAGACTGGGAAAAAGAATTAAGTATAAAAATTTCCAAAGAAAGGTGGGAAGAACATTTATTAAATGTGCATAAATGTTCAATTAACGTAAGATGCACTTTAATACAATTTAAAGTCTTACACAGATTATACTATTCAAAAACTAAAATAAGTAAACTTTTTCCCAACGTCTCACCTATTTGTGATAAATGTCAATGTCAAGAAGCTACTATAGCGCATTCATTTGTCTTTTGTACAAAAATTCAAAGATTTTGGACCGACATTTTTGAAATCTTCACTAAATTATTTAAAATAAAACTGGCTCCAAAGGCAGATTGGATTATCTTTGGAACAACGGAAGGTAGCCCTGAATTAAATGTGTTTCAAAATAATCTATTTGAATACGGCTTAATAACAGGAAAAAAGCTAATCTTAAAATTCTGTAAAAATGCTCCTATACAAACAGCTAATATGTGGATTTCACCTATGTTTGAAACACTACATCTGGAAGATATGAGACTCCGCCTGGCAGGAAAATCAGACCGTTTCTATAAAACGTGGTCTGCATTTATAGATCTACTATAAGGATAAGGTGCAAGAGTACCTCAAAAAAGTACCGGCGTCGGGTCTTGGTAAAGGGGGATGAAAAACTGTCGAGTTGGTAGATTCCTTTTGCGCGATGTTTATAATATGGTAACTGGCTTTTCCTTTTTCATTCTCTCTCCTTTTTTTTCTCTCTAGGGTCTATCTCTTAATCTAATTTCTCTAACTCTTCGACCAAGGGTTCCCTTTTCCTTTGGCACGCTTCTTCACTTTCACAACTCTTTTTCACTTTCTCTACTTTCTCTGTTTCTAATTCTTGTTTTTTTCTAAAGCCTTAAAAAATTAAGAGGTACAATGAATGTAATAATATACATGGGATGTACACTGATGTAACTTACTGTACCTCTAATAATTTTTTTTTTTTTTAAAGCAAAAAAAAAGCTTAAGTTTCCAGGAGAGGAAAATCAAACACAGGCGATCAAAGAAGTTTGCACAAATAGCACCACCGATTTGTGTAATCTCCAAACTTAGATATTCAATCCTGCACAAAGCCCGAGGTAGAATTGATTTTGTAATATGTAAGGGAGGTCAAACACACACACACACGCACGCACGCACGCACGCACGCACACACACACACACACACACACACACGCACCCCATACACACACACACACACCTTTTTGCCACAATTTCCTGCCATTATCAAGGGGATGCAAATCATGGAGGAAGCAATTTGGGGGCCTGAATAGGTATCTGGAGGTGGAGGGATAGTAGGGATGGGGATGGTGTGGGAGTGGGATAGAAGGGGAGGAGGAGGGGAATAGGTAGTGATGGGATGTATTGTCCAACTCTGAAGGTAAAGGGGGCTGTGGACATGGCAGTCGAGTCCAGTTCCATTTGACAATGGCTGCGAGTGGTGAGGCACATTAATAATAGGGTGATCAATAACAATGAAAATTTACCTGCAAGGAGATGTACACCTTGGACTCCTTGGTGGTATCCGAAATCAGGCCAGCACTTTGAAATTCCACCAATACAGAGCTTTAATTAAGATTTGCTTTAGTTCTTTAGATCAGTGCTTCTAAAACTATTTCAGTGTCACTCACCCTTGAGTCTTTATCACAAAATTTCATTCACCCTCGACTAAATGTTCTTATGTTTTTTGGGTAATTTTCATCTTATTCTCTCTTGTGTATAATTTTATATATAATTTATTTTGTCACATGTGCAAAAAACATAAATTAACTAATTCCTTAAGTATTTATTCTATCAACTTTTTGAACATCCTATAATCATGCAAAGAAAACTAGGAGTGAAAAAAGAAAGAAAAAGTTTAATTACCACTGGAGTTGGAAAATCATTCCCTTAGAATGATAAAAAAAAAACATTCCAACATCTAAACACTGCGCTTCAGCCCCATCCTACCCATTCGGGCTTTGACTACTGCAGGTTTTTTTCCTTGGAAAACTAGCTCAAGAAACCATGGAGTATGTGATTTAATATATTAGTATCCAACTAACATAACTTTCTATAACTCTCCCCGGCGAAAGCTCACAATACCACCAAATATCAACTTTGGTAGCTAAATTGCTACACAAAATAAAGTTACAGTTCAACAGTTGCCTACGACGATCCTCCAGTGTTGCCATTTATAAATTTATGATCCCACTAGCTCGTCTGTTCTTCCCTAAAAGGGTATATTACAGTAAATTTGGGAAATATCCTGCTACTTTGAAATTAGAAAACCAAAGGTAGAGAGAAAAATACACTGCCATTAAAACCAATAAGCGTTTACTAACCACTTTAATGGCAATGCCTTTTTTAAGTGTAGAAAAATATATATAAATATCTGAATAAATTAAGTAATTCATCTCTAGTTTCATTCTAGTTAAATTCACCCCAAAATAATTTCATTTGCACTTGGGTGAACCGTTCATCAGTTTAAGAAGCACTGCTTTAGACCAACAATTGTGCAAATTTGCACAAGTGGTGCCAAGAAGTCATACGACAATACCACTCTGAATAGGCCACTGATCTTTAACAAAGTTAGTTCAGACCAAGTTCCTTAATTATTTCATTTTACAATTTTTGTTTCTAGTTACTGTGCAGGACTCAATATATGTTTTGTATTATATAATATCTATATTTTTAATTATTAAAATCCAATTTAAAATAATTTAAAATGTTGCTTAATATCGGAGATATTTAAAAATGATGACAATGCACTTACCTTGTTAATAGAAACATAGAAAAACAGAATAATAGGCCATTCAGCCCTTCGAGCAAACACTGCCATTCAATATGATCATGGCTGATCATCTTAAATCAGTACCCCGTTCCTGCATTTTCCCCATATCCCTTGCTTCTTTTAGCCTTAAGAACTAAATCTAACTCTCTCTTGAAAAGATCCAGTGAATTGGCCTCTACTGCCTTCTGTCGCAGTGAATTCCTGGAACTGGCACGGGCTATCAGAGCAGTTTGAAAGGTGGAGCCACTGGTTCTGCAACTCTTAAACCCCTGTCCCACGGTAGGAGTTCATTCCAAGAGTTCTCCCAAGTTTGCCATGAATCAAAATCGGAAATTTACGGTAATGGCCACTCGTCAGTACTCGGGGCTCTCGTGAACATTTTTCATCATTTTGAAAAATGTTTCTATAAGATTCCCTCTCATCCTAAATTTCAGTGAATACAAGCCCAGTCGACCCATTCTTTCATCATATGTCATTCCCGTCATCCCGGGAATTAACCTGGTGAAGCTATGCTGCACTCCCTCAATAACAAGTGAGTCCTTCCTCAAATTAGGAGACCAAAACTGCATGCAATTGTAAAAAAACTTGCCCTGCACATCACCTTTAAACTTTGCCCCTCTCACCTTATAGCTACGCCCTCTAGTCTTTGATATTTCCACCCTTGGAGAAAAGTTTTGACTCTCCACCCTATCCATGAACACCAACATTTGGTGAATGCAGACTCCTCATCATTTTAATTATAGTCTCTGTTTTAATTTCCCTCCGCTACAGGTTAACCTCACATTTCCCCACAATACACTGTTCCTACCACCATATTAACCACTGTTGACCACCTTTGTATCACTAACAACAGACACAAAAAGCTGGAGTAACTCAGCGGGACAGGCAGCATCTCTGGAGAGAAGAAATGGGTGACTTTTCAGGTCGAGACCCTTCATACACATGTTCCTATCATTGCCCTGTGATGTGCTCTGTATCTTCACTGCAAATTATTTCCCCACCTTTCGTTATATTGTCAGAAAACTAGAAACAATTACCCTTTATTCAACACTTTTACACAGATTTTAAGTAGCTGGGGCACTGGAAACGATTTGACAACCTAAAAATGAGTGGTAATCCGTAAGTATTTTTTTTGTCCTCAAACCATTCCTGCTAATATATTTTTCTCATTGCGATGAGCCATCATCGTGATCTGTTACCTTTTACGTGGCACATTAATGAATGCTTATTGGAAATTTCATATGTACCACATTCGCTGACTCCACAGCATTTCTAGGCTGGTTGCATTTTCAAAACACACCAATAAATTTATTAAACACCATTTCCCCCATCATAAACCACAATGACTATGCCTCACCGTGTTACACTCCTGCTAGTACTTAGTTCTTGACACTAAATGATGATCTCCACTACTTTTCTGACAACTGATGAAGAGCTAACTGGCCTGTAGTTATCCATTTCCCCATTACCTCTTTTCTCGAATAGCAGCATGTATTTTATGTTTTATAATCCACTGGGACTTTCCACACAATCACAGCTGATATAGCCACTAAGTCGACAGTCATCACTTTTGGAACATTGGGACACAGTATCCGAAAATGGCCAATTCAGGGGATTTGTCAGCCCTTAACCATGAATATGCCGTTAGTTTTTCTGCAGTGATATTTATTATTTTAATTGGCTCACTCTATTTTGCCCTCTGGCCATCCACCCGTTCTGTATTGCTAACCAGGCAAAGGCTGATAGGGTGTCAGGTAATATTCTTGCCACAGTAGGGTGGCACAGTGGTAGAGCTGCTGCCTCACAGCGCCGGAATCCTAGGTTCGATCCTAACTTTGAGAGCTGTCTCCATGGAATTTGCACGTTCTCCGTGTGGCCATGTGGGTGCTTTGTTTCCTCCTAAATCCCAAAGATGCCTAGCTTTGTACATTATTAGACCTCAGTAAAAAAATTGCTCTTCGTGTGTAGGGAGTGGATACAAAGGTCTAGCATCAATGGGTGCTCAATAGTCAGCATGGACACGGTGGGCCGAAGAACCTGTTTCTATGCTTTATCTCTAAACTAACTAAAAGTAGTAGCAGACAATAACCATCTCCATCATGACAAAGTCCAGCCACTATATCTTGACATTCAATGGCATTATCAATGCTGATAATTATGTTTTCTATATTTCTATGTTTTTATGAATAACCCGTCTTCACTATCCTGGGGTACCATGTACCATAACTGCAAATGGGCAGTTAGATAAATACTGTACCAGCAAAAAGATGTCAAAGACTGGATATCCTGCAACAAGTGACTCTTTTCCTGACATTTCAAAGTTTTTCACAAGTGAGGAATCACAATGTAATACCATGAACTTGCTCTGCTCTCAGCTCCAACAACTCTCAAATAGCTTGACACCAGTCAGGCCATTGTATTTGGCACCCCATACACAGCCCTAACTACTCACTCATTGCATACCAATGCACAAGCAGTCTACAAACCAAGCAGGCCAGACACAAACCACCTCCAGAACTTGCCTGCCTCTTTCTCGGGTAGGTCGAACAATCCTTGTTCGCGCCGTACCAGGGCCCCATCCCCGACCTCTACCTCCGTTACATCGACAACTGCTTTGGAGTCACCTCCTGCACCCACACACAACTGACTGACTTCATCCGTTTCACCACCAACTCCCATCCAGCACTCAAATACACCTGGACCAATTCCGACACTCCCTACCATTCCTTGACCTCACCATCTCCATCACAGGGGATACACTCCTGATCGACATCCATTATAAACCCACTGACTCCCACGGCTACCTGGACTACATTTCCTCCCATCCTACTTCCTGTAAGGGCTCCATCCCCTATTCCCAATTCCTCCGTCTACGCCGCATCTGCTCCCAGGATGAGGTGTTCCTCACCAGGGCATCACAAATGTCCTCATTCTTCAGAGAACGGGGATTCCCCTCCCCCAGTATAGTTGAGGCTTGCACCAGGGTCTCCTCCGTACCCCGCAACACTGCCCTCTCTCCCCATCCCCCCACTCGCAACAAGGGCAGAGTCCCCCTGGTCCTCACCTTTCACCCCACCAGCCGGCACATACAACACATAGTATTCCGCCAGTTTCACTACCTCCAATGTGACCCCTCCACTCGCCACATCTTCCCATCTCCCCCCCCGTCTGCCTACCGCAAAGACCGCTCCCTCCGCAACTCCCTTGTCAATTCTTCCCTTCCCTCCCGCTCCACCCCTTCCCCGGGCACTTTCCCTTGCAACCGCAAGAGATGCTACACTTGTCCCTTTACCTCCCCCCTCCACTCCTTTCAAGGAACCAAGCAGTCCTTCCAGGTCCGACAGAGGTTCATCTGCACCTCCTCCAACCTCATCTATTGCATCCGCTGCTCTCAATGCCAGCTGATCTATATCGGTGAGACCAAGCGGAGGCTTGGCGATCGTTTCGCCGAACACCTCCGCTCAGTCCGCAATTACCAACCCGACCTCCCGGTGGCTCAGCACTTCAACTCCCCCTCCCACTCCGTATCCGACCTCTCTGTCCTGGGCCTCCTCCATGGCCAGAGTGAGCAACACAGCAAATTGGAGGAACAGCACCTCATATTCCGTTTGGGGAGTCTGCATCCTCTTGGCATGAACATTGAATTCTCTCAGTTCTGTTGACCCTTGCTGTCTCCTTCCCTTCCCACCTCTCCCTCAGCCCTCGGGCTCCTCCTCGTCCTTTTTCCTTTCTTCCCCCCGCCTCCCCCCACCACCTATCAGTCTGAAGAAGGGTTTCGGCTCGAAACGTTACCTATCTCCTTCGCTCCATAGATGCTGCTGCACCCGCTGAGTTTCTCCAGCATTTTGTGTAACCTCCAGAACTTGCAACTTCTACTCCCAAGAAGTAAAAGGCAGCAGATGCATGAGAACTCTTGCATTTTCCATTCCAAGTTTTACATTGACACAGGGTGTATATCACATAACCTCCTGATCAGCAGCACTGTGTAACTAGCTTGTCAGAACACTGCAGTGATTCAGGAAAGTGCCTCACCTTCACTTTCTCGAGTGCAATTAGGGAAGAGAAATTAATGCTTGTCTTGCCACCAGCACCAAATTCTCAGAAAAAGAATAAGTGCATAATTCTGCATTTATGGTTCACTTGCCTCATATTCTGAAAGACTGATATTTAACTGTATTGTTCTATTAAGTTTTGAGGGCCGAACAGCAGCGCAGCGGTGGAGTTACAAGTTGCTGCCTTACAGTGCCAGAGACCCATGTTTGATCATGACTACGGGTGCTGTCTGTTTGGAGTAAGTATGTTCTTCATGCAACTCCGAGGGTTTTCTCCATTTTCTTCAATTTCCTTCCACATTCTAAAGACGTGCAGGTTTGTAGGCTAATTACCTTCTGTAAATTGTCCCTAGTGTGTAGGATAGAACTAGTGTATGGGTGATCGTTGGTCGACACAGACTCGATGGGCCAAGGAGTCTGTGTCCATGTTGTATCTCTAAACATAACGTTATACTTGAGGAAGCTCCAGGAAACAATGCCTGATGGTAGCGCCATTAGTTACATTGTGCCATAGTTTTATACTTTTATACTACACTATAATGATTTCACCTCGGACAATAAAGCTTTTCTCAGCTTACAAGTGAGTGCACATCCAAGCTCACTTGACAGGTTGCTTATTATCAGGCAATCCATATCCATTCTAACATAAATTACTGGTTGGAGCTCTTTTGAGTCATTGATGCAATCAAATGCCACTGAAATAAATGTATTGGAAGATTAATCATGTTTTGTAATTAGCCGAGAAAAAAAGAAAACTATACATTACCGGTTGGTTGATTGATGGTTAATTGGAGGTCTTTTTTCCATATTGAGGCTCTGTTCTACCAGTATATCAGAGAAAGCTATAAAAATAGAATAAAGCGACTGATAGATAAAGCAAAAGGCTCTATTGCTCTAGCTATTAAAGCTATCCTTGGTGAATTATTGCTTCACTAAATTCTTCTCCTTGATTGCATAGTCAGCTTTAACTCAAGGAGATTGTATTGCTTTCCAACATACATTCCGAGCTTTTTTTATATTTGTGTAAGTGTTTACAACTTCAGCTGTTAATTATGAATGTCAGATGTGAAACAACATATTTCATAAGTTCAAAGGTTCATTAGTTGTCGGAGAAGAATTAGGCCATTCAACCCATCAAGTCTATGACACCATTCAATCACGGCTGACCTACATTTCCCTCTCAACACCATTCTCCTGCCTTCTCCTCATACCCCTGACACCCACACTAATCAAGAACCTATCAATCTCCACCTTAAAAGTGTCCATTGACTTGGCCTCCACAGCATTTTATGGCAATGAATTCCACAGATTCACCACCCTATGACTGAAGAAATTCCTCCTAATCTCCGTTCTAAAAGGTACGTCCATTTTATTCTGGCCTCTGGTCCCCCCTCATCTTTCTAAACTCCAGCGAATACAGGCCCAGGGCATCAAACGCTCACCATTTATATACTATTTTGTCATGGAGGAGTAGAGCATTGGCCAGGTCTAGGCCTCTTGGTGTTTGGGATGGTACAGAGTGGAAATGAGCTTCTACAGGAGAGAGGATGATGAGATAGGATTTACCAGCAATGTAACACTCCAAATCTCTTTGATCTCCTACTCGTTCCCTGACCATTAATCAAAAGCAAATGTTTACCTGATCCCGCCATCCAGCAATGGTAGTAGTGGGAATGAAAATGTAATGATTTATTATAAAAAGAAACGTGTAAAAAATATCAAATATAACCAGTTGGGAAACTATGCATGATGGATTCCATAAGCTCTCTGTATCCAGATCATTATTTTGGTCCTCATTGTTGTGTCAGATAACGAGATTCACTAGCTAGTAGAGCTAGCAATGCCTATTTACTGGAGTAACAAGTTGTGTTAAACCCAAGAGAATACTAAGTGCAGGAAACATTTCAAGTTCACTCTAATTTGCAATTTCAGAACATTTCCGTTGTAAGTGTTTAGACCTTTGAGACTAAAGCTTAAACCATCTAAAATTTCAATAGAAAATGTAAATATATTTGTCTTTCTTGCCCAATTAAAGGTCAGAGTATTTGAACATATTTTCGACTGCCATGAATTTGGAAGCTTTATCAGCATCTGTAGATTAATAGATTTTACTCACATTTTAACCGTCACCATAGCAACACATTTGTTTTGAGCAAGATGGAAAGAGATTTATTTGTGGGGATAATCATGTTAGATGGAACCATGTTTTGTTCTGTGCTGATATCCAAACACCTATCTTATGCCATTGAACGTATAATAGTTAATATTGATTTATTCTTCCAAAACTATTGCTAATAATAGAACTGCAATAATTTATATATATGGAATGCATGATCCATATATATAGATTCTCTCAATGTACGTAGTATATATTAATATGATCCGTTTTAATGTTCTATAAATAAGACCTGGTAAATTTGTTTTCTTGGACAGACTGCATCTCAGAATCAGATTACATTGAGAGAACAGGGCACAATAAAATAACCGAGAACCACTCCAAATTGAGTAAAGTAAAAACCCTAATGACACAAGAATGATTCACTGATCCAGGGAGAATGTCATGCTATCTTTACAATTTTCAATTGTTTTACATTGAAGGAATCTCCAAGCATAAGGGGAATATAAATGGTTACCCTATCAAGATCATCCATCTTGCCTTTTCTTTGAGGTCCACAAGCAATCTAATTTCATATTTCCTCATTCTTTGAGCGAATATTTATTTCCCCACAAAGTGATTAAGATTTTAAATAGACTACAGGTGGTTGGTAGCTGCAGAAAGATACTTCAATTTTTCAAGTTTGTTTCAATTAGAGACAAAGTTTTAAAGAACATTTACTCTATGATACAAATTTAAGGATGCATACGCATAAGTGCAGTATATTATGGTATAAACTCGTCTTAACCATTTTTTAAGAACTAAATTTGTCAGGCAGGATAGGTGCCACCCCTGCAATTAATCTGTAGCCAAACATCTAATTTCTACAACAGTCAATTATCCCTTGTGCCTAGACACAACATAGTCATTCACAATGCAGAGAATTATGGAAGCAGGCCAGACCATCACACAAACCAACCTCCCACTCCATTTACATGGGCAAAACCAGCAGCATAATAATCCGAACTGAACCAATCGAGAGAGTTGGACTCACAGCAAGCCTGCCCATCACCAAATTATGGATTCAGTTCCAATTTCAGCCCCCACTTCTCATCAATCAGTTTTATGGAGCAGAAAAATTAATCTGAATACTAGGGATGCACACCATATCATCCATCTCCTTCTCCGCTATCGAGGCGAACGTGTCCATTTTGAAGGCCAACCCAGCAGCTTAGCTTTCAGATCTGAAATATTGGTGGAGTACTGAAACCAACAACTCTTCATTGAGCAGTGTACAGGGGACAGAGGTTTTCCAAGGTTCCATGTGCTAAATATGAGGCCTTACAGCATCGACTTATTGAAGTGCATAATCAAAATTTGTTTCTATTGAAATCAATGGCATTAAGATTCTGAAGCATGATACAACATTAAGTATGGTATGAAGAAGGGTTCTCACCCAAAATATTACCCATCCTTTCTCTCCAGAGATGCCGCCTGGCCTGTTGAGTTACACCAGCACTTAGTGTCTATCTCACGGTATGTGCTACATCAAAAACAAAAGGAAACTACAGATGCTGTCAATTCTGAAATAAAAATATAAATATAAAACCTGGAAAGACTCAGCAAGTTAGGTAACATCCATGGAAAGGGAAGCAGATTTAAAAGGCTGCATCTCTTTACCAGAATGCTGCCTGCATTGGAGGGTTTCAGCTACATGCCGAGGTTGGATAGACACGGATTGTTTTCCTTGGAACGTCAGAGATTCATGGGAAAGTTGAGAGACGTGGATAGTAGAAATGTCCAACAATTGAGGGCATTGCCATAACGTGAAAAAGGGAAGGTTTCATGGAAATATACAGGGTAGGTTTCTTACACGGAGAGGGGTAGGGGCCTAGATGGCACTGCCAGGGGTGGTGGTGGATGCAGATACGATAGTGGCATTTTAAAGTATTTTAGATTGGCACATGGATGCGCAGGGAATAGAGGGATATCGATCATGTACAGGCAGATGAGATCAGTTTAACTTGGTATCATGTTTGGCACAAACATTGTGTAGCATTGTTACAAAACCTACCATCAGTCGCGCTCCAGATCTGCCACTGCCTGTGCGTGCGATTCTAGAGCTGGGGGGAGAGATTCCGGAGGTTGTGGGGGTGGGGAGCGGGATTAAAATTCAGGTTTGTATTGGTTGTCGGAGACATATTTACTCGGGCTTACAAGTTGATAAAGAAAATTAATTCTGCGCTTCTGTTCCCATTTAAAAAAAATGTTGCTGGACGATTGCATCGCTGGATTGAAGTTAAACGTGACTTCTCACGCCTTCAACATCACAGATCAAAATCAACATCAAGGATCCACAGCAGAAGAAAATAAAAGATATCATTTATTTAACATCTTACCTTGCTTTTTGGTGTGGTTTCATTTTAATCTGATGATTCAAAATATGTTATTTAGGCCCCGATATCGGCCGTGTCTTGCCTGCTGATATCGCGGGGCTCATTATTGCAGCGGCCACATTCCAATCTATCACAATCCACTCTCAAGATAACCAAATTCATTATTTTTTTGCACAATCCTGTCATAAGAACATCCAACTCATCTATATTTTGTGTTATTGTCTATTTTTTTAAATTGGCTATTTAAAAAAATATTTTTAGCCTTTTAAGAATGGGATAGATGTTTAGATCTAGTAATTGAATTTAGGTGAATTGATTTGATGACACTGATGAATATGATTTTTTGTTGGGTATTTACTATTTGTTTTAATGTTACAATAATATTAAAGTTCTGATCTTGAGAATATCACATTTTTGAATTTTCAAGGCAGTCTGGGTGTTTATTTCTATTTCCGTCACAACGATCAATTTTGTAATTATCTACAATTAAGTAACTAACTAATTATATGCTTTCATTTCCGGTCATCCAAATAAGATGTATCATATTTGTTTCAGAATGCATCAGTCTATAATAACTGAACATTTCAGTTATGGGCTTTTATGTCAATTGACAGTCCTCGATCACAGCTTTTATGTTAAGTTAATGGAAAAGCAATAGGGAACAAGATGTTAATTTCCGAGTATGAAAATGGCCATAATTTTTTTAATACTGAAGATATGAAAGTGAATTAGGAATCAAATTAAAGTTATTTTTATGCTTTATCTGAAGGGATAAATTACAGGCTTGATCTTTAAAATCTCAAAATCTTGTAATATTCCTACATTGTTAATCAAAGTGCCCATTACTGTGCTGTACTGTTTAATGTATCTTTGGGGAAGTGGGCAGAGTTGACACCGTGGGTTAATGACAGGTCATAGTGGATGATATTTCACAATCCCAGCACAGTTTTCTTTCCGCCCTCCTCTCCTATCTTTCTGTTTACACCTCCTCCATAAAGGCTAGCTTCCATTTAACATTCCCCCTGCAATATAGGCTTATCAAAAACACCAAATTGTCATCATGCCTTACCAGCTGAGTACGTCAGGCATTTTTTGTTTTCAATGTGTATGGCTATATACGTTAGGTACCTATGAATGAGGACAAATTTCTTTCCCCAGATACCAGTAAGGGAAGTGTTAATGTATTTAAAATAAAATAAAATTACAACAAGCATTGCTACCAGGTTGCTATAGACCGAGCTACATTTTTGTATCTATATTTAGACCTGTTTGCAACTGCTCTCAAACTTACAAGACCCTTCTTACAAATACAAGGAACTGCAGATGCTGGTTTATACTGAACAGAGACACAAGGTGCTGGAGTAACTCAATATGTCAGGCAGCATCTCTGGAGAAAAAGGATGGGTGACGTTTTGGTTCGGGATCCTTCTTCAGACTTCCAATTGAAATGTTTTTTACGCAAATTTCCCCAGAGAGTGAATCTTCTCAGAGGACCTTGTGTGGTTAATGTACTGAAAACTGTGAAGATGCTGGAATTCTTTAACATCTTACATCGCACACAGTATGTTAGTTGCACTGATTAAAGTTGCTTCTCTGGGCAAAAGTCGTCGAGAACACTTTGGTTGCTGGATATTACTGGGCACCATGGGAACTGGAATAACTGAATGCAGACACACTCCATCCGATGCGGGAGTGGGGCGCCTCGATGCGGAGGGCCAGAACACCGGCTACGGGAGTCAAGATCGTCCCGTCAACAGGGGCTCAAGGCCCATGACCGCGGAAGACCAAGGGGAAGGATTTGAACGATATTTCGCCTTCCACCAGAGTGAGGAGTGTGTAGGAGTCACTGTGGTGGATGTTCAATGTTAAAAGGTGTTTTGATTGTTTTGTCTCCAAGATGACTGCCGGAAGGGAGAGTGAACGCTGGCACATTTAGCTGCCGCTGCTCTCTCTTTGAATTGTGTGCTCTCCCTACTATTTTTTGTTTCTTGTTTTTATTCTGCTGATATGTTTTGTAGTCTGATTTATACATTTTGTAAAGTGTCCTTGAGAGTCTTTGAAAGGCGCCCATAAGTATAATGTTATATATATATTTATAAGGTGATATAAGGTGATCCCTTTCCGGGGATTGCCAGTGTTAGAGCTCCAGAGTGTTGGGCCTGCTGACTTTAACATCATGGAACTGTGGTTTGCGGAGCTTCTAGCCGTGGGCGCGGTGCTGACTTTAAAAGTCGCGGAGTGAGGCGATCCCTTGCCGGGGATCACCAGTGTTGGAGCTCCGCCCAGCTCGACCCGTGGACTTTGGAAGCCGGGGTCACCAGTAAGAAGCGGCCAATTCAGAAACTCCAAGCCGTTGAGTGTGTTCCTCCGTTCCGATGCTGGAGGTTCGATTGTCCTGGCTTGAGGACCTGAATATCGGGCCAACCATAGTGGCGACTGCAGAGGGTTCTAGGCATTGACCACGGGTGAACAAAGAAGAAGATGACTGAACTTTATTGCCTTCCCTCACAGTGAGAAATGCTGATTCGACTGTGGTGGATATTTATGTTAAACTCTATTGTGTATTGTGTTCTTTTTATTCGTATGGCTGTATGGTAACTCAAATATCACTGTACCAGATGGTGCATGTGACAAAAAAAGAGAACTGGAACTTGAAATTGAACATTTATTTGTAGATATATATATATCTCTATATATATAGAGAGAGAGAGATATATTAGCTCTATTTGTAGATTATATATAGAGAGAGAGATATATATATATCTACAAATAGAAGTTCAATTTCAAGTTCCAGTTCTCTTTTTTTGTCACATGCACCATCTGGTACAGTGAAATTTGGATGCAGGCCAGACCATCTCACTCTGTGATGGCAACTCAGCACTGTGCCCGCTGCAGAAGCTCTGGCCGGTCTCTAGTAGGAAAGGCCGCACCAATCCAGTTGGTAGGCCGCGAGGGGGAGGGGGGGCAAAGATGCGACACAGAGAAAAGATGCATGTCCGTCCTGGTAAGTGACTGCAAAACGATTTCTCCCTATTCCCCCCCACTACCCCCCACATAAGACATAATGAGAAACATTTAAACATACATTTAGACACACTAAAAATAACAAAAAGGGTGAAAGGACTACGAGCTTCTGGCCGCTACTGTGGTGGTGCCACCCGATGGAATATGAAACATAGAAACATAGAAAATAGGTGCAGTAGGCCTTTGAGCCAGCACACCATTCAATATGATCATGGCTGATCATCCAAAATCAGTACCCTGTTTCTGCTTTTCACCCATACCGCTTGATTCCCTTAGCTCTAGGAGCTAAATCTAACTCTCTCTTGAAAACATCAAGTGAATTGGCATCCACTGCCTGCTGTGGCAAATCATTCCACAGATTCAAAACTCTCTGGGTGAAAATGTGTTTCCTCATCTCAGTCCTAAATGGCCTACCCCTTACTCTTAATCTGTGACCCCTGGTTCTGGACTCCCCAACATCAGGAACATTTTTCCTGCATCTAGCCTGTCCAATTAGTATCCTCTCATCCTTGTAAATTCCAGGGAATACAAACCCAGTTGTCCCATTCTTTCATCATCTAGTTGAGATTCAGCAAAACCTCAACAGAATCCATCACAGTAGAAAAGCAACACAGGGAAGACAGCTGACCATAAAGATCCCTTGCAATGAAAACGCATTCAAAAATTGACAGCTGCAGTTAAACATAAAAATTCTCAGTTTGCTGTTTGATGCTTAATGGTATTGTTGAATGTGACATTTATAAAGTGAAAGGGCACAATTACTTGCAATGGAAACCTTACAGTCTTTAATTTGGATTTATTAGGACTCAAGATTTACCAACTATAACAGCAAGCCCTGTTGATCACATATTTCTGTCGACCATTCAGCTCTTTTTTTTGCACTGCGTATTGCCAGGAATGTGAATTCAACAACTGAACTGGGACTCGGCTAATGACAGGACCACGGTCTTTCTTTAACAAGTGAGGTTTGATAAACATTGCCCATGTATGAGCACTGAGGGACATTAAATTACCAGCAGATAAGAGACAAAGAGGAAACGCTTCTGGTGCAACCTTATTATCTACAATCAGTGTAAAAGGGCTGTCCCACTGAGGTGACCTAATTCATGAGTTCAGACGAGTTTGGCCTTGACTCAAACTAGCAGCATGGTCGACACGAAGTCCGAGGAGGTCTTTGTAGCTCTCCTTCATGCTCGTGTGTAGTCCCCGCGTACCTCGATGCCTTAGCTAGGTCATGGAGTATTTTTCAACATGTTGAAAAATGCTGACGAGTAAAAAAAGGTCGCCATGGAAAAAACAATATTTTTTTACTCGTGGGTTTAGTCGCGGTCGGTCTTTGTAGGTCATAATGCTACTTTTAGGTAGTTGAAGTCAATCGAAGTTAATCGAAGGTAGTCGAAGGTAAAGTTCGTTGAGAAAAAAAAGGTAAGAATGCCCGCTAAACTTTATTATATGTTGTCTCAAGTCTTAAGTATCTCCCCCCCCTTCTCCCCCTAACCTTCTCCCCCCCCCTCTCTCTCTTCCCCCCTACTCTCTCTCCCTCCCTTCTCTCTCTCCCCCCTTCTCTCCTCCCCCCTTCTCTCCTCCCCCCTTCTCTCCTCTCCCCCCTTCTCTCCTCTCCCCCCTTCTCTCCTCTCCCCCCTTCTCTCCTCTCCCCCCTTCTCTCCTCTCCCCCCTTCTCTCCTCTCCCCCCTTCTCTCCTCTCCCCCCTTCTCTCCTCTCCCCCCCTTCTCTCCTCTCCCCCCTTCTCTCCTCTCCCCCCCTTCTCTCCTCTCCCCCCCTTCTCTCCTCTCCCCCCCTTCTCTCCTCTCCTCCCCTTCTCTCCTCTCCTCTCCCCCCTTCTCTCCTCTCCCCCCACTTCTCTCCTCTCCCCCCTTCTCTCCTCTCCCCCCCTTTTCTCCTCTCCCCCCTTCTCTCCTCTCCCCCCCTTCTCTCCTCTCCCCCTTCTCTCCTCACCCCCCCTTCTCTCCTCTCCCACTTCCCCCCCTCTTCTCCCCCCCCCCCTTTTCCCCCCATCTCTCTTACCTCTAAATTGCAAGCCTAATTTAATAATTGCAGAAATGAGACTGAGCAAACCACAACAAAGAATATTATAATCCTTGTGGATTGAATATTTTCAGATAATCCCCATTTTTCCCTACAAAAATGTAGGCTGTATCTTTATTTCAATTTGTTTCTTTATGATTTTATTTGAAGGGATATGGACCTTATGCTGGCAGGTGGGACTAGTGTAGTTGGGACATGTTGGCCAGTGTGGGCAAGTTGGGCCGAAGGGTCTGTTCCCACACTGTATGACTATGACTCTATGACACTATAACTGCTTGTTTCTAAGGTAATGGTTACCATGTAAACCTTGACTATAACCTATCATTCTTCTATTCTCTCCACATTCCCCACACTTTTCCAGTTCTGCCTGACCTGTTGAGTGCTTCTAACATACTTTATGTTCTGAACTTTTCAGCATCTGCAGTTTCTTTTCTCCAAGTTTGTCAAAGGTCTGGTCCACCAAGAAATCTGAGTGGATTCAATCAGCGTTATTAATGTTATTAATTCCTTCAAAAGATTGGAAGACATTTCATAGAATATAATGAGTGCATCCAAAGAAATGTTTGATAGACACAAAATGCTGGAGTAATTCAGCGGGTGAGTTAGCATCTCAGGAGAGAAGGAATGGGCGACGTTTCGGGTCGGAGGTGGTAAGACACCTAGGGGGAGCTGTGAGAGAGGATGATGCTGATTCATTTTCTATTTGTTGACAACAATTGACAACTTTATTCAGCAGATTGCAGGAATTGCCTTGGGAAATAGAAATAATTACAGTTTAAGCATATGACCATCTTGATATTTGGCTGATCACTTAATCTAATTCTAACATTTTTGGATAACTACCTTCCCTTCACAGGATGAAATAATTTAATGGGGTTTTTTGTTTTAAATTCAAAGCTGTGGCAACATTGCGCATTTAAGCGTTTATATGTGTGATGTGAAATCAGCATCAAATACAATAAAATAGCAAATATAGCATGAATACACCAACATGGATGACCTTCATGTGCTTCTACATCACACACATCTGGCACATCCTTGCCCGTCCCTCAGCTTGTCTATGTCCCCTCGAGGTCTCTTTATAACTCCCTTGCAACTCAAAGGTTCAAAGGTTAGGTTCAAAGGTTATTTTATTGGTCACATACACCAATTGGTGTAGTGAAAGGTTTCTTGCCAATGCAGCACATAAAAAAGAATACAGACATAACACTAATAAAGAGATTTAAACATAAATAAACATTCCCCCACAATGGTTCCCATTATGAGGGAAGGCACAATGTCCAGTCCCCAACCCATGTCCACCCATAGTCCGGCCTATTGAGGCCTCCGCAGTCGCCTTCATGGAGGCCCGATGTTCCAGGCTGTTCTCGCCGGGTGATGGTGCTCCGGCGTCGGGAGAATCCTCTCAGCGGCTTGGGACACCTGGAACGGCCGCTTCCTTACCGGAGTCCGCGGATTCCGAAGCCAACAAGGCCGCGCTAAATGGAGCTCCCCCACTGGCTCCCGATGTTGAAGTCAGCGCCGCCGCCCATAGCTGGCCGCACCACAGACCCGCAGCTCCGCAATGTTTTTTGTCGGCGGTCTTCAGCTCACCGGAGCTCCAGCACGGCGACCCAGGCAAAGCATCGCCCACTCCTCGATGGCGCTCCAGCGCTGCGCCGCTGCCGAAACCGAGGTTCTGGGCGGTCTCCTCAGGAAACGCCACTGCAGGCCCGCTGGTAGGCCACGAGGACGAGTCGAAAGTGCAGCCCAGAGAAAAGCTGCCTCTCCGACCAGGTAGGGACCAGGAAAAGTAGTTTCCCCCTTCCCCACCCCCCGCATAAAAAAGAATAGAACTCAAAAAACAAAACACTTTAACTCACTAAAAATAAAGAAAAGAGTGAAAAATAAACAGCTGCAGGCTGGGCAGCCATACCATACAGGACGGCGCCCCCTATGGTCTCATAGGTCGATTAAAGTTATATCAACAGTTTTAAATATAAAAAAGCTGACAAAATCTGCGACACAAGAGATTGCAGATGCTGGAATCTGGAGAAAAATGCAGACTGCTGGGAGAACTCAACGGGCGGAGCGGTATCTGAGGAGGGAAAGGAATTGTCAACATTTCACATTGAGGCCCTGCATAAAAACAGAGAGTGGAGAGGGAAGGTAGCCTGCACAAAGCAGAGAAGGGAAGGGAGAATCATGGGCTGGTAGGTGACTAGTTGACCAAGGAGGAGAGGGGACTGTTGGGCAGAGAGGCCAGATGGAGGTGGTGGTGAGTCTGGTGTTGGGCCACTGAGGCAGGTTGGTAAAAGATGAAAGCAGACACGAAAAATAAAATGTTAGGTGATACCCCGGGACACAATGATGGCCGGACGAGGAGAGGAGAGGAGAGGGAATTCTAGCACATCGAACGTGCAGGCCGACCGGAATTTGAACTTTGAATAATGCCGCCAAAAATGGTAGCACCTACATGTGCGTTACATGCAAAATGAATTTCACTGTGCAGGAAATAGCTGCTGGAGAGTGATGAGTAGGTACACTTAATGGGTTCTAATATGAACATTGAATTTTCCAGTTTCAGGCAATTCTCGTTGCTGTGTTGCTCTCTCTCTCCTTTCAAACCGTCTCTCATCCTCCCATTTCATCCCTGTTCACAACCTCCCATCCCCCCAACCCCACTCCAGTACCCCATCACCTCTTTATGTCCCCCTCTCACTCCTGGTTTAGTCCCCTGTTTCATCGCTTCCTTTCTCCTCTTTATACTGGCTATCTTCCCTTTCCACTCTTAATCCTGAACATCCAAAACATCAACAACCCCTTTCCCTGGAGAAAACCCACGCGGTCACGGGGAGAACGTACAAACACCATGCAATCAGCACCCGTCGTCAGGATCAAACCCGGGTCACTGCCAATGTGAGGCAACAGCTCTACCTCTGCACCACTGTTATCCTTTATAGAGCACTATATCACATTGTTATCCTCTCTTGGTAAAAGGCGTCACTTAAGCACTTCATAATAAAACAGCCTGCATTTCCAAGAATACCTCACAATCATAGATTCTCAAAAAGGTTATGATACAGAATAAAGCCCTTCCCACTATCAAAGATACTGCTTGCCCATTGAGTTCCTCCATAAGAATTTTTGTTTCTCTTTAAGGTGATCAGTTATCAAATTCTTAATTACAGATGAAACAATCCTCCCTGTTTTGGAAATCCAGAACATTAATGAAAGAATTGATTAATAATTGATTAATTGATTAAATCCATAATCCCAAAATTATATATAATTTATCATATCAACTACATATGATAAAGGGCTGTGGGTGCTCACGGCTGTATACATAAGATAGTGTTGATATATTTCTGGATGCTAAAATTAGACACCAAAAGCTGGAGTAACTCAGTGGGACAGGCAGAATCTCTGGAGAGAAGGAATGGGTGACGTTTCGGGTCGAGACCCTTCTTCAGACTGATTGTTTTGTTATCCTCTGCTGGTAAAGGCATCACTTAAATGTTTCACTATAAAACAGCTGGTTTTTGTCCAATAACTCATAATCAAGGACTCTCAGAGAGGTTATGATGCAGAAGAAAGCCTCTTATACCCATGTCTATCAGTCAAAAACAACCCAGCCAAATTCATTCATATACCTGCCCAACAGGACTCTACGCGTTCACATCCCAGTCGCATTAAACTTGATGAAGGTCTGTTCCTGCCACTCTTTCAGGCAGGACCCCTTGCAACCAACTGTTTGAAATAAAAACCTCAGGAGACTACTTTAAATCAATGTTTCCTGATTTTTCAACACCCCCCCCCCCCCACACCCTATCAACCCCCCCCCCCCCCCCCCCACCCCACCTTCCCCTCCCAGACACATGGAAATAGGTCCTTCTTTAAATCTTACTATATTTCATACAGCCCGAATAATTCTCCCCGAGAATGCTCCAATGACAGCAGCTGCAGCTTAACAAAGGAGAAAAGGAAAACATTGCAAATACTAGAAATCAAAAGAAAAACAGAAAATGCTGGAAGAACTTAGCAGGCCTGACAGCATCCATGATGGGAGAAACAGAGTCAAATATTCCAGCTACTGACGTTTCATCTGAACTGTCAAAAAAAGGGAAATCTAGCATGCTTTCAGCACAATAAAAACAAAAATGATGGGAGAACTCAGCAGGTCCGGCAGCATTGGTGAGAAAAGAAACAGAGTCAAAGAAAGTGGAGAAAAGAGGGGAACGGCTATGCTGGAATAAAGAACTAAGTTGTCAACACTTTGCTTTCATCTCCAGTCTTGCTTTCTCACTCTTCCATTTCAATAACCTGTAACCTGAAACATGAACTCTGTTTCTCTTTTCTCGGTCCTACTGAACCTTTCTGGTATTTGCTCTTTTTATTTCTGCTTACACACACAAAACATAAAGGAAATTACCGCAAATACCGCGAAAATGTAACAGGTAATGTCAGAAACACTCAACGGTTCAGGCAGGCAAGATAAAAATATTGAAACTCCCAACACACCACAGGAGCCTGGCAGAGCACAAGAGACAAGAAGTATGTGCAGTTTGTCAATTTGGATTTTAAAGCCATCCACTATATTTCCACTTTAGAGTTTCCTCACCAATTTGTATTAATGGGCTGGATGACAGTCTGCATGAGTTAGTTTCAACTCAAGTGGTGGAATGGAGTGATGCGATGGAAATATGAAAGTGCCTGGGAACAATAACGACTGTAGCTACATATAGTGAGTAAACACCTTGCTGCAGTAAATCTGCCATATTGGAATACTACAAATATTATCTAATTCCACCCCCTCCCGGCTCTAGGGCATTTTCGCCCACCATATTTGCTGATGGATGAATTGCAAGACATAGCCCATCTCCATGAATGTATAAGGCATGATTATAGGTTTGCCTTGTATGGAGTGAGCAATGTATGATCCTGATTTTGTAAATGTTGTTATCAGAATCAGGTGGTGTAAATAAGCAATTCACATACTCTTGAAGTGTATAACATCCTTTAATGATAGCACAGGGTATAACACATGTCAGCAAGCACTGGTTACATTCTTGTACTGAACTGTACCCAGGGAGGGGAAAACGTTATGATTGATGTTAGCTAAGGCGGGGTTAATGGTACTAAGGTAGCTATATTATTGGTTGCATGCATAAACCATCTACATCCTTCCCCTTAGAAAATCAAAACAGATTGGAAGCCATGACAACAGAATTAAACAAAATCGACCAGGATATCATCCACGATGATGGCACGTGGCAAGTCTGAGACTATCAGCTCCATCGTTCGCTGGAACACCTCGCTAGGGGAATTGATGCCGAATGGCGTCAGAAGATGCTTTGTCCAATGGAATCTGCCAAAACGCGTTCTTAGCGTCTAGGACCGAAAAGACGGTGGCCTGCCCGACCTGAGCCGCCACATCCTCAATGGACCGCATGGAGTAGTGGGGTCTCCTGGTGGCAAGGTTTAAGTCCTTCGGGTTGATGCACACACGTATTTCATTCTTGTTTTTCTTTAGCGTGGCAACCATTGTGGAGACCCAATCGGTGGGCTTGCTAACCGCTTCTAGCACCCCCATTTCGGCCATGTTGTTGAGCATCTCCTCGACCTTGTCTTTCATGGCGTGAGACACCCTGTGAGGTGCGCGGACCACAGGCGTCACATTTGGGTCAATGGAAATACGGTAAGTCAGTGGTAACTTTCCCAGGTCGTCGTTGAACAGGTCCTGGTATTCTGGACACCAGGCCAAGATCCTGGCATGCACAGTTGCCCAGCAGAGTCACACAGTCAGAATTAAAAATGTAAAAAAACAGGTTTTGCGTGGCCTTTTACAGCACCCAAGTTAAAGTGGCCCACCCCACTGGCCTTAGAATCTCTCCTCCATAGGCATGCAGAGTTGAACGGTCAGCAATCAAGGCCTCATTATTCCTTATTTTGTGGAAAGGATTTATTGACAAAACATTCAATCTCGCCCCCGTGTCTATCTTAGCGAGGAAGGTCGAACCATTGACAGTTATTGATACGGTACGATCGTTACGCTGGCCAGGTGCGTGGAGGAGAGTAAACACGCTCGACTCCTCTGGAGAACTAGTTGGTTCCTCATCGTAGGATTCTGCAATGGAAGGCAGTGAGCCATAGCAGGTATCAGATTGTGTCAGCCTGTTTAGATTAGGTCTGGAAGTCTGTGCAGCTTTCCCACGGGAGTGACAGACAGCAGCAAAATGGTTTAACTTTTTACAAAAATTGCAGGCCTTACCATAGGCGGGGCACGTCGACAGTCTGTGGTGCATGTAGTTACAGTTCAGGCACCTCTTGGGGGGCATTTCACCAGGACATGGGATGGGACGCGGCAGGAAGGCAGTATTTCCCATCCAAGGCTGTGGTCCCTTAAAGCCAGCCAGGTTGATAGATTTAGTGCCCGAATCACGGTGGTCTTCTGGCAGTTCAACGACCTCAGACATTCTGCAGGCATGCTTAACTTTGACTAACTTTAGATCCGAATCCCTTAGAAGCTCACAACGCAATTTCTGGTCACGCATGCCAGTTACTAAAATGTCTCTAGTGAGCTGGTCTGTCATGTCACCGAAACGGCACCACTAAGCCAAATAAATGCAAATCAGCAATAAAGCATTCAACAGGTTCATCAGGCAACTGTTTCCTTGTTAAAAAACCGTGCCCTCTCTTGAATGTGGTTCGAGGGCTGGTCACAAATCTCCCTGAACTTACGTAGCAGGCAAGTGGGGTCACTGTCTGATTCTGCAGGAGTAATCACCACGTTATTCGTGTCCAGGACCGCTGGAGCATAGGTGAAAGTTCTGGCTCTCCTCATGGCATCATGGACAAGGTTGAGGAAGAGGGAGGCTTTAACAGAGTCAGGTTCGGCATGGTGCACGACGTTGACAAAGTGGGTGAAATCAAATTCAAATGTGGCCCAGCTCTCAGATATGTCAGCATCAAAGACAAGCTACGCAGGCTTTCTGCAAGAAGACGCCATGGCCAGAGAGGTTGAGCACAAATAGACACAAAATCAAAAGAAATAAATAAAACCCGATAGACAGGAGACACAGGTATCTTCCAGCTTCGACACCATGTAAATAAGCAATTCACATACTCTTGAAGTGTATAACATCCTTTAATGATAGCACAGGGTATAACACACGTCAGCAAGCACTGGTTACATTATTCTACTGAACTGTACCCAGGGAGGGGAAAGCATTATGATTGATGATAGCTAAGGCGGGGTTAATGATACTAAGGCAGCTATATTATTGGTTGCATGCATAAACCATCTACAGGTGGGATCTGAGCAAATTATACACTGCAAAATTGCCAGCAAGGCAGGAAAATAATTTCCAACATCGCATTGGCACAGTGGCGTAGTGGTGGAGCACCTGCCTTACAGCGCCAGCAACCCAGGTTCGACCCTGACTATGGGTTCTGTTTATATGGACATTGTAGGTTCTCCCTGTGACCACATTGGTTTTCTCGGGGTGTTCCATTTTCTTCTCATACTCCAAAGACATACAACATTGTAGGTTAATTAGCTAAAGCACAACTGCAAATTGTCCCAGGCAGAACTAGGATAGTGTTAGTGTATGGATGAATGCTGGTCAACGAGGACTCGGTTGGCAGAAGGGGCTGTTTCTGCGTTGTATCTCTGAAGCTAAAACTAAGTCAAACGTTTGTTGTCCATGGAAATGAGCACCATGACACAATCTGAAAATGAAAGCTGTGTCTAGATGTTGAGTTAGAAATGTGAAGTTGTACATCAATAATAATAATAATAATAATAATATATTTTATTGTGATTACACATAAGTGCAACGAGATTTGGTTTGCAACTTCGAGATTTCGGTTAGCAACCCTCGAGAACAAGGTTTGTAAAAACGAACATTTTGACCAGTAACATCAACTCAGACTAAAGTGCGAGGCCGGGGGAGAGGGGGTAGGGAGTCTTTCGAACAGTCCATTACAAGGGTGAGAGGAGTCTTTACGTATGCTGACGGCCTTCCTGAGGCAGCGTATGTGGTAGATGCCCTCCAAGGCTGGTAGCTGTGTCCCAATAATCTGTTGAGCTCTGTGGACAATGCGCTGAAGAGCTCTCCTCTCCGCCTCCGTGCAGCTGAGATACCACACAGAGATGCCATACGTTAGTATGCTCTCTGTGGTGCAGCGGTAGAAGGTCGTCAGCAGCTGTTGGGGCAGACCAGTCCGTTTCAATGTTCTCAGGAAGAACAGTCGTTGCTGTGCCTTTTTGACCAGCGCAGCGGTGTTGGTGGACCATGTGAGGTCCTCTGAGATGTGAGTGCCCAGAAACTTGAAGCTGGACACTCTCTCCACACTGTCTCCGTAGATGGAGATTGAGGCGTATTCCCCATTCTGTGACCTCCTGGTCGATAATCAGCTCCTTGGTCTTGCAGGTGTTTAGCGACAAGTTGTTCCGTGAACACCAGTCCGCCAGGTTCTGCACCTCCGCTCTATAGTTTGTTTCATCACCGTTGGTGAACAGCCCGATCACCGTTGTGTCGTCTGCAAACTTGACAATGGTGTTGGTGTCGAATGCAGGAACACAGTCGTGAGTGAAGAGGGAGTAGAGCATGGGGCTCAGTACACAGTCCTGTGGTGTGCCGGTGCTCAGAGTGATAGTGGAGGACAGGTGTGGCCCCAGTCTCACTCCCTGCGGTCGCTCCGTCAGAAAATTCAGGATCCAATCGCATATCAGTGAGCTGAGGCGTAGCTGGTGGAGTTTGGTGGTGAGCTTGGTGGGGATGACCGTATTGAAGGCAGAGCTATAGTCAATGAAGAGCATCCTCACGTAGGTGCCCTGTCTTTCCAGGTGGGTCAGGACAGTGTGAAGAGCCACAGAGATGGCATCCTCTGTGGATCTATTTGCCCTGTATGCAAATTGATGAGAGTCCAATGATGCATGGATGCTGGATTTGATGTGGGAGAGGACCAGCCTTTCAAAGCACTTCATTGGTATTGGAGTTAGGGCAACCAGGCAGTAGTCATTCAGGTTGGTGACTTTAGACATTGTCGGCACCGGCACGATGGTAGCTGTCTTCAGGCACTTGGGGACCGTTGCCAGAGATAGAGACAGGTTAAAGATCCTCGTAAATACCTCCGCCAGCTGTACAGCACAGTCGTTTAGTACCCTACCCTGGACTCCATCCAGGCCTGCAGCCTTGCGTGGATTGATCCTACGCAGAGCGCACTGTACCTCCTGGGTGCTCAGTGTTAAGGCCTGTCCCTCCGCCCTAGCCGGGGTTGTTCCTCTCCTGGTGGTGCTGCCAGTTTTGATGCGTGCGAAGAATGTGTTTAATTCATTGGCCAGTGTGATATCACTGTGGGGGCAGACGGGGCTGCTCTTGTAGTCAGTGATGTCCCTGACACCCTGCCACATGCTTCTGGTGTCCGCAGTGTTGAAGTGGTCTTCCACCCTTTGCCTGTGGATGTCTTTGGCCTTTTTTATGCCTTTGTTCAGGTTCGACCTGGCAGCACTGTAGGCAGAAGTATCCCTGGATTTAAAGGCAATGTTACGTGCCCTTAGCAGATTCTGAACCTCCTTGTTCATCCACGGTTTCCGGTTTGGGAACATCTTTATTTCCTTGTCCACTGTGACAAACTCCACACAGCAGTTGATGTAGGAGAGCACAGTGGATGTGTACTCCTCCAAGTCTACCTCTGTACCACTGGTAGCCTGTTGTGCAAACAGGTCCCAGTCGGTGCAATCGAAGCAGTCCTGGAGTTGTAGGGTGGCGTCCTCGGGCCATATTTTGACCGTCTTTATTGCATGCTTGGTCTTGCGGATGAGGGGTTTGTATGCAGGCAGTAGAAACAGTGAGAGGTGATCGGATTTTCCCAGGGATGGGCAGGGAAGAGCTCTGTATGCGTCCTTGATGTTGGTGTACACTTTATCCAGCGTGTTTGTGCCCCTGGTAGGGCACTGCACCTGCTGGTGGAATTTGCTGAGTGCAGCTAGTAGGTCCACCTGGTTAAAGTCCCCTGCAACAATGAAGGCACCATTGGGGTGAGCATCCTGCTGCTTGCTGATGGCCGAGTGCAGCTGTGCTAGCGCTAGCTTAGCATTAGCCTGTGGTGGGATGTATACGGCCATGATGATAACAACAGCAAACTCCCGAGGCAGGTAAAATGGCCTACATTTAAGCAGTAGGTATTCCAGGTCTGGGGAACAGTAGCTCTCAACTGCAGTGTGGTTGGTGCACCAGTCCTTGTTGATATAGATACAGAGCCCTCCGCCCTTGCTCTTACCGGAGTCCTTTCTCTATCAGCATGATGCAGTTGGTTAGGTCCACAGCCCCGTCGGGAACCAGTGCGCTGAGCCAGGTTTCTGTGAAGATCAGCACACAGCAGTCTTTCAGGGATTGCTGGGTGTTGATCCAGAACCTCACCTCATCCAGCTTGTTGGTGAGTGACCGGACATTCGCGAGAACGACACTTGGTAGCGATGGTCTTTGTGGGGCCCTCCGTAGCCTGTCCTGCACACCCGCTCACCTTCCACGTTTCTGCTTCCACTCCCGGCGCATTCTCCATCTCCTACCCTCTGGGGTGGTGATCCAGGAGGCTGTTCTGCCAAGCTCCATCGGGAGTTTGGTGAGGGTACTGTAATACTCATAGATTTGCAATTAATTCATCCCAAAATCATAAACTGGCTCTTGTGTTTGGTGCTTTCCATTACTTCTTTACAAATAGTGTTTTTATACATAAAGTAGACGGCTTCAATTGTAATATTTCCATCCATTGATACCCAATCTCTTTGGATCCAAGAAGAAGAAGAATGTCCTGCCTCATTAAATCAGTTTAAAAACTTGCAGTTGTATCCTAGACTTGACAACCAGGACACTAGTTGAAAAGAACATTATGACTTTATGTAAAAGTTACAGAGGAGTATAACTGTTCAACCCAAGTTAATAGATCCTTCAGAAATAAAAGGAAATAAAACTGCTGAAAGAACTCAGCAAGTCAGGCAGCATCCATGGAGGGAAATGGGCAGATGTTGTTTCGAGTCATGACCTTCTTCAGTTTGTATTTTCCTTTCAAAATCACAGACTATCTTAATGTGGAAATATAGAACATAGAACAATACAGTATAGGACCAGGCCCTTAAGATCACAATGTCCGTGCCAAATATATTGCTGTTCCTTCAACATTTCTATCTAAATGTTGGAACTATCCGTAAAACAGCATGTTGGAGTTCCTACAGCAGTAATAAAGAATATAGCTTTCCGTCACTTCTCGAGGGATGGGCCCTAAGTGCTGCCAATATCCTATAAATAAGTAAAAGAATAACAAATTAACTTCTTGACAGATTTAAGATATATTTAGCTAAGGTTATTTCCATTTATAATTTACCACAGTTTGCAATCCTATTTCACAATTGCAATATTTTACGTACTGTTTCTCCTCTTCATGTATCCTCGACTTCCTGATGAATATACTACAATCAATGAGGATAGGTGATAAATTGTCCTCTACATTAATCTTCAGCACTGGTGTCCTGCAAGGATGTGTTTGCAGCCTTCTACTATACTCCCTGTACACCCATGACTGTGCAGCCAACTACCAATCAAACTCAATTTACAGGTTTGCAGACAACACCACCATAGTGGGCCGGATATCAAACAATGAGGAAACGGAGTATAGAATGGATAGTGAGAACCTCGTAACCTGGTGCCAAGACAACAACCTCTCCTCAATATTAGCAAGAACCCGACTGTGTCCACCTATTATCTGCCACGCTTTGTTCTGCTTCATCCTTCTTCCAGCTTTCTACTTCCTCCCCACAAATAGTCTGAAGAAAGTCCCGATTGGTAACACCACCAACTCATGTTCCCCAGAAATGCTGCCTGACCCATTGAATTACTCCAGCATTTTGTGTCCTTTTTGTTTTACATTGTTCAATTAGTTCACCCATTCTTCAAAAAGTCCAGTAAGTCTAGACCCAACCTGTTGTCATTCCTTAGAAGATAAAATCTTCAGACTTTAGAGATACAGCACTGAAACAGGCCCTTCAGCCCATTGAGTCTGCATCAACCTACAATCATTGTGTATATTAGTGCTATCCTACACACAAGGGACAGTTTAACTATTCAGGACCTAGAAGATCCAGCGGATCTTCTAGGTCCTGAAAACCAAATAAGATGTATTTGCTGAAAACTCCAATGAGCCAATCAGAATGGCCGGTCATTGAAGGCCGTCGTCTGGCTGTAAGTAAAAATGCGACCTCACCACTGGCTTCGACAAAACGGCAACCTATTTTTAGTTGCAGCCATTTTATATTTTTAAATAATCGCAGGAACATAGCAGAAGCTGCGATTATGCGGAAACCACTTTCCACAGTTGGGTGGGGCGCAAGGTCTCCAGAGGTTTCTGTTCAGGTTTCCTAAGTGGGACAGGGGCTTAACAGTGCTGGAGTACAGCGCCGGAGACCCGGGTTCAATCCTGACTACAGGTGCTCTCTGTACATTATCCCTGTGACCTGCGTGGGTTTTCTCCGCGATCTTCAGTTTCCTCCCACACTTGAAAGACGTTCAGGTATATAGGTTAATTGGCTTATAAATGTAAAAGGAATTGTCCCTAGTGGGTATAGGATAGTGTTAAGGGCCTGTCCCACCAGCATGCAACTCTATGCGATTAGCGCGACCTAACGTGGTCGCTTGAGCCGTCCGGCGTCGCGGGGCCGGTCCCACTTCGATCGCCGGAGCCGTGCGGAATTGTGCGGAGTTCGTCCCGAGTTCGTCCCGACACCGCACTGGGCTCAGAAAAACCGACTATGTCCAAAAATTCCGCGCGGCAATGGCTTGTCGGCTCGCAGTCGCCTCGACATTTACACACCGCCCGGACATCGTGCCTCCGTGAACCTATTTGTAAGTGCCTCCGTGACCCTCTATGTGTGTGGCTCCGTGGCCCTGTATGTGTGTGTGCCTCGGTGCCCCTCTCTGTGTGCCCCTCTAAGTCCTGACGAACTTACCTTGGACTTGCTCCAAGTTCGCCTCGCTTTGCGCCACGTTGCGCCACTCACCCAACCTCCGCACGGCCCCTGCTGCCGGTTTAGTTGCGCTTGCTGCATGCATGCGCATGCTGGTGGGAACGGCCCTGTACAGGGGATCACCTGACCTCCGCGCGGCCCTCGCTGCCGGTTTGATCGCGTTCATCGCATAGAGTTGCATGCTGGTGGGACAGGCCCTTTAATGTGCTGGGACCACTGGTTGGCGCAGACCCGGTCGGCCGAGAGGGCCTGTCTCCGCACTGTATCTCTAAACTAAAAAAAAGGTGTTGTAAGTCTTTACTTCTCTTGTAGTCAATCTCCCTTCCAAATGCGTCTAACATTCTGCTTGCCTTTCAAATTGCTTGCTGCACCTTACTAAAACTGATTTAGTTTAGTTCAGTTTAGTTTAGTTTAGAAATACAGCATGGAAACAGGCTCTTCGGCCCACCAAGTCCACGCTGACCAGCGATCTCCGCATATAACATTATCCCACACACACTAGGGACAATTTATACTTAAACCAAGCCAATTAACCTACAAATCTGTATGTGGTTTGAGTGTTGGAGGAAACTGAAGATCTCAGAGAAAACCCACAGGGTCACGGGGAGAATGCACAAACTCCATACAGACAGCACCCGCAGTCGGGATCGATCCCAGGTCTCTGGCACTGCAGGCTCTGTAAGGCAGTAGCGTGGGAGATTTACTGTGGCTCTCTCTGCCATCCAACTCAGAAAATTAAACACAATTCCAAGTGAGATGCCTTCAGAAGGTCTGATAAAATTTAAGATTAATGTGAAGCTTATATTTAATATTTGGTAAATTCTAATATATTTGGCATTTTTTCCAATGTCATAAAAAAACAAATGATAAACGATATCACTATAAACATCTATAAAAAAATATTTCACCAAGATATACAGTATATTACCATATAATAACCACATAACCATATAACAATTACAGCACGGAAACAGGCCCTCTCGGCCCTTCCAGTCCGTGCCGACCATTTATTTTCCCCGTCCCATCTACCTGCACTCAGACCATACCCCTCCATTCCCTTCCCGTCCATATACCTTTCCACTTTACTTTTAAATGTTAAAATCGATCCTGCCTCCACTACTTCTGCTGGAAGATCATTCCACACAGCCACCACTCTCTGACTAAAGAATTTCCCCTTCATGTTACCCCTAAACTTCTGTCCCTTAATTCTCATGTCATGCCCTGCTGTTGCAAAAATACAGGCAAAATTAATAACATGGTTGAAATTATGAAGAGAAAACATTATTTGCTTCACTAAAATCATTCTTTTTTGGGAAGAAACTTATGCATGCTACTGAATAATGCATTCTGCTGTCTGGGGAACTGTTCGAGGCCATCTGACTGTGCAGCGTTGAATTCAATAGTAAAGACGGAGCACTTGCAAATTGCATGAATATTTTCTTAAGTGTAGCCAGAAATAGCACGTTAATTTAATATTGCACTCGCTCACGCCCTTCACACTTAATATAAATCCAGGGCTGTGTTAAACAATAGCAGCCGTTGGTTAAGTGGCTGTGCTGTAACTGGGGAAGTAATCCCATATCACAGATTTAGCCTTGGCTCTGCTGCTGCTCCCACCTGCATCAAGCGATGCAGGCTATTAAAATAATATTTTGAGTCAAAGTACTTGAAGCAAAATGATGAGGACCTTTTTCAATAACTGGAGATATTTTAAACACAATTCATGCAATGTTTAAACTTATCTTGATTATAATTATTTAATCAAACAAGTGATATAACCATATAACCATATAACAATTACAGCACGGAAACAGGCCATCTCGGCCCTTCCAGTCCGTGCCGAACAGCTTTTTTCCCTTAGTCCCACCTGCCTGCACTCATACCATAACCCTCCATACCCTTCTCATCCATATGCCTATCCAATTTATTTTTAAATGATACCAACGAACCTGCCGCCACCACTTCCACTGGAAGCTTATTCCACACCACTACCACTCTCTGAGTAAAGAAGTTCCCCCTCATGTTACCCCTAAACCTCTGTCCCTTAATTCTAAAGTCATGTCCTCTTGTTTGAATCTTCCCTATTCTCAAAGGGAAATGCTTGTCCACATCAACTCTGTCTATCCCTCTCATCATTTTAAAGACCTAAATGATCATCGAAAAGGATGCTTAATTTCTTGCAAGCTGATTAATTTCCCCCATATTCTTAAGTACGAGCAGTACTGAGGAGAAAAGCAATTGAATAACATTGAGGGTACACAAAATGCTAGAGAAACTCAGTGGGTGCAGCAGCATCTAAGGAGCGAAGGAGATAGGCAATGTTTTGGGCCAAAACCCTTCTTCAGGCTAATGGGAGGTGGGGGGGGGGGGGTGGGGAGAAGAAAGGAAAAAGGAGGAGGAGTAGCCCGAGGGCTGAGGGAGAGGTGGGAAGGGGAGGAGACAGCAAGGGTTAACAGAGTTGAGAAAATTCAATGTTCAAGCCCAGAGGATGCAGACTGCCCAAGCGGAATATGAGGAGCTGTTCCTCCAATTTGCGGTGTTGCTCACTATGGCCGTGGAGGAGGCCCAGGACAGAGAGGTCGGATACGGAATGGGAAGGGGAGTTGAAGTGCTGAGCCACCGGGAGGTTGGGTTGGTTATGGTGGACCGAGCGGAGATGTTCGGCGAAACGATCGCCAAGCCTCCGCTTGGTCTCACCGATATAAATCAGCTGGCATCTAGAGCAGCGGATGCAGTAGATGAGGTTGGAGGAGGTGCAGGTGAACCTCTGTCAGACCTGGAGGACTGCTTGGGTCCCTGAAAGGAGTGGAGGGGGGAGGTGAAGGGACAAGTGTAGCATCTCTTGCGGTTGCAAGGGAAAGTGCCCGGGGAAGGGGTGGAGCGGGAGGGAAGGGAAGAGAAAACATTGTTCATTGTACATTGTTCAGTGTTGTTTAATATAGAAGCTTTTGGAATCACATTGTGTTCCTCTGAGCGGATAATTATACCAATGGATTGATGGAACAACAGGGCACAATAATACTGTTGAGAAACAAGCCTAAGAGGTGGTGCATCTGTTCACTTCTTCAAATGTTAACTCTCCGTGTTAGCAGTCACATCAATTGTAAAAATTGTTTGCCGAGATATTGGACTTCAGATAGTTTTGGAGTGATAAATGCGTGCTGCATATTCAAGAGAGTTTATTGTCATGTGTCCCTGATAGGACAATGAAATTCTTGCTTTGCTTCCGCACAACAGAGCATAGTAGACATGAATACAGAACAGATCAGTGTATCAATATAACATTATATAAATATATATACACATGAATAAATAAACTGATGAAGTGCAAATAAACAGATAATGAGCTATTAATGTTCAGAGATTTGTCCGAGCCGAGTTTAATAGCCTGATGGCTGTGGGGATGTAGCTATTCCTGAACCTGGTCGTTGCAGTCCTCAGGCTCCTGTACCTTCTACCTGAAGGTAGCGGGGAGATGAGTGTGTGGCCAGGATGGTGTTGGTCCTTGATGATGCCATCAGCCTATTTGAGGCAGCGACAGATCCCCTCGATGGAAGGGAGGTCAGAGCCGATGATGGACTGGGCAGTGTTTACTACTTTTTGTAGTCTTTTCTGCTACAGGGCACTCAAGTTGCCGAACCAAGCCACGATGCTTAGTTTAGTTTAGATATACAGCGTGGAAACAGGCCCTTCAGCTCATCATGTCCGCACCGACCAAGTACCACCCGTTCACTGGTTCTGTCCTTCACACCAGGGACAATTTACAGAAGCCAATTAACCTACAAACCTGCGCGCCTTTGGAGTGTGGGAGGAATCAGGTAAACCCGAAGAAAACCCACGTGGTCACAGGGAGAACGTGCAAACTCTGTACAGACAGCACCCGTAGTCAGGATCGAACCCAGGTCTCTGACTCTGTAAGGCAGCAACCTTACCATGCAACACTGCACCCTTAGTAGTAGAGTAGTAACTCTCTCCAATAGAGAGAGGACATTGAAATGAGAAGAGGAGCAAGGGGAGGATGAAGTAATACTTAATTGCATACTATGTCCTAGATTGTTCGAAAAGCAGAGAAGTGAAATTTTACTTCAGCGTCACGTGAGTGATTCCGTGAAGAAGCCCGCCAGCCCACATGCGCATCATTATGTCTAATGCTTGGCGCAACAACTGGCTGGCAGGCGCGTCGCTCCTCCAGCGGTAAGTTTTAAAATCCTCAGGTAAGTTTTTAAAACTTAGTCTGAGGTTGTTTCTTTTGGTTCGATAATTCTTGATTACAGAACAAGTACGAACTGCTATGGAGAAAATGTCCAAGGTGAATTCCAGACGGGCCGCGGGGAAAGCAGCTACAGAAGACCGCAGGAGTGCGGGTAGCGGGCGGCCGTCTATTTCACCTTCCGAGTCGCTGGCTGTGCGGACAGTGGCTTCAGACTTGGAGCCAGTCGAAAGCACCTTGGCAACTCCGCTGGGACGGAAAGCCACAAAAACGTCTGCGAGGCCCATTGACTTGTACGAGTCAGGCCAGGAGGGTTCCCCTCCTACAATGGATAACATCTTCAGTTGTTTATCCCGGATGGAGCTCCTGATGGAGAGGATGCTCCATCATGATATGCTCCAACAAACGGAGTCATATCAGCGCGGGTCTCCTTGGGGGCTTGCGGCAGCGGCACCTGTTTCAGGGCTGCACAATGTCTCCCTCTCTGAGGAGGGGAGCATTCGGGGTCAGTTATGTTCTGACTCAGAGTTCGGTGGTGTAGCTGGGGAGCATACCACGAGGCACGAAGGGTGTGAACCGGATGTGCTGGCCATGGCATCAAAATTTGCAATTCCATCGGAAACAGGGGAATCGCTGGATGAGGACTTGACTATAAGCATGAATTACCTGACCTCACACCAGCTCCAAGAACAGGCAATGGAAGAAACTTCCAGGAAGTATCACACACCTGCTAACTGTGTTTCGTTAAAAGTGCCAGCTGTTATACCGGAGGGGGCAACAGAGCCCAGGAGGTGAAGCTACAGAAAATACTAAAGTTGCTCGCCTCAGGCATCACGGCTTTTGCCAGGTCGGTGGATGGGGGTTCCCTGTCTGATGTGCAGCAGGATACCCTGGCATTAATGTGCAACGCACATTTTGAAATAAACTGCTGAGGAAAAAATGCCATCCGTCCTATCCTGAACCCCAAAATGGCGGCACTGTGCAAGGCCAGCAACGTACAACCACCAAATTTCTTGTTCGGTGAAGATCTGTCGAAGCAGGTCAGGGAGCTGGATGACGAAGCAAAAACGATCGGCCTAATGAAAGTCCCGTCAACTAGCAAAGCTTCACTCCAGCGGCAGCAACCCCTATGTTCCTTTCAACAACAAACGGTTCGCTGAAACCGGTGGGAAGGCCGAACACTCAGGGCAGCGGTCATTTTTAGGCCAAGACCCAAGCCGGCCCTTGTCAAAAATGCGCAGTTGGTGCACTCCATCAGTCCTACCCCCAAAACCTTGGGGGCGGAAATATCCGTAGGTCTGGTTCTTTCCAGAACATATTATGTGTGGATCAGTTACAAGTTGTTGTGAGATTGCACTTGTTTTTGAATCCTTTTCTTTAAAAGCCATAATCAAGCAGAGCAGACCAGGGGCATCAGGGCTCATACTAGTTTTCATGGCATACCCCATGGATCTTTGATTGTGTGTAGTTACATATTTACAACAGTACATCAAGGTCACCAAGAACCTCAGAGGCTCCGAATTAACTATGTTCATTAGTTACAAAAAACTTCATAAGAAGGTATTTAAAGACATTTTTAAATCTCACTCCACCAGGGCTGCATCAATGTCACCAGTGAGGGTAATGGACGTCCCTCTCGACCACATCCTCACGGCGGCAGGATGGTCAAATGAACTAACTTTCTAAAGGTTTTATAATAAACCCATTGCCAGACCAGGGGTATTTGCCAATTCCATTTTAGATTCTGTTTTATAGTTTCCCCCTGGATGAGAGGGGTCACTATTATTTTCAGTTGCTCATTAAAGCATCAGCATGTTTAATTCTATGTCTGAATGCATTATTTATATTTTACTCATCCTTGGTCAACTGGTGCAGTGTGTGACGCATGGACTCGTATCCACGGCATGAAATCACAGAGCTTTCAAATCTTCATGAAATGACTCCGAATAGTAAGATTAAATGAGAATTTACCAGTTTGAAGTTTGATCTTTATTTTGTGAGGAGTTACGATGAGCGATTACCTGCCCTCCGCTCCCAACCCTCTTATCATAAAGATCGCCTGGTAGCTCTAGTTCTCTCCAATCTTACTATGTTCAGTTCAACTACTGTTATCTGTGATTTCACACCACTGCTTTGAAGATTGATGCGCATGCGGGCTGGCGGGCTTCTTCACGTAATCGCTCACCGTAACGCCTCATTAAAAAAGATCAAACTTCAAACTGGTAAGTTCTTGTTTAATCTTACTATTTGTGCTTCTCTTCGGAATGCACAGAGCTGTGCTCCTGAACTGGGGGGGGGGGGGGGGGGGGGGATTTCAGAACTGCATTTAGAGATTCTACAAAGATTCAGTTATTCAGGCAATATTCAAGAATAATTTATTCATATCAACCATCCGACCCTTGAGCCACACTGTACAACCCTCACCCACCTCTGTGTCAGCAGTGAACTATGATAGACTTTTTATAGATTGCACCATGTACCTCACTTGCACTATTACAGTCAGGTTACCTAATTACTGATCATTTATTGTGTTATTTATTTTTGTATATTTAATCGTTGTCTTGTTTAGTTAATGTGCCTTTAAAGCTGCAGCAGTGTTTAAGAAACATTTAGGTAGGTATAAACAGGATAGAATTAGATGGATATGGGCCGAATACTGGCAGGTCATAAGTGATAGATGTAGAATTTCGGCCATCAGGTCTACTCCGCCATTCAATCGTGGCTGATCTATCTCTCCCTCCTAATCCCATTCTCCTGCCTTCTCCCCATAACTCTGTCACCTGTACTAATCAAAACTCTATCTCTGCCTTAAAAATATCCATAAACCTGGCCTCTACAATCTTCTGTAGCAAAGAATTGCACAGATTCACCACCCTCTGACTAAAGAAATTTCTCGGCATCTCCTTCCTAAAAGAACGTCATTTAATTCTGAGGCTATAACCTCCAGTCCTAGACTCTCCCACCAGTGGAAACATCCTCTCCACATCCACTCTATCCAAGCCTTTCATTATTCTGTATGTTTCAATGAGATCCCCCCCTCATTCTTCTAAACTCCAGCGAGTACAGGTCCAGTGCCGATAAACGTTCATCATCAGTTAACCTACTCTTTCCTGGAATCATTCTTGTAAACCTCCTCTGAACCCTCTCCAGAGCCAGCCCATCCTTCCTCAGATATCGTGCCCAAAACTGCTCACGATATTCCAAATGTGGCCCGACCAGCGCCTTATAGAAGTAAGACTGGTGTAGATGGGATGAGTTGCTCGGTGTGGGCAAGTCGGGCCGAAGGGCCTGTTTCTACACCGTAAGTATATATGATTCGATGACTCTAAGTAAGAATTCCATTGTTCTGTTCCCGGTGCACATGACAATGAAACACACTGAACAATTGAGCCATTTCATCAGTGTCCTACGGCTATGTGGGGGAATCTGGGTGAGAGTCCGGGAAAGAGAGAATAGCCAATGTCCCCCAGAATCCACCCCTGGCAGTGACCACCAGAAAACAAGCTAAGCACTTGCTCTTTCCATGTCTATGTAGAAAGCCCAGGTAATCCTCTTAATATTGGGATGAGAAGCAGTCTGGCTTGCCTGTGCAAGTGCCATTTGCCCATCAACACCCACCCCCCCCCCCCCCCCCCCCCCCATTGCTTGTGTTCACCTATTCCCGCCGGCCATGTTTAGTCCTGCCCTCTGCTTTCCAGCTTTCTTCTCCCTCCCCCCCCCCCCCCCCCCCCCACTTTGGCTGAAGAATGATCTCGACCCAAAACTGCGTCACCCATCCGTGTTCTCCAGGGGTGCTGCCTGACCAGCACTCCAGCACTTCGTGTCTTTCTCTGTTTCAAGTGACCCTGAGGTGAGAATGTTGACTGATAAGGTGAGATTAATCATGATGGAGAGAGCAAATCGTTGCAGGAAAACATGGCCTCATGAATGCCTTTGAGCTTTAGTAAGATTAATAGTCATGGACGACAGATCGTAGAAACAGCTGCACTGAGTTTGTACCAACCATCAAACACTTATTTACACCAATCCTACTCTAAGCCCTCTTATTCTGTCCACGTTACCATCAGCTCCATCCTGGATTCCCTATGCATGAGGACAATTTTCAATTAACCTACAAATGCACACAATAGACAATAGACAATAGGTGCAGGAGTAGGCTATTTGGCCCTTCGAGTCAGCCAAATCAGTACCCCGTTCCTGCCTTTTCCCCATATCCCCTGACTCCACTATTTTTAAGAGCCCTATCTAGCTCTCTCTTGAAAGCATCCAGAGAACCTGCCTCCACCGCCCTCTGAGGCAGAGAATTCCACACTCATCACTCTATGATAAAAATAGTTTCCTCGTCTCCGTTCTCAATCACACGTTTTTGGGATGTGGGAGGAAACCAGAGTATCCAGACAAAACCCACATGGTCACAGGGAAAATGTGTAAACTCTGCACAGAGAGCATCAAAGGTCAGAAGTGAACCCAGGTCACCTGAGCTGTGAGCTAGCATCTCTACTAGCTATGACACTGTGCTGCTGTCTACCTATTTTGCAGTGAGGCCAATCATTGATTAGAAAGGCCGACATTCCAGGGAGAAGGCAGGAGAATGGGGTTGAGAGGCAAAAATAGATGAGGCACGATTGACTGGTGGAGTAGATGCGAAGGGACGCAAGGCCTAATTCTGCTCCCATGACTGTGCTTATATACACTGGAATTTAGAAGGATGAGAGGTGGTTCACCTACAAGCCCTGCCTGGACTTACGGGAACGACGGCCCAGGCTTACAGCCAGCGCAGTGAAGCAGCGCTAACTCCACAGCTCCTGGCTGGTGTCCCATCTGTCCAGGCAGGTCTGTAGGTTAACCCAGCGACTCAGGCAGAGTTGAGCTGGATTTAGTGCTGCTTCTCCGCGCTGTCTGTGGCCCTGGGGTCACCGCTCCCGTCTAACTCCCAACGTCTCTGGCCACCCCCCGACGGGGGGGGGGGGGGGGCACTCGGATGGGGACGGGGATGGTCCAGTGGTGGTTCGGCAGTGATTGCAGAGCCGGAGTCCCAGGATCGATCCTGGCTGCGGATGAGGCGCAGGTCTGTGTCCATGCCGCGGCACAGCTGCCGAGAGTTTTTATTGCTTGTGACATTTGACAAATCCCATGATTCCTTGCATTTTTCGGAATACCAAACTCGTTTATTCACTGGATGCATTCAAGAGAGAGTTGGATATAGCTCTTAGGGCAATTGGAATCAAGGGATATGGGGAGAAAGCAGGAACAGGGTACTGATTCTGGAAGATCAGCCATGATTATATTGAATGGCGACGCTGGCTCGAAGGGCTGAATGGCCTACTCCTGCACCTATTTTCTATGTTTATGATCTTATGGTCTTATAGGAATTGTATCAATTCTTTCAGTAACAGATAGTTTGTTTGGCGATGACAACTGAGATTCCACTTCATGACATTTGACTGGTTAGAGGTTGCTTACTGTACGTTTTAGCGATCTATATATTTCAGATATTGCTTGAATGATCTCCCAGTTAGTGTTGTGATGTTGAGATTGTATGAAGTCAGAGTGGTCTCTGAGCGAATGACAGAATTGCCAAGTACACTAAAAAAACACATTTAATCTCGTTCATAGTGCCTATCACAAACATTGTTGACATAATTAGTTGTATGATCCACTGTAGGAAATCTTTTCCTGTAAAATTTGAAAGTTGCATGACTGTCCCCAAACCAATATAGCTCCAGATGCATTAGTAATGTAAGGGTTAAAACAGGCCTGTCAGCTAAAATGACAACAGTCCCTATGTCAAGCAAACAACCTGCTTAAAAAACACAATTAGGAAATAATTGGGCTTACTTAGAAGACCTAGTAAATCACAGCGTCTAAGATCATGCAGCCTCAAGGACATATAAAACATAAGGACAAGGCAAACTTTTCTTCTCAGGGATATCGGAGGTTAGTTCAGCTCCTGATGTAACAAATACCCACTATTCCCATCACCAAGGAGGACATACATAAAATGAAGAGTCTGAAGAATGAATTGTCACCCATTCCTTTTCTCCAGAGATGCTGCCTGTCCTGCTGAGTTACTCCAGCATTTTGTGTCTATCTTCAGTTTAAACCAGCATCTGCAGTTCCTACCTACACCAAGGAGGACACCTTGTATTATAAACATATTTGACTGTTGCTTGTAGATTAGGGTAGAAACGTGGGCCTATCGAGTATATAAGCGCATGCTGTGAGCGAGTTCAGCTCAGACTTTACCTCAGACTGGGGTTACGGAATGGTGCTTAGATCCTGGAGTTCTCAAGACCAGCCAGTGCAAGGCAGTGTCCCGATAAATGGAAGACCGTTTGAGACTCGTTGCTACCAGCAGGCCGCTGGTATCACTGGGGCCCGACAAGCAGAGGAACATGAGATTTGTGATATATTTTGCTAATCTTTTTATTGCCTTTCCCTTTCACTATACTTTAATAAACTTGGCATCTTGGTAACCTTGAAGTGTTCTTCCTCCATCAATGATCCAAATCCTCGAAACCTGCTTGTGTCATTACAACTTCTCCATTAAATTATGCTTTAGATAGCTGTTATCCACATAGAAATCTGGTGCACGTGGATCCAATTTCTACTTAGCTTATCTAAAAAGGTAAAAACAGACTATCAATATGGATTTTCATACGAAAGTTATTTCTGCTGAAACGGTGCATAGCACATGGCAGACTAAAACTCTGAAGAAGGGTCTCGACACATAATGTCACCTATTCTTTTTCTCCAGAGGTGCTGTCTGACCCGCTGAGTTACTTCAGCTTTTTGTGTCTGTTTTTCAGGCTAAAATACCAACTGCATTTAATTCGTATTACAGCCATGAAAAAAGGTGATTTCAAATTTTCCAAAACCCTTCTTGATAGCCTTCTTTGATCTCTTCTTTGCAAGGATAAATTCCCCAATATAGTTGATTTGCATTATAATAACTTTGGCAAGGGGGTCATTAGGAGGAGCGGGGGGGGGGGGGGGGGGGGGGGGAGCAGGGGGAGGGGAGGAAGTAACATGATACAATAGAATAAAGATTATTAATCTCTTGCTCATAAATGCTTCATGAAAGAGCTTGTCAGAATTGAGCAGACAGATATTATCCCTTTTGTGCATTACTTTAGAGTACAGGATAAAGATGTGAATCCCAGTTCATCTACGACCACTAAGCTATAAGACATGTGAATTTACAATATTAGGAATGTTAAGCAGTAAGCAGGTAGCACTTTGTGTTTATCTGCAGTAAAATTATTTACAGTTTATTCTGTAATACCTTCATCTCAGGAGATAAAATGTAACGTCACTCAAAAGTTCATTTGCTTTTGCCGAGGAGCCCAATATAAATAGGTCAGTTCAAATGTTTCTTCACTCCCATCCATTTCACATCACTTCATTCTGACTCATTGCATCTGTCAGGAAAGCCTCTTGGCCAGCGTGGTGACAGAATGTACAAGTAGCACGCACAGTAGGTGTTCGATGCAGCTTCAATGATTCCCAGAGCATTCGAAAAATGAGAGTTGGTGAAAGTAAAGAGCAGCAGTAGCAGCTGGAGGCAAAGCAGCAACTGAACCTTTATTGTTTCAATCCCCACAAAAGAAATGCATATTTTCCTCTAATTATTTCTACCAACGTAGAATGGAGGTCACAGGACTCCAAGAATATTCTGCACCAGCTCGGAGGAAAAGACAAAGTGCTGTCTTTGAGGCTTAAATATCGCCTTGAAGCGCCAGTTAAGATGCAAATGAAATTAAAATGTGCATTACTTTACCACTCGATAAATAATTAATGTTAGGGGAATGGGGGACAAGCTCCATTTAATTATTTTGAGTTCAGGCTGTGTTTGGCCCCTGTCTTAATCATTAAAATGTTATTTTCTAGATGTATCCTTGAACAAGTTTTGCCAACATTTTCTTGTTCACACTCAGGGCTCTTTTCCTGCCAAGTCACTGACACCTTACAGATTTAGTCCAGCTCCTGATCTCCTTGAAACCACTGACTGGTCAAACCACAATGAAAATAGTTCATCCCGTTATTTCACTTGCAGGTATTAGAAAGGACATCACATTAATAATGATTCAACAGCGAAAGGGCTGATGTCAAAAAACAGCAAATTACCATAACAGTTAAAGACAGGAGCATGGTTTCTCGTCTCTCCTTCAGCAAATTGCCATCAAAAGCATAATCTACCAGCAGAGCCTAAAATGAAGAACGGACTTCCAATTTCATGTATGGAGAAACAGAAAATTCTGGAATTAATCAGCGGGTGAAGTAACATCTGTGATGAGAAAGAGTGATTTGAGTTCTCTTCTTTAGTTTAGTTTAGTTTAGTTTAGTTTAGTTTAGAGATACAGCGTGGAAACAGACCCTTCAGCCAACCAAGTCCATGCTGACCATCGATCAACCATGCATTAGTTCTGGAGCTTAGAAGGATGAGGGGGGATCTTATAGAAACATATAAAATTATAAAAGGACTGGACAAGCTAGATGCAGGAAACATGTTCCCAATGTTGGGCGAGTCCAGAACCAGGGGTTACACTTTGAATAAAGGGGAAGCCATTTAAGACTAAGGTGAGAACAAACTTTTTCACCCAGAGAGTTGTGAATTTGTGAAATTCCCTGCCACAGAGGGCAGTGGAGGCCAAGTCACTGGATGGATTTAAGAGAGTGTTAAAGGCCTGTCCCACTTATGTGTCCTTGGCAGGCAAATTACATGACCTCGTTGTCACGATCAGGGGCACGGGCATCATGTGGCCGCGCGGGGCCGGTCCCAATGAGAAGCGCAGAGGAGTATGTAGTTGTGTGCGACATCACGCAGGGCTCCGAAATGTTTGTAGCGAACAAAATCTTCGCATGCCAACGGCCTGTCACGTAACTGATGGCCAAAGTGGGACAGGCCCAAGACCGTGGCCAAACGCAACTTCTCACCTCCAACAGCAGCAGAAGCAGGCAAACGATCGCCGAGCTTGGCCTGGGGCTCATGGCCGTTGCGGTCCGGGTCCGTCCCCACTCCTAATCCCAGAGCGGAGGCTAAGAAAATTGAAGATAGACACAAAATGCTGGAGTAACTCAGCGGGACCGGCAGCATCTCTGGAGAGAAGCAATGAGTGACGTTTTGGGTCAAGACCCATCTTTCAGACTGAAGAAGTCTCGACACGAAACATCACCCATGCCTTCTCTCCAGAGATGCTGCCGGTCCCACTGAGTTACTCCTGCATTTTGTGTCTATCTTCAAATGACGTCACGTGCTCCAGACGGCTGTGCAGGCGCATGAAATCACGCGCGACTTTCGCGGGACCGTCGTGGCTCAACGCGACCACGAGGTTGCGTAATTAGCATGCCAAGGACACGTAAGTGGGACAGGGGCTTTAGATAGAGCTCTGGGGGCTAGTGGAATCAAGGGATACATCACTAGGGCCGCTGCATTGAAGGCGCCTCTGCCTACAGTCTGTCTGTTCTTCCCCCTCTTTTTTTAAATATTAGTTTGTCTAAACAGTTTTGTTTTGGAGTTTCTTTCGTTTTTCTATGTGGGTGAGGGGGGTAGGGTAAGGGGGAAACCGCTTCCCAGTCGCTTCCTGGCGAGGATGCGATTATTTCTCCAAGTCGCGTCCTCGACCCCACCTCGTGGCCTACCACTGGATCGGAGCAGCCTTTCCTCCGGGGACCGGGCCAGAGCTTCGGCAACGGTAGCGCGACGCTGGATTCACCATGGAGCGGGCGATAAGTACCTGGATCGCCGTTTTTGTAGTTCCGGAGCGTTGGGCCCGCTGCTCCAACATTTCGGGGCTATGGTACACGTACCTCCCAGCGCAGGCGGCGCTGACCGACATCGCGGTGTCCCTGGGGCCCACTTGCCAAGGGCCGCCATGGGGAAATGGTGCGGCCTGGGGACGTCGGGAGCTGCGGACTCCGGTGGGAAGCGGCCGTTTTGGAAGTCCAAGCCACTGAGGTTGGCCTCCCGTTCCGACGCTGGAGTGCCAACATCCCGGCGAGCGGGCCTGAGCGGCGGGCTGCCCATAGCGGCGACTGCGGAGGGCTCCGGAAGCCTCGACCATGGGTGAACATCTGAGGAAGATTGTCCACTTCCTCTGGTCTTGCTGGTCTTGAACCAAGTATTCATATTTTTTGACTGACAGGAGAGGGGAGAAGAGAGAATGACCAGAGTGTGAGTGGTCCTTGATTATGTTGCTGCTTTTCTGTGGCAGTGTGAAGTGGGGATGGAGTCGATGGTGGGGAGGCTGGTTTTTCCAGAGACTGTTGTGCATCCACAATTCTCTGCAATTTCTCGTGCTCTTGGAAACTGGAGTTGCCAAACCAAGTTGTGATGCATCCTAATAACTTGCTTTCTCTGGTCCATCTGCAGAGATTGGGTTCCTATTTCACATTTTTGCCTTTTTTAACCTACAAGTCATGGATAGGACAGGTTTAGAGGGATATGGGCCAAAAGCTGACAGGTGGGGCTAGTGTAGGTGGGACATGTTGGTCAGTGGGGACAATTTGAACCAAAGAGGGATAGAGGGAGTACAGAGAATGTTCACCAGAACTGGGATTCCTGGGATGTCAGGACTTTCATATGAAGAAAGATTGAATAGACTTGGCTTGTACTCGCTAGAATTTAGAAGATTGAGGGGGGATCTATAGAAACTCACAAAATTCTTAAGGGGTTGGACAGGCTAGATGCAGGAAGATTGTTCCCGATGTTGGGGAAGTCCAGGACAAGGGGTCACAGATTAAGGATAAGGGGGAAATCTTTTAGGATCGAGATGAGAAAATCATTTTTCACACAGAGAGTGGTGAATCTCTGGAATTTCATTTCGGAGTCACGTGAGTGACTTCGTGAAGAGCCCGCCGGCGCGCATGCTCGACATATCGTCGTACCGCGTTGCTGCGACGGCTGGCGGTGGAGCGCGCTCCTCGCCAGCCCTTCAGAAGGGGCCACGGAGGTAAGTATTCTACCTTTAGTTGGTGGTCCTTGTTGTTGGTTTTGTCTTGCAGCAAGGACATGGATGGGAGTTCCAAGGGCCGGAGGACGTCAGGACGAGTTCGCCGGTCAACGGTTCCGGGGCCTTTACCATCGGCAGTACCTGCATCGCAGGCCGGGACTTAGGCGGAGATGTGGGTAAGCCCTGTGTTCACAGGTCCAGATCCGCCAGCACACCACAGCTCGGAGGAGTTCGACGAGGAGGAGTGTGGTGTGCCGCCAGAGCAGGGGGACCCTGCCATGGCAGTCAGGTCGTCAGCGAGCTCGCTGGTGACCTCGAGCAGGGTGCGTGCGGCTGCACGGCCCGTTCCACTCAGCCCTCCGAGTAGGGGAAGGGCAGGAGCCCAGAAGCCTAACCCTACCAGGGCTAAGGCATTGCCTGACACGGAGGAGCGGTCAGGTTCCAGGGAGAGACCCGGGGCGGCTGTGAGGTCCAGCCGGCACACCCCGACTCTCGACGCCGGGACGGGTCGGTCGAGTCGGGTCTCGTCACGGTCGCCGAGCCCCCCATGGATGGGTGGGCGAGACCATGCGTCGGCAACATCCACGATGTGGGCAGCCGGCAAGACTGCGCGGGCCCCAGGCAGCCATGCTTCGGCTGGTGCCGACACCTCGCCGCAAGTGCCCTTAGTGGCAGCGGCTTCAGCTCCCGCTAAACGGAGGCGGTTGAACACGCCCGCGCAGGAATCGCGCAGTTCGCCTCGGCGGCTGTTAGCGACAACTACCGGCACCGGCAGGGCCTCGACGAGGTGCGGGCCGATGACAGGAGCCCGGTTTTCTTTTCAGAGCCGGAGGACTCCGACCACCTGAGTGTTCAGGGTGAAGGGCGTATTGACCGTATGGAGCGGCTGCTGGAGCTCCTGCTTCAACGTCAACACCAGCAGGGCAGCAACAGGCACAGGGCGTCTTCACAAACATCTACTATCAGCCTGGAGCAGCAGGAAGAAGTCCTCATCCAGGCAAAGAGCCGTCACAAGGCTCCATCCAATTGCAACTCCCTCAACGTGCCTGTGGTCAATACGCCGATATGGGGCGACATCAGTGCGGCTATCCGTCAACAGGAGGTAAAACTGCAGCGGATCCTGAAGCTCCTCACGGCCGGTATTACCGCCTTTGTGTGGTCGGTGGACGGGGACGAATTGAATTTGGACCAGGGAGATGCCCTGGCCCTCCTGTGCGCGACCCAGCACGAAATTAACGGGTTTCGCAAAACCAGCATCCGCCCAGCGCTCAATCCAAAGTTTGCAGGAGTGTGCAAACCACCGCCGCCGCCCCCGCCCCATCAGCTCTTTGGGAAGGACCTCTCGAAGAGAGTCAAAGAGCTTGACGAGCAAGCCAAAACGGTGGGGATCATGCGCCCTCAGAGTGCCCCCACACCGTCAGGCTCAAAGTCTCCATACATTCGATCACGAGGGTCTGCCAGTAACTTGACGAGGACCCACCCTCAAGCTCCACAACGACAGCAACATCAGACCCAGCACCAGGGGTCTTTTTTAGGACAGGCTCGGCAGAGACCCTGGTGGAAAACGAAGACGCCGCGCCCTCAAGCCAACCCAGCACCTCCACGTCCACACACGCGTGTCAATGACCGCCGGTAACCACGGAGGTGAGGGGGTCTGGTTCTCTCTTTTCTCTCTGTTTAACTTCACATGTTGGTGGTCACCTTCGGTGGTTTTTTGGGTGCATGAGGTAATTTCACTGGTGACGAGTATGTGTTGCAGAATATTCAGGGGCATAAAATTGAGTTTATTAATGGCGACATTCCTCCATCCCAGCACATGCCCGCTCGAACATTTAAAATTATCTGCTGCAGAACAGGCAGCCGGCTATAAGGAATTGTTAAGTCTTGAGCAAAGGAGTGATTAAGGGAGTGGTGCATGAGCCAGTTGAATTTGTTTCGAACATATTCACCAGACCTAAGAAGGATGGAAGTTGTCGTGTCATTATTGATCTAACCCGTTTGAATACTTTTGTAACATATTCTCATTTTAAAATGGATACGTTGAAACAACCAAATCATTGATTTCTCATGGTTGCTTTATGGCATGCATCGATTTAAAAGACGCATATTATTCCGTATCCGTCCAGAAATGTGACAGAAGGTTTTAAAATTCATCTGGATGGGGCAACTCTGGCAGTACAAGGCTTTGCCTAATGGGCTCAACACAGCCCTAGATTGTTCACTAAATTAGTGAAGCCAATTATGGCTTATTTGAGACAACGACACCATATAGTATGGCCTATTTAGATGATGTCTTAATTGTGGGCCACACCCTGGAATTGGCTGAACAGGGTGTTGCAGCTGCTGTCAATATATTTCAACAATTGGGGTTTATTGTCCATCCAGAGAAATCAAAGTTCTACCCTGCCCAGGTGATTAATTACCTAGGGTTCACGGTGAACTCTATAAGCATGAGGGTTACCATTCCAATTAACAAGATTGAGGAGGTTACCCAGGTGTGTCAAGATTTAATCCGCACCAATATACCATCGATCCGGCACTTAGCTACAATAATTGGGAAGCTGGTAGCTTTGTTTTCGGCAGCGCGATATGGACCTTTGCATTATCAGAATTTGCAAAGAGCTAAAATTGCTGCGTTAAAACAGAACGCTGGTCATTATGATCGGTCCATGCAGCCGCCGCCCGAAGCGATAAATGAGTTGCAATGGTGGGTGTGTCACATTAGCAACTCATTCAAGCCTATTAGGGAGGCTAATCCGGTGGTATATTTGCAAACTGATGCAAGCTCCAATGGTTGGGGATCCACGAATAATTGCTCTAGTTGTGGTGGCAGATGGGACACCCTTGAATCAACGATGTTGTTAACTCAAGGGATTAACTATTTGGAGTTGCTGGCAGCATTCCACGGACTTCGTGCGTATTGTTCTAAGCTTGTTGGAGCACATGTCCGTCTCCAAATAGACAACACCACAGCAGTAGCATATTTAAACCATATGGGTGGTACCAGGCCAGTTTCGTGTGACAAATTGGCAAACTCAATTTGGCTCTGGTGTGTTCAAAGAAACATTTGGATTTCAGCTACCTATTTGCCAGGTGAGCTTAATACGGTGGCGGACACCAGGTCACGCAAATTTAATGACAATATTGAATGGATGTTGCATCCTGAGATCTTTTCTAAAGTCACAGCCAAATTTGGTAAACCGGACATTGACCTCTTTGCGTCACGGTGGAACCATCAGGTACCAACCTACGTTTCATGGGAACCAGATCCTGGGGCAATAGCGCTAGATGCATTCTCGCTGGACTGGGGGAAGTGGTTTTTCTATGCCTTCCCCCCATTTTGCCTCATCAGTCGGGTATTGGGAAAGATTCAGGCAGATGCTGCCAAGGGCATCCTTATTATACCCGACTGGCCCACACAGCCTTGGTATCCGGTGGTCTTTGACATGCTCAACGAACCTTGGGTCCTTTTGAAGGGTTGCCCACAATTGGTTACTCACCCTGTCTCAGGGGAGCCGCATCCCTGCCATGGCTATTTAAATTTGTTGGCTTGCAGGTTCTGAACAGGCCGTTAGTCCAATACGGCCTCTCGGCTCGGACCATGGATACCACCGGGGCGTCGTGTCGAGAGTCTACAAGGCGAAGATACCGCTCACATATTAAGAAGTGGGAAGCCTACTGCAGCCGCTCTCGCATCACGTACGATGACGTGACAACAACCGACGTCCTGGAATTCCTCGCGGGGTTGCACCATGATGAACACTTAAGTTACAGTGCCATCAACAGCGCCAGAAGTGCGCTATCATTCTACCTCAGTTTGGAGGTAGGATCCAACAGGCTAGTGTCCAGACTCATGCGGGGTATATTCAATATGAATCCGCCTACACCACGCTATAATATCACCTGGGATGTCAGGGACGTATTAACCCTGCTCAGGACGTGGTCACCCATGGAAGGGCTCCAACTGGACCAACGCACCATGAAGCTGGTGATGTTACTAGCGCTGACTTCAGCTCAGAGGGTACAGACACTACACAAACTTTGTGTCGACAGAATGACGTCTACCCCCACAGAAATAGTCTTTTTCATTGACGAGCTACTAAAGCAGCATAGACCTGGGTGCACAGGGCTGCAGCTGAAGTTCCCGGCATACCCCGCAGATGCTAGGCTATGTGTAGCCTCACATATCCGCCACTATGTCAAGGTGACGGCACGCATCAGAGGAATGGAGAGATACCTGCTTGTCACTCATAAGAGACCTCATCATCGAGTGACAGTCCAGACGATATCCATGTGGCTTCCAGTCGTTTTGGGTAAGTCAGGTATCGACACTAATGTGTTCAAGTCTCTTTCCAACAGGGCTGCATCGACGTCAACGGCGAGGGTCATGGAGGTGCCCATGGACCAAATTCTCGCCACAGCAGGATGGGCTAATGAAGCTGTGTTCCAGCGTTTTTATAACAAGCCTGTTGCTGCTCCTCTACAGTTTGCAGAAGCCGTGCTGAATGCAGGTCACGAACGTGGAGATGTCCCCGCATGAGGGGTTTTGATTTGTTATTAATAACTCTGCTCTTGTTTTGCAGTATGAACTATTGAGCAAGTTTGTTCCTCCCATCCATCCCTGGTAGTGGTGTGTCAGCATGGACGTGGTCCAGGGCGTGTAATCACAGAAGCTTTGAAGTCTTCACGAAGTCACTCACGTGACTCCGAAATGAAATAGTAAGATTGAACGAGAACTTACCAGTTCGAAGGTTGATCTTTATTTTATGAGGAGTCGAAGTGAGGGATTTCGTGCCCTCCACACCCAACCCTCAATCACCTTCATCTGGTAATCTTAGTCACTTCAATCTTACTATGCGAAGTCATTTCTTTGTTGGTTTCTGTGATTCCACGCCGCTACTTTGAAGTATGTCGAGCATGCGCGCCGGCGGGCTCTTCACGAAATCCCTCACTTCGACTCCTCATAAAATAAAGATCAACCTTCGAACTGGTAAGTTCTCGTTCAATCTTACTATTCTCTTCTACAGAAGGTAGTTGAGGCTAGTTCATTGGCTTTGTTTAAGAGGGAGTTAGATGTGGCCCTTGTGGCTAAAGGGATCAGGGGGTATGGAGAGAAGGCAGGCACGGGATACTGAGTTGGATGATCAGCCATGATCATATTGAATGGCGGTGCAAGCTCGAAGGGCTGAATGGCCTACTCCTGCACCTATTTTCTATGTTTCTATGTTTCAGGGCACACCACAGCTATATGACTCCAGGAAACATGTTCCCGGTGTTGGGGGAGTCCAGAACTAGGGGCCACAGTTTAAGAATAAGGGGTAAGCCATTTAGAACGGAGATGAGGAAACATTTTTTCACACAGAGAGTTGTAAGTCTGTGGAATTCACTGCCTCAGAGGGCGGTGGAGGCTGGTTTTCTTGATACTTTAAAGGGAGAGCTAGATAGGGCTCTTAAAGATAACGGAGTCAAGAGATATGGGGAGAAGGCAGGAACAGAGTACCGAATGGGGATGATCAACCATGATCACAATGAATGGCGGTGCTGGCTCGAAGGGCCGAATGGCCTACTCCTGCACCTATTGTCTATGACTCTAAGGCAATCCAAAGTCTAGAGTTAGAATATCTAACCATAATCATAATAGTACTTTATTGGCCAAGTAGGTTTTGCAACATACGAGGAAATTGAGTTGCCATGCAGTCATACCAATAAAGACCAAAAGATATCCAAATTTGTTTTTTAACATGAACTTCCACCACAGTGACTCTCCCACATTCCTCACTGTGATGAAAGGCAAAAAAAGTTCAATCTTCTTCCCTTCTTTGTTCTCTCGTGGTCAGGGGCCTCGAACGTTCCGTTGTCTAGGTGATCTTGGCTCCCGCAGCCGGCGGTCAAGCCCTCCACATCGGGGTGATCAAGCACGCACATCGGGGGGTGGGGGGTCTCAGCTCCCCCGCGCTGGCCGATTGGACCCCAGGTCGGGGCTGGGCGAACATTTTGCGACTTTGGAGCTTCCCAACAGCAGCCTCTTCCCGAGACTGTTCGATGATGAGGAGCGTCGATCCCAGGCAAGGGATCCCAGGCTCTGATGGTAAATCCACGGCCCCGCAGTGGGGCTCAAAGTCAGCCTCGAGCAAGGCCGCCAGCGGCAAGATGTTAGGCCGCAGAGCGACTGGAGATACGATCCGGAAAACAATCGTATCTCCGCCAAGGTAAGAGATTGACATGTTTCCTCCGACCCCCTCGCCCACCCCCCACATAAAACTGACCAGAGAACATTAACACATACTTTTAAAACACACAAAAATAACAAAAAGTTCAAAAAGAGACAGGCTGTTGGCGAGGCTGCCATTGCTGACGGCGCCACCCGATGTCGATCTTCTATTCATATCAAGAACAAGTTATAGAAGTAAACTCCAAACGATTCAGAATTGGACGTTTATGATTAGAACAGGCAGCCACCCAGGATTTGAAGTTGCATTCTCGAGTTTAATAACTTTACTGAGTAAATACAGTTTCCTAACTCAATGGAGCATTATTCAATTACTATTGAGCTGACAGCACAATTCAGAGCAAAATTCTAAGCTTGCTATTACATCAGCTGCAAGGACCACGTTCTATCACATTGTATTTACACTGTTTTTATTTGAAAGAGAAGAATGGTTTAGCTTATTCAAAGGATGAAACCATTTTTCCTGACATCATTGAGAAAATACCATCAGCAAATAGTGATCAATGAACGCTTAAACATGCAAAACTTCCAACTTGACCTCTGTATTTTGGAGTCATCTACATTTAGTGTACAAACATATTCACTAAGTTTCATTCTTGCCACATTTGAAGTACCCTGTGCATTTCTGCTCATCACTCTGTAAGGAAACTTGATTGTGCCAGAGAGGGTACAGAAAAGATTCACAAAGAAGTTACCTGGATTGCAGGGCTTGAGTTGCCAGGGGAGATTGAATACGGTAAGTCTGTTTTCCATGGAGTGAAGGAACTTGAGAGGAGGCATTATGGAGGCATAGAAAGGATAGAAAGTCAGTGTTTGTTTCCCATGGTAGAGAAAGGGTTTCCGAGAAGTACATTTTCATACAAAGAGTAATTGGTGCCTGAAATGAGCTGCCAGAGGAGGTGCTGGAGGCAAGAACAGTAACTACCAGAATATTTTTTTCTTTTGATTTCTAATCCATCTGTAGAATAGTTTGCATTCTGTGTCTTTTTCAGAATCGACCTGCCTGTAAACACTGCAGCTACCATGGTGAAAATGATTTCTCACCCTTCAGCGATCTAATCAGACTCCATGCAAAGCCAGCCATTGTCAAAAATATATATTTTCATGGTACAACTCAGTGTCCAGGCACAGCATCCAGATACTGCTAGTAATGCCTAACTTCTTCTGCATTCTAAGTCATCTGTGGCTCTCTCCCGCTGGGAGATGACAGCAACGACAGGTTTTAGAATCCAGTGATGCGTGAAAAAAGCACTCCAGTTTAGCAATGATGATAAGAAGCCACAATTTATTCTAACACTTATAACATATTATCACCTACAACTACTAATGACATGGATGCTAAAGCTGCACTGACTGCATATTTCCCAGCAGAATCTGAATCAAGCGTGTTCCATCACACGAGGAAGGAGGAAGCAAAACAGCAAATCCATTTTGGATGTGCCAGAAACAATGTGCTTCAAAATGTAAATGTTCTGATCTGGTGTGAGAGCTGAAGTGCAAATAATGTAAAGATGCGCATCAAAGCAACTTCAGTGCAAAGCCTTTTGAAAAAAATCTCAAAACCACTTGAGTTGGCCAGTTCATTGTCACTTATGGAGAAAAGAGCAGGAGAAAGAAAGACCGCAAGGTGTTGATGAACAGGACCGGAAGAGAAAATAAGCAGCAGGACAGAAGATTCACCTGAAACCATCAATAGTTGTCACCGTCATCCAAATGGATAGAACTCAGAAGAATTCATTTATTGCGCTGGCAGCTCAACAGAATGGCCTGCAAGTCATGTAGAAAAACCCAGATGTTTTGTGAGAGTTTGTTATTAAACTAACCCAGCACATCAGAATGTATCAGAGCAAGTAATGACGGATGAAGGCAACATGGAGGTCAGCAACAATTCTGATGATCCCGGGGACATACCTGCTATTCTCCACATTCCTCAGAGCGTAATTTGTAGAAACAAACATATGCAACTTACATAGCACCGTAAATAACGTAAAGATGTGGTTACACAGGTACAAGTGTGAACATGATAAGTGAATAAGGTTTCAACAATCTTATCTGTCACCTGATTTAGGTATGTTACAAAACTTACCTTCAGCAGCGCTGCAGTTCTCTCACTGGCCGTGTGCGCGAATTTGGCGCCTTTGAGGGGGGGGGGGGGGGGGGCGGGGTTATAATGCGGTTTTCCCCTTGCCATCCGGAGCTTTATTTTCACGGAGTGCGAACTTTTTCTAAAGATTTGTTCCGATTGCCGGTAAGTTAAATTTTTTTTTTTAAATCGTCCGACTATTTCAGCGCTGCAGTAACATAAAAATTAGCTCCTAATGCCGTGAACGCCGACAACGGGGACAGATTTTACGTAGGAGACAGGTAAATGAAAGTTGTTTATTTTTTCATATAAACTTGTTTGTTTAGATTACCTTAATCAACATTTCATGTTGCGAAACGGTGATTTAGGCCCCATACAAACCGGCAGAATTTTTCCTGCCGATATTCGGTTTAAACTCACCGCAACCGGAACTTTCCAATCCATCGCGTTCCAGAAAATCCCACTCGCAAGCTGATTTAAATGGCCATTAATTTACAAGCATTAAACACTAAATTCATTCAATTTGGCCTATAAATTAATGACAATTAGATTTATAAATCATGTTATATTGTGAATTCTTGTGTAAATGTTATTTGGAGACTTAAGGGCCTGTCCCACCAACATGCGACTCCATGCGGTGAGCACGACCAAACTGGAAGCGGGGGCCGCTCGGAGGTCGGGTGATCCCTGTACAGGGCCGGTCCCACCAGCATGTGCCTGCATGTGGCGAGCGCGAACAAACCGGCAGCGGGGGCCGCGTGGAGGTCGGGTGAGTGGCGCGGCGTGGCGCGAAGTTGGAGCGAAGTTGCAGCGAAGTCCGTGGTAAGTTCGCAAGGACAGAGGGACACACAGAGAGGGACACGGAGGCACAGAGAGAGAGGGCCACGGAGGCACGACGTGAGGCGGTACGTAATGCGTCGAAGCGGCTGCGGGCCAACAGGCCGTTGCCGCGTGGAATTTTTGAACGCGGTCAGTTTTTCCGAGCCCCGCGCGATGTCGGGACCAGCTCCGCACAACTCCACACGGCTCCACCGAAACGAAGTGGGACCAGCCCCGCGAGGCTGGACGGCTCAAGCGACCATGTTAGGTCGCGCTCACCTCATGGAGTCGCATGCTGGTGGGACAGGCCCTTTAGGCTTTAAAAAAAATGTTAATTTTTTCTTAAGAAATGGATAGATGTTTAAATCTAGTAATTGACTTTTGTAATTAGCTACAATTGGGTTAACTAATTATATGCTTTAATTTCAGGTAATCCAAGTAAGATTGTTTCATATTTGTTTCAGAATGCTCAATGTATAATAACTGAAAATTTCTTTCAGTTCTCTTAATTGTTAAGAAAGTTATGGACTTTTGACTGTCCTCGATCACAACTTTTGTGTTAAGTCAATAGAAAAGCAATAGGAAACAAGTTGCTAATTTCCGAGTATGAAAATGGCCATAACTTTTTTAATACTGAAGATATGAAAGTGAATTAGGTGTCAGATTAAACTTCTTTTTATGCTTTATCTGATGGGATAAATTGCAGACTTGATTTTTAAAATCTCAAAATTGTGTAACATTGCTACCTGACTCTAACTCAGTAAAACAATGCAGGAATATTTCCTTTATTAATACTGCACCACTGACAATTTGTGGAACATTTTTGTAGATGGTTTTTATATGCAACCAATAACAGAGTTACCTCAGTACCATTAACCCCGCCTAGTTAACATCAATCATAACGCCTTCCGCTTCCTGGGTACAGTTCAGTAGGAGAATGTAGCCAGTGCTTGAGGATGTATGTAATACCCTGTGCTATCATTAAAAGATGTTGCACGCTTTAAGAGTTTTGGTGAATTGCTTATTTACATGGTGTCAGAAGTGGGATACGAACCCACGCCTCCTATCTATCGGGTTTTATTTCTTTTTTTTGATTTGTTCCTTTTGTGCTTAATCTCTCTGACCATGGCGTCCTCTTGCAGAAAGCCCGCGCAGCTTGTCTTTGATGCTGACATCTCTGAGCGCTGGCCACGTTTGAATTTGATTTCACCCACTTTGTCAACGTTGCACACCGCACTGATCCTGGTTCCCTCAAAGCCTCCCTCCTACTCAACCTTGTCGGACCTGATGCCATGAAAACAGCCAGAACTTTCACCTACACTCCAGCAGTCCTGGACAACAACAACGTGGTGATCACTCCTGCAGAATCTGCCAGTGACCCCGCTTGCCTGCTACGTAAGTTCAGGGAGATTTGTGACCTGCCCTCGAACCGCATTCTAGAGAGGGCATGGTTCTTTACAAGGAGACAGTTACCGGATGAACCTGTTGAATGTTTTATTGCTGATTTGCGTTATCTCGCCCAGCGGTGCCGTTTTGGTGACATGACAGACCAGCTCACTAGACACATTTTAGTAACGGGCATGCGTGACCAGAAGCTGCGATGTGAGCTTCTAAGGGATCCGGATCTAACGTTGGAAAAAGCCATGCATGCCTGCAGATTGTCTGAGGTCGTTGTATTGCCAGATGACCACCGGGACTCGGGCAATAAATCTGTCAACCTGGCTGGGTTTAGGAGACCACAGCCTCGGATGGAAAACAATGCTTTTCTGCCGCGTGCCAACCCAGGTCCTGGTGAAGTGCCCCCAAAAAGGTGCCCAAACTGTAACTACCTGCACCACAGACTGTCGGCGTGCCCCGCCTATGGCAAGGCCTGTAACTTTTGTAAAAAACTGAATCGCTTCTCTGCCGCCTGTCGTTCCTTCCGTTCCCGTGGGAGACAGGTACAGATTTCCAGACCCAGTCTAAACATGCTGAGACAATCTGACAGCTGTTACGACTCACAGCCCGACATAGCTGAATCCTATGATGCAGATCCAATTAATTCTCCCGAGGATTCGAATGTGTTTACCCTCCACCAGGCACCTGGCCAACGTTCTGATCCCTCCGTATCTGTGACTGTCAATAATGTAACCTTCCTTGCAAAGTTAGACACTGGTGCGAAGGTCAACGTTTTGTCAATAAATCTTTTCAACAAGATAAGGAATAATGAGGCCCTGGTCGCTGTTAATGCTAGTCTACATGCCTATAGTGGAGAAATTCTAAGGCCTGTGGGGAGGGCCATTTTAACTTGCATGCTGCAAAAGGCCACGAGAAACCTGGTTTTCTATGTTTTTAATTCTGACTGTATTACCCTGCTGGGCAACCGTGCATGCCAAGATCTTGGCCTGGTGTCCTTCGACCGCACGGTCCACAAAGTGCAACTGTCGTTTAACCCGGTTGCAGAATACCAGGACCTGGTCAATGATGACCTGGGAAAGTTACCACTGACATGCCATATTTCCATTGACCCAAATGTACAACCCGTGGTCCGCGCACCTCACAGAGTGTCTCACGCCATGAAAGACAGGGTCGAGGCGATGCTTAACGACATGGTCGAAAAGGGGGTGCTAGAAGCGGTTAGCGAGCCCACCGATTGGGTCTCCACCATGGTTGCCACGATAAAGAAAGACAAGAACGAAATACGTGTGTGTATCAACCCTAAGGAATTAAACCTTGCCATCAGGCGACCACACTACCCCATGCGGTCTGTTGAGGACGTGGCGGCTCAGGTCGGGCAAGCCACCATCTTTTCGGTCCTAGATGCTAAGAACTAGATTTTGGCAGATCCCATTGGACAAAGCGTCTTCTGACCTGACGACCTTCGCCACACCGTTTGGCAGATTCAAGTTCCTGCGAATGCCATTCGGCATCGATTCCGCTAGCGAGGTGTTCCAGCGAACGATGGAGCAGATATTCTCGGACTTGCCATGTGCCATCATCATGGATGATATCCTAGTTTACGGGAAGGACATTGCCGAGCGCGTACGGATGTCTCTGGTGTTCCCTGCATGCCTCGATCCCCATATCGAGCTCCCGGTTCCCCTCCACGCGGGTCACCTGTTGCGGGTCGTGGTTCTCACTCTCCTGTTTCTCCAACCCCTCCGCCCTTCCCTGGTTCCCCAGCTGCCTTGTGTCCTCCTGTTTTTTCTGCTCCTCCGGGGGAAGGGGGAGACATACGTACACACTCGGGCCGGATTAGTAAGCCACATGTTCGTTATGGCGATTTTGCTTAATTCTGCTGTTTAATTCTGTTGTTGTGATAACAGTCTGTTTTGATTTTCTAAGGGGAAGGATGTAGATGGTTTTTATATGCAACCAATAACATAGTTACCTCAGTACCATTAACCCCGCCTAGTTAACATCAATCATAACGCCTTCCCCTTCCTGGGTACAGTTCAGTAGAAGAATGTAGCCAGTGCTTGAGGATGTATGTAATACCCTGTGCTATCATTAAAAGATGTTGCACGCTTTAAGAGTTTGTGAATTGCTTATTTACAATTTTCATCACAAATGATACTTTCAAATCCAGGTGTGTTAGCATTACATTCCATGGCTGGGATACTCCTGATGGAGCGGAAGCTTTTCGCATGGATGGTGCTAGCAACCAACCCCACTGGTCATATTAAAAAAAGGTCACAGAAGATATATCAGTTATGTGAGTGTGAAAAGGTTTTCCAAATAATGACACTTAACTAAAAACAAAGTTGTAACGAACCAGAATGTTGTTCTGACCTCATGTAATGTATCACAAAAATTCAGAAGGAATGATAAAACAAGGCATTGAAAATGCAGATACAAGCAACTGCAGATGCTGGTTAATACACAAAAGGACAGAGTGCTGGAGGGTCTCGAACCATTTCGAGACCCTTTTCAGACTATTCTTCAGAAAATGCATCGTTGTTATCTTACACCTACCGTGCAATAACTCTACAAATTTGCTGTCAACGTGTGATTACATCTACCACTGACCTTCTGCTATGAGCTATTCATGTTGTCATCACACAGTGAAGACCTGAAAAATTATATAATACCAACAGAAAATGCAGGAAATACTTAGCGGATCTGGCAGTATCTGTGGAAAGAGAAACATTGTTATTGTTTCAGATCAAAGACCCTAGATCAGAACATTACTGACAAAGACCAAAAAGGAATCATGAAAACTATTATTGTCATGTGTACTGGGGTACAGTGAGAATATTTGTGTTATCCAGTCAAATCATACCACATATGAATACAATCAAGCTTTACACAAGTGCAACAGCTAGTGCAAAAAGAAAAGTAACCAAAATGCAGAATAAAATGTTACAGGATTACAGCTGCTGGGAAAATTCAGATTTAAAAAGGGGATTTGAGAGTCCATGCCCTACACCCATACAATAATATGGTCTCTACAGTTGCATGGAAGAATCTCAGTTTGGGACCCTTAGACATCCAAGATGTCCAGATTTCCCCATGTTATTGAGGGATTTCCATGCGAGCGCTTCTGGACCTTGATGTTATTCGTCGAGCTCTGCATCCTTGCTCGCAGGTACTTGAAGTCCTGCACTTCTTGAGAGATGCATCGTCACTGGTCTTGACAGGCTCATGTTCACCAACGTTGAACGCCATGTACTCCCTCTTCTTGGCATTGAGGTGGAGGCCCACTTTCTCGCACGCCGACTCGACCCTGCCGAGGAGCTCCTGTGCCTCCCTAATCTGGTCTGACAGCAGGATAATGTCATCAGCGGAGTCGATGTCATAAGCTTGCTCTATTCTTGCTGAATACACAATCTGGCAGCTAAATCCTCCAGGACCAGCTTGGTCAGTGAGAGTACTACCAAGCCACTTCTGACGATGGACATTGAAACCCTCTACCCAGAGTAGGTAGTGGTTTTGCTACTTTCAGTGTTTCCATGAATTGTTCATCAAGATAGAGCACTGGTGTAACTGAGAACGATAGTAAGAGGCTTGATCGGATGCTATTCCAAAGTTAGGGTTTTTCTGCTGTTTGACAAATTGCAAGTAGTGAAGGTGGATGATGGACTACTGTTCAACAGCAATTATTTCAAGAAGGGTTTCAACCCGAAACGTCGCATATTTCCTTCGCTTCATAGATGCTGCCTCACCCGTTGAGTTACTCCAGCATTTTTGCCGACCTTCAATTATTTCAAGAGGTTGGCAGATTACTGAAGTGTATCACATTGCAAGATTACACCTTGCCACACAACGTTTAGATAAATCTGGAGAGAGATTTACATAAATGCTGAAGAAAATTATTCGGAAAGTAGGTCATGGAAGCAAGAACTACCCAGGAGGAAAGAACCTTTACAGCACAACAGCGCAATGCTGATTCAGCAGCACACACTACTGTGCACCTTGTGCACTAACATACAGTTCTACATTATTACCGCCTGTGGATATAGTTCTTGTGAAATGAGATAAACTTATCAGCAAGAAAGCAATTTCAATTGACAGATTGAGACTTAAAGATGCTGCCATGGAAGGTTCCATAGTCAGAGCATCACATGGTTTGCAACAAATTACTCAAAAAAAAGGTAGATCTTCAAAAGAATCAAGTAACCTTATTGCACATTCGTGAATTTGAACTGGAAAAACTCAAGTGTGACGAAGAATCTGAGCAGCCTAATTTAACGCTACACAACTACTTTGCATCACATGAGTGGAAACCTCCTTTGTTAGGTCTCGCAAACATGTGACATGAAGATTAAAACAATTAGAGTGGGGTTTAACATGCAAAGGAAGTAATATTATTGGAGTCAGAGCCATAGAGTTACAAATGCTCACAGCATGGACCCTCCAAGTCCATACCAACCATCAGCCACCCATTTACACAAATCCAATATTAACCTTGTTCATGCTTCTCCCTATATTCTCATCAGTTCTCTGCAGGTTCCACCACTCATCTATACACCAGGAGTAATTTAAATTGTCCAATTAACGCACAAAACCACACCTCTTTGGGATGCGGGAGGAAACTAGAGCACCCTGTGAGGAAATGCATGCTATCACGGGAGTACGTACATCAAGGATTGAAGTCTGGTGCAGTGAGTCAGCAGCACTCTTAGCTGCACAACTGTGCCATGCTAAATATTATTGTTATGTTCATACAATTTGCTGCATCTATTTCCTCTTTCAAACTGCGTAGTTCTGAGCATGTTGACAATCGATGCAATTGTAGAGAAAGCACCCATGGGTCTACATTGTCCAGCAGTGAGTTTGACTACAGCTGGAATTCCTTTGCAATGTTATCAAAAGAACGGTGTGCTTTAAACACATTATCTGGTGTTTCTGTCTTTCCAACCGAGTGGCAGGACTACCTGACAAATTCAAAGTATTGTCATATACAAGGCTAAAAATAGATACCACCAAATGTGGCTCATTTATTGATCTCGCAGACCAATAAAAGCACAGATGGTATCGAGTCAATTGAATTTTCCAGTGTTCAAAATATTTTATAATGGGATTGTTCTCGATAATGGGATGAACAATTTATAGATGCTGGCAGGGAGTGATGATGGATTCACAAAAAAGTGATACAAGCTCTACTGCAGAATGACTGAACTGGTGTTTATTGGCATTCAAAGCCAAAATATTATAATTATAAGAAATATTTATAATGAATAACCTACAAAATTAACAATATACCACTGCCCGTGCTGATGGGATTATTAGACAAAGCAGCACTTTATTTGTTCAAATGCTTGATCTTAATTCATTTATCTTTTACAGGAATAGCATGCACAGGTATTTTAATATTTCATAGCAAAGAAAAAGCGATTTGAACTTTTTCAGGTGTTCATGCCTTTTAATGAGCTGGTAAATGGAGATACTCCAGACGCAGAGGTATGAGTGTAAATAAACTTTGTTAATGTGTTAAGAAGATTAAGCAGCTGATGTGTAATTGTAGTGTGATCTCAGGGGATTTGCGCTGCTGATGAAATGAGAAATGTTTCTTGGTGCTCAAGCTGCTATCATAACCTGAGGGTAAGAACAAAGTTAGTCCTCTTAAAACAAAATACTCCTGCATTACATATTAACAATTGGAAGTTAAAGGGAAAATAATTTTTTTAATTGTTAAAACGTTTGAACCTAAGTCAAAAATAGTTGTCACTTTATTGGAAGCAAATCAATTTGCTTCCAATCACCAGACTGATTCCTGGGATACCAGACTGATTCCTGGGATACCAGACTGATTCCTGGGATACCAGACTGATTCCTGGGATGTCAGGACTTTCATATGAGGAAAGACTGGATAGACTCGGCTTGTACTCGCTGGAATTTAGAAAATTGAGGGGGGATCTTATAGAAACTTACAAAATTCTTAAGGGGTTGGACAGGCTAGATGCTGGAAGATTGTTCTCGATGTTGGGGGAGTCCAGAACAAGGGGTCACAGTCTAAGGATAAGGGGGAATTCCTTTAGGACCGAGATGAGGAAAACATTCTTTACACAGAGAGTGGTGAGTCTCTGCAATTTCATTTCGGAGTCACGTGAGTGACTTCGTGAAGAACCCGCCAGCACGCATGCGCGACATATCGTCGCAACGCATTGCTGCCGACGGCTGGAGGTGGAGCGCGGCTCCCCACCAGCCCTTCAGAGGGCCGACTCAGGTAAGGCTAAGCCCCCTAGAGTTGGTGTTTTCCTGTTGTGGGGACTGTTTTCTCTCCTAACAGGAACATGGAAGGAGTCCAGGAACGTTGATGTATGGGTGAGGCCGCCTCGGATCAGACTGCTGCGGCAGTCACCGGCGGCTCCAATACTCTGGAGTCGGGAAGCCCGTTGACCCAGGAGGGTCCAGGGTCACACTCTCGCCGGCGGAGGATGGCAGAGGGGGTGCCCGACTCCACACCGCAGCCCGCAGGGGACGCCACGGGCTGGCGGCACGCACAGGAGTGGGGCTTGCCGGCTCGCCGTCAAAAGACCGGCAGCCCCGACTTTGCGCTACAGCCCGCAGGGGACGCCACGGGCTGGCGGCATGCAGCGGAATGGGGCTTGTCGGCTCGCCATCAAAAGGTTCAATGGCAGAGCGGCAGCCCCGACTTTCCACCACAGCCCGCGGGGGACACCGCGGGCTGACGGTGTGCATGCAGGAGTGGGGCTTGCAGGCTCGCCGTTCAAAGTTAGGAGCGGCAGAGCGGCAGCCCCGACTCTACACCACAGCCCGCGGGGGTGATACTGCGGGCTGACGGTGTGCATGTGGAGTAGGGGTTGCAGTGCTTGCCATGGGCAGCAGCCCCGGCTCTACACCACAGCCCGCAGGGGTCTCTGCGGGTTGCTGGCATTTAGGAAGGAGCAGGCTTGCATACAAAGGCAGCCTGACTCCACACTGCAGCTGCAGGGATACTGTGGCCTGTCTACATTAAAGTGCCTTGCTACTCCAGGGTATGCATTTCTTCAAGAAGTTGAGACTGCCAGCACATAGAAGTTATTAAAACATGAGAGGCTGGTCACCATACTTCTTAAAGACCCTCAGGTAAGAGACTAACCTTGAATAGCTAAACGTCTGTATGAGAGTTTGCTTACAGATGGATGGAGACCAGAATGAAGGCACCACAGCAGGTCTCCGAGGGCCGTGCGACTTCAGATGGAAATCAGCAGCCACCATTACAGTAGAACGCGGAGGTCGGGGAGCCCTGCGTAGCCAGGACCCGTCTCTCCACCACGGCTGACCATGGGGCCACAAAATGGTGGAGCACTGCGCGGGAGCAGGGTAGGCCTTGACTCCCTACCACTGTCACCTAAGTAGTGACAGTGGGGCTAAGGTGCGTAACATGTGACCCGCTCGGCGGCTTGTTTGTTTCCCCTACTATGCAGGTACCAGAGCAGGGGGAGAGCAGCGCACAGGTCATGCCCCGCTGCAGCAGGAGGCATCGACATACCACCGGGGGTAACCTGCTAGATTGCGGGCTGGTGATGGATCTGCTGGAAGTCGGGGAGCCCTGCAGGAGCAGGAGGTACCGGTGTCCACCGGAACAGGCTGCCGGAGCGCAGACCGGTGGCAGCAGTTTACGGCCAGGCATCCCCGTTGATACGGGTAAAGCCGGCTACGCGCCCTCACGGACCCATGTGGTTAAGGGTGACGTCAGGCCTGCACGGACAGTGGAGCCGGTAATGGGGACCGGTACCAATCCTTCCCTCTGCCTTCCCATCAGGCAGAGGTGCCGCTTAGGTCCGAACGACGGCGGACTAGCGGTATGTCCGTGCAGGAGTCGTACAGCCTGCGGGAGCAGGAGGTACCGGCACTGCACCGGAACAGGCTGCCGGAGCGCAGACCGGTGGCAGCAGCATACGGTTAGGCGATCCCGTTGCTACGGGTAAAGCCAGCCAAGCGCCGTCACAGACCCCTGGGGGTGAGAGTGACGGTGTGCCTGCACGGACCACGGAGCCGGTATTGGGGACCGGTACCGATCCTTCCCTCTGCCTTCCCACCAGGCAGAGGTGCCGCTTAGGTCCGAACGACGGTGGACTAGCGGTATGTCCGTGCAGGAGTCGTACAGCCTGCAGGAGCAGGAGGTACCGGCACTGCACCGGAACAGGCTGCCGGAGCGCAGACCGGTGGCAGCAGAATACGGTTAGGCGATCCCGTTGCTGCGGGTAAAGCCAGCCAAGCGCTGTCACAGACCCGCGGGGTGAGAGTGACGGTGTGCCTGCACGGACCACGGAGCCGGTATTGGGGACCGGTTCCGACTCCTTTCCTCTGCCTGCTCGTCAGGTAGAGAGGCCGCTGAGGTCCGAGAGACACCGGGCTAGCGGGTTGTCCGTGCGGAAGTCGTTTGGCCCGCAGGGGCGGGTGCTGATGAGTACCTGTCAGCCACTTCGTAGAGGTGTGACCTACTGGCAGAAGCCCCAGCGACTCATCAGGGCCTGGGGAAGTCGACCTGTTGTCCGTGTGTAGCGGCAGCGGTCGCATGGCCAGGATGGAGCTAATGGTGAAAGAGTCACTCGGATGGAGCTCCCGCCACGGTCGCCGAGTCCCCCATGGATGGGAGGACGAGACCATGCGTCGGCAAGGTCCACGATGTGGGCAGCCGGCAAGCCCGCGCGGGCGTCGGGTCACCGTGCTGAGGCATTGGGTGCCGACTCCCCGCTGCGTTTGCCCTCCGTGGCAGCGGCATTAGGCTCCGCCAAACGAAGGCGTTCAAACACACCTCCTGCGCGGGAATCGCTCAGCTTTGCTGCGGCGGCTGGCAGCGACAACTTCCGGCACCGGGTTCACCTCGACGAGGTGCGGGCCGATGAAAGGAGCCTCAGCAGTATATCAGAGCATGAGGACTCCGACCGCCCGAGTGTTCAGGGTGAAGGGCGTATTGACCGTATGGAGCGGCTATTGGAGCTCCTTTTACACAACCAACGACAGGAGGCATCCATCATCAAAAGGCACAGGGAGGTTTCACCAGTCTCAACAGCCAGCCTGCGGCAGCCAGAGGAGGAGGAATTTTCAGACCCTACACCGGTTCCATCGGAGGTGCCGCCGGAAGAACTCCTTGATGTGGCGGCGAAATTTGACTCTCCGGAGACCATGGGACTTCCCCTCAACCCCAAACTGGCTGCCACCGTGGACTTCCTGACCAATCATCAGCTCCAGGAGGAGGTCCTATCAGAGGCCATAAACAGATACAAGGCCCAGCGAACTGCAACTCCCTCAACGTGCCCATAGTCAATACGCCAATCTGGGGCAACATCAGCCCAAGGATCAGGATCCAGGAGATGAAGCTCCAGCGGATCCTGAAGCTGCTCACTGCTGGGATTACCGCGTTTGTGCAGTCGGTGGATGGGGAGGATTTGAGCACCAAGCAGGAGGATGCTCTGGCTCTATTGTGTACCACAGTATGAGATAAACGCCTTCAGGAAGAGCGTCATTAAACCCACGCTGAACCCAAAATTTGGGGGGTTATGCAAAGCACCTCCTACGCCACCACCCAGACAGTTGTTCGGGGAAGACCTCCCGAAGAGGGTCTAGGAGCTGGATGACCACGCTAAGACGGTGGGACTCATGCGGTCACATATCTCGACCAAGCAGCAGGCCAGGGAAGTGCCATTTTCAGGCCACGAGGCCCTGCCGTTAGACCAGCAAGGACCTATGCTCCAGCTCCGCCTCAATTTCGGCAGCCTCAACAACCGAGGCCTTCTAGGACTAGGGCCCCAGCGGCCAGCATGGGTAATGCGGGCGCCGCATTATCAGCTCAACCCAGCACCTCCACTTCCGGCTAAACATATCAAGGACCGCCGATAACCATGAAGGTTCTGAACAGGCCATTACTGCGGTATGGTCTATCATCTAGAACCATGGATGCCATCGGAGCGTCATGCCGGGAGTCCACCTGGCGGCAATACCTCTCACACATCCGGAAGTGGGAAACCTACTGCAGCCGCTCCCAAATTACTGATGACGCTGTAACCATAACCAACGTATTGGAATTCCTGGCGGGGTTGCACCATGATGAACACCTGAGCTATAGTGCCATCAACAGCGCCAGGAGTGCGCTGTCATTCTACCTTGATATTAAGGTAAGATCCAACAGGCTGGTGTCCAGACTCATGCGGGGAATATTCAATTCGAATCCGCCCAGACCACCTGGGATATATATAATATCACCTGGGATATCGGGGAAATACTCACCCTGCTCAGGACGTGGTCGCCCATGGAGGGCCTGGAGCTGGACAAACTCACCCTGAAGCTGGTGATGTTACTGGCACTGACTTCAGCGCAGAGGGTACAGACACTCCACAAAATCCGGATGGACAGGATGATTTCTACCCCTGCAGAAGTAGTCTTCATCATAGACGAGCTACTCAAGCAGCATAGACCTGGGTGCACAGGGCTGCAGCTGAAGTTCCTGGCATACCCCGCTGATGCAAGGCTATGTTTAGCCGCCCATATCCGTCACTATGTGAAAGTGCCGAGAAAACTGAAGGAATGGAGAAAACTCACCATAGAGTGACGGTCCAGACAATATCCAGGTGGCTCAGGATCGTCTTGGGTAAGTCACGTGTTGACACTAATGTCTTCAAATCCCATTCAACCAGGGCATGCATCAACGTTGGCGGCAAGGGTCATGGAGGTGCCCATGGACCATATTCTTGCCACAGTAGGATGGCGAATGAAGCCACCTTCCAGCGGTTCTACAATACATCTGTTGCCGCTCCTCTACAGTTCGCGGAGGCCGTGCTGAATGCCGGTCAAGAACGTGGAGATGTCCCCGAATGAGGGGTTTTCTTTTGTTGTTAACAAATGTTGCTCTTGTTTTTCAGTACAAGCAGTCTGGAAAGTTGATTACTCCTATCCATCCTCATAAGTGGTGTGTGACAGCATGGACGTGGTCCAGGGCGTGGAATCACAGAGCTTTGAAGTCTTCACGAAGTCACTCACGTGACTCCGAAATGAAATAGTAAGATTGAACGAGAACTTACCAGTTCGAAGGTTGATCTTTATTTCATGAGGAGTTGGGATGAGGGATTTTGTGCCCTCCGCTCCCAACCCTCGATCATAATCAACTGGTAATTAGAGTTTCTTCAATCTTACTATGCCAAATCATTTCTGTTGTTGTTTTCTGTGATTCCACACCGCTACTTTGAAGAATGTCGCACATGCGTGCTGGCGGGTTCTTCACGAAATCCCTCATCGCAACTCCTCATGAAATAAAGATCAACCTTCGAACTGGTAAGTTCTCGTTCAATCTTACTATTCTCTGCCACAGAAGGTAGTTGAGGCCAGTTCATTGGCTATATTTAAGAGGGCGTTAGATGTGGCACTTGTGGCTAAAGGGATCAGGGGGTATGGAGAGAAGGAAGGTACGGGATACTGAGTTGGATGATCAACCATGATCACATTGAATGGCGGTGCAGGCTCGAAGGGCCGAATGGCCTACTCCTGCACCTAATTTCTATGATTCTATGTTCTATGTTTCTAATTTTCATTCAAAATAAGCTGCGTCTTAGCTTTGTTCAGTGATGACAAACAAAAACTGAAGATGCTGGAAACACTCAATAGGTCAGGCAGCACCTGCGAAATGAGAAACTAATTTTGTTGAAGATTCTTTGTTAGAATTGGGAAAGATACCAATTTATAGCAATGATAGCAGTTTGCCTCGTTACCAATGATGGCAGTGACAGCAGTTTGACAGGCAACGTTCAAGACCAACTCTGGGATTTAAGATGTAAAGATTACAAACTCAAAATAGAGCAGCAGTATCTAGCTGTCATATCAAACATTCATCCTTATGTAAATATTACTATCAATCTGTCATGGACCTACCACACTGAAGTGACAGCCATGAAAGCAAACCAATGCCTCTACTTCCTTAGGAGACTGACAATATTCAACATGTCCCCAATGGCTCTTACAAACGCCTACAGATGCGCCATAGAAAACATAGTGTTGGGTTGTATCACATCTTGGTTTGGGAAAAGCTCTGCCGAAGACCACAAGAAATTGTAGAGAGCTGTGGATGTAACCCAGTCCATCACGCAGACCAGACTCTCCATCATTGACTCCATCTACACTTCGCGCTGCCGCGGGATAAAAGCCAACATAATCAAAGACTTGTACCATCCTTCTTCTCTCTGCTCCGGTCTGGCAGAATGAAAGTGCGCAACACCAGACACAGAAACAGCTGCCCCTCTAAACTCCAGAGAACAGAATTCTAGTCTATGACGTCTCTCCTCACATTAAAGCTGGTATCAGTCTGGTGAAACTTCACCGCACTTTCCCTATAATAAATAGATCGTATGTTATTGGCCTCACCATTATTTTGATTGAAATCTCTATCCCACTGTTTTCCCACATCTCCATCCACCTTTTAAATCCCTCAGTACTTAACGCTGAAATTATCAGTTGTCAGAAAGCTTCCCACACTTGCTGTTGACCTGCCTGCTAAACCTGCTTGCATCCTGTGCACATTTGCCCAGTTCCCAGTGGAACCATCCTCAATGATGCTGGCAAAGGGCAATCAGATTAAACTTCCTCCAACCACAGAAATCTCGTAAAAAGCTCTCGTCAGTTAACCATCCTTTCAGAGCTGTCAAAACTGTCTCTGATATGCAGAAAAATCAAAACATATTTAAACTTCAAAAATATAAAAGCTATTTAAACTTAACTAAAGTATTTAATTGAAACAAAAGTATTTAAAATTAATTAAAAAATGGAATGGCAACAATTATCGGAAATATGAAGCAATTAAAACATACTCCAGTGCTTTGGATAAAAAAGACAAGTATATACTCAACCAATTTCTTTCCATCCTACAATACAGGTCTGGATCACTCTGGGTCATACATCTAAGCATCAACATCTGGTGGTGAAATCCTCAGGAAAAAAACGGAAAGCATCAGCAAGTCTATTATAAGGCTCATCATTAAATATTTCCAATAAGGTCCTCAGTTTTGAGCACAGGATTGAACAAGTCAGGAATGAGCAAACGTTTCACTTTTCTCAAGTGCATGGCAGACCTAACGCTTTTCAGAGTAGATTTTCAAATGCACTTTAACTTCCCTTGTCAAGAATTCCAATCAATGTCTAAAGTTGACCTTACTGAAGCTTCCTGCATTTACATAGTTGCACATTTATTTCAGGTGTCACCATCGGTTGCTCAAATATAAATTAAAGGTTTTTGTTAATTCTTGACGATAATTAATTGACAGTAGACTTATAGATTAGTTGATTCTGTAATGATCAATCAGTAGACTGGTTGATTCTGCAATAGTGATCGTTAGTCAACCACTTGATATATAATTTTTTCCACCAGTTCTTTTTCGGAAAGAAGTAGTTTGTCAATCTGACGTCTGCTTTCAAATAATGTGTGTTGGTGTCATGTAGCATATTGAGACAAATGATGCACAGGAGAATAGTAATGGAGGAGCTGATAGCAGACGATCCTTACTTGGGTGAAAAATAGCAGAGAGAGGGAGGGGGAGAGAGGGGGGGGGGAGAGTGGGGGGAGAGAGGGGGGAGAGAGGGAGAGAGAGAAGGAGAGAGAGAAGGAGAGAGAGAAGGAGAGAGAGAAGGAGAGAGAGAGAGAGAGAGGGAGAGAGAGTGAGGGAGAGAGAGAAAGATGAACGATCAGAAAGAGAAGAGTTACACACCCACAGCAAGAGAAAGAAACAAGATAAGTAAATGCTTCGAAGTAGCAACTAATCATGTAAACTATTGAAAAATCTAGATTCCTGCATGATAAAAGCATATCAAGCTAATTTATAATCACAGAGTTATAGAGCAAAGAAACAGTCCCATTGGCCAAATTCTATTATAAAGATGGTGCCTACCAGAGCTAATCCCATTTGTCTGCATTTGGCCATATCCCTCGAAATCTTTTGTATCCATGAATCTGTCCAAATGTAATTGCAACCGCCTCACCACTTCCCCTGGCAGCTTGTTCCATGTGCCCATCAATCTCTGTGTGAAGCCTCTGTGAAGGATCAACAAACTCATCAGGAAGGCTGGATCTGGCCTGGGGCAGAGTTGGACTCATTGGAGATTGTCTTGGATGGGAGGATGTTCCTCAAACTGTGGAGCATCTTGGACAACACAGCTCACCCCCTCCATGACACACTAGTCAACCCGAGGAGTATCTTCAGCAACAGACTGGTTCCACCAAGATGCAGGACAGAACACTACAGGAGATCCTTTTTCCCTGTGGCTAGCAAACAGTACAACTCCTCCCCCTTCCATCATGGGGTAGACTGAGACTGACTCCCACCCTCCCCCATCCCAATCTTTGCACATCTCCAATCCTTCCCACATCACTTTAATTTCTTGTTTCATGTATTTTGTGTTTTTATGACTGTTGCAGATCAATTTCAATCATGGGATTAACAAAAATCTATCGTATCATCATATCATATCATATCGTATCGTTTCCCCTCTTACCTTAAATCTCTGCTCTCTAAATTTAGATTCCCCAACCCTGAGCCAAAGCCTGAGACTATTCACCTTATCTATGCCCCACATACGTTTATGCACCTCTGTAAAGTCACCCCTTTGCCTCCTGTACAATTCAATAAATTATCTATGAACAAAACACAAAATGCTAGAGGAAGTCAATAGGTTAGGTTCACTGTGTGTAGTACAACAATCAGGGATGGCTGGATACTCTCACTGCCTGAGCCAGGAAATGCTAATAATAACTGCAACTAAATCTACAACTGAATATATACGGCCGGTAAAACTGGTTTCATAGATCTCTGTAGATCTTACAATCCCATGAGCAAATGTGAATTAAGTGCTTTAATTTGTACAAAATATATAGCTGGCTTTTTATATGCTTTGCAAGATGAAGCAAGATCACCATTCTATGAGTAATGTGCAATGAACCAACTCACGCGATTCATCAACACTGTGCAATCTGATCCTTTGCCACCTACCTTCAAATTCTATTTAAAGATAATAGATTTCCATCTACACCGATTGATGAAAACAAATTTGATTTTTCTACCATAATTTTATATGTTTTGTTCAGGAGCAGAGAGAAACAGATGGTCAGCAGGCTAACAGGAACCATTGAAAATAAGCATCAACAGGCTTTAGCCCAGGTCTAGTCTACCCTATATTGATGTTACTGACCCCATTTCTCTATTGCACTCACTAATGATGCAAATTCATTTGTTTCACAGATAACCAACATGGAAACCCATAATATAACACACTTGAAGATAGACACAGAAATCTGAAATAACTCAGCAGGACAGGCAGCACTACTGGAGAGGACAAATTGGTGATGTTTCGGGTCGAGACCTTTCTTCAGACTGGTTAGGGATAAGGGAAACGAGAGATATAGACGGTGATGTAGAGAGATAAAGAACAATGAATGAAAGATATGCAAAAAAAGTAACGGTGATAAAGAAAACAGGTCATTGTTAGTTACACAAAAGCTGGAGAAACTCAGCGGGTGCAGCAGCATCTAAGGAGCGAAGGAGATAGGCGACGTTTCGGGTCGAGACCCTTTTTCAGACTACTTTGAAGAAGGTCATTGTTACCTGTTTGTAGGGTGAAAATGAGAAGCTGGTGCGACGGGTGGGGGAGGGAGAGAGAGAGAGGGAATGCCGGGGCAACTTGAAGTGAGAGAAATCAACATTCATGCCACCGAGCTGTTTCGCTTGGCAGCTTATCTTTGGTTTAAACCAGCATCTGCAGTTACTTCTTACATATAACACACCTGTATGTTTTTTAGGATGTGGAGGGGTTGTCCGCTCACCATTCCCACCCCTAAAAGAGACAGAGCTGGGAAACCTCATCAAGGTATCTACATCAAGCACTTGAAAGAAAACAGGAATCTGAAAAGATTTTTTAAATTAATTTAAAATATTGGGTATATTTTTATCGACTTTTAATTGTTTTCCCAAACTACCCTTGAATAGACTGCTGGGATTTTGGGCAGGCAATTATATTGGAGAATTCACTTGCACCTCCCTCCCCACACTCCACCCTCCCCACACTCGCCCACGAGTCCGGCAGTGAGCCTGCAACTTTGGCAAGTCCCAGGGCCTCATTTTTCCTGAGCCCTCCCACCCTTCAGCCATCCGTTTATGTCAATAGATCTCGATGAGGTAGAGCTAAATCAGGGAATGGCGACTATTATTGCAAAAGACCAGGATATTCTAGTTCAGACAGCAAGTGGGAGGTGGGCTTAACCAACAAGCAGATAGAAGCAGGCATGTTTAGTAATCAACAAGCCACTCCTCTATCAGTCTGCAGAAATGTCCCGACACAAAACGTTGCCAGTTTATTTCCTACCACAGACTCTGCCTGGCCCATTGAGTTCCACCAACATTTTGATTTTGCTCAATATCCCACCAACTCAGTCTCTTGTGTTTCCATCAATCAGCTACCTTCCAACTGGGAACAAAGATAGGCCATGAATGCTAATCCCATTTAGTGGGTCGATTGATCAGGTCCAGCTACACACATAAGGAAGCAAAACTCTTAAAGGTCAAGCCCACCATCCATTTAAAATAAACTCCATTGCTTCACCCCCAGTGCCAACACACTCATCTTTTTATTTGAACTTCTTTCATCTTTTCCACCGGTGTCTTTTCGTCTTTATTTTTAATTTTTAGTGTGTTTTAAAAAGTTTGTGTTAATGTTCTCTGGTTTGTTTTATGTGGAGGGTGGGGTAGGGGAGAGGGGGAAACTTTTTTTCAATCTCTTACCTTGCCGGAGATGCGATTTTTTTCCGGATCGTATCTCCGGTCGCTCTGCGGCCCAACATCATGGAGCTGGCGGCCTTGTTCGAAGCTGACTTTGAGCCCCACCGCGGGGCTGTGGATTTACCATCGGAGCCGGCGATCCCTTGCCTGGGATTGATGCTTCAACTGCGGCCTGCAGACTTCAACATCGTGGAGCTCGCAATCTCGGGTAGAGACTGATCTCGGGAAGCTCCAAAGTCGCAGGAGGTTCGACCAGCCCTGACCCGGGGTCCGATTGCCTGAAGCGGGGAAGCTGAGATCCCCACCGATGCAGGAGCTTGATCGCCCCGACACGGAGGGCCTGACCGCAGGCTACGGGAGCCAAGATTGTCCCGTCAACGGAAGGTTCGAGGCCCCTGACCGCGGGAGGACAAAGAAGGGAAGAGATTGAACTTTTTTTTCTTTTTCCGCCTTCCATCATGTGGAGGAGTCACTGTGGTGGATGTTTATGTTAAAATATATTTTGTGTGTTTTGTTGCTTTTTATTGGTATGACTGTATGGTAAATCAAATTCCTCATATGCTGCAAAACATACTTGGCTAATAAAGGATTATTATGATTATTATGATTATTATTGTTATTGTGATGATCTTTTTCACTGTGGCGATGCATGGCTATTCCCCAGCAGCACCCCGGCTCACCCGCCACGGAACTGGGAAACCCTCCCTGAAAAGGGAAGCCGCTGGGTCTGACCCCTGCTCATTCGCGAGGACCGGAGAACTGGAGAGGAAGGAAGAGGGAGTCGGCGGTGGCAGATACAAGAATAAAGGCCCGGTAAGAGGAAATGGGGTCTTACCTTCTGCGCCCTCGAAGCTGGCTGTGGGAGGCAACAATAGGCCACTAAAGGACCTGTCCTATTTTCACGACCTAATTCACGACCTCTGCCGAGTTTGCACTTTACTCATACTCGCAGCATAGAAACATAGAAACGTAGAAAATAGGTGCAGGAGTAGGCCATTCGGCCCTTCGAGCCTGCACCGCCATTCAATGTGATCATGGCTGATCATCCAACTCAGTATCCCGTACCTGCCTTCTCTCCATACCCCCTGATTCCTTTAGCCACAAGTGCCACATCTAACGCCCTCTTAAATATAGCCAATGAACTGGCCTCAACTACCTTCTGTGGCAGAGAATTCCAGAGACTCACCACTCTCTGTGTAAAGAATGTTTTCGTCATTTCGGTCTTAAAGGAATTCTCCCTTATCCTCAGACTGTGACCCCTTGGGGTCGTCACGAGGTCGTAGGAGGTCATAAGTAGGTTGTAGCAGGCCGTGATGCTAATCGTAGGCACTAGTGGCATCAAGTAGATCGGGGCGTTTTTTCTAGCATGATGAAAAATGCCCACGATTAAAAAAGGTCGTGAATTAGGTTGTGAAAGTGTGACAGGCCCTTAAGGCTGAATGATCGGCGGGCGAGGAGAGGGATGACGTTTTGCAGGCTGATCCAGATTGAGGCGATCGCTGGAGGCCCTGCAACTGACTGGAGCTCGACTGCATTGGGCAACACTTCGGGAGACCGAGGACGTGGACCGGACATGGGCTACAGCGGCACGGAGTGGTGGAGCAGTGGTGGAGGATGCCAAAAGCTTTGTTTGGCCTGGCCAATCCTGCAACATCGCCAGGACAACGGGCCTTTATGGCCAACTGCACTAAAGGAATTTGGACTTTGAAAATAGTCTTTCTATTATTATTCTAATATTATTTCTATACACTTTGTTCTTAATCTGGGAGTGTGCTTATGTATGCTGATAATTTACTGAAATGTATACAAAATAAGAATTTCACTGTACCTTGGTGCATGTAATAAAAAAGAACCATTGAACCATTGTGGAATTACTGGGTAACCCTGTGATCAAACCTTTTGGTTTAAAGGAATAGAATGTTTATCAAAATGATAATTCATAAAATTCAAATTGATAATTCATATTTCTTTGCAGTCACGGACGATTAAATGTGCTGTCACCTTTTACAGAGGAGAAATCTGCAGTGACAGGCATTTCCCACATTAGCACATTAAGATTGCATGTAATCTACTGACAACTGAATTCATTTTCAGTACCCAAGTCGCCTATAAGTCAGCTAGGGATATTCATACTCAGATGGACTATTCAGAGAAAATAAAGAGAGAAACACTATAAACTGCAAATGAACATCGAGTAAAACACAAGGTGTTGGAGGAACTCAACAGGTCAAATAGCATCTACGGAGGGGATGAACAGACGATGTTTTGGCTCAAAACCCTTCTTCAGTCTGATGGAGTAGGGGGAAGAAAACTGGAAGAGAGAGGTGAAGGGGGAAAGGGGGGGAAGGGGGAAAGGGGGGAGTGGTGTGGGGGGGGGGGGTGGACTAGTTGACAAAGGCCAAAAGTGAAAAGGAGCTAAAAGGGCATCAGATAAGGAGAGATGAGGAGAGGTGTAAAGTCAGAGGGAAGAATATAAGAGGATGGGGGAGGGGGAAAGGGGGAGAATAAAAATAAAAAGGAGGGACTTGGGGATGGGAGATGAGTTTGGGAAGGAGAGGAATGGAAGAGGGTGACTGGTATTGTGGTGGGAGATGGCGAGAGAGATGTGTGAGCACGGGGGTGGAGGGGGCATGGGGAAGAGAGAGGGTGTAGGGAGGTACTATTTGAAAGTGGAGAATAGTAAGATTGAACGAGAACTTACCAGTTCGAAGGTTGATCATTATTTCATGAGGAGTCGAAGTGAGGGATTTCGTGAAGAGCCCGCCGGCGCGCATGCTCGACATACTTCAAAGTAGCGGCGTGGAATCACAGAAACCAACAAAAGAAATGACTTCGGATAGTAAGATTGAAGTGACTAAGATTACCAGATGAAGGTGATTGAGGGTGGGCGAGGAGGGCACGAAATCCCTCACTTCGACTCCTCATGAAATAATGATCAACCTTCGAACTGGTAAGTTCTCGTTCAATCTTACTATTTCATTTCGGAGTCACGTGAGTGACTTCGTGAAGACTTCAAAGCTTCTGTGATTACACGCCCTGGACCACGTCCATGCAGACACACCACTACCAGGGATGGATGGGAGGAACAAACTTGCTCAAATAGATCATACTGCAAAACAAGAGCATATTTGTTAATAACAAATCAAATCCCCTCATGGGGACATCTCCGCGTTCTTGACCTGCATTCAGCACGGCTTCTGCGAACTGTAGAGGAGCAGCAACAGGCTTGTTATAAAATCGCTGACACACAGCTTCATTAGCCCATCCTGCTATGGCGAGGATCTGGCCCATAGGCACCTTCATAATCCTTGCCATTGATGTCAATGCAGCCCTGGTGGAGTAAAACTTGAACACATTAGTGTCGATACCTGACTTACCCAAGACGACTCGAAGCCACCTGGATATCGTCTGGACTGTCACTTGATGATGAGACAAGCCGGTATCTCTCCATTCCTCTGATGCGTGCCGTCACCTTGACATAGTGATGAATACGTGAGGCTGAACACAGCCTAGCATCTGCGGGGTATGCCGGGAACTTCAGCTGCAGCCCTGTGCACCCAGGTCTATGCTGCTTTAGTAGCTCATCAACGACGAAGACTACTTCCATAGGGGTAGATATCATCCTGTCAACACATCGTTTGTGTAGTGTTTGTACCCTCTGCTGAAGTCAGCGCTAGTAACATCACCAGTTTCATGATGAGTTTGTCCAGTTGGATCCCTTCCATGGGAGACCACGTCCTGAGCAGGTTTAATACGTCCCTGACATCCCAGGTGATATCATAGCGTGGTGTAGGCGGATTCATATTGAATATACCCCGCATGAGTCTGGACACTAGCCTGTTGGATCCCACCTCAATCTTGAGATAGAATGATAGCGCGCTCCTGGCGCTGTTGATGGCACTGTAAGTTAAGTGTTGATCATGGTGCAACCCCGCGAGGAATTCCAGGACGTCAGTTATTGTCACGTCATCGTACGTGATGCGAGAGCGGCTGCAGTAGGCTCCCACTTCTTAATCTGCGAGCGGTATCTTCGCCTTGTTGACTCTCGACATGACGCCCTGATGGTATCCAATGGTCCGAGTTGAGAGGCCGTATTGGACTAACGGCCTGTTCAGAACCTGCAAGCCAACAAATTAAATAGCCATGGCAGGGATGCGGCTCCCCTGAGACAGGGTGAGTAACCAATTCTGGGCAACCCTTCAAAAGGACCCAAGGTTCGATTGAGCATGTCAAAGACCACCGGACACCAAGGCCGTGTAGGCCAGTCGGGTATAATAAGGATGCCCTTGGCAGCATCTGCCTGAATCTTTCGCAGTACCCGACTGATGAGGCAAAACGAGGGGAATGCATAGAAAAACCAATTCCCCCAGTCCAGCGAGAATGCATCTAGCGCTATTGCCCCAGGATCTGGTTCCCATGAAACGTATGTTGATACCTGATGGTTCAACCGTGACGCAAAAGGTCAATGTCCGGTTTACCAAATTTGGCTGTGACTTTAGCAAAAATTTCAGGATGCAACATCCATTCAATATTGTCATTGAATTTGCGTGACCTGGTGTCCGCCACAGTATTAAGCTCACCTGACAAATAGGTAGCTAAAATCCAAAATCTCTTTGAATACACCAGAGCCAAATTGAGTTAGCCAATTTGTCACATGAAACTGACCTGGTACCACCCATATGGTTTAAATATGCCACAGCTGTGATGTTGTCTATTTGGAAACGGACGTGTGCTCCAACAAGCTTGGAACAATACACACGAAGTCCGTGGAATGCTGCCAGCAACTCCAAATAGTTAAACCCTTGAGTCAAGAACATCGTTGACTCAAGGGTGTCCCATCTGCCCCCACAACGAGAGCAATTATCTGTAGCTCCCCAGCCATTGGAGCTTGCATCAGTCTGCAAATATACCACCGGATTAGCCTCCCTGATGGGCTTGAATGAGCTGCTAATGTGACACACCCACCATTGCAACTCATTTATTGCTTCGGACGGCAGCTGCATTGATCGATCATAATGACCAGCGTTCCATTTTAACGCAGTAATTTTAGCTCTTTGCAAATTCTGATAATGCAAAGGTCCATATCGTGCTGCCGGAAACAAAGCCACTAGCTTGCCAATTACTGTGGCTGTATGCCGAATCGATGGTATATTGGTGCCAATTAAATCTCTGCACACCTGAGTGACCTCCTCAATTTTGTTAATTGGTATGGTTTCCCTCATGCTCATTGAGTTCACCGTGAACCCTAGGTAATTAATTACCTGGGCAGGGCAGAACTTCGATTTCTCTGGATGGACAATGAATCCCAATTGTTGAAATATATTGACAGCAGCTGCAACACCCTGTTCAGCCAATTCCAGGGTGTGGCCCACAATAAAGATATCATCTAAATAGGCCATTACTATATGATGTCGTTGTCTCAAATAAGCCATGATTGGCTTCACCAATTTAGTGAACAATCTAGGGGCTGTAGTGAGCCCATTAGGCAAAGACTTATACTGCCAAAGTTGCCCCATCCAGGTAAATTTCAAAAACCTTCTATCATATTTCTGGATGGATACTGAATAATATGCATCCCTCAAATCGATGCATGCCATAAAGCAACCATGAGAAACCAATGATTTGGCTGTTTCAAACGTATCCATTTTAAAATGAGTATATGTTACAAGCGTATTCAAACGGGTTAGATCAATAATAACACGACAGCCTCCATCCTCCTTAGGTCTAGTGAATATCTTCGAAACAAATTCAACTGGCTCATGCACCATTTTCTCAATCCTTAAAATTTCCTTGTAACCTGCTACCTGTTCTGCAGCATATAATTTAAACATTCGACCGGGCATGTGCTGGGATGGAGGAATGTCGCCATTAATAAACTCAATTTTATGCCCCTGAATATTCTGCAACACACACTCGTCACCAGTAAATTTACCCATGCACCCAAAAACAACCGAAGGCGACCACCAACATGTGAAGTTAAACAAAGAGAAAAGAGAAAACCAGACCCCCTCACCTCCGTGGTTACCGGCGGTCCTTGACATGTGTGGGTGGCCGTGGAGGTGCTGGGTTGGCTTGAGGGCGCGGCGTCTTCGTTTCCCACCAAGGTCTCTGCCGACCCTGTCCTAAAAAAGACCCTTGGTGCTGGTCTGGTGTTGTTGTCGTTGTGGAACTAGAGGGTGGGTCCTCCTCGAGGTACTGGCAACCCTCATGAGCGAATGTATGGAGCTTTTGAGCCTGACGGTGTGGGGCACTCTGAGAGCGCATGATCCCCACCGTCTTGGCTTGTTCGTCAAGCTCTTTGACTCTCTTCGAGAGGTCTCACCAAAGAGCTGACGGGGCGGCGGCGGCGGCGGTGGTTTGCACAATCCTGCAAACTTCGGGTTGAGCGCTGGGCGGATGCTGTTCTTGCGGAACCCGTTGATTTCGTGCTGGGTCGAGCACAATAAGGCCAGAGCATCTTCCTGGTCCAAATTCAGTTCGTCCCCGTCCACCGACCGCGCAAAGGCGGTAATACCGGCCGTGAGGAGTTTCAGGATCCGCTGCAATTTTAGCTCCTGTTGACGGATAGCCGCACTGATGTTGCCCCATATTGGCGTATTGACCACAGGCACGTTGAGGGAGTTGCAGTGTGATGGAGCCTTGTGACGGCTCATAGCGTGGATGAGGACTTCTTCCTGCAGCACCTGATTATTAAGAAAGTCCACTATGGCTGCCAGTTTTGTATTTAGAGGAAGTCCAGATGAATGTGGAGCCGCGAATTTGGTCGCCACATCCAAGGGTTGCTCCGCTGGCACCTCCAACGGAGGTGGTACGGGATCCACCAGAATCTCCTCGTCCTGCTGCTCCAGGCTGATAGTGGATGTTGGTGAAGACGCCCTGTGCCTGTTGCTGCCCTGCTGTTGTTGACGTTGAAGCAGGAGCTCCAGCAGCCGCTCCATACGGTCAATACGCCCTTCACCCTGAACACTCAGGTGGTCGGAGTCCTCCGGCTCTGAAAAGAAAACCGGGCTCCTGTCATCGGCCCGCACCTCGTCGAGGCCCTGCCGGTGCCGGTAGTTGTCGCTGACAGCCGCCGAGGCGAACTGCGCGATTCCTGCGCGGGTGTGTTCAACCGCCTCCGTTTAGCGGGAGCTGAAGCCGCTGCCACTAAGGACACTTGCGGCGTGGTGTCGGCACCAGCCGAAGCATGGCTGCCTGGGGCCCGCGCAGTCTTGCCGGCTGCCCACATCGTGGACCTTGCCAGCGCATGGTCTCGCCCACCCATCCATGGGGGGCTCGGCGACCGTGACGAGACCCGACTCAACCGACCCGTACCGGCGTCGAGAGTCGGGGTGTGCCGGCTGGACCTCACAGCCGCCCCGGGTCTCGCCCTGGAACCTGACCGCTCCTCCGTGTCAGGCAATGCCTTAGCCCTAACAGGGTTAGGCTTCTGGGCTCCTGCCCTCCCCTTCTCGGAGGGCTGAGTGGAACGGGCCGTGCAGCCGCACGCACCCTGCTCCAGGTCGCCAGCGAGCCCGCTGACGACCTGACTGCCATGGCAGGGTCCCCCTGCTCTGGTGGCACACCACACTCCTCCTCTGAAACTCCTCCGAGCTGTGGTGTGCTGGCGGATCCGGACCTGTAAAACAGGGCTTACCCCAGTCTCCGCCTGAGTCCCGGCCTGCGCTGCAGTCGGAACTGTTGACCGGGGACTTCTCCAAACATCCTCCGGTCCATCGATCTCCCATCCATGTTCTTGCTGCAAGAAAACATCGCATAGCAAGAACCACCAACTTAAGGTAAGATACTTACCTCCGTGGCCCCTTCTGAAGGGCTGGCGAGGAGCGCGCTCCACCGCCAGCCGTCGCAGCAACGCGGTACGACGATATGTCGAGCATGCGCGCCGGCGGGCTCTTCACGAAGTCACTCATGTGACTCCGAAATGAAATTCATTGTTCACACTATTAGATTGTAAGCTACCCAAGCAGAATATGTGGTCTTGTTCTTTCAGTTTGTGTATGGCCTCACTTTGGCAAGGGATGAGACTAAAGGGCCTGTTCCACTTGGGCGACCTAAGCTGCGAGTTTAGAAGAGTTTGCCCTGGACTCAAACTTGCAGCATGGTCAACACGAGGTCCTAGGAGGTCGTATGAGGTGGCTGGAACTCTCCCTCATGCACGAGGGAGGTTCCCGCCTACTTGCAGCCTCAGCTACGTTGCAGAATCATTTTCAGGATGTTGAAACATTTTCCGCAAGTAAAATCTGGTCGGCATGGGTCTTTTTCATTCATAGTGCAGTGGAGTGGTGTCGCTATTTGGTTACAGGCAGTCGAGGGCAGCCGCTGACCGGGCATTTTGATTGGCTCATTGGAGTTTCAGGACCTAGCAAGACCTACCGGTAGGTAAAATGCACGCTAAACTTTATTAAACTTCTTAGCAGTGTCTCCACTCCTTCTCTCCCCTTCTCCCCCTCTTCTCTCCCCCTTCTCATAGAAACATAGAAACATAGAAATTAGGTGCAGGAGTAGGCCCTTCGGCCCTTCGAGCCTGCACCGCCATTCAATATGATCTTGGCTGATCATCCAACTCAGTATCCCGTACCCGCCTTCTCTCCATACCCTCTGATCCCCTTAGCCACAAGGGCCACATCTAACTCCCTCTTAAATATAGCCATTGAACTGGCCTCAACTACCCTCTGTGGCAGAGAGTTCCAGAGACCCACCACTCTCTGTGTGAAAAAAGTCCTTCTCATCTCGGTCCTAAAGGATTTCCCCCTTATCCTGAAGCTGTGACCACTTGTCCTGGACCTCCCCAACATCGGGAACAATCATCCTGCATCTAGCCTGTCCAACCCCTTAAGAAATTTGTAAGTTTCTATAAGATCGCCTCTCAATCTCCTAAATTCTAGAGAGTATAAACCGAGTCTATGCAGTCTTTGTTCATAAGACAGTCCTGACATCCCAGGAATCAGTCTGGTGAACCTTCTCTGCACTCCCTCTATGGCAATAATGTCCTTCCTCAGATTTGGAGACCAGAACTGTACGCAATACTCCAGGTGTGGTCTCACCAAGACCCTATACAACTGAAGTAGAACCTCCCTGCTCGTATACTCAAATCCTTTTGCTATGAAAGCTAACGTACCACTCGCTTTCTTCACTGCCTGCTGCACCTGCATGCCTACTTTCAATGACGGGTGTACCATGACACCCAGCTCGCGCTGCATCTACCCTTTTCCTAATCGGCCTCCATTTAGATAATAGTCTGTTTTCCTATTTTTGCCACCAAAGTGGATAACCTCACATTTATCCACATTATACTGCATCTCCCAAACATTTGCCCACTCACCCAGCCTATCCAAGTCACCTTGCAGTTTCCTAGCATCCTCCTCACAGCTAACACTGCCCCCCAGCTTAGTGTCATCTGCAAACTTGGAGATATTGCCTTCAATTCCCTCATCCAGATCATTAATGTATATTGTAAATAGCTGGGGTCCCAGCACTGAGCCTTGCGGTACCCCACTAGTCACTGCCTGCCATTGTGAAAACAACCCGTTTACTCCTACTCTTTGCTTCCTGTTTGCCAGCCAGTCTCTATCCACATCAATACTGAACCCCCAATGCCGTATGCTTTAAGTTTATATACTAATCTCTTATGTGGGACCTTGTCGAAAGCCTTCTGGAAGTCCAGATACACCACATCCACTGGTTCTCCACTATCCACGCTACTAGTTACATCCTCGAAAAATTCCACAAGATTCGTCAGACATGATTTACCTTTCGTAAATCCATGCTGACTTTGTCCAATGATTTCACCACTTTCCAAATGTGCTGCTATCCCATCTTTAATAACTGACTCTAGCAGTTTCCCCACTACCGATGTTAGACTAACTGGTCTGTAATTCCCCGTTTTCTCTCTCCCCCCCTTCTTAAAAAGAGAGGTTACGTTTGCTACCCGCCAATCCTCAGGAACTACTCCAGAATTCTCCTCCCCTGCTCTCCCCTTCTGTCTCCCTTCTCTTGGTTGCCTATCCCAGGCTACCGGGAGATCCAGTAGGCCTTGGTGGACAGTGCATGGTCTTGCCGATGTAAAAGACGCCACATCAGGAGTACTGGATGCACTAGGTGAGGTTGGATGATGTGCATGTGAACATCTGTCTCACTTGGAACAACTGCTGGAATTCATACATCAGGTTGATGACCCTGCAGTTTTAATATATTCTCATTTCAACACATAAACAGACCTTCAGTCCCCACCCTCCTGCGAAAACAGTGGAAACATTACAGTTCAATGCAAACTTTCCCACTGATGCCCTTTCACATGTCATTTACATGACTTCAGTATTTCTCGCCTTAGAAACCTTAGTTGTCATTTGATCACATTGTTAGACCAGAATCAGCAAACTTCATCCGATGTTCATGTTCTATTTAGAAAATAAAGATTTAGAAATCATCAAAAATTCAAAAAATCACAGCAGGATAACGGCTCATCTGCACTTCAATGAGGCAGCATTCGCTTAAGTAGCAACTTAACATGTTTTATATTTCCCTATTTCCAAAGGCAAAATTACTTGCATTTAGAAACAAACCAGGCAACTCAAAGCTCCAGTTGAAATTGTCTCATTTCCTGCCAATTGTCTTATCTTGAGACAAAAGTCCTTTTTCTATGGAATATATGTTGGTTTGGTTTGATTTGGTTTATTATTATTGTTATATAATTATTGTTATTATTGACATTATTGCATTGATAAACCTTGTTCAGGTACCAGGCCAATCATACCAGACATGAATGAGCACAATCAAACTATACGTAAGTATAACAAGTAGTGAAAAATGAGAACGTTTTGTTTTGTTTAGAGTTTAGAGATACAGGGTGGAAACAGGCCCTTCGGCCCACCAAGTCTGCACTGACCAGCAATCCCCATACACTATCCTACACATTAGGGACAATTTACAATTTTTACAGAATCTAATTGACCTACAAACCTGTACGTCCTTGGCATGTGGGAGGAAACCAGAGCACACGGGGAGAACGTACAAACTCCGTACAGATGTACACCCGTAGTTAGGATCGAACCCAGGTCTCTGGCCCTGTAAGTCAGCAACTCTACTGCTGCAGAATATAGTGTAGCAGCTATAGAGAAAGTGCAGATAAACGCAACATGCAAGGGCCATTACAAAGTAGATTGGGAGTTCGGGACTAAATCCTTAGTGTATGAGAGGTCAGTTCAGTAGTCAGATAACAGCGGGGAAAAAGCTGCTCCTGTATCTGGTGGTATGTGCTTTCACGATTTTGCATCTTCTGCCCAATGGAAGAGGGAATGGCAGGGCTGTGGATGGTCCTTAATTATGTTGACTGCTTTCCCAAGGCAAAGTGAAGTGTAGTTGGAGTCCATAGTCAGGGGCAGGAGGGGGTGGGGTGGGGTGTTGGGGAGGATGGTTTGCACAATGTTTGCGGCTTCTCATCAACTCTCAGCAATTTATTGCGGTCTTGGGTAGAGGAAAAAGTTGTGATGCATCCTAATAAGATGCTTTCTACGATGATTCAATAGAAATGAGTAAGATTAATTGGCGCCACAATAAACATCGATAGTCTTTTGGAGTAGAGGTGTCATAGTGCGTATTTGGCTGTGCAGCTCAGGACAATCTCCACTTCAGCACCATTGATACAAGCTGAGACATGTATTCTATTTCAGTTCCTGCATTTGATAACTAACTCCTTCAATTTGCTGACATTGAGAGAGATGTTGTTGTCTTGACCCCGTGCTCTCTATCTCCTCCCTCTAGTCCATCTCATCATTGTTCGAGATATGGCCCACTACACTGATGTTATCTGCAAACTGCTAAATCTGTCAGAGCAGAATTTGGCCGCACAGTCGTGCGTGAATAGGGTGTATAATAAAGGGCTCAGAACATACCTTTATGGAGTGGAAGATTGCAACCTTCACGTGGTCCTCCCTGTTTCGAATAATGCAATCAACTCAACGTGCACAAACGGAAGATATAATAGAACAAGTTGTCCTACAACTTTAGGCTGTGCACGCCACACGAAAGAAGAAGAAGAAGAACATATCTTCATGGGGCACAGGTACTGAGAATTATTGTGGTGAATGTTTTGTAGATGTGGTGATGGCCTGTGGGACATGAAGTCAAGGATCCAATTGCAGAAGGGGATGCAGAAGGGGTTTGGAGATGTGTTGCTTGGGATTATGGTGCTGAAGGTCAAGCTATGGTTGATAAATGGGTGTTTGACATAAATTGATGGCATCAGTACAATTGTATAATCAGTGCCAAAGCAATGCGGTTAATCATTGGCTATCAATACAAAATCTTACCAGGACATCTGAGGGATTTAACTTCACAAAAATACAAGAAAATAAGTGCAGCAGTAGGGCACCTGGCCCATTACTTAATATGATCATGGATGCTCTGCCCAGGGCTTCTGCTCTTCGTCTGTACCAGTCCTGATCATCCAGAAATATTTTGCGATACGATACAATACCATAGAATTTTATTTATCCCAGGAGGGAAATTGGTCTGCCACCAGTCAGACTCTTGCTATCCTCTTAAAATACCTCCAGTAATCTGGTCCACAAACCTCCGTGTTAGAGAATTCAAAAGATTCATTACGCTCTTCGAAGAAAATCGCTATGCATTTCAGTTTAGGTGACCAAACACTAACATCACAGAAACCTGCCCAAAAACCTCCAGCAAAATATGTGACAAACTTTTGATTTGCTGACATCAATTATTGTTGCTGCTGAGGGAGTGCAGCGTAGGTTCACAAGGTTAATTCCCGGGATGGAGGGACTGTCATATGCTGAGAGAATGGAGCAGCTGGGCTTGTACACTCTGGAGTTTAGAAGGATGAGAGGGGATCTAATTGAAACATATAAGATTGCTAAGGGTTTGGACATGCTAAAGGCAGGAAACATGTTCCCAATGTTGGGAGAGTCCTGAACCAGGGGCCACAGTTTAATAATAAGGGGTACGCCATTCAGAACGGAGACGAGGAAACACTTTTTCTCACAGAGAGTTGTGAGTCTGTGGAATTATCTGCCTCAGAGGGTGGTGGAGGTAGGGTGTCTGGATGCTTTCAAGAGAGAGCTAGATAGGGCTCTTAAAAATAGCGGAGTCAGGGAATATGAGGGGAGGGCAGGAACGAGGTACTGATTGGGGATGATCAGCCATGTTCACATTGAATGGCGGTGCTGGCTCGAAGGGCCGAGTGGCCTACTCCTGTACCTATTGTCTATTGTCTATTGTTGTCTAATCGTCAAGACGTCATCTGCGGCTGAGCAGCTAATCACATCAAACAAATTCTCAGAGACAGAGAACTGGTTCTCTGTTTCTCAACACTAATTTCCTCAGGGATTTCAACTTCATAAACTGGGAAGAAGAGGTTCTAAAGCTTGCTATCCTAAGGTGCTTGCTTTTAATAAGGGCTAAGGATCAGGAGTATGAGGATTGGTTAATTCAATGTCAATGCAGAGACAGAAAGAGAAATAAAGAGCATGAAAGATATTGGATTACAGGAAAGGGCACATGAAGAAAAGATTTGACGTAAATCTCCAATTATAACTAAAATGTGAACAGCTGTGATGCTGCTTATCATAGTTCTTTCATCATAGTTAAAGAGGTTAAGTCACAACGATAAATGCATGATTCATTATTAACAGCACAGTTAAAACCTATAAAGATTTAACTTTGAGGCAAGCCTAGCTTACAGCTATAGTGCTAACATATACAGTATCATTCTAATCACCAACATCAAACATCATCAGGAAGCTGAATTCCCTCTTACAAGCAAATACAGAAATTTCTGCCAGTCAGCAGATATTCCCATACACCATTTTCCCAATGTTATGAATAACGATGCACAGCTTAATCAGCAGATTTTATTTGGTGTTTCAGATATAGCCCACTCCCGACATTTAAAGTTATTCAGCTATATTCTTGTCCTGAGATCCAGTGTAATATTGAGGGAGAGCAGCACCGTTAAAGTGCCCCGATGATAAATCAAAGCCTCTCTGCTCTCTCAATAAAGCATTAAATATTGCATTGAACAATTTCAAAGAGAGCATGGGAGACATCCCTGGTTTTCTGTCCAACATTTATCCATAATCTGACAATTCTAAAGAAAAGTTGATTATCTAATTATTAATGCATTGCTACATGCAAAATGTTGCTCTTTTCTACATTATAACATACCTCAAAGGATGTGAATGACTATATCGTCCCTCTTTTATTTCAAGGTGCATTTTCCATGTTTTATGCTCCACTGGTATTTCCAATATGTGGAATGTTAATTATTTATTTATCTTTAGTTAATCCCAGAAAATAAAATTTATTGAGTAGAGTCATAGAGTGATGCAGTGTGGAAACAGGCCCTTCGGCCCAACTTGCCCACGCCGGCCAACATGTCCCAGCTGCACTAGTCCCACCTGCCTGCGTTTGGTCCATATCCCTCCAAACTTATCCTATCCATGTACCTGTCTAATTGTTTCTTAAACATTGGTATAGTCTCAGCTTCAACTACCTCCTCTCGCACCTTGTTCCATACACCCACCACCTTTTGTGTGAAAACATTACACCTCAGATTCCTATTAAGTTTTTTCCCCTTCACCTTGAACCGTTGTCCTCTGGTCCTCGATTCCCTTACTCAGGACAAGAAATTCTGTGCATCTACCTGATTTCTTCCTCTCATGTTTTTGTACACCTCGATAAGATCACAGTAGATCACAGAAGGTCAAATATCCTCCTAACCAGTTCAAAATTCAACACTTTGGATTGGAAACTGCTTGTTGCTGATACTGGAACTAAGCAACACACCCCTTACTGGAACACAGTGGAACATTAGGCGGCTCAGTGGTGCAGCTGGAGAGTTGCTATCTTACAGTGCCAGAGACCCGGGTTCGATCCCGACCATGGGTGCTGTCTGTACAGAGTATATATGTTCGCCCTGTGACTGCATTGGTTTTTCTCTGGCATCCTCCCACATTCCAAGGATGTAAAGGTTTGTATGTTAATTGGCTTCTGTAAATTGTCCCTATTGTGTAGGATAGTGCTGGTGTACGGGGTGATCGCTGGACGGCGCGGACTCCGTGGGCAGAGAGGCCTGTTTCCGCGCTGTATCACTAAAGTCTACGGTCTAAAGATGGTGTACTGAGGTATACCAGAAATTGATAACTTTTTTTTCAGCCACTCCAGCTTCAGGTTTTCTCTGGCTGAGTATCAAAACTCACATTACTCCAGTTATATCATCAGACCTATCGATCTACTGCCTCGGATTATAGTTGTGAATCAAATCTTAGAGATGGTTCAATGATTTGAACACACTTTTCTTCTCATCTCCATGTTAAGGCTCCTCTTGAGCTTTAAGCAAATATAACTCAACAGCAATGCATAAAATTTAGAGAGTTAACATTCCTCACTCCCAGGCTGAACAGGATAGCCGGATGATATGGAACGAATACTGGAATATTCATCAGGCTCCAACGTTGTGACTTTTGGGCCGAGAGCGGGGCCATACATCGCCCGGCGCGGCCTCAATTGCCATGGGACTTAACATCGCCCGTCTGGGGCTTTTACCTCGGGAGAGAAATGGTGCGGGGGAGAGAGAAGACTTTGCCTTCCTTCACAGTGAGGAGGAGATTCACTGTGATGGATGTTTGTGTGAATTGAATTGTTTGTGTTGTTTTTTTTTGTTTTTTTTTAATGAATTGTTCTGTTTGTATGGCTTGTAGAAACGGAGTTTCGTTCAAGCCTCTCTGAGGTTCGAATGACAAGTAATAAAATCAATCAAATCAAATTATTATTGGTTTGCTTTTACAAATGAGGCACAACTGCTGCAGTCCATAATGTTTCTCACTTTAGCAAAAGGGTAGATGGAACAATCCTTATCCTTACTGTACATGGATTGCTGGATTCCAGGAAAATGGGAACAACATCAAAGCATTTCTTGGCTTTTGTTAGAATTGCCTTGGTCTCCCATTTTGAATGTCAAGTTATCTCCATTTTCTGAGTGCAGTGATGGCTCGAGCTGACTGAGGATGCCACTGAATAACTGCGAATGCAATCTGACGTGCAAAACATTTATAGATCAAACATTTCAAAATCACTCCCTTGTATTCTAGTACACAGGGAATAGAAACAAACATGATTCATGGCAGTGATACATCTCGGAACAATACTGCAGTTGAATTAACCTTTACATTTCAACTCCATTTAGTTGGGTATGAATTTTCAGTGCCATTTCAAACAAGCATGATTTTGGAAACTATAGTCATAAGTAATAAATGAATCTACATGAAGAGCACAAATCATTTACAACTCACGTCATCCTCCACCAGATGCTGGGAAATCTGAAACACAAGTAGTAAATGTTGGAAACACTCGTCAGCTCAGGCAGCATCTGTGGAGATGGAAAAAACTGTCAAGATTTCAGGCCAACGACCTTTCATCATGATTCTGGGAAAGGTTTGAGATAAAAATTAGAGTTCAAAGTTGCTGAGAACAGGAAGGTGTACGAAGGTGTAAAAATGAGAAGAAGGGGTGGTGAAACAGGCCCTTCAGCCCATCGAATCCACACCAACCATTGATCACCTATACACTAGTTCTATGTTATTCCACTTTATCATTCTACACAAGGGACAATTTACAGAAGCCAATTAACCTACAAACCTGCACATCTTTGATATGTGGGAGGAAATACGGAGGACCCAGAGAACTTACAAAATGCATGGAGAATGTACAAACTCTGCACAGAGAACACCTATGGTCAGGATCGAACCCACGTCTCTGGTGCTGTGAGGCAGCAGCATTACTGCTGCACCATTGTGCCGCCCTTAACAATCATTAACAACCATTGAGGTGGACTTGAATGACCAATGAATATTCACTTCAGACAAGCTAACATGGTTGACTCTAAACTGCCCTCTGAAATGTTCTAGCAAGTCGTATGGGTAAAGCAGCAATTAGGAATGAGCACAGTTGCAAGTGCAGCCAGAAACATCATGACCTGTGAAACATTAAATAAATAAGCCTTGAAAGGAGGCCTCCATGCTGTCAACTTGCATGAGAAGATGGGTGTTAAAGGGAGACTGGAGGAAAGGGAATTAAATACATTGCCAAAACAAATCATCGTGCTTGCTGAGCACAAAGGGATGAACAATCTTTTACCATCTTCATGTTTTAAAAGTGACTAAATCCCATAGAAAGAGCTGTAAATATCGCTTGGAGGAACAATGACTAAAGGGCCTGTCCCACCTTGGCTTGCAAATTAAGCGACCTCGTGGTTGCTTGAGGCGTACGGGCACCGAATGGCCGCGCGGGGCCGGTCCGACTTAGAAGCGCAGAGTGGTACGGGACTGGTCCCGACATCACGCGGGGCTCTGAAATTCTGGCAGTGGCCGAAATCTTTGCGCGCCAACGGCCTGTCGGCACTCAGGCGCATTGCGGTCGTAGGCAGCGTCTTGACGGCGTTGTGCGATGATGTCATCACCCGGCGTGGCGTTGTGTGATGACATCACCATCCGACGCCGTGCGACGCCCAAATTTAGTCGGCCCGCCTCCTGCCCAGCTGATTGGTAAGCATGACACAAACGAACTTAGTGCGAACTTAGCGCGAACTCCACTTCCACTTGGGCGCGCCAAACGCACGCAATTGCATGCAAGTGGGACAGGCCCTTAAGTGTTCCAAAGGAACAGGTTCAAGGGTCTGACTAGTAGAACAGAAAAAGGCTCACTCATCTGTTTAGTTGCAAACCAGTTTTATTGGCACGAGATGACAAAAATAATACTTGTCTCGGTCTGCACAGGGTCCAGTTTTACAGCAGCACACCTCTCTCTCACTCTGCCTCTGCCCATGGCACTGATCGTGACTCAGCCCGTCGTGAACCTCTCTCGTACATGAACAGATAACAGAGCAGTTGTTTATGATGGAACTGCAGATGCTGGAAAATCGAAGGTAGACAAAAATGCTGGAGAAACTCAGCGGGTGAGGCAGCATCTATGGAGCAAAGGAAATAGGTAAAGTTTCGGGTCGAAACCCTTCTTCGATCTTTTTCTATCTTTTTTCTAGATAAAAGAGCAGGAGTAGTTGGATAGCAAACTTGACTAGTTGCTGTGTTGTATTTATTTTGCTTCAACACTTCCCAAATGACTATGGATGTCGGTCTTTCTGCTTGTGTATGTGTTTGCGCAACATATAACAAGTTTGGGCTAAAGTATGAGTGTAGATGGTTTTGCATGCAACCAATAACATAGTTACCTCAGTACCATTAACCCCGCCTAGTTAACATCAATCATAACGCCTTCCCCTTCCTGGATACGGTTCACTAGAAGAATGTAGCCAGTATTTGAGGATGTATGTAATACCTGGTGCTATCATTAAAATGTGTTGAACACTTTTAGAGTTTGTAAATTGCTTATTTACATGGTGTCGGAGCTGGAAGATACTTGCGCCTACCTGTCCATCGGGTTTTATTTCTTTTATTTGATTTGTGCCTTTTGTGCTTTATCTCTCTGACCATGGCATCCTCGTGCAGAAAGCCCGCGCAGCTTGTCTTTGATGCTGATATTTCTGAGCGCTGGGCTACGTTTGAAATTGATTTCACCCACTTTGTCAACGTCGCTCACCGCAATGATCCTGACTCCCTCAAAGCCTCCCTCCTACTCAACCTTGTCGGACCTGATGCCATGAAGAGAGCCAGAACTTTCGTCTATGCTCCAGCGGTCCTGGACGACAACAACGTGGTGGTTACCCCTGCAGAATCTGCCAGTGACCCTGCTTGCCTGCTACGTAAGTTCAGGGAGATTTGTGACCTGCCCTCGAATCGCATTCTAGAGAGGGCACGGTTCTTTACAAGGAGACAGCTGCCGGAGGAACCGGTTGAATGTTTTATTGCCGATTTGCGTTATCTCGCCCAGCGGTGCCGTTTCGGTGACATGACAGACCAGCTCACTAGAGACATTTTAGTAACTGGCATGCGTGACCAGAAGCTGCGATGTGAGCTTCTTAGGGATCCAGATCTAACGTTAGCAAAAGCCATGCATGCCTGCAGATTGTCTGAGGTCGTTGTATTGCCAGATGATCACCGGGACTTGGGAGATAAGTCTGTTCACCAGGCTGGATTTAGTAGAGCCCTGCCTCAGAGGGGAAACAATGCTTTTCTGCCGCGTGCCAACCCTGGTCCTGCTGATGTGCCCCCAAAAAGGTGCCCTAACTGTAACTACATGCACCACAGACGGTCGACGTGCCCTGCCTATGGCAAGGCTTGTAATTGTTGTAACAAACTGAATCATTTCGCTTCTGCCTGCCGCTTATTCAGTTCTCGTGGGAGACAGGTACAGATTTCCAGACCCAGTCTAAACATGCTTAAACAATCTGATAGCTGTTCCAACCCACAGCCCGATGTTGCTGAATCCTATGATGCAGATCCAATTAATTCTCCCGAGGATTCGAATGTGTTTACCCTCCTCCAGGCACCTGGCCAGCGTCTTGATCCCTCCGTGTCTGTGACTGTCAACAATGTAACCTTCCTTGCGAAGTTAGATACTGGGTCAAAGGTCAATGTTTTGTCAATAACTCTTTTCAACAAGATAAGGACTAATGAGGCCTTGGTCGCTGACAATGCTACTCTACACGCCTATGGTGGAGAAATTCTCAGGCCTGTGGGGAGGGCCACTTTAACTTGCAGGCTACAGAAGGCCACGAGAAACTTGATTTTTTATGTTTTGAACTCTGACTGTGTTACCCTGCTGGGAAACCGTGCGTGCCAAGATCTTGGCCTGGTGTCCTTCGACCACACGGTCCACAAAGTGCAACTGTCATTTAACCCGATTGCAGAATACCAGGACCTGTTCAACGATGACCTGGGGAAGTTACCACTGACATACCATATTTCCATTGACCCAAATGTACAACCCGTGGTCCGTGCACCTCACAGGGTGTCCCACGCCATGAAAGACAGGGTCGAGGCGATGCTTAACAACATGGTCGACAAGGGGGTGCTAGAAGCGGTCAGCGAGCCCACCGATTGGGTCTCCACCATGGTTGCCACGATAAAGAAAGACAAGAATGAAATACGTGTGTGTATCAACCCCAAGGACTTAAACCTTGCCATCAGGCGACCACACTACCCCATGCGGTCTGTTGAGGACGTGGCGGCTCAGGTCGGGCAAGCCACCGTCTTTTCGGTCCTAGACGCTAAGAACTCGTTCTGGCAGATCCCGTTGGACGAAGCATCTTCCGACCTGACAACCTTCGCCACACCATTCGGCAGATTCAAATTCCTGCGAATGCCATTCGGCATCAATTCCGCTAGTGAGGTGTTCCAGCGAACGATGGAGCAGATATTCTCGGGCCTGCCATGTGCCATCATCGTGGATGACATCTTAGTCTATGGGAAGGACATTGCCGAACATGACCAGAACCTCCGCCGCGTCCTGGATCGGGCGCGAAAGGCCAACCTGAAGCTGAACCCAAAGAAGTGCCGGTTTCGTGTCTCAGAAGTCACGTATGTTGGACACGTTTTCACCTCTAACGGACTAAAACCCGACCCTTTGAAGGCAGCGGCCATCTCTGAGATGGCAGCCCCCACCGACGTGCCAGGTCTACAACGTTTCTTGGGCATGGTGAACTACCTTGGGAAGTTTGTACCACATCTCAGTGAGCTGAGTGCTCCCCTGCGGCAGCTGACAAAAAAGGATATCGCCTGGGTCTGGCTCCCACAGCACCAGCAGGCGTTTGACTGTCTCAAGTCAAAACTGATTAACACTCCGACGTTGCGATTTTTTGATGCGAGTCGCCCCATCACCGTCACATGTGACGCTTCTAAGTTTGGCCTGGGCGCGGCATGCCTCCAATCTGTCGATGGATCGTTACATCCTGTCTCCTATGCCTCCCGCACCATGACGGACACCGAGCAGCGGTACGCTCAGATCGAGAAGGAGCTGCTTGCGGTGGTGTTTGCCTGCTCCAAGTTCAGAGACTTCCTGTTTGGCAGCAGATTTACAGTCGAAACCGACCACCAGCCACTGGTGACAATCCTGAACAAGCCGATTCATGCTGCCCCTGCCAGGCTGCAGCGTATGATGCTGCAGCTCCAGCGCTTTGATTTCGACATCGTCTACAAGAAAGGCACCGAGATGCACATCGCGGACACGTTATCGCGCGCCCCGCGGGCCTCCTGTGCTCGCCACCCCTACGAAACAGAGGACTTGCTCGTACTGGGCGTCAATTTTATTCCCACCAAGCAGCTGCAGCTTTTGGCCGAGCACACCGCTGCCGATCCAGTTTTGCAACGGCTTGCGTCTGTGATTAAATCAGGGTGGCCAACAAAGCGCTCCGCTGCACCGCCTGAAACACAGCCCTTCTTCCTGGTCCGTGACGAACTGGTGCTCCAGAATGGCGTTATCGTTAAGGGACATAAAGTGGTGGTCCCGTCCTCCCTGTTCGATTCTTACTACTGCGCAGCCCACAGCGGACACCCCGGGGTCGATGCAACACTCGCCCACGCTCAGTGCCAATTCTACTGGCCTGGAATGGCCAAATATATTAGAGACCGTGTTTCTGCCTGCTCCACGTGCAACAGTCTTGCTCCACATCAGCAGCGACAGCCCCTGCTGCAACAGCCCGCTCCTGCCTTGGCCTGGTCCTCGCTGGCTGCCGACATCTTCGAGTGGCGTGGTAACCACTACCTTGTCCTGGTCGACTCGTACTCAAACTGGTTCGAGGTGGATTTGCTGACATCCCTCACGTCGGAGATGGTGATCCGGAAGCTGCGGAAACACTTCTCCACGTTTGGGTCCCCTGTCAGGCTGCAGACTGACAATGGCAGGCAGTTTACCAGCCGTGAGTTCAAAAGTTTTGCTGACAAATGGAATTTTGTGCATTTCACCAGCAGCCCGGAGTACCCACAGAGCAACGGCCTTGCTGAACGGGCCGTCCGCAGCGCCAAGCTTCTGATGGAACAAGCGAGACTGTCTAACTCTGATTTGTATTTGGATCTCCTGAACCTCAGGAATGTTTCCAGAGATCCGGTCATGGGGTCCCCTGCTCAGCGTCTGATGTCCAGAACAACCAGATCTACCATCCCGATTGCCCAGCGTCAGCTGAAACCTCGGGTGCTGGAGCCTGCCTCTGTGCAGAGGCGCATTCAAGAGAAACATGACAGCCAGCGGCGTTCCCACGATCGGTCGTGCAGACCACTCGATCCTCTGTTGCCTGGACAGGTTGTTCGATTGCAAACCGCCAGTGGTCACTCCCGTCTGGCTACTGTGGTTGGGGTGGCCGACTCACCTCGTTCGTATCTGGTCGACTATGAGGGAACCATCTACCGTAGAAGCCGACAACACCTGCTTGCGGTTAATGAGCCGAAGCCGTAGGCCCCGGGCCCCTATGCCCCGCCGCTCTCATACCAGCAGCCGGCTCCTGTCCCAGCCAGCGTTCCCTGCATGCCTCGGTCCCCATATCGAGCGCCCGGTTCCCCTCTGCGCGGGTCACCTGTTGGCGGTCGCGGTTCTCCCTCTCCTGTTCCTCCAACCCCACCGCCCTTCCCTGGTTCCCCTGCTGTCTCGGGTCCCCCTGTTTTTTCTGCTCCTCCGGGGGAAGGGGGAGGCATCCGTACGCGCTCGGGCCGGATCAGCAAGCCACCTGTTCGTTATGGCGATTGTGTTTAATTCTGTTGTAGTGACAACGGTCTGTTTCTTTTAAATTTTCTAAGGGGAAGGATGTAGATGGTTTTGCATGCAACCAATAACATAGTTACCTCAGTACCATTGACCCCGCCTAGTTAACATCAATCATAACGCCTTCCCCTTCCTGGATACGGTTCACTAGAAGAATGTAGCCAGTATTTGAGGATGTATGTAATACCTGGTGCTATCATTAAAATGTGTTGAACACTTTTAGAGTTTGTAAATTGCTTATTTACAATGAGGAAATATGCAGAATGCAGGTTGCAGTTCAAATGAAAGCTGTGGGAATGAATTAATGGCTCCTTTTCCTCCTAAACTATTTTTCAAGAGCAACATTCAGCTTTATTTATAAATCTGGGGCTTACTCATCTTTTTATTTTCCCTCGATTACACTTTTTTTTTCAGAAGAGGAATTTGCATAGACATCACCAGGAAATTCTGCAGTTCTATAAGGGGAAAATAAGAGGGTGGTGGACAAATTGAATTATTTCTCCTAAGCCATGTCATAAACACAACGGGACAAACAGTCTCCTTCTCTGCTGTCACATTCAATGATTGTGGATAAACCTCTTCGAGTCAAAACTCAAACATTTTTAATTCATGTACTAATACAGCAGGATTTTTCCATTTGCATTATAGACAATAGACAATAGGTGCAGGAGTAGGCCATTCGGCCCTTCGAGCCAGCACCGCCATTCAATATGATCATGGTTGATCATCCCCAATCAGTACCCCATCCCTGCCTCCCCATATCCCCTGACTCTGCTATTTTTAAAAGCCCTATCTAGCTTTCTCTTGAAAACATCCAGAGAACTTGCCTCCACCGCCCTCTGAGGCAGAGAATTCCACAGACTCAGCACTCTCTGTGAGAAAAAGTGTTTCCTCGTCTCCGTTCTAAATGGTTTTCTCCTTATTCTTAAACTGTAGCCCCTGGTTTTGGACTCCCCCAACACCGGGAACATGTTTCCTGCCTCCAGCGTGTCTAAACCCTTAACAATTTTATATGTTTCAATGAGATCCCCTCTCATCCTTCTAAACTCCAGAGTGTACAAGCCCAGCTGCTCCATTCTCTCAGCATATGACACTCCCACCATCCCAGGATTTCACCTTTTAAACCTATTCTGCACTCCCTCAATAGAAAGAATGTCCTTCCTCAAATTAGGGGACCAAAACTGCACACAATACTCCAGGTGTGGTCCCACTAGGGCTCTGTACAACTGCAGAAGGACCTCTTTGCTCCTCTTGTATTAAAGGCCAACATGCCATTCACTTTCTTCACTGCCTGCTGTACCTGCATGCTTACTTTCATAGACTGATGAACAAGGACCCCCAGATCCCATTGTACTTCCCCTTTTCCCAACTTGACACCATTTAGATAGCAATCTGCCTTCCTGTTTTTGCTACCAATGTGGATAACCTCACATTTATCTGCATTAAATTTCATCTGGCATGCATCTGCCCACTCCACCAACCTGTCCAAGTCACCCTGCATTCTCTTAGCATCCTCCTCACAGTTCACACTGCCACCCAGCTTTGTCTCATCTGCAATAATAGTTGATAATAGTCAAAGATGAATGCATGAATAGTTTTACTTTGAACAATGTTTCATAGAAAGCTAGCCCCTGTTTTTGTAAGATTTCAAAGCTCTCATTGTGAAGTTTTGAACTACTTCTGCAGATTTGACATCCATATTTCCAGATTACACTTAATTCATATATATATATACTGAGTAAACAGTAAGACATGAGTGCGCAAGTTGGACGGAGGGCCTGTTTCCATGCTGTAAGACGCTAGGGCTAGGAGTGGAAGGAAATGTGTGTGTGGGTGAAGGGTGAGGGGGGGGGGGGGCGAAGATAGTTGGGTGGATGTGGAAGAGGTGGTGGTAGGGATATCCCAATTGTCAAATTCAGTGTTCATGCCGTTGGATTGTGGGCTACTCAAGCGGAATATGAGGTGCTGTTCTGCCACTCTGGCAGTGGAGGAGGCTGAGGCCAGACTTGTCAGTGTGGGAATGGGAAGGGGAATAACAACGTGCGATTTTGATTCTGCTTTGATGCTGAATACGTAAGAAAAAAACCTGTGCTCAGTTAAAAATGAAAGGCATAAGATGAACAAATGTATTGCTTTCTTTACTTCTGAATGCAGCACCTCATCATATTTGTAAACTTGAGATTGGTTCACAAGAGTTTAGAAGGATGAGGGGGAATCTCACTGAAACCTACCGAATAATCAACCATGTTTCTTGAAGTTGATGGCCAACTCGTTTGATTTCATGACATTGAAGGAGTGCTGGAGTTAGAGCAGAATCTGGCCACATTGTTGTGAGTTTATAGTGAGTATAGTAAGGAGTATAGTAACGATATAGCAAGGTTGGTAGTGAAGATTATTGTGAAGAATGTCTTGTTGGCAATCCTTGCTGATTGCAGTCTATGGGTCAGGACGGCAATGATTCCGTTCCAGAGGTGGACGCTGAGTCCCAGGTGTAGTGTCAGATTATTATATCGTTCAAGGAATTTTTCCTCCAGCCACTATGATTGAAGACAGGGGTAAGCAGATAGTTTTATTACGCATGTGAGCTTTCCAAGAGACATTCAAAGCCATCCAAAGATAAATCTTCAAAACACAGTCTCTTAATTAATAGTTTCTGCGTTGTCGTAGTAAAAACAGTAAGATATTAATCCAAACTTCTTGTTTAAGTACACTTTGATCTCACTCGTAGTCAAACTCGTGCATGGTGGAACTCGTGCATGGTGGAAAGCTGTGCCTTCTAACCCATGCTTCCTCCAACTAAAACTAAAAATGACTAGCGCATCTGCTTGAGAATCCCAGCCTCAAAAACGCCTCTGACTACGTAATAAATCCCACCCACATAATTACAGGCAGATAAAATTTAAAGGTAACTGGTTATAGTTATAACATACTGAGTTAAGCTACATGGCTACTACATACCGGCCCCTAATTGTTCTGAGTATATAACGAGGCAATTACAAATAGACATCAAAAAAGTAGCAATAAAGGTTTAACATATATCAAAAACAAAAAATAGCATGCATTCAGACATCTTTAGTGATTCTTCCATCTTCACCTTCGCCTTCTAGAAGCAAGCATAACTTGGTTATTGGTCTTATTAAAACATTGTTCTTAGTCTGAAGTCGTACTGTGCGCACCAAACCCTTAACATCAGGCATAATACCCAGCATATAGTCCAAAACACAAAAGTCCAACGTTTTCACAGGATGAAACTTCTTCCTCCATGTCTGAACAATTCATGAATAAGTTGTAACAATAATGTTGAAGTGTGAAAGTCCTTTGAGAGAATAATAGGATTTTTAGCAATAATGTTCATTGTGATGTTTTGTTTAATTTCCGGATCATTAGCAGTGATTTCAAATCCCAGCTCAAGTTTTGGCCATTCTCTGTCTGGCCTACAGAGAAACTCTGGTCCATTGAAACGGTCTGCTGTCAGTCCTCTAGAAGCTTCATCCGCAGTATTTTCCTTTGTGTTAACATATTTCCATTGTGAAATATTAGTAACTCCCAATACAAAAGAGATTCTGTTTGCTACAAATGTCAAAAAATGCTTGTTCTCATTGTTGAAGCATTTAAGCACCGTAGTACTATCAGTCCAGAAGATAGATTCTTCCAGTTGAAGCTGTAGTTCTTTTTGCAACAATATGTCAACTTTAACAGCCAAGACTGTGGCAGTAAGTTCCATTCTGGGAATCGTCATTTGCTTCAACGGTGCCACTCTGGCCTTTCCCATTAAGAATGCAACATGTACTTCTTTGTTGTAATTTTCCAGTCTTAAATATGAAACTGTACTGTACTTTCACTAGCATCTGAGAAATGATGCAACTGTGCATTTCTGATCTTACCAAAGCTTGTAGGCTTCATGCACCGGTCCACTTTAAATTCTGAGTTCTCGTTGAGATCTGCTAACCAATCTGTCCATCGGTGAGAGGAAGTTTGTATTATACTCTCATCCCATCTAATTTTTTCCTTATAAAGATCCTGTAAAATCTTGGTTGGCAGTGTAAATGGTGCAAGAAATCCCAGAGGGTCGTAAACAGAACCAATCACGGATAGGATACCCCTTCTTTTAGCAATGTTACAAAATTTTGAGATTTTAAAAATCAAGTCTGCAATTTATCCCATCAGATAAAGCATACAAATAAGTTTAATTTGACACCTAATTCACTTTCTTATCTTCAGTATTAAAAAAGTTAGGGCCATTATCATACTCGGAAATTAGCAACTTGCTTCCTATTGCTTTTCTATTGACTTAACACAAAAGTTGTGATCGAGGACAGTCAAAAGCCCATAACTTCCTTAAAAATTAAGTGAACTGAAAGAAATTTTCAGTTATTATAGATTGAAGTATTCTGAAACAAATATGAAACAATCTTACTTGGATGACCTGAAATTAAAGCATATAATTAGTTAGTTACCCAATTGTAACCAATTACAAAATTCAATTACTAGATCTAAACATCTATCCATTTCTTAAGAAAAAAAAATTTAAAACCTAAGTGTTCAATTAACAGTCACACAATAATTCACAACATAACATGATTTTTAAATCTAATTGTCATTAATTTATAGGCCAAATTGAAGGAATTCAGTGTTTAATGCCTGTAAATTAATGGGCATTTTAAACAGCTTGCGAGTGGGATTTTATGGAATGCAATGTATTGGAACGTTGCGGTTGTGGTGAATTTAAACCCAATATTGGCAGGAAAAATCTGCCGGTTCGTATGGGGACTAAATCACCGTTTCGCAACATGAAATGTTGATTAAAGTCCCCTAAAAAAGCAAGTTTATATGAAAAAATAAACAGCTGTCACCTGTCCCCTACGTAAAATCGGTCCCCGTTGTCGGCGTTCACAGCATTAGGAGCTAATTTTTATTTTACTGCAGTGATGAAGTAGTCGGGCTATTTATTTAAAAAAACGGACTTACAGGCAGTCGGAACGCATCTCCAGAAATAGCTCGCACTCCGATAAAAGAAAGCTCCGGATGGCAAGGGGAAAACCGCATTTTAACCCCGCCCCACCCTTAAAGGCGCCAAAGTCGCGCACACGGCCAGCGGCAGAACTGCAGCACCGCTGAAGGTAAGTTTTGTAACGTACCTAGTTCTATTACATGGTCACTCTTGGATTGAGATTCTGAACTTGAACACATCTGTTTCAATGCACCAGTGCTGTCCCAATGCTCTTTCCATTGGCAAATTGTCTTTGTCCAAATCCAACTCCCTGGTCTCTTTGGCTCTGTCATCTGGTGGAATACTTTCCAATACAACACGACTGTTGCTGATCCACTTGGAAAGCGTAAATCCTCCCTTATTGCAGAGGGAAGTCAGATGTTTTACCATTTGAATTGCTTCCTGCTCCATAGACATGGATTTTAAGAAATCATCCACATAGAAATGATTCTTCACAGTGGTTATCACTTCTGGAAAGTGAGCTTTATGGTCCTCTGCGGTCTTTAATGCAAAGTTTGCACAATTTGGTGATGACACTGCTCCAAAGAGATGTACCTTCATCTGGCATTCAACAAGATCTTGTTGTGCATCCCCTTCAGGCCACCATAAGAATCGCAAGTAATCAATGTGTTTTTCTGAGGCTTTAACTTGATGAAACATCGCTTTAATGTCAGCCATCAAAGCAATAGGATCTTGTCTGAATTTAATGAGAACTCCAATGAGTGAGTTGGTAAGGTCTGGACCTTGCAGTAGTTGACTGCAGTTGTATAGGGCCTTAGTGAGGCCACACCTGGAATATTGTGTGCTGTTTTGGTCCCCTAATTTGAGGAAGGACATTCTTGCTATTGAGGGAGTGCAGTGTAGGTTTGCAAGGTTAATTCCCGGGATGGCGGGACTGTCATATGCTGAGAGAATGGAGCGGCTGGGCTTGTATACTTTAGTTTAGAAGGATGAGAGGGGATCTTATTGAAACATATAAGATTATTCAGGGTTTGGACATGCTAGAGGCAGGAAACATGTTCCCGATGTTGGGGGAGTCCAGAACCAGGGGCCACAGTTTAAGAATAAGGGGTAAGCCAATTAGAACAGAGACAAGGAAACACTTATTCTCACAGAGAGTTGTTAGTCTGTGGAATTCTCTGCCTCAGAGGGCAGTGCAGGCCGGTTCTCTGGATACTTTCAAGAAAGAGCTAGATAGGGCTCTTAAAGATAGCGGAGTTGGGGGATATGGGGAGAAGGCAGGAACGGGGTACTTATTGTGGATGATCAGCCATGATCACATTGAATGGCAGTGCTGGGTCGAAGGGCCGAATGGCCTACTCCTGCACCTATTGTCCATTGTCTATTGACTGTTAAGTGATGTTCCTTTGAAGACAGCAGCACACTCAAAGACCACCGTCAAGGCCTATTGCACCTATTGTCTATTCTTCAGACTGAGCCATCTTCAGTCTGAAGAAAGGTCTCGACCAGAAACGTCACCTATTCCTTCGCTCCATAGATGCTGCCTCATCCATTGAGTTTCCCCAGCTTTTTTGTCTACCTTCAATTTTTCCAGCATCTACAGTTCTTCCTTAAAGATAGGAATCTGAGGGGTAACATTTCCACACAGAGGGTGGGTGTATGGAACGAGCTGCCAGAGGAGATAGTTGAGGCAAGAACTACGCAATGTTTAAAAGACACTTGGACAGATACATGGATAGCACAGGTTTAGAGGGACATGGGCCATTGTGAGCAGTTTTGGGTCCCATATCTGAAGAAGGATGTGCTTGGCACTGCAGTGGGTCCAGAGGAGGTTTACCAGAACGATCCCGGGAATGAGTGGGTTAATGTACGATGAGCGTTTGCCTGCACTGGGCCTGGACTTGCTGGAGTTTAGAAGACTGAGGGGGTGGGATCCTCATTAAAACTTTCCCAAATAATGAAAGCAAGAATTTAATTGTCCTATCAGGGACACATGACAATAAACTCTCTTGAATCACTTGAATATTGAAGGGCTTGGATAGAGTGGATGTGGAGAGGATTTTTCCACTAGTGGGAGAGTCTCAGACCAGAGGGCACTGCCTCAAAATTAAAGGGCGTTCCTTTAGAAAGGAAATGGGGAGGAATTTCTTTAGTCAGAGAGTGGTGAATCTGTGTGATTCAGTGACTTCCATCCCCCAGCCCTGCATCCTCTCTTTCATAGTCTCTCCCCACGGGCTCGACCGTCCCACCCGGCATCACCGTCCCACCCAACATCACCATATGACCGGGTGGGGGTCACAAAGGACACTGCGGCGCATCAGTGGGGAGTGAGTGTGACTGAGGCAGCCATCTTGGTGTGGGACATTTGCAGCAAGTGACTGACTGAGGGGTGGCTGCTGCCATCTTGGTGCAGGGCAATTAGTGGAAGTGACTGTGACTGAAGAATACGGAAGCCATCTTGGTGAGGAGGCCTGGATAGAGTGGATGTGAAGTGGCTTCCTGTAGTCGGAAAGTCTAGGACCAGAGGGCAGAGCCTCAGAATAAAAGGACTCACCTTTAGAATGACAATGAGGAGCCTGAGGGTGGTGAATCTGTAGAATTAGTTGCCACAGGTGGCTGTGGAGCCCAAGTCCATACCCAAATGGGTCTTTTAAAACAGAGATTGATATACTCTTGATTGGTATTGGCACCAAAGGTAAAGGGCAGAAGACAGGAGCGTGGGCTGTAGAAGGAATAATAGAGCAGCCATGGTCGAAAAGCCGAGCAGACTCAATGGGGCCAAATGGCCTAATTCTGATTCTATGTTTTATAGCCTTACGGTCTTACTTTGTGTCAACTTTTTTCGGAAAGTAACTTTTATCTGGGGCGCTTCTGAGTGAAGCATTGCAGGCCAACCAAATAAGAAATTAGTTTAGCAAGACATGACTAGGGTCCAGCAACAGATCAAACAGCTCATAACTCAGTTGGAATGAAGACGACAGCTGATAGAGTTCAGGTCAAAGGGCAGCTACCCGAATCATGTGGAGGCACAATTTTTAAAAGCAAAACTCCAAGGTGGAAGGCCTTTTGCAAAATACCATCAGGTTGATGACAGAGTAAAGGCACACGTTAAATAAGGGGCAATGCACAGAGAAGTTTAATCAACCGATCAGATTATACTGTGTTGGAGAAAGAACCTTGCATTAAAGGATTATTGCGAGGCTTAGACTGTACTCGAAAATACCTCCTACTCAAGGGCAGGTCATGACACCGTGTGATAAAAATTGATTACAGCAAGATAGGAACCCATTTTACTTTTCCCAGATTTTTATTTCCACTGATAGTCAAATTGAAGTCTTATCTGCTGTCCGGGTGAATGAAAAGAGACCCATTGCCTTTCTGAAACGAAATAGAGAATTTACCACATGGGCATTCTACTCTCCACAACATTTCTGCCCTTCCTCGTCCAAAAGAAACACCACCCAAGCAAATTATTTGATCATTTATTTAATTTCCTCTTAATGTGATCTTTCTATGCATAACATTGTCAATAGGATAACTGAAAATACATAACTGATGAATTTTCTATATTTTTCTGACTTAATTAAACTTTTATTTTGATTTTCTATGATCATGGTATCTTGCAAGAAGCATATGGAAGAAAAAGGTCTAGGGAGGACACCATATTTTTTGCACAACATTCAGCTCTAACTCGCCTCAACAATAAGGTCACCCTTGTCAGGATGCTGTCATTGACTACAGCTCAGCATTGAAAACCATAACACTTCTTCTTCTTGCGTTTGAGGCAGCAGAAGTCTGCAGCAGGGTGATGCCATCCGGTTCGACATCCGTAGGTGCCCACCCTAAAAAGGGTGCATGCTCCAGGTTGGCGCCAAGCTGTTACGCTGCTGCTGTCTCTGTTTTTCATGGTTCGCCTGACTGAGGTCAGTTGACAGGGCTCACCATGGGGAGGTCGACAACATTAGTCCCACAATAATGCTAAATAAGCTCAAAAAAACACAATTGAATCATTGAGATAAAGGTCCCAATGCCATTACAGGAATTTAGAGATGAGCTTATTTACCGTAATACTAAATAAGCTCATCTCTAAATTCCTGGAACTTGGTATTGCCTCAAGGACGACTGCAGGAGGCCTCTGGGAAACAAAGGTGGTCGAGTGAGCTCGCCTCCTCCATGACACACTGGTCAACTTGAGGAGTACCTTCAGCAACAGACTACTTCCATCAATATGCAGGACAGAACACCACAGGAGATCCTTCTTCCCTGTGGCTATCAAACAGTATAATTCCTACGCCTTCTATCGTGGGCTAGACTGAGAATTACCCATCCCACCCCCCCCCCCCCCCCCACTCCCACCCCCCTCCCACTCCCCAATCTTTGCACACCCCAGTCCTTTCCACTCTTCACTTTAATGTCATGTTGGCAAATCAATTCCCCTCTTGGGATAAATAAACTTCAATCGTATCATATCGTATTGTCTCATGAGAAGAGGGACGTTGGTTTGTGAGACGAGCCAGTCTTTTCCTCCATAACATTTCCTCCACTCTGAAACTCATCTCTGGTGCTCCTCTGCCCCCTGTGGAATGAGTCCTCTGCTCTACTCTCTGTAGATTCATGACTATGTGGCCAAGGACAGCACCAACTCCATCTTTAACTTTGCCAAGGGCACCAGAGTTGTTGGCCGAATCAACAACAATAAGAGACTGAATAAAGAAATAAAATCAGGAACTGTGCCATGATGTCAAAACAGCAACCTACCCCTTAAAGTCAGCAAGATGAAATAATTGATTGCTGATTGAAGGAAGCGGTTGGCTGGGAATGGTTGGCAGTGGGTGATGAACACAATTTTGTACTCATCTAAGGAGGTGTTGAAGAGATGGTCAACAGCATCACAGTAGGCATCCACATCACCAGCAATATCAGCTGGTCTCTTCACACTGATGCACTGTTCAACGAAGCACGTTGTGATCGTTACTTTCTGAGAAGATTTTGCATGTTCATGAGCATTCACTTAGACTCCTACAAAAATGCTATGGAAGATATTCTGACAGGATGCATCGCAGGCAGCGGCTCTGCTCTTGACTTCCTGAACTTGCAGAGAGGGTGGTGAACACAAGCCAGTCCATCACAAGCTTGTCACTTCCATTCATCCAGACCATCTTCACTGTGTGTTGCATCAGCAAGTGCCGGGAGTGTCATAAATAATGCCTACCGTCCTTGCCGTTCCCTTTTCTCTCTTTTACCTTCTGGGAGCAAATACAGGAGTTTGAAAAATAGATGTCCAGACTTGAGAACAGCCTCTTTCCCACTGCTATCAGACTCCTGAACCTCTTTCACACACACTTCCAGGAGGTGCTGTCATATACTCTCATCCTTAATGCTACCTCATTCGGTTATTCCAATTTTAGACTTTAATACTTTTTCGCACTACTTAAGATTTATTGTCATTAATTACATCACCACTTGCAGTTATCATTACTCCATGCACAAGGGGTGCAGCTGGCAGAGCTGCTGCCTCACAGCGCCAGAGACCTGGGTTTGATCCTAACCTCAGCTGCTGTTTTGTGCGGAGTTTACACATTCTCCCTGTGACCTTGTGGGTTTCCTCCGGCTGTTCCGGTTTTATGCCACACTCCAAAGACATGCTGTTTTGTAGGTTAGTTGGCCTCTGTAAATTGTCCCGAATGTGTAGGGGGTGGATGTGAAAGTAGGAAAGCTAAGAACTAACGTCAATGGGTGGTCGATGGTCGATGTAAATTCAGTGGGCCAAAGGGTTCTTAAACTTTAACTTTCAAGTAATCAAACAAGGAATTTTATTGCACCCTGATATACATGACAATAAACTCATCAGAAATTTTCAATCTGAACTGCCTGATACACGTACAAGTTTGACTTTCCTCACAGTCCATTTAAAAATGGACACAAATATAATACAAACCTTGTGCAAAAGCCTCTTTATAAATGCAAATTCTTTATTTCAATCAGTACTTAAAAAATGCAGAATACATTTTCCAAATCTCCATGTGCACAAACGAAGTTGGTAATATCAAGTATTTAGTTACTTGCTTCATCTTTTCTATGCTTTGTGATTTTACTCAAGCTTTGTTCCTTCGACACCTCAATCAGATTACAGATTAAATATTTCAGAATTTATGAATTACTCAGAGGATACAAGTAACATCCCAGAAACAGATACAAATCAGCAATCAGTAGGGAGGAAGGAACTCAGAAAAAGTACAATAACCAGGAAAGTGGTACGAAGCAGATTTTAAGAGCTGCATATACTTTTATTTCTCTTTTAAAGGGTCACGTCTTCGATATTCTCTTTCTCGAAGGGAGGTGAAAGAGAGTCTTCGAATGATTCCAAGTTAGGCAGGAAAGCAGAGCAGAGTATGCGATCATTAATGCATGTGTGGGAATTGTAGGAAGAACTGAGCTGTTCTTCCACTTTGTCGTGAACATGGGCAGCACTTCAATCTGTGGGAACCAAACTTTACTCCAGTCAAGGGTTACACAAAAAGCTGGAGAAACTCAGCAGGAGCAGCAGCATTTAAGGAGCGAAGGAGATAGGCGACGTTTCGGGTCGAGACCCTTCTTCAGACCAGTTGAGTCCAGTCAAGTTGTCCTTCTGTGCTTGGCTAAACATGTCTGGTCACAGTCTTTTGCTTGACTGTTCTGCTTGGCTGGCAAGTTATTGCAAATAATGAACAAGTTAATTGTCACTCACGTCTCATGGAAATTAGTCCATCACATGATCTTATTAAATGATGGAGCAGGTTTGAGGGTCAGAGTCCTGTTCCTGTTCCTAATTCATGTATGCATGGGAACATTTTGCTTCTCTTACCACCATTGCTGTCACTGTCAGTTAAAATTGCATTTTCTTTTTCCCACCTTTCTCCCTCTGACTGAGTTCTTGGTGCAGTTTAACTTTCCTTTAATTATGCTGGCTGGCAGTTCCATTGTCTTTCACTGCCGGCCCCGACAGTCTGATAAATCTGTAGCGTTCATGATTTCAGTGGCTGTTCTGTTTTTCTTCAGCCTTTGGTCATTGTGACAATAACCAATTTCTTCGCAACTGAATTTTTCTTCAATAGCCATTTGCAAAGGATAAAATTAATGTGACTACACTTCAAGACTGATGATACTTTTAGTCAGCTCCAGTGCCATAATTGATTCTCGCACTCAGTTCTACGTGATCTGACCATTCCTGTGCTTCAGGCACCTTAGCCCTGTATGCTGGAATGACATATATGTAAATTATTAAATTCTCTGTTTTTAACATCCTCCTTAAAATCAGCCTTTTTAAAAACAAATTTTTCCGGATCCGCAAGATCAGCATTTATTTCCCCATCAAATTTGCCCTGGACAAGCTTGATGCAGAAAAAATGTTCCCAATGTTGGGCGAGTCCAGAACCAGGACCACAGTCTTAGAATAAAGGGGAGGTGAGAAAACACTTTTTCACCCAGAGAGTTGTGAATTTGTGGAATTCCCTGCCACAGAGGGCAGTGGAGGCCAAATCACTGGATGGATTTAAGAGAGAGTTAGATAGAGCTCTAGGGGCTAGTGGAGTCAAGGGATATGGGGAGAAGGCAGGCACGGGTTATTGATTGTGGACGATCAGCCATGATCACAATGAATGACGGTGCTGGCTCGAAGGGCCAAATGGCCTCCTTCTGCACCTATTTTCTATGTTCTATTTCTATTTTCTATGTCATTCAATGCAACATCTCCAAATTTGCAGATGATACCAAGCTGGGGGGTATAGTTAGGTGTGAGGAGGATGCTTGGAGGCTGCAGGGTGATTTGGATAGGCTGAGTGAAAGGGCAGATGCATGGCAGATGCAGTATAATGTGGATAAATGTGAGGTTATCCACTTTGGTGGCAAAAACATGAGGGTAGACTATTATCTGAATGGTGGCAGATTAGGAAAGGGGGAGATGCAACGAGACCTGGATGTCATGGTACACCAGTCATTGAAAGTAGGCATGCAGGTGCAGCAGGCAGTGAAGAAAGCAAATGGTATATTAGCATTCATAGCGAAAGGATTTGAGTATAGGAGCAGGGAGGTTCTACTGCAGTTGTACAGGGTTTTGGTGAGGCCACACCTGGAGTATTGCATACAGTTTTGGTCTCCAAATCTGAGGAAAGACATCCTTGCCATAGAGGGGGTACAGAGAAGATTCACCAGACTGATTCCTGGGATGTCAGGACTTTCATATGAGGAAAGATTGGATAGACTCGGCTTGTACTCGCTGGAATTTAGAAGATTGAGGGGGGATCTTATAGAAACTTACAAAATTCTTAAGGGGTTGGACAAGCTAGATGCTGGAAGATTGTTCCCGATGTTGGGGGAGTCCAGAACAAGGGGTCACAGTCTAAGGATAAGGGGGAATTCCTTTAGGACCGAAATGAGGAAAACATTCTTTACACAGAGAGTGGTGAGTCTCTGGAATTCTCTGCCACAGAAGGTAGTTGAGGCCAGTTCATTGGCTATATTTAAGAGGGCGTTAGATGTGGCACTTGTGGCTAAAGGGATCAGGGGGTATGGAGAGAAGGCAGGTACGGGATACTGAGTTGGATGATCAGCCATGATCACATTGAATGGCGGTGCAGGCTCGAAGGGCCGAATGGCCTACTCCTGCACCTATTTTCTATGTTTTTTCTATGTTTTTCTATGTCTAAGTGAAGTTGCCTTCCTGAGGCTATCCTTCAGGTAATGGTACTTTCAAAAATCTGTTGGATGGGAAGTTCCAGGATTTAGATGCAGGACTATTTCCAAGTCATAGGGTCATACAGTACGGAAACAGGCACTTTGGCACAACTTGCATATGCCAAACTAGATGCCCCATCTACAGTAGTCCTACCTGTCTGTGTTTGGCCCACATACATATTGAATTTTGGGAAGTCAAACATGAGCAGGACCTACACAGTGATGGTAGGGCTCTGGGTCGTGTTGTAGAGCAGAGGGATCTAGGAGTGCAGGTGCATAGTTCCCTGAAGGTGGAGTCGCGGGTATATCGGGTGATCAAAAGGGCTTTTAGCATGTTGGCCTTCATCAGCCAGAATATTGGGAGGTCATGTTGCAGTTGTATAAGACGTTGGTGGGGCCACATTTAGAGTATTCATAATCATAATCATAATAATGATTTATTAGCCAAGTTTGTTTTGCAAGCTACGAGGAATTTGATTTGCCATACAGTCATACCAATAAAGATCAACAAGACACCCAAATACATTTTTAACATGAACATCCACCACAGCGACACCCCCACATTCCTCACTGTGATAGAAGCAAAATAAGTTCAATCTTCTTCCCTTCTTTGTTCTCCCGCGGTCGGGGCACTCCAACCTTCCGTTGTCTGGGTGATCTTGGCTCGTGCAACCGGCGGTCGAGTCCTACGTGTCGGGGTGATCAAGCTCCCCCATGGGGGGATCTCAGCTCCCCCGCGCCAGGTATTGTGACCCCAGATCAGGGCTGGTTGAACATCGTGTGGCTTGAAGCTTCCCGACATCAGTCTCTACCCAAGACTGCGAGCTCCTCGATGTTGAAATCCGCAGGCGGTGGTTGGAGCGTCGATCCCAGGCAAGGGGTCGCAGGCTCTGATGGTAAGTCCACGGCACCGCAGTGGGGCTCAAAAGTCAGACTCGAGCACGGCCTCCAGCTCCATGATGTTAGGCCGCAGAGCGACCGGAGATACGATCTGGAAAACAGTCGCATCTCCGGCAAGGAAAAAAATTGAAAAAAATGTTTACCCGACCCCCTCCCCCAGCCCCCACATAAAACAAACCAGAGAACATTAAAACATACTTTTATTTAAAAACAGGCTAAAAATAACAAAAAAGACAAAAAGACAGACAGACTGTTGGCGAGGCTGCCATCGCTGACGGTGCCACCCAGTATTGTGTTCAGACCTGGGCACCGCGTTACAGGAAAGATGTTGTCAAGCTGAAAAGGGCACAGAGAAGATTTACGAGGATGTTGCCAGGACTAGAGGGTTTGAGCTGTAGGCAACATTTGAGTAGGTTGGGACTCTATTCCTTGGAGTGCAGGAGGATGAGGGGTGATCTTATAGAGTTGTATAAGATCATGAGTGGAATAGATCTGGTAGATGCACAGATTATCTTACATAGAAACATAGAAACATAGAAAATAGGTGCAGGAGTAGGCCATTCGGCCCTTCGAGCCTGCACCGCCATTCAATGTGATCATGGCTGATCATCCAACTCAGTATCCCGTACCTGCCTTCTCTCCATACCCCCTGATCCCTTTAGCCACAAGTGCCACATCTAACGCCCTCTTAAATATAGCCAATGAACTGGCCTCAACTACCTTCTGTGGCAGAGAATTCCAGAGACTCACCACTCTCTGTGTAAAGAATGTTTTCCTCATTTCGGTCCTAAAGGAATTCCCCCTTATCCTTAGACTGTGACCCCTTGTTCTGGACTCCCCCAACATCGGGAACAATCTTCCAGCATCTAGCTTGTCCAACCCCTTAAGAATTTTGTAAGTTTCTATAAGATCCCCCCTCAATCTTCTAAATTCCATCGAGTACAAACCGAGTCTATCCAATCTTTCCTCATATGAAAGTCCTGACATCCCAGGAATCAGTCTGGTGAATCTTCTCTGTACCCCCTCTATGGCAAGGATGTCTTTCCTCAGATTTGGAGACCAAAACTGTACGCAGTACTCCAGGTGTGGCCTCACCAAAACCCTGTACAACTGCAGTAGAACCTCCCTGCTCCTATACTCAAATCCTTTCGCTATGAATGCTAACATACCATTTGCTTTCTTCACTGCCTGCTGCACGTGCATGCCTACTTTCAATGACTGGTGTACCATGACACCCAGGTCTCGTTGCATCTCCCTCTTTCCTAATCTGCCACCATTCAGATAATAGTCTACCCTCATGTTTTTGCCACCAAAGTGGATAACCTCACATTTATCCACATTATACTGCATCTGCCATGCATCTGCCCATTCACTCAGCCTATCCAAATCACCCTGCAGCCTCCAAGCATCCTCCTCACACCTAACTATACCCCCCAGCTTGGTATCATCTGCAAATTTGGAGATGTTGCATTGAATTCCCTTGTCCAAATCATTAATATATATTGTAAATAGCTGGGGTCCCAGCACTGAGCCTTGCGGCACCCCACTAGTCACTGCCTGCCATTCTGAAAAGGACCCGTTTACTCCTACCCTTTGCCTCCTGTCTGCTAGCCAGTTCTCTATCCACATCAATACTGAACCCCCAATACCGTGTGCTTTAAGTTTGTATGCTAATCTCTTATGCGGGACCTTGTCAAAAGCCTTCTGAAAGTCTAGATATAACACATCCACTGGTTCTCCCTTATCCACTCTACTAGTTACATCCTCGAAAAAATCTATCAGATTTGTCAGACATGATTTACCTTTCGTAAATCCATGCTGACTTTGTCCAATGATTTCACCACTTTCCAAATGCGCTGCTATCCCATCTTTAATAACTGACTCTAGCAGTTTCCCCACTACCGATGTTAGACTAACTGGTCTGTAATTCCCCGCTTTCTCTCTCCCTCCTTTTTTAAAAAGTGGGCTTACATTAGCTACCCTCCAATCCTCAGGAACTACTCCAGAATCTAAGGAATTTTGAAAAATTATCACTAATGCATCCACTATTTCTGTGGCTACCTCCTTGAGTACTCTGGGATGCAGACTATCTGGCCCTGGGGATTTATCGGCCTTCAATCCGTTCAATTTACCCAACACCACCTCCCGGCTAACCTGGATTTCACTCAGTTCCTCCATCTTATTTGACCCCCGTTCCACTGCTATTTCCGGCAGATTATTTATGTCTTCCTTAGTGAAGACAGAACCAAAGTAGTTATTCAATTGGTCTGCCATGTCCTTGTTCCCCATGATCAATTCACCTGTTTCTGACTGCAAGGGACCAACATTTGTTTTAACTAGTCTCTTTCTCTTTACATATCTATAAAAACTTTTGCAGTCAGTTTTTAAGTTCCCTGCCAGTTTCCTTTCATAATCTATTTTCCCTTTCCTAATTAAGCCCTTTGTCCTCCTCTGCTGGATTCTGAATTTCTCCCAGTCCTCCGGTAGGCAGCTTTTTCTGGCAAGTTTGTATGCCTCATCTTTTGTTTTTATACTATCCCTGATTTCCCTTGTTATCCATGGATGCACCACCTTCCCCGATTTATTCTTTTGCCAAACTGGTATGAAAAACTTTTGTACTTCATCCATGCAGTCTTTAAATACCTTCCATTGCACATCCACTGTCAACCCTTTAAGAATCACCTGCCAGTCTATCTTGGCCAATTCACATCTCATACCTTCTTGCCCAGAGTAGGTGCATCGAGGACCAGAGGACAGGTTTACGTTGATGGGGAAAAGATTTAATAGGAATCTGAGGTCACTTTTTCACACAAAGGGTGGTGGATGTATGGAACAAGCTGCCAGAGGAGGTACGTACTGTATAAGAACAAACTGCAGATGCTGGTTTAAACCAAAGATAGACACAAAAAAGTTGGGGTGACTCAGCGGGACAGGCAGCATCTCTGGAGAGAAGGAATGGGTGATGCTTTGGGTGGAGACCCTTCTGAAGAACGAGACCAGTCTGAAGAAGGGTCTTGACCCAAAACATCACCCATTCCTTCTCTCCAGAGATGCTGCCTGTCCCGCTGAGTTACTCCAGCTGTTTGTGCCAGAGGAGGTAGTTGAGGCAGATACTATTGCAATGTTTAAGAAACTGTTAGACAGGTACATGGATAGGACAGGATATTGACAAAATGCTGGCAGGTGGGAGTAGAGTAGCTGGGACATGTTGGCTACTGTGGGTAGGTTTCCACACTGTACCACTCCACGACTCTGTGGACAATTTGGAGAGGAGCCTCCAGGTGATGGTGTTCCCACACATGTGCTATCCTTGTCCTCGGTGATTGAGATTTGGGGTTTGAGAGGTGTCAGAATAGCCTGGCTGAATAGCTGCAGTGTATTTAATAAAAGGCACTAACAATAGCTAATGTGCTGGAGAGAATGAATGCTTAGAGTGGTTGATGGGGTGCTAATCAAGTGGGCTGCTTTGTTCGGGATCATGTCAAGCTTCTCAAGGGTTCTCAAGTGGAGCAGCACTCATCCAAGGCAGATTCCATCACAGTACTGGAGGGTGCTTTGTGTATAGTGGGAAAGCATTGGTGTCAGGCATGAGGCACTCACTGCAGGATACACGACTTCCAACCTGCTCTTGAATGTATGGTAGCGATGTTGCCGCTTCAATGAGTTTCTGTTCAAAGGCTACCTCTCGAGATATTCTGTGTGGGAGCATTCAGTGATGATAATACCACTGAATGTCAAGGGGAAGTGGTTGGACTTTCTTTTGTAGAGAACATCAATGTCTGGCAATTCTGTGGTGCAGATATTACTTGCTCCTGATGAGCCTGTATATAAATGTCCATAATCTTCCAATAGAATTTGAATGTGAATTCAGTTTCAATCTTCATTGTTGCTGCTTGACCCACTTTCAGCAGTTTCAGTTTTCATTGTATGCCAATAAGAAAGTTATCTGGAAGCGAGAACTGTTCAATATCACGTTAATAGAGCGGACTTTATGAGGTTTTATTGCATAAAACATTTAAATATATCTCTCAAACACATGATGCAGAATAAACCAGAATTTAAATTTGACTGTTTTTGGAGGGCCTTGTAAGCATTCTCACATTTGCCACATAGCACTGATGCTGCTCATGATCACTAGCATGGGTGTTCATGATCTAGCTGCCAATAGCTCTCACTCCCATCACATCCTGCACACAACATTAGAATACAACCACAGGACTTAGACAATAGACAATAGACAATAGGTGCAGGAGTAGACCATTCGGCCCTTCGAGCCAGCACCGCCATTCAATGTAATCGTGGCTGATCATCCCCGATCAGTACCCCGTTCCTGCCTTCTCCCCATATCCCCTGACTCCGCTATCGTTAAGAGCCCTCTCTCTCTTGAAAGTATCCTGAGAACCGGCCTCTCAGAGGCAGAGAATTCCACAGACTCACTACTCTCTGTGAGAAAAGGTGTTTCCTCGCCTCCGTTCTAAATGGCGTACCCCTTATTTTTAAACTGCGTCCCCTGGTATTGGACTCCCCCAACATTGGAAAAATGTTTCTTGCCTCTAACGTGTCCAAACCCTTAACAATCTTATATGTTTCAATAAGATATCCTCTCATCCTTCTAAACTCCAGAGTGTACAAGCCCAGCCGTTCCATTCTCTCAGCATATGACAGTCCCGCCATCCCGGGAATTAACCTTGTAAACCTACGCTGCACTCCCTCAATAGTAAGAATGTCCTTCCTCAAATTAGGGGACCAAAACTGCACACAATACTCCAGGTGTGGTCTCACTAGGGCTCTGTACAATGGCAGAAGGACCTCTTTGCTCCTGTACTCGACTCTTCTTGTTATAAAGGCTAACATGCCATTCGCTTTCTTTTACAGGGAGAAACCGGAACTGAGAAATAGATTAAACCAATTGAACATATGGACAATGGAAGTCCAAGGAATATTTTGCAGATGAAAAGGACACAAAATGTTGGAGTAGTTTAGCAAGTCAAGCAGCAGCACTTGGTAACATGGATAGGTGATGTTTCGGTTTGGAACCCTTACACACAAGGGCACAGGGTACTGGAGTAACTCAGCGAGTCAGGCAGCATCTCTGGAGAACATGGATAGGTGATGTTTCGGTTTGGAACCCTTACACACAAGGGCACAGGGTGCTGTAGTAACTCAGCGAGTCAGGCAGCATCTCTGGAGAACATGGATAGGTGATGTTTCGGTTTGGAACCCTTACACACAAGGGCACAGAGTGCTGGAGTAACTCAGCGAGTCAGGCAGCATCTCTGGAGAACATGGATAGGTGATGTTTTGGTTTGGAACCCAGAACATCGTTCCTCGTTTCCACAATATTTTGCAGATAGATTAAGCTGCTCCTGGATATTGTCTTACATCAACCCACCATTTCACTCACCCTGTGGCTAAATTGCATTTTGTACAGATGCATGGCACCTAATGCACTGCCAGTATCATCACAAAGCAAAACATGAGAGTTCTGTGTGCCAATCTCAATCCATCTTTAGTTCAGCACCACAACAGTAATGGTGAAGCTAGAAATGTCATTGTTATTTCAGCTGCTCTATCCACGGTAATAAATCTCCCAGAAAATAGTTTCATTTTATGGGCCATTAGAGCTTCTGAAAATCCTCTTTCAGAGTCTGAACAGTTTGCCTGAAATGGGTGTGCAGTCTTGTGCTGCCTTTTTATGTTGTGCCAAGAATCCAAGCTTAATGCTAAATAAGTCAAGGCAATCACACTTGCAGCTTCAGATGCCCTTCAGTTATCAGCTCAGGAGTTACCATGAACGTTCCTGTCCATTATTTAATTTGGTCCGCGTTACTGCTCTACCTGCTGATTATCGTGCCTAAAACTGGTTTACAGAGACGGCTCACTCAACTGGAAATATTGGGGCAGTGATTCATCAGGATTTCGTGATGCTGTAATGATGCTAAAATCTTTGTGAAGACCAAAAGAGGATGTCTTTCCACAAAGAGATATTTTAAACTTCCTTGGCAAAGATCCCATTGAGAGTCACAGTATTTACCAAGCGGCAGATACTTTGTAATTGAAGATAGACACAAAACGCTGGAGTAACTCTGCGAGTCGGGCAGCATCTCTGGAGAAAAGGAATAGGTAACGTTTCAGGTCGAGACCCTACTTCAGACCATGGCTCCACAGATGCACCTCTAACCTTTGTAATTACACTGTTCTGAAGACACACGAGGACCCCATGTTATATATACGCAAAACACTCCATCCAAATGCATTGGATGTTTAAAATGGTCATAGCAAGGGAAATGCATGGTGAATAAATTATAATTCCTGTTCTCAAATCCATTGAACAGAAGTTAACCATTTCTCCCGAAAGACCTTGATTTTGAGACAAGTTCATACACATGAGATTTTCTGCATTACAGATAAGAGTGAGGCCCAACTCATGTCAAGGTTGTCTATACAGATATTGCTCTTGCAGGAGGACACATCAGAAGGTACCTTCCTGTGATCCTGACTAGAGAAGGATTTTAGTGCTGCCTTTTATGTGAAACATCTTAAACCACTTGGATGTGTTGCCTGAGATGCCAGTTTGAATTAAACTGCTTGAGGTTTGTTTTGTTCAGAGTTGTCGAGTCATCCAGCCATGACCATAAGTGAAAAGTCTCAGTTCCTTTTCTATAATATTCAGTGTGAGCCTTCAGTGTACGTAAACGCTAGGAGAGAACAGTGCCTGTCACTAATAGCACTAATAGCAATGTCCCACCTGAAGCAAATATTGGGTGTTACACTGTTATTAACATCATTCGGTTGAGCTTCACTTTACTTTTGAGATCCAGCCCACCAAATACACTCTGACCAGTCACCCTGTGTAATACACACTAGGGACAATTTACAATTTTTACTGAAGCCAATTAACCTGCGAACTTGTACGTCTTTGGAGTGTTGGACGAAACCGGAGCACTAGGAGAAAACCCACCGAATCACGGGAAAAACGTACAAACTCCATACAGACAGCACCCGTAGTCAAGATCGAATCCGGATCACTGGCACTGTAAGGCGTCAACACTATCGCTGCACCACTGTGCTACATGCCAGAAATACTTTGATGGTGTATGTGGACATTTCCCACCAACAGTCTTCATGGTTGGATTGGAGTCAAAGGTCTGATCACAACAGTGAAAATACTGTTGCCCCTCTGGCCAACATTCCCCCAGCTAATACAACCAAAAGGGGAGCAATTGGTTCTTCATCCCTCAATGGTTCAAATTAGATCTAATGTGGTTAGTGGATGATATTTATGTTTTGGTTTATTATTGTCACATGTACTGAAGTGCAATGAAAAGCTTGCTATCCAAGGTGGACATGTTGCCTCGGCAAGACCACCAACATAATCAAGGACCAGTGTCACCCAGGTCACTCCTTCTCCCCTCTCCCATCAAGCAAGAGGTACAGAAGATTGAAAATGCATATCTCCATACAGTGCGGAAACAGGCTCTTTTGCCCACCATGTCCGCGCCACACACTAACACTATCCTACACACTAAGGATCATTTACAATTTTACTGAAGCCAATTAACCTACAAACCTGCACGTATTTGGAACATGGGAGGAAACTGGAGCACCCAGAGAAAATCCATGTGGTCACAGGCAGAACGTGCTAACTCCATACAGACAGCATTAGTAGTCAGGATCGAACCCGGTCCTCGGGCAACAAATCTACCGCTGCGCCACTGTGCCGCCCCGACTTGAATTAACTTGTTCAGATGGGGCAGGTCTATCCGGCCAGAAGCTCCCAGATACAATTACAAGGCTCAGGCTATCGAAGGGCCTACCTGTATAATGGTGCATTGAAGCATTGCCCTAGTATTTCCCCGGCAGCAGTTGACAGCTGGGAGAACCTGTGAGAGATTATAAATGCCTCCCAAAACTTGCAAAAGTTATTGGAGCTGAAATAAATAATCTTCTAAAATTAAGCTAGAAACACATAACATGAATATTGCAAACCTGCAGAAGAAGATCGAATAGAGGAGGTGGTTTCTTTAAAATCATTTCGGTTTAGTTTGATGTTATGGAAGTTATATTCCATCTTCCTCAGCAGGTTTGCAATATTTCATTGAAATCACTGGGCTCATAGATTGATCTAACTTGACTGACGACCTATGAGCCAATCCCTCCGTGCAAGTCGGTCTATTTCTGGACTAGTACGGCAACTTTAGGGCCTTTATTTTTGACACGCTCGGAAGTCCTGGACCTAATGCCTGTTAAACAAATAAATCACAACAGTTCAATTTGGAGCCACAGGGAAATCACAGGACACAGAAAATAGAACTTTACAGCACAGCAACAGGCCCTTTGAACATGATGCCAAATTAAACTAATCTACCCGTGTTTAGCCAGCCAATTTTGGGTCTTTCATTTTTGTAAATGCCGGCAGTTTGGAACATAACTGTTTGGCATCTAAAGTCACCCAGCATGGAAACAGGCCCTTCAGCCCAACTTGTCCATGCTGACCAAGATCCCGATCTACACTAGCCCCACCTAACCGTGTTTGTCCCCTATCACTCTAAACAATTCCTATCCATGTATCTGTCCAAATGTATTTTAAATGTTGTAGTACCTGCCTCAACAACATATGCTCCACATATTCCACACTCTGAGTGAAGAACCTGCCCAACCAAATCCTATTAAATCTTTCCCCTCTCGCATTAAACCCATGTCCTCTGATTCTTGATTCCCCTACTCTGGCTAAAATACTTTGTGCATTCACCCTATATTCCCCACATGATTTGATACATTTTTATAAGATCACCGCTCATGTTGAAAAATTGCATTAGTATCGATAGGTCCTTGATGGTCAGCATGGACATGCCAGAAGAAAACACAGTTTCCATGCTTGACCCTATGTAATCAAAATCTTACTTGGTCTTCTCTATTAATCTTCAAGCATTTGGGTTTAGTATTTCTTCACCAGTACCCACTAGTGTAAAGTCGAGGGCCAAAAGTATGCTGCAGCTGGATTCTCTCTTCAGCATCACTGCCATTCTGCTACTTGATGGCAATTCCAGCCGTGGGCACCTGATCTACATCTCCTGCCTAACATCCGTCTTTTAATATATCTAGGGGCAGCACAGTGGCACAGCAATAGAGTTGCTGCCTTACAGCGCCAGTGTCCCAGGTTCGATCCTGACTAAGAATGTTGTCTGTACAGAGTTTGTACATTCTCCCTGTGACCATGTGGGTGCTAGTGGATGGGGTGATTGCTGGTCAGTGCAGACTTAGTGGACAAAAGGACCTGTTTCCACGCTGCATCTCTAAAGTTTAATGTGTCGGAGCGGATGACTCGGGAGAGTTGGAGTCAGATGTCAGTGTTTCAACATATCGGAGCAGAATCCCAGGCAGGTTGGCTGCAGATGACTGACATGGCAAATGAAATTCCTCGCATGTTGCAAAACATACTTGGCTAATAAAGTATTATTCTGATTGTGATTGTGATTGTGCTAGGCATGACATGTACAGTGTATTGATCAGCAGTAAACTCCTCGAAACATGACAAGATGCATTTTGAACAAACATTCATCTGCAGAGGAGCAGCAAGAAGAAACTAACAGGTCAATCGGTTATTATCCAGTATCAGCTACTGCAACTCAAAAATGAACACCCATTGATTTAGGTGCCATGTAAAGGTGGCTGCCCAAAATGTAGCACTGTGCAAATAACGGACCCAATTTTACTTTGGAGTCACGTGAGTGACTACGTGAAGATCCTCGTACAGCCGCACGTGCGTCATTACATCAGACGCTTTCGTGCCGACGACCGCTGGAGCAGCAGAGCTCCTCCAACGGTAAGTCTAAACTTCAGATAAGTGCTATCCCTTACCTGTTGTAGGTCTCCTGCTGGAACCTCCAATGTTTTTGCGGGATGTTCGCGATGGCCGACGAGGGAACCAGCCTAGGGCTTTGGGGAAAACCCTGGTCCGACCGAGGAAGCGGAGAGCTGGCGAATGTTGGGTTTTGCGATCAGAGTCACTGATAAAACGGGCAGTGACTCCACACGTTGGGTTGCTGGGGAATGGATACCCAAAATAGGCGATTCCAGACCGCAGTAGTCCCCAGGGTATGGGGCTAAACTGACCAGAACGGTCAGCCTGGGTTCTCAGGGAGGGGAAACCCAAGAATATGCGGTTCCCAGACCGCAGTAGTCCCCAGGAGATGGGGTTAAAACTCACCTAAATGGTTAGTCCGGGTGCCGGGAGGGTTACCGCGGGTATGTTTATATATATTTATATCGATTCCCGGGGAGGGGAAATTCAGCTATGCGGTTCCCAAACCGCAGTAATCCCCGGGATATGGGGCCAGCTGACAAAAATTGCCAGTACAATAAAGAAAGATGTTGGGAGGTTTCCCCTCTGGGAATGAATTTAGAGACACTCCTTTAGCAGGAGTTGGGTCAGCGCTGGTTAATGTGAGAGCCCGTGTCAGCAGTAAAGTTTATGACAGTGTCAGCCTATGGGAAAGGTTGTGCCAGCAGCACCTTTGTTCAGGACAGATCATGGGGATGCCAAGCTATGGCAGGCTAGCCTATTGGAGAGGCTGTGCCAGCAGTACCTTTGCTCAGGACTGCTCCAGGGGAATGCCAAGTTATGGCAGGCTAGCCTATTGGAGAGGCTGTACCAGCAGCACCTTTGCTCAGGGCTGCTTCATGAGAACGCCAAATCTATGGCAAATACTGGCCTATGGGAAAGGCCGCGCCAGCAGCACCTTTGTTCAGGGCTGCTTCATGGGTGCCAGCAGTACCTTGTTCAGGGCTGCTTCATGGGAATAGGCTACTTAGTAGGGTATTCTATTTACAGTGATCATGGGGGATGAGGAGGCATTGCCAGGATAAGGCAATATAACAGAATGATAACAAAAAAACATTCAAAGAGAACTATTCACAGTTCAAAAACATTGGTTATGTATGTGCTAAAATCCACTGTTAATTCTCAAACTGTATTTGAGAAATTGGGCTCTTCTATCCAGTTAGATTAAGATCCTATCAAATAGACTGGTAGGACATTGGGATTCACCTTTAGGTATTCAATTTGCCGTTGACGCCGGCCTGGGCAACAGATGGCAGTCAATGGACTCCTGTAACAGTTTTGTTGTTACAAAACAGCTTTCTAGTCATTAGACTAATTGGTAATAGTATAGGTGCGATTCAGCTGTGCAAGTAGGACAACTGTTATCTTGTTAAATGGTTAACTATTAAGTGTCATGTAGGTCATTGTTAACACACCTTGGTATCACCAGCTGAAATTAATAAAGTCATAATGATGGACAAACTGTATTCATTACTGCTCCAGTAGTTGTTAGGTAAATCTTTCATTATATTGCAAAATTGTGCTAATGGCCCTAAATGGGAAATTGTGTTAGCAGCTGGCCTGCTTAATGTCTCCCTCATGTAGGAGGAGAGCATGCTACGTCAGTATTAGTCTGACGCTGGGGCCATGGTAAAGTCGGCGTATTGCTGAAGCAGCGCGTATTGCTGAAGGGATATAGGGCACACGCCAGAGGTCTATGCCTGGCAGAAATGTTGCCATCCCAAAACACGTATGCAGTGAGCACTGGACATTAGAGTTGGCCGCCGATTCTTCTATTCAGGTACGACCTTTCCATAGGCGAAACCTGGAGGACGAAGCACAAGCTATTGGAATGAGCAAGGTTTCATAGTTTCGGCAACACCCCACGTCTTCATCGGCAGTAAGCGGTTCACTGAAGTTGGTGGCAGCATGAAAGCTGGCCAGAGGTTCCACGCACTGTACCTGTGCTACTCTAAAATTAAGGGACCACTTACAACTTGGTAAGGTGTACACTTAGTTATACATTACAAATGATTGAGACATTAGCAGCTACTTTGAGGGGTCAACCCATGTAAAATGGACATTAGCATTTCAAGCAGGTTAGAATTGGGCAGGTTCAGTATAGGGGCCAAGATTGTCTTGCAAGACTGGCTCGGAAATTGGTGTTTACACAGTTGCTGTTTACAGCAGACACGAAATTGCAAATATCAACTCGAGTTTGGAGGTGGAGTAGACTTGCATGATTTACCAACTTTTCTGTTATTGGTATCAACTATCTATAGACCCTACAGGCATTGTATGGGTTAAACAGTGATTGGGAAAATATGCATATCATCATGCTCAGGTTCAGGTTGATACATTATGATGATGGCATATGTTAGTCACGAGGGTACAATCAGTTAAAGACCCCTGGAATGGTTACATAATCTTGTTTGCCGCAGGAGAATCATCAAGTATAGGTTAATGGCAACACAGAATTGGTGTTGAATCACACTGTATTATGAAATTCTGGTTAAATGGAACATATATATATATATATATATATATATGCCACATATTTTGCAACCAGTGAATAAGCATGAAACAACATAGTGTATATATATATATACACTATGTTGTTTCATGTTTATTCACTGGTTGCAAAATATGTGGCATAACAGTGGCAAAAGATACATTCTCGCTACAAGGAGAAGGAATGGCTCCCTCCACTTTGCTTCATCAATCGAGGCTTCAAATAAAGTCATTAAGAGGCCGCTTTAGGTTATTATTGTGTGATTGTCATGCAAATTGAGTCCCGATTTGTCGGGAACAATAATATAACCTTATTTGGTTATTTTAAATGTAATTTTGCTGGTTCAGCCTGAGGCTAGGGAAATCAGCCATTGCATGATCAATTCAAATTATGTTCTGCAGGTTTAATAAACTGCCCTAAGGTTTTGGTTGTTACATCTATCCTTCTATGTGTTCAAAGTGCTTGGATAGCACCAAAATGCAGAACTTTTCTTTTCCAGGAGATGAAAGAGTTTGTTTCTGCTCATGTTACATTGAAAATGGTATAAATTGCTAATGTTTGGAGTTCATGTTAAATAATTGTTTGTTAATTATTGAGTTGTATGGCCATTAATTGTTTCAGTGTGCTTTCTCATTGAATTGGCTGTAGCAAACAAGACCCGCTCTGTCGGGTTCATGCCGGATATCAAGTGGTAGGATATCTTCAACATAAGGTCTCCCAGGGCCAGTACAATGCCATATGCAATGTTGACATTTGTGAACACTATTTCACCAGGAGGTTCCAACTATATCCTTAAATGTGGCTGGAGTTTATTAGGTAGTTATCCTTCTGGTGCTGGTTTAGCGCAGCAGGTTTAGTCGCTACATAATTGTGATGATACAGGATGACTACATCTGTAAATTATAATATATAATATTATGTTATAAATACTTGAGCAGACCAGAAGGGGGTTGGATCTCAAAATAGTCACAGGCATGCCAGGGGACCTTTGATAAGGTAAGCACACATATATACAACAATACGTCAAGGTCATCAAGAGTCTTGGAGGTTCTGGACTAGCAATGTTGTTAGTCACAAAAAAATTGGGAGAACGTATTTGTTCAGGCCACTCCAGATGATAAAAACGGAGTTTGCGTTAGGTAGGAATGGATTCTGATCCCAGATCTCATTCCACCAGGGCTGCTACAACATCAGCAGCAAGGGTATTTACGTACCGCTAGGTCGCATTGTTACGGCTGCAGTATGGTCTAACGAACGAATCCCCAAACATTTATAATAACCCATTGCTGAACCAGGGGTATTTGTTAACTCTATTTATGTTCTGGTTATATTTTCCATCTGGGTGAGAGATGGAAATATTCTTATTTCATTTAAACAGCATCAACATGTTTTAAATCTATGTCATGACTGTATGCATTATGAATGTTTTCCCTTCATTTGTCAATGAAGCAGCTGTGGTTGTGTATACTCGTTTCACACAGCATGAAATCACAGAGCTTTGAAATCATCACAGTCACTCACGTGACTCCTAAGTAAAATAGTAAGATTAAATGAGAACTTACCGGTTTGAAGTTTGATCTTTATTTTATGATGAGGGATTACGTGCCCTCCGCTCCCAACCCTCATAAATATAATCTGGTAGTTCTAGTCTTTTGTTCTTACTATTATACTTCAGTCACTATTACCTGTGATTTCACACCATTGCTTTGAAGATTGACGCACGTCCGACTGTACAGGGTTCTTCACGTAATCCCTCATCGTAACTCCTCATAAAATAAAGATCAAACTTCAAACTGGTAAGTTCTCATTTAATCTTACTATTCTATCCATGTGCCAGAGTGCATGTGGAAAGAAACAGAAATAAAGACATTTCAATATAAAATTGGTTTAAAAGGCTTTGGACTGTTGACAGATGTCCTCTCGAGTAATAAATCATGAAAGAGGGATATCTGTATCAACAAGCACAATGTTGTATAAGATGAAAGACAGTTATATTTTTTACTGGCATGAAGTCTAGATGCAGATAAAATAAATGCTGTACATTCCTTTAAAATTCATTTATAATGAAAAAAGATACTCCACGGAACCTCCATTAGATTCCAAAGAACATCTGTAATATAGATGTTGTACATATTTTCAATAGATGGCATTCAATGATCAGAATAGCCTTTCTAGTTTCAAATTTGGAAACTTTATTAAATCTTCTCTTCAGTTCACTGCTCAAGAAAAACCCAGGTTCCCTAGCTCTGACATCCACCTCAAAAGTCTTTGTTTCTACATCATGGCTTTCAAAATACTTAAATTCCACCAAATCCAAAAGCTTTATAATAATATCAACAGTTTCATAGGCCTAATTATAACATGAATCTTTTGCTTTCCAACGGTTTTATTCAATTACATTCAAGGAACAAGCAGTTTAAAAGCCAGCAGGGGATATTAGACAAAGGTACTTAGCTGATCATGCATTATTGGTGCACTTGCATGCCTTACTCCACTTCTGAAATTCCAAGGCATTGAACTTTCATCAATGAGTCACAAGATTGTCACACTGAAGATTTGAGCATAATAATCTACCCTTCATCTTCCAGTGAAAAACCAAGGGAGATTGCACTGTATTTCAGATGAAATATGAAATCAAGACCCATCAGATGGGACGTAAAATAATTCTGTGGCATTATTTTAAAGCGAAAAACAGAATTATGTCTGCTATCGCATCAAAAATGATGCCTCGCTCAAAATCTTTAATCCTGAATCATCAGCCTGACGAAGGGTCTCAACCCCAAATGTCACCCATTCCTTCGCTCCAGAGATGCTGCCTGTCTCGCTGTTACTTTTGTGTCTGTCTTCGATTTAAACCATCATCTGCAGTTCTTTCCTACACATCTTTAATCCCGATTCAGATTAACAGCATGTCACAAGATTTTGTTGTACACAAATTGAGTTTGGATTATGTGCCTTTAGTTTAATTCAGTAATTAGCTTCTCATCTCATCTCATTCTGAACAATTTTAAATATCCAAAGTTTCACAACTCTGAGAATTATCAGGAGCCAAAGCCATCATTCTAAGTGGAAAGTGTTAACTGATTCTCTAAATCTTCTTCCAGGGGGCTTGAACAAGTGCTCAGGGATGGAGAATTCACTCATTTCTACAAAAGAAGCAGTGATATGCCTTTCAAAGACTCAGCACAAGCATAATATACAGAATGGTCTTTTGTATTACATATTCCTGATTAATTAAGATTTCATGTGGCATTTACTTAGGCAATATTTATTCCGGCGAATAAATATTCGAGGTCATCCCACCGGCTTGGGGCCTGGTGGAGCAGCCTTCGGACACTCTGCAACGTCTTTGGCAGACGGTGGGCAAGCTGGCGCCGGTGCCCACGTCTTGTCATGGGTCCTTCTGTCCGCACGTTCCCTTTGCTCTGGAGGACTGCCAGTTTGTCTTCCTACGTAGGGATGCTCATCGGGCACCCCTCCAGCGACCGTATGAGGGTTCCTTCCGGGTCCTGGAACATAGCTCGTCCACTTTCGTCCTGGCCATGGGGGGTCGGCATGAGACTGTTTCGGATGCGCAGCTGAAGCCAGCACATATTGATATTGATCAGCCAGTGCAGGTGGCGCAGCCCCGTAAGTGAGGGCGCCCTCCGTCTAGGGTACCTCCTCCAGTGGCTACTCCACTCCCTGCACCTGTTGGTCGGTTGCCCGTTCCTGTGTCGGGCATGGTGCACACCCGGGCTGGTCGCTGTGTACGTCCTCCTGTCCATTTTGTGCCTCCGGTTCTTGGGGGGGGTCCTGTGGCGGTCCCTGGGGGTTAGGCCCCTCCTTGGGTCATCCCCCTCGGCTCTTGATGGACAGGGACCATTGTCTGCCCTCGGGGTTTCCCCAGGTCCTGCTCGCTGGGGTGCTGTGTGTTCTCGAGACTTAATTAAACTACTTCTGAACCTGCCTGGCTTCTGGCCTCTTCCTGACCTCATCCGGGCCGCTACAAACTTATGTCTTGGATAAATATTCCATTGTCAAAGACCAACAAATATAAATTGAGGTATTCTTACAAAAGCAGTTATATAATTAAGAACATTCTAGTGAAATTATTTTAGAGAAAAATGTGTTGTTCAGCATTACGCATTGTTTGATAAAGTCAATAATAGGACTTAAAGTGAAAAAAGAAAAACTAGCAAACATTACGTCATATTCTGTTCCTTATCACAGAACAAAGTTTGTACAAAGTGAGCCTCATATTGCGGTACCAAGGTATCCAATGGTAATTACAAGCTCGTTAGTTCAGCAAATCTTGTAATGATAGCAAATGAGAAATTAATGGACAAAAGAGCACCATTTAACAATAACAAAGGGAAATGTAGATGAATTGCTTAAAGCATTTTTAATTTGCTTTGCTGTGAGCTTTTGTTTTAAAAACTTCAATCCTTCATTTGTTCATGCATATCAAGATAATTATGTTACTTAGCTCATACGATCCATGTAGCAAGTAAATTAATACTTCCATTTATAATTTGTCATACCAAAGCTTATAAGATATTTATTCAGTCCGCATGCCTAATCAGTGCACGGAATTATCAACCTCACACAGAAGGTAAAAGCAGATGCTGTATTCATACTGTATGATAGACCCTAGCAACTTCCACATTGGAAAGCCTTGCTTTTCATGATCACTGACAAATCTAATTCAACAACAAACCAACACCGAAAGAATCCCCATCTGTTCAAATCCAGTACTCTATCAAGAAGATACATTGTTTGGAGGATGCTATTGGCATCTGCAAAAGATATAGCCAAGTCCAGGAGACCATATTTGAAAATCTGTGTAAAAAATGTAATCAATGTTTGGCAAGTGCTCAGACTATGAATCATTGAACATCCAATGATACAAGATGTTCCAAAGAATAGATTTGACTCAGAACTGTGAAGTAATATATCATACAAACAATATTCAATTTTATTGCTTTCATTAAATTCAAATAAGCATGTTGAACAATTGCAAAAATATGCAGAAATATGCACTGTGGTAGTGACAGAGGAGGCAACGTTGTGAGAATTATTATCAATCGAAAGGCATCTTTTCCTTATATATTTGATTAAATGCAAAACGATATAGTCAATACCACTGTACAGCCAATTAGATTAGCCAGCTACAGGAACTTTAAATATGATTAAGAGTAGTAACAACTGTGATCAATTATCTTGGGAACATGCAAGTTGGAGTGTGGGTTGCAACTTCAGCATCATACTTGGGACAATCTCAGGGCTTTAGATCATCCAAAAGATTCTCAATCTTTTCCTCCTCCACAAGTGACATATATTGGCTGTTCCAACCCACCATGCAGCTGCCGTTTCAAATAACGCGCCAACTGTATCTCTTCTTTCCAAACCAAATGTTAAATCACAGATGCCATACCCAATAGGAGCAACACAGTAAGAACTGCTGCCTCTCAGTGCCAGTGACCCAGGTTCGATCCTGACTACGGATGCTGTCTGTACCGAGTTTTCACATTCGTCTGTGACGGCGTGGGTTTTTTACAGTTGCTCTGGTTCCTCCCAGATTTCAAAGATGCGCAAGTTTGTAATTGGCATCTATAAATTGCCACTAGTGTGTTGGATGCGAAACTGGGATAACAAGGAACTAGTGATCAGGTGATCGTTGGCTGGTGATGAGTCACAGAAATATTCAATATGATCATGGCTGATCATCCAAAATCAGTACCCTGTTCCTTCTTTCTCCCCATATCCCTTGATTCAGTTAGCCCCAAGAGCTAACTCTCTCTTGAATATATCCAGTGAATTTGCCTCCACTGCCTCCTGTGGCAGAGAATTCCACAGATGCACAACTCTCTGGGTGAAAAAATGTTTCCTCATCTCAATCCTAACTGGCCTACCCCTTATTCTTAAATTGTGACCCCTGGTTCTGGACTCCTCCAACATCGGGAACATTTTTCCTACATCTAGCCTGTCCAATCCCGTAAGAATTTTATAAGTTTCTATAAGATTGCCTCTCATCCTTCTAAATTCCAGTGAATGCAAGCTCAGTCTTGGTGGGCTGAAGGGCCTGTTTCTACGCTGTATCTCTAAACTAAACTAAAAATAAAACATCTTGAACATTACAAGTGCTTGATTATTAGTAAAGTCACACACAGCAATTATTTTTCTTTCTGTTAATATAAAAATAAATGTTATTTACCCTCTGTAGTTACCTTCAGCCTGCCATGGCTTAGTTGGCACATTTTTATATACAGTGGGAACAGAAACCTTGTGAATTTAAACACAGTCGGTGCAGACACTTCGTGAATGTAAAGATAATGTGGCAGCAGTTTGGAAGTGAACGGGTGGAGCGTATGAGTGCATCAGGAAAAAAAAGTAATTGTAGAGAAAAGTGAATAATACGATTAAAGACTCTTCATTCGAATTTACACAACATTTATAACATAGAAACATAGAAATTAGGTGCAGGAGTAGGCCCTTCGAGCCTGCACCGCCATTCAATATGATCATGGCTGATCATCCAACTCAGTATCCTGTACCTGCCTTCTCTCCATACCCCCTGATCCCTTTAGCCACAAGGGCCACTTCTAACTCCCTCTTAAATATAGCCAATGAACTGGCCTCAACTACCCTCTGTGGCAGAGAGTTCCACAGACCCACTCTCTGTGTGAAAAAATTCCTTCTCATCTCGGTCCTAAAGGATTTCCCCCTAATCCTTAAGCTGTGACCCCTTGTCCTGGACCTCCCCAACATCGGGAACAATCTTCCTGCATCTAGCCTGTCCAACCCCTTAAGAATCTTGTAAGTTTCTATAAGATCCCCTCTCAATCTCCTAAATTCTAGAGTATAAACCAAGTCTATGCAGTCTTTGTTCATAAGACAGTCCTGACATCCCAGGAATCAGTCTGGTGAACCTTCGCTGCACTCCCTCTATGGCAATAATGTCCTTCCTCAGATTTGGAGACCAGAACTGTACGCAATACTCCAGGTGTGGCCTCACCAAGACCCTATACAACTGAAGTAGAACCTCCCTGCTCCTATACTCAAATCCTTTTGCTATGAAAGCTAACATACCATTCGCTTTCTTCACTGCCTGCTGTACCTGCATGCCTACTTTCAATGACTGGTGTACAATGACACCCAGGTCGCGCTGCATCTCCCCTTTTCCTAATCGGCCTCCATTTAGATAATAGTCTGTTTTCCTATTTTTGCCACCAAAGTGGATAACCTCACATTTATCCACATTATACTGCATCTGCCAAACATTTGCCCACTCACCCAGCCTATCCAAGTCACCTTGCAGTCTCCTAGCATCCTCCTCACAGCTAACACTGCCTCCCAGCTTAGTGTCATCCGCAAACTTGGAGATATTGCCTTCAATTCCCTCATCCAGATCATTTATGTATATTGTAAATAGCTGGGGTCCCAGCACTGAGCCTTGCGGTACCCCACTAGTCACTGCCTGCCATTGTGAAAACGACCCGTTTACTCCTACTCTTTGCTTCCTGTTTGCCAGCCAGTTCTCTATCCACATCAATACTGAACCCACAATGCCATATGCTTTAAGTTTATATACTAATCTCTTATGTGGGACCTTGTCGAAAGCCTTCTGGAAGTCCAGATACACCACATCCACTGGTTCTCCCCCATCCACGCTACTAGTTACATCCTCGAAAAATTCCACAAGTTTCGTCAGACATGATTTACCTTTCGTAAATCCATGCTGACTTTGTCCAATGATTTCACCACTTTCCAAATGTGCTGCTATCCCATCTTTAATAACGACTCTAGCAGTTTCCCCACTACCAATGTTAGACTAACTGGTCTGTAATTCCCCGTTTTCTCTCTCCCCCCCCTTCTTAAAAAATGATCAGAAAGGGGTTTAAAAAAAGGGGTTACGTTTGCTACCCGCCAATCCTCAGGAACTACTCCAGAATCTAAAGAGTTTTGAAAGATTATCACTAATGCATCCACTATTTCCGGAGCTACTTCCTTAAGTACTCTGGGATGCAGCCTATCTGGCCCTGGGGATTTATCGGCCTTTAATCCATTCAATTTACCCAACACCACTTCCCGACTAACCTGGATTTCACTCAAGTACTCATTTGACCCGCGGTCCCCTGCTATTTCCGGCAGATTATTTATGTCTTCCTTAGTGAAGACGGAATCAAAGTAGTTATTCAATTGGTCCGCCATATCCTTGTTTCCCATGATCAACTCACCTGTTTCTGACTGCAAGGGACCTACATTTGTTTTAACTAATCTATTTCTCTTCACATATCTATAAAAACTTTTGCAGTCAGTTTTTATGTTCCCTGCCAGTTTTCTTTCATAATCTATTTTTCCTTTCCTAATCAAGCCCTTTGTCCTTCTCTGCTGGTCTCTGAATTTCTCCCAGTCCTCTGGTATGCTGCTTTTTCTGGCTACTTACACTGGCATCATCCTTTGCTTTGATACTATCCCTGATTTCCCTTGTTATCCACGGATGCACTACCTTCCCTGATCTATTCTTTTGCCAAATTGGGATGAACAATTTTTGTAGTTCATCCATTCAGTCTTTAAATGTCTTCCATTGCGTATCCACTGTCAACCCTTTTAGAATTGATTGCCAGTCAATCTTGGCCAATTCACGTCTCATACCCTCAAAGTTACCTTTCCTTAAGTTCAGAACCATTGTTTCGGAATTAACAATGTCACTCTCCATCCTAGTGAAGAACTCGACCCTATTATGGTCACTCTTGCCCAAGGGGGCACGCACAATAAGACTGCTAACTAACCCTTCCTCATTACTCAATACCCAGTCTAAAATAGCCTGCTCTCTCGTTGGTTCCTCTACATGTTGATTTAGATAACTATCCCTCATACTTTCCAAAAAATCCTCTTCCTCAGCGCCCCTGCCAATTTGATTCGCCCAATCTATATGTAGATTGAAGTCACCCATTATAACTGTTTTGCCTTTGTCGCACGCATTTCTAATTTCCTGTTTTATACCATCCCCAACTTCACTACTACTGTTAGGTGGCCTGTACACAACTCCCACTAGCGTTTTCTGCCCCGTATTGTTTCGCAGCTCTACCCATACCAATTCCACATGCTCCAAGCTAATGTCCTTCCTTTCCATTGCGTTAATCTCCTCTCTAACCAGCAACGCTACCCCACCTCCTTTTCCTTTCTCTCTATCCCTCCTGAATATTGAATATCCTTGGATGTTCAGCTCCCAGCCTTGGTCACCCTGGAGCCATGTCTCCGTGATCCCAACTATATCATACTCATTAATAGCTATCTGCACGTTCAACTCATCCACCTTTTAAAGATTACTCCTTGCATTGTGGACACGATATAACATTATAACACGATAGAGGAGTTGACAGCACAATTATAAATAAACAGAAATAAATTAGAGTGATTAATATTAATTATAGAAATTCCAAGTAGACTAAGGCCACGAAAAAAATCGTTAGGGTAAGAAGTCACTAATGGGTGTATACAATTATGAGAAGTATAAATAGGGTCGTCCATTTTTGTTCTCCCGGGTCAAAATGTAAAAGACGAGAGCATGGCTTTCAGGGAGAGGGGCTAAGTTTAAACGAGATGTGCAGGGCAATTTTTTTTAATATACACACACACATGGTAGTGGATGCCTGGAACACATTGCCATGAGTGGTAATGGAGGCAGATATGATAGTGATATTTAAGATGCATTTAGATAGGTACATGGATATATTTTATTTTTTTTGTAGTCAGCAGGGCATTACTCTGCATATCGCCAACTTGGACAATTTTACATTATTATCAAGTCAATTAATCAACCCATTTAACCTACAAACGTGTACGTCTTTGGAGTGTGGGAGGAAACCGAAGATCTCTGAGAAAACCCACACAGATCACGGGGAGAACGTACAAACTCCATATGGACAGCACCCGTAGTCGGGATCGAACCCAGATCTCAGGCGCTGCATTTTGCTGTAAGGCAGCAACTCTACCGCTGTGCCACTGATAGGCAGGGAATAGACTGTGATAGACACGTGATGAATTAATCATCACGGCTATCCTTGGCAATTTGATTTGTCCAATCTACATGATAATTCAAATTGTCCTTGATGAATGCATGTAGATAGGACAAATCAAATTGCCAAGGATAGCCGCGATGATTAATTCATCACGTGTATTCTGGATAGTCTTTAATGCAATGCACTGATGAACCAAACAGGGAGCAGGCTATTTTAGGTCTAGTATTGTGTAACGAGAGAGATTAATTAACAATCTGCAGTAAAAGATCCCCCAGGAAAAAGTGATCATTGTACTATTGAAATACAAATTTAATTTGATAAGATACTTTGGTCTAAAACTGATGCCATAAATTTAAATAAAGACAACTGCAATAGTTAATAGACACAGGCGCACTGGGGAAAATATGTTAATGGGTCAGCAGTGGTATATTTTAGTAAGGAAGAAAATTATATGATAAATAAGCTCCATGTACAGCTAACTTAAGAAGTTTAGTATAATAACATATTGAAAGAAAATATATTCTGTCGTGGGAGTCAATGGTAGGCCAGAGGATTGGAAAGATTTTTAACTCCAGCAAAGGATCAAGAAAAATAATTATAAAAAGGGAGAAGACAGAATATAAGAGCAAATTTTCAAACAATAAAAAAACAAGGACTAAGAGTTTCCACACAGATATAAAACGCAAGAAAGAAGTTGAAGTAAATGTTGGTTGTCTATAGGATGAGACACAAAATAGAAAAATGAGGGCAGCGCAGCGGAAGAGTTGCTGCCACAGTCTTAGAGTCCTGGGTTTGATCCTGACTACAATGCTGTCTGTACAATGTTTGCACATTCACTGTGGGACCGTGTGGATTTTCTCCAGGTGCTCCAGTTTTCTCCACAGATGTACAAGTTTGTAGGTTAAAATGCCCCTAGTGTGCAGGATAGTTTAGTGTAGGGGTTGATCGCTGGTCGGAGTGGACTCGGTGGGGTAAAGGGCCTGTTTCCGCACTGTAACATAAAATAAAGTAACAGTAAAGAGAGACATTCAATATTCTTATTTTGGATAGGTCTTCATTGCAGCAACATCCTGGTAATAGGGAATCAACGAGTTATAGGGAGTGGAAACTTAAATCGATCTCTATCGCCAGGAAAAATATGCCAGGTAAACTAATGAGAATAAAGGCTGACGGGTGCCCTGGATCTGCTGGCTTGTATCCTGGGCTCTTAAAGGAAGTGTCTACAGAAATACTGGTTGTATTGAGCGTAATCTACCACAATTCCCCTGATTCTAGAGACGCTTAGGTAGTTGGAAAACCTAGAATTGGTGCAATGAAGATTCAGCAGATTGGTTCCGAGGATAGGTTCGTAATTCAAATCAGGATGAAGCAGTCAGGGTATACAGTAGAATACATGCAAAATCCTGATCGGGCTTGATAGGATAAATGTATAGACTGCATTTCTGCTGCTCCGGTGCTCACTACAATATTCAACCTCTCCCTGGCCAAGTCCGTAGTCCCTGCCTGCTTCAAAAAATCCACCATTGTACCTGTACCAAATAATGCTTCCCCAGCCTGTCTGAATGACTACCGTCCGGTGTCCCTCACCTCGGTAGTTATGAAATGCTTTTGGAGGCTGGTGAAGAAACACATCTGCGCCTTCTTTCCTCGCAACATGGACCCGTTACAATTCACATACCATCCGAACAGATCCACGGACGATGTGGTCTCCCAGGTTTTGCAAACCGCACTCTCTCATCTTGACAGCCAGAAGGGGAGCTATGTGAAGATGCTGTTCATAGACTTCAGTTCAGCCTTCAACACGATAATCCCCTCCAGACTGTTTGAGAAGCTGCTGGAATTAGGGCTCAACACCCCCCTGTGTGCCTGGGTCCTGGACTTTCTCACCGCCAGGCCCCAGGTAGTCAAGATGGGAGGGAATACATCGAAGTCCCTCACTCTGAGCACAGGATCCCCCCAGGGTTGCGTCCTCAGCCCCCTATTGTACTCCCTGTACACACATGACTGTGTGGCTAGGTTCAGCTCCAACTCGAGAATCAAGTTTGCTGATGACACCGTGGTGGTGGGCCTGATCTCAACAACAATAAGAAGGCCTACCGGGAGGAGGTAGCTGATCTGGCACTCTGGTGTCAGGACAACAGCCTCCTCTTGAACATCAACAAAACGAAGGAGCTGATTGTGGACTTTAGGTGGGCACCATCCCAGGACGTACACACCATTGAGGATAAATGGGAATACTGTGGATAGGGTGAGCTGTTTTAAATACCTCGGAGTCCACATCTCTGAGGATATGACATGGACATCACACGCTGCAGCATTCGTGAGTAAGGCAAGGCAGCACCTTTACCACCTCAGGGAATTGAGGAAATTCAGAGTGTCTCCGAGGATCCTTCAGTGCTTCTACTCAGCAGATGTGGAAAGCATCTTGTCCGGAAACATTACAATCTGGTTTTGGAATTGCTCTGCCCAGGACAAGAAGGCTCTGCAGAGAGTAGTGCGTTCAGCCGAACGCACTATGGGAACTTCACTCGCCCCTCTGCAGGAACTACACATCAGGAGGTGCAACTCCAGAGAACATAAGATCAGGGGAGACCACTCCCACCCCTGCAACAGACTGTTCCAGCTGCTACGGTCAGCCAAACGCCTCTGTTGCCATGCTGTGAGAACGGTGAGGTTCAGAAGGAGTTTCTTCCCTGAGACCATTGGGACTGTAAACGCCTATCTCACCAGGGACTAACTTTACTGGTAAGTAAAGAAAGGTAACTTTGAGGGTATAAGATGTGAATTGGCCAAGATAGACTTGCAAGTGATTCTTAAAGGATTGATGGTGGATATGCAATGGAAGGCATTTAAAGACTGCATGGATGAACTACAACAATTGTTCATCCCAGTTTGGCAAAAGAATAAATCATGGAAGGTAGTACATCCATGGATAACAAGGGAAATCGGGGATAGTATCAAAATTAAAGATGAAGCATACAAATTAGTCACAAAAATCAGTCTACCAGGGGACTGGGAGTCTAGAAGAGGAGGACAAAGGGCTTAATTAGGAAAGGGAAAATAGATTATGAAAAAAAACTGGCAGGGGACTTAAAAACTGACTGCAAAAGTCTTTATAGATATGTGAAGAGAAAAAGGTTAGTTAAAACAAATGTAGGTCCCTTGCAGTCAGAAACTGGAGAATTGATCATGGGGAACAAGGACATGGCAGACCAATTGAATAACTACTTTGGCTCTGTCTTCCCTAACGAAGACATAAATAATCTGCCAGAAATAGCAGGGGACCAGGGGTCAACTGAGATGGAGGAACTGAGTGAAATCCAGGTTAGCCGGGAAGTGGTGTTAAATTAATTGAATGGATTAAAGGCCGATAATTCCCCAGGGAATTTTCGAAAGTCTTTAGATTCTGGTGAGTTCCTGAGGATTGGAGGGTAGCTAATGTAACCCCACTTTTTAAAAAGGGAGGGAGAGAGAAAACAGGGAATTACAGACCAGTTAGTCTAATATAGTCTTATAGCTTTTTCATAATCCAACATGCAGGTAATCTTAATCTTCTAATCTTAACCCTTTTATGTGCTTTTAAAATCGCTTTAATATTTTAGTGATTTTGTTTTATTATTCATGCAATTGTCTTATTGGCTATTTTGTTGTCCTGTGTTGTATTGTGGTTCTGCAATGTTTTTAAACTATGTTATTCTCTTGTTTCTTTTGTAAAGCACTATGAATTGCAGCTTGTATGAATGGTGCTATATAAATAAACTTGCCTTGCCTTGCCTAACATCGGTAGTGAGGAAAATGCTAGAGTCAGTTATTAAATATGGGATAGCAGCACATTTGGAAAGTGGTGAAATCATTGGACAAAGTCAGCATGGATTTATGAAAGGTAAATCATGTCTGACGAATCTTATAAAAATTTTCGAGGATGTAACTAGTAGAGTGGATAAGGGAGAACCTGTGGATGTGTAATATCTGGACTTTCGACAAGGTGCCACATAAGAGATTAGTACACAAACTTAAAGCACATGGTGTTGGGGGTTCAGTATTGATGTGGATAGAGAACTGGCTGGCAGACGGGAAGCAAAGAATAGGAGTGAACGGGTCCTTTTCAGAATGGCAGGCAGTGACTAGTGTGGTACCGCAAGGCTCAGTGTTGGGACCCCAGCTATTTACAGTATAAATTAATGATCTGGATGAGGGAATTGAATGCAACATCTCCAAGTTTGCGGATGACACGAAGCTGGGGGGCAGTGTTAGCTGCGAGGAGGCTGCAATGTAACTTGGATAGGCTGGGTGAGTGGGCAAATGCAAGGCAGATGCAGTATAACGTGGATAAATGTGAGGTTATCCACGTTGGTGGCAAAAACAGGAGGGTAGACTATTATATGAATGGTGGCCAATTAGGAAAAGGGAGATGCAACGAGACCTGGGTGTCATGGTACACCAGTCATTGAAAGTAGGCAGTGCAGCAGGCTGTGAAGAAAGCGAATGGTGTGTTGACATTCATAGCAAAAGGATTTGAGTACAAGAGCAGGAAGGTTCTACTGCAGTTGTACAGGGTCTTAGTGTGGCCACATCTGGAGTATTGTGTACAGTTTTGGTCTCCTAATCTGAGGAAAGACATGCTTGCCATAGAGGGAGTACAGAGAAGGTTCAACAGACTGATTCCTGGGATGGCAGAACTTCCCTATGAAGAAAGACTGGATAGACTCAGCTTGTACTCGCTGGAATTTAGAAGATTGAGGGGGGATCTTATAGAGACTTACAAAATTCTTAAGGGGTTGGACAGGCTAGATGCAGGAAGATTGTTCCCGATGTTGGGGAAATCCAGAACAAGGGGTCACAGTTTGAGGATAAGGGGGAAATCTTTTAGGACCGAGATGAGAAGATCATTTTTCACACAGAGAGTGGTGAGTCTATGGAATCCTCTGCCACAGAAGGTAGTTGAGGCCAGTTCATTGGCTATATTTAAGAGGGAGTTAGATGTGGACCTTGTGGCTAAAGGGATCAGGGGGTATGGAGAGAAGGCAGGTGCAGGATACTGAGTTGGATGATCAGCCATGATCATATTGAATGGCTGAATGGCCTACTCCTGCAACTATTTTCTATGTTTCTACTGTACCACTCTACTGCTTTTTAAAAAAAAATTGCTGTTTTTTTTCTTTCCTTTTTCCTTCCGCCCACAATATTTAATATGTGATTCTGTTCCATTCTGTTTGTAGGTTGTTTGGTTGTTTGTTTGTTTTTTCGCACGAGGTCCGCGAGCACTACCACTTTTCATTTCACTGCACATCTCGTATGTGACAAATAGACTTGACTTGACTTGACTGAGGCAAAAGGTCAGCTGTGAATGGCAGAAGAAACACAAGTGGCTGAATAGCCTCTGACTGTTTCCATTTATGTTCCACCTGCATGGTGTACAAGAAGATGGAAACACTCCTAATGTCTGACCACATGGCCAACACCACCTGTTTGAGATGTAAACACCATCAATGTCCATGAGTGCACAAACGTTAGAAAGGTTTCCAAAAGTGAAGTAAGTGGGTCAATGCAGGAGATAGACACAAAAAGCTGGGGTAACTCAGCGGGACATGCAGCATCTCTGGAGAGAAGGAATGGGTGACGTATCGGGTCGAGACCCTTCTTCCAAACAGACGAAAACTTATATTTTAAGGTGAAAAACAATGACACAATATATCAAGTAATTGTGATTAAAACATATTCTGTACCACAGGCAAGTCTCTTAGTCACAGAGACACATGGGTTACCGAGACATAAACCATGTAACCATATAACAACAACCATATAACCATATAACAATTACAGCACGGAAACAGGCCCTCTCGGCACTTCCAGTCCGTGCCAACCATTTATTTTCCCCTAGTCCCATCTACCTGCACTCAGACCATACCCCTCCATTCCCGTCCCGCCCATATACCTATCCACTTAACTTTTAAATGTTAAAATCGATCCTGCCTCCACCACTTCTGCTGGAAGATCATTCCACACAGCCACCACTCAGTAAAGAAGTTCCCCCTCATGTTACCCCTAAACTTCTGTCCCTTAATTCTCATGTCATGCCCTCTTATTTGAATCTTCCCTACCCTCAATGGGAAAAGCTTATCCACGTCAACTCTGTCTATCCCTTTCATCATTTTAAAGACCTCAATCAAGTCCCCCCTTAACCTTCTGTGCTCCAAAGAATAAAGACCTAACTTGGTCAACCTTTCTCTGTAACTTAGTTGCTGGAACCCAGGCAACATTCTAGTAAATCTCCTCTGTACTCTCTCTATTTTGTGAACATCCTTCCTATAATTAGGCGACCACAATTGTACACCATATTCCAGAATTGGTCTTACCAATGCCTTGTACAATTTTAACATTACTTCCCTACTCCTATATTCAATGCTCTGATTTATAAAGGCCAGCACACCAAAAGCTTTCTTTACCACCCTATCTACATGCGATTCCACCTTCGGGGAACTATGCACAGTTATTCCTATATCCCTCTGTTCCACAGCATTCCTCAATTCCCTACCATTTACCATGTACGTCCCATTTTGATTTGTCCTGTCAAGATGTAGCACTTCACACTTATCAGCATTAAACTCCATCTACCATCTTTCAGCCCACTTTTCCAAATGGCCCAAATCTCTCTGTAGACTTTGAAAATCTACTTCATTATCCACAACACCACCTATCTTAGTATCATCTGCATACTTACTTATCCAATTTTCCACCCCATCATCCAGATCATTGATGTACATGACAAACAACAGTGGACCCAACACAGATCCCCGAGGCACCCCACTGGTCACCGGCTTCCAACCTGACAAACAGCCATCCACCATTACTCTCTGACATCTCCCATTCAGCCACTGTTGAATCCATCTTGCTACTCGGCCATTAACACCCAAAGATTGAACCTTCTTAACCAACCTTCCATGGGGAACCTTGTCAAATCCATATAGACAACATCCACTGCTTTACCCTCATCAATTTCCCTAGTAACCTCTTCAAAAAATTCAAGAAGGTTTGTCAAACATGACCTTCCAGGCACAAATCCATGTTGACTGTTCCTGATCAGACCCTGTTTATCCAGATGCTTATATATAATCTCTAAGTATCCTTTCCATTAATTTGCCCACCACTGACGTCAAACTAACAGATCTATAATTGCTAGGTTTATTCTTTGAACCCTTTTTAAACAATGGAACAACATGCGCAGTATGCCAATCCTCCGGCACTATTCCCATTTCTAATGACATTTGAAATATTTCTTTCATAGCTCCTGCTATTTCTACACTAACTTCCCTCAATGTCCCAGGGAATATCCTGTCAGGACCTGGAGACTTATCCACTTTTATATTTTTCAAAAGTGTCAGTATTTCCTCCTCTTTGAATCTCATAGTTTCCATAGCTACTCTACTTTTTTCCCTTACCTCACAGAGTTCAATATCCTTCTCCTTGGTGAATACCGAAGAAAAGAAATTGTTCAATATCTCCCCCATCTCTTTTGGCTCTGCAGATAGCTGTCCATTCTGGCTCTCTAATGGTCCAATTTTTTCCCTCATTATCCTTTTGCTATTAATATAGCTGTAGAAACCCTTTGGATTTACTTTCACCTTTCTTGCCAAAGCAACCTCATATCTTCTTTTAGTCTTTCTAATTTATTTCTTAAGATTCTTTTTACATTCTTTATACTTCTCTAGCACCTCATTTACTCCATGCCTCCTATAAATATTGTAGATATCTCTCTTTTTTCGAAACAAGTGTCCAATTTCCCTTGAAAACCATGGCTCTTTCCATTTTTTACTATTTCCTTTCAACCAAACAGGGACATAAAGATTCTGTACTCTTACAATTTCCCCTTTAAATGTCCTCCATTTCTCTTCTACATCTTTCCCATAAAACAAAATGTCCCAATTCACTCCTTTTAAATCCTTACGCATTTCCTCAAAGTTAGCCTTTCTCCAATCAAAAATCTCAACCCTAGGTCCAGTTCTGACTCTCTCCATAATTATATTGAAATTAATGGTATTGTGATCACTGGTCCCGAAGTGCTCACCAACGCATACCTCCGTCACCTGACCTGCCTCATTTCCTAACAGCAGGTCCAGCACTGCCCCTTCTCTGGTCGATATCTCTATTTATTGCTGCAAAAATCTATCTTGCACACATTTTACAAACTCCAAACCATCCAGCCCATTTACAGAATGTGTTTCCCAGTCTATTTTTGGAAAATTGAAATCTCCCACAATCACTACCTTGTGTTTACTACCAGTATCTGCTATCTCCTTACATATTAGCTCTTCCAATTCTCGCTCCCCATTTGGCGGTCTATAATACATCCCTAAAGGTGTTGCTACACCGTTCCCACTTCTCAGTTCCACCCAAATAGCCTCCCTAGATAAGCCCTCTAATCTATCCTGCCAAAGCATTGCTGTAATATCTTCTCTGACAAGCAATGCAACACCTCCACCTCTGGTCCCTCCAATTCTATCACACCTGAAGCAACAAAATCCTGGAATATTTAGTTTCCAATCACAGCCCTCCTCCAACCATGTTTCACTGATTGCCACAACATCGTATTTCCAGGTGTCAATCCAGGCTCTAAGTTCATCCACCTTTCTTACAATGCACCTAGCATTAAAATATACACATTTTAGAAACCCACCATCCCTTATTCTCTGTTTATTATCTTTATCTTCTTTCTCGCCTACATTTTGGGTCCGAGTGCTTTCCTTCTCTGCCTCTTGCCCCACACCCTGTCCCCTAGCCCCCTCTACCCGAGTCCCTCCCCCCAGTCTTTCTAGTTTAAAGTCTCCCCAGTAGCCTTTGCAAATCTCCCTGCCAGGATATTGGTCCCTCTCGGGCTCAAGTGCAACCCATCCTCTTTGTACAGATCATGCCTTCCCCAAAAGAGGTCCCAGTGATCAAGAAACTTGAATCCCTGCCCACTGCACCAGTCCCTCAGGTACGCATTTATCCTCCACCTTCTTCCATTCCTACTCTCACTGTCACGCGGCACAGAGTGACAGTGAGTGACATAAAGTCACAGAGACATACAGGATGGGGAAAGTAATCAGCTCACCGAGTGCATGTCAACCATCAACCATTCATTTACGCCAATCCTACAATAAACCCATTTTTAATTCACTCTACATTCGCTTCAACTCCCACCAGATTCTACAATTCACCAACATACAAGGTACAATTTATATGGCCAATTAATCTACCAGCATACACATTTTGGGGATAGTTTTGACCAATATTTATAGAAAGGCAGGAGCGTTTTTTTTCTTCACCTCACTGATAATGCCAACATTTTTATTCATCCTTCGTAATTTTCCCTGAGTTCAGTTGATGGTTCAGAGTCAACCATGTTGCAATGTCTGAAGTTAAACAGCTAGACTGGGATGAAGGAACAGGACTTTGGTAAACCAAGTGAGATTTATGACAATGGAGTCGTGTTATGTAGCTCTTGCTGCGACTTTCACTCTAAATAAAAAGGTCGGGCTTGTTTAATTGAATGTTAATTTTTCAGCTAATGTGGTGGAATCTAAACTCATATCACTAAATCAATGGTCCAGAGTTGTGGCTGCATGTTCTATAACCTAACCGTTACAATTTTCTACCTTTCACGTGTGCCAGTCCACATGCAATGATTTTTGAAAGTGACAAACATAAAGAACAGACAACCAAAGAATCATACATTGCATTACTTTTAAAGGTCCTAAATTTTGGAATACCCTGCCTCTGTCATTAAAGTCTCACACCTCCTTAGCCACCTTTAAGATTGAGCTTAAAAAGTTTCTCATCATGTCCTGAGTTCTGACCTCCAGCTTTTTGTAATGCTATTTATGAGCTCAAACTTATTCTGTTGACTCTTATCTCATACTATACCTTATTATTTTATTTATTTTCATATTTTTAATTTCATATTTTGAATTTTCATTCTTAAACTGTATTATTGTCTTTTTTATTTCTCCTACGCCCTGATTTGCCATTGACGCTCATTTTCAGATGGGAACGGACTTTGTATAAGCCCTCTGGGCTTCCCTTCCCTCCCAGCACTGTATGGTATTATAAATTGATCATTTGTCTTCTTTTAAAACATGGTGCGAATAAATAAATAAATAAATAAATAAAAAGAAACAGGGAGGGTGGAAGGAGAACAAAATAAAGAGCCGGCGTGCTTATAACTTTGTCAGTGCCATAGCTGGCTGCTATTTGTATACATTGGGTATGCAGCAAAGGATTTCACTGTGCCGAGTCACATGTGATAATAAAGTATTCCTTTCCATCCTCCTGCACTCCAGGGGGCAGAGTCCCAGCCTACTCAACCTCTCCCTATAGCTCAGTCCCAGTATAATATTGCACTCCAATTGCAGTCTAATTCGACAACAAAACCCTAAACAAAACAAAGATATCCAATAACATATTTGTTCCATCCTTGATCATTTAAAAAGCTTTAACAAAGCATTTGAAAAATGCCAAAGATTGATAAGGTACAATAGTAACAAGGAACTGCAGATACCAAATAAAGACACAAAGTGCTGGAGTAACTCGGCAGGTCAGGCAGCATCTCTGGAGAACATGGATAGGTGACATTTCAAGTTGGGACCCTTCGTCAGACTCACAAGATTAACAAGGAATACTCTTTAATTTTTCTTCTATGAATACTTTGAAAGGTAATGCCATAATAATGTTCTGTTGCAAGATCTATCCCCAAAGTTACAACAGTAGTAGCCCATTCAGTAGTGCCAGGATCTGGTTATAATTGACTTTTGTTTTGCACACCAACAGTAATTTGTAGTTTAGAGACAGAGCATGGAAACAGTCCCTTCGGCCCAACAAGTCCATGGTGAGCATTCATACTAGATTATCCCATTATCTCATCCACTTAATTAGAAACCAATCAACCTACAAACCCGCACATCTTAGGGATGCGGGTGGAAACTGGAGCACCCTGAGGAAACCGACATGGTCCCAGGGAGAACGTGCAAACTCCACATGGACAGCACCCAGTCAGGATCATCCTGGGTCTCTGGCACTGTGAGGCAGCAGTCCACTGGCTACGTCACCGTGTTGTCATATAATTTTTTGCAAGAAATGGAATGAATACCAAGCTAAAATCCCATATGGTGATTAGATATCAATGTTGCAGTCCCACATTCAAAGATGTTAACCATTTACAAAATACAAGTTAACACCTTTGCTAAAATAATTAACATTTATTGTTGCTACAATATAAGCTCAAAAATCTTTTCACATGGAGGGTGGTGTGTGTATGGAACGAGCTTCCGGAGTAGGTCGTTGAGGCAGGTAGTGTTGCATTGTTTAAAAAACATTTGGACAAGTGCATGGATAGGACAGGTTTAGATTGACATGGGCCAAACTCATGCAGGTGGGACTCGTGTAGGTGGGGCATGTTGTCGATATGGGCAAGTTGGGCCAAAGGGCCTGTTTCTGCACTGTATGACTGACTATGATCTCAAAAATATTGTGAATAACATTAACTTCTGCACAACATGCAATGAAGGTATAACCCTCTCACCGTCTTTAAATGGCAACAGATGGCCACAGGCTTTGGTTGCCCGCTTCAGGCTTGAACCCTCACTCAGTAACGTCTTGAAGTTGAGGAGGCCCTTTGTCTCAACTCCAATGAATTTGCATGAAGAAACCATTACCTTCATTATGTCCCTCCCTTGGGATAGCTTGATAAAAGTGCAGAAACCATTTCCTTGCTGCACTTACTTTAGCAAATCAAACTCTTTAACTGGTTACTTGTTGGTTGACTGAATAGTAAACTGTGAGACACTTACCCCTGAGCATATAATAGCAATTTTATCATTCCCCCATTAGTTATGTAGGACTGGCACAATCTGAGTTCATAATTTAAGATATATTTTTTTAAAGAAATCCAGCAAGATTGACCACCACCTAGATCACCACCCTGGAAGGGAGTCAATTTATCTATTTTTATCTTTACTTAAGATGTGGGTGCAGATTAGTTCCAACCTCCACCAAAACATCAATTGTTATAAGTTTCTAAAAAGATGAATTCCTGAATCTAGAGTGAATCAAAATGTTTTGCAATTCTGGTTAAAACCCCCCAGCCATCTGATTGGCAATCTCTCATCGCCCTCCTGACTCTCAGAGCCCTTGTCTTTTCCTAAATGATCAACGTAAATGTATCTAGTACACCTCTGAATTATCTACTGATTTTTTTCTGCTATCCAAATATATCTACTTTATGTACTGTTTTGGCGAGTCGAGACAGTGAGTGAATTTAAATTGCTTTATTTTGCTACAGTAAAACAACGAATTAACTCTGGTCGGTAAGACAGCCAAAAATGCGATGCTACTTCCACAAGTGTGGCGCTAGACTGATACAACTGGGTAAAAAGCGCACAAAACTCACCCCCCCCCCTCCCCCCCCCGCGCCCACATGATCGGTGCAGCCAATCCGAGGGTTTGACTAACCAAAGCCACCACCACTGGTGGGTTTGACTAACCAAAGCCACGTGACACTGTCATGTATATCATCTTTTGGAAGTGTAAGTTAAATGAAGAATAATGGAGCCAAAAAGTGTTCATGTCATTCCCCTGGAGTGAGGTACAATCACTGAAACAATAAGGTCACCATGGCTCCTCAGGGTGAAATTGTGTTCCTTGGCTGGTTCTATCTGTGTTACATTTAATGTTTTGAATGAAGCAGAAAATTATGCAGAAAATGAAAGAAATGGTCCATTAAAACCGAAAGACAATTCCCTGTGCACTTGGAGGAAAACAGGTTAAGGGTTTGTAAACTCTAGGGTGTAGATATATCTTTTTTTCTCTGTGTACATTTCTTGGGATGCACAGTGGTATGCATATCAAATTCAATACCAAAACATTCCACTAATAAAAAAAATCAATCCTGAATATAGCCACAATAGCCAGAACAAACCAAGAAGAAAAGATAAGTAAGTGCACAGGTGCAAGAATTATTCTAGAGATGGAATTGCTACTCATCTATGAAATATCTTTAAATAAATACTAAACTTGTTCCATGTCACGAAAATAAACCTCCCCAGTTTGCAGCCCAGCACCCAAGTAAAAAGCTTATCTGAGTTGGAGAAATAAAGGTAAGTGGTTGCACCAAATAAATATATATTTTACTTCGGAGTCACGTGAGTGACTACGTGAAGACCCCGCCAGCACGCATGCGCGACATATCGTCGTGCGCATGCGGAAGCGACGGTCGGGAGGAGCGGGGCTCCTCCAGCGTGAGTTTAAAAAGCTCACGCCAGGTAAGTCTCACCGAAGGAGTGAGTCGACCATTATGGAAGGGAGAAAATCAAGAGAGCGGCGGCCAAATCAGCGGCTAAGGACAGCAGCCAACGGAGAACCGCCTCTCCAGAGCTACAGGTTCTACCTGCAGCTCCCGACTTTTCGGACTTTGAGACCGTTGGTACGCCACGGTCGGGGAAAACTACCCGGAAGTCGGCCGGGGCCGACTCAGCGGAGTCCGGTCCCGAGGGCACCCCGCTCGCTGGCAGCGACGGAGGTCGCCTTGACCGCATTGAGCGGATGATGGAGCAGCTGCTCCAACGTGACCTGCTAAAGCAGGGGCAGGATCACAGTGGGACCCCTAGTAGGCCCACGGCAAGTTCCTTTCGAGGACTGCCTAATGTATCCCCTTCTATACAGGGGAGCATTGAGGGTCAGAACTGGGCTGACCCAGAAGAAGGAGAGTTGGCTGAAGCACCTGCAGCGTCAGGGGTGTGTGAAGATTATATGGATGTGGTGAGCAAACATGCCATGCCCAACCAGAAGGGCCTACCCATCCACCCCAAGCTGGCTGCCAGCATTGATTATATGGCCACTAACCAACTTCAGGAACAGGCCATCAATGCCACAGCAGATAAATATATGGCGCCAGAAAACTGCAAGTCATTAAATGTACCCGCGGTGAACAACCCGATATGGGGGAACATGAGCCCCTCGAGTAGAGGGCAGGAGATGAAACTTCAGAAGATCCTGAAGCTCCTTACCGCAGGGATTACTGCAGTAGCCAGAACAGCAGTGGGAGTGGATATGCCGGAAGAACTACAAGATGCTTTGGCCTTACTGTACAACACACAGTATGAAATAAATAATTTCAGGAAAAGCATTATAAAGCCGGCGCTTAACCCCAAGTTCGCGGGGTTGTGTAAGCCTGGGAAGACGCAGCCTCCAAGCCTGCTATTTGGGGAAGATCTCCCCAAACAGGTTAAAGATCTTGACGAGGAGGCTAAGGCTTTGGGCCTTATTAAAGTACCTGGGTACACTAAGCCTCATCACCCACACAGAACGCACCCCTACGCACCCACCGGGCAGAGTTACCCTAACAGGTCTGCCGGTGGTGAAAGCTCGAAGGCCGGCATACCTGCTCAGCGGTCTTTTTTAGGCCAAGGCCCAGGCCGGCCTCCTTGGAAGATGCGCCACTCCCAGAACACCTACAACCAGCCGAGGAAGCAAGGGCAGAAACCACCACACCGGCAGTAACCATGGAGGTAGGTGGGTCTGGGATCCCCAAGAACACTACTGACCCAAATTCACTTTGCATAGGGGGCAGGTTGCACATGTTCCTCGAGAATTGGCTCACTTTTACCTCTGATCCTTATATACTCAGGAGTATTCAGGGCTACAAAATTGAATTTATTCACAAACTCCCTACCCCGGTACAGCATGCACCTAGTCGGAAATTCGTCCTTTCTCATAGAGATAAGGCAGCAGGGCATGCTGAACTACAGAGGTTGATAGAAAAAGGGGTAATTGAGAAGGCCTTTAAAGAACCTCAGGAGTTCGTGTCTAATATATTCACTAAAAACAAAAAAGATGGTGGTTGCCGCATCATCATAGATTTGACCGACCTGAATACTTCTGTCCAGTATATTCATTTTAAAATGGACACCTTCGACACTGCTATTCAGCTTATAGCCAATGGGTACTACATGGCATGCGTTGACCTCAAAGATGCATACTATTCAGTACCCATACACAAGGATCATAGGGAATACTTAAAATTTATCTGGATGGGACAATTATGGCAATATAAAGCTTTGCCTAATGGGTTATCGTCAGCACCCAGATTGTTTACCAAGATATTGAAACCAGCTTTGGCCTATTTAAGGAAACAGAATCATACTGTTATGGCCTATCTTGATGACATCCTCATAGTGGGGGAGACTTTGGAGATGGCTACCTTGGCAGTCACAGCCACGAAACATATTTTTCAGAAACTGGGGTTTACGATACATCCAGATAAATCAATATTGGAACCCTCTACCACCATGAAATATTTGGGGTTCATTATTGACTCAGTGCAAATGTCTGTCATGTTACCACCAAGCAAGGTGGAAGACCTGATAGAGGCTTGCAGGAGCCTCATTGGCATTAAGGTCCCATCCATTCGGCAGGTGGCCAGGGTGATTGGGAAGATAGTAGCTGCTTTTCCTGCAGCACAATATGGGCCCTTACATTACCAAAACTTACAAAGAGCCAAAATTACGGCGCTCAAAAAACATGCTGGACATTTTGATAGGCCCATGAAAATTCCAGAAAAGGCAAAAGCCGAATTATATTGGTGGATGGGTAATGCCCAAAATTGTTCCAAACCCATAACTATCACCAATCCCTCGATCACCTTACAAACGGATGCCAGTGCCAAAGGATGGGGAGCTACTAACACTACCTCTAGCTGTGGAGGTAGATGGAGTGCACCAGAGTTAACCCTATTTAAAAACTTAGGGATTAACTATTCAGAAATGCTGGCAGCATTTCACGGCCTTAAGGCATACTGCACTAACATGCACAAAGTTCATGTTAGAATACAGATTGACAACACCACGGTGGTAGCCTATATTAACCACATGGGCGATGTAAAGTCGATATCGTGTGATGAATTGGCCAACAATATCTGGTACTGGTGTCTGCAAAGAGAAATTTGGATCTCTGCAACTTACCTTCCAGGTAAACTAAACACAGTGGCAGACACCAGGTCACGGAAATTCAACGACAACATAGAATGGATGTTGGATCGGAATGTGTTCACAGATATTGTAGAACGTTATGGGACACCAGATATCGACCTTTTCGCGTCCAGGCTAAATCACCAACTACCAACGTATGTTGCTTGGGAGCCAGACCCGGGGGCAGTAGCGATGGATGCTTTCTCGCTACACTGGGGGGATTTATTTTGCTACGCTTTCCCCCCTTTCTGCCTCATCAGTCGGGTCTTGCAAAAAATCAAGCAAGACTCCGCATCGGGTATCTTGGTAGTGCCCGTCTGGCCTACTCAACCATGGTTCCCTCTTGTACAGAAGATGGCCACAGAACCCTGTATCAGGGTGAATAAAAGACCAAGCCTGCTTGTTCATCCTGTTACAGGAGAATGTCATCCATGTCATGACCGCATGGATTTGTTAATTTGCAGATTTTAAAACGGCCACTTCATGGATTCGGACTCTCCAACAGGACCATTGATACCATCACGGGAGCCTGCAGAGAGTCCACAAGGAAGCAGTTCCTGACCTACATCAGGAAATGGGAAGGATTCTGCGTGACTACTAAAACAACATACGAAACCGCCACCATCACGGAAGTGCTGGAATTTCTGGCTACCCTTCATTATGATGAGGGTCTAAGCTACAGCGCCATTAACTGTGCCAGGAGTGCCCTATCGTCTTACTTGGGCAAGGGGAGTGACCAATTGGGAATTGGGTCACATCCCCTAGTATCCAAATTTATGAGGGGAATATTTAATTCTAATCCCCCCAGGCCCAGATATAGCCATACCTGGGACATCAGCACGGTATTGACGATGCTGCGAGGATGGACACCGAACACGGGACTCCCTTTGGCCAAATTAACCTACAAAATGGTCATGATAATGGCACTGATCACGGCGCAACGGGTCCAGTCCCTGCACAAACTCAGTCTGGATGCCATGGCAATTACCAGTGGGAAAATCACATTCCAGGTGCAGGGACTATTGAAGCAAGATCGACCCGGAGTGTCTGGACATACTTTGGAGTTCCTGGCTTACCCAGCGGACACCTGTCTTTGTATCGTTACATTGATTCTGCGATACATTTCAGTCACTAAAGATCTAAGGGGCACGGAAACAGCTTTGCTTGTCAGTCACAAGAAGCCTCATCACAGGGTCATGGTGCAAACCATTTCCAGATGGTTAAGGGTGGTACTGGATGCGGCGGGGGTGGATACTAATGTGTACAAATCTCACTCCACCAGGGCAGCATCCACCTCGGCGGCTAGAAGGATGGAGGTACCACTGGATCACATCCTGGCCACAGCGGGTTGGAACAATGAGAAAACCTTCCACCGCTTTTATAACAAACCCGTGACCTCCCCTGACAATTATGCAGGGAGGATTTTAAGTGCTGCCAGATAAATAACCCTTATGGGACACAATATTGTGTTTGGTATGAATAAATACCTGTTTTGTTTTTCAGCCAGTGTCTTGTCTGAATCACGTCCATCCTCTTATCCCAGCTTTAGCGGTGTGTGAGCATGGAGCTTCCAGGGCATGAAATCACAGAGCTTTGAAATCTTCACGTAGTCACTCACGTGACTCCGAAGTAAAATAGTAAGATTAAACGAGAACTTACCAGTTTGAAGTTTGATCTTTATTTTATGAGGTGTCACGATGAGGGATTACGTGCCCTCCGCTCCCGACCCTCTATTATAAAGATCACCTGGTATGAAAGTTCTCTTTTTTCTCTTACTATGTCAGTCATTGTGACTGTTTGTTCTGTGATTTCACACCACTGCTTTGAAGAATGTCGCGCATGCGTGCTGGCGGGGTCTTCACGTAATCCCTCATCGTGACACCTCATAAAATAAAGATCAAACTTCAAACTGGTAAGTTCTCGTTTAATCTTACTATTATATCTGTGATGCAGAATGTGATCGTGTAGAATACAAATTCGTAAAACTGTCGCAATAGGTGGGGTGGATGGAGGATGGGGGCTTTACCTCTCCTCCACTGTAGTGACATGCATAAGGTCCAATATGGCATTTCCCTGAACTTAAAAAGCTTGCAACACTTAAAACATGATGGGATTCTTAAATTTGGCATAATCACGTGGGTCTCGATCCGAAACGTCACCTCTTCCTTTTCTGCAGTGATGCTGTCTGACGCACTGAGTCACTCCAGCATTTGGTGTCTATCTTTGGTTTAAACCAGCATCTGCACTTTCTTCCTACGCACACATATTAACATAGTGGTTACATTACATTACTGAACTGACATCCAGGAGATTGGACCTTTGCTCTGGAGAGGAGTTCAAATCCCATAATGACAGCTGGGGGACTTAAATTGAGTCTAGGAAGTTCAGAATTGAAAAGGATAGCAAGGAAACCACTGGAATGTCAGAGGAGAGTCATCTGGGTCCCCAAAGGGAAAGAGATGTGCTGTGCTTAGCTGGGTATATATATAAGGGATATTATATATATTTTTTTAATTTAAAAAAACCTAATGTGGTACTCCTTAGTGATTTTAACGGTGACTTTAATCTACATAGATTGGGCCAACCAAATTGGTAGCAGCGCTGAGGAGGAGGATTTCCTGGAATGTATACGGGATCGTTTTTTAAACCAATATGTAGAAGAACCGACTAGAGGGCAGGCCATCCTAGACTGGGTATTGCGTAATGAGGAAGGATTAGTTTGCAATCTTGTTGTGCAACAGTGACCATAATATGGTGGAATTATGCATTAGGATGGAGAGTGACATGATTAATTCATAGACTAGGGTATTGAACTTAAAGAAAGGAGATGCTGAAGATATGAGACGGGAATTGGCTAGGCTAGTCTGGCAAGGAAAATGCATATAAATTGGGCAGAGGAAGCAGCAGTATTGGGAGACAGTTAGAACTCAACAGAGGAAGACAAAGGGTTTAATTAAGAGAAGGAAAAAAGAGCATGAAAGAAAGGAATATAAAAACTAACTCTAAAATCTTCTTGTAAAAATGAAAAGATTAGTGAAGACAAATGTAGGTCTCTTACAATCAGAGACTGGTGAATTTATAATGGGAAACGAGGAAATGGCAAAACAGTTAAACAAGCACTTTGGTTCTGTCTTCACTAAGGAAGACACAAACAATCTCCCCGAAATACAGAGGGACCGAGGATCTAGTGGGAGGGAGGAACTGAAAGGAATCCACATTAGTCAGGAATGTCACCCCACTTTTTAAGTAAGGAGGGAGAGAGAAAACAGGGAATTATAGACCAGTTAGCCTTACATCAGTAATGAGGAAGATGCTCAAGTTGTTTGTTAAAGATGTTATAACCGCACATTTGGAAAGCAGTGACAGCACCGGTCCAAGTCAGCATGGATTTATGAAAAGGGAAATCATACTAGACTTATCTTCTGGAATTTTTTGAGGATGTAACAAGTAGAATGGATAAGTGAGAGCCAGTGGATGTGGTGTATCTGGACTATCAAAAAGCCTTTGACAAGGTTCCACACAAGAGATTAGTGAGCAAAATTAGCACATGGTATTGGGGGTAGAGTATTGACATGGTTGGCAGACAGGAAGCAAAGAGTAGGAATTAATGGGTCCGTTTCAGAATGGCAGGCAGTGAATGTTGGGGTGCTGCAAGGCTCGGTGCTGGGACCCAAGTTATTTACAATATATATTAACGATTTAGATGAGGGAATTAAATGTAAAATTTCCAAGTTTGTGGATGACACAAAGCTGGGTGGCAGTGTAAGCTGTGATGAGGATGCTATAAGGCTGCAGGATGACTTGGATAGGTTGGGTGAGTGGGCAGATGCATGGAAGATGCAGCATAATGGGGATAAATTTAAGGTTATCCACTTTGGCGGCAAGAACAAAGAGAGAGATTATTATCTCAATGGTGTCAGATTAGGAAAAAGGGCAGTACAACTAGACCTCGGTGTCGTTGTACACCAGTCACTGAAAGTAAGCATGCAGGTACAGCAGGCAGTAAAGAAGGCTAATGGCATGTTGGCCTTTATTGCGAGAGGATTTGAGTGTAGGAGCAAGGAGATCTTACTGCAGTTGAATAGGGCCCTGGTGAGACCGCACCTGGTGTATTGAATGAAATGTTAGGAAGGACATTATTGTTATTGAGGGAGTGCAGCATAGGTTCACCAGGTTAATTCCCGGGATGGCGGAATTGACATATGATGAAAGAATGGGACGACTGGGCTTGTATTCACTGGAATTTAGAAGGATGATAGGGGACCTAATAGAAACATATAAAATGTTTAAGAGATTGGACAGGCGAAATGCAGAAAAAATGTCCCCAATGTTGGGGGAGTCCAGAACCAGGGGTCGCAGTATAAGCATAAGGGGTAGACCATTTAAGGCTGAGATGAGGGAAAAAAAAATCACCCAGTTGTGAATCTGTGGAATTCTCTGCCACAGAAGGCAATGGAGGCCAATTCACTGGATGTTTTCGAGTTAGATTTAGCTCTCAGGGCTAAAGGAATCAAGGGACATGGGGAAAAACCTGAAACGGGGTACTGATTTTAGATGATCAGCCTTGAACATATTGAATGGCGGTGCTGGCTCGAAGGACGGATGGCCTACTCCTGCACCTATTTGTCTATGCTTCTATTTTTCTACTTCGGTTTAGGGGAATGTACTGTGAACAAATACAAAATAATTCAAGAATCAAGAAAGCCAAGAGTGTTTTAGTATCATATGCCCTGAAATGAGACAATGAAATTCTTACTTGTTCAGAAATAAATTAAATGAACATTCATCACACTAATTCTCTGCCAAAGGAAGCTAATTGAAGAAAACATCTGTCAAGTTAGAAACAAGTCTTGATCTTATAGAGGTGTATAAAATCATGAGAGGAATAAATCGGGTAGATGCACAGAATCTCTTGCCCAGTGCATAGGTGCACAGAATCTCTTGCCCAGTGACCCGAGGACATAGGTTCAAGGTGAAGGGAAAAAGATTTAATAGGAATCCGAGGGGTAACTTTTTCACACAAAGGGTGGTGGGTGTACAGAACAAGCTGCCAGAGGAGGGAGTTGAGGCTCGGACTATCCCAACTTTTAAGGAACAGTTAGGCAGGTGCGTGGATAGGAGTGGTTTGGAGGGATATGGACCAAACGCAGGTAGGTGGGACTAGTGTAACTGGGAAATGTTGGCCAGTGTGGGCAAGTTGGGCCGAAGGACATGTTTCCACCCTGTATCACTCTATGACTAAGTCCATTACAAAATATGGCAGTATTTATCAGCCTTTCTTATATATATATATATATATATATATATATATATATATATATATATATATATATATATATATATATCTCATACTGTATGAACCGGGAAAATGATGCAAAAATAAAAATGCAGTCTGAAGACACAAAGGATGCCCAGAAATGCTGAGATCCGTTGCTGACACTTGAACAAATAGAAAATCAATTCCTTTAAATGCAAAGCTTCCAACTGAGTTTGAACATAAATTGTGTTGACAAATACAAATGGAGCAGCTGTGGTGAGTGACATACCAACCAATATAATCCAAATGTGAATTGTAATTGAACTGGCCTATGCTATATAAAGAAAGCCACCTGATGGAGGATCCAATGCAGAACTAACCCACTGTTGCCCAATGACAACAGATTTCTATTTAATTACAAACTGGGGCATCGCACAGCCACAATGTGATATCGACTGACCACTCTTTTAAGTTCAAAATAGATTATGCGTCCTTTGATAATATACACTTTGATTTTATTCCAATCAAATCAGGTTGCACATTTATTGAAACTGATCCTGAAGCAGGATGCGTTTTGGGAATCAAATCCGAAATTAACAACAGAGCAAGATTAGCTCAGAACCTGTTTATATTATTTCTCGGGAGTGTGTTCTTCAAATTTGAAGAAGATACTTTTTTTTTCCTAAAAAATACTTAGCAAGTCTGGGAGCATCAGTCGAAGCAGAAATAAAGTTAGTGTTCATCAGAACTAGAAAGCAAACAGTATTGAATTTGAAGATAGACACAAAATGCTGGAGTAGCCCAGAGGGTCAGACAGCATTGCAAGAAAAAAGGGTGAAGTTTTGGTTTCCCTTCTTCAGACTGAGAGTCTCAGTCTCAGCCTGAAACGGTATGTATTCCTTTTCTCCAGAGACGCTGCCTGACCCACTGAGCTACTCCAGCATTTTGGGTCTATCTTCAGTGTAAACCAGCATCTGCAGTTCGTTCCCACACGGCATTGAATTCAATAGTTTCAGATAACTTGATTTCACTGTTTGTATCAGAACTGGCCTGTTCTTCTATACAGATAACCCTCGTTATAACGGGCCATAGGGGAATGGTGTCCGTTATTGCTGATAGTTTGCTATAAACAAGTAAGGGATTTACTCCAACCACCTAGAAGTCACTCAATGAAACAAGTTGTTTTCAAATGCAAACTTCTTTTTAAGTTATTTTTGTTACTGCAAACTAAAACTACTAAAGTCTGTTTGTTACATTGTTTATTAAAGTATCATTGCACATGTGTCGATTGGAGCAATTGCTTGTCAATTTCAGTGACCTCCCACAGTGTAATGTTTAAGAAGGAATACAGATGCTGGAAAATCGAAGGAAGACAAAAGTGTTGGTGAAACTCAGCGGGTGCGGCAACATCTATGAAGCGAAGGAAATAGGCAACGTTTCGCACCAAAACCCTTCTTCAGACTGATGCAGTGTTTGTGGGGTGGGGGGGGGGGGGGGGGGGGGGCGGGAAGAAGAAAGAATGAGGAGGAGCCAGAGGGGAGAGAGAGAGCGCTGAGAAGGGGAGGAGACAATAAGGGCTACCGGCATCATTTTCCCGGTTCATACAGTATGATATGAGGTGCTGCTCCTCCAATTTCCGGTGGTGTTCACTCTAGCCATGGAGGAGGCCCAGGGCAGAAAGTGTAACAAGGGCAGTTGTCTCCCTAGTCTTCACCTTCCACTCCACTAGCCGTCACATACACCAAATAGTCCTCCATTATTTTTGCCACCTCCAACGTGACCCCACCACTCGCCACATCTTCCCATCTCTCCCCCCCCCCCCCCCCCCCCCCACCCGTCTGCTTTCTGCAAAGATCGCTCCCTCCGTATTCCCTGGTCAATTCTTCCCTTCCCACCCCCTCCCCGGGCACTTTCCCTTTCAACCGCGAGAGATGCTACACTTGTCGCTGTACCTCCCCCCTCGACTCCATTCAAGGACCCAAGCAGTCGTTGCCCATTTCCTTCGCTCAATAGATGTTGCCGCACCCGCTGAGTTCCTAAAGCACTTTTGTCTACCTCCCACAGTGTAATAGCAGCTGTTAGTTTTTAAAAGAGGCAGTGGTGTCCAATTACTGTGGGAACAGTCCATCTGCTGCAAACAAAACCCGTTATAAAGAGGTTCGTAATAACAAAGGTAGACCTTTAAGTTTCTCCACCTACAAGGCTAGATCCACACTTGGGAATTGTTTTGTGGAGCACCTCCATTTAGCCTGCAGAACAAACCATAAGCTTCCAGTTGCCTGTCACTCTAACTCTCTCTCCAACTCTAACTCTGACCTATCAATTTCTGCCCTCCAGCATTGTTCCAATGAGCTCATAATGTTGAGGACCAGCACCTTGTATATCTATGTAGGATGGAACTGCAGATTTTTGTTCATACCAAAGATAGACGCAAAATGCTGGAGTGACTCAGCGGGTCAGGCAGCATCTCTGTGGGAACAGAATAGGTGATGTTTCGGGTCAGAACCCTGATTCCAACCTAAAACGCCACCTTTTCTTTTTCTCCAGCGATGCGAACTGACCCGCTGAATTACTCCAGCATTTTGTGTCAACCTTGTATATCTCTTCTGTTTGGATAGCATGCAAAACAAAGCATCTCACCATATATGTGATGATAATAATAAACCGAAACTTAATCCTAAAACATTATAGCTTGACAGGTAAAGTGGATGTTTACAAGTAAAGATTATGCATCACTCTGATTAAAAATGGGCATAACAATGTTCTCAAAATATTGATTTGAGAATGTCCCATAATGCTACAGCACTTCAAACATATTCTGCAAATTAGTTATGTACACAATATTTTAATTGTCGTGGGGGGGGGGGGGGTTGGGGTGGTCAGGGGGAGAGTGCAGGAGCGTGGAAGTATAGGGTTTAATAAAGAATGGGAGGTTGCAGAAGAAAGATTCATCTGTCATTAATAGTTCCCTTGTATATCTGCTTGCCACAGTAACTTAAACGTATTGTCCTCTGTCTCTGAGATCTATTCGATTGACTTCCCTCGATGCATAAAATCAAGTTGGCAATATTTATTAAATCAGAGAGAAATTGGTAATTATCAATTCAACCTTGGTATTGGTGTCTTCCTGTCAATGTTGTCAATGACCAGGGTTGATCTGCCAACATCTCGCGCATGCATTTTTATTATTCATCACTACTGAATTAAGAAATTCCGCTCCAATTGGAAGTGATTAAATTCACATTCCTGCATAAACATGTATCATCTTCATCAGGCAACTAAAGCATGAATCTGTTTGCCGGCGTAGCAACAGCAACAAAGCATACTGTAACTCTGAGACATTCATACTTAAACGGTTAAAGTGTTAATTTGAAGTGTTAAAGTGTAAAGTGTGTGCAAAAGATCCATCAGGACACTGATCAATCAGTACTTCTAGCAGTTGAAACAATTGGTGATTAACTGAATTCTAAAAAATATTTTAATTTGGGAGTAGCTATTATTGCTATACAGTGTTTAATCCAATTGAAATCATTTCATTTAGCTGTCCATTTGTAACTTGGTAATGAATATAATCTTAGAAAATAACACAATTGCTTTTAGCTAATCATGATACTAGTGAATGCTTTGTACTTGCAATTAGTTTAAAAACAGTCTTGAAAATATATAGTACTACTGTAATTAGCAGTTGGGTGTTGAGCCAAACTCCAAACATCTGGCGTGTTGTAGTTTGCCCATGTATTTTTAAGTGTTTTGAAAGATATGCTGAAATCTATATCTATATATATTACGAAAACTCTCATCTTGTCTGTGACTATGTGTCTGCCTGTGTGTGCATGTGATCCCGTAACTATGCCTAAAATGGTACACGATAGCGCTACAATTCCTGCACCACCTTACTCACAATTGTCCTGTGGTCTGGTGCATCAAGTTTCTTTCAGATTGATGCTACATTTTTCAAGTTATTAACATTTTTAACAAAGAAATAAAACAGTCCCCACTTGCCCAGCCCCTCTTGTCTTTACTTGACTGGCATCAAAAGGACACCCCACCTGTCCTTAGCGCAGCCTTTCAGACCAAAATCTTTTTTGCCTCGCTTCAAACGCCTCCACGCATAAGTTCCCTTCCATTTTCGCTGCTGCTCCAGGCCCACGGCCCTCACCCTCCCCCAGCTCCGCACCGCATGACCCATCCCCCCCCCCGACCCCCCGAGGAGTGGCACCGGGCCCTCGAGGAGGAAGAGCGCGGGGAGGAAGATGAGTGACACCCAGAGCAAGGTAGGCTTCCTCTTCTCCCTCTCCCAGCTCCGCGCCGTTCAGCCCATCGTCCCCCACACCCCCCACCCCGTTGGAGTGGCACCAGGCCCGTGATGAGGAAGAGCGCAGGGAGGAAGAGGAGCGGACCCAGGGCAAGGTACAGGGGCCACAGCCTCCGCCTCTGCACAGTTGGGGGTTATGGGTGAGTGGCCAGCACCGCCATTCATGTTTGAGAAGAGAGTGATCTCTGTGAAAATTGGAAAGGGATGGGTATAGTCTGTAGATCCTTCCTGTGCAAGGCCTCTCATGTGGATGACAAATTGTGTGGATACCGCATTTTTAGACTTTAGAGATGCAGCGTGGAAACAGGCCCTTCGACCCATCGAGTCCGTGCTGTCCAGCAATCACCCCTGTACACCAGCATTATCCTACATATTAGGGACAATTTACAGAAGCTAATTAACCTTCAATCCTGTATGTTTTTGGAGTGTCTGAGAAACCAGAGCACCCACAGAAAACTCACGTGGTCACAGGAAGAATGTACAAACTCCGTACAGACAGCACCTATGGTCAGGATCGAACGTGGGTCTCTGGCACTGTAAGCCCGGTACTTTACCACTGTGCCACCCCTTATTATCTCAAAGATTGGGAGCGTAAGATATCCTGCTTAAAAGGTTGGGGCCAGTTATTAGTCTTGTAGATCAGGCAGAATGCTGAAATCAAAGTTCACTTGAAAATTTAATGCAAACTTAGAACTTGCATTGCAGGAGTCCCAATCCCAGGCTGTAGAATTGAAATGTAGTTTTCCTGGGAAATCCCAAGGCTGTCCCAGCACAACTTGGAATCTCAAACCAAAATGAATATTGCATGGGAAGAAATATTATCTGTTGACTAATGCAGAGATTATTTCAAGCATGAATAGTAGGAACATTCCAGGTAACGCATGGCCAAATTTCCAGAATAATTTGAAACAATTCAAAATACTAGGAATCATGTTTAATTGAAAGTCAATTTTTGAATGTCATAGCCCAGAATAAACTCCATTTAATTTCTTACCTTACAAAAGATTTGAATAAAGAAATTGTGGAGAAATAGGCAGGAGAATTTGCAACTGGAGTTTTATGATAATCATTAAAAATTACAAGGAGAATAAAGTTTTTTTTAAATATTGTAAAAGTTAAAAAAATTATATCCATTGTCCGGAACGTACGTGGAATTGAATTCATAAAGTTCTTTCCAGATAGAACTGTATATGTGTGTGTTCTAACGGGGAGAACATTCTTTGGGTTTAGAGCATGGAATTACAACAGCCGAGCTGGCAAAGAAAGAAGAGCAAAATGGCCTAAGTGTGGTCCGTATGAGTCTGTCAGTCCAATTAGATCTATATGCAGTCAGAAAAATGCTTAAAGAATGAAAACATTTCGAAAAATGTAACGTTATGAGAATTTCTTTGAACATTTATTGGCAGATGCAAGAAATAGGAAGTCTAACCTTCAACTTGTGAAGACTGACCATAATTAATTGTTTCATTAAAACAGAGTGGTTTCCTGGCAAAAGCAGCAGAGCTTTTATTTCCACTCCTGCTGACAACACTTGAAGCTTCAGACCTCACATCGTGTAATACTCATTTTCTACATAGCACCAACCCCAAATTGCATATGGTTTTGCAGTGTCGGGTATATTTACTTTCATTTGAAAGCAGATTCAAAAATTGCTTTCCGGTGAGAGTTGCACATGCACTTATTTTAAAGGAAGACAACAAAATTCGACACTAATTATGCCTATTTCGCCTGAAACTCTGGTAAAGTGACTGTAAAATGTCCTAGGCTCTTTCAGTAAGCAGCAAAACCGCAGAGTCTCACTGCACTGTGATGTAGGGCTGACTGCCTACAGTAAGAATAGATGCACTTGGAAGGCTTGAACCTCTACAATGGCCCCCATTAGTTACTTTCAGACGTGTACGCGCTGAGAAATGTACTTTGAAAAATGAAGAAGCATACAGCAGAACTGAACAAAAGCACACATTTATAAAAACAAGTTTAAACAAAAAGCATTTTTGCAACTAGTGTCAGTGGACAGAAATAATGGACATCCAAGCAAGACCCATGTCCAATGTAATGTTTTCATTCCGGTTACCCTGCTATTACAATTGTGTTCTTGTCAACTACTCCACCTCATTAACAGATCTCTCTTTACCCCTGCTTGATCAAGACCCACTATTTCATGCCAATCTACTGTCAAAAATGTTTCACTTTCTCTTCAACTAAAATACAAGGAGCTTTCTGGGACAGGAAAAGTGTAACAGTAGTAGATCATTTAACGTTTTAAGCTTTTTATTTATTTATTCAGCTTTTGGGATTTGGGTCAAACTGACAAGATACAACATTTATTATGTATCGTAACTGCTCTTGAAAAATTGGTGGCCACAATGCACTTGTGTGGGGAGTTCCAGGATTTAGATCCAGCAACAATGTAGGACTAGCAATATACTTCTGCTCAAAGTGGCTTGCTACTTGAGGGGAACCTAGAGCAGTTCCCATCGAACCAAGCAGTTCGCATCGAACCAAGCAGTTCTCAACGAACCAAGCAGTTCCCATCGAACTGCTGCTTACATAGAAACATAGAAACATAGAAAATAGGTGCAGGAGTAGGCCATTCGGCCCTTCGAGCCTGCACCGCCATTCAATGTGATCATGGCTGATCATCCAACTCAGTATCCCGTACCTGCCTTCTCTCCATACCCCCTGATCCCTTTAGCCACAAGTGCCACATCTAACGCCCTCTTAAATATAGCCAATGAACTGGCCTCAACTACCTTCTGTGGCAGAGAATTCCAGAGACTCACGACTCTCTGTGTAAAGAATGTTTTCCTCATTTCGGTCCTAAAGGAATTCCCCCTTATCCTTAGACTGTGACCCCTTGTTCTGGACTCCCCCAACATCGGGAACAATCTTCCAGCATCTAGCTTGTCCAACCCCTTAAGAATTTTGTAAGTTTCTATAAGATCCCCCCTCAATCTTCTAAATTCCAGCGAGTACAAGCCGAGTCTATCCAATCTTTCCTCATATGAAAGTCCTGACATCCCAGGAATCAGTCTGGTGAATCTTCTCTGTACCCCCTCTATGGCAAGGATGTCTTTCCTCAGATTTGGAGACCAAAACTGTACGCAATACTCCAGGTGTGGCCTCACCAAAACCCTGTACAACTGCAGTAGAACCTCCCTGCTCCTATACTCAAATCCTTTCGCTATGAATGCTAACATACCATTTGCTTTCTTCACTGCCTGCTGCACCTGCATGCCTACTTTCAATGACTGGTGTACCATGACACCCAGGTCTCGTTGCATCTCCCCCTTTCCTAATCTGCCACCATTCAGATAATAGTCTACCCTCATGTTTTTGCCACCAAAGTGGATAACCTCACATTTATCCACATTATACTGCATCTGCCATGCATCTGCCCATTCACTCAGCCTATCCAAATGGCCTTACGTGCCATTGTGCATTGGAGGAAAAGCATTTTCCAAATACATCTTCACCAAGTGAAGTTTTTCACTGAAGTCATCCTTTAACTTTCTCCTCCCATAGAGTCATACAACACGGAACAGGTCCTTCAACCTAACTCGTCCATGCCGACAATATTGGCACATCTAACTTAATCCCTTCTTCTTGCATTTGGCCCATATCTTTCAAAACCTTTCCTATCCATGTATATGGCCAAGTGCTGTTAATGTACCCACCTCATGCACCTTACTCAGCTCAATCCATATACCCAGCACCCTCCGTTTAAAAGGTTGCCCCTCGGGTTCCTATTAAATCTGCTCGTAAGGTTGCCACCCTTGCTGGTCCGCCCTCTATTACTCAGTTTCACTCAGAATGTATTTATTGACTGCCTGATAACTTTTATGGCCATATCCTTACTAATGATTAAAAATTATTTATGATATATACCCTTGCAGCCTTTGATTATGGAAATGATATGAGTTTATACTGAGATGTCAAGTGAGTTTTTAAAAATATATTCTAAACTTTACAGCCTTTGGCATGCATCGTGTATTCTGTTAAATGAGTTGGTAAAAGCCAACTTATCTGAGCTGGGTCTCCATGCCAACAGGGGCACAATCATTATTTCATTTAAATCACAACATTGTCAATGTTAAGAGTAGCAAACCATCGTTTGAATATGGCATGCAAGAATGCACCAATCTCTGTACAAAAACTTCATCACCACAGTTCAAGTTAAAAACAACAGACTACTCCAAGAACAACAGGTCAATGGAGTCATACAGTGATGCAGTACAGGAGCTGGCCTTTCAGCTCATTATATCAATGTAAATTATCAAGTGCGCATCTATAGTAATCCCATTTACCAGCACTTGGTCCATAGTCTTCTATGCTTTGAATCCTATACGAGGAAAAGGTCTGAACAGTTAAATCTCCAACAGTCCTCTGGGTTCAAAATGTTCCTAGATCCTTCATCATTGTCACAGTTCAAACCTTGCACGGTGCATGGAAGGAAGTCAACAAAGAATAAATCAATTCATTAATAGGCCACTTTCATCTCATTTCAAAGAGGAGGGCACTGCAGTGCACTGCATTTGCTTGTGGCTTGTTGTGACATGATTAACAACCTTTTTTTATTGGAAAGCGATTCAGTTGGAAAGGCTTCTGCAATAAAACACATCCCGAAGACCAATAAAAGTGGGAGAGTTATTGCTTCTATAAGCAGATGTCTGGATTGAGTCATCTTATGCAGACAGAAGAAATTAGATTCCTTTGCCAATTACTGCAACTTTTTATACAAATAAGCCATACGTAATTTGGTTTTCAGATGAGGCATTTGCAAAGTCTGAAATTTATCTTTCTGTGTAACGGCTAGTATTTTCGCCTGGGACCAGTTAAGAATTTCTTTTTTGTCTTACTCTTGGCAGCTTGTCAAACATCAAGTGAGGTCAGGACTGCTCTGGAAAAGGTACATGGAAGCATCCATCTGTGAATGACTGTGGAATCCTGTCAAAACATAATTTCATTTACGGGTCCAGAATGAATCCTTTGAGTGTTTTTCATCAGCCTGCTGGAAATGTTCCCCTGAAACCTCACTGTATGATTTATTGAAGCAGTTGAAGATCATCAGATGTTTGTGCTCGTTGTTATTTTAAAAAAATCCTGCTCATTATAACTGACAGAACAAAAAAAGCAGGACAGTTATCGGTGCCAGCAGGTGTTGGTGGTTCTTAAAAGAAAATGTTACACTGTCCCCAGATATTTTTTGCTGGTCACAGCTTGCTGCTATTAATAGCGCACTCTGACATTTGAGCAGAAACAAGACTGAAAATGGAAGCTAATATACTGAAGAAATTCCACAGACACCAACCTATAAATGTGCCTATACATCACCTAACCCACTGATCATCTCCCTGCTCACTCAACTATTGTATCACATTCACATGCAAAGACGACCAAGTGATTTAGTCTTGCACACCCCTGATGCTAACCCCACAGAAGGAACGCAGTGCCAATGATCACCACCATATACCCTCAACACGAACAAATACCAGCATTCATGGGGGTGCTGAAATTAAGTTTAATCTCCTGGTTATGGCTACCATCCCTGCCTGCCCTCACCTGGGGCAAATAGGCTGGGCTTCAGTAACAAGTCGCACTTCTAGACACCCATTGACTTCTGTAAAAACAGACACACAAATTATTTACTTTCCATGTAATTTCGTTATCTCCATTTTCTTCTATCTTAGGCTGTACGGGATCCAGATTAACATTTGCTTACCTTCTCCTACAAAAGTGCTCAGAGTCGCTTTTTGGATTTCTTGCTGGACTTTGAATTCTGCTTTCCTTTCCCTTATCAACTACCCAGTTCACACACTCTGTTCTATTTGGTGGCACATTGATCCATCTATGAGGAGAAATCTTGTTTCAGCCTCATTAGGCTGCATTCAGAATGCAATACTTTTAACTTGTGCGAGGACACAGCGAAATGGGGAAAACCATGTGCCTCAGGTAAGTACATAGATACAAGTTAATTGATAGGAGAAGAGGAATAGATTTTGTATCATCCAGAGAGTGGTGGGAGTCTGGAACTCACTCTCTGCAAAGATGCTGAAGGCAGAATTAGCAGCATAAGCACCGTGGTCCATATTGGTTGTGCTGTAATCCACACGGAGCAAGAGATGTACGCATAGGTTGGATTGCAACTTTGTTTGTCTGGTGTACACATAGTGGAACAAAAACATTCCCTCTATGCCATTAATCTATGTATACATAACTAAAACTCTGATGTTGTGGTCTTCTGGTTTGAGGGTTTTTCTATTTGCGCAAAAACGGTATGCGATTGCGCTACGATTTTTCACCAGGTTACTCACTATTCTCCTATGCTGCGCGTGCAATAAGTTTTGTTCCGATCGGTGCTATATTGTAAAAGTTATTGAAATTTTAAAATCTTAAAAACCGCTCGTGCGCAGATTCTTTCAGTCAGCGCCATGCAGATTAGTCTCTTCTCCCGTCAGTCAATGCCACGACCGGTATAGCGATGCCCGTTCATGCCCCACTGGCAGGGGTCTGTCCCGCCTCACTCACAAACTCCTCTCTCCCCTCCTCACAGTAATTTGTCTATCGCCTCCCCCACCACCGGCGGCAACCGCGGGGGGGATGGGGTTCAGTGGAGGCCCAGTGGAGGCCCAGTGGAGGAGGAGATCTTCTCCACCAGCTCATCGAAACTCATGGTGCCCACCGTGACGAACACCGACTCAATCCCCCCGCGGCCTGGCCCGGCGGTGACAGCGACCAGGCAGGCTGGAAGGTCAGAGAAGACAGGGATGGGCCGAGCGGCACAAGCAGGCGGTCAGACAGGACAGGACGGGGACGGGCCGAGTGGCGGCTGAGCCGGAGTGGGCAGAGGGAGGGAGGGAGAGTCAGGTTGCAGGGTGGCCGAGCAGTTTGTGCGGAGTTTGAGTAACTCACACACACGATGCAAACTCGGCCAATCATCAAGTCAACGGGATCTAAACCACAGCCAACAATGAATGACCTGTGGAGGAAGGAACTGCAGGTGGGCTGCTTTTTATGGCTGGGTGGAGGGAGGGAGAGAGGGGAGAGGAAGGGAGAGGTGAGGGAGGGATTGGGGGAGGGGGAGGAGAGGGGAAAGATCCTGGGAAGGTGAGGAGGGAGAGTGGGGGGATTGCGGGAGAGGGGGAAAGTGGGGGAGGTGAGGAGAGTGGGGGAGGAGGGGGAATAGAGGGAAAGGAGGGCAGTGGGGGAGGTGAGGAGGGATAGGGGGATAGAGGGATAGGAGTTAGGTAGGGAGGGGAGAGGAGTATGGAGGGGGGGAGTGACTGAGGGTAGGGGAAAGGAGAGGTAGCGAGGTGAGGGAGGGATTGGGGAGTGGAGGAGGAGAGGGGAAAGAAGAGGGAGGGTGAAGAGGAGGGGGAGGGAGTGCTGGGGATGAGGGGAAATGAGCCGCGCCTGCGCAGTTGGGGGCTATGCATAAGTGGTGCTATATTGCGTTGGGGAACGAGTGAACGGTGGAATATTGCGCTGGGGAATGGGTTGCGTTGGGGAACTGGGCCTCTCGTGCGACAGGGACCCAACGGGTCTCACTTAGTCTAGTTTCTACTATTATTTGGATGTAGAACAAACCCAGGTCCTCTCGGTCAATTAATTCAATTATCAGTGTTAATGTCATAGATTTTGAAGGATCCAACACAGGAAACATTATTCAAATTAGCATCTATGAGAGCACGGTGGGAGGCAAAAGATTTTCAATTCCATGGAATTATTTTTTTTCAGAAATGGCAAAGATGCCACTACGTTTCAGTTCAACTCTATGATGCAGATGAAAGCAGGTCTGAAGAAGAAATGTCACCAGTCCATTCCCTCCACAGGTGCTGTCTGACCCATTGAGTTCCTCCAGCCCTTTGTTTTATGCAACAGCAGATACTTTCCCTGACACTCATGTCTTACATACTTTAGACACTGGAAGCATGGTTGACTGTGGGGCAAATCCTCACACATGCATGAACTTGCCCTTATTGAGAATGAAAACCACAAACTATCTGTGAAGAAATGGGCCACATTCCTCTCTGTTGCACAACTGCTCCAATAGTTCTATCTAGTCAACTTCAACCATTCATGATCAAGCTGGAAGCATGTGATGAAGCAACAAGATGCATAGATGGGGGCCACTCAAAGTGTTATTAAAACAGTAAATAAGTCAAAAGGTTTTGTTTCTGCTGTCCTGGCCGATGCTTAATTTATTCTGAATGCTTCAGAAAAAGCACGCTTACCATGGCCATCAACTTTTCTTTCAATTGAGCCCTTCTCCTAAACTCAAGTATCTATTAATTTGAAGTAGTGTTATTTCCACAACCCCTTTAAGACCACTTTCTCATTTGCACCTTCTAAGAGTCAAAGCAAACAAAGTTTGTTTTTTTTCCACTTAACTCAAACTTCCGATATTGGAGATCAGTCTTTTGAGGTTTTTTTTTCCCCCTAGAGTTCCTCCAGGTTTTGAAAGAAAGTCCTCATTAATTGCCAAATCACTTCAACAATTCCTTAGATTGCTCTCATGCTGGTTTCATCAAGTGCTTCTGCACAGCTACACCGACCTGATGATCATTCAATGCAATGTCACTAGCCCTGGCCTCCAAGAAATCATAAAGCACACATTACTTAAAAACATCAATAATATACAACCCATTCAGAATTTTAAACTAATTGCAGATATCTATGCCCCTGAATGCAAGTGATCAACAGTGAGGAGACAACAAAACACAAAAAAAATCTACTGCGTCTCACACAAAATTATCTCATTTGGAGCTTGCAGTACAGTGAAAGGACAGAACTGAATCGGCTCCCAAAGGGAGTATTTCTGATCTATGGCCGTCAACAATGGGACACACATGAAGGCTAACAAGATGAAAGTCTCTTTGTGATGCAAAAACCTGATTTAACACTCTATATACCTTTTTCATGACAACAGATTTTATGTCAATAGACAATTGACCATAGGTGCAGGAGTAGGCCATTCGGCCCTTTGAGCCAGAACCGCCATTCAATGTGATCATGGCTGATCATCCCCAATCAGTACCCCGTTCCTGCTTTCTCCCCTGACTCCGCTATCTTTAAGAGCCCTATCTAGCTCTCTCTTGAAAGTATCCAGAGAACCAGCCTCCACTGCCCTCTGAGGCAGAGAATTCCACAAACATATCAAGTGGACATATTTTACAAATAATAAATAATTAATAAAGGTTACTATACATTTTGGCTTGAAAGTTCCACAGAATTTAAAATAACCAAAATAAGGGCAGCATGATGAGTTGCTTCCTTATAGCACCAGGGACTCGGATTCAATTCAGTGCTTGTCTGTGCAGAGTTTGTACATTCTCCCTGTGACCTGCATAGCTTTTCTCCATGTGCTCCGGTTTCCTCTCACACTCCAATGACGTACTTGTTTGTAGGTTAATTGCCTTGCTATAATTGTAGATTGTTCCTAGTGTATGCATGATAGTGTTAGTGTACGGGGATTGTTGGTCAGCGCAGATGGGGCCGCAGGGCGTGTTTCCGCGCTGTATCCCGAACCTAAACTAAACTGCAACAACAAAAAGTTGCACAACAGATTACCCTCAGAAAGTACTGATCTCTTGGAACAAAATCAAGGGTTGGATTTTGCACAAGGTCTAAGCTCTTTATTATCACAAGTACATACATACAGTGAAATTCTTTTTCGCAAAGAGTTCAGTAAAGTATTGTCATACCCAAGCATGATCCCCGATTAGTACTGAGTGTAATCGTAGTAATAGACTATTAGAAAGAGTCCACTGAGACTGCATGCAAGAGTCGCCCCAGGTTTTGGCGATATTTTCAAAGTCCAGTCTGGTCCATGCACTTGGTCTTCTCAAGTGGCACCCACTCGAGTCGAGCCCCAGGTTGCTGCAGGGCCTCCAGCCGTCCACTCTGCCTGGATCACCCAGTGAACTGTCGTCCCTCTCCTCGCCCGGCCACCTTCAGCCTTTGTTCACAAATTCACAAGTTACAGGAGTAGAATTAGGCCATTCGGCCCATTAAGTCTACTCAGCCATTCAATCAAGGCTGATTTCTGACAACTAATCCCATTTTCCTGCCTTCTCCCCATCACCCTTGACGCTCATTCTAATCAAGAATAGGAAGATTAAACGAGAACTTACCAGTTTGAAGTTTGATCTTTATTTTATGAGGAGTTACGTTGGTGATTACGTGAAGAACCCCACCAGTGCGCATGCGCATCAATCTTCAAAGCAGCGGTATGAGATCACAAATAACAATTATCGAAGTGACATATTAAGATGAGCAATTTGAGAACTACCAGATGACCTTTGTGAAAGAGGGTTGGGCGTGGAGGGCACGTAATCGCCAACAAAACTCCTCATAAAATAAAGATCAAACTTCAAACTGGTAAGTTCTCATTTAATCTTACTATTTTACTTCGGAGTCACGTGAGTGATTCCGTGAAGGGTTCGAAGCTTTGTGATTTCATGTCACAAATTCAAATCCCGGCTTCTCACTGCATTGATTGACTCGGATGAGAAGTAATAGTAAGATTAAACGAGAACTTACCAGTTCGAAGGTTGATCTTTATTTTATGAGGTGTTGTGATGAGGGATTTCGTGAAGAACCCGCCAGCACGCATGCGCGACATTCTTGAAAGCAGCGGTGTGGAATCACAGAACCAACAAACAGAGAAATGACTTGTTATAGTAAGATTGAAGAGACTCTAATTACCAGTTGACTTTATGATTGAGGGTTGGGAGCGGAGGGCACAAAATCCCTCATCGCAACTCCTCATAAAATAAAGATCAACCTTCGAACTGGTAAGTTCTCGTTTAATCTTACTATTTCATTTCGGAGTCACGCGAGTGACTTCGTGAAGACTTCAAAGCTCTGTGATTCCATGCCCTGGACAACGTCCATGCTGTCACACACCACTTATAAGGATGGATAGGAGTAATCAACTTTCCAGACCTTGTACTGAAAAAAATAATAATAATATTTATTAACAACAACAAACAAAGGAAAAAAACCCTCACTGGGGGACATCTGTATGCTCTTGACCCACATTCAGCACGGCCTCTGCGAACAATACAGGAGCGGCAACAGGTTTATTGTAAAACCGCCGGAAGGTGGCTTCGTTCGCCCATCCCGCTGTGGCAAGAATATGATCCATGGGCACCTCCATGACCCTTGCCGCCGATGTCGATGCAGCCCTGGTGGAATGGGATTTAAAGACATTAGTGTCAATACCTGCTTCATTCAAGACGATCCTGAGCTGGAGATCGTCTGTACCGTCACTCTATGGTGAGGTTTCTTGTGGCTGATGAGTAGGTATTTCTCCATTCCCCTTAATTTCCTTGTCACTTTGATATAGTGGCGGATATGGGTGGCTAAACATAGCCTTGCATCGGCGGGGTATGCTGGAAACTTCAGCTGCAGCCCTGTGAATCCACGTCTATGCTGCTTGAGTAATTCATCTATAATGAAGATTACTTTGCCAGGGGTAGAGATCATCCTGTCGATCTTGACCTTGTGGAGTGTCTGTACCCTTTGCGCTGAAGTCAGTGCCAGTAACATCACCAGCTTCAGGGTGAGTTTGTCCAATTCAAGCCCATCCATGGGCGACCACGTCCTGAGCAGGGTTAATACTCCCCCAACATCCCAGGTGATGTTGTAACGAGGTCTAGGCGGATTGGAATTAAATATTCCCCGCATGAGTTTGGACACCAGCTTGTTGGATCCTACCTCAATATCGAGGTAGAATGATAGCGCACTCCTGGCGCTGTTGATGGCACTGTAGCTGAGGTGTGCATCATGATGCAACCCCGCCAGGAATTCCAGCACATCGGTGATAGTAACGGAGTCGTATGCAATGTGGGAGCGGCCGCAGTAGGTTTCCCATTTCCGGATATGTGTAAGATATTGCCGCCTGGTGGACTCCCGGCATGACGCTCCAATGATATCCATAGTTCTTGATGATAGGCCATACCGCAGTAATGGCCTGTTCAGAACCTGCAAGCCAATAACTTTAGGTGACTGTGGCAGGGATGTGGTTCCCCTGAGACAGGGTTCGTCACCAATTGTGGGCAACCCTCTAAGAGGACCCATGGTTGACTGATCATATCAAGGACCACCAGATACCATGGCTGCGTAGGCCAGTCAAGTATGATCAGAATGCCTTTAGCAGCATCTGACTGTATTTTCCGCAATACCCGACTGATGAGGCAAAATGGAGGAAATGCATAGAAAAACCATTTCCCCCAATCTAGCGAGAACGCGTCCATCGCCATTGCCGCAGGATCTGGCTCCCATGATACGTATGTTGGTACCTGATGGTTCAACCGTGACGCAAAAAGGTCAATATCCGGTTTACCAAATTTGGCTGTAACTTTAGCGAATATTTGGGGATTTAACATCCACTCGATGTTGTCATTGAATTTGCGTGACCTGGTGTCCGTCACTGTATTGAGCTTACCTGGTAAATAGGTAGCTGAAATCCAAATATTCCGTCGAACACACCAGAGCCAAATTGTATTTGCCAATTCATCACATGAAATTGACCTGGTACCGCCCATATGATTTAGATATGCCACCGCAGTGGTATTATCTATTTGGAGACGGACAATAAGCTCTAAGTCCGTGAAATGCTCCCAGCATCTCCAAATAATTTATCCCTTGTGACAACAACAGGGTAGATTCAAGGGTGTCCCATCTGCCTCCACAACTAGAGTAGTTGTCCGTGGCTCCCCAGCCATGGGAGCTTGCGTCTGTTTGTAAGTATACCATCGGATTGGGCAAAATGATGGGCTTAAATGAGTCATGGATATTGTCAATCCACCATTGTAACTCAATTTTTACCTTGGGAGGCAGCTGCATAGGTCTATCGAAATGGCCAGCGTTCAGTTTCAATGCTGAAATCTTTGCTCTCTGCAAATTTTGATAATGCAAAGATCTGTATTGGGCAGCTGGAAAAACTGCTACAATTTACCAATCACCTTAGCAGTTTGTCTGATTGATGGTATACTGGCGCAGACTAGATTCTTACATGCTTGAATGACATCCCCAACTTTGTTAGCTGGTATGGTGGCCATCATGCAATTGGAATCCACCATGAACCCCAGATAATCCATGATCTGCGAAGGGCAGAACTTTGATTTATCTGGATGGATAATGAATCCCACTTTTTGAAAAATTTCCACGGTGGCTGAAACTGCCAGTTCCGCTGATTCCAGAGTGTTCCCAATAATTAGGATATCATCCAGATAGGCCATCACCATGTGATTTTGTCTCCTCAGTTTTTGCCAATACTGGTTTGAGCAATTTAATCTGGGGGCTGTGGTAAGCCCATTTGGCAAAGCTTTGTATGGCCAGAGCTGATCCATCCAGGTAAACTTCAAGAACTTCCTGTGGTGTTTCTGAATGGATACTGAATTGTATGCATCCTTTAAATCAATGCATGCCATAAAGCAGCCCTCAGAAATCAAAGATTTGGCTGTTTCGAACGTGTCCATTTTGAAATGGGTATATTTTTCAAAAGTATTCAAATGGGTCAGATCAATAATAACCCGTCATCCTCCACCCTTCTTGGTTTTTGTAAATATGTTAGATACAAATTCAATTGGTTCGTGTATAGTTCTTTCTATCACACCTTTTTCTTGTAGCCTCAAGATTTCAGCATAGCCTACTGCCGTTTCCTTGCTGGACAGTGTAAATTTACGATTTGGCATATGCTGGGGTGGAGGGATTTGACCATTTATGAATTCAATCTCATGGCCTTGAATACTTTGTAAGATAAACTCATCAGAAGTGATGGTTTCCCATGCCTCCTTAAAGAACCGTAGTCTCCCACCAACATGTGAAGTTAGACATGCAAGTGCATGAAATCCAGACCGCCTTACCTTCATGGTTATCGGCGGTCCCTGATATGTTTGGCGGGACGTGGAGGTGCTGGGTTGTGTTGATAATGCGGTGTCCGCATTTTCCATGCTGGCCGCAGGGGGCCTAGCCCTAAAAAAGGCCTGGGCTGTTGAGGTTGCTGATATTGCGGCGGTGCTGGAGCGTAGGTCCTTGCTGGCCTAATGGCAGGGCCTCGTGGCCTGAAGAATGGTACTTTCCTGGCCGGCTGCCTGGTCGAGATATGTGATCTCATGAGACCCACCGTTTTTGCATGGTCATCCAATTCCTTGACCTGCTTCGGGAGGTCCTCCCCGAACAACTGTCTGGGTGGCGGCGTAGGGGGTGCATAGTCCCGCAAATTTGGGGTTCAATGTGGGTTTTATAATGCTCTTCCTGAATGCATTAATTTCGTACTGTGTATTACACAGTAGTGCCAGAGCATCCTCTTGCTCGGTGTTCAGATCCACCCCGTCCACCAACCTTGCGAAAGCGGTAATCCCAGCAGTGAGCAACTTCAGGATCCTTTGCAACTTCATCTCCTGAGCTCTGATGCCTGGGCTAATATTGCCCCAAATTGGCGTATTTACGATAGGCACATTGAGGGAGTTGCAATTTCCTGGTGCCTTGTGCCTATTCATGGCCTCCACAAGGACCTGCTCTTGAAGCTGATGGTTCGTGAGGAAGTCAACGGTAGCAGCCAGTTTGGAGTTGAGGGGTTGTCCTGACGATTCTGGTAGTGCAAATTTAGTTGCCACGTCCAGGAGCTCCTCCTGAGGGACCTCAGATGTAGTCGGTGCGTGGACCAAGATGTCCTCATCTTCCGGCTGTCTCATGCTTTCCGTTGACGACGGGGGTATATCCATGTGTCCCCTGGAACCAAATGTTTCCCGCCTCTGGTTTTGCTGCAGGATAAGTTCCAACATCCTCTCCATCCTGTCAATTCGCCCTTCGTTATGCGAAACCGGGCGGTCGGAGTCCTCATGTCCAAAGGAACTCCTGAGGCTCCTGTCATCGGCCCGTACCTCGTCAAGGTAATCTCGGTGCCGGAAGGAAATGTCGCTACCAGCCGCCTCAGCGAAACTGAGCGATTCCCGCGCGGATCTGCTCAAACGCCTCCTTTTGGCGGAGCTCGATCCCGCTGCCTCCAAGGGCAAATACGGTGAGTGTCGGCACCCAACGCCGCGGCGTGGTGACCCGACATCCGCGCGGGCTTGCTGACTGTTCTGAACCTGGACCCAGACTGCGTACGGTCCCGTCCTACCGCCAATGGGGGACTCGGTGACCTCGGCGAGACTCCACCTGTATGACTCTTCCTGGTCCTGCTGGTTGGTGAGTCCACACTGGCCCTCTCAGGTCTTGATTCTCGCCAATCCACCAGTCCGAAATCTAGCGGCCTCTGGTGATACCTCCGCCCGCGAAGGGCTAGGTAGACGGGCTCTATCCCTGGCTCTTCTGCGAGGATTCAGGGAGAAGGGCCATGCGGCAGCACGTGAACCCTGTTTGCCCGGGTCGACCATCGATCCCGTTGGTGACAAAGAGATGGAGTCAGGGTCAGCCTGCTCCGGCGCTGCACCGAATTCCTGCTCTGCGGGACCCTCGCTAGAGCTAAGGTGTGTCGGTGGGTCAGGTCCTGTGACGACAGGGCTCCCCGACTTCCACGCTTTTTCCCGGCCCGACACGCGGGTGCAGCCGTTGAGGAGGGCTCCAGGATAGGTGGCCGGCGACTCCTTACGGATGTCCTGCGGCCCTTACTCTTTCTATCCATGTTCCTGTTGGAGAGAAAACACACTCAACACAACAAGAACAACCAACTCAAGGTTGCCTATACTTACCTGAGTGGCCCTTATGAAGGGCTGGTGGTGAGCCGCGCTCCACCTCCAGCCGTCGACTGCAATGCGTTGCGACGATATGTCGCGCATGCGTGCTGGCGGGTTCTTCACGAAGTCACTCACGTGACTCCAAAATGAAATGCATTACTGTTGACATTGCATTTAAATGCATTAACAAATTTTATTTGAAATAACAAAAACAACAGTACTCCTCTAACCCAGGGGGAACTTTAAATAGAACTTTAAATATTATTGGCAAACAGCCCCGGATCGGCAATCGGCCGATGGTAGCAGTTTTGAAACATCAACTCATTTGACCACCCGGCGGCTGCCAAAATGTGGTCAATGGGCATGTCCATCGCTCTGGCCACCGACGTAGCTGCTGCCCTAGTGGAATGAGATGTGAACACATCAGTATTAATACCTGCATCAACCAAGACTTGTTTCAACCACCACGAGATAGTCTGAACTGACACTCGCTTATGTGGCTTTTTGTAACTGATAAACAACCCTGTTTCCATGTTACGTAAGGCCCCTGTAGCTGCAATGTATTGCATCAAATGTGTCTTTACACATATGGATGGATCCGTAGGGTATGCTGAAAACCCCACAACCTTGAACCCTGTCACACCTGGCCTGCTTTGTTTGAGGAGGTCATAAATGTAGAATGTAACATTATCTGCAGCTACTTCCATTCTATGTAGCTGTGGTTTTTGTAATGTCTGTACTCGCTTTGCTGATACCAATGCCATGAGCATGACCACTTTCATGGTGATTTTGGCCAAAGGCAGAGACGTGACAGGGACCCACTGACGAAGTAGCCTGAGGACCATGCTTAGATCCCAGATTGCCGTATATCTAGGTTTAGGGGGTCTGGAGTTAAAAATTCCTTTCATCAATCAAGCTACGAGAGGGTGAGACCCAATAGGATGTCCGTCTGACCCCGTCAATAAATACGATGACAAAGCACTTCTGGCTGAATTGATTGCACTATAACTCAGCCCTCCATCGTAGTAGAGTGTTGACAGAAATTCTAGGACATGCAAAATACCTGCTGTACTATAGTCAACATTATTTTGTACACAGAAAACTTCCCATTTTTTTACATAAGAAATATACTGCTTTTGAGTACTCATTCTCCTAGCTGCAGTGAGCATGTCCACAGTTCGACCAGACAATCCTCGACCCCGATATGGCCTTCTTAAATCTGCAAATTAACAAATCAATACGGTCATAAAACGGATGGCATTCGCCAGTTACCAGATGCACCAGTAAATCCCTTCATTTGGGAACAGCCATCAGGGGTTGTGTCATCAACTGCAATATCAAAGGGTACCACAGCTGAGTAAGCCAGTCGGGTATCACCAGCACCCCTGATGCGGCATCCCATTTTGATTTTAAGCAGACATCGATTTATGAGACAGAATGGTCGAAATGCATATAAAAACATATCACCCCAATGCAGCGAGAAAGCGTCAATCGTTACTGCCCCAGGATCTGGTTCCCATGACACATATTTAGGTAGCTGGTGGTTTAGTCTGGATGAAAACAAGTCGACATCTGGCCTTCCATATTTGACATTTATATCATTGAATACGTCCCGATTCAACATCCACTCTGTGTTGTCATGGAATTTCCGTGACCTGGTGTCTGCTACTATAATTGAATCTACATGGTAGATAAATTGCTGAAAGCAAAATGTTATTGTCAATACACCAGGTCCAGATTTGGTTAGCTAGTTTGTCACAAGATGGTGACTTGATACCACCCATGTGATTGACATACACCACTGCCGTAGTGTTGTCAATTTGAAGCTGAACATGCAGACTACTTGTGTTAGAACAATAAGCCTTGAGTCCATAAAAAGCCCCCAAAAGCTCCATGTAGTTAATTCCCCATGTCTGCAGAAGCAATGCTTTTTCCATACTCTATCTGCCTCCACAGCTTGAGCTCGTATCAGTGGCACCCACCGAGTGCACTGACATCAGTCTGTAAGACCATGGATGGTTGTTCAAGCACCACTGTGCTGAAACTACTGGAGACATGCTGAATCCACCACTTCAGATCAGTAACAGCATCTGCTGATAACTGCATTGGCCTATTATAATGGCCCGAATGTATCCTGAGTGCCTGTTCCTTTGCCCTCTATAAGTGCTGGTAGTGCAAAGGCCCATACTGAACTGCTGGAAACACTGCCACTAATTTTCCGAGCAGACTGGCCACCTGTCTGATTGAAGGTTGTTGCTCTATTAAAAGTTTAATGCAACCATCAATTAGTTCCACCCTTTTCTCCCTGGGAAGAGTCACTGCCATTTTCAGTGATTCAATCGTGAAACCCAAATAGTCAATTGTTGTAAGTGGTGTCAATTTAGACTTTCCTAAATGAATGACAAACCTTAATTTTTCAAGTGTGAATTTAACAACTGCCACAGATGCTTCAGCTAATTCACTTGTTTGTCCTATAATTAAGATATCATCCAGATAAGCCATAATCACATGGCCCTGAGCTCTAAGTCACCCCAGTACTGGTTTTAACAATTTAGTGAATATTCTAGGAGCTGGAGTTAACCCATTAGGCAGTGCCTTGAATTGCTATCATTGATTCATCCAAGTAAATTTTAAATACTTTCTATGCTCCAAATGAACAGACACTGAGTAATATGCATCTTTCAGTTCTATGGTTGCCATATAACAACCTCTGGAAATCAGTTGTTTGGCAGTAACAAACATTTCCATTTTGAAGTGTCTATACGGTACAAAAGGATTTAGATTAGTTAAATTAATAACTCTACAAAATAATTCTACATCCTCCGTCCCTTTTTGGTCCGGGATAAATATTTGACACAAATTGACGGACTTGATGAACCGTCCTCTAAATTATTCCTTTGTTACACAAATTTTCAAGTTCAGCCTGAACCTCCATTACTTCTGTTTGTGAAAAATGGAGTGCGAGGTAAATTGCTTCCATTCCTCATAGAATAGATGTAATCTATCCCCAATTTCTGGCTGCGTTATACTTAATATGTTCCCATGAGAACCAGGCCCACCTACCTCCTTGGTGACTGGTGTGACCTGCTGTCCCCAGTTCCTGGCAGGAAACCCCATGGTTGCTCGTGATCCCACCGCAGGGTGCCAACCACGCCGCTGCGTCGATGGCCGGCTTGTTCCTGGTGTAAACCCAGAAGCTGCAGTGTTCGTGTAAGGATATCTCCTCTTTACAGGTTTGCCGGTCATCGTTTGATCAGGCCCACCGTTTTTGCCTCCTCATTCATCTCCTTGACCCATATTGCGAGGTCTTCTCCAAAAAGTAGGTTGGGTGGTTGGACATTGGTGGGCTTGCAGAGTGTGGCGAACCTTGGGTTGATGGTGGGCCTAATAGCCATTTTTCTGAGACAGTTAATTTCAAAATGGGCGCTGCACAGCAACCCTAGTGCCTCTTGGTGTGTCCTCGACACATGCCCCTCGTTCTTGCGAACGCCGTGATTCCCGAGCCCAATAGCTTTAGAATCCTCTGCATTTTTATTTCTTGGGTACGCATGCCCACTCCCATCTGACCCCATATTATTTGGTTTACTGTTGGAAATTTTTAATAAACCGCAGTTCCTTGGAACCTCTGCTTCTTAGCAGTTTCATCCATGGTGAGCTCCTGGAGCTGATGGGACACCATGTAGTTGATTGTGGAGGCCAGCTCTTCCCCCAGCAGCTCACTTGACTCTGATGGGACAGCAAAGGGTGTTGCCAGAGATGGAACATCTGGCAAATCCCGTTCTTCCCTTGGCTCAACCTCACCATCAGAGTCGGGGTCGGAAATAAGCGGACCCATCACACGCGCCTTATCATCCATGAGGGTGCTATCAAGCAGCCCTGTACTAGGTGCTGCTGGCGCCTCATGTTCAGGGGCGCTGACACTCCTCCTGCTGGAGTGTGCCCTGCTGGAGCACTGTATGCAACAGTTGCTCCATTTGGGGTAGTCGTTCAAACACGCTATCCGGCCCCGGTGGGGATTCTTCCCCCAACTCCATGGGCCTAGCAGACTTATGTGTTGCCTTGCGCCTGGCGGTCTTTGCGGAAGGCAGACAGGGGGGGGAGATGGGAAGATGTGGCGAATGGAGGGGTCACGTTGGAGGTGACGAAACTGGCGGAGGACTATCTGTTGTATGCGCTGGCTGGTGGGGTGAAAGGTGAGGACCAGGGGGACTCGGCCCTTGTTGTGAGTGGGGGAATGGGGAGAGAGGGCAGTGTTGCGGGGTATGGAGGAGACCCTGGTGCGAGCCTCATCTATTGTGGGGGAGGGGAAACCCCGTTCTCTGAAGAACGAGGACATTTGCGATGACCTGGTGTGGAACACGTCATCCTGGGAGCCGATGCGCCGTAGACGGAGGAATTGGGAATAGGGGATGGAGTCCTTACAGGAAGCAGGGTGGGAGGAAGAGTAGTCCAGGTAGCTGTGGGAGTCAGTTGGTTTGTAGTGGATGTCAGTCAGGAGTGTATCACCTGCAATAGAGATGGTGAGGTCAAGGAATGGTAGGGAAATGTCGGAAAAGGTCCAAGTATATTTGAGTGCCGGATGGAAGTTGGTGGTGAAATGGATGAAGTCAGTATAGATAAGCTGTTTGGCCCATGAAGCCTTGGCCGACCTTTTCCACATTACCTGGCAAGATGCCTAATTGAAACTTACCATTGAATTTGATTTCATTGCCATATCGCACCATGCATTTCAGTCACAGTAAAGTATACTGTAGCACACGGAAAAAGTTCCTAATGTCATCCATTTTTTGCCTGGTCTCTTAAGTCAGAGTTTCTCCCAACCTAGTCTTCCAACATCAAATCAGATTCAGAATACACATCTGATCTTTCTCGCCCTTCTCTGCTCCATGAAAAAATACAAGTCCAGTTTCACCTTTAACCATATAACCATATAACCATATAACAATTACAGCACGGAAACAGGCCATCTCGGCCCTTCAAGTCCGTGCCGAACAACTTTTTTCCCTTAGTCCCACCTGCCTGCACTCATACCATAACCCTCCATACCCTTCTCATCCATATGCCTATCCAATTTATTTTTAAATGATACCAACGAACCTGCCGCCACCACTTCCACTGGAAGCTCATTCCACACCGCTACCACTCTCTGAGTAAAGAAGTTCCCCCTCATGTTACCCCTAAACCTCTGTCCCTTAATTCTAAAGTCATGTCCTCTTGTTTGAATCTTCCCTATTCTCAAAGGGAAAAGCTTGTCCACATTAACTCTGTCTATCCCTCTCATCATTTTAAAGACCTCTATCAAGTCACCCCTTAACCTTCTGCGCTCCAGAGAATAAAGACCTAACTTATTCAACCTATCTCTGTAACTTAGCTGTTGAAACCCAGGCAACATTCTAGTAAATCTCCTCTGTACCCTCTCTATTTTGTTGACATCCTTCCTATAATTGGGCGACCAAAATTGTACACCATACTCCAGATTTGGTCTCACCAACGTCTTGTACAATTTTAACATTACATCCCAGCTTCTATACTCAATGCTCTGATTTATAAAGGCTAGCATACCAAAAGCTTTCTTTACCACCCTATCTATATGAGATTCTACCTTCAAGGAACTATGCACGGTTATTCCCAGATCCCTCTGTTCAACTGTATTCTTCCATTCCCTACCGTTTACCATGTACGTCCTATTTTGATTTGTCCTGCCAAGGTGTAGCACCTCACATTTATCAGCATTAAACTCCATCTGCCATCTTTCAGCCCATTTTTCCAACTGGCCTAAATCACTCTGTAGACTTTGGAAATCCTCTTCATTATCCACAACACCCCCTATCTTGGTATCATCTGCATACTTACTAATCCAATTTACCACCCCTTCATCCAGATCATTGATGTACATGACAAACAACAAAGGACCCAACACAGATCCCTGAGGCACCCCACTAGTCACCTGCCTCCAACCCGACAAACAGCCATCCACCATTACCCTCTGGCTTCTCCCATTCAGCCACTGTTGAATCCATCTTGCTATTCCTGCATTTATACCCAACAGTTGAACCTTCTTAACCAACCTTCCATGAGGAACCTTGTCAAAGGCCTTACTGAAGTCCATATAGACAACATCCACTGCTTTACCCTCGTCAATTTCCCTAGTAACCTCTTCAAAAAATTCAAGAAGATTAGTCAAACATGACCTTCCAGGCATAAATCCATGTTGACTGTTCCTAATTAGACCCTCTTTATCCAGATACTTATATATAAGTATCTTTTCCATTAATTTGCCCACCACTGAAGTCAAACTAACCGGTCTATAATTGCTAGGTATACTTTTAGAACCCTTTTTAAACAATGGAACAATATGCGCAGTACGCCAATCCTCGGGGACTATTCCAGTTTCTAATGACATTTGAAATATTTCTGTCATAGCCCCGGCTATTTCTACACTAACTTCCCTCAATGTCCTAGGGAATATCCTGTCAGGACCTGGAGACTTATCCACTTTTATATTTTTCAAAAGTGCCAGTACTTCTTTTACTTTGAAACTCATAGTATCCATAGTTACTCTACTAGTTTCCCTTACCTCACATAATTCAATATCCTTCTCCTTGGTGAATACCGAAGAAAAGAAATTGTTCAATATCTCCCCCATCTCTTTTGGCTCTGCAGATAGCTGTCCACTCGGTCTCTCCAATGGACCAATTTTATCCCTTGTTATCCTTTTGCTATTAACATAGCTGTAGAAACCCTTGGGATTTAACATGGGACATTTTGCATTTGGATTCCTCAATTCAAGATGGAATAAAAAAGCCATATTGAAAAGCTAAATAAAGCTGTTCTCTCAATGTTTCTAAAAATTCTTAGAGCTTTAAAAAAAAAAAGAATTATTCTTAGACTTAATATTTTATAACTTTTTACAGCCATTTTAGTCACTCTAAGATGTCACTCAAAAATAACATTAAAAGTCCTCCCAGGTCTCCATCTACCTAGTGAGATCGGTGCTGGAGGACTACCCAGGCAACTATAAGAAGACATCAGAGGGTGGAGATGCTGGAATCTGGAGCAAAAAAAACAAAATTGCTGGAGGAACTCGTGGAGTTAAGCAGCATCTGAGGGGGGAAAGGAATGATCAACATTTCAGATCAAGGCCCCATCTCAGGCTTTCCTCTCACAGGCTTGACCTGCTGAGTTCCTGCAACAGTTTATTTTCGACCATAAGAATAGTCTGGAAGGTGTTGGCCCCCAGTTGTCTCACCCAGGAGTGAAAATAGAGAGACATTTCATGTCATTTCAAAGTAAGAGCTGCTGACCATTGAATGCACTGTGGTTAACACAACTTGTGGCTCCGCTCACATCCACTCCCTTGCACCACCTCTGGCCTTCCATCCACTGCCCACCAGCAACACCATGAGCTCAACCCTTCAAATGTTGGTACATTTTACAGTCTGTAGAAAGAAACCTGCCCACTGCTGGTATTGCTGCATATCCTGCTAGATATCATCTAGTATAGTTCAAACCATACCATGTATTTCTGATGAACTGGCACCAACTAAACCTTGATTGCTTTTAAAATAAAATAGATTGCCTCACTACGGTGGGTGCATGGTTGTGGTTTACTATGACTGAAGCAACTGTTGTTCTTCATACATTTGTTGCAATCTCCAGTATAAAGTTACTTCCCCTGTTGGGATCTTCTCTATAACTTGGTCTTCGCTCACAAGACTTATAATGGCAATGTATGAGAGAGGGATTGTACAAGAGGGTGGGAACAGAGTTGCAGATTACAATGAAACATCTCTTCCACCCTTCTACTGTATGTTATCTGGGAGCCCTCTCTTATGCACAGATCACAGGAGTGCTTTGAGAGAGGGTTGATCAAAAGTGATTGCTTCTCCAGGAGTACTTGACACCATATTAATCAAACTGTGTGCAAGTTAAATGTGGCGCTACTGAGACCTGATACATTCTCCATAAGCATCTTAAAATGTCCAATTATAGTTTCTTATTCTTATTTAATTCTTATAGTTTATGATGATTCGTATTTTCTGTGCCACGAGGGATGTCTCACCACTGACATGAATGCAGACATCCTTGGCTCAAAATATTGTCTCCTTGTTCATGCTCCTTTTGTATATATTGCTCACCTGGCTCTACCTTGTGGTCCTCAGCACTTGAAGCCTCCTGCTTCCACTCCTCCTGCACCAGCGGTTGGTCTGTAGTGGCAAAATTGCACAGCATGCAACATATTCATGGCCACTTGGCAATAAAATCTTATAGCAGGAGATTCACAGCAGTTTCCAGCATGAACATAGTACTTTGGCAGCTCTTGTACCTGTTTGTGGCTGCTGTGCTCAACAGCGCACTGGTGAGAATAGTCAGCACAGTGGAAGGAGGTTCATCTCTTGAAGCAACAACTCATGAATAAGGACATCCCTCAACAATAAAAGTATAATCTATCTTCTCTCTTCTATCTTCAGTCTTTCTATCTATCTATCTAAAATCTCATCTTGTCCACTTCATGTTTTACATTTGCGTAAAAACGGTACCCGATAGCGCTACGATTTTTCGTCACCTTACTTGTCGTTCCCCTGTGCTGCAAGCGCACTATGTTTTGTTCCGATTGGCGGAATATTACAAAAGTTATTAAGGTTTAGAAATCGTAAGATCAGCAGATTGGTCTTCTCTCTTGTCATTTGCCAGGACGGTGACGCCACTTCTGGCACCCACTGTCAATCACCGGGGCGAGGAGAATAAAGTCTCGGAGGCCGAGCTGTGTCCAGAAGCTGTCCCGAAATCGTCCCAAAGCCTTTCCGAGTCCGTGTGTCCCGCAGCCTTCCCACAGCCGACCCGAGTCCATGAGGCCCAAAGCCATCCCAAAGCTTCCCCAAGTCCGTGAGCACCGGAGCCGCCCCATGTCAAAGAGCCCTGGAGCCGCCCTGGAGTGCGGAACGGAATGTGGACCGGCCCGGAGCCTGGCCAACTGCTGCAACCTCGACAGCTTGGGGAAGTGAGGAGTGAGTGTGGGGGGATTGAGGGAGCCAGGCGCTGGCGGGGCCGGGCACTGGCATGGCACAACACCCCCACCCTCACACCCCTCCCGCCCCCCCACCCATCTCCCCTCACACTCACCCCCACCCCCCCAGTCACAGGCCATGGCAGCGCTCCCCCATCCCCCACCAGTCGTTGCCTAAGACCATCCCCCTCCACCCAGAGGCCCCTGCCTGAAGATATCCCCCTTTCCAAGCTCCAGAACACTCCCACCAGCCCTCGCCTGAAGCAGTCCCCCTCCCCGTCCCCAGCTGCAGGATGAGCCTAAGAAAAGTCCATTCAGCCCACAATGTCTACTAGCCCTCCGGAAACCAGTCCCTTTGGCCCACCACCTGTACTAGCCCTCCAGAAAGCCACCCACTGGCCCCCGCCTGAAGCCCACCCCCTCCCTTGGCTGCGGGATGCTCCCACCCCCCACCGACCCCGGCCTGAAGCCATCCCTCTCCCCCATCTACAAGACACACCCCCCCCCCCCTTCCAGCTTCTGCATGAAGCCGTTCCCCCTCCCCAGCCATAGGACGCTCCCTACCTGGACCCCAACAGCCCCCGGCTGTAGGATGCCCCCCGGCACCCGACAATCACCGCCTGAAGCCATCCCCCACTCCCAGCTGCAGGACGATCCCCCTCCCCACCCCCCAACAGCCCCCGCATGATGCCACCCCCCTCCCCCGGCTGCAGGACGCTCTCCCTCCGCCCCGCCCCCCCCCTCTAGCCACTCTGCCACTAAGAATGGATGGGGGGGGGGGGTTTGAGGGGGGATGGAGTGAGTACGTGGGGGGGTGGGAGGGCACGTGGCGGATTGGGGGGCAGAGGGGGGGGATCAGGGGTATCACAACGGGAACCTATCAGCTGCGCCTGTGCAGTTGGGGGCTATGGGTGAGTGGTGGTATACTGCGTTGGGGACCAGGCCTTCCGTGTGACTTAATCTATTTTATTTTTTAAAAGGCCAAGTTCCTGAATCATTGACTGGCCCGTCATGCCTACATTGGCATCCCCACCAACGTGTCAGTCAGGCACCCATTGGATGAGTACGTCAGCAGTTGAAATGGTGGAGAAAACGCTGCTTGTTTGTGGTAGCTCACTTTGACGTCTTCGGGAGATGTGTGAGCAGTCAGTTCTGAAGCTGCCCAGTAACGTCTCCCAATGTCAACGGTGTTTCCTTAAATAGAAAGAAAAGCAGCAAACTACCATGACGTGCACCTCGTTCTGCTGAGACTAGTCAACAATAGTCACAGTGCACAGATTTGAACTCCAGTTTACATCAGGGAGGATGAAAATGAGCATTGCATGAATTGTGGAGCCATTTGACATGTGCCTGAAGTGAGTAAAGGGCACTGACGCTAATTTTGTAATATCACAATTTCACTTGGAAAAGATCATGAGCACAATTTACTCTGATTCAAATAAAAAGTGGATTGCGTAGGACTGAAGAAAATTGAAAATAATCTGATTTCTGCGTAATGATTTGCCATCAGATTATTCCATGCCCTGTTGAACAATAATTATACTGCAACGATTTTCAAAAGAAAGTAGAAGATCGTGGGATAATTTAAAATGATTAAATCTTCAGATTCTGCAAATATAGCTGCAAGACCCGGGAGCTGTAAATACAGGATAAGTCCTAAGAAATTTTTGAAGAATTTACTAGTGCAGGTGTAAAAGAGTTAACTGTCTCCTGAAGTAGATCAAGGGAATGAAAAGATTGATATGCACATGGGGGAGATGGAACCAGAAGATAATTTTGAAAATCAACATATTACAGATTTTGGAAAATGGAAATAAAAGCAGAAATTGCAAGAAACACTCAACAGATCAAGCATCATCGGTGGGATGAGTTATAGCCCGGTCCCACGGTACGAATTCATTCCAGGAGCTGTCCCTAGTTTAAAAAAAATCAAACTCGTGGTAAGCACGGAGAATGAACCTAGCGGGTACGTCGGAGTTCAGGGACGTCTTTTAGCAGCTCGTAACGCTAGCGGCAGGTAAGCGCAGGAAGACTCGTGAAGATTTTTCAACATGTTGAAAAATGTCCACGAGAGCACCGAGTACCTCGGGAGAGCTCTTGGAATGAACTTGTACCGTGGGACAAGGCTTTAACAGTCAACGTCTAACACAAAAGGTCTTCAATCGATAACTCTGTGTCCTTTCCATATGAGGAAATCATGTTGGAGTTAAATGAAGAGTAGGGAGACATCCCATGTGGAGGATAAACATTTTGCGAGGCCAACAATCATTTCAGTGTTGTGAACTACCAGTGTAACAAGAATATCAAAAATATACATCTTCTAGATGAGCTGGGACGCATCCTCAGTGATGTGACCTGGGGTCATCGGGTGTTTCGGGTCTCACAACATCAGACACCCTCGCCCAGGCGACCCAGCCGGGGTTGATCAGGCCCCGACTTGCGTCCCAGCAGCAACCGCCCACGGATCAGCCATCTTAATAACTACTCTGCAGAGGTTGGGAGACTCTAGTGCATGAAGGGACTGGGCTCTGTGGGGTCTCCCGGCCGGGCTCCTCCTGCATCTCACCAGGTTCAAGGCCTGTGCGCTGCACCTCTTTCTCCTTCTCCAAGCATTTCATTCTCGCCTGATGGATGTTTAGCCCATGATGGTTCATTAGGCCTTTCCATAGCTTTGTTGGGTGTCTTTCTCACGAAAGACACAGACTGGGGTGCTAACCCAGCCTGTCCCGGGTGCCATCTTTCCGTGCCATCAACTGTCTCTCCAGTAGTCACCAAACTATTCTTGGTTGTCACCCAGTCTATTCCTAGATGCCACTGGTTGAGCCAGACTTCAATGTGAAAAATATACATCTTCTAGATGAGCTGGGACGCATCCTCAGTGATGTGACCTGGGGCCATCGGGTATTTTGGGTCTCACAACATCAGACACCCTCGCCCAGGTGACCCAGCTGATTAAAATAATACTATAAGCTGATTAAAATAATACTGTACAGCTTTTCTTTGTTTAGACCGATTCAAGAGCTCAATTGCAGTTATTGTTTGTAATGTTGAAATTTCACACAGAACGTTGTGTACATATATTGGCTAAATCATGTTGTAAATAAATTTTCAGAATTGTCAAAGGCACACTATTAACTTGGCAATCAACTTACCAAAAACAAAACAAACTTTTTTTAAAAAGCGATCATTAATAAATGCACTGCCTGACCCAGCTCAAACAAAATTGGTAAAGCAAGTTACTAATTCAAGCATCTCTTTAGTCTGTTATTGCATTCAAAACAGCATCATGTGCTTTGTGGAATGCTGGTAAAATATTTAACATAACATAAACCTTCTTCACTTAGGGAACTATGAATTACATTTATTTTCCAAACTGAATTTGGATGCAAAAAAATAACAAATGAATTATATGATTTCCTGTCCTCCTCATGGAAACACAAAATATTATTTGCTCGTTTATCAATGTAAGCCATCGACATTGGTTATGGATAACCCTTAATGCAATGACACTAACTGAAGAAAGCCAAACTTTCAATATTTATATTTCAATGCAGCCTGTGTTCACCACTCATTTGAAATATTTTTAAAACTAAAATCAAAATTTGTGGACATAAATTTGAGTCTAAATGTTCAATTGAAAGTTGATTGATCAGTGATCAGCAGCACTTCCTCAATAGAAACAAAAGGTTTATTAAAGCAATCACAGTGTCAGCAGCATTGTGCTGTTATCAAAATTTGTTTTAATATATATGCGTGTGCGTGTGCGTGTGTGCCTCATCAACCTATTTCCTTAAAGAAATAGGGTCAAATCAAACTCAGATTTTGAAATGAGCTCCAGCTGGCATTCTGTTTCCAGCCACAAGTTTTGTACTCTGCAGTTTCCATCCTAAAAACTGACAACCTGACAATCTGGCAAGCACAGCAACTTGAAATAATGCTTCCACTTGACACACACACGTTTACACATCAGCCGAAAATAGCAAAGTTTTAATGAAGTCATGAGATCAGCGGGGTGATTGGAATTTCTTAACGACTGGCCCCCACTTTAAACACAGATTCTCCAATGTTAGAAAAAAAGGGTGGCAATTCTGTGTGATTGTTTGAAAGTGATGATGGTAACATATTACCCAGACGCTTCTCGGATAAAGAAAGGTGCCAAATACTGGAGTAACTCAGCGGGTCAGGCTGCATCTCTGGAGAACATGGATAGGTGATGTTTGGGTTGGAACCCTTTTTCAAACTGATTGTGGGGTGGGTGGGGGGGGGGGGGGGGGGTGGGCAGGGTGGAAAATAAAGGTGGAAAAGAGATGGGGCAGGATACAGCACAGATGGTATGCAGCATAGGTGAATACAGGTGAGGGGTTCATTTTTGACAGGCAGATTGTTGGACAAAGGCCAGAGATGAAAAGGCAGGTGTAGCCCAAAATTGATAAAGCCATGCGAATTGTGAAACTCAAGCGTAGAAAAGTTGAGAATTGTTAGCCATTGAAAGGATACCGATGGAGGGGGAGGAGTGAAACAGGTGCAAGGAGAGCAAGGGATTAGGGAAGGGCAGGGAAAGAAAAGGGAGGGATAGAAATGGGAAGGAATTCTTGGTGGAGAAAGGAGAGGGGGAAGGGGGCTCTTTGTGGGTTAGTTACTTAAAACTGGAGAATTTCATGTTCGTTCCGTTGGGTTGTAAACAGTATATGAGGTGCTGTTCCTTCATTCTGCGTGTGGCCTCACTCTGGCAATGGAGGACACCCAGGCCAAAAAGGCCAGTGTGGGAATGGAAAGGGGAGTTAAAATAGTTAGCAAATAAGACCGAGTGCAAGTTTTAGGCAAAGCCAAGTCTCCTCTCAGTCTCACCAATGTACAGGAGGTTACATTGGGAACACCGGATGCAGGAGATGAGGTTAGAGGAGGTGCATGTGAACCTCTGTCTCACCTAAACTGTTTACACAATGCTCACCTAAATTTAAAAAAGGCTCCGGTTTACAACTGGATATAAAGTTTTTCTAAGTATTCTTCATACTCTGACCATTTGGATGACAACTATAGATGGCTTTGTTCAATAGAGGAAAAATAATAACAAAGGCAATGTTCATGAGTTTACTTACTGGGGTTAGAAGGATCTTTCTTCTTCATTTTCATCTTATTAGTTGACTAAATCCCATATTGAACATATACTCTGGTTTACACAATGTAGATTAAATTGTTGTTTATTCCCATTATAAATAATGTCATAATTTCTTGCAACTTTACTGCTATGAAATACATCTATCACTTTTATTTAATTTATAAAGGGCTGCTGCCTTACAGTACCAGAGACCCGGGTTTGATCCTGACAATGGGTGCTGTCTGTACGGAGTTTGTATGTTTTCCGGTGATCGCGTGCATTTTCTCCAAGTGCTCCGGTTTCCTCCCACACTCCAAGGACGTACAGGTTTATAGGTTAATTGGCTTCGGTAAAATTCCAAATTGTCCCCAGTGATAGTGCTAGTGTATGGGGATCGATAGTCGGTGCGGATTCAGTGGGAAGAAGGGCCTGCTTCCTCGCTGTATCTCTAAACTCTAAAGTGTAAAGTCTGACCAGAATACGAGACTTAATTTATATCTAACATTTAATATTTCATAAACATCAAATTGCAAAAGTAAACCAATATCTAAATTAGTTTTTCACTATAATTGGATAGCCCTAATGTCTATAAAATGAAATTCTGTAGGATGGTATCCATTGCACATTTACTGCAAGCAGACGATATTTGCATTAATGTGTCAGAATTCCCCACCATTGTAAAAAAAAAACAGCTTGGAGGTTAGCTGAATAATGAGGGACTGACAACTTTAGTCTTTCCAACATGAAGGCAGCCGAAGCTAAATTGACAGTGAAACCTTCAATTGGAGCATCAGAGAATTTGGATGTGAATGGAATCAAATGGCAACATACAACAGGAAAAGATTGGTTTTGGAAGCCAACTGAGTCTGTTATTTTCTGCTGTCTATTAATCACAATTGCCTTTTGCTCTTGGGTTATGCTTTTGTTGAACAGCTGTCAATAATTTTGGTCAATTCCTGGAACTAACATTCATATTGAGTGGACTTTTAAATTCACATACAGGATATGGACATCACTGGCAAGGAAAAGAGCAGAAGGCATGGCCATTTACCTGAATGGTTATCCGAGTTGCCCTCTGTGCCTTCATGATGATCATTTCCTCAAGTATATATTTTCATACAGCATTTAAATAAACCTTTCAGTCCCCTGAGTCCGTGAGTCCATCAAACACCCATATATGCTTATCACATGTTATTCTCCTCCATTCCCATCAATGATTCTGGGATTCCACAATGCTGTATGGAGTTTACAACTTCCAATTAACCCCACAACCTGTACATCTTGAGGATCTGGGAGGAAAGCAAAACAAATGGGGGAAACCCCGAGGGTCACAAGTAAAAGACGCAATTCTACAAATACACCAGCAGAGGTCAGGACAGAACCCTGGAGCTATCAGACCACCACTCCACAAGCTGCATCTCCTGCTACAGAAGAATAGTTTGAAAATTCATCTGCCTAACATTAAAAAAAAATAGGCATTGTGTGGACAGAAGGTATATTAGCCAATTGTGTGAACATTAATAACTGGAATTAACTCAGTCAGAAGCAAGGATAGACTTCCTAGTGCAAGAAACTATTGAACACTTCTGATATCTGAAATATCGGAAGGGTTCAAATGTTTCTTGCCAAGGAAGTGCAACCTCTGCCATCTAGATTGACCTTGCTGCCTGGCCTACCTAGAGGAATATGGGCCTAACATACGCAGATAGGACTAGTGTAGATGGGACATGTTGGTTGGCATGACCAAGATGGGAGGAAGGGCCTGTTCCTGTGCTGTACAACCCTCTGAGTCCATTTAGTAACAATTTTCCACATCACCAAAATGGTATATTTTACTATGCAAAAAAGACAGTTGAGTTTTATCTTTTTGGAAGTTTGTTAAGTTTTCTTCAAGCCTGCTGAGTTCACATATCCGCTACATTGTCCTTACAGAGCACAACCAAAACGGTGCTTGCCAAATAATAACAGTGAGATAAGACAAGCCCCCAAAAGCACTGTGCTGTGCTGCCTTGGAGAAGTGCAACTCTGAGTACTTTCAATTCTATATACATTGGCGGCATACATTCAAAATGGCGACGGCGTGGGCACATCGCGACGCCCCGTGTCTCACGAGAATTTGCGAACTAGCAATAATTTACTTACTTGTTTCAAGTCTGCTCACACGGAGCAGTCTTGCATTCCCTTCATGCTGCCGACAGGAACTTCTGAAATTCGGTTCCTGCGGCTACAACAACTTTTTGGTCGAACTCCGTCTCACTCCCAAACTAGCCAGAACAGTGGAGCGGCGGAAGAGCAGAGCTTACCAAGTCAGCTCGGCTGACCGGAAGCACACACAGACGGCGACCCAAACGCAAGCACCGCCGCGGATGCCGCGGTGGGTTAAAGGTTAGGTTAAAGCTAGCCCCACGCAGGCTATCGATTCCTAGCCTTTTCCTCGCCAACGTATGCTCACTAGCAAACAAAATGGACAAACTCCGGCTACCGATTACATCCCACAACTGGGTCAGAGACTGCAGCATCTTGATCCTCACAGAAACTTGGCTCAACACCGACGTTCCTGACAGCGTCATCGAGCTAACGGGGTGTCATATACTCCGAGCGGACAGAACAACAGACTCCGGTAAGACCAGAGGCGGGGGTCTGTACATTTATGTAAATAAAGCTTGGTGCATGGACACCACCATCATCGAGAGTCACTGCTCAGCTAAGCTCGAGTTCCTCATGGTTAAATGCAGACCGTTCTATCTGCCCAGAGAGTTTACCTCCACTGTTGTGACTGCAGCTGATATTCCTCCTGACGCTAATGCTAAGCTTGCAATGAAAGAACTGCATACTGCCATTAGCAAACAACAGACTCACAACCCAGAGGCAGCCTTCATTGTTGCAGGTGACTTCAATCACTCCAACCTAAAGACTGTACTCCCCAAATTCCACCAACATGTCTCTTTCGCCACTAGAGAAGACAAGATGCTGGACAAAGTTTATACAAATATGACTGAAGCTTACAAAGCCGTCCCCCTCCTCCACCTTGGTCAGTCTGATCACCTCACATTGTTCCTGCTCCCAAAGTACTCTCCACTCATCAGACGTGTTAAACCCACAATGAGGACAGTTAAAGTTTGGTCAGAGGAGGCGGACTCCACACTTCAGCAGCGTTTTGGAAACACTGACTGGAATGCGTTTGCAGCCCAGGCTGCCCTCGACTGCCACACGGACAATGACACTTATACATCCTCTGCTTTGGACTTTATCAACTCCACCATCAACAATGTCACCTCCCTCAAACGAATTACCACATTCCCGAATCCGAAGCCATGGGTGAATAGTGAGGCCAGGCTACTGCTGAAAGCACAGGGCACCGCTTTCAGGTCAGGCGATGCTCGAGCCTACAGTTCATCCAGGGCTAACCTGAAGAGGTGCATCAAGAAGGCCAAGCATAGCTACAAGCTCAGGATTGAGGAGCACTTCAATAACAACTCCGACCCCTGACGCATGTGGCAAGGCATCCAGGCCATCACGGACTTCCGATCCACCAACACCACCCCCACATCCAGCGACGCATCCTTCCTTGAGGAGCTTCACCACTTTTATGGCCGCCTTGGCAGGGACTACCAAGAGATGGTCATCAAGGCTGTGCTCCCTGCTGATCACCAGCCCCTCACACTCAGTAGGATTAATGCACGTAAGGCTACCAGCGTCTCTTCTCGCTGAGGAGACTAAAGAAGGTCCAACTGTCTCCTCAGATTCTGGGGAACTTCTACCGCTGCACCATCGAGAGCATCCTTACCAACTGTATCACAGTATGGTATGGCAACTGTTCTGTCTCCGATCGGAGAGCACTGCAGAGGGTGGTGAAAACTGCCCAACGCATCACCGGTTCCTCACTCCCCTCCATTGATTCTGTCCAGAGCAAGTGATGTACATATACATATTTTGCTGTTCCATTATTCTATGATGCTAACTGCATTTCGTTGCTTCTGTACTGTACACTGCACAATGACAATCAAGATTGAATCTGAATCTGAGTCTGATCTGATTGATATATAAATTATATATATTTCCGTCAACATCAGAAAACCTGCCTCAAGGCCCTTGGATTTCTGGCCTTAAATGTCTAGCAGCATATAAATACCCCAAATAGGTGGACCATTTTTTTCTTTAAAGCCAATATCACCACAGGGCCTGACTACATTGAACTTAATTTCAAAAGATGCTGAGCTATCCTACATTAGCGAACGTATTGAAATCACAGAAGAAAGTTCAGTGAATGAAAACACTCACCTCAGCACGAAGTTATATGTCTAACACAAATGCACTAAAGTATTAGATATATACCAAAAAGCAATGATGCAGAATGCTAGGTCTATATATAAGTGCTTTAAGATGTTTTAATTATTTAATAAGGGTCAAAATAGGAAGGGAATTCTAAAGAGCAAAGCAGATCAAAGCTTTGCAAGAACTGGGCACTTTTGGGATGAAACACAAATTCTTACTGATTTCTTAAGCTTAGAACTTTCTATTGCTTTATCCAATTTTTTAAGCAGGGCTCTCCTCCTCCTTTTTCATTATTCCTATTTTGTCAAAAAAATAAGCATCCCGGAATATTTAATCTCTAACCAGGTTGCTTTGCAAACACGTCTCCATTACGGTTTTAGATCTTACCCATTCATTTTGATTTGTGCCATTAATTCCCAAGGTGGAAATGGCAAGGCTTAAGGTCCTGTCCCACGAGCATGCGACCTGCATGCGGCGAGCGCGACCAAACCGGAAGTGGGGGCCGGGCGGAGGTCGGGCGAGTGATGTGAAGTTGGAGCGAAGTCCGCGGGAAGTTCGCAAGGACAGAGAGGCACACAGAGAGGGACACAGAGAGGGACACAGAGAGGGACACACATGCACGCAGGTTTTTTGAACACGGTCAGTTTTTCGGAGCCCCGCGTGATGTCGCGACCAGCTCCGCACAACTCCATACGGCTCCGGCAATCGAAGTGAAACCAGCCACGCGAGCCGTACGGCTCAAGCGACCACGTTAGGTCGCGCTTGCCGCATGGAATGGCCAGAAAAACTGGCGACTGGAACGGCGACTGTCAGAGTGGAACACACACACACACACATCCTACACCAGCCTGTTATGCGACGGGGGACAGGGCATGTGGGGGGAGCACTGTCCGAGTGAATTTTGCACCGTGCAAAGCCAATGTGATACAGACACGCACCGCAATGAACAGGAAGGTTGGCGCTGTTGGCGAAGGGTCACATTGGTCTTTCAAAAGAGAAGGGGAGAGGGAGGAGAGGGGGGAGAAGGGGGAGAAGGGAGGAAAAGTGGAGACAAATTTTAAGAAGCCAGAGATATACGGTTATGAAGCTCGGCGGACATTAACATTACCGGTAAGTTATCCTTGGTTGTGAAAACTACTACTTATGTTTTTTTCCAATGAGCCAATGAAATTCACGGGAAATTCAGCAGCGACTACAACCTATGAGAACCTTCAACCTCCTGCCAACCACCAGGATCTCCTGGTGACCCACCAATGGCATGAGAATTCTCGCTACCCTCCATGGCGGCTTCATTCCGGTCGCCAATAATTTTTCAACATGTTGAAAAATTTGCGGCGACCATAATGAGGCTGCGACTAGTTCCCAGAATGCGGGAACTCCTCATGACCATAAAGGCGACTCCCTGGCAACAACCTGCGAACATGTGGCGACCATGTGGCGACCACATACTTGCCGGCAGTCGCCTGAAAAATCAACTAAGTGGGACAAGCCCATTATTGTGCAGGGCCAGTTTTGTTTCACACAATGGCCGATGGGTGACTTGAACAGGCCTGTGGAGGCAGATACATAGGAGCATTTAAGAGGCTTTTAAATAGTAGTATGGAATGGAGGGATATGAATCATGTGTAAGTAGATGAGATTAATTGGCATCATGACCTTGACATTATGTTCAGCACAGATACTGTGGGCTGAAGGGCCTGCCCTATGCTGTGTTTTACGTTTTTACAGTGTGTTCTATGTCCTATACTCTACTTTTATCTGGTTACAAATTCTCCACTACTACACCTCTGTACTCCTTTAAAACACTCGTTAAAATCCTGAATTGTAACATTGTGTTTAATCCACCATGAAGATATTTCACACTGATTGGATCATTGCAATGGCATCTTTGGCTTTGGTTTGAAGATGCCATTTCAGATGACAGTAGACAAGAAAATAATACTGGATTTCAGTAGTTTTGAGCTGAGGCAGCAAGCAGTGACCTATTCTTTCCATTTGTCAGCACACAATCTATTCCAATTTACTTCAAGTGGTTTCATTTCTCTAAGTGCAATTTATTTCATTATTTAAATTTCTTATTTAATCCAGATGCTCAGTAGTGCTCCAATATTCAAAGACCTTTACAAAGTATGACAGATGACCCTAAGGTCACATTTCTCTGCCTCATGGCAAATATCACAAAACCTCAGACCCTACAGCTAGCTATTAACCTTTGCATAACAATTATTGCTGGCCTGGGGTAACATAACATGAACATTTACATGTATTTCAATTTCCAGCACAGTTTCTCAGCCATAACCATTTCCAATGAGTTAATAATTCTCACCCACAATGACATTTGCTTACAATCCCATGAGTCCGTGCAGCTTTACGCTCCCATTCCATTCTTTCACCTCAACCACTAAATTGAAATCAGGTGCAGACTGTACCCAATTGCAATAAATTAGTCTGAAGACCCAAAATGTCACCCATTCCTTCTCTTCAGAGATGCTGCTTGTCCCGCTGAGTTACTCCAGCATTTTGTGTCTACCTTCGATTTAAACCAGCATCTGTAGTTCTTTCCTACGTACCAATTTAGAGATCTTCCTTAAGTGACCAGAAGCAACTGACCCTAGTGTCACATAAACAACATTCTCTTGATATCCCAAGAATTGTCAACTCTGTCCCATATTTTAGTTCAGTCCTTGCTTTAATTTCAGTTCAGATATGACCATTTGCGGTGGGAAATTGGTGAAAGATTTACAGCAAATGATGGATTGCATTTATTTAAACTGCTGTGTGATCAGTCAACTATTGTGAACACGCTGTTGGTCGCTGTGTTCTCTAATAAACTGTTTAAAGTCATGCCCAAAATAGAATAGTAGCTCACAGGATTAAGGTGAATTGCTCAGGGTCAATGAATTCTGCTATACCAGATGCATCACAGACATGTCATAATGTGAAGAGCCTTGGTCTGTGTTAAATTAACCAAATATTTCAGCAGCCGCTCATCGAGATAATCATTGAATTGCAGTGTCCAATTACTTTCTCCTTGAATGCTTCCAGGTTTCCTCTGAGATATCTCTGCGTGAAATCATTAGCCCTAAATCCATCCTTATTCACCATCTTATCCTGCTATTGCAATCTAATATCAGGTAATGTGTAGGAAGGAACTGCAGTTGCTGGTTTGAACCGAAGATAGACACAACAAACAGCTGGAGTAACTCAGCAGGACAGGCAGCATCCCTGGAGAGAAGGAATGGGTGACATTTTGTGTTGAGATCCTCCTCCTGAAGTTCATTTAGTCCATTTCTGTAGAAGGGTCTCGACCGGAAACAACTCTCCAGGGATGCTGCCTGAGTTACTCCAGCTTTTTGTGTCTATTTTCGGTTCAAACCAACATCTGCAGTTCCTCCAACTTTTTGTGCCTATCTAATATCAAGTAATGTTCTAGATCCTTTGACCCTTTGATTACATTATCTAATGTCTTCAAGAGCATCCCTCACATTATTCTATTAAAGGCAAAAAAAATTCATGTTTCTTCAGTCCTTCCACGTACTTCGAACCCTTGAACAGATTTCATGAATCTTCCCTCCAGTGTTTAATGTATTTTCCTGGTCTAATAACCAGAAAACAATGCAATATATTAAGATCCAGTCTGAGCAGAACTCAACACAATTGATCTGATTAGCTGATCTACATCGGTGAGACCAAGCGGAGGCTGGGCGATCGTTTCGCCGAACACCTCCGCTCGGTCCGCAATAACCAACCCGATCTCCCGGTGGCTCAGCACTTCAACTCCCCCTCCCACTCCGTATCCGACCTCTCGGTCCTGGGCCTCCTCCACGGCCAGAGTGATCAACACCGCAAGTTGGAGGAACAGCACCTCATATTCCGCTTGGGGAGTCTGCATCCTCTGGGCTTAAACATTGAATTTTCTCAATTCTGTTAACCCAGACGGCCTCCCCCCCACCTCTCCCTCAGCCCTCTGGCCCTGACATTCCTTCTCCACCTCCCCCCCCCCCCCAGTCGCACTAGCTTCTCATTTTCACACCACAAACAGCTTACAATGGCCTGCTTCCTTTATCACCAATACTTTTTTGCATATCTTTCACTCATTGTTCCTTATCTCTCCACATCACTGTTTATATCTCTCGTTTCCCTGATCCCTGACCAGTCTGAAGAAGGGTCTCGACCCGAAACGTCGCCTATCTCCTTCGCTCCTTAGATGCTGCTGCACCCGCTGAGTTTCTCCAGCTTTTTGTGTAACCCTCAACACAATTGATCATGACTTCTGTTTCCCAATTGTGGAAGCGCTGATCAACATTAATTCCTGCCCTGGATGTGTTTGAAAACACCAACACTCTTGGTTCAGCAAAAACTTTACAACTGAACAGTTTATGGGTGTTTTAACCACAGCTGACACTACACTTTGTAACAACAACAATCACATTTCCAGGTCAAAACTTCATTACACTTTAAAAAATCTTCTAAGCTGCAGCAGAATTCTCCCTTTCATCCAAATTTCTGTGCAAAGTATTATTTAAGATTTGCACATGTAACGAACATTTACCACCTTTGCCCACCAGTGCATCCATTCCCAGTTTCCCAAACGTTTTCTGTTTCTCAGTTCACTTTTTCCCCATCCATCCTGTTCCATCCTGCTCTGGGAATTCCATTCAATTTTCCAACAGTATTCTTTAGTTCCCTTCATCCCACTGTATTGCTCAAGATCTCCATGAACCTGTGGAGGGCCTATCACCCATTCTGACTAACCTCCCTGAATCATCGGTGAGACGAAGCGGAGGCTGGGCGATCGTTTCGCCGAACACCTCCGCTCGGTCCGCAATAACCAACCCGACCTCCCGGTGGCTCAGCACTTCAACTGCCCCTCCCACTCAGTATCCGACCTCTCGGTCCTGGGCCTCCTCCACGGCCAGAGTGATCAACACCGCAAGTTGGAGGAACAGCACCTCATATTCCGCTTGGGGAGTCTGCATCCTCTGGGCTTAAACATTGAATTTTCTCAATTCTGTTAACCCAGACGGCCTCCCCCCACCTCTCCCTCAGCCCTCTGGCCCTGACATTCCTTCTCCACCTCCCCCCCCCCCCAGTCGCACTAGCTTCTCATTTTCACACCACAAACAGCTTACAATGGCCTGCTTCCTTTATCACCAATACTTTTTTGCATATCTTTCACTCATTGTTCCTTATCTCTCCACATCACTGTTTATATCTCTCGTTTCCCTGATCCCTGACCAGTCTGAAGAAGGGTCTCGACCCGAAACGTCGCCTATCTCCTTCGCTCCTTAGATGCTGCTGCACCCGCTGAGTTTCTCCAGCTTTTTGTGTAACCCTCAACACAATTGATCATGACTTCTGTTTCCCAATTGTGGAAGCGCTGATCAACATTAATTCCTGCCCTGGATGTGTTTGAAAACACCAACACTCTTGGTTCAGCAAAAACTTTACAACTGAACAGTTTATGGGTGTTTTAACCACAGCTGACACTACACTTTGTAACAACAACAATCACATTTCCAGGTCAAAACTTCATTACACTTTAAAAAATCTTCTAAGCTGCAGCAGAATTCTCCCTTTCATCCAAATTTCTGTGCAAAGTATTATTTAAGATTTGCACATGTAACGAACATTTACCACCTTTGCCCACCAGTGCATCCATTCCCAGTTTCCCAAACGTTTTCTGTTTCTCAGTTCACTTTTTCCCCATCCATCCTGTTCCATCCTGCTCTGAGAATTCCATTCAATTTTCCAACAGTATTCTTTAGTTCCCTTCATCCCACTGTATTGCTCAAGATCTCCATGAACCTGTGGAGGGCCTATCACCCATTCTGACTAACCTCCCTGAATCATCGGTGAGACGAAGCGGAGGCTGGGCGATCGTTTCGCCGAACACCTCCGCTCGGTCCGCAATAACCAACCCGACCTCCCGGTGGCTCAGCACTTCAACTGCCCCTCCCACTCAGTATCCGACCTCTCGGTCCTGGGCCTCCTCCACGGCCAGAGTGATCAACACCGCAAGTTGGAGGAACAGCACCTCATATTCCGCTTGGGGAGTCTGCATCCTCTGGGCTTAAACATTGAATTTTCTCAATTCTGTTAACCCAGACGGCCTCCCCCCCACCTCTCCCTCAGCCCTCTGGCCCTGACATTCCTTCTCCACCTCCCCCCCCCCCCAGTCGCACTAGCTTCTCATTTTCACACCACAAACAGCTTACAATGGCCTGCTTCCTTTATCACCAATACTTTTTTGCATATCTTTCACTCATTGTTCCTTATCTCTCCACATCACTGTTTATATCTCTCGTTTCCCTGATCCCTGACCAGTCTGAAGAAGGGTCTCGACCCGAAACGTCGCCTATCTCCTTCGCTCCTTAGATGCTGCTGCACCCGCTGAGTTTCTCCAGCTTTTTGTGTAACCCTCAACACAATTGATCATGACTTCTGTTTCCCAATTGTGGAAGCGCTGTTCAACATTAATTCCTGCCCTGGATGTGTTTGAAAACACCAACACTCTTGGTTCAGCAAAAACTTTACAACTGAACAGTTTATGGGTGTTTTAACCACAGCTGACACTACACTTTGTAACAACAACAATCACATTTCCAGGTCAAAACTTCATTACACTTTAAAAAATCTTCTAAGCTGCAGCAGAATTCTCCCTTTCATCCAAATTTCTGTGCAAAGTATTATTTAAGATTTGCACATGTAACGAACATTTACCACCTTTGCCCACCAGTGCATCCATTCCCAGTTTCCCAAACGTTTTCTGTTTCTCAGTTCACTTTTTCCCCATCCATCCTGTTCCATCCTGCTCTGGGAATTCCATTCAATTTTCCAACAGTATTCTTTAGTTCCCTTCATCCCACTGTATTGCTCAAGATCTCCATGAACCTGTGGAGGGCCTATCACCCATTCTGACTAACCTCCCTGAATCATCGGTGAGACGAAGCGGAGGCTGGGCGATCGTTTCGCCGAACACCTCCGCTCGGTCCGCAATAACCAACCCGACCTCCCGGTGGCTCAGCACTTCAACTGCCCCTCCCACTCAGTATCCGACCTCTCGGTCCTGGGCCTCCTCCACGGCCAGAGTGATCAACACCGCAAGTTGGAGGAACAGCACCTCATATTCCGCTTGGGGAGTCTGCATCCTCTGGGCTTAAACATTGAATTTTCTCAATTCTGTTAACCCAGACTGCCTCCCCCCCACCTCTCCCTCAGCCCTCTGGCCCTGACATTCCTTCTCCATCTCCCCCCCCCCCCCCCCCCCAGTCGCACTAGCTTCTCATTTTCACACCACAAACAGCTTACAATGGCCTGCTTCCTTTATCACCAATACTTTTTTGCATATCTTTCACTCATTGTTCCTTATCTCTCCACATCACTGTTTATATCTCTCGTTTCCCTGATCCCTGACCAGTCTGAAGAAGGGTCTCGACCCGAAACGTCGCCTATCTCCTTCGCTCCTTAGATGCTGCTGCACCCGCTGAGTTTCTCCAGCTTTTTGTGTAATCCCTGAATCATTCCTGGGTCTAGTCTTGTGAAAAGCCAGCAATAGAAGGATCTCATAACACCTAGTCAAATTGAAAAGGTGAAAGTTTTTAAAATATTTTTTCCTATTTGTCATCAGTTCAATGAACCGCTGTCTCTTTTTCTATGTGGAAACTTAAATATCATTGCTGCTGGGGGAGGTTCACAAAAAGGGTTATTGAGCAACATGTCTCGGTTGTTTTGACCACGGACACACTGCAGTAAAGTTCAGTGGGTCCCTCACACAGCAGGAATGGCCTGGATACATGCTAAGGTACAAGAGGTAGAAGGCTCCCAATCTGAAAGATCAGTCTGAAGAAAAATCAGGACGGCACAATGGCGCAGCGGTTGAGTTACTGCCTTTCAGAGCCGGAGATTCAGGTTCAATCCTGACCTCGGGTGCTATCTGTATGGAGTTTGTATGTTTTCCCTGTGACCATGTGGGTTTTCCCCGGGTGCAGGTTTGTAGGTTAGTTGGCTTCCTTAAATTGTCCCAAGTGTGTACGAAACAACTATTGTACAGGTGTTCGTTGGTCAGCACACACTTGCTGGGCCGAAGGGCCTGTTTCTACGCTGTATCTCTAAACTAAACTAAAAGAGTCCACTTGATCAGGCACCACTTTCTACAAGTGGTGCCTGATCTAGTGAGCTCATCCAGCACTTTGGTTTCTGGTCCAAATACATACAATCCTTTGTGCAAAATGCTATTGCAGATCGCTCAAAGGATAAAAAGACGAGTGTAATCATGCTACGGTTCATTCGGGTGATGGAACCGGTATCTGAGCCAGTCAAGAGGGTTCAGAATCAGGAGACAATCAGGGAATCATAAAATACTGGAGTAACATAGTGAGCCAGGCAGCATCTCTGGAGAAAAGAAATAAGTGACTTTTTGAGTCATGACCCTTCGACTGAGAATCAGGGGAGATTGAACCTAGAGGTATGAAAAGGTACAGAACAAATTAAGAGCTGGCTCCAATAACTCAGGAAAGGTCCATTGTTAGCTGTGGATGGGGTGATAACGAAGGAATATGAACAGTGACACTAGCAAGACAACTGGGGTGGAATGATGACGTAGGATGAGATCTGTGGGTGGGATGGGCTCAAAAGAAGAGGAACCTGTCAGAGTGGAGCACCCTGGTCTAGGTTGGGATCAATTCCGTAGACAGAGCTAGTTGTTTGACAGGCAAAGCACCTGAGACCAAACTCAGAACAATGAGATCCAATTTCCGGGGCAACAGTGCAGGGCTTTCCCTTGGACAATTATGCTATTCCACGTGTGCTCGAGGTGCTGTATTAATTTCTTGGAATATAACACTTCGACCAATAAGTCATTCTAATTATTTCCCATACCAGGAATAATGGAAAAAGTGGTGCCCCACTTATGAATTTCTGGTCCGTTATGCGCCAATTTTATGTCAATCATTCACACAGGCCTCTGGCCTGCATCTCCCTTCAGGGCAGCACTGTGGCGCAGCAGTAGAGTTGCAGCCTTACAGCGAGTGCAGCGCTGGAGACCCGGGTTCGATCCCAACTACGGGTGCTGTCTGTATGGAGTCTGTACGGAGTTTGTACGTTCACCCCGTGACCTGCTTGGGTTTTCTCCGAGATCTTTGGTTTCCTCCCACATTCCAAAGATGTACAGGTTTGTAGGTTGATTGGTAAATGTAAATAAAAAAATTGTCCCTAGTGTTAATGTGCGGGGATCGCTGGTCGGCGCGGACCCGGTGGCTGAAGGGCCTGTTTCCGTGCTGTATCTCTAAACTAAACTAAATTGTAGGCCAGCATATGGGCTCTGTGTTGGAAGCTCATTGCCTGCAGAGAAAGCAAATCATTTAATTGGAATAAGTAAGCTGCAGAAAATAAATATAAAATAACACCAGATCCAAGGATAATCAAGTTAGTTTGGTAAATGAGAAGGTCCCGAATCGTATCACCATGGTGCTAAATGCAGATTTTACTTCGGAGTCACGTGAGTGACTACGTGAAGACCCCGCCAGCACGCATGCGCGACATATCGTCGTACGCATGCGGAAGCGACGGTCGGGAGGAGCGGGGCTCCTCCAGCGTGAGTTTAAAAAGCTCACGCCAGGTAAGTCTCACCGAAGGAGTGAGTCGACCATAATGGAAGGGAGAAAGAGTAAGAGAGCGGCGGCCAAATCAGCGGCTAAGGACAGCAGCCAGCGGAGAACCGCTTCTCCAGAGCTTCAGGTTCCACCTGCAGCTCCCGACTTTTCGGACTTTGAGACCGTTGGTACGCCACGGTCGGGGAAAACTACCCGGAAGTCGGCCGGGGCGGACTCAGCGGAGTCCGGTCCCGAGGGCACCCCGCTCGCTGGTAGCGACGGAGGTCGCCTTGACCGCATTGAGCGGCTGATGGAGCAGATGCTCCAACGTGACCTGTTACAGCAGGGGCAGGATCACAGTGGGACCCCTAGTAGGCCCACGGCAAGTTCCTTTCGAGGACTGCCCAATGTATCCCCTTCTATACAGGGGAGCATTGAGGGTCAGAACTGGGCTGACCCAGAAGAGGGAGAGTTGGCTGAAGCACCTACAGCGTCAGGGGTGTGTGAAGATTATATGGATGTGGTGAGCAAACATGCCATGCCCCACCAGAAGGGCCTACCCATCCACCCCAAGCTGGCTGCCAGCATTGATTATATGGCCACCAACCAACTTCAGGAACAGGCCATCAATGCCACAGCAGATAAATATTTGGCGCCAGAAAACTGCAAATCGTTAAATGTGCCCGCGGTGAACAACCCGATATGGGGGAACATGAGCCCCTCAAGTAGAGGGCAGGAGATGAAACTTCAGAAGATCCTGAAGCTCCTTACCGCAGGGATTACTGCAGTAGCCAGAACAGCAGTGGGAGTGGATATGCCGCAAGAGCTGCAAGATGCTTTGGCCTTACTGTGCAATACACAGTATGAAATTAACAATTTCAGGAAAAGCATTATAAAGCCGGCGCTTAACCCCAAGTTCGCGGGGTTATGCAAGCCTGGGAAGACGCAGCCTCCAAGCCTGTTATTCGGGGAAGATCTCCCCAAACAGGTAAAAGATCTTGACGAAGAGGCTAAGGCTTTGGGCCTTATTAAAGTACCTGGGTACACTAAGCCTCATCACCCACACAGAACGCACCCCTACGCACCCACCGGGCAGAGTTACCCTAACAGGTCTGCCGGTGGTGAAAGCTCGAAGGCCGGCATACCTGCACAGCGGTCTTTTTTAGGCCAAGGCCCAGGCCGGCCTCCTTGGAAGATGCGCCACTCCCAGAACACCTACAACCAGCCGAGGAAGCAAGGGCAGAAACCTCCACACCGGCAGTAACCATGGAGGTAGGTGGGTCTGGGATCCCCAAGAACACTACTGACCTAAATTCACTCTGCATAGGGGGCAGGTTGCACATGTTCCTCGAGAATTGGCTCACTTTTACCTCTGATCCTTATATACTCAGGAGTATTCAGGGCTACAAAATTGAATTTATTCACGAACTCCCTACCCCGGTACAGCATGCGCCTAGTCGGAAATTCGTCCTTTCTCATAGAGATAAGGCAGCAGGGCATGCTGAACTACAGAGGTTAATAGAAAAAGGGGTAATTGAAAAGGCCTTTAAAGAACCTCAGGAGTTCGTGTCTAATATATTCACTAAAAACAAAAAAGATGGCGGGTGCCGCATCATCATAGATTTGACCGACCTGAATACTTCTGTCTAGTATATTCATTTTAAAATGGACACCTTCGACACTGCTACTCAGCTTGTAGCCAATAGGTACTACATGGCATGCGTTGACCTTAAAGATGCATACTATTCAGTACCCATACACAAGGATCATAGGAAATACTTAAAATTTATCTGGATGGGACAATTATGGCAATATAAAGCTTTGCCTAATGGGCTATCGTCAGCACCCAGATTGTTTACCAAGATATTGAAACCAGCTTTGGCCTATTTAAGGAAACAGAATCATACTGTTATGGCCTATCTTGATGACATCCTCATAGTGGGGGAGAATTTGGAAATGGCTACTTTGGCAGTCACAGCCACGAAACATATTTTTCAGTTACTGGGGTTTACGATACATCCAGATAAATCAATATTGGAACCCTCTACCACCATGAAATATTTGGGGTTCATTATTGACTCAGTGCAAATGTCTGTCACGTTACCACCAAGCAAGGTGGAAGACCTGATAGAGGCTTGCAGGAGCCTCTTTGGCATTAAGGTCCCATCCATTCGGCAGGTGGCCAGGGTGATTGGGAAGATAGTAGCTGCATTTCCTGCAGCACAATATGGGCCCTTACATTACCAAAATTTACAAAGAGCAAAAATTACGGCGCTCAAAAATCATGCTGGCCATTTTGATAGGCCCATGAAAATTCCAGAAAAGGCAAAAGCTGAACTATATTGGTGGATGGGTAATGCCCAAAATTGTTCCAAACCCATGACTATCGCCAATCCCTCGATCACCTTACAAACGGATGCCAGTGCCAAAGGGTGGGGAGCTACTAACACTACCTCTAGCTGTGGAGGTAGATGGAGTGCACCAGAGTTAACCCTATTTAAAAACTTAGGGATTAACTATTCAGAAATGCTCGCAGCATTTCATGGACTTAAAGCATACTGCACTAACATGCACAAAGTTCATGTTAGACTACAGATTGACAACACCACGGTGGTAGCCTATATTAACCACATGGGCGGTGTAAAGTCGATATCGTGTGATGAATTGGCCAACAATATCTGGCACTGGTGTCTGCAAAGAGGAATTTGGATCTCTGCAACTTACCTACCAGGTAAACTAAACACAGTGGCAGACACCAGATCACGGAAATTCAACGACAACATAGAATGGATGTTGGATCGGAAAGTGTTTACAGATATTGTAGAACGTTATGGGACACCAGATATCGACCTTTTCGCGTCCAGGCTAAATCACCAACTACCAACGTATGTTGCTTGGGAGCCAGACCCGGGGGCGGTAGCGATGGATGCTTTCTCGCTACACTGGGGGGATTTGTTTTTCTACGCTTTCCCCCCTTTCTGCCTCATCAGTCGGGTCTTGCAAAAAATCAGGCAAGACTCCGCATCGGGTATCTTGGTAGTGCCCGACTGGCCTACTCAACCATGGTTCCCTCTGGTACAAAAGATGGCCACAGAACCCTGTGTCAGGGTGAATAAAAGACCAAGCCTGCTTGTTCATCCTGTTACAGGAGAAAGTCATCCATGTCATGATCGTATGGATTTGTTAATTTGCAGACTTTAAAACGGCCACTTCATGGACTCGGACTCTCCAACAGGACCATTGATACTATCACGGGAGCCTGCAGAGAGTCCACAAGGAAGCAGTACTTGACCTACATCAGGAAGTGGGAAAGATTCTGCGTGACTACTAAAACTACATACGAAACCGCCACCATCACGGAAGTGCTGGAGTTTCTGGCTACCCTTCATTACAATGAGGGTTTAAGCTACAGCGCCATTAACTGTGCCAGGAGTGCCCTATCGTCTTACTTGGGCAAGGGGAGTGACCAATTGGGAATTGGGTCACATCCCCTGGTATCCAAATTTATGCGGGGAATATTTAATTCTAATCCCCCCAGGCCCAGATATAGCCATACCTGGGACATCAGCACGGTATTGACGATGCTGCGAGGATGGACACCGAACACGGGACTCCCTTTGGCCAAATTAACCTACAAAATGGTCATGATAATGGCACTGATCACGGCGCAACGGGTCCAGTCCCTGCACAAACTCAGTCTGGATGCCATGGCAATTACCAGTGGGAAAATCACATTCCAGGTGCAGGGACTATTGAAGCAAGATCGACCCGGAGTGTCTGGACATACTTTGGAGTTCCTGGGTTACCCAGCGGACACTCGTCTTTGTATCGTTACATTGATTCTGCGATACATTTCAGTCACTAAAGATCTAAGGGGCACGGAAACAGCTTTGCTTGTCAGTCACAAGAAGCCTCATCACAGGGTCACGGTGCAAACCATTTCCAGATGGTTAAGGGTGGTACTGGATGCGGCGGGGGTGGATACTAATGTGTATAAATCTCACTCCACCAGGGTAGCATCCACCTCGGCGGCTAGAAGGATGGAGGTACCACTGGATCACATCCTGGCCACAGCGGGTTGGAACAATGAGAGAACCTTCCACCGCTTTTATAACAAACCCGTGACCTCCCCTGACAATTATGCAGGGAGGATCTTAAGTGCTGCCAGTTAAATAACCCTTTTGGGACACAATATTGTGTTTGGTCTGAATCACGTCCATCCTCTTATCCCAGCTTTAGCGGTGTGTGAGCATGGAGCTTCCAGGGCATGAAATCACAGAGCTTTGAAATCTCCACGTAGTCACTCACGTGACTCCGAAGTAAAATAGTAAGATTAAACGAGAACTTACCAGTTTGAAGTTTGATCTTTATTTTATGAGGAGTTACGATGAGGGATTACGTGCCCTCCGCTCCCAACCCTCTATTATAAAGATCACCTGGTATGAAAGTTCTCTTTTTTCTCTTACTATGTCAGTCATTGAGACTGTTTTTTGTTCTGTGATTTCACACCACTGCTTTGAAGAATGTCGCGCATGCGTGCTGGCGGGGTCTTCACGTAATCCCTCATCGTAACTCCTCATAAAATAAAGATCAAACTTCAAACTGGTAAGTTCTCGTTTAATCTTACTATTCTTCTGCACTGGCTCACCTGGAATGAGATTCAGGAAAAGATAATTAGACTTGTAAAAACTCAATAAAAACTGAAGACAAACAGTTCGAAATGGAAATACGATGCTGATTTCCAGTCAGTGAAAGACTATCGGCAAGTGAATTACCCTCATAGATTGATATTTTATCGTTTCTTTCAACATAAAGTTACTGGTCATAAAACAGCCTCTACATTCAAGGATGAAAACCTCAAAAATGCAAACAAGACTTTTTTTTAAAGCCTAGAGCCAATATATGCCCCAACATTTATAGATAAGAAAGCCTCTTGTTGAAGTGTTTCGAGAGGTTGATTATGGTGCAAATCTACTCCCGTCTCAGAAATGAATTGAATCTGCTTCAATTTGCCTCTAGCCACAACAGGTCAACAGCAGATGCTGTTTTACTTTCTTTCCACAATGCTCGATACCATCTGGATAATAGGAACGCATTGGGCAGGCAGGCTGCTGTTCGTTGACTATAGCTCAGCATTCAATCAATGTAATGATCCTCTGCAAACCTATCACCAAGCTTCACGACTTGGGGCTCTGTACCTCTATTTACAACTTGCTTAACTTCCACATCAACAGATCACAATCACTGCTGGAACAGCGCCGTCATCTCGCCGAACACATATGCATCTCAGGAGTGCACGTTAGTCCCCTGCTCTACTCTCTTTACACTCATGACTGTGTCTGGGGTCATGGGGAGCAGGCAGGAGAATGGGGTGAGGAGGGACAGATAGATCAGCCATGGTGGAATGGCGGAGTAGACGATGGGCCGAATGGCCTGATTCTGCTCCTATCACATGAACTTATGACTGTGCAGCTAAGTAGAACTCACCCATCTACAAATTCACCGACAACACCATTATTGGTGGCCAAATCAAGAATGGTGATGATTCACTGTACATTGGGGAGATGGTACTGAGTGATCTGCCGAAACCTCTTACTCAATATCAACAAAACCAAGAAACTAATTGTTAACTTCAGAAAGGTGAAGTAAGGAAACCATGTGCCCATTTTCCCGTGTTCCTGGGCATTAACATCTCAGAAGACCTGTTCTTGGCCCAGCCCATTAATGTAATCAAAGTCATGCTAGGCCCTCTACTTTCTTAGAAATTAACAGAGATTCTATATGTGAAAAAATACTCTTACAAACTTCTACAGATGCACAGCAGAAAGTATCTGGACTGGTTGCATCTTGGCTTGGCATAGCAATTCCAATGCACAGGAATGCAAGAGGCTGCAGAGAGTGGTGGACTTAGCCCAGTCCATCATGGGCTCATCCCTCCCCAGTATCAACAGTATGAACTTGCAGCATTGTCACAAAGTTGTGTCATCCATCATCAAGGATTCCACCATCTGGGCCATCCCCTCTTCTCACTGCCACCATCAGGCAGGAGGCCTGAAGCCACCAGGTTCAGAAACAGCTACTTTCCTAAAACCATCCGGTTCTTGAACCGTGCACTACAATAACTCAACCTCTGCAATGGAACACCATGGATTGCCTCTTACTCTACCATGGACTTGTGTCTAAGTCGTTTTGCACAATCTGTTTCTTTTCACTGTCTTGTACAATTTACGTCTGATTTATATTCTGTGTCATCTGAATCTAATCACATGAAACAATAATTTTAATCATAAGAAAAATAAGGCACAAAGTGCTGGAGTTACTCAGCAGGTCAAGGCAGCACCCTGGGTGAACATGGATAGGTGATGTTTTGGGTTGGGATCATTCTTCAGCCTGAAATGTGACCTATCCATGTTCCCCAGAGATGCTGCCTGACCTGTTGAATTACCACAGCACTTTGTGCCTCTTTTTGTAAACCATCATCTACAGTTCCAGGTTTCTACAAGTTTTTCATTGTACCCATACCTCACTTTAATTGAGCATATGATAACAAACTCGACTTGACTTGGAAGCAGTTCACTGACATAGTTTGATGATTAAAAATGAAAATATGTAGAGGAAATCCCGCAGCTTCAGATAATGAAATTCCTACACTAAATATAACAGTTTCTATTATGAACAGACATCATGCATTAAGCAGATTGTTTTTTTCAAGCAACACCATTAATTTAATTTTAATCTGAAGCCATCACTGATGAATTTTTATCACAGAATACACCCCCCCCCAAATCTGAAGTAGATCATCAGTGATGTTACAAGATCAATTAATCAACTGCTAATGGAGTGAAAATTTGACAGTGCATTTTAAATGGAATCGCGTTCAAAATTATGTTGAAAGCCTGGTCTCTTTACCAAGACATTAATGAATGAATGAATAATGATTGAATGAATGAATAAGTTCATTGGTCAAGTATTCACATACAAGGAATTTGCCTTGTTGCTCCGCCTGCTAGTGACAACATGACATAGTGACAGCTAAAAATGATACATAAAACATTAAACATTAATAATAAAATATTTTTGATTAAACATGTGAATTAAATAAAATACCAGAGCAAGTGGAGGCTACAGATTTTTTGTTATCACCCCGACACTGGCTCCCAGTGCGGTTCCGAATAAATTTCAAGATCCTTCTTCATGTCTACAAAGCCCTCAATGGGCTTGCCCCCACCTACATTAAAAGTCTGCTCACCCACCACACGACCTCCAGGCCCTCAGATCGGCCAACTTGGGGTTGCTCAACATCCCGTGGTCTAGGCATACGTTCAGGGGCGACCGCGCCTTTGCGGTTGCAGCTCCTAGACTGTGGAACAGCATCCATCTTCCCATCAGAACTGCCCCCTCCATCGACTCCTTTAAGTCGAGACTAAAAACTCATCTCTATTCCCAAGCCTTTCTTGACGTCCTCTGAGCGAGGGCTATATGTATGTAGTGATGTTTGTATTTAATCTATGAACCACTGTTGTTTGTTATACTATCCTTATACCAATGTAAAGCACTTTGGGCAACGAGAGTTGTTTTTTAAATGTGCTATATAAATAAAAGTGACTTGACTTGACTTGTTATTGAGTAGAGCTACCACTCGTGGAAAAAAGCTCTTTTTATGTCTGGCTGTGGCAGCTTTGACAGTCCAGAGTCGCCTTCCAGAGGGAAGTGATTCAAAGAGTTTGTGGCCAGGATGAGAGGGGTCAGAGACGATGTTGCCCACTCGCTTCCTGGCCCTTGCAGTGTACAGTTCATCAATGGAGGGAAGGTTGCAGCTAATAATCTTCTCAGCTGATCGGACGATTCGCTGCAGCCTCCATGTGTCGTGCTTGGTGGCTGAGCCAAACCAGACCATGATGGGTGAGGACAGACTCGACAATGGCCGTATAGAATTGGACCATCATTGCCTATGGCAGAATGTGCTTCCTCCGCTGCCGCAGGAAGTACATCCACTGTTGTGCCTTTTTGACTGTGGAGTCGATGGTAGCCCCCGACGTAAGGTCCTTGGAGATGATGGTTCCCAGGAACTTAAAAGACTCCACAGATGTGACTGTGGTGTTGTTGATGGTGAGTGGGGTGAGAGGAGGGAGAGCTCTCCTAAAGTCTACAATCAATTCCACTGTCTTAAGAGCATTGAGCTCCAGGTTGTTGCGATGGCACCAGGACGCCAGCTGTGACACTTCCTGTCTGTAGGCAGACTCCTCCCCATTCCGGATCAGTGCAATCAGGGTTGTGTCGTCTGCAAACTTGAGAAGCTTGACAGAGGAGTCAGTGGAGGTGCAGTCGTTGGTGTAGAGGAGAGGGGAGAGTACGTAGCCTTGTGGTGCACCTATGCTGAGGGTTTGCGGGTCCGAGATGTGCTTTCCCAGCCTCACATGCTGCTTCCTGTCAGTCAGGATGCTGGTGATCCACCGACAGAGGGGTACAGGCACAGTCAACTCGGACAGGGGCTACTTTGCCACAAGATACTGAGACTAATATTGATCTATCTCCAAAGTATTATGTGATGATGGTGACTTGAATGCCTGATTTATAAATTGTAATTTTCATTTCCATTAATACCAGTTTGTTGCATAATCACCCACTATATTAAATTCCTCGAGGGTACACAAAAAGCTGGAGAAACTCAGCGGGTGCAGCAGCATCTTAGGAGCGAAGGAGATAGGCGACGTTTCGGGTCGAGACCCTTCTTCAGTCTGGTTAGGGATCAGGGAAACGAGAGATATAAATGGTGATGTGGAGAGATAAAGAACAATGAATGAAAGATATGCAAAAAAGTATCGATGATAAAGGAAATGTCGCCTATCTCCTTTGCTCCTTAGATGCTGCTGCACCCGCTGAGTTTCTCCAGCCTTTTGTGTACCCTCGATTCTCCAGCATCTGCAGTTCCTTCTTTAACAATATTAAATTCCTCATTGTTTAATGAATGTGAGATCTAGAGTAATCAGTTGCAAGGGCGAACCATTGTCTCCACAGAATTAAGGTTAGGATGGAGACCCAATTATTGTTCTTGAGTGGAAACCTGAGCAATGTGGAGATTTTGTTTCATACTTACACTGATTTCATTTTATTTACAGAGAGCAACTGCTATTGAAAATATCACAAACAAACTGATGAGATGCAGACAAATGAAAACTGCAATCCAGAAAATGCAATCAGCAATAAAAGCAAATCAATTAAATTATTTGGCTGCCCTTTTAGTCTCACCAATAAATTCAGAACTTTCAAGTGAAAAGAATGCCAGAAATTGCCAGAAAGTAAAAGTTTTAATTATGCAGTTTATCAAAGCTCCCACCAAAACAATTGATGCATCCTGCAGTATTAACATGGATACATACTTCTTTGAAAATTACAAGTTAAATTCACGAACGTTCTCAAAATCATAATTCCAATCTCAACGACTCAACATCCATCTGTCCAGTTTCTGACATCTATTTAGGTCTGTTACTTATTTCTAAATATTTTATTTAATAGTGATGAAAAATAAGTGAAAATGAAAAATATGGCAGATGTAGTATGTGATAAAAAAGCAAGATTGACCATTCAGAGAGTAGCCATGTGGCAATCCCTACCGACAGTACTGTAGGAGTACCTTCACGTACTGAGGTACAGTGAAATTCATTTTTGTATACAGTTCAGTATAAGTGCATGAGTACTTAGATGCATATTAGATAAGCATCTCCGATACAGTCCAAGTGTATAGTAGCACTGAGACAGTATACAGAGCCGCCCGTTTGGCACCATCTTCAGGTCTTAGTTGTAGCAAGACGTTGCGTGATTCAATAAGATGGCTCACCACCATCTTCTCAAGGGCTATCTGGAATGAGTAATAAGTGCTGCCTTTGCCAGTGATGTCCAGATTTTTATTTAAAAGCGAAATAAACGCTTCTTTTGAAAACATACTGCTGACCCTTAACGTCATAAGGAATAGGAGTAGAATTAGTCCATTCGGCCCATCAAGTCTATTCCACCATTCAATCATGACTGATCTATCTCTCCCTCCTAACCCCATTCTCCTGCCTCCTCCCCATAACCTCCGACACCTGCACTAATCAAGAATCTATCTATCTCTGCCTTAAAAATATCCACTGAATTGGCCTGCACAGCCTTCTGTGGCAAAGAATTCCACAGATTCACCACCCTTCTGACTAAATCAATGAGTCGAAGAGCTGGAGCCCTCCTGTGCATAGTAATTCCAATGCACAGGAATGCAAGAGGGTGCAGAAAGTGGTGGGCTTAGCGCAGTCCCTCATGGGCTCATCCCTCCCCAGTATCAACAGCATGAACTTGCAGCATTATCTCAAAGTTGTGTCATCCATCATCAAGGATTCCACATATCTGGGCCATCCCCTCTTCTCACTGCCACCATCAGGCAGGAGACCTGAAGTCACACACCACCAGGTTCAGAAACAGCTACTCTCCTAAAACCATCCGGTTCATGAACCATGCACTACAATAACCTAACCCCTGCAATGGAACACCATGGATCACCTCTTACTCTACCATGGACTTGTGTCTAATTCTGTTTTTGCATTCATGTCTTGTTTTGCACAATCCGTTTCTTTTCACTGTCTTGTATAATTTATGTCTGATTTATATTCTGTGGGTCATCTGAATCTATGCGCTTGTAATAAAGATTTTCATCATTAGCAAAATAAGACACACAGTTCTGGAGATCAAGGCAGCACCCCTGGAGAACATGGATAGGTGAATTTTTGGGTTGGGACCATTCTTCAACCTGAAATGTGACCTATCCATGTTCTCTAGAGATGCTGCCTGACCCGTTGAGTTACTACAGCACTTTGTGTCTTTTTTTGTAAACCATCATCTACAGTTCCAGGTTTCTTCAAGTTTTTCATTGTACCTATACCTCACTTTAATTGAGCATATGATAACAAACTCAACTTGACATAGAATCAGTTCACTGATGTAGTGTGATGATTAAAAATGAAAATATGTAGAGGAAATCCCACAGCTTCAGATAATGAAATTCCTACACTAAATATAACAGTTTCCATTATGAACAGACATCATGCATTAAGCAGATTGTTTTTTCCAAGCAACACCATTAATTTAATTTTATTCTGAAGCCATCACTGATGACATTTTTATCACAAACTGCAACTCCCTTCAAATCTGAAGTGGATCATCTGCTATAAGATCAGTGACTTTACAAGATCAATTCATCAACAGCTAATTGGAGTGAAAATTTGTCAGCGCATTTTAAATGGCATCACATTCAAAATCATGTGGAAAGCTTGGTCTCTTTACCAAGACATTAACAGGGCCTACTTTGCCACAAGATACTGAGACTAATATTGATCTATCTCAAAAGTATTAAGTGATGATGGTGACTTGAATGCCTGATATATAAATTGTAATTTTCATTTCCATTAATACCATTTTGTTGCATAGATTCACCCACTATATTAAATTCCTCATTGTTTAATGAATGTGAGATCTAGAGTAATCAGTTGCAAGGGCAAACCATTGTCTCCACAAAATTAAGGTTAGGATGGAGACCCAATTATTGTTCTTGAGTGGAAACCTGAGCAATGCGGAGATTTTGTTTCATACTTACACTGATTTCATTTTATTTATGGAGAGCAACTGCTATTGAAAATATCACAAACAAACTGATGAGATGCAGACAAATGAAAACAGCAATCCAGAAAATGCAATCAGCAATAAAAGCAAATTAATTAAATTATTTGGCTGCCCTTTAGTCTCACCAATAAATTCAGAACTTTCAAGTGAAAAGAATGCCAGAAATTGCCAGAGAGTAAAAGTTTTAATTGTGCAGTTTATCAAAGCTCCCACCAAAACAACTGATGCATCCTGCAGTATTAACATGGATACATACTTCTTTGAAAATGACAAGTTGAATTCACAAAGGTTCTCAAAATCATTATTCCAATCTGAAGGACTCAACATCCATCTGTCCAGTTTCTGATATCTATTTAGGTCAGTAACTTATTTCTAAATATTTTACTTAATTGATGAAAAACAAGTGAAAAACAAATATATGGCAGATATAGTATGTGATTAAAAAAAAGCAAGATTGACCAGCAAGATTCAGAGAGTAGCCATGTGGCAATCCGTACCCAACAACATTGTAGGAGTACCTTCGCATACCGAGGTACAGTGAAATTCATTTTTGTATACAGTTCAGTATAAGTGCATGAGTACTTAGATGCATATTAGATAAGCATCTCCGATACAGTCCAAGTGTATAGTAGCAGTACACTGAGTCAGTATACAGAGCCGCCCGTTTGGCACCATCTTCAGGTCCTAGTTGTAGCAAAACGTTGCGTGATTCAATAAGATGGCTCACCACCATCTTCTCAAGGGCTATCTGGAATGAGTAATAAGTGCTGCCTTTGCCAGTGATGTCCAGATTTTTATTTAAAAGCGAAATAAACGCTTCTTTTGAAAACATACTGCTGACCCTTAACGTCATAAGGAATAGGAGTAGAATTAGTCCATTCGGTCCAACAAGTCTACTCCACCACTCAATCATGGCTAATCTATCTCTCCCTCCTAACCCCATTCTCCTGCCTCTTCCCCATAACCTCCGACACCTGCACTAATCAAGAATCTATCTATCTCTGCCTTAAAAATATCCACCGACTTGGCCTGCACAGACTTCTGTGGCAAAGAATTCCACAGATTCACCACCCTTCTGACTAAACCAATGAGTCGAAGAGCTGGAGTCCTCCTGTGCATAGTAATTCCAATGCACAGGAATACAAGAGGCTGCAGAAAGTGGTGGGCTTAGCGCAGTCCCTCATGGGCTCATCCCTCCCCAGTATCAACAGCATGAACTTGCAGCATTATCTCAAAGTTGTGTCATCCATCATCAAGGATTCCACATATCTGGGCCATCCCCTCTTCTCACTGCCACCATCAGGCAGGAGGCCTGAAGTCACACACCACCAGGTTCAGAAACAGCTACTCTCCTAAAACCATCCAGTTCATGAACCATGCACTACAATAACCTAACCCCTGCAATGGAACACCATGGATCACCTCTTACTCTACCATGGACTTGTGTCTAATTCTGTTTTTGCATTCATGTCTTGTTTTGCACAATCTGTTTCTTTTCACTGTCTTGTATAATTTATGTCTGATTTATATTCTGTGGGTCATCTGAATCTATGCGCTTGTAATAAAGATTTTCATCATTAGCAAAGTAAGACACAAAGTGCTGGAGATCAAGGCAGACCCCTGGAGAACATGGATAGGTGAATTTTTGGGTTGGGACCATTCTTCAACCTGAAATGTGACTTATCCATGTTCTCTAGAGATGCTGCCTGACCCGTTGAGTTACTATGGCAACATTGTAGGAGTACCTTCACGTACTGAGGTACAGTGAAATTCATTTTTGTATACAGTTCAGTACAAGTACTTAGATGCATATTAGATAAGCACATCAGATACAGTACAAGTGTATAGTAGCAGTGCATTGAGACGGTATACAGAGACGCCAGTTTAGCGCTATGTTCAAGTCCTAGTTGAAGCAAGATGTTGCATGATCCAATAAGATGGCTCACCACTATCTTTTAAGGGCTATCTGGAATGAGTAATAAGTGCTGCCTTTGCCAGTGATATCCAGATTTATTTTTTAAAAGCAAAATAAATGCTTCATTTGAAAACACATTGCTGCCCCTTAAGGTCATAAGTAGAATTAGTCAATTTGGCCCATCTTCTACTCCACTCAATCATGGCTGATCTATCCCTCCCTCCTAACCCCATTCTCCTGCCTTCTCCCCATAGCCTCCGACACCTGTACTAATCAAGAATCTATCTATCTCTGCCTTAAAAATATCCACTGACCTGGCCTCCACAGCCTTCTGTGGCAAAGAACTCCACAGATTCACCGCCCTCTGACTAAATCAATGATTAATGCTGGAGCCCACCGGTTAATAGCACCAAGCACCACTTTCCCCTCATGGATCATCAGAGGTGAAGGTGGCAGCTCATCGAGGTCTATGTGCTGATCAATCAATAATATTCAATTCTCATTAAAAAGTAAAGCAATTTAGCTTACTGGTTTCCCCTCACTATTGTATCAAATGTCTCGTTTCTGCACAAACCACAGATAGTTTGACTTGGCTGAGCAGGGAAGAAGTTAATCTTGCAGGTTTCATGCTCTCCAATTTATCTCACTGCCTTCCCGGACTTCTCCGGAGATCCCAATTAAAATGCATCCCAATTAAAATGGCTCTGAAAAAAGGCAGTAAATCTAAAATTAAACGAATTATTCTTGTGAGTGGAAAGCATGAAAACAATTGGACATTTTTGTAAACTAATAAATCGCACTTGGATCGGTTACAGACAGGAGAACCGCCCACATCATGTATTTGAACTTGTTAATGGATCATTAATTTAAGTGGAACAACATTATATACTGGGTACTTGCATATCAAAGGTGAAATATCAGTGAGTTCCACAACTGTATTTGATTTACAACCAACAATGTGATTTCATGAGCAGAGTTTAAAATAGATAAAATAAAAGTCACAGTTTGTGAAAAGACTGCATTAAAAAGTCATTTACACCCACCATGTCATCCCACATTCTCTACACCTCATCGAACTTTATGAGATGGCTTAAACATTATTAAAGGCTTCAAACTAATGTCTGGGATGCATTTGATAACTAAGGTTTGAGATACACTTAAAAACAGAATGTTCCACTAAAGTTTATTCCAATTCTTGTAGTGTCTGGCCTAATTGCTGCCACGCTAAGTTCGGTAATAATGACTCCAGCAGGTACTCATTGGAGCAGAACATTTTACCAAGTTGTCATTTTGCAATATGTTCATGAGTTAAGAGTTGCCTGTACTACTTGCAGCTTATCAGAAGGTGGCGATCGCTCTCTTAAGCACCAATTACCTCAACGGGACTATTCCAGCGAAGAATTTTTGAAACATATTTAAAAGGAACTGAACAAGGGAAACTTGCACAAAATAAAAAAGTATTATGTTATATAATGTTGGTCTAACAATATTTCCAAACATATTTCACCAATCAGGGCCCAGTCCACTTCAGATTTGTCAGGTCTGAATTGAAAAAGAAAACAAGGATTCACACAATTTCCACCACCAAGAGTGACTTGGTACCATGTGGAGACCAGATGCCTTCAAATCTGACTGAGAGATGCATTACACACAAGGAAACAGAAATTGGTTCACATATATTGAAGCTCCGGGCCGCGCTCCAGGAAAGGCCGCACCAATCCAGTTGTTAGGCCGCAGGGGAGGATGGAGATGTGATACGGATCTCATCTCTGTCGAGGTAAATGACTGAATATGGTTTCCCCCTAATCCCCCCCCTCCACCCCACACACGACATACCGAGAAAGATTAAAACATACATTTTAAACACACTAAAGTAACCAAAAAAAATCTAAATAACACACAGTTTTGAGATAAAGCATGGAAAAGGGCCCTTCAGCCATCGAGTCCGCGCCAATCAGCTATCACCCGTACTCATTCCACACTGGGACAATTTACAAAAGATAATTAACCGACAAACCTGCATGGTTAAAATGTAGGAGGAAACCAGAGCACCCAATAAAAACCCACGCAGTTACAGTGTGAATGTGCAACTCTGTACAGACAGCTCTCGTAGTCAGGATTTAACCTGGAACTCTGACATTGTAAGGCAGTAACTCTACCTCTGTGCCACTGTTATAGTACCCGTTTCATTTACCTCCTCTGGCAGCGCATCCCATATATCCACCATTCTCCAAATGAAACAGTTGCACCTCAGTATCCTATTAATTCTGGTCCCTCTCACCTTAAACCTATGACTTTTCGTTCTTAATGCCCCTACCCTAGGTAAAATACTTTGCATTCACCGTATCTATTCCCCTCATGATTTTATACACCTCTATTAGATCACCCCTCATTCTCCTGGGCTCCAAGGAATAAAGATCTAGCCCGCGCAACCTTTCCCTATCGCTCAGGCCCTCTAGTCCTGGGAACATCCTCATAAATCTTTTCTGCACTCTATCCAGCTTAATAACATCCTTCCTACAGCAGGGTATCTGTGGGAGTGAATGAGCCCACACTGCCTGGAGGTGTGAAGTTCTCAGCTTCCAGCCGGCAGCACATCGAAGTCAATGAAGAAGCGCATCATCGCCCTACTACAAGTGGAATGGGAGAGGGAGATCATAAATTGGTGAATCATCTCACTGTTAAATATGGAGTAGCACCTTTTGTACTTCCTAACTCAATGTTCTATTAAAGCTGTTTATCAGAGCTCTGGGCTTCATTCCCAGATGAAATGTTTGCATTATTTACTCACAATAACCAACAGTCTCATAAATTAAATCCAATCTAGTCACCCCACTATTATGGGGTTTTACTGTCTCAATTGTCATACAATTGCCAAGTTATTTGGTTTCCTTTCAGCAATGTGTGAATCATTTAGTCTTAATGTCGTTAATGAGCATGATTAGGGAGCTCAAGTGTGAAACGCTGTCAGAGTCCTCGTTATGCAATGCATCTGTCAGCCATACATGAAGGCATTTAGTCCAATGACTGGAATTGTTTGTGTGACTGTTTGACATTATTGCATTGCTAAATATAGGAAGGAGGGGGAACGGCACTTCTATGCAGTAAATCCTGCTTCCCTATTGATATATTTTTTGCAGTTATATTCCATGGTAGTCAGGGGATGGAGGGGTGGTGGAGGTGGATAGGCACAAAATGCTGGATTAACTCAGTAGGTCAGGCAGCATCTCTGGAGAAAAGGAATAGGTGAAGTTTCGGGTTGAGACCCTTCATCAGTGCAGTTGCGTTCAGCTCTTAATAAAAGTTAAGAAGTTGCTGGATAGGTATTGGAAGTGAGGGATCAGGCAGAGAAAGAGGAATACTTTGTGAATGGGTCAAGTTAGGGATGGGGAACCTTTTCATGTTGGAATACCGCATTAAGTTAGCTGCAACCTAACAAGGCCGCATCCAAGAAACTTCAAAATGTACATTATTTTGTTAAAATAGCCCTCATGACTTACTAATGTTTTAATTGTGGCCGTCAGTCGGGGAGGATCATTTCATTGAATCGTCTTTTACTCTTTGGTACTTTAAATACGTTCATTTTAAGATTAATCTTCACTTTTATTTCTATAGCGCATTTAAAAAACAACTCTCGTTGGCCAAAGTGCTTTACATTGGTGGAGGTACTAACGTTATACAACATTGGTTCATAGATTAAGTACATACATAAATACATACATATAGCCCTCCCTCAGAGGACGTCAAGGAAGGCTTGGGAGTAGAGATGAGTTTTAAGTCTCGACTTAAAGGAGTCGATGGAGGGGCAGTTCTGATGGGAAGAGGGATGCTGTTCCACAGTCTAGGAGCTGCAACCGCAAAGGCACGGTCGCCCCTGAGCGTATGCTCACGGGATCACGGGATCACGGGATGTTCAGTAACCCCAAGTCGGCCGATCCGAGGGACCCGGAGGTGGTGTGGTGGGTGAGTAGACTTTTGATGTAGGTGGGGGCAAGCCCATAAAGGGCTTTGTAGACATAAAGAAGGATCTTGAAATGTATTCGGAACCACACAGGGAGCCAGTGGAGAGAGGCAGGATCGGGGTGATGTGGTCCATTTTTGGGGTGCCCGTCAGGAGTCTCGCAGCGGCGTTTTGGACCAGTTGCAGGTGGGACAGGGAAGATTGGCTGATGCCAGTGTAAAGGGAGTTGCAGTAAAGGGAGAGGCCCGGGGAGCCGTTGGAGACAGAGGGTGGAGCTACCTGCTGTGAGTATAAACCTAGCGCGGGGCTTGCTTTTCACAGAGGCCCGGGGAGCCGTTGGAGACAGAGGGTGGAGCTACCTGCTGTGAGTATAAATCTAGCGCGGGGCTTGCTTTTCACAGAGGCCCGGGGAGCCGTTGGAGACAGAGGGTGGAGCTACCTGCGCTGTGAGTATAAAGTTAGCGCGGGGCTTGCTTTTCACAGAGGCCCGGGGAGCCATTGGAGACAGAGGGTGGAGCTACCTGCACTGTGAGTATAAAGCTAGCGCGGGGCTTGCTTTTCACAGAGGCCCGGGGAGCCGTTGGAGACAGAGGGTGGAGCTACCTGCGTTGTGAGTATAAATCTAGCGCGGGGCTTGCTTTTCACAGAGGCCCGGGGAGCCATTGGAGACAGAGGGTGGAGCTACCTGCGCTGTGAGTATAAAGCTAGCGCGGGGCTTGCTTTTCACAGAGGCTCGGGGAGCCGTTGGAGACAGAGGGTGGAGCTACCTGCGCTGTGAGTATAAAGCTAGCGCGGGGCTTGCTTTTCACAGAGGCTCGGGGAGCCATTGGAGACAGAGGGTGGAGCTACCTGCGCTGTGAGTATAAAGCTAGCGCGGGGCTTGCTTTTCACAGAGGCTCGGGGAGCCGTTGGAGACAGAGGGTGGAGCTACCTGCGCTGTGAGTATATCGAAATCTGCAACGTTCCATCTTCCAGTGAGGAAATCTGGTGGGGAATCTGTGTAGCCTCTGATTGGTTGAAGAGGACCAGAGGAAGCAGCTGATTGGCTGCAACGCGGGGTTTACATTTCTCCATTTCTGCCTTCAGGTTTAAGGATTCTGGGTGCTAAGGACTCTGGGTGCTAAGGACTCTGGGTGTTAGGGATTCGTTATTTATTAGTAAAGTTTAAAGAATAAAGTTTTGTGTTTAATAAAAAAATAAATTAAATAAAATAAAAAAATATATATATATATATTTAATAGAGTAATTTGGGAGTAAGATGTCAGTGGAGATTGGTCCCGTGGTTTGCTCAGCCTGCAACATGTGGGAGATCAGGGATATGGTCGGTGTCCCTGATGACTACATTTGCAGGAAGTATGTCCAGCTGCAGCTCCTGGCAGACCGCATTGAACGATTGGAGCTGCGGCTGGATTCATACTGGAGCATCCACGATGCAGAGAAAGTCGTGGACAGCACATACAGCGAGTTGGTCACGCCACAGGTAAAAGGTAAGAGGACAGAAAGGGAGCGGGTGGCCAATAGCCAGCAAAGCAGTAGGCAGATAGTGCAGGAGTCCCCTGCGGTCATCTCCCTACTCAACAGGTTTACCATTTTGGATACTGTTGAGGGAGATGGCTCATCAGGGGAATGCAGCAGCAGCCAAGTTCATGGCACCATGGGTGGCTCTGCAGCACATGATGGGGGAAAAAAGAGGGGAAGGGCTATTGTAATAGGGGATTCAATTGTCAGGGGAATAGATAGGCGTTTCTGCGGCCGCAAAAGAGACTCCAGGATGGTATGTTGCCTCCCTGGTGCAAAGGTCAGGGATGTTACTGAACGGCTGCAGAACATTCTGGAGGGGGAGGGTGAACAGCCAGTTGTCGTGGTGCATATTGGCACCAACGATATAGGGAAAAAAAGGGATGAGGTCCTACAAGGTGAATTTAGGGAGCTAGGAGATAAACTCAAAAGTAGGACCTCAAAGGTAATAATCTCTGGATTATTACCAGTACCACGGGCCAGTCAGAGTAGAAATAGAAGGATATTGCAGATGAATACGTGGCTTGAAAAATGGTGCAAGGGGGAGGGATTCAAATTTTTAGGGCACTGGAACCATTTCTGGGGGAGGTGGGACCAGTACAAACAGGACGGTCTGCACCTGGGCTGGAATGGAACCAATGTCCTTGGGGGAGTGTTTGCTAGTGCTGTCAGGGAGGATTTAAACTAATGTGGCAGGGGGATGGGTACAAGAGCAGAGAGGCAGGTGGGTGTAAAACGAGGGTGGAAGCAATAGGGAGCAAGGTGAAAAGTAAAAGGGGTAAGAGCGTTGTAAAAACAAGCCTGAAGGCCTTGTGTCTCAATGCAAGGAGTATTCGTAATAAGGTGGATGAGTTGAACGTGCAGATAGCTATTAATGAGTATGATATAGTTGGGATCACGGAGACATGGCTCCAGGGTGACCAAGGCTGGGAGCTGAACATCCAGGGGTATTCAATATTCAGGAGGGATAGAGAGAAAGGAAAAGGAGGTGGGGTAGCGTTGCTGGTTAGAGAGGAGATTAACGCAATGGAAAGGAAGGACATTAGCTTGGAGCATGTGGAATCGGTATGGGTAGAGCTGCAAAACACTAAGGGGCAGAAAACGCTAGTGGGAGTTGTGTACAGGCCACCTAACAGTAGTAGTGAAGTTGGGGATGGTATAAAACAGGAAATTAGAAATGCGTGTGACAAAGGCAAAACAGTTATAATGGGTGACTTCAATCTACATATAGATTGGGTGAATCAAATTGGCAGGGGCGCTGAGGAAGAGGATTTTTTGGAAAGTATGAGGGATAGTTATCTAAATCAACATGTAGAGGAACCAACGAGAGAGCAGGCTATTTTAGACTGGGTATTAAGTAATGAGGAAGGGTTAGTTAGCAGTCTTATTGTGCGTGCCCCCTTGGGCAAGAGTGACCATAATATGGTCGAGTTCTTCATTAGGATGGAGAGTGACATTGTTAATTCAGAAACAATGGTTCTGAACTTAAGGAAAGGTAACTTTGAGGGTATGAGACGTGAATTGGCCAAGATTGACTGGCAATCAATTCTAAAAGGGTTGACGGTGGATATGCAATGGAAGACATTTAAAGACTGCATGGATGAACTACAAAAATTGTTCATCCCAATTTGGCAAAAGAATAGATCAGGGAAGGTAGTGCATCCGTGGATAACAAGGGAAATCAGGGATAGTATCAAAGCAAAGGATGATGCGTACAAAGTAGCCAGAAAAAGCAGCATACCAGAGGACTGGGAGAAATTCAGAGACCAGCAGAGAAGGACAAAGGGCTTGATTAGGAAAGGAAAAATAAATTATGAAAGAAAACTGGCAGAGAACATAAAAACTGACTGCAAAAGTTTTTATAGATATGTGAAGAGAAAGAGATTAGTTAAAACAAATGTAGGTCCCTTGCAGTCAGAAACAGGTGAGTTGATCATGGGGAACAAGGATATGGCGGACCAATTGAATAACTACTTTGGTTCCGTCTTCACAAAGGAAGACATAAATAATCTGCCGGAAATAGCAGGGGACCGCAGGTCAAAGGAGTACTTGAGATGGGGGGTTTCTTAAATGTGCATATTTTAATGCTAGGAGCATTGTAAGAAAGGTGGATGAGCTTAGAGTCTGGCTAGACACCTGGAAGTATGATGTTGTGGCGATCAGTGAAACATGGTTGCAGGAGGGCTGTGATTGGAAACTAAATATTCCAGGATTTCGTTGCTTCAGGTGTGATAGAATTGGAGGGGCAAGAGGTGGAGGTGTTGCATTGCTAGTCAGGGAAGATATTACAGCAGTGCTTTGGCAGGATAGATTGGAGGGCTCATCTAGGGAGGCTATTTGGGTGGAACTTAGAAGTGGGAAAGGTGTAGCAACACTTATAGGGGTATATTACAGACCGCCAAATGGGGAACGAGAATTGGAAGAGCAAATATGTAAAGAGATAGCAGATATTAGTAGTAAGCACAAGGTAGTGATTGTGGGAGATTTCAACTTTCCACACATAGACTGGGAAACACATTCTGTAAATGGGCTGGATGGTTTGGAGTTTGTAAAATGTGTGCAGGATAGTTTTTTGCAGCAATACATAGAGGTGCCTACTAGAGGAGGGGCAGTGCTGGACCTCCTGTTAGGAAATGAGACGGGACAGGTGGTGGAGGTATGCGTAGGGGAGCACTTCGGGTCCAGTGATCACAATACCATTAGTTTCAATATAATTATGGAGAAGGACAGAACTGGGCCTAGGGTTGAGATTTTTGATTGGAGAAAGGCTAACTTTAACGAGATGCGAGATGATTTAAAAGGAGTGAACTGGGACATTTTGTTTTATGGGAAAGATGTAGAGGAGAAATGGAGGACATTTAAAGGGGAAATTTTAAGAGTACAAAATCTTTATGTTCCTGTTCGGTTGAAAGGAACCAGTAAAAATTGGAAAGAGCCCTGGTTTTCAAGGGAAATTGGACATCTTGTTCGGAAAAAGAGGGAGATCTACAATAATTATAGGCAGCATGAAGTAAATGATGTGCTTGAGGAGTATAAGGAATGTAAAAAGAATCTAAAGAAAGAAATTAGAAAAGCTAAAAGAAGATATGAGGTTGCTTTGGCAAGTAAGGTGAAAGTAAATCCAAAGAGTTTCTACAGCTATGTTAATAGCAAAAGGATAACAAGGGATAAAATTGGTCCATTGGAGAGACCGAGTGGACAGCTATCTGCAGAGCCAAAAGAGATGGGGGAGATATTGAACAATTTATTTTCTTCGGTATTCACCAAGGAGAAGGATATTGAATTATGTGAGGTAAGGGAAACTAGTAGAGTAGCTATGGATACTATGAGTTTCAAAGTAAAAGAAGTACTGGCACTTTTGAAAAATATAAAAGTGGATAAGTCTCCAGGTCCTGACAGGATATTCCCTAGGACATTGAGGGAAGTTAGTGTAGAAATAGCCGGGGCTATGACAGAAATATTTCAAATGTCATTAGAAACTGGAATAGTCCCCGAGGATTGGCGTACTGCTTTAAAAAGGGTTCTAAAAGTAAACCTAGCAATTATATACCGGTTAGTTTGACTTCAGTGGTGGGCAAATTAATGGAAAAGATACTTAGAGATAATATATATAAGTATCTGGATAAAGAGGGTCTAATTAGGAACAGTCAACATGGATTTATGCCTGGAAGGTCATGTTTGACTAATCTTCTTGAATTATTTGAAGAGGTTACTAGGGAAATTGACGAGGGTAAAGCAGTGGATGTTGTCTATATGGACTTCAGTAAGGCCTTTGACAAGGTTCCTCATGGAAGGTTGGTTAAGAAGGTTCAACTGTTGGGTATAAATGCAGGAATAGCAAGATGGATTCAACAGTGGCTGAATGGGAGAAGCCAGAGGGTAATGGTGGATGGCTGTTTGTCGGGTTGGAGGCAGGTGACTAGTGGGGTGCCTCAGGGATCTGTGTTGGGTCCTTTGTTGTTTGTCATGTACATTAATGATCTGGATGAAGGGGTGGTAAATTGGATTAGTAAGTATGCAGATGATACCAAGATAGGGGGTGTTGTGGATAATGAAGAGGATTTCCAAAGTCTACAGAGTGATTTAGGCCAGTTGGAAAAATGGGCTGAAAGATGGCAGATGGAGTTTAATGCTGATAAATGTGAGGTGCTACACCTTGGCAGGACAAATCAAAATAGGACGTACATGGTAAACGGTAGGGAATTGAAGAATACAGTTGAACAGAGGGATCTGGGAATAACCGTGCATAGTTCCTTGAAGGTAGAATCTCATATAGATAGGGTGGTAAAGAAAGCTTTTGGTATGCTAGCCTTTATAAATCAGAGCATTGAGTATAGAAGCTGGGATGTAATGTTAAAATTGTACAAGACGTTGGTGAGACCAAATCTGGAGTATGGTGTACAATTTTGGTCGCCCAATTATAGGAAGGATGTCAACAAAATAGAGAGGGTACAGAGGAGATTTACTAGAATGTTGCCTGGGTTTCAACAGCTAAGTTACAGAGATAGGTTGAATAAGTTAGGTCTTTATTCTCTGGAGCGCAGAAGGTTAAGGGGTGACTTGATAGAGGTCTTTAAAATGATGAGAGGGATAGACAGAGTTAATGTGGACAAGCTTTTCCCTTTGAGAATAGGGAAGATTCAAACAAGAGGACATGACTTTACAATTAAGGGACAGAGGTTTAGGGGTAACATGAGGGGGAACTTCTTTACTCAGAGAGTGGTAGCGGTGTGGAATGAGCTTCCAGTGGAAGTGGTGGCGGCAGGTTCGTTGGTATCATTTAAAAATAAATTGGATAGGCATATGGATGAGAAGGGTATGCAGGGTTATGGTATGAGTGCAGGCAGGTGGGACTAAGGGAAAAAAGTTGTTCGGCACGGACTTGAAGGGCCGAGATGGCCTGTTTCCGTGCTGTAATTGTTATATGGTTATATTGAGTGAAATCCAGGTCAGTCGGGAAGTGGTGTTGGGTAAATTGAATGGATTAAAGGCCGATAAATCCCCAGGGCCAGATAGGCTGCATCCCAGAGTACTTAAGGAAGTAGCTCCGGAAATAGTGGATGCATTAGTGATAATCTTTCAAAACTCTTTAGATTCTGGAGTAGTTCCTGAGGATTGGCGGGTAGCAAACGTAACCCCTCTTTTTAAGAAGGGGGGGGAGAGAGAAAACGGGGAATTACAGACCAGTTAGTCTAACATCGGTAGTGGGGAAACTGCTAGAGTCAGTTATTAAAGATGGGATAGCAGCACATTTGGAAAGTGGTGAAATCATTGGACAAAGTCAGCATGGATTTACGAAAGGTAAATCATGTCTGACGAATCTTGTGGAATTTTTCGAGGATGTAACTAGTAGCGTGGATGGGGGAGAACCAGTGGATGTGCTGTATCTGGACTTCCAGAAGGCTTTCGACAAGGTCCCACATAAGCGATTAGTATATAAACTTAAAGCATATGGCATTGGGGGTTCAATATTGATGTGGATAGAGAACTGGCTGGCAAACAGGAAGCAAAGAGTAGGAGTTAACGGGTCGTTTTCACAATGGCAGGCAGTGACTAGTGGGGTACCGCAAGGCTCAGTGCTGGGACCCCAGCTATTTACAATATACATAAATGATCTGGATGAGGGAATTGAAGGCAATATCTCCAAGTTTGCGGATGACACTAAGCTGGGTGGCAGTGTTAGCTGTGAGGAGGATGCTAGGAGAATGCAAGGTGACTTGGATAGGCTGGGTGAGTGGGCAAATGTTTGGCAGATGCAGTATAATGTGGATAAATGTGAGGTTATCCACTTTGGTGGCAAAAATAGGAAAACCGACTACTATCTAAATGGTGGCCGATTAGGAAAAGGGGAGATGCAGCGCGACCTGGGTGTCATGGTACACCAGTCATTGAAAGTAGGCATGCAGGTACAGCAGGCAGTGAAGAAAGCCAATGGTATGTTAGCTTTCATAGCAAAAGGATTTGAGTATAGGAGCAGGGAGGTTCTACTTCAGTTGTATAGGGTCTTGGTGAGGCCACACCTGGAGTATTGCGTACAGTTCTGGTCTCCAAATCTGAGGAAGGACATTATTGCCATAGAGGGAGTGCAGCGAAGGTTCACCAGACTGATTCCTGGGATGTCAGGACTGTCTTATGAACAAAGACTGCATAGACTCGGTTTATACTCTCTAGAATTTAGGAGATTGAGAGGGGATCTTATAGAAACTTACAAGATTCTTAAGGGGTTGGACAGGCTAGATGCAGGAAGATTGTTCCCGATGTTGGGGAGGTCCAGGACAAGGGGTCACAGCTTAAGGATAAGGGGGAAATCCTTTAGGACCGAGATGAGAAGGAATTTTTTCACACAGAGAGTGGTGGGTCTCTGGAACTCTCTGCCACAGAGGGTAGTTGAGGCCAGTTCATTGGATATATTTAAGAGGGAGTTAGATGTGGCCCTTGTGGCTAAGGGGATTAGAGGGTATGGAGAGAAGGCAGGTACGGGATACTGAGTTGGATGATCAGCCATGATCATATTGAATGGCGGTGCAGGCTCGAAGGGCCGAATGGCCTATTCCTGCACCTAATTTCTATGTTTCTATGTTTCTATGTAATTGAGACAGGAAGAGATAAATGTGTGGATGATCTTTTCGAGGTCATCAAACTGGAGGAATTTTTTTATTTTAGCTATCGCCCGAAGCTGAAAGAAGCTAGCTTTTACCACGGCATTGACTTGTTTGTCAAATTTCAATGCCAAGTCAAATATCACGCCAAGGTATTTGACTTGAGGTTTGAGTAATGGGGTAAGGCTTCCAAGGCTGCCTGCTATCATTTTGATTGAGTCCGAGGGGCCGAGAAGGATGACCTCAGACTTACTCTCGTTTAGTTGGAGGAAGTTCTGGGCCATCCAACACTTTATATCCTTGAGGCAGCGGATAAGGTTAAGCAGATTTGATCGGTTTTTGGGCTTCAGGGGGAGATAGAGTTGCGTATCATCTGCGTAGCAATGGAAGGAAATGCCGTGCCTTTTAATGACTTGGCCTAAGGGAAGCATATACAGGGAGAAGAGAATGGGGCCAAGGATGGAACCTTGTGGAACCCTACAGCAGAGGCTAGCTGGGGAGGAGAAAGAGTTGCCTATGTTAGCAGAGAAACTCCTACCTTTGAGGTAGGAAATGAACCAGCTCAGGGCAGTGCCATCAATACCAACCCCGTACCGGAGACGGTCAATTAGGATGGTGTGGTCGACAGTATCAAATGCTGCGCTGAGGTCGAGAAGGAGCAGGATTGCACAGGCGCCGGAGTCAACGGTGAGCAGTAGGTCATTATGAACCTTCAACAAGGCAGACTCTGTGCTGTGGTGGGCCCTGAAACCTGATTAGAAAGTTTCCAAGATAGTATTTTGGTGAAGGTAAGACATAAGTTGACTTAAAATTACCTTTTCAAGGGCTTTTGAAAGGAAAGGCAGTTTTGAAATAGGTCTGTAGTTGCTTGGCAAGGTGGGGTCAGGTTAGGTTTTTTCAGGAGGGGCTGGACCACCGCATGCTTGAAGCAGGTAGGTACAGTGCCAGTGGCCAGAGAACTGTTGATGATAGAGAGGATGCTGGGACAGGCTATTGTAATGACATCCTTCAGAAGGGCAGTGGGACAGTGTCGAGGGGGCAGGTAGTAGATTTCATGGTGGTGACCAGATTTACAAGGGAGGGTAGAGTAACGAGTTGGAAACAGTTTAATTTTGAAGAACAGACCAATGAGACAGCCAGGTCATGGGTGGGAGGGGAAATATTCGTTCTGATGTTCTTTACTTTGCTGGTGAAAATTGTAGTAAATTCCTCACACTTAGCAGGGCACCCAGTTAAGCCGGTGCTGGGGGCAGGACAAATGATGGAGGTGATGGTGCTAAAAAGGACCTTGGTGTTATGAGCGTTTTTGGAGATAAGGGTGAAAAAGTATTTTGTTCTTGCAGATTTTACTGCTTCCTGGTATTTGTGAAGATTGTTTGTCAGGAGTTCAAAGGAAATTTGAAGCTTATCAGATTTGTACTTCCGTTCTGATTTTCTGCATTCTCTTCTTAGGGCTCTGGTGGTGTCATTGAGGCATGGCCAGCCTTTAGGCTTAGGCTTTTTCATTTTAAGAGGAGCAACATAATCCAGAATGGAAGAGCAAGTAGTATTGAATAGAGAAATTAGGTCTTCGGTGCTGAGATGGAGGGGAGACGCCTCAATAGTGTAGATGTCGGGGGTGGCTATGAGAGCCTCAGAGAACTTGCTGGCTGTCATGGGGATTACGTAGCGGGAGTAGTGAGCAGGTAGATGGGACTTTGAGGGAAAGGCAGAGATATATCGAATATAATAGCACTATGATCAGACAGACAGGCATCAGTAATATCTGTGTTACAAATTGTGAGACCAGACGAAAGCACTAGGTCTAGTGTATGGCCAAGCTTGTGCGTGGGTCCAGTGGCGAGTAGAGACAGATTGAAGGACTCAACCAGGTTCATAAATTCACTCATAAGAGGCTTTGTGGGACAGCAGACATGAATGTTAAAGTCACCAAGAATCAGGACCCGGTCAAATTTGGGTAACGAGCTAGCGATAAGATCACCAAATTGTGAGATAAAGTCCTTCTGCGTTTTTGGTGGGCGATACACAAGAACAATTAAAAGTGGACAAATTAGACCAACTATGATTAGTTGATGTTCAAAACTGGAGAAGTGATCAGCGTTCAAAAGGCGGCAGTTGAAATGCTTCTTAAACACAGTGGCTAGGCCCCCACCACGACCGGAGAGCCGAGGCGAGCTGAAAGCGTTACAGGTATCAGGCCAGAGTTCCACGTGTGGAGCAAGCTCACCAGGATTAAGCCAGGTTTCTGTGATCAGTAGGAAGTCCAATCCACATGCAGTGAAAAAGTCATTGAGGATGAAGGCTTTGTTCAGCACTGATCTCACGTTGATCAGGGCCACTTTTGCAGGGACTGCAGGTATGTTGTGGTTCGGTAGCGGCTCCCACGCCAGCGGACGTAGGTTCAGATTAAAATAAAAGATAAAAATAAAAATAATAAAAGACGAACAAAAACATTAATAAAAATAAAAGGAAGACAAAAATGCTAGAGAAACACAGCGGGTGAGGCAGCATCTATGGAGCGAAGGAAATGGGCAACGTTTTGGGTCGAGACCCCTCTTCAGGTCTGAAGAAGGGTCTCGACCCGAAACTGCGCCTATTTCCTTCGCTCCATAGATGCTGCCCCACCCGCTGTGTTTCTCCAGAGTTTTTGTCTACCTTCGAATTTCCAGCATCTGCAGTTCCTTAATAAAATAAAAATAAAAGGATTTGTTCTACAAAATTTGGATTTATTCAAAAGGGCGCCGTTAATGCCCTAGAAGGTCGCATGTGGCCTTAAGGCCGCAGGTTCCCCACCCCTGGGTCAAGGATTGGACATTATTAAATTACAGAAGTCGTTAGCTGTTCCCAGGATCAGTATCTGTGTGAAAGCTTTGCATCCATAACATATTACAGTTCACACATTATTGATTTGAAATGTTACGTCAGTTTGACTCTCCATGGGTACTGGCTGGCCTCTGGACCAGTTCCAAAATGTTCTTACAGCATCTGTAAGATCTTGATTGTATGGCTGGATCAAACATCGTGTTGGGTTAACCATACAACAGCCAACGATGTGAACATCAGTGATTATAAGACTTGAATTCAAATGCTCATAAGTGAATTCACATTTTGCTCAGATCTAGAAATAAATCCTCATCTAAACAACAGACTAGAGGGCAAAGTTTAAGAAGGTCCACCTGTCTCCCCAGATTCTGGTGAACTTCTACCGCTAACCCATCGAGAGCATCCTTACCAACTGCATCACAGTATGGTATGGTAACTGCTCTGTCGCCGACTGAAAGGCTCTGCAGAGGGTGGTGAAGATCGCCCAACGCATCACAGGCTCCTCACTCCCCTCCATTGAGTCTGTCCAGAGTAAACGATGCCTGCGCAGGGCGCACAGCATCGCCAGGGACATCTCACACCCCAACCATAGACTGTTTACCCTCCTCCCATCCGGGAGACGCTACAGGTCCCTCCACTGCCATACCAGCAGGTTCAAAAACAGCTTCTTCCCTGCGGCTGTCACACTTCTCAACGCTGCACCTCAATGACTGCCTGTCTCCACCCCTCCCCCCCCCCCCCCCAGACACTGTATATGTATAAACGTATATTAACTCATACTACTGCGCAATTACTTGTTCATTCGTAAGTTTGCCCTTCGGAGATACCAACTGCATTTTGTTGTCTCTGTATTGTACACTGCTCATTGAACAATAAAGAATTGAATGGAACAAGCCGCTACAATCAGTCTGAAGAAGAGTCCCGACCCGAAACATCATCTATCCATGTTTTCCAGAGGAATATGAATCATGTGCTGGCTGATCAAATTAAGTTATCGTGGCATTATGTTTGGCTATTATATAATATTTGCAGATCCAGGAGTGAAATGAATGCCGCTCTTTCCCCATTTGCAAATTGTGGCTTCATTATGCCTGCACCCTGTGCATTCCTGAGGTGAGGGTCTGGGTACAAGGTAGAGTCACTGTAAGTATACACCCAAGCTAGTTTCCCTGGAACAAACTTGACATTCTGATCGACATTCTGAGTTCCACTTGACTCAAGTCTGAAGCAGGCAGTACGCACATGTTGTGAAAGCCCTCACATGCATGAATGGCCATTACTATCAGCAGGTCATATATGCATGATGAAAACATCATTCAGATTGCACAATGCGGGACACCTTATGGTGAGTCACCAATTCATTTCCATGAAAATCATTTAGAAGCACAGTTACACAGCTGGTAAGAGCTACTTCCTCACAACAGTGACCTAATTCAATCCTGATCTCCTGTGCTGTTTGCATTTCCCTGTTTGCTCCACATCCAAAAATTTTGTAGGCCAGTAGGTTAACTGGCCAATGTAATTTGGCTCTAGATGGTAAATGAGTGGTAGAACCTCATGCAGAGCTAGCAAGGATGTGAAGGTTAGTGGAAAAGGGTGTTTCATCGTAGAACACCAAGTGCTGGAATAACTCAATAGGTCAGGAAGCATCTCTAGACAACATGGATAGGTGGCATTTCTGGTCAGGACCCTTCTTCAGACCCTTGTTTCTGTTTCATGGTTGAGATGGACCCAGTGGACCACAGAGGTTACTGCCGGTCATCTGGGCTGTTGAGACCCTGGCCAGGAACGAGCATCTGCAGGCTCCTTTATTCCCATTCCTTCTCTTCAGTGTTGCTCATAAGATCATGCGATAGGAGTAGAATTAGGCCATTCGACCCATCAAGTCGACTCCGTTGAAGAAGGGTTTCGACCCGAAACGTTGCCTCTTTCCTTCGCTCCATAGATGCTGCCTCACCCGCTGAGTTTCTCCAGCATTTTTGTCTACCTCCGCTCCAACATTTTGTCTATCTTTGATTCTCCACTTGATGGCAGTGTTACACAATATTTTCCTCTCGAGTCTGAATAATGGGACCGTGACGATTTCGACTTTTGTTTGCCTCGTGATAGAATTGGATGCCCCATTCATTCTTGTTGCTCAGCCCGCTGAGTTCCTCCAGTGTTACACAAAAAGCTGGAGAAACTCAGCGGGTGCAGCAGCATCTAAGGAGTGAAGGAGATAGGCGACGTTTCGGGTCGAGACCCTTCTTCGGTTCCTCCAGTGATCGTTTGTTGAAGCGAACCTCTTCAATGGTTAAAAAAAAAGCTAACACCATTTTCTCTGTGCCACAAACTTCATTGCAGCCAGCGGTAAGATTAAGTATTAAAGAAGGAACTGCAGATGCTGGAGAATCGAGGGTTACACAAAAAGCTGGAGAAACTCAGCGGGTGCAGCAGCATCTAAGGAGTGAAGGAGATAGGCGACGTTTCGGGTCGAGACCCTTCTTCAGTCTGAAGAAGGGTCTCGACCCGAAACGTCGCCTATCTCCTTCACTCCTTAGATGCTGCTGCACCCGCTGAGTTTCTCCAGCTTTTTGTGTAAGATTAAGTACATCGACATGGTTACGATGCCGGTGTAAATAGATACCATTGGAGTTGGATACAAGGGAACGACACTTTTAAGGGCTGTGATATGAAGCAGGATAACACAAACTCACATAAAGAACTTTCTGAAACCAGAAGTGTAGACAACTTGAACTAAAACAAGCACTCCCCCCCCCAACACGAAGCGAGAGACTGCAATGCATTTCGTGAAATAAACAAATTATGTGAAAGAGGGAGTTCTTGAACCACCTTAACCAGCTCCATTTCTGGGGTAGAGTGGTTTCCCAACCGCTACGGATGATGGGAAAATAACCTTCCATTCAACCATGGTATTTCTTTCTCAAATCGCGCCGCCACCTTCTACTAACCAGACCGAGTGCCCGAATTAACTAAAGTGCAAGCGAACTGCAAGAGGTGTTGTCCTAGCTGCACCAGTGGATTCATTTAGCAACTGCCTTTCTATCCGATTTTGCGAGGCGAGTTTTGGTTTACACAGAAAATACCTGGAACGAGGTGCACGAAGCAATTCGATTACGAAACATTTAAACACACCCAGGGAATAAAGTACAAACAGGAGCGATTTGTTCAAATAAAATGACAAGAAAGTTAAGATAGATAAAACAATGGCTAAACTGACTAAAATGCATTTATATGAAAGAAGAAAGTGGGCCAAAATTAAATGTAAAAATAATTTACCATGGTCGTATAACTACAATTATTCAATCCCTATTAACAGCAATATGATCTTGAGCTGTGCAGCAGGTTGGAGCTTGATGGTGAATCTTTTGTGCAAGTCCTGGGGATTCCCTTGAACTAATGTGTAGGAAGGAACTGCAGATGCTGGTTTACACTGAAGATAGACACAAAGTGCAGGAGTAACTCAGGCAGCATCTCTGAAGAAAAGGAATAGGTGATGCTTAAGAAGGGTCTCGACCCGAAAGGTCACCTATTGCTTTTATCCAGAGATGCTGCCTGACAAGCAAAGTTACTCCAGCATTTGGTGTCTATCTTCCCTGAACCTACAAGCATGCCACTATTGAGATATGCAACCGACCTAACCTTCAGTCAATAAATATGACAACTCCACCATTGAGATGGCATTGGTTGCAGACTTAATGGCATTTAAAATACTAAATACAAATGCCATCAATCAGAACAGTTAGCCTTTGCCAAAAAGATTGGGCTTGTTGTACCAAATTTGCTTATTATGAAGTAGAAACAAGGAATTTAGATGCTTGATTACAAAAGAAGACAACACCATCTGCTAGAGTAACTCAGTAGGTCAGGAAGTATCCCTGGATAACATGGATAGGTGACATTTCGGGTCGGGCCACTTCTACAGACTGACTTATTATTATTGACTTATGAACATTGAATTTTGAAATGGAAATATGCAACAGATAGAACAACAGATATTGTGGGGGTGAAAAATAAACTCTGATCCTATGAAAGATCCAATGAATCTGGATCCACAAGAATGTCACTGCAAGATGTAAATTGTCAATTATCAACACTCAATCTTGTCCACTAGACTGAAAGTGCATTTGTAGGCCTGCTGTTCAAACTTAGATCATAAGAACATTTTTGCTTTAATCAGGCTCAAAGCTCATCTTCCTTTGAAGATGTGCAATGGAGCTGGCTGACAAATAGTAGCATGTTTCAGGTCAAGGAACTGACAGAGAGAGCACCAATGTTTTCAGGCAAAACCTGACGAGCAGGTTCCAGGGGAACAGGAATATCTCCATGAATCCTGAGGAGCAATGAATGAATGAATAAGTTTATTGACCAAGTATTCACATACAAGGAATTTGCCTTAGTGCTCCGCCCGCAAGAGACAACATGACATACAGTGACAGTTAGGAATGACACATAAAACAATAATAATAAAACATTATTGATCAGACATGTGAATTAAATAAAATACCAGAGCAAAATAAGGCTACATATTTTTGATTATTAAGCAGAGCTACTACTCATGGAAAAAAGCTGTTTTTATGTCTGGCTGTGGCAGCTTTGATAGTCCGGAGTCGCCTTCCAGAGGGAAGTGATTCAAAGAGTTTGTGGCCAGGGTGAGAGGGGTCAGAGATGATCTTTCCCGCTCGCTTCCTGGCCCTTGCAGTGTACAGTTCGTCAATGGAGGGAAGGTTGCAGCCAATAACCGTTTCAATTGATCGGACGATTCGCTGCAGCCTCCAGATGTCGTGCTTGGTGGCTGAGCCAAATGAGAGAGAAGGTGAGGACAGACTCTACGATGGCCGTATAGAATTGAACCATCATTGCCTATGGCAGATTGTGCTTCCTCAGCTGCTGCAGGAAGTACATCCTCTGTTGTGCCTTTTTGACTGTGGAGTCGAAGGTGTCCCCATTTAAGGTCCTTGGAGATGATGGTTCCCAAGCACTTAAAAGACTCCACAGATGTGACTGTGGTGTTGTTGTTGGTGAGTGGGGTGGGGGAAGGGGGAGCTCTCCGAAAGTTTACAATCAATTCCACTGTCTTAAGAGCATTGAGCTCCAGGTTGTTGCGATGGCACCAGGACGCCAGCTGTATCACTTCCTGTCAGTAGACAGACTCCTCCCCATCCTGGTTCAGCCCAATCAGGGTTGCGTTGTCCGCAAACTTGAGAAACTTAACAGAGGAGTCGGTGGAGGTGCAGTCATTGGTGTAGAGAGAGTAGAGGAGAGGGGAGAGTATGCAGCCTTGTGGTGCTCCTATGCTGAGGGTCCACTTTACCACCTCCCCCACCCGTGAGTCTCTCATTTTCAGCAGCATTGCTCCCTCTATTCCAAATCAGCTAGTTATGGCGAGAAAAGGGCATCCACTCAGGTTTACGCCAATAAATTGCATGCCATCTAGTTAATGAATGCTTGCAGCAAGTTTAAGTAGTTTAACAATCCTCTGGGCAGCTATATCCAATGTATGTTTATTTCCTATTCATAATTCTGGGCTAAGGTGGAGTTTCAGATCAAGACTCCACCACAGTCAATTAAAACCTTTTAGCACCCGAGGACCTGCCAAATATGCAAATAGTCTTCAGAATACAAACTGGGAAGTTTAAGAGGCAAAATACCATGACCTTACTGGCAGGATGCATAACAACATGACAACCTTCTCCTTTGGGCCAAATTGACTTGAACAGCTGCCAGCCCAGTGGAACTACAAGCTGCTCATCCTTCCACCTCTGAGCTCATCTTGAAGTTCCACGCAATTCCCATCAAATGTAGAAATCTGAACTGACCTGGAGGTGCATCTCTACTCACTCCATCATTGGTATAAACCACCATTTGCTGTTCCTTTTTATTACATGGACTCCCCATTGGGTCCAGCAATGGACCACTGGCATGGTGAGGACAGGGTTCAAATGAACTTGGCAACAGCTCCGTAGCTTTACACTGGGAAGGGCTGGCATTTGAATGGTGACCCCAAGCTTTTGGCTGGTATCACCAACTCTGTAAGGAAGGGAAAGTGCATGTAAATGTTTGGATTATTTCACTTTATATTACTTTTATTTTTACATCGTCTATATATATATATTTTATTTTAAATTACTTAAAATCTACTTCAGATGACTCTCAGAGATATTTAACAGAGGTTCAAAAGCCTTTAGCAGTGACGGGCTGCCCTGGTGTTGAGAATCAGTTCAGAAATGGTGAGTGCATGCAGGCATCACAGGTAATGGGGCAGATCCAACATAGCCCTGCCCCGTTATGTTCTATGTTCTATGTTATAAGTAGATATTTACTCCAGCAAACTGAGCTAAATGATCTCACTTAGGGGATAGAATCACACTGGATTCAAGAGGACATGTTTTGGTTGTAAAACAAGTGCTAACTTGTCTATCCAACAGTAAATTCGAAATATTAAACTGAGAGATTAATTATCTCTAATGTCAACATCGACTAAAGTTTATTGCGCAACTACGAGAGATAGATATTGGACACCAGCAAACAGTTCAGTGTCAGGTTTCATTGTTATTAATTTACTAGTTGACAGATGAAGTTGTCATAGACACCTGAAACCAATACATCTCATGAACTAGATGTTTCAATATATCATACGTGAGCTTCATTGCTAAACCATGGTTCGAACAATTTTTGATTTGTTTCCAAAAGCTCAAGATAAGGGGTAAACGATGATAAAATTGATTATTTGGCAAAGGCATTGGACAATTGATTTTATCTTAGTGCTACACCATTGCAAATGTACTTGGACCACATTGCAACCATTGATGGGCATTCCCAAGCCAACATGGTCCCTGTGGCACATTGCCTGGTGGACTGCATCCCAGGGTACTTAAGGAAGTGGCTCTAGAAATCGTGGATGCATTGGTGATGAATTTCCAATGTTCTATAGACGCAGGATTAGTTCCTGTGGATTGGAGGGTAGCCAATGGTATCCCACTTTTTAAGAAAGGCGGGAGAGAGAAAACAGGGGATAATAGACCAGTTAGCCTGACATCGGTGGTTGGGAAGATGCTGGAGATAATTATAAAAGATGAGATAGCCGAACATTTGGATAGCAGTACAGGATCGGTCCGAGTCAGCATGGATTTACGAAGGGGAAATCATGCTTGACTAATCTTTTGGAATTTTTTGAAGATGTAACTAGGAAAATGGACAAGGGAGAGCCAGTGAATGTAGTGTACTTGGACTTTCAGAAAGCATTTGATAAGGTGCCACATAGGAGATTAGTGGGCAAAATTAGCGCACATGGTATTGGGGGTAGAGTGCTGACATTGGTAGAGAAGTGGTTGGCAAACAGGAAACAGGTTGGCAGAGTAGGGATTAACGGGTCCCTTTCAGAATGCAGGCAGTGACTAGTGGGGTACCGCAAGGCTCGGTGCTGGCTATTTTCAATATACATCAATGATTTGGATGAAGGGATTCAGTAACATTAGCAAATTTGCAGATGACATAAACCGGGGTGGCAGTGTGAACTGTGAGGAGGATGCTATGAGAATGCAGGGTGACTTGCACAGGTTGGGGGAGTGGGCAGATGCATGGCAGATGAAGTTTAATGCGGATAAATGTGAGGTTATCCACTTTGCTAGCAAAAACAGGAAGGCAGATTACTATCTAAATGGCGTCAAGTTTGGAAAAAGGGAAGTACAACGGGATCTGGGGGTCCTTGTACATCAGTCTATGAAAGTAAGCATGCAGGTACAGCAGGCAGTGAAGAAAGCGAATGGCATGTTGGCTTTTATAACAAGAGGAATCGAATATAGAAGCAAATAGGTCCTTCTGCAGTTGTACAGAGCCCTCGTGAGACCACACCTGGAGTATTGTGTGCAGTTTTGGTCCCCTAATTTGAGGAAGGGCATTCTTGCTATTGAGGGAGTGCAGCTTAGCTATTAACACGGTTAATTCCCGGGATGGTGGGACTGTCATATGCTGAGAGAATGGAGCAGCTGGGCTTGAGTTTAGAAGGATGAGAGGGGATCTCATTGAAACATATAAGATTGTTAAGGGTTTGGACACGCTAGAGGCATGTTCCAAATGTAGGGGGAGACCAGAACTAGGGGCCACAGTTTAAGAATAAAGAGTAAGCCATTTAGAACGGAGATGAGGAAACACTTTTTCTCACAGCGAGTGGTGAGTCTGTGGAATTCTCTGTGGAATTCAGGCAGTGGAGGCAGGTTCTCTGGATGCTTTCAAGAGAGAGCTAGACAGGGCTCTTAAAAATAGCGTAGTCAGGGGATATGGGGAGAAGGCAGGAACGGGGTACTGATTGGGAATGATCAGCCATGATCACATTGAATGGCGGTGCTGGCTCAAAGGACCGAATGGCCTACTCCTGCACCTATTGTCTATTGTCTTTTGCCGCTTGTACCCTTCACCCCCAATATTAATTTCTCCCCAAATCTCTCCATGAAACAAATACATCAATAATGCTACGTAAATATGTTATGAAATGGAGAACAATCACAACTAAAAATGTAACAAAGGAAATGTTGTTTTTTCTTGGATTCTGTTTTGTTATTGAATATTGAGACAATTATGACGGCATGGTGGTGCAGCGGTAAAGTTCTTGCCTCAAAACGTCAGAGACCCCAGGTTCCATCCTGACTATGGGTACTATCAGTACGTTCACCCTGTGACTGCGTGGGTTTTCTCCGGGTGCTCCGGTTTCCTCCCACACTCCAAAGACGTACAAGTTTGTAGGTTAATTGGCTTCGGTATAATTGTAAATTGTCCCTGGTGTGCGTAGGATGCTCTTAACGTGTGGGGGTCATTGTCGGCGCGGACTCGTTGGGCCGAAAGGCCTGTTTCTGCCCTGTATCTCTCAACTAAACTTCAGCAGCCCAATCAACTGGTCACAGTCCCATTTTCCAAACGATCCTAATGAGAGGCTCTCTCGAGGCATCCAACAGTGACTTCAATTAGTGCTCACCCACCTCAAGTGCTTGTCCAATCGCTGACTTAACCCAAGGCACCAATCTAGATTTGGCAGCCGGACTTCACTAGATAATCATGAGAAGCAAAAAAAAATGTAAAGTGCAGAATTGTATTTGTAAACCATCATCTTCAGTTCCTCGTGTCCAGGAAGGAACTGTAAATGCTGGTTGAAGCCGAAGATAGACACAAATCTGAAGAAGGGTCTCGACCCGAAACGTCACCCAATCCTTCTCTCCAGAGATGCTACCTATCCACTGAGTTACTCCAGCTTTTGCTGTCATTCCTCATGTCTACATGTCCTGATCAAAATCCTGATCAACATCCTGAACACCACCAAAAGCTCAAAAATATTTACCCAAACAAAACTTCTTTATAGATTCAGAATTAAAATCTGAAAAAAATAAAAGCCTAATGTTGATGATCGGTTCTGCAATTCAGTCCTTGTGACACTATCAGCAAAGCAGCTGCAGAATAATTTGTATCACATCACAACAGCAACTTATATTGTCATAACAACTTTAATTTAGCAAATGTACCAAGGAGTCTCACCAAAAGCATTATCAAATAAAATTTCACGTTGAGCCACCTTGAAATCACTGACCATTTAGTCAAAAAAATATTTTAAGGTATCTTAACGGAGGAAAAATGTTGAGAAGCAGTGATTTAGAAAAAAACATCAAAGCTTCGGACTTGAAAACCTGAGGGCTTGGTATCTTACTAACTCACCCATTATTCATATGTCAGGAAATGCATACAGTTGCAATAGGTAATAAAGAAATGAACATTAAGCTAAAAGTGAGGTTAACTGAGTGAAGCTGCAACATTTGATTACAGTCATCCAAAACTGCAAACAATAGCATTTAATGTCTAGAACTAAGTAATCTCAAAACTAATGGATTAGATTGAACCTCTGTGGTCCTACCCTATCCAGTTGTGTGCAGTGATAGACAATTGGACAACAATAAGGGGGAAGAGGCTCTAAGAATATCTCCATTTTCATCGATGGCAGGAACCAGCACGTGAGTGCCAAAAGACAAAGCAGATGCATTCACACCTATGTTCATCCAGAAGTTCTAACTGGATGATTTATCTCAGCTTCCTTCTGAAATCCCCACAATCACTTCATCAGATTCAATGTATCCATGTGGTAATAGCAATTGCTGAGAGAACTGGATACAACAAAAGCAATGGGGCCAGGCACCATCCCATCAACAGTGCTGAAGGCCTGTTCTCCAGAATTAGCTGCACATCTAAGCAGCTTGTCCCACTACAGTTACAACCTCTAGCATCTATCCAACAATGTGGAACATTGCCCAGATATGTCTACTTCACAAAAGCAGGTCAAATCAAATTCAGTTGATTACAACCCAATCAGTCTAATGTCAGCCATGATGAAAATGATGGAAGCCGTCATTGACAGTGGTACCAAGCGGCACTTACTCCCCTATACTCGCTGGCGTTTAGAAGGATGAGAGGAGACCTCATTAAACCTAACAAATAGTAAAAGGCCTGGATAGAGTGGGCATGGAGAGGATGTTTCTACTAGTGTGAGAATCTAGGACCAGATGTCATAAGCTCAGAATTAAACGACGTTCCTTTAGGAAGGAGATGAGGAGGAATTTATTTCATCCGAGGGTGGTGAATCTGTGGAATTCATTGTCACAGAAGGCTGTGGAAGCCAAGTCAATGGACATTTTTAAGACACAGGTAGATAGATTCTTCATTAGTATCGGTGTCAGGGGTTATTGGAAGATGCAGGAGAATGGGGTTAACAGGGAAGGATAGATCTGTTATGATTGAATGGCGGAGTAGACTTGATGAGCCGAATGGCCTAATTAGAATAGAATAGAATGCCTTTTATTGTCATTCAAACAGACAAGGTTTGAACGAAATTTCATTCCTTCAGTCATGACATTACAAAAACAACCAAGACACACACTTAACACAATTTACACAAACATCCATCACAGTGGATCTCCAACACTTCCTCACTGTGATGGAAGGCAAAAGTCTTATCTCTTCCCTTTGTTCTTCTCCCGCGGTCCAGTAGTCCAACTGCAGCATCGAGGTGACAGGGGCTCACGATGTTAAAGTTCCCGGCGGGTGATGGTAAGTCCCATGGCCGTTTAAGCCGCGCCGGGCGATGTTAGGTCCCACTCCAAGTCATTTAAACCCCCGATTCCGGCGGGAGAAGTTGCCTTTGTGGGAGCTCCGAAAAGCGGTCTCCCACCAGGGACCTGCGAGCTCCCAATGTTCCTGTCCAAAGCCTCTGAAGCTCCGAAGTCGGGTTGCAGCCGCGCGCCACCACAGCTCTCCCCGCTCCGAAGTCAGCCAGCTCCGCGATGGCGAATCCGCTAGCTCCGCAGCACTTAGGTTGGTTCCGGTTGGAGGCAGGCCGCCAGCTCCACGATGTTAGGCCCAACGACACCGGAGACCCGACAGGGAAAAAGTCGGGTCCCCGTACAGGGAAGAGATTAAACGGTTTTCCCTACCCCCCACATATACACAGCTAAAAAATAATAACAATTAGAACCAAAAACATACACCTAACGGGACGAAAAATGTTTAATAGACAGACGGACTGCAGTCGAGCCACTGCTGTTAGGCGCCGCCACTTCGCAATTCTGCTCCTATTATTTATGAACATGAACTTACTCACCAATGCCCAGTTTCGAGCACAGCTCAGCTGCAGACGCCATCACAGCCTTGGTCCAAACCGAGAATATAGAGAGCCGAGTTCTAGAGGCGAGTTGAGGGCGACTTCCCTTGACAGCAGGTAGATAACCATCATGGAGAAGAAGAATTAATTTAGTTTAGTTTAGTTTAGAGATTCAGTGCGAAAACTGGCCCTTCGGCCCACAGGTTCCAAACCAACCAGAGATCCCCGCACATCAACACTCTCTGACACTCACTGGCGACAGTTTTCACATTTACCAAGCCCATTAACGTAAATACCTGTTCGTCTTTCGAGTGTGGGAGGAAACCGAAGATCTCGGAGAAAACCTACGCAGGTCACGGGGAGAACGTACAAACTCTGTACAGACGACATCCATGCTCGGGATTGAAGTTGGGTCTCCGGCGCTGTAGGTGCTGTAAGGCAGTAACTCTATTGTTGTGCCTCCGTGCTGCCCAGATGAGGAAGAATCTGACATCTTATGAGAGCAACTTAACTATTTAATCAGAGGTTATAATATAAGCATACATATCAAAGAACCAAACGGTTATCCACCATAACCAACATTTCAAAGCACTTCATCACCACAGACATTAGTGCTACTGGGCGATAGTCATTGAGCACGTCACCTTATTCTTCTTGGGCACCGGTATTATTGATACTCTCTTAAAGCAGGTGAGAACATCAGACCTCAGTAAAGAGAGATTTTAAATATCTGCAAAAACTCCAGCCAGTTGGTCTGCACAGGTTTTGAGAACTCGACCGGGTATACCATCAGGTCCAGGCAATTTCTGAGGGTTCACCCCCCTGAAGGATCTTCTGACGTTGACGTAGCACGCATTGAGCTCGTCAGGGAGTAATGCTTCACTGTCGCTTGAGCTGCCTCCTGGTTTCGCCTTGTAGGAGGTGATGGCATTCAACCCTGCCACAGGTGCCGAACATCCACCCCACCCTCCAGCTTGGCGCAGTCCCTTTTGGCCTTTTTGATGGCCTTGTCAAGGTCGTATCTGGACTTCTTATAGATCTCTGCATCACCAGACCTGAATGCCCGGGATCTGGTCCTCAGAAGAATGCGGATCTCCAGGTTCATCCAAGGCTTCTGGTTAGGAAACACTCAGAAGGTTTTAGTAGAAGCACAGTCCTCCACACATTTCCTTATGAAGTCTGTAACGACTGTGGGGTATTCATTCAGGTCCGTTGCCGAGTCCTTGAACATTGCTCAGTCTACTGACTCCAAGCTGTCCTGGAGTTGTTCCTCTGCCTCCCCAGACCAGCTCTGTACTGTCCTCACCTCTGGGGGTGCGCTCTGCAGTTGCTGCCTGTATACAGGAAGAAGCAGCACCGCTGAATGGTCGGATTTCCCGAAGTGAGGGCGAGGGATAAAGCTATAGGCATCCTTGATGGTCATGTAGCAGTAGTCAAGGGTGTTTAATCCTCTGGTGCTGCAGGAGACATGTTGGTGGTAGTTTGGGAGTGATTTCAGGTTGGCTCTGTTGAAGTCCCCGGCTATAGTGGTACGCTGTTGGAGTACGCTGTCTGGTGCTTGTTGACCACGGCGCACAGCTTCTCCAATGCTAGATGGACATCTGCCTGCGGTGGGTTGTAGACCGTGGTCAGGATGATGGAGGTGAATTCCCTCGGGAGGTGGAGGGGTGGCACTTCACCGCCAGATGGTCCAGGTGTGAAGAGCAGGAGTTAGACAGAACTGCCATGTCTGAGCATCACGAAAAGTTGACCATGAGGCAGACGCCCCCACCTCTCCCTTTCCCAGATGCCTGCGTACGGTCCATACAATGGATGGAGAAATCTTCAGGCTGGACGGCTGAGTCTGGTAATGTGAAAATTGGTTTTAAACACTTGCCGTTAATTGTTATATGTTTTAACATATAGCCAATAGAGGGAGTGCTGGTGCCTTGTATAATCTCCTGAACATCAAACTTCGTTCATGAGTTGAATTGTTTTCACATCCCGTGTTTACGGTTTTAACATAGTCTGAAAAAAATGTTTCATTTAAGGTGTCTAATATATTAGAACATAGAATAGTACAGCACAAGAACAGGCCCTTCAATCCCCAATGTAGGTGCCGAACATGATGCCAAGACCATCTCTTAACTACCATATCCCTCCATTCCTCGCATATCCAAGTGCCTATCCAAAAGTCTCCTAAACCGTATCTGCCTCAACCACCTACACCAGCAGTATGATCTAGCAACTCACCACCCTCTGTGTAAAAAAGTGGCTCCACACATCTCCTTAAACTATGCCCCTCTCACCTTAAAGCTATGCCCTCTCCTTCCTGGGACTGTCTACCCTGTCTATGCCTCATAATTTTATATACTTCTATAAGGACTCCAACATTCCAAGTCTGTCCAACGTCTCTCTGTAGCTAACCCAGGTAAACCACCTCCTACACCCTTTCTAAAAACTTCCTCTAATGGGGCAACCAGATCAACATGCAATACTGCAAATGTGGCCTAACCAAACTCCTTCATGGCTGCATCATGGTTTCCTGACTTTTATACCCAATGCCCCAAACTATGAAAGCATGCATACCATATACATTTTTTAACACTCTATCTGCTTGTGTTGCCAGTTTCAGGGGCATATGGACTTCGACCCCAAGATATCTCTGTACATTTTGCTATTGAGGGTCATACAGTACAACATGCCATTAATTGTATTAATTTTCCCCTTACATTTGACCTCCCAAAGTGCAACACCTCACACATTAAAGTCCACCTACCATTTCTCCACCCATTTCTGTAGCTGATCTATATCCCAGTATATTTTGACAACCTTCCTCGCAATCCACAACCCCAGCAATCTTGAATGTCATCTGCAAACTTACTGACCAACCTGTACATATTTATGTCCTTGTCATTTATATGACCAGCCACATTGAAGCTCTGGCTAAGAAAGCACACCAATGCCTCTACTTCCCTGGATGGTTTAGAAAGTCGCCATGACCCCAACAACCCTCACAACTTCTACAGATGCGTTGTAGAAAGCATTTTATCAGGATGCATCACAGCCTAGTTTGGGAACAGCTTCATCGAAAAGAGTAAGAAATTGCAGAGATTTGTGGACATAGCCTAGACTATCAAGCAAACCAACCTCCCTTCCATTGACTCCATCTACCACTGCACGATGCTTCGACAAGGCAACCAGCATAATCAAGGACCAGTCTCCCTGGCTCCCAGGTGATAATCACCCTGGTTATTCCCTCTTCGCTCCTCTCCCATCAGGCAAGAGGCACAGAAGTTAAAAAATGGACACCTCCAGGTTCAAGCACAGTTTCTTCCCTGCCGCTATCAGGCTTCTGAATGGCCCTCTCGTCAGCTCCTGTGCGGTCCTGACCTCCCATCTACCAGATTGGAGACTTTTGAACTATCTTTAATCGGACTATACCTTGCACTAAATGTTGTACCCTTTATCCTTCACTGTGGAGGCTTGATTGTAATGATCAGCCATGATCACATTGAATGGCGGTGCAGGCTCGAAGGGCCGAATGGCCTACTCCTGCACCTATTTTCTATGTTTCTATGTTTCTATGTAATCATGTACAGTCTTTACTTTGACTGAATAGAACACACCAAAAATGTTTTTTTGTATAAATAATATACAGTGAGCAACTATAATAAACTAAACTAAAACCACATCACAAACAGCAGAGGACACATCACAGTTCCCTGTAGTAACTGCGCTGATCATAGACCTCAGCTTGAATACGGCCTTTCCAACATAACATTCTGCTTCTATCAGTACACCAATTCTAAATCAATACAACCAAGCCACTGTTAATCCTATGCATCTTAATCCTCTGGCTCAGCCTCCCATGAGGGAAATGAAGTGCTTTCATTTCTAACTGAACATTGCAAACTGGTTGAATTGAGTGACGAATTAAAGGATAAAGGATTAAAGGATAAATAATCTAGGTGACCTTTTCACGGCAAACACTTAAGGACAACTAGTTGAATTATTTCATTTCAACCCCCCACAGACATATAGCTTTCCATCTCACCCATTCACCTCACATACCCTCTAGAATGGTGTCCATTGACAGCGTTAACTCTCATCACCATTCGAGAAATAGGAGAGCTATCTCAATAAAACCTAAGATTGGATATTTCTTAACTTATTCTGATTGGTAATGACAGAAAAATGTATAGGGTAAATCAAATGCAACCCTTCAAATTAAACTGCCTTGTAGACAAAGGGTTGTAGGATTCAAATTAATTAAAAAGTAAATTGTTTTCCCAAAATAGTGCTGTTAGTGGCCAGTACATTGGAATTACCACACCAGCACAAAATCTGAATTGGAGACAATTGCACACTGTAGCACGTATGTGGCCAAATGACACAAAACCAATGCTTTTACCCTGCCCTACCCCTGTAACTGTCATCCTCCTTGAGATATTTATTAACTTTTGCTTTAAATGTTCTGTAGCTTTGCCTCAGCTACCTGGGGCTAAACACTGTGTGATTCAAAGCAGAAGGGAACCCCACCCTACTTGCCTAATAATTTTATGTTCAATTGCTGCTGATTCCCCAACTAAATTGTTTTTTTCTATTCTTTTTTCAATATGTTTCCAATTTCAAAATATTTTCCTAAATCTTCCAACCCTTTCTGCTGTGGTTCCTATTACTGGTTTGATTTTGATGAGTCTACACTGTACACTCTGCATTTCTACCCCAGCTTAACAAAGACATTGCCCCACTATTACAATGTCCTGCCTTATTTCAAAAATCACGCTGATTTAAATAAGAGTCATCAATACAAAGCCAATTTTAAATGTCAACTAATTTAAAGTTTTGCATATCAAGCTCTCCTACGTCTATACGATTAAGTAGCTTTTGAAAGCAATGAATTCAATCAAACATTAATATAGTGCATCAGTATACACCAACTTACTAGTTTGCATTGCCACAAAGCATGATCAACTGATACCTACAATACAATGGTGCATTGTGATAAATGAAAATATTCTATTATAACCCACTCCCAACTTTATAACTAGTAATGAGAAAAAGGCTGTTGGATGATAGAGAAAGGGATAGATATTTAAAGATATGACCGGATTTACATGCCTTGCTGATGTAAAGGGTTTAAAACTGGATACATAGGAACAATTATTTACAGAGTTATAGGAAACAAACAGAGTGATCGTACTGAGTAGATTACTCGACAGAGAGCCAATAGGGACAATAATGGTCTCCTCTATTCTGCAGTCATTCTATAGTTCTATGTTGTGGTCCTTTGTATTATGCTGGTGGAAGGGCAGACTGAGCTCATTGTAAAAATGAATTTGTGCAATTGTTACTAACCCTCATGAGTTGTACAGAGAGGGCAAATCCAATATCAGTATATACATTAGGTCAGCTTAAATTGTGAATTTCGACATAAGCATTAGTATACAAAATGGTTTATCAATTACAAATAATTAGTTTTACAATGTTTTGAAATAGCTCAAATCAAAAATAAATTTGTGGAATTTCAAGTGAACTGAAATCTTATCGAAGGTTTCAATATAAAACGAGATAAGGCCAAAGCCACGATATTACAGCTCTGACCCCAATTCTTGCAGCTGAAGAGTACAAGTGCCAAATGATTGTCCACATTATGGGAATGAAATCTGAAAATACAGGCATTTTGGCTTCACATATCAGTACATATGATATATATATATATATATATATATATATATATATATACCTGAAAATTATGTAAATTCAGATGATGGATTAAAACCAAATCCCATTGATGTTCATCTCTGGTCAAATAATTAACCTTTAAGAATTAAATGGGTTTTGAAATTTACACAGCGCACATCAAACGCAAATGACTCCCGCAGTATGAAGTACAGTGAACAGAATTATAATGGTGATTTCTTTTTTTAATTACATCGTTTGGTTTGCAATTATACAACAGTTCTCTAAAAGTAAAACTAATTTTTGTAAGCTGAAAATATCACCGGATGTCGAAATTCAACATGTGTCCAAACAGTAAATATCGCTCCGTATTATTATCAGGATGGAATCAAATTTAGTGCCAGTCTTCACTGAATGGAAGCAACAAGCTGGGGCACCAAATGTGCATTGTATTGTGGCTAAACCGACCGGTCTGTTGGCTAGGCGTCTCAGGACTTTATTAAACTAATTCCAGTTCAGTGATGTTCACAACACATCTCAATTTTGTGGTCAGACAACTGGCATAAGAACATAATTGGCATGTTAAAGCAGCATCAGATAAACAGGCCACTCGCCAGGTTATAGTACCACCTAAATAATTATGTTGCCTATGGTTTGACCCACTTCCCACGTTTTTAACTAGGGCTGTGGGTTGAATTTTACTCTCTATGTTTGGATGTGTCACAACTTAATTACTTTAAATAAATTTAAAATTCAGTTTATCTTAGATTAATCATGGTTCACACAGCACTGGAACTGGGCTTTTGACCCATCATGTCCATGCCAACCCTTTTTGCCCATCCACACCAATCTCTTTCAGACACGTTAGGATTTTACCCATGTCAGTCTAAATGCCCCTTAAATTAATAATTGTGTCGGATTCCACCACCTCCACGGGCAGCATAATCCAGATATCAACCACCCTTTGGTTAAATTAATTTAATCTAAATGTTAAACCTCCTTTTTTATTATTGCATGTGATTACGCAAAACTAATTTAAGTAAATGTAAAGTAATTTTAATGACAAACTAACAACCATGATGACATTCCTAAAGAAGCACATCATTGTTTGTAAAGTGCTTTGGGGAACCCTGAGGTCATGAGAGATTGTACCTAGCTGTAATTTCTGTTTTATATTTCAGATGCACTAAGGAGAGTAACTCTATGATCTCTGTATCATTGAGCTTAACGCTGCTATGCACAACCCATGTTCATTGCAATGCGTTTCCAAGGGTGTCCTATCACTAAACCATTTGCCAGGGGCTCAAATGCCCAGCATCTCAAGTCGTTTAGGAGCTTTGGCCTGGATTCATCAAAAAAAAAATCAAGCAGTATCCACTCAGAATTTTTTTCAACGCTGCTGGGAAGTTTGCCATTGGTGAAATTGCAGATTGCAAAGAAGCTGCAATTCACTGTCCACTCTTACACACAAGGAACTGGGTAAAGAAGCAAAGGGCTGTCAGCACTGAAGATTGTTTTTAAAACATTTATACAATTTAACAACATTTGTGGTTTATACATTTTAAGATAAATATAAGCTAGAGTACAATATCTTATCTAGTCCAAAACTAGACTTACAGCTAATACAGTTGGGTTTAGCTACAATTCATTTTGCAGCTGATGTGAATGTTTAAGTTTCTATTGTATTGAAATCCACAATTTAATGTATAATTTTCTTCCATCCCATTGATTACTGCCAGCTATGCAGAAGTGTGGCTCAACTGTGATCACTTTCGGTATTGTATGTGGTACAACTGTACATCTGTATTTTGACAATGTTCCGCCTTACACCAACAGTGGTGCCTTCATACCACAGACACCTTACTGTACTCCAGCTGATCCCTGGACACAAGTTTAAGTTTCCATTAAAAGGTATAATTTAACAAACAAGTTTGTTGCTAAAAAGCATCCAAAAGGGTTAAAATCGAAAATATATATCTATAATAGTAAACCATGAATGTATGTTGCTAGTTGTGTAACTTGAAAATCAGTGGTCTTATCCATAGTTGCATTCCTATCTATAAGGAGAATGGAGTTGTATGATATATATTACCAATGGCTCCACCCTACAAAAATCCTTCACAATAGATTCATTATTTTCCTTTAGTTTACTTTCCCCCAGATTTGGATCTTGTTTCACTATCTAAGTTGGAGCATTCAAAATGTGAGCCCATTTTCACCCTGTATAATCCTGTATTGTAAATTTTATCCAGACATTAGAATCTATTGTGCATTGTTGGGTGATTATATGAAGTAGTTTGTATTCCATTTCAGGTTTTCAGTTTAGGCTTAACTTCCGAACCAACTAAGTTTAGAGATACAGCATGGAAATAGGTCCTTCGAGCCACCAAGTCCATGCCGGCCATCTATCGCCTGTTCACACTTTTTCTATGTTATCTCACTTTCTCATCCACTCCCTAAATATTAGGGGCAATTTACAGAGGCCAATTCACCTACAAACCCACACTTTTTTGGGATGTGGATGGAAACCGGAGCACCCATAAAAAAACCTATGTGGTCACAGAGAGAAGATGCAAACTCCGTACAGACAGCACCCGAGGTCAGGATCGAATCCAGGTCTCTAGTGCTGTGAGGCAGCGGCTCTACCAGAAACACATCTCTGTACTACACCTGTGTTTGCTTTGTGGAGAATTAATTGAACCGCAATAACTATACAGTGCTGTCTTTACAATGAACCAAAATCTACAAGAGCAAAATCCCTCACACTTGTTTCAGGAATCAATTCACAATGACAACCTCAATGGTTACTCAGGCAGACCTACCCTTCCTTGGATCAGGTGATTGTTTTCCCTCATATCTTTGTGCATATGTCAGGCAAGAGAAAGTTTGGAGGGTTCGGCCTCCAGCAGCAATAATGAAGGTGGCAGTGAAGAATCTACCTCATTTCTATCTATCTAAACAAAGAAAGGCAAAAGAAGTTGCAGTTGCTAGAATCTTGTGCGAAACACAAAGTGCTGGAGGAACTCAGCGGGTCAACGAAGAGCTGAGTCAAAACAAAGACAAATTCAAGCATCAAAATGCAATTTCAAAGAAACAGTAAATCACTATTTTATACTGTATTAATTTTAAAATGCACATTCACCTTAATCAACTATATAGTCCGTAAACAACAAGAAAAACATTACATATCAATTACACAATATTCCAAATATATATATAATCAATACAAAAGTTTAATCCAAGTGCTCTTCTTTATTGTTTTGTAAAGACTCCAATTTTCTAATCGGAGAAGGTAGACACAAAATGCTGGAGTAACTCAGCGGGTGAGGCAGCATCTCTGGAAAGAAGGAATGGGCGACGTTTCGAAGAAGCCTGAAGAAGGGTCTCGACCCGAAACGTCACCCATTCCTTCTTTCCAGAGATGCTGCCTCACCCGTTGAGTTACTCTAGCATTTTGTGTCTACCTTCGATTTAAACCAGCATCTGCAGTTCTTTCTTACACACTTCTAATCAGAGAATATACATAAGGACTAAAATGCAGATTCAGTTGATGAGTAGCAGCTCACCCTGTATGGTAATTCCACATCAGGAGGTACTTCTTCCCAAATAGCCATTTGGGAAACCAAGTCCATAAATGACATTGCTTGAAGAAAAAGGCACAAAGGAATATGAACCAATTTCTTCATAATACAAAGACTTGGAGCATCCACTATAATCTTTCATCATATATTTCACTCTCTTCTGTGCGTCTGAATATAGGTGTGTCGAGGCCTTGTTAAACTGTTCAGCATACTCATAGACTTCTTTCTCTGTTTCAATGTGGATTTTCCTTAATAAATTGTTTATTAACACAGCTCTTCGAAGATAGATTTCAGGATCTTCAAGAATCCTTAATTTTTCTAGTGAAAGTCTCAGTATACATGTTCGATCCTCAGGAAAGATCAAGTTCTGGAAAAAAAAACACTTCAAAGTGTAATCAGAGTGTCAATACACCCATTGTCAGAAAACGGTTTCTTACCTTTGCATCAAATTATCAGCATCCTATATTAATTTTTCTACATTCATTATGATTAATCTGTTTTAAAATTCATTATCAATTCACAAAATGGCTCTTACTTTTGGAAAGTACCCATTGTAAACTTTATGTAAATCTTCTTCTTCTGCATATTTTCTCTTGAAATATGCTACTTTCGACGTTGTTAATGAATTTCAAAAATGTTCTCGGATTTCTGCAGAAGAAACACAAAATCCTTTCAACAGAACGAAAGGGAAACTTTTTAGAATGATTACAACAATGATAAGAAGGAGAGATATATTTTGGATTTTTACCGTGTCTATTTTCTCAGCTCCAGCAGTGTCAAGGACTACATAGACAGAGCTCACATCCATTATGATCTAGAGAACAATTCCTCGAACTCGCCCACCCAGTGCTTAGGGAGTCACAGTGTAATCCAGGGAACATGACTCAGAAGCTATATTTTATGGATAAGTTATTAGGATACTATAAAAAAAAATTCACATGACAACCGACTACATAACCACTAATGCCATGACTAAGACTTTCAAAAATATGGTTTTAAAATTAAATGAATAATCAATGCTTAGGTAAATGTGGAAAGTTGTCTGTTTCCAGGCACCCCTCAATGATATAAAGCCACCAAGGCAGGCACCTCTAAAATAGCTTTACAACAAACTGCCTCTAATTTATTTCAAGGCTAAATTAAGTAAAATAGTCTCATAACTTTAAGGTGTGAAGTTTAACCTCTGACCTCATGACTGTTATCATGAAAGTCAGTCCACAAATAGGCATCCACAGAGAATTTTAACCAACCACTACCTCTACTGTCTTCTCACAAATCAATCATAGTCACAACCCCAGGTGGAATCTACATTTGATCTGTGACTAGGTGGGTTGCAAATACTCAGCTGATCCTAAAGAAGCAGATGAGCGCCTTTGGGAATTTAATTACAGGATATGGGTATTCAATAATAACATACAGGGAGAACATTTCTGACATGATTCTGGTCATTGAATTTGAAAGCATGGCCAGGCAAAAGTCCACTGCAGCATCTGAACGTGTATTGAGGCAAACACTTTAATGCAGTGCCATGGAAGTGCCACATTTAAAGATATCTTAATTCCAATGGGTCATCAAGACAAAATCTCATCTGTCTATTCAAGTGGATATAAAATATGACCAGTAGTATTTCAAAGAAGGACAAAGTTCGGATCAACTAATCAACATTGTCTCCCTTTATCATTACCACAAATAAGTACTTCATCACTTTTCTCGTCATTTATTGGACATAAAGAACATTTGGTTTCCTACAATCCAAAAAATACACGAGAGATAACTATGTAATTTCTTCTTTCTTTATATTTAGAACATAATATTGCTCTCAGTCTTACATGAAAAAAACATTATAGTGTGCTTCAAACTGGACAAATGTGCATTTCATTAAGAAACACCATGTGGGCTCCTATTTAGCCCATAACACCTGCATGTAGCATTGACAACATGACATCAAAATTCAACACACAATGAAAAGCTTTTTTGTCAAACATACATAAGCAATAATCCTTGAGTCAGGGACAGATACAGCATAGAGCTAGCCTTTTGGCCCATCGCATTCAACCTATGTCGACCATTTTTCCCATTTACATAAATCACATCTGCCTGCATTAAGTCTGCATCCATATATATATATATATATATATATATATATATATATATATATATATATATATATATATATATATATATATATAGCCTTATATATATTGCCTATATATACCAACATCTCTTAAACATGAAGACTGTATCTGACTCCACTATGCACTTTAACTGTGTGTCGCAGACATCAATCAGGCTACTACTGTTATGACTTTTTTACTTTTAACTTTAACTTTTCTTTTAAGAGCTATGGCGCAGAAACAGGCCTACCAGCCCATTGAGTCCATACCAACTAGCTATCACCTACACTTGCACTATTCGACATACTGGGGACAATTTACAATTTTATTGAAGCCAATTAACCTACAAATCTGTATGTCTTCAGAGTGTGGGAGGAAACTAAGCATCTGGAGAAAACCAATGCGGTCACAGGGATAATATACAAACTACGTACAAACAGCATTCCTAGTCAGTATTGAACCCGGCTCTGTAAGGCACCAACTTTACCATGTGTCACTGTGCCGGCCTCTATGGGTAAAAGATTCTGACTATCTACCCTATCTATACCTCTTTTATTCTTACATACTTCTATGAGGATACCTGTGCGTAGGAAGGAACTGCAGATGCTGGTTTAAACCGAAGATAGACACAAAAATCTGGAGTAACTCAGCGGGACAGGCAGCATCTCTCGAGAGAAGGAATGGGTGACATTTCGAGGATACCTGTCAGGCTTCCTTTGCTCTAGGGAAACCAAGCCTAGCCTGTTCAGTCTTTCCCTGTAACTAAAGTCCTCAAATCCAGGCAACAACCTGGTGAATCTCCTCTAAACTATCACCAGTATTACTAAATCCTTCCTATAGAGGGGCAACCTGAACTATACACGGTACTCAAAGTGAAGTCTAATCTGTGTTTGGTAAAGTTGCAATATAATGCTCCAAAATTTAGATTCCAAGTCCCCAACAAGCATATCACAATCCTTCTTCACGATCTTGTGTTGCCAATTTGATGGAACTATGTATTTGAATTCCCACATCTCCTTGTTCATCAACATTCCCCAGTGCTCTTCCATTTATTATGTATGTCTACTTCTAATTGATGTCCCAAAATCCATCATCTCACACTTGTCAGGATTAAATTCCATCTGCTAAATGCTCCACCCAACTTTCCATCCGATCTTTATAACGACAACAACTGTTAGGAATATGATATGGTTTCTTGATGTTGTAGATAACAAAGAGTGTTAGAAAGCCAATACTGTATGAAATTAATTCTGTAAGGAAATGAGTTCAGGAAGGTTGACAAAAGTACTGGATAAACTCTATGGAGCGAAGGAAATGGGCAACGTTTCTGGCCGAAACCCTTCTTCAGACGAAGAAGGGTTTTGGCCCGCAACGTTGCCTATTTCCTTTGCTCCATAGATGCTGCTGCACCCTCTGAGTTTCTCCAGTACTTTTGTCTACCTTCAATTTTCCAGCATCTGCAGTTCCTTCTTAAACAATAAGTACAGGAACACTGTTATTAGATTCTGAAGCTCTGATGCTGATTTTCTAAACATTAAGTCAGAGGACTAGCCCATGAGAGTAAAAGGATGTTTCATCAATATTAGTTATATGGTATCTAAAGATTAAAAATCAGCTTACATTTTCCAGCCACTAAATTAATTCTTAAAAAAGAAACGCACGCTGATCAATTGATCCCTTTTATTTGTTATTCAATGTGTTGAATGTTTGATCCAATTTGGCAGGATCTTACATGGATTTCACTGCATTAACTTTTGATTTATATCTTCCAATTAGCAGAAGTGCGATAAAGTTTCTGATATACACATTCTACATCAATTACTTCATAGATGTGACTAGAATTACCATTTTATTAAATGATACAAGTAATAATTTTCCAGCCATTTAATGACAGCATAACCTTGTCAGAATTGTCATTCCCCTTTCTATTTTAATATGAATAATTTGAAGAATCCCTATCTAACGACTGGTAGTTTTTGATAATACAGGCATATTTGTCAAGGGTATCACACATATAATGCCTGTTACATTTTCGTGAGTAATAGCCCGTGTCTATGTTGACTCATAGTAAATAAAGTATAATTACTAACATTCCTTTGTAAAGTGGAAGAAGAAATAAAGGTCTATCCGTAGTTTCTAATCATTCTTGGGATACTAATATATCAAAAAATAACTAAGAATTGTAGCAAAAGACTTGAAATCCAACCAACTTATTTTAACATTCATATCATTTTTATAGTTATAAATCCAGGATATATCCACGGCTGGAGAAAATGGCACCTGAAATTCTATCCAAGGGAACCCTTTGAGACTCAATGGTTTGGGATCAAATTATCAATCTGAATTTGTACATATTCACCTCTTTACTTTTACCTTGGTTGTAGACCAATCCATTCACCCTGTGTACCAAATCCCTGCCCTCGCCAAATTTCCCGCACTACCCTGTGGAGTAAGACGCTCTGTTTCTACCTCAAATAATTCCTATTAGTAAGTAATAAAATCAAGTTCAAAATCCATTTAAACTGGTAAGTGAAGATATCACTCAGATGGACCAATTTCCATAGAGCCCTACACCATAAAACAGTTCCAGTACTCTGCTTAATATAAACATATTCTGCTCTATATATTTAGCCAGCACGGGAATATCACTCTTTTAGAAACATAGAAACATAGAAATTAGGTGCAGGAGTAGGCCATTCGGCCCTTCGAGCCTGCACCGTCATTCAATATGATCATGGCTGATCATTCAACTCAGTATCCCGTACCTGCCTTCTCTCCATACCCTCTGATCCCCTTAGCCACAAGGGCCACATCTAACTCCCTCTTAAATATAGCCAATGAACTGGCCTCTACTACCCTCTGTGGCAGAGAGTTCCAGAGACCCATCACTCTCTGTGTGAAAAAATTCCTTCTCATCTCGGTCCTAAAGGATTTCCCCCTCATCCTTAAGCTGTGACCCCTTGTCCTGGAAATGTTACCTCTGCTTATTTACTTCCACTGAGTGATTCTGAGGAAATGACAATGATCTATATCAAAGCATATTGTAAATGGTCCAATGACAACTGGCTCTTCATGCTTTTTTTACTAATACTGACTAACCAATTATTACCAACTGGTGGTTTTGAATGTGTTATTCTAATTGAACTAATATCTAATCCTCCTTTTAAGTCTTGAATTGATATTAACACCAAGGTTGCACACCAACCTTAATAGCTTCTTCACTATCCCATTCGGTCCTCCACTTGCGCAGTAAATTATTAGATTATTCAGTCCAAATATCTTCTTGCTCTCTTGAATAGTGGTTCAGAAGGTAGCTCGTTGATTGCTGAAAAAAAACCATAGAAAACGTAGGTAATATCTTCAAATATCTGGCCTTTGAACAAACAATATTTAAATCATTTGTTTGTTCTGATCATACAATAGCACTCTAAATAGCATCCATATACAAAAAAGTGCCCCAAAGAAAAGGAAGACCTTTACATACACTCAAACAGACGCGCGCACACACACACACACCATCCTAGTTGAAAACAAAATCAGTTACTTTGTGTTTCTTAATGAGATTGCTTTTCATAGATCATCTGGCAGCTTGGTTTTAAAGGACAACCCTAGTAAAAGATCCAGGTAAAGCTTTACATAATCTGTATCCATTCCATGCGACTATCAGCTTGTGTTTTGACTATTTACAATATTGCACAGTCATAACAAGCAGCAATTGGATTAAGTGCCTAGTAAAATCAATATATGTTAATTTAGATGGCAGGGGATAAAGGGATACAAAGGTAAAAATCAATATATGTGGAAGATTAATAGAGTTCTTGAATTTTGCCAGAAATATTTATGTAAAATTGCATATTTTTGAACAGGAGACTCCCAGGTTCAGGTCCAGGTTCAAAAACTTTACACTTATTTAATAATTTCATTTTTGGCTGTAATCTGGTGAATGTCTGTCACATACTATGCAACTAGAGTAATTGAGTCATAGATTCAGACAGCGTGGAAAGAGGCCCTTTGACCCAACATGTCCCTGCCGACAAAGATGACCCATCTAAGGTAGTCCTGTTTGCTCGCTTTTGGCCATGTCCCTCTAAACCTTTCCCATCCATGGATCTGTCCGAATGTCTTTTAATTGGTATCATTGCACCTGCCTCAACCACTTCCTCTGGCAGTTTGTTCCATACACCCACCACCCCACTATGAGAAAAAAGGTGTCCTGCAAATTCCTATTAAATCTTTCCCCTTTCAGCTTAAACCTATGACCTCTAATTTATGATCAACCTACTTTGGGGGGAAAAAACTGTACTTTCACCCCATCTATTCATATACCTCCATAAGATTATCTCTCAGTCTCTTGAGCTCTAATGAATAATGACCCAGCCTGCTCAACCTCTCTCTACAGCTCAGGCTCTTGAGTACTGGCAATATCCTCATAAATCTTCTCTGCTCTCTTTCCCACTTAATTATATATTTCCTATTGGCGGGTGACCAATGCTGGACATAACACTGTAAGTGTGGCCTCACCAACATCTTGAACAAGTGTAATGTAATGTCCCAAGTTCCATACTCAATTCCCTGACTGATGAATGCCAGGGTACCAAAGGTATCTTCACCGCCCTTTCCCCCTGTGACACCACTGTAAGGAAATTATGTACTTCTACTCCTGGATCCATCTGCTCTACAATGCACCCAAACTGCTATATTGCACTGAGAAGGTCCTGCCCAGGTTCAACTTCCCAAAATGGAGCAACTCATGCTTATTCCGATTTTCACCACTTCTCAACCCATTTGCCCAGCTGATCAAACAGGTGGTATCGTGGACAGTAAAGATGGTTATCAAAGATTACAGCAGGCTCTTGATCAACTGGGCAAGTGGGCTGAATGCTTAATGGAGTTAATGCAGTTACGGTCGGTACCGGTGTGACATTTTGGGAAGACAAACCAGACCAATCAATGTTAGGGCCCTGGAGAGTGTTTTGGAGCAGAGGGATCTAGGAATATAGGTACATCGTTCCATAGTTTTAATGCCCTGGCACCGTAGCAGTGCCAGTTTATATTGGGAAAGTTAAAATCCCTTATTGTGCTACAGGCTCCCAAATAGACAACCCTTATTAAGCCAACCCTATTAGTCTTGTAGCTGTCCGCAATGTCCCAGCGTATTTGTCCCTCTCATTCCCATTGTCTATTTGCGGGCCGGTAGCACAATTCCAACAAGGTGATCACCCCTTTCCTATTTCTCAGCTCCACCCGGACAGCCTTACTGGATGATCCTTCAGGAATATCATCCTGAACTACTGCTGTGATGCTTTCCTTAATCAGTAAAGCAACTCCCCTTCCTCTTTTACCCCTATCCCTGTCTCACTTGTGGTACTTGTACCTTGGAATATTAAGCTGTTACTCCCATCCCTCCCATAGGCAGGATTCGTTAATGATGATAGAAGTCCCAGTTACACGTCTTATCCACACCCTGAGTTCATCGGTCTTACCTGTCAGGCCTCGAGTTCTGAATTAAATGCAATTTAATCTGTTCCCTTTCCTCACTCACTCACTGCTGTACTCCTGCCTATCCTGCCTACAGAAGTTGCTTCTCTACTGACTTCCAGTCTCCCACCTGCCTCACTGCAGCATTGGATTCCACCCCGTTGCCAATCTAGTTTAAGCCCATCTGAGTAGCACTAGCAAACCTGCCCACCAGGCTATTGCTGCCTGTCCCTCTTGTACAGGTCTCCTCTGGCACAAATGAGTTTCCAATGATCCAAAATTCTGAATCCCTGCCCTCTCCTCCGATTCCACAGCCATGCATTCATCTGGCATGGCGCACTGGGAATAATCTGGCGATCCCAACTATTCACATCCTGCTTTATAATTTATCTGCCTAACTCCCTATATTCATTCTGCGTGACCTCACCCCTTTTTATACTTATTTTTATTTGTGCCAATGTGCATTATAACTTATGGCACCTTGAGAATCCTCTGCAGCTGCCCCAAGACTTCCTTGACCCTGGCAGGAGAAGGGGCAACACACCATCCTTGAGTCTCATTTTCTGCACAGAATCTCCCATCTGTCTCTCTAACCAATGGGTCTCCTATAGCCCTGCAGCCCTGTCTGACTTCATCCTACCCCTCTGTATCTTAAAACCCAGCCTGATGCCACAGACCTGTCCTTTTCCATCCCCTCCCAACAGTATCCAAAAGGGTATACTGAACAGATTCACCCAAAGAATCCACTGAGATTTCATATTGGAATTAAATTATTATGGTGGTGTATTCTGAATATTAAAAGAGGCACATTTTAATTAATCCTGCCAGATTTCTTCAAAACAGTATAAGATATGATTTCAACACTAGGCATGTTCTGCAGCCACTATGCCAGTGAGATTAGGAACCCCGGAGAGAACTCCTGAGTTACTTCATCAAATTCTAAAGCAAATACAGAAACACCATCTGCTGAAGTTCATACAGAGAAATAAACTTTTCAACCATCTTTTTAGAATTTGACCAAATGTAATTCTTATCTGAACAACAACTTTCAATTTGCAGCCAAAACACAAAGGATGCACACTTAAACATCTTATATATTGTGCATAGCTTGCTTTATTTGTATGCAACATTTCACAAACTTCATAACATTTAACAAATAACCACACAAGAGCATCCGTGTCTTGTTTCAGAACCATTGACCATTCTGAACTGGTGGAAAATTGATTCTTCCTTATTTGATACTTAAATTAGTAGGCCCCCCTCGGTGATGACTGACCATGGGTGATGCATCCTAGTTGTTGGCTGCTTGCTCCAAACCTCGGCTAGAACTGATGGTTCTCTAGCCAAGTCGGTCATGGTGGAGCCGAGGTACATGAACTGATGGACGGCATTGAGTTCGTAGTCATCGATGGTGCCTCTGTATCCTGCCCCAGGACATTCGTCTTCTTCAGGCTGATGGTCAGCCCGAAGTCCTTTCAAGCCTGATAGAAGCAGTCTATCAGTGACACTGGTTCCTGCTGGGTGTGGGACGCACCTGTTGCATCATCGGCAATCAACATGCCTCTGATGAGAGCTTCACGTTCCTTTGTCTTTGCTCTGAGGCAGGTAAGGTTGACATGTTGCAGTGCTGAAGGCATGTTTCAGGAGCAGAGCAAATAAAAGAGTGTGGGAGCAAGGACGCAGCCTTGTTTGATGCCACTGTGGACATCAAAGGGCTCTGAGAAGCTGCCCTTGAACTGCACTGCCCCTTTGTGTTGATGTGGAAGGATTCTATCATGCTCTGCAGTTTTGGTGGGTAGCCGAAATTTGACAGAGCCTTAAATAGGCCATCTCTGTTGACGATGTCGAATGCCTTGGTGAGGTCAATGAAAGCAACATACAGGGGCATCCACTGTTCTCTGCTCTTCTCCCGGAGCTGGCGAAGGAAGAAGACCATGTCTTCTGTTGACCTTCCAGCTCGGAAACCGCACTGTGACTCTGGGTAGACACGTTCTGCCAGCATCTGCAGGCGGATCAAGATGACCCGAGCAAAGACCTTGTTGACGATGTTGAGGAGGGAGATGCCTCTGTAGTTGTTGCAATCACTTCTCTCGCCCTTGTTCTTGTAGATTAGCACAGAAATATTATCACAGAAATTACCAAAAAACGACATTGTGAACATGTCTCCTCTGTCAACACACAAAAACAGGAGATTATCGTGCATCCATTAAGTTCACGTACCTACATAAATGTCTATAATTTGCTGGCATATTTTCTCTCATACACTAGAAACTGTGTACCCATTGATCACCCATTCACAATAGTTTTATGTTATCACACTATCTCATCCACTCCCTACACACTAGGGGCAATTTTACAGAGGCCAAATAATCCACAAACTGCGCATCTTTGATATGTGGGAGGAAACCAGTGCACCGAGAGGAAACCCATGCCATCACAGGAAGAACGTGCAAACCTCACACAGACAGCACCAGAGGTCAGGATCGAACCTGGGTCTCTGGTGCTGTGAAGCAGCAGTTCTGCAAGCTATGCCACTGTGCCTCTTCATCTCTGTTCCCTTGTGGACCCTTCCGTGCATGGAAGCCCAATTACCTTGACCTCCTCTACCACTGGCCTTCTCCACCTGGCTGACACTGAACAACTTCTCCTTTCAGCAAAATAGGAAGTGTTGGAGGAACTCAGCAGGTCAGGTGTTATCACTGGAGGCCGAGAGATGGTGGAAGTTTTGGGTTTTGAGTTACATCTTGGATGGTTTAGGTTAGAGGAAATGGAAAAAGAACAAAAAGGGGCCATTACGCAAACTAACAAATGATCAGCAGATGTGACAGGAAGGGATCATTTCCTGTGCGTGGCACCATGCGAGGAAACAAGCATTCAGCTGAGAAATTAAATACGCTGTTGGAAAAATATAATCTATCTGTGGATAACTAAAGAGGTTGAGGATAGCATTGGATTAAAGAAAAAATATTATATCATTGCCAATAAGAGAACATATCCTATGAAAGTTTTAGCAACCTGGAGAGAATGACCAAGAAATTGACATATCAAGACGTTCATTGTAAAATAATAGCAAATGAATAAGAAATTTTAAAAAGATTAGAAAAGATATATGTATGTAAATCGTGGCAAGAGGTAAGAAAAGGAGAAAGAAAAAAATAACAGTGATATTAGACAAAGATTTTGTATCTGCCTCACTGAAGAAAATGCAAAGAATACACTCAAGATTGGAAGGGAGTTAGTGTCCAATAAGAATGAGCAATAATGGTAATGATAAGCTGCTGGAAAAATTAAACAAATTAAAACAAAAGAAACCCCTGAACCTGATGGCCTTTGTTCTAATAGTAATGGTGGCAGAGGTACAGAATACATTGGTTGTGACTTTCCAAATATCACTCCATGTTTGTTGACTCTCAATGAGCTGGAGGGTAGCAGATAATACTTTGTTTATAAGTAAGAAGGAATGAGACAAAATTGATTTTTGTTCCAATTAATGTCATCAGTTTTTTGAGAAAATACTGGAATCCATTATGTGGTAATTGAAAATCATTATATTATTAAGTATTGTCACCATGATATTATTTTTTAAAAAGCCAACTGGGTTTGGCAAACTGAATAATATTTTTAAGAGATATGATTAGCAGAGTCAGTGTTTTACAATTACTATTAGGAAAAATCTATTGACTTGGGCGTTTATAAATATTTGAAATTCTCTACATCAAGGAATATGAATGCTTAGTTGTTGAGTATATTTGAGACCGAGATTGATGATATTTTGGACAGTACAGAAATCACGTGAAATGTAACTGGGTGGGAACATGGGCAAAGTTGAATATCCATTATTATCATAATGAAGGTTACACAAAAAGCTGGAGAAACTCAGCGGGTGCAGCAGCATCTAAGGAGCGAAGGAGATAGGCGACGTTTCGGGTCGAGACCCTTCTTCAGACCCATTCTTCATTATCATAATGAAGCAAGTTCAAACGGTCACTGGCACATTCTTGGTTTCATTTCTTCCTTACGTATGACAATAATAAGCCAATAGAGAAAAACAATACAAATTCCTATTACCTTTCAGCATTCCAAAGAAACAGGGTCATGGACAAGAATTTATATTTTTCTGCTTTTAAACATCCTTGTACACATCTTTATGTGCATGATAAATGTGACATCTCCTAATGTAACTCTCCCCCAACTGTATGTGCCCCAGTAATTGGCCCATCAGTTCCATTAGATCCTGATCCATTCATCAGATCACCTGATCCCAGGACCAGGCCACCTTCTCATACATTTCTCCTTTTACGTCCTCTATTCCTCAATCCTGGGACATAAATATTCCTTCCAGGTGAAATGGAATTACCTGTAACTTTATCTAACTGGCATAAGACTTATGTCAATCCCAATACAGTATCTTGTATCATAAACGCATTAATGGAACATCTCCATTCAATCTAAAGCCTGGCTCTGAATATCCTGATGCCAGAGACTTTAGTACCATCCCACTCCACTCCAGCTTTAGTCTCATAAACTGTCCTAGCGAGAGTAACCAGAAGCTCAAAGAAAACACCAGAGAGGAGAAATTCATCTTGATTGCCAATGTGTACAGTTGATGCCTGTTGTCTTCACACTGACCTCAATGGACTAGAACATGCAGACAAAAGAACAACAAGCAATGCTTAACTCTGCAAATCAAAAAGAAAATGTATTAGTTTGTGTAGGTGACTCACTACCACGTTCTCAGGGGCACCAAGGATAAGCAATACATCCTGGCCTTGGCAGTGAAGGCCAGATCCTTGAAAACAAAATTCAAAGACATGTCGCCTAAAGAGCTGAAAGTTGAACACACACGTGGCAGAGGTGCTGAGGAGGGAAAGGTAAGGGACAATGTGAGGTACAGACACAGCGGAGATTGACCAACCAACGCGTGTAGTTCTTCACCTAGCATTGTGCTAAACCAAAGGCTGTTAATATTATCTCCACTTTTCATTAGTGTTCAAAATTACACTTTTATCAAAAAAAAATCATTAATATTTGACACTGCAAATTAAAATTGCATTGGCTTCATCAGTGATTTCAAATTTACACCTTAGCTGATGTGATAAAATAATCATAAAGCTTCTGCTTTCCTAAATAGGCAAAGGAATTATAGCTGAGAAAATAAACATCTTAGAATTGATTAGATATTAAAAACCACTAAAGATGTGCCAGGTAGGAATCAGGAATATGTGTGAGGTTTATTTTTCACCATTGTTCAAACATAACTGCTTGTCAGCGTGTTTTAAATCATGATGCAAAACAAACATAATTATATTTATGTTTGCCCATCTGTCTTTATGCTCGCCTCACATACATTTACATTAAGAGGAGATTACACTGGCTGTCATTTACAGTCACTAGTTCCATTTAAGAGCCAATCCAAGTTTTCACAAACAACCAGCTTTACTTTCTTTCGATGTGAATATACGTAATTATTTGATATTCATTTAATTATGTTACTAATAGGAAAACAAACTTGTAGGCTTATATATTTGATTGGAATATGAATGTTGGTGGTGATCATTATTCTGTGAAAAGCAGTGCATTATACGTCAATGGTAATTCATGGTAAACTGATTAAAATATGGGGCTTTACTAAAGTGTTCTTTTGCTTCCATCGAAACTCCCAATGCTTTCTGTTGTATATTGTCCTCTGAATTGCAGGTCTCCCGTGTTTTGTAACATTAAAAGATGGCCCTGGGCAAATACTTCCAGGATTCACACAAAAAGCTGGAGTAACTCAGTGGGACAGACAGCATTCATGGAAAGAAGGAATGTCACCCATTCCTTCTCTCCAGAGATGCTGCCTGTCCCGCTGAGTTACTCCAGCTTTCTGTGTCTAGGTATCTTCGGTTTAAACCAGCATCTGCAGTTCCTTCTTACACACTTCCAGGATTCCCCCTGTCCTGAACTGGGAACGCCAATGAACACCTGCAAATAATCAAGCGGCTACCTCATCCAATCTCTTCATTGCCCTTTGATCCTCAAACGAGCTTCTCCATCACAGCACAACTGCAGTAAACAACCTGATAGTGATGACCAGGAGCCACGTACCCACTTCACAGGAACACTATCCATGTGGGGTAACAGATTCTTATTCAATCTTTATCTGCAATAGACTAATAGGATATCCATTAAGGCAGATATAACTTACATTTTAAAATTGATTCCAGGCTTGCCTAGCCAGTCGTTTAGTTCCAATTCCAGTTCTAGCTCCCGCCCTCCCTGCCATAGGAAGATTTTTACCGGCCTTGCCTGATTCTCGGTTCCAATTGACTCCATCCTACAACGATTTTAGATCGCAAGACCAAAAAGAAACAATATTGCAAGCATCATTGGAACGCCTTTCCGGGAAGCAACACAATTGTTCCACGCGAGTGTAATAATGGAAATGTGTCCTTTGCACAGTGAGTCGGGACCGGCTAGGCACAGTCACCCGGGATGGTCGTCCGTGTCGCTGCTGTAAATACCGGTGAGCTTAAAATGAAGTGGCAGACCGATACTCCAATTCTGTTGATAAAAGCGTATAGATTTTGCTAGCGTCGACCACATGCTCTGGGATGTCCTTGTGTCTCAGATGCTCAATGCCGGTCCTGTCCAATTAATTCCACTCCCTGCTTTTGGTCATCTTCTCACTAATTCCACGGTCAGCCAGATATAATTTCTTATTTATTCCTTATGTCGGGGTTGGTTATTATTTTCTCGGTTCTCTTTGTGGGTGGAAGCATATGAGCCGCTGATGTCCGTGCTGAACACGATAGTAAGTTATCTCGTCTCAAGAAGGATCTTCTCGTCTCAAGAAGGATCTTCTTGAGTTACTCTAGCACCAAGTTAAACTAATCGCCTCCTGTCTACATGTGATCACATCGCTCCAATCCCTGCACATCCATGTTCCAATATAAAAGCCTCTTATATGGAACTGTTGTATCTGCCTCCATCAAATCCCACCAGTATCCTTTGTTGCAGTGAATACATATTTCCACAATCCCTCACCTCTCATCCTCATGAGAGGAATAGATCGGGTTGATGCACAGAGTATCTTGCCCGAGTAGGAGAATCGAGGACCAGAGGACATAGGTTCAATGTGGAGGGGAAAAGATTTAATAGAACTCTGAGGGGTAACGTTCTCACACAAAGGGTGGTGGATGTATGGAACAAGCTGCCAGAGGAGGTAGTTGAGGCTGGGACAATCCCAACGCTTAAGAAGCAGTTAGACAGGTACATGGATAGGACAGGTTTGGAGTGATATAGACCATACGCAGGCAGGTGGGACAAGTGTAGCCGGGATATGTTGGCAGGTGTGGGCATGTTGGGCCGAAGGGCCTGTTTCCACGCTGTATCACTCTCTGACTCACACGGTCAGCTAGCCAAAACCGGACTGAAGACAATTTCACTAAGTGGTCTTCCACTACCCGAGGACAAGGATGAACATCATACATAGCACTTGACCAATTCATGGATGGATGCCATTTTTGACCCTGGGGAGGGGGGGGGGGGCGGGCTTACAATATTTTGGTGATCAGATTCCTATCATGGTATCCAGGGTCAGAACCTGACCTACATGTCGGGTCGCATTATGTGTCGGTTACGAGGTTCCACCTTACATTGTACAAGCAGTAACTAATCTCGCAATTCACAGGCTGTCAGTTATTGATGAGAAAATTGATAGCATTACTTGATCTCCAAGCCCTAGGCTGCCAGATAACCTTCGGACTTCCTTCGGGTTTCGGGCTCAATGTATACCCCAGTATACAGAGCTTTCTTTCTTTAAACGTGTTGAGTTATTTGTAAATATTCAGGCCAACTGATTCACTTGAATGTGACAGGGGGAGAGATGGTTTGAGCTTATACCTTTCCCCCTTTTATCCGCATGTAAGGCGCTGCAGTCAAACCCTGAAACCATATTTTAATTCCGGTAGGTCAAGTCTTTAAAGGTACAGTCAATAACCATCGAGAGCGAGAAATTATCCAAATATGAATAAACACGCTAGGAGCTTATCAGAGGGAGAGTGGGACGGACACGGCAGATAGCAGATGCTGGAATCTTGAGTGCTGGAGGAACTCACTGGTCAGGCAGCATCTGGGGAGGGAATGGAAAGAGGGAGAGGATTTCTGACAATTACCTGCTTCTAAAACACATGAACGACTAACTCCTTGCACCTTGGTAAAGATTATAAACAGTGGAATAGAACTACAGCCGGCAGCATAAAACGAGTGGCAGATATGTGGAGAAATGAAGGCACAAGGAACCGCAGGTGCTGGTTTACAAAAAAAAGTGCTGGAGTGACGAGTGTCGAAGGAGTTGTGGAAACTCGGGACGAGTTCCTAAAAATCGGATAAATTGTCAGATAGTCCACTTATAAAAAAATACGTTCACCTTTCACCTTTCAAAAAGTAGAACTCGGCTGATCAACAGAGAGGAAGGTCGTTTTAAAATGAAAAGAAGGAAGACTGCTTCTCTTCGCATCCATGCAGTGTGAGTGGACGCGCTCACCGACCGCCACCTCTGTACACGCCGCGACGCGCGGCAACACAAGTCAAACACTGGAAACTGTTACAACCTGCAGAGTCACATTTCGCAGTCTCAACTGAATCGTGCAACTACTTCAAAAACAAAATCTCCCCTTTCCCGCCTATCCCCCCCCCCCCCCCCCCCACCTGTGAATATATTCAACGAATGATCCCATTTGCAAAACAAAATTAAAACTTAAACTGACAACATTGAATGAAGGGGCTAATATCGGAAGCGAGCTGCAACTGGAGGCTGTTATATTAACTTTTGGTCCAGAGTTTTAGCCCATAGCCTCTCCCCCCCCCCCCCCCCCCCGTTCCAGCAGGTAACTCTTGACCATGTTAAGAATTACCTTGCCAGTAACAAAGCTAACGAAGGCTTGATCCTACGACAGCAGCGGGTCTATACCCCAGTGGGAATTGAACGTCCGACCGGACACCCCCCTGTTGCAGAGCTTCCCGGTGGGCTGCAGTAGCCGGCTGGGTGTTCCCACCCTCCTGTATCCTATCACGGGCAAGTGATTCGGCGGTCACCCTCCGTCCTGGCTTGTCAGCGGCAGCCTGTATGTGTTAATGAAGAAAAGCGTGAGACTCACATCACCAGCGCTGCCTCCCAGCCGATTGGCGAGCCGAGCTTTCACTGTTTCTTAGTGAGTTGCTAGGAGCTTGTTGACGCTCTCCGTAATCTCAGGTACAGCCGGCTGGGTGGGACTGAGCTGTGCTGCCGCGGCTCGCTCTGCTTCTAAGGTAGATGGAGAAATACGAGGGGATCCGCAGGTAAACACTGGCTCCACGCCAATCCCCTCCCCTCGTTACAATCAGCTACACTTCATCTTAAACGCAGGATCCAATCTAGAAACCCGAGGCGTCACTTATCCATGTTCTCCCAGAGATGCCGCCTGGCCCGCTCAGTTACTCCAGCATGTTTTTAAATAATAAAATCAGTTGCTTTCTCATCATTTGACCCGCAACACAACAACATTGCCGCGAGCAGTTCCGTCGGACCGTCCAATGTGTTTGCTGTTTGATAAGTTGCTTGTGACCTGCATCCATAAAGCTCGTGTTCAGTTAAAGATAAGACATGTCTGTGAAGCAGAAATGTCCCTAAAATCGACCTGATGTCTGCTCCCAGCTTGACCTAATGCCAGGGATGGAGCATGCATCGCTAGCAGTGGTGCTAACCCCAGCAACTCAGTCTAGACGGTGCAAATCCCACTGTGTGTGTGTGTGTGTGGTTGAGGTTATGGTTGTGGCGCGCCACACACCCAACATGTAGCCCAGCGAGATACAAAATGCTGGAGTAACTCAGTGGGTCAGGCAGCATCTCTGGAGAAAAAAAAGATGGGTGAGGTTTCGGATCGGAACCCTTCTTCAGACTACAATATCGAAAGGGGACTGCAGCCCCGATATCCACGGATAAGCTCACACGCCGGTCTTTAATGAGACCCACTAATGGGAGCCGGATAGCTTTCTATCCCCTCAATTACTTCTGCCCATCAATCCATTCCAGTGGTTATCACATATTTACACTCCAAATTCAAATTGTAACGATCATTGCACGCCCACTGAACATGTCAGGCCATTTCGCGGGCCAGTATTCCAGCCTTCCCTCGTATCTGGAAGAAGTGCACCGAGGAGAAACATGGTCTGCCTGTTCCTTCCACAGATGCTGCCTGACCCGCTGGGTTCTTCCTGCACTTTGTGTTTTTCCAGCCTCTGCAGTTCCTTGTTCATCCTGGTCCCCTCCCCAGAGTTTCGACTCATATGTGCACTTTTTCCCCCAGCTGCCCATTGTATAAATTGTTCTTGTGGGATGTCCTTTCAGATCTTTTGACTTAAACTTGGCGGCTTTCGCTTGTTCAGTAGTTTCCCGTTCTCTGTTCATTTGGAATGAGATTGAACCTGGAGATGATTGGGTTAACATATGATGAGCGTGTGGCCACGCTGAGCCTGTACTCGCTGGAGTTTAAAAGGATGAGGAGGGGGGGGCTCATTGAAACTTACCTAATAGTGAAAGGTCTGGATAGAATGGATGTGGGGAGTCTAGGACCAGATGGAACACCCTCACAATAAAAAGATGTACCTTTAGAAAGGAGATTAGGAGAATTTATTCAGTTAGAGGGGTGGCAAATCTGTGGAATTCATTGCCACCAACAGCCGTGGAGGCCAAGTCATTCGGTATCTTTAAAGTGGAGATTTACACGTTCTTGATTAGTAAGGGTGTCAGGGGTTATGGGGAGAAGGCAGGAGAATGGGGTTGAGAGGGGAAAATAGATCAGCCATGATTGATTGATGAAGTAGACTCGATGGGCTAAATGGCAAACTTCTGCTCCTATGGACATTGCCAGGACTTCATATTCCAGGTTGATATCTGCAATAAAAAATGCATCACTGTTAATAAAATTATAAAAAGGATCCATCAGCTATTCATATCGAGGCCAAATGCAGAAAGCCTGAAGTCAGGGATCCTGACGTATATCATTAACTTTAAGGGTCTGAAAATTTCTTGAACCAATATTCGGGTCCACACCCAAAACGTAATTTGTCCATTTCCAGATGTTGCCTGCCCCCTGAGTTCTTCCAGCACTTTATTATTTGCTCAATATTCCCAAATCTGCAGTTCCTTGTGACTCTTTTGGTCATGAACTTTCTTTCGTTTCTCTCATCGTATAGACCTGTTTAGTATTTACACCTTTAAAAAATGCTTTAATCAGTCATTGCATGCCTGATGCTGTTTATTGAGAAATCGCTACCAGTTACCTCAACAAAAATATTTCTTGATATTGAACCATATGTTGAAAGATGTTCACTCATGCAATAGGTGACCCATACTTAGTTTAATAAATTAATAACTAAACACATTGGTCATAATCTGGTTGAACAATGATAACAATTATGTTTGAAATTGTTATTGCTTTAATCAGCTAGTCAATACCTAACCAAAGTAAAATTCCAGCTGTACAATCTACGTAGAATTATAGAAACATAGAAAATTCATGAGCCCACCGGAGGTCACTGGGTCCATGGTGTCTTTTGCTGATTGAAAAGGACTTGGTTCACAGATGCACGTGCAAGCACTTCAAGAATGGCAGGAGATTCTGCCTCTGTTTCCTGACAGGCAGTGAGTTCCTGATCCCCACCACTACCTGGTGATTTATTTTCCTTCTTCCGTGCCCAAATTATTCTGTCATTATTTCTATTCGAATGTACTATTCCTGGATTTTGAGACTTTTGAAAAAGGAAAGAGGTGCAATTTATCGCAGCAGCTCACAATCTCAATTTAGATTCCCCCCACTCTCCCCTATTCCAAAAGAAACAACCCTAGTTTATACAATCTTTTCTCTTAATTATGCCTTTCCAATCATGGCAACATCCTCGTCAATCTCTTTTCCATTACCACCACATCTTTCCTATAATGTGGATGCCAGAACTTACAGTACCTAAATGTGAATTAACAAGTCACAGGGACAGACAGCACGGAAACACATCCTTCGGCCCAACCCGTCCATGCTGACCAAAATGCACCATTTTGCTCGCATTTGGCCCATATCTCATTAAACCTTTCCTATCCATAGATACATAGACAATAGGCGCAGGAGTAGGCCAATCGGCCCTTCGTGCCCGTACCGCCATTTGGTGTGATCATGGTTGATCATTCACAATCAGTACCCCGTTCCCGCCTTCTCCCCATATCCCTTGATTCCACTAGCCCTAAGATAAGCCCATTTATCTGTCCAAGTGTCTTTTAAGTGCTGTTATGGTATCTGCCAACTACCTCAGCTGGCAGCTCAATCAAATATACCCTCAACCCTCTGAGTTAAAACACTGCCCCTCAGGTTCCTATTGAACTTTGCCCTTCTCACCATAAACCTATATCCTCTGGTCCTTGATATCCCTACTCTGGGTAAAAGACTGCTAGTGTATTCAATTCTAGCATAACCTCTCTGCTCTTATATTCTGTGCCACAATTAATGTAGGAAAGCTTTGCATTTGGCTTTCAAAACAGTTCATCAACCTGCCGTTCTACCTCTTAGGATCTGCAATTGTTCACTCCATGTATTGTGTATTTCTTTGCCTTGTCACAACTCCCCAAATGCATTACCTCACATTTCTCTGGATTAAAATTCACTTTCCATGTTTCAACCCAAATATCAGACAGCCTTTATTGCCCATCAGTCCAAAACTTTCCTCCTTACTGTCACCGGCACAGCCAATTTTTGCATCATGTGTAACCTATTTTTCATCCTCTGACAATGAGGCCCTAATCATTTATATTACAAAGAGAGAAAGAAATTGAGTACTGAGCCTTGTGGAATCCTATTGGTAACAACATTCCAGCCGCAAAAGTATTCTTCGATTATTATCCTTTATTTCCTGACACTGAGTCAGTGTTGGATCATATTTAATACTCTCTGTTGGATTCCATAATATTTTGACCATCCTGTCAAAAGCCTTGCAGCACTCCATACTATCCATCACCAAATCATTTAGATATGCCCTTGTAAAATTATATAATTACTCAAATCTTTTCTTAATGAATGCATGCAGACTTTTTAAAGAGTAAATTGCCTTTCTAAATATAACCATATTCCCTTGCAATATAGATGGAGGTCATTTGGTACATCAAGTTCATGCAAGGTCTCTCCACCCAATCCCGCACTTGGTTCCCAAAATCCATTCCCTATCATGTCCAGATTCATGAATTACTCACCTACACTCTCAGCGGTACTGTGGTAATTCACTAACAGCGGCTCGCTGGTAATGGCCCTGTCCCATTGTACGAGTTCATTCAAGAGTTCTCCCGAGTTTGCCCTGATTCGAACTCAGAGATTTACGGTAATGCCCGCTCATAGGTACTCGGGGCTCTCGTGGACATTTTTCAACATGTTGAAAAATCTTCATGAGTCATCCTGAGCTTACCGCATTTCCCAAGTACCTGCCGTTAGCGTTACGTGCTGCTAAGAGACGCCCCGAGCTCTGATGTACCCGCTACGTACATTTTAGTGCTTCCACGAGTTTGATTTTTTGTTAAACTCAGGAGAAAGCTTGAATGAGCTTGTACAATGGGACAGGGCCATAAGGGTGATTTTCAGTAACTAATTAGAGTTATGCAGCATGGAAACAGGCTCCTTGGCCCAACTTTCCCATGCCGACCTACATGCCCTACCTTTGCTGCCCGCATTTGGCCCATATACCCCTAAACCTTTCCTATTAATGTAGCTGTCTAAATGTATTTCAAATGTTGTTATAGTACCTGCCTCAACTACCTCCTCTTGCAGCTCATTCTATAAAATGACTAATCTTTGTGTGAATAAATTGCCCTTCAGCTTCCTATTAAATCTTTCCCCTCTCGCCTTAAACCTATGTCCTCTACGTCCTCTAACCTAATGAACCCATCAACTAGCATATCTTAGGTAAGCAGGCGGAAACACAAGCATGCACGCTCTCACGGGAGAACGCAGGGTGCAGACTCCACACAGAGAGCACTGAAGATCAGAATTAAACCCAGCTGCCTGGAGAGAGTGCATGCTGCGCTCTTTGCTGTGCTCTTTGCTGCGCTGCCCAAAGTGTCTTGGAATGGCGACAATCAATTTATCTGACAGTGTTATCATATCTGGACTATAGTTACTCAGTCTATCCGTTTCTCCTTCTTATACAATATTGACATCCTCCTATCCTCCAGCCTGGGCAATTATATGCTAGCTCAGCCTATGAAGGCCACATCACTTGAATAAAAAAAAGTTACTATACTCCGATAAGATTGGAAAATGAAGACCAGAGCTTCTACAAATTTCGCCCTTATCTGTTTTAATCTCTGGATTATATTTTGATCAGGCCTGTCAATTTATCCACTCTCTAACAGATTCCTTGACGTATCCTCTTTTGCTTTGTTTAGTCAATGCAAAATTCCACATTTTACCTCCTTAACTACAGTAAGATATTCATTCGTAATCCTTCCCACATTGTCTGCCTCTGCACCTAAATTACCTTCTTGATGCCTAATAATCCTTACTCTTTCCTAAGTGGTCCTAAATGCTTTTTACCTGGTTATAAAACTTCTTTGGATTTTCTCCGACACCTAGTTTTGAGCTGGACATTAATAAATGGCTACTCCCCCTTTTTCATTTACTTCATCCTAACACCTTGGAGAATCGTTCTTCACTAGTTCAACTGCCTTGAACCTACACATTTTTCAAAAATTGATCTATTTTCCTACCATTTTCTACAAATAAAGTATAAAGCTGAGTAATTGACACAATAGAAGAAACGCAGGAATCAAAATGACAAAAAAAAATGCACAAGAAACAACTGAAAGGAAAGTGACATGTATTTTCTGCAAAGTGAAAATCAATCTAGTGTTAGAGAAGTTTTGTAATAAAACAGCTGGGGAAGAGTTTCAAGTTACTGCAATAAACATCTTCATAAAACCTGGATCAAAATGATGCCGTTTAGCCAGAGGACCTTTTCTTTCATTGGCACCCCTAAATGCCCTCTAGAATGTGGGGGTGAGCTATTTCCTTCAACCGCTAAAGAACTTGTGATAAAGGTGTAGGGTAGGGATCTCCAGGTTTTCAAGCTAATGGCATTATAGCAATGGCAATATATCCCCATGGCATGATAGTATGTGGCTTGGGAGGGGAACCTGCATGTGGCAGCATTCATCTGACCCCCTTACTCATTTCCTCTTGGAGGCAGAGGCTGCAGGTTTGCTAGACATCATGGGCATGGTCCAGGTAACACCAGTGCATTTTTGTAGATTGTACACAATGCATCTAAGGTGGAAGGAATAAAGATTTGGGTTGGTGGCCAATCAAGCAGATTGCTTTTTCCTGGAGGTAGATACAAAATGGTGGAGTAACTCAGCGGGACAGGCAGCATCTCCGGAGAAAAGGAATAGGTGACGTTTCAGGGTTGAGACTCTTCTTCAGACTGTGAGTCAGGGGAGAGGGAAATTAGTTGTATGAAAAGATACAAAGAACAAATGAATGAAATGTAAGAAAAGAACATGTCAAAACCAGCACCGGTTATCAAGGAAAAGTGGAGCCCACAAAGGTCCATTGTTGGCAGTAGAAAAGGTAGTAATGAGGGTATACAGACATTGAAACTAAGCAGGACAACAATGAAATTAGTAGGACAGTGAGGATGGGGGGGGGGGGGGGGGGGAACGGAGAGGGAGGGAATGCAAGGGTTACCTAAAATTAAAGAGATCAATATTTGTGCCTCTGGGTTGTAAGCTGCCCATGTGAAATATGAGGTGCTGTTCCTCCACTTTGCATTTGGCCTCACTCTAACACTCTGAAAAGTCAGTGTGGGAATCCTGGATTGTGTTAGCATTCTTAAGTGTCATTGAAGCTGCTCTCATCCAGAGAAACGGAGAATATTCCATCAAGCTCCTGACTTGTGCCTTGGTGGAAGGGTTTTAAGATATTGAGAGGTGAGTCATGGTTTCAGACCATGTCATCCTTCAATTAACCTGTCAATGTTTACAGAGTGTCTGCTGTGTGTTACAGCTGTTGCTATGAAAGGTGTTGCTAGTGCAGGCCTGAAGAATTAATATGTTCCTGCAAAGATGGACCCAATCACAGATTCACTTATATATGAAAAACCCACTGTATTTAACATTGGATAAAGCACCTTCCAAAATTGCAATTAAATATATGGCCTTTGGTGTATAGTTGTACCTGAGATGATTTATTGTATGTGATGTCAGGCTTGATAGATTTTTTACCATAGTTACGATGTTAGCATTTGCTACAAATAGAAATTTTGTTATCATACCAGTGATGACTCACATCTGAACAAATAGAAAATTATGGATTCACTAAATACGCGCAGCTTGACATAAATGTATCTGTGTGTGGAGTTCAAGTAAACCAAATTGCTTTCCATTTTCTTCCCTTATATATAATTGCAATTTCAGCTGTAATGTACAAGTCTGCAACCCTGACCCAAGAATACAATTTCCTTGCATATTCATAATTTTACTGCCAAATGCATTGAACCATTGCCAAGCCATTGGCTAATTATACTTCCAGATTGCAGGACACAATGTGGTCATCATTCTGGATGTAATGTAAGCCAGTGGTGATGTCCTTGTAATAAAATACTTTGCAAAATGAAAAGAGAGTGCTTTCATTCTCCGAGAGTGCAATGGCTGTGGTCGGTTTTTGATTATCAGTCAAACTACATTGCTCACTTCTGCCAGCGATTGCCAGGTTGTAATATACTGTATAAACATGTCTGGCACAATTTATGTCAGAAACCTAGAATTACACAGGAGGGGCCAATACTGAAGCTAATGCACTTATGCTAATTCTTTGACGAGGTATCCACATTTTGAATGAGGTCTGTTAGCAGAAGCAAAAGATACGATATCATGGAGGAATAAATGTTATGTTCAATCAGTAATAACTAAACTAAACTAAAGGACCACTATCAGTGCCTCATCTCAGATGCGAAGATGTGGGTTGGTATGATGGTGTCTTCACCAAAAACACGTTCAGGTTAAAAAAAAATGCGGTGCAATTTTAATGAGTAGAGATGAAATTGGTATTGTCGAACGAATGGGCATGTGCCTGCACCTCATTTTCAAACTTTTCGTAAAAACAAAGTCTTTGCAATTTGAAAGGCAAGGTAAAATTGCCAAGGTAACATTAATTATACTAAGCTAATAAGATCTATGGGCAGGTCAGCTGCTCCAGAACGTCTGGTTTATCCCATACAGTAGACCTGACCCCACTTAAATCCATAAATCCATCGGCTGAATGTTTCCAGCATTTTGTTTTAATTCAGGTCATCTTTAGATTGCTGTGGGGGGTGGGGGCTCGTAGCATTAAACCACACCAAACCACCCCCCATTTCCCCCTCCAAACATATGTTGTAATTAAATCTAAGACTGGCTTCTTCTCCACTGTTATCAGGCACCTGAAGGGGTGGGAGATTGCAACCTTCATGTGGTCCACCCAGTAATCACCTCTCTCACTACACTTTTCCAGAGGTGTTGCCACATACTCTTAACTCTACACATCCCATCTGCTCCCTGAGGGGGGGGGGGGGGGGGGGGGGGGATGGAAATGTAAATATTTGAATAAAATGACGGCTATGAGTCGATTAGTTTCGCATGTTTAGTTGTGGCTGGCTAGGGTCACGGGCCTCAGATTTCCCCTCTCTACAGATGCTGCCTGATCTGCTGAACATTCCCGATGTTTGTCTTTATTTCAGATTTCCAACAACTGGCAAATTTCAACAGGGATTTATTTCTGAAGACCCTCTATTTTGGGATTGATTAACTACTGTTACAAAGAGTTCAGAATCCTCAATATCATTCTGTGTGGTGTGTTTTCTCTTCACATCCAGTCTATCAAAGACATTTCCTCTGATTTTTCCATCGCTCAACTTTCTCTACTTCCTTTCTAAATTTTCCCACTTTTGAGAATCAGACTTAAACATTAACACTGTTCTGCGTTCTGCACATGATATCTGACTGTTATGTATTTTCAACATTTTACAACCGAACTACTCATCCCAGAATCCCGGTTCTGTTAAAATACATATCCAAACCTCATAAACTGTGCTGAATGTTGCTTAATTATCCCCTGTATTTTGCACATATAACATAACACAACAATAGGGGGCGCCGTCCTGTATGGTATGGCTGCCCAGCCTGCAGTTGTTTGTTTTACACTCTTCTTTATTTTTAGTGAGTTAAAGTGTTTTGTTTTGGAGTCTATTCTTTTTTATGTGGGGGGGGGGGGGGGGGTGGGGGAAAGGGGGAAACTACTTTTCCTGGTCCCTACCTGGTCGGAGAGGCAGCTTTTCTTCGGGCTGCACTTTCGACCTGTCCTCGCGGCCTACCAGCGGGCCTGGAGCGGCGTTTCCTGAGGAGACCTCAGGAACCTCGGCTTCGGCAGCGGCGGAGTGCTGGAGCGCCATCGCGGAGCGGGCGATGCCTTGCCTGGGTCGCCGCGCTGGAACTCCGGTGAGCTGAGACTGCGCTGAAAAACATCGCGGGTCTGTGGAGCGGCCAGCTGCGGGGCTGAACTTTACATCGGGAGCCAGTGGGGGAGCTCCATTCAGCGCGGCCTTGTTGGCTTCGGAAGCCGCGGACTCCGGTAAGGAAGCGGCCGTTCCAGGTGTCCCAAGCCGCTGAGAGGATTCTCCCGACGCCGTAGCACCATCACCTGGCGAGAACGGCCTGGAACATCGGGCCTCCGTGAAGGCGACTGCGGAGGCCTCAATAGGCCTGACTATGGGTGGACATGGGATGGGGACTGGACATTGTGCCTTCCCTCATAAAGGGAACCATTGTGGGGGGATGTTTTTTATGTTTAAAATCTCTTTATTATTGTTATGCCTGTATTCTTTTTTATGTGCTGCATTGGCAAGAAAAATTTCACAACACCAATTGGTGTACGTGACCAATAAAATAACCTTTGAACCTTTAGGTATACAGCAATTGTAGTTTGGGCAGAGAGCTAACCATTCCAACAAGGCCAGGCTACAAGCAGGCACCACCTACATACAAATGACTAACTGAAAGAAAACCACAGTGATGACGTGGGGAATGGCAGACTGAAGATTACTCTTGCAAAGAACTGGCGCAGACACAATGGGCTGAATTGACATGTTTTCTCTTCCTTGGACATGTACATGCAGGAAAACCTTGCGCTGCCTCGGCAAGGCTAGCAGCATAATCAAGGACGAATCGCACCCTGACCACTCCCTCCACTCCCCTCGCCCATCGGGCAAAATATATGAAAACGCACACCTCCAGATTCAGGGACAGTTTCATCCCAGCTGTTATCAGGCAACTGAACGATCCTACCACAACTAGTGAGCAGTTCTTAACTACTACCAACTCATTGGTGACATTCGGACTATCTTTGATTGGACCTTTATGGCTATCCCTTGCACTAAATGTTATTCCCTTACACTGTAAATGGTTCGATTGTTATCATGTATTGTCTTTCTGCTAACTGGTTTGCATGCAACAGAAGCTTTTCACTGTGACAATGAACTAAACTGAACAAAACATTAATGTTCATTTCTGGTTGCACTGTGAGAATGGCATTGAGTCCTCTTGCTTCTGCAGTTTGCACAATAATCCATTACAACTATTTGACACAACACAGTTAATTTACTAGGCCAGAGACCTGTGGAGAGCCAGCTATATTGGCAAGATGCTGAAATCAGAAAGACGACATTTCTGTCTCATTTCATTGTCAGGATTCTTTCTGGGGACATTTTTCAAAATATGATATGTTTCAATCTGCAATTTGAAAATCAGATGTATCAGTATTGCAATTGAACAAAGGGAACTGTGGAGGCATGAGGGAGGAGCTGGCCAAAGTTGACAGGAAAGGGACCCTAGCAGGGATGACGGTGGAACAGCAATGACAGGAATATCTGGGAATAATCTAGAAGATGCAGGAACATTTCATTCCAAAGAGGAGGAAAGATTCTAAGGGGAGTAAGAGGCAACTGTGGCTGACAAGGGAAGTCAAGGACAGTATAAAACGAAAAGAGGTCTGTATAACATAGCAAAGATGAGCGGGATGCCAGAGGATTGGTACATTTTTAAAGAGCAACAGAAGGTAACTAAAAAGGAAATACAGGGAGAAAAGATGAGGTACGAAGCTACGCTAGCCAAGAATATAAAGGAGGATAGTAAAAGCTTCTTTAGGTACGTATGTGAAAAGGAAATGATTAGTTAAGACAAATGTGGGTCCCTTGAAGACAGAAACAAGTGAATTTATTATGGGAAACAAGGAAATGGCAGACAAGTTGAATAGGTACTTTGGTTCTGTCTTCACTAAAGAAGACACATTTATATATTAGGATACATAGGGGCCAGAGGATCTAGGATGACAAAGGAACTGAAGAAAATTCACATTAGTCAGACTGATGGGACTGAAGGCTGATAAATCCCCAGGGCATGATAGTCTGCATTCCAGGGTACTCAAGGAGATCGTTCTAGACATTGCGGATGCATTGGTGATCATTTTCCATTGTTCTATAGATTCTGGATCAGTTCCTGTGGATTGGATGGTAGATAATGTTATCCAACTTTTAAAAAAAGGAGAGAGAGAGAAAGCAAGGAATTATAGACCGGTTAGGCTGACATTGGTGGTGGGGAAGATGCTGGAGTCAATTATTAAAGATGTAATAGCGGTGCATTTGGATAGCAGTAACAGGATCGGTCCGAGTCAGCTTGGATTTATGAAGGGGAAATCTTGCTTAACTTATCTTCTGGAATTTTTTGAGAATGTAACAAGTAAAATGGACAAGGGAGAGCTGGTGGATGTAATGTACCTGGACTTTCAGAAAGTCTTTGATAAGGTCCCACACAGAAGATTAATGGGCAAAATTAGAGCACATGGCATTGGGGGTTAGCGTATTGACGTGGATAGAAAGTTGGTTGGCAGACAGGAAACAAAGAGTAGGAATTAACGGTTCCTTTCGGAATGGCAGGTAGTGACTAGTGGGGTGCCGCAAGGCTCAGTGCTGGGACCGCAGTTATTCACAATATAAATTAATGATTTAGATGAAGGAATTAAAAGTAACATTAGCAAACTTGCAGATGACACAAAGCTGGGTGGCAGTGTGAACAGTGATGAGGATGCTATGAGGATGCAGGGTGATTTGGATAGGTTGGGTGAGTGGGCAGATGCATGGCAGATGCAGTATAACGTGGATAAATGTGAGGTTATCCACTTTGGTGGCAAGAACAAGAAGGCAATTATCTGAATGGTGTCAGATTAGGAATAGGGGAAGTGCAATGAGACCTAGGGGTGTGCTTGTAGATCAGTCACTGAAAGTAAGCTTGCAGGGTCAGCAGGCAGTGAAGAACGTTAATGGCATGTTGGCCTTCATAATGAGAGGATTTGAGTACCGGAGCAAAGTGGTCCTTCTGCAGTTGTATAGGGTCCTGGTGAGACAATACAAGGAGTATTGTATGCAGTTTCGGTCTCCTAATTTGAGGAAGGACATTCTTGCTATTGATGGAGTGCAGCATGGGTTCACAAGGTTAATTCCCGGGATGGCGCGACTGTCATATGATGAAAGAATGGAACAACTGGGCTTGTGTGCACTGGGATTTAGAAGGATGAGAGTGCATTTTATTGAAACTTATAAAATGATGAAGGGATAGGACATGCTAGATGCAGGAAACATGTTCCTGATGTTGGGGGGAGTCCAGAACCAGGGGTCACAGTTTAAGAATGAGGGGTAGGCCATTTAGAGCTGAGATGAAGAAAAACTTTTTCACTGAGAGAGTTGTGAATTTGTGGAAACCTCTGCCTCAGAAGGCTGTGGAGGCTGATTCACTAGATGCATTCAAAAGAGAGTTAGTTAGAGCTCTTAGGGCTAGCGGATTCAAAGGATATGGGGAGAAGGCAGGAACGGGGTACATATTGTGGATGATCAGCCATGATCGCATTGAATGGCGGCGCCGGCTCGAAGGGCCGAATGGCCTACTCCTGCACCTATTTTCTATGTATCTATGTGTGTAAATTGCACAGATTTTCCACATTTAGCCTGATACCCCTCATGACGGGTTAAAACATTGAGTAGCCATTACCAGGAAAGTGGAGATTGCACGGCGGGTCACAAGTCCAAAGTGCCAGCAGATCTTATTTCAAGCAAAGGAAATACAACAGCGGTTCACTTGAGGCGAAAAAAAAAAATCAGCAGCTAGCTCCATTGTAAGCAACACTTTACAACAATACCGCCTACCATTCACAGAAGGAAGATCGATCCTGGACACGTTACAACGCCAAGCTCACTTTTACAAGAATGGGTAACAGTAGAAACACGTGGATTGTTTAAACGGGTTGGCTACATTTCCCATCAAGACAAAAAAAAAATGCCGCTGCAATGCTCAGAGTTTTAAAATGTGAGGCCTTTGGTTATAATATTCCCTTGGGATAATAGGCCATTTGTCTAACTTGTCACAATTGTCAAGGGACGCACACAGTTCCAGGGACACTGCCAGAAATCTGCTTTTGGGCCTGAAGCAGTTATTTTCACGGCCCTCTCTATTGATATTTGACACCTTGAGAAAGGGTTACGATGATATATGTGTGTAAGAGGTGCCAGCACAGGCAGCATTACGGCAAAAGTGCTTGAGATGATCAGAAACCAGAAGAGGAGCTCTGCAACACACAAAACCGAGGATCAATTAGAATAATTTATCATGTTCATATGGCAAATGAATTAACTTGAGTGCTTCTTTGTGGTTTTTGAATCATTGATATCTTGTATATCATTTCAAAATTGGAATATTTGAACCCAGTGGTTTCATATTCCAAAGTCAAACAACAAAGTTGAATAATTCAAAAATATTAATTTTCTATGTTCATTGCTACAAGTCAGGATTGAACGGTAAAGAAGTTTGCCACAATGTTATCAAAGGCAGCTGTTGCTGTGGACAAAGAGTGAAAGAGGGACTCCACATTGTATCATGGACTTGTGCCATAGTTTAATGGGAGCTACAAAATGTTACTGTCAGTCCATCCACCACCAGGAAGGCCGTAAAGCCCTCCATTTCTTCCTTGCCTACAGAACCATACAATTTCCCTCTACTAACACTCTACTCTGCCCCACGGAGCTGGTCCTCACCCTCAACAACTTCTCCTTTGACTCTTCTCACTTCCTGTCCAAGGCGTGGGCCCCAGCTATGCCTGCCTCTTTGTAGGGTACGTTGAACAATTCCTGTTCTAAGCCCCATCTGCAAACTCTCTCTCTGTTACTTTGATTATTGCATCGGTGCTACCTCCTGCATCCATGCAGAACTCATAGACTTCAATAACTTCAATAACCAGCAATTTTCATCCTGCACTCAAATTTACTTGGACCATCTCCGACACCTCCATCCCCTTTCTTGATTTCACAGTCTCCATCACAGGAAATAGACTAATGACTGACATCTATTACAAGCCCATTGACTCCCACAATTATTTCGACTGAACTTCTTCCCACCCTGTTTCCTGAAAGACTAGCCCCTAATCCCAAATCCTCCATCTACGCTGCCAAAGATTAAGTGTTTCGCACTAGGACATCCGAGATGTTTTGGCGAGACGAGTCAGTTGAGATAAGTAGAATTCTTTATTTTAAACGATAACAAATCATTTAACTCAACCGCGTATAGATCAGCCAAATAACGCAAAGTTCCTTCCACACGGGTGGAGCTTGAGTGAAGACTATACAAAAATCCACGAAAACACCCCCGTGGTCATGTGAACGTGCCAGCCAATAGCAAGGGTTCATGATGCCCCAAGCCACCACTAGGTGCCACTACATTGTCCTCATTCTTTAGGGAATGGGGGTTCCCATCTCCCATCATAGATGAGGCCTTCACTTGTGTCTCCTCGGTACCACGCAGCTCCGCCCTTGCTCCCCCTCCCCCTGGTCGCAACAGAGGCAGAGTCCCCCAAGTCCTTACCTTCCACCCCATCAGCCATTGCATACAATACATAATCCATCAAAATTTCCACCACCTCCAACAGGATCACACCACCAGCCACACGTTCCGATCTCCACCCCTTTCCACCTTCCGCAGAGACAGTTCCCTCCGCAACTCCCTGGTTGACTCATCTCTTCCCACCCAAACCATCCCCTCCCCAGGCACCTTCCCCAGCAACCGCAGAAGATGCAACACCTGTTGCTATACCTCCTCCCTCAACTCTGTCCAGGGACCCCGACAGTCCTTTCAGGGTAGGCAGAGGTTCACTTGTACCTCCTCCAATCTCATCTACTGTATCCGTTGTTCAAGATGTGGACTCTTATACATTGGCGAGACCAAACAGTCTGGGTGATCGTTTCGCGGAACACCTTTGCTCAGCCCGCCTGAACCTACCTCATCTCCCGTTTGCTAAACACTTTGATTCTCCATCCCATTCCTACACAGACCTTTCTGTCCTAGGTCTCCTCCGTTGTCTGAGTGAGGCTAAATACAAATTGGAGGAACACCATCTTATAGTTCGCTTGGGCAGCTTACAGCCCAGTTGTATGAATATTTATTTCTCTCATTTCAGGTAGCCCCGGCATTCCCTCCGTCTCTATCCCTCCCCCACCCAAGTCGCACTAGCTTCTCATTTTCACCCTACAAACAGCTAACAATGGCCTGTTTCATTTATCATTGTTACTTTTTTGCATATGTTTCATTCATTGTTCTTTATCTCTCCCCGTCATCGTCTATATCTTTCATTTCCTTTATCCCCAACCAGTCTGAAGAAGTGTCTTAACTCGAAATGTCACCCATTCCTTCCCTCCAGAGATGCTGCCTGTCCCACTGAGTTACTCCAGCTTTTTGTATCTATCTTCAGTTTAAACCAGCAGCTGCAGTTCCTTCTTACTCACAAAGTCCCATTGTGTAAGGAAACCTTTAAGAACTAGCATCTTTGTCCATTCAGCTTCTCCAAAAGATTACTGAAACTGCATCTTGATATAAAATCATGAGAGTTCATAAAATCATGAGAGGAATAGATCGGGTGGACGCACAGAGACTCTGACCCAGAGTGGAGGAATTGAGAACCAGAGGGCATAGGTTTAAAGTGACGGGGGAAAGCTTTTATGGGTATATGAGGGGTGACCTTTTTCATGCAGAGGGTAGAAGGTTTATGAAACAAGCTGCTGGAAGCAGTTGAAGCAACATTTAAGAAGCAATTAGACAGATATATGGATAGGACAGGTTTGGAGGGTTATGGGCCAAACGCAGGCAGATGGGACTAGTGTAGATATGTCTGTCAGTGTGGGCAAGTTGGGCCGAAGGGCTTGTTTCCACAAGGTATGACTCTGACTCTAAGAAGATTGACACTCTAATTGCACTGAAAGTTGTGTATTTTATTGTAATATTATAAAAAGAAAATACATCTGATTTAAAAGTTCATGCAACACAACACAGGCCATGCAGAAAGATTAAAATGCACACACAATTTGTCAAAATCCTAATTCTAAAGCCATTAATACACCAATCTATGACAAGTACAATGTGTTCTTGTGCACGAAAATTGATAAAATTGATCAGGAGATTGTTTTACTCATTGACAAGTTTCATATTCCAGGATAAGAATTTTAAAAGCCATTTAGCCTTGCTTCACATCAGAACAGGCTGAATTAATCAAGAAATTATAGTTAAGTTAGAGCACGTCCAATTAAGTTTCATATGATTGAGGCAAATATTTTCACATGGTGCATATCAATAAAATCCTCACTGCTGTGAAAATATTGCCCTAAGCTATCAAGCAATGACAAGAGATTACAGAATTTAAAATTGAGAATGCAAATGCTAGGATCTGGAGCAAAAAACTGCAGGGGAAGTCCGGTGGACCAGGCAGCATCTGTGGAGCTGAAGGATAGTCAACATGGAGACCATATATCAGGCCTGAGAGTGGAGAGGGAAGATAGCTATCATAGGCTGGTTGTGGTCGAAGACAGGGTATGGTAGGTGATCAACAGTACCTGGTGAGGTTGGGGGAAATGGGGCCGATGAGGTCAGCTGGAGGAGGGGAAAGGGGAAAATAGAGACAGAGGCTGAAGGATGATAAATGGAACCAGATGAGGGAAGAATGATAGGCAGACCAAATAAGATGAGGGTGGGTATGGATAAAGTAGGCCAAGGCTGGAGAGACCATGGATAGGTGTGTGGGTGATGGACAGTTGAAATAAGCTGCAAGAGGTTAAAACATCTACGTAATGGGTGAGGGAGGGGTAAGGTTAAAGGTGAACATAGGGGAGCTAGAATCTAGGTGCAAAAAATAATCTGTTGGAGGAACTCAGCTGGTCCACAGTAGCAGCAGGAGCAGCATCTGTGGGGGAAAATAAATTGTCAACGTCTTGGGTCAAAACACTACATCAGTACAGGAATCTCCGTAGACCCTTAGGAGTGGGAAATTAACACAGGGAGTGTGGGTTATCTAAAATTGGAAAATTAAACAATCATACCATTGGGTTATCAGGTAGGAAGGGAGTTAGCGGATTTATAGCATATATTGTCTTGAGATGGAGATGGTCTCTCCAGAAAAAGGAGAGATTGGTCAGATATGGTCCAAGTGACTTTGAGAGCAGGATGGATGTCAACAGAATTGAGAATAACTGTATTTAATATAAAAGGGACAATGTTTGAGTAAACGTTTTGCAGAAAAAAAAGTGGACGTCTCTTTTGATGATTGGGAATTCTGTCAGAATGCCTGATCCATCCATGTGTTGGGATGCAGTAGAACCAAACACATTAATGAACCACTTTAATACAAGTAAATTGGAATGAATATTGTTCTAGTATAAAATAGACCAAAACGGTCATCCATGGCAACGCTGGGACTTGCATTTGTTTTATTTGGAATATGTTCATTACTCATTGCCTATGTGGATAATCAAACTGTGAGCTTATCCAATCGATTAATGACATCAGAAATAGCTAAGGTGACTCATTGATGTTGGGGTGGTTCGAGGTTGTCCAGTTTGTCTACCAGTTGAAAAGACATCTTAATATATTACCAGAAATTACCCCAACGGTGCTCAAAATTAAAGGCAATCTGTTCCAGGAAACAACTCAATTTACAGTTTGGCATCAATCTATTTAATAACAAACATAAAACATTGTTTGGAAGAGAATATAACTTAAAAAATGCTGGGTCGAGACCCTTCTCCTCAGTCTGAAGAAGGGTCTTGACCCAAAACATCACCCATTCTTGCCTGTCCCGCTGAGTTATTCCAGCATTTTGAGTATAATCGACACAGATACACATTTGCTTGAACTTATATCACTCCCATATCATGGCATGCTGAAATAAGTCAAAACTTATGCATGTAACACAACGTGCTGGAGTAACTCAGTGGGCTAGACAATATCTCTGGAGGACATGGATAGGTGGCATGACTGGTTGGGACCCTTCTTTAGACTAATTGTAGTCGGGGGAAGAGACCTGGAATAAAGGAGGGGCCAAGACAAAGCTTGACAAGTGATAGGTGGATACAGGTGAGTGGGGGCATTGATTGGCAGATAGGTGAGAGGCTAAAGATGACAAGGAGACAATGGGAGATAAGGAGACAAAAGGGTGTTGGATAAGAAGAAAAGGGGAAGTGAAAGAGAAGTGAAATGTGAAGCCAGAGGGAGGGATCCATGTGAAGGGGGACAGGGTGGGCGGGGGTGCAATAGTGAGGGAAATGGGTGTGCAGTGGAATGGGGAGGGGGTGCAGCAAAGAGTGGGGGGAGAACTATTAAAAACATGTTTATGTCTCAAAAAGATTAATTCCAAAAATATCACCTTCACCTTTTAAATGTCGAGAAGAGGATTCAGAAAAGCAAGATTAAAGCTCAGGGTGGCACAGTGGCACAGTGGTAGAGTTGCTGACTTACAGCGTCAGTGACCACGGTTCACTCCTGACTACAGGTGCTGTCCATTGGGAGCTTGTACGTTCTCCCTGTGACCACGTGGGCTTTTTGCGGGTGCTCCGATTTCCGCCCACACTCCAAAGACGTACACGTTTTGTAGGTTAATTGGTTTCTGTAATATTATGAATTGTCCACAGTGTGTAGGATAGTGCAAGAGATCGCTGGTCGCCGTGGACTCAGTAGGCCGAGGGGCCTATTTCCACACTGTATCTCTAAAAAAAAGGTTCAACACGGGTGTAGATTTTTTAGCAAAAATGTCAAGAGGTTACCTCCATTACTGAAGGAGATGTAACCGGAGTGTGCACATTAGCGATAAGTGGCAAAAGTACCAGAGATCATTGTGGAACAAAAATGTCCACAGTGAGATATACTCTGGAAATTCCTACCTCAAAGTTGCATGTTCAATAATAACTTTTAAAAGGTGAACACTTAACTGGATGAAAATGGAAAGCAGGGCTATGGAGAAAGTTCATATGAATGGTACTAAACGGCGAGCTCTTTTCAAGGATTGGCATACACAAAACGGACAATGGCCTTCTTGTGTGCTGATTATTCCATAGATTAGCTTAATCAAGCCTCAGACAAGTTAAATTCAACTTCATAAACGAGCTGCAGCCTATCGTAGAGTGTTTGCTCAGTACACGGATGTTTTTGACAATACACAGTAACCATCTCTGTTGACACATCCATAAATTGGAAAAAGGAGGCCAATGTAATAACAGAATTATTAATCATTCATCCCGAAAAATAAATAAAGACCTCAGCATTGAAGTCTTATTATAGACTAAGACCAGGAAGCTATTGACCCACACACTGTCCCATCACTAAGTGACAAGTGCAAAATGAGGCAGAAACATAAATTTAACTTCATATATATCATGGCTGGCTGATACATTTAAATATCATATTTAAATTCAGCGCCACACAATACTGGTATCCAATGTGAATATGAAAGTCTGCTTTAGCCATCATAAGAATGATGGCTTAACAGGGACGAACCTGCATTACTGAATTTCAAAAATATTCTAGTCAAGGTGCTAATACTATTCTTCTACAAGTAGTAGAAACAAGGAACTGCAGATGCTGGTTAATACACAAAGTGCGAGAGTAACACAGCAGGTCAGGCAGCATCTCTGGAGAACATGTATAGGTGACGCTCTTGGCGAGATCCTTATTCAGACTGAAATAGGGTCTTGACACGAAACGACACTATCCATGTAGTTCAAAGATGCTGCCTGACCTTCTGAGTTACCCCAGCACTTACTATCCTTCTACAATCTGTTATGGAGTCATAAAGTCATACGGTGTGTATAGCGTGGAAACAAGCCCTTCAGCCTAACTTGCCCGCACCGACATGCCCATGTACACTAGCATTTTTTTTCATCCGTGTTATACACATTCATATGTGAAGAATCAGTCAGACACATTGTAATATAAAAAATAATTGTACATAATCCATTTTAGTTAAAGTTAATGCAAAGTTGTATTCCATATCTCAACATTGGTTTCTGGATAAATACATTTATACTAGTGCACTGGAGAAGTTCGCCTTAGAACACTATGCTTGAAAAATGTTAAGAGTTATGCCATTTATTTTCCTGGCACATCCAAACAAAAAAAAAAATTGTTTTGATTTTTTCTCTTAAAATGGGTTCCTTTTCTTACTAAATTTCTCCATTATGTCTACACTTACACAATTAAAATCAAATCAAATTTTCAATTTATCTATGCGAAATGACTTGCCAATTGCAAAGATTTTGTCACAATCCATTCACTTTAATGTTTTTCCGAAACTTCCACCTCATGGTCTGAAGAAGGGTCTCGACCCAAAACGTCGCCTATCTCCTTCGCCCCTTAGATGCTGCTGCACCCGCTGAGTTTCTCCAGCTTTTTGTGTAACCCTCGATTCTCCAGCATCTGCAGTTCCTCCTTTAACACTTCCATGAACATATCAGGGAGCACACACATGGTCAGTAGTTTCTAAAACTACCCGAGCTGTGTACAGCCAGGAAAGCAAATGAGTCTGCAGAAGGCTGCTGACCCAAAAGGCTGTCCATTAGTTTCCCTCCAAGTATGCTACCTGATCCACTGAGTTACTCCTGCAGTTTGATTTTTGCTCAATGAAATAGTATTATAGCCTATTGAATGCAAAACAGGGATGTCTTATACAGTTCCTTGCATTATGTACAATCCTGGCCTTACCTGAAAAGCGATGTATTTGCTATATATTTTCATCAATGATTCACCAGATCGGCTCCAGGGATGATTGGCCTGTTACATGACAAGATCAAGCACACTGGGCCTCCATTCACTAAATATCCTCATCAAAACAATTAAGTCAATTAGTGGGCATGAAAGGATGATTGGGGAAAGATGTTTCTCCTACAGAGTCCAGAACCAGGAGATGCAGCTTGTAAATAAGCAGCAAGCCATTTACAAATGAAATAAGGAATCTTTTGTTTTCTTATAAACTTGTGAATCTGAGGAATTCTCCAACTGAGAATGCTGCCGAGGTTCAGACATTCATTGCCATCAAAACCAAGATAAATACAGTGCGGGATATTAGAAGAATCAAGAGATATGGGCATGGAGCAGATTTAAAGGACTGAGTCGATAAACTCCTCCATTGCTTAAGTTCTGATGTGACACATTTTATAACTAGACGAAGTGCAGACTCCCCCAACGCGAGATTCCACCACTCACCCATTCCCACAACGCAAGCCGTTCCCACTATGCAATATGCACCCAACTGCACAGGCGCAGATCATTTCTCCTCATCCCCCAGCACTCCCTCCTCCTCCTCTTCACCCTCCCTCTTCAATTCCTAGAGAGGGAGAGGGGGGTTGAGAGGGAGTGGGGGGGGGGGGGGCAGAGAGGGAGAGGTGGGGTAGAGAGAGGGGGAGAGGGGTAGATGGAAAGGGAGAGGGTATGGTGGGGGGAGGGAGGGTAGAGAGGGAGAGAGCGAGGGAGGGAGATGGGGGGTAGAGAGGGAGTGAGGTAGAGAGGGTGGGAGGGTAGATAGGAGATAGGGAGGGGGCATCTCCCTCCCCCACCCCTCCCCATCTCCCTCCTCCACACCCCCCCCATCTCCCTCTACCACCCCACTCCCCACCCCATCTCCCTCCTCCTCATTTCCCTCCTCCTCATTTCTCTCATGCCCATTCCCTGCCCCATGACCTACCCAGGTCATAGAGCAGCGCCAGGGCCTGGAACTCGGCCTGGTTCTCGTACTCGGCCTGGCCCTGGCTTTAGACTCCAGCCGTCAGCTCGGCCGCTGGCCTGGGCTCCAGTGTAGGCCCCGACTTCATCACCGGGCTCGTCTCTGACCCCGGACCCAGGCTCATCCTTGGTTCCAGCGGCGGCTTCTTTCTTGGCCCTGGTCACGGCCCCATCTCAAGTCCCGGGCTCGGCCCTCACTCCAGCTCCAGCACCACCCTCCCCACCGGGCGTCGGGCGCCGGCAGCCGTCACCAATCCTCGTCCACCACGAGCGCTGGAGTGCCCCTCCCTCCCGCAGTGTCTCGTCCTGCCTTGCGAGTGCATTGTTATATCACTCGGGTTTTTGTCCAAAATAGATGAGTTTTCAGGCTGTTTTTAAAACTTTAAACGATTAAGAACTTGGGAATATAGGTGGGAATGCGACGGGAAGATGTTTATCGCCTCGACGAGCAAAATGTGAGTAGAATGTGTGAGATTGGGAAGGCTGTGGCCTAGTGTTTGGAAGAAAATAGGAAAATTAACCAGATTGACACACACAGCCACAAACAAGACAAAGACTTTTAGTATTATAGAGATTTGTCACACAGTGATCAAGGCTAATGGATCTGAAGAAAGGTCATGACCCAAAATATTGTATGTCCAATTCTTTCAACAGATGCTGCCCGACCCATTGAGTTCTTCTAGCATTTTGTTTTTTTGTTCAGGATTTCTGTGTGCAGACTTCTGTGTCTCAAGACTGGTAGGATCCTGGTGGACATATAACTAGTCCTGGGCCTCTCTGAAGCTTGGGCCAAGGCCCAAGACCTAATCCTATTTCATTACAGAAGAGTAATATGTCTCGTTTCATGACCCAGAGGGAAAGTGACCAGTTTGAACCACTGAGGCAGAATATACCATATTAAACCAGGGGACACAATCTTAGAATAAAGGGGAGGCCATTTAAGACTGAGGTGAGAAAAAACATTTTCACCCAGAGATTTGTGAATTTGTGGAATTCCCTGCCACAGAGGACAGTGGAGGCCAAATCACTGGATAGAGAGAGAGAGAGTTAGATAGAGCTCTAGGGACTCTATCTAGGGATATGGGAGAAGGCAGGCACGGGTTATTGATTTGGGATGATCAGCCATGATCACAATGAATGGAGGTGCTGGCTCGAAGGGCCGAATGGCCTCCTCCTGTTTCTAAACACTAACACCGCCTCCAACTCTTACCCAAATATCACATCCCAGCCCAGACCCCTGTTTTTTTCTCTCACCATCACCTAATGTATCATTTTATCAATGTTGAAAGGCAACATATCAACAGTGCAAGCGCAGATCCATCACAACAACATTTATTTACAAAAGCATGAAAATTCCATTTGTGTGCATTGACAATGACATTGTGAGCATCCAGATTACCAGAAACAGTGAGGACAAAATGTAGAAACTAGGAAGAGCAGAAAAGGGGGCTGCAACAATGTGGACAATTCAATATGATAGAAGAGACACAATTTATTCTTTACCGGAATCAAACAACTCTCTCACAAAATAAAACGTGCTGGAGGGATTCAGCGGGTTAATCAGCATTGGTGGAGGAAATGGCCAGACGTTTTGGGCTTTGACTCTTCTTGAGACTGAAACATCCTTAAAAGTTATTTTGAAGCAAAGTTCACAATTTTTTCAAAGAAATCAAATAACTACTTGAGAAATAAGTGTGTTAAATGCCAGAAAATTGACTTTACCACATTTCACATGAAGAAAAACACAGGGTACAAAGCTGATAAGACCAAATAGTCTGTTTCAGCAATAGCATTGTTGTAAAGTCATTGGTCTACTGTTGATTGTAATGTTTGAAAGATGTACTAGCGCAGGTTAAGCCATTCTCATGACATGTGCATCGTGAACCTAACAGACTTGTGTTTAGCCAAACTCTATGTAGTCAAATTACCTAAACGTTCTGAATTCAATTGTATTGTGATGAGTGAAATAAGGCTCTGGTCAAGAATAAGACGGAGGCATGGGGCAGGTATAGGCAGCCGGGATCAAGTGCATCCCTGGAGGAGTTTCAGGAGCTGAGAAGCAAGTTAAAAAATAAATCGGGAAGGGAAAAAGGGGACAGGAGATAGCTCTGGCAGATGGTATTAAGGATAATCCCAACAGATTTTATAAACATATTAGGGGAAAAAGGTAACCGGAAAAAGAATGGGGGCCCTCAGGAATCAACTCAGTATGGAGCCACAGGAAATGGGCAAGGTCCTCTTTGAGTATTTCTCCTCTGTTATTACCATGGAGAAAGGCATGAGGACCAGGGAACTGGGGGCAGTCATTGGAAGTGTCCTGAAAGCAGTCAGTATTACGGTCGAGGAGGTGGTGAAGGTCCTAATGTGCATGAAAGTAGCCAAATCTTCCGTGCTTGACCAGATATATCCGAGGACAGGGTGGAAAGCTAGAGAGAAAATTGCAGGTGCTCTGGTTGAGATTTATGAGTTATCATTAAATACGAGTGAGGTGCCAGCAGACTGAAGGGTGGCAATATTGTGTCTCTATTTAAGAAGGGCAGCAGTAAAAAGCCTGGATAGTACAGGCCAGTGAGTCTAACATCTGTTACGAGAGAGTATTCTAATGGATAAGATAAACATTCATTTAGATGAGCCGGGACTGATTATGGATAGTTAGCATGATTTTGTAAAGGGAGATCTTGTCTCACAAATCTGATTGAGCCTTTTGAGGATTTGACCAAAACGGTTGATGAGGGCAGTGCCATAGACATCATATATATGGATTTCAGCAAGGCATTTGACAAGGTTCTGCTCTGGAAGGTTAGATCGCATGGGATCCAATAAGAGCTAGCTGACTGTGTAGAAAATTGGCTTAATGAAAGGAAGCAGGGGATAATGGTGGATGATTGATTCATGGTCTGGGGACCTGTGACTAGTGATGTGCCTCATGGTTCAGTGCTGGGTCCATTGCTGTTTGTCATCGATGTTAATGATTTAGATGAGAATGTACAAGGCATGATTACTAAGTTTGCAGATGACACTAAAATGGGTGGTACAGTAGATAGCGAAGATGGTTGTCAAAAATAACAACAGGATCTAGATCAGTTGAAATAGCTGGGCTGAATAATGGTTAATGGAGTTTAAGACAGAGAAGGGCAAGGTGGTGCATTTTGGAAAGTCAAACTAGGGCTGGAACTACACAGTGAGTGGCAGGGCTCTGGGGATTGTTGTAAAGCAGATAGATCTAGGAGTGCAGGCACATAGTTCCTTGAAAGTCATCAGTCAGAGTATAAAGTATTGAGTAAGCCAGCAACTGCAGTTCATTCCTACACATATTGGGAGGTCATATTACAGTTGTACAAGATATTGGCGAGGCCACACTTAAAGTATCGTGTTCAGGTACACGGATAGGATAGGTTTAAAGGGATATGGACCAAACACAGGCAGGCGAGACTAATCCAGATGGGGCATATTATTCGGCATGGACAAGTTGGGCCAAAGGGCCTGTTTTCACGCTATGACTCAAGGACAGCATTCCTACAGTAGGATTGTATTCCTACCATAGTATTGCATAGGCAAAGTGTTTTGTCATCTCCAGTCAGTCTGAAGAAAAGTGCAAAGTGGAGGAGTAATTTTATGAGTTGTTGGTTGAATCTACATAAAATAGAAACAACTTTTGGATTTATCTCATCTTGACATTCATCTCAGAAACAGCCGTGTTTTACTTCCAAATGAGTCTGATGGTAAGCACAACAGTGTTTATTGATGCAGTACTGGGAGTTGAATCATCAAATGCCATAAAAATGTGATAATCTAATGTTTAGCGCTGGAGACAACAGCAAATAACATACAATTTGCAGAGAGCTGCTTCAGGTGACAGGTAATGATGTATAGTGATCTGTAAACACTAAAATGATTCAAATGCATCACAGCCAGTTTTTATCATGCCTGCTTAGGGTATTCTAGACTCTGATACTGTATTTCTAGTGGGATATTTCATTTAACAAATGCTTCATTCTGCATTGTTTGTTTTATTATTGTAAAGCGTATTTTTTTTCTTTAAAAATAAAATCAGTGTTATTGAATAATTTGCATTTGTCAACAAATTCTAGATTGCTCATCTTTCACTCACTGGAAGAAAATAATTAAAGAACCAGATTATGTTTGCATGCATGGCGTGGCACTAATTAATGATCAATTAAAGAATTAATGTAACATGCACTTACATCTATAGCAACAGTTCCTCTGTACTACATGTTCATCCTAAATACTGATTTGTTAATGTTATTATATTTCAGTGACATAGCTCCTCCACAGGCACTTAACTCTCTTAAATAGCTTTTAAATCTCTGTAAGAATTTCTCATGCTCGGGAAGCAATCTGCTATACATAATAAATTCTTGGATTATTAGCAAAGTTACGGTTTCAGCAATGGATTTGAACATTGCAACGCAACAGACACCTGTTGCACAGGTAAAAGGTCTCGAAAGCTGTCCTTTATTGAGCTGAAACAGGTTTAAGATTCTAGTAGTGTGTGCCATCTGCACACCTGGTGGCTCTGACATTCCTTCATCTCCAGCCAGTGATTTTGTTCCTCTTCCCCGCTGCTGTTCTGACCCATGGAAATCCATCCGATCATTTCCTTGCGCTTCATACTGCGCCGGTTGTAAATCGAGACCATCAACGTGACTTCCGAGAGCTGGAAAAGGGCGACCTGAAAGATGAAGGTCTCCTTGTAGACTGGGTTAGGCTGACCACGTCGAATTGAGGTCTTGCACCGTGACATCTCCTGCCCAACCGAGTTGAGGAGAGAGAGCTTTGCATAAGTGTCTAGAAAGTCAAACAGAGAAGAAAGCCAAAGTTAAGTTTGTTTATGTCAAATTCTGTGGTCGCAGACCATAATAAATAGATCACAGCACTACAAATTAGATAAATCCTTTTGTAAATAATATATAATTAACAGTATATATATTTCTTTTTTTTAAAGCAGTGTGGCATTAAAGTGAGCTGACCATTTCATTCTCTGGGCTTTTAAAGTGGACATTTCTTTTAATTCATCCTTTTCGGGTTTTCAACATGAAACCTGCAACCTCTCTCTCACTCACCACCTCTGCACCACACTATCAACACCTACCATCTCACCACAACTCTACCCCACCTTCATATTCCAAAATAATTAACCTTCTATCTTCCAGAAGATAATCCAGACTGGTAGGATTTTCTATAAACCTTGACCAAGACTGAAACAGTGGTACACAAATCGAATCATTCACACTGTAATATTGAAACTGAAATCTAGACTTTCTCCAGTTTATACCCAACAAAGCAGGTGCGTGTTCGAAATATGCTTTGTACAGGAATCAGAATTTGAAAAAAAAAATCTGCAATCTGATTAAAGCCACAACTGGGAACCTGGATTTCAACGATTTAGAAGTGTTATGAAGTGTTTGTCCATTTTCAGATTCCAACCCACTGATCACTCTCATAAGAAGGCACAAATCATAGGTGTGAAAATTAGTCAGATGTCATACAAAACAGCCAAATTGCTACAAATAAAAACAGAATTGTAGCCAGTGGCTGATGATTAACAGGAAGTTCTTCTGATAACCTTCTTTTGGCAAATACATCATATCGCTGAGGGAAAGGAGAGGAATTGGATGGGTACAAATCACAGATAAAGTATTACATAGATCATGTCATTCTTCAACTACAAAGTTATATTTATAAATAGAGAAATGTGCACACACTAAAGAAGCAGATTAGATATGGTAATATCTTAATACCAGGTGAAGAATTAACTGGAAATCAATGGAATGGTATTGTCATTGCCATTGGGCAGGAGATACAGAGGCCTGAAGTCCCACATCATCAGCTTCGGAAGTTTCCTGTGGCTCTTACCAATTTCTACAGATGTACCATAGAAAGCATATTTTTGTACGGGGCACAGCATGGTTTGGGAACAGGTCTGCCCAAAGACAGCAATAAGTTGCAGGGAGTTGTGGATGTAGAGAAGGATGTAGATCACACAAACCAGGCCCCCTCCCCAGACACCGCTCACTTTTCTCACTAACCACAATGCTGTAATGCTGTAGCACTATATTCTGCACGTTGGTATTTCTCTCTTTGTACCATGAATTGTACAAGTGGTACGAGTTAACGGGCGGCACGATGATGCGGCAGTAGAGTGGCTACTTTACAGCTCCAGAGACCTGGGTTCCATCCTAACTATGGGGTGCTGTCTGTATGGTGTTTGTACGTTCTCCCCGTATACTGTGTGGGTTTCCTCCCACACTCCAAAGATGTACAGGTTTGTAGGCTAATTGGTTTGGAAACATTGTTAATTGTCCCTAGTCTGTGCAGGATAGTGCTTGTGTGTGAGGATCGCTGGTCGGCGCGGAGTCAGTGGGCCGAAGAGCCTGTTTCCGCACTGTATCTCTAAACTAAACTAAAAAAGTGCACGGCTATCACTCATATGATGTATGATTTGAAAGGATAGTACACAAACAAAACTTTTCCCTCTATCTCAGCATACACGACAGTAATAAATCAATACCGATACCAAAAGTTGCAACTGTCCTGCCCAGACTGAGTCAGGAACAACAGTCTAGTAGCAACGTGATGGAGAACTCCAGTGTGTCCACTGATACTGTGTTTTTAATTCACTGCTCTATAGTGGTGAGATCAGGGCATGTGTAAGGCATGAGGAAAGATGCTAACAGCTTCTACCTTTGATGCCTCAGATGCATCCTAGACATCTCCTGGTGAGGCATGATCCCAAACTTATAGGTCCTGGAGCACACTAAGTCTGTCAGTATGCACTCACTGAATGAATCAATAGACAATAGACAATAGACACTAGGTTCAGGAGTACGCCATTTGGCCCTTCAAGCCAGTACCACCATTCAATGTGATCATGGCTGATCATCCCCAATCAGTACCCCATTCCTGCCTTCACCCCATATCCCCTGACTCCACTATTGTTAAGAGCCCTATTTAGCTCTCTCTTGAAAGTATCCAGAGAACCGGCCTCCACCACCCTCTGAAGCAGAGAATTCCACACTCACCACTCTCTGTGAGAAAAAGTGTTTCCTCGTCACCGTTCTAAATGGCTTACCCCTTATTCTTAAACTGTGGCCCCTGGTTCTGGACTCCCTCAACATTGGGAACATGTTTCCTGCCTCTAGCGTGTCCAAACCCTTAACAATCTTATATGATCCCCTCTCATCCTTCTAAACTCCACAGTGTACAAGCCCAGCCGCTCCATTCTCCCAGCATATGACAGTCCATCTACAGTACATTATTTATGTATATCAGATGGGTGTCAGCTGTATCTTCATGGACCTTGTATGTGGTGAACTGGCTCCCTGGTCACCGCCAGTGAGCATCTATTCATACCTGGGTGGCCCAGCGGCAGAGCTGCTGCCTCACAGTGCCAGAGACCCAGGTTCGATCCTGACCCACAGGTGCTGTCTGTGTGGCGTTTGCATGCTCTCCCTGCGACCGAGTGAGTTTTCACCGGGTGCTCCAGGTTTCTTCCACATTCCAAAAACGTGCGGGTTTGTAGGTTATAATCTGTTTCTGTAAATTGCCCCCAGTGTGTATCAGGCGAAAAGTGGGATAATATAGATCTACTGTGTGGGTGATCAGTGTTTGACGTGGACGTGGTGGGCCGAAGGGCCTGTTTCCACGCTGTATCTCTAAACTGTAAAACCTCTACTACAATGACATCTAAAAGCCAAAGATGGAGATGGCAGAAATTGATGCTGGGGTCCAGTTGCCTACTGCCTGGAGTGCACAGGAGGGGATCAGGAGAGGTGAGGAAAGCAGAATGAACAGAGGGCTGTGAAGAGGGCCCAGGGCTATCAGAGGCCAGCAAGTGTGGTTGGCTCAGTTCGTAGCCTGCAAGTGCAGTGAGTGCAGTAGAGAGACCACTACAACAGAATGGCTTTCCTGAGCCACATGATCCCCTGAGCAAACCATTGGCACATGGGATGAAAGGCTGTCAAACTTCACTCTGAGATGCTGACAGTTCAGCCAAAAGAAGGTATTGTGCCCGTGGCAGTGGTAACAAGACCAAAAAATGTGGGTAGGGCAGTTTGATGAAGCTCCTGTTTGACTGCTTTGTTTCTTCACAATCTCATTTACCAATTTCCCAAGCACCCAAACTCATCCACTCCCACAAAGCCCATCCTCCCCATGCAGACGACAACATCTATGCAACTGATACGCTACAATGTTGAGAAGTATATTCTGTACTCTATATCTTCCCCTTTGCTCTGTCTATTGTAGTTGAGTTTGACTTAATTGTACTTGAGAACAGTTTCTCCGGAGAAAAATGATGGGTGACGTTTCGGATCGGGACCCTGTCTGAAGAAGAATGAAGAACCCAGTCTGACCCAGTCTCCAGAGATGCTGCCTGACCCATTGAGATACTCCAGCACGATGTGTCCATCTTCGGTATATACCATCATCTGCAGGTCCTTTCTACACCTTATGTATGGTATATCTGATATGTTTGGATAGCATGAAAAACAAAGCTTTTCACTGTACCTCAGTACAAGTGAGAATAATGATCCTAAACCTAAATAGTTCGAGAAGTTGGCCCCAAAACATCTAAACAAAGGGCAGGTAGGACTGGACAAGTGATGCTGTGGAGCTAACAACACTTACATCTCAGGAATTCATTATTTTAAAACATTTAAGATGCATAGTGCAGGCAGGTGGAACTAGTGTAGATGGAACATGTTGGCCGGTGTGGGCAATTTGGGCTGAAGGACCTGTTTCCACGCTGTAAGATTCTATGACTATTTTGGGAATGGTTCAATGTGAGGCCTTGCCTGACCTCTGGGCCTATAATTTCTCCTTCTCCTGATGTAAAATGTGCTCTAGGCAGAAGAATACATGGAGAAATGAAGGTTTTATTTTTCTAGTTCAGGTTTCAGGATGCAATGAATTTCTCCCACAGATGGGTGTGGTGGGCCTAGACTGCATCAAGAGATTGTACACATTATGGTAACCGGAGATCTTCTCTTCACAATCTCAGAAAGCCTGGAGCCCAATGTTACCACAATCCCCAAAAATGTGAAGCTTTGCTCTGAAGATGTAGAATTTAAGCCCTTCTCTGTCAGATCAAATTTCTGACATTTTAAGCAGAAAGTATAGTTTCCTGTTGTCAGGCTTGGATAAAGCCTGCTCAGTATCAATATTCTGCATCATTGTGGGCAAACTGAAACCTTACCTCTCAGTTCCTGAAGGCATGACATTGAATCAACTCCCCCTTGGATCAGCTCTTCATAATCCTCTTAATAACAGACATTGACCCTGAAGTTCCTCAGGTTATGACCGCAGTAGTTAAGCTGGAAACACACAAGGACCTGCAGATGCTGGCTTACAAACCATCACACAAAGTGTTGGAGTAACTCAGTGGGTCAAGCAGCATTTCTGGAGGACATGGATAGGCGACGTTTCGAATCAGCACTGTCACGAGGAGGTAAGTTGCTGCTTTACCGCGCCAGAGGCCGGGGTTCGATCTGACTGTAAATGCTGTCTGTGTGGAGTTTGTACCTTCTCCCCGTGAGATGTGGGGGGCTTCTACGGGTGCTCCAGTTTCCTCCCACAATCAAAGACATAGTTTTGTAGACTAATTGGCTTGGTAAAAAAATTGTAAATTATCCATAGTGTGTTTAGGATAGTGTTAGTGTGCAGGGATCACTGGTCCTCACAGACTCAAAGAGCCGGTTTACTCACTGAATGTTTAAACTAAACTAATTTGGACTGTTCTGACTAATTGTAGTGGGGGGAGAAAGCTGGAGAAAAGGTGGGGACAGGACAAAGCCTGGCAAGTGATAACTGGATGCAGATGGAATGGGGGGGTTAATTTTCTGGGACAGGTTGGATTAGTATGGATGGGCATCTTGGTCAGCAGGGGCAAGCTGGGCTGAAGGGCCTGCTTCTGTACTGCATGACTCTATGACTCAATAGGGAGAGAAGAGGAGTACAATGTGAAGCCAGAGGGAGGAATATAGGTGGAAGGTGTAGGGGCTGGGAAAAGTTTCAATGTTTTCCTACAGGATGGACCCATGTGATCAGCGGGAAGACCTCAGATTCATGTGGGAGACATACAAAGACATCAGTTGAATCTGCCTACAACACACCCTACCCGTGCAGAAGTAAGCGGTGGTTGCCCAAACTCCAGACTAATACTGAGCAGGTGTTATACAGTGGCTTGCAAAAGTATTCATACCCCTTGAACTTTTCCACATTTTGTCACGTTACAACCACAAACGAAAATGTATTTTATTGGGATTTTATGTGATAGACCAACACAAAGTGGCGCATAATTGTGAATTGTAAGGAAAACGATACATGGTTTTCAAATTTTTTTACAAATAAAAAAATGAAAAGTGTGGCGTGCAAAAGTATTCAGCCCCCTTTACTCTGATACCCCTAAATAAAATCCAGTGCAACCAATTGCCTTCAGAAGTCACCTAATTAGTAAATAGAGTCCACTTGTGTGTAATCTAATCTCAGTATAAATACAGCTGTTCTGTGAAGGCCTCAGAGGTTTGTTAGAGAACATTAGTGAACAAACAGCATCATGAAGCCCAAGGAACACACCAGACAGGTCAGGGATAAAGTTGTGGAGAAGTTTAAAGCAGGGTTAGGTTATAAAAAAATATCCCAAGCATCTCACGGAGCACTGTTCAATCCATCATCCAAAAATGGAAAGAGTATGGCACAACTGCAAACCTAACAAGACATGGCCGTCCACCTAAACTGACAGGCTCTGGCAAAACTTGAAAATTGCTGTTCACAGACGCTCTCCATCCAATCTGACTGAGCTTGAACTATTTTGCAAAGAAGAATGGGCAAAAATTTCAGTCTCTAGATGTGCAAAGCTGGTAGAGACATACCCCAAAAGACTTGCAGCTGTAATTGCAGCGAAAGGTGGTTCTACAAAGTATTGACTCAGGGGGGCTGAATACTTTTGAAAGCCACACTTTTCAGTTTTTTATTTGTAATAAAATTTGGAAACCATGTATCATTTTGCTTCCATTTCACAATTATGCACCACTTTGTGTTGGTCTATCACATAAAATCCCAATAAAATACATTTACGTTTGTGGTTGTAACGTGACAAAATGTGGAAAAGTTCAAGGGGTATGAATACTTTTGCAAGCCACTGTATACCTCAATGGATTCTGTGCCATTCACATTCATTTCCTTCCAGATTCTCGGCAGAATTGAGTCAAAAGAAAGTCCCTGACTCAAAACACCACCTATCTATGTTCTCCAGAGATGCTGCCTGACCCGCTGACTTGCTCCAGCACTTCGTGTCTTTTTTTTTGTGAACCATCCTCTGCAGTTCCTTGTTTCTACATGGCAGTTCTGGCACAGGGTCCTGGTGAGACCACACTTGGAGTATTCTGTGCAGTTTTGGTCCCCTAATTTGAGGACGGACATTCTTGCTATTGAGGGAGTGCAGCATAGGTTTACAAGGTTAATTCCCGGGATGGCAGGACTGTCATATGCTGAGAGAATGGAGCGGCTGGGCTTGTACACTATGGAGTTTAGAAGGTTGAGAGGGGATCTTATTGAAACATATAAGATTGTTAAGGACTTGGACACGCTAGAGGCAGTAAACATGTTCCCGATGTTGGGAGCATCCAGAACCAGGGGCCACAGTTTAAGAATAAGGGGTAAGCCATTTAGAATGGAGACGAGGAAACACTTTTTCTCACAAAGAGTTGTGAGTCTGTGGAATTCTCTGCCTCCGAGGGCAGTGGAGGCCGGTTCTCTGGATACTTTCAAGAGAGAGCTAGATAGGGCTCTTAAAGAAAGCATAGTCAGCGGATATGGGGAGAAGGCAGGAATGGCATACTTATTGTGAATGATCAGCCATGATCACATTGAATGGCGGTGCTGGCTCGAAGGGCCGAATGGCCTCCTCGTGCACCTATTGTCTAAATGTATCCATTGTTGTAGCATTTCTTCCTGGAGTTTGGCAACAGGGGGTCTCCACATTAGCTGCAGCTCCTATTATTGCAGGGCTGAAGCCTTATGTTCATATGTTCCAGGAGGAGAAGTAGGCCAATCGGCCTATCAAGTCTGCTCCGCCATTAAATCATTGCTGATCGATCATTCCCTCTCAACCCCATTCTCCTGCCTTCTCCCCATAACCCCTGACACCCTCACTAATCAAGAACCTGTCAATCTCTGCCATAGAACATCCATTGATTTGACCTCCACAGCCTTCTGTGGAGCAGAGTAGTCTCTGGAGCATAATTTGCCTTCTGAATCCCCTTCGCCATTCCAATAGTTTGTTCCGAGTTATAGAGTAATACAGTGTGGAAACAGGCCCTTCAGCCTAACCTACCGACACCGCCCAACACGTCCCAGCTACACAAGTCCCACTTGCCAGAACCTGGTCCATATTTCTCCAAACCTGCCCTATCCATGTTGGGAACGCGGCCGGAAGCCTTTATCAAGGCCCTGTGGTCTCTATACCTCCCGGATCGCCGCGTAGAAGCCCAGGTCGGGGCGCGGCCGGGCGCTCACGAGTAGAAGCCCGGGTCGGGCGAAGCGGCCGACGTAGGCCGCAGCTAGGGCCCGGTTCAGCACCACGGAGGAGTGAAGTGGGGCGCCGACAACGGTGAGGCTTCGGCGGCAGTGAAGCCTCGCAACGATGGGGCCTCGTCGGCAGTGAAGCGTCACGTGTCGACCCGCGGTTGGCGGTCAGTGAGAGCATGGAGGACCACCGTGAGAGGGAAGAGAGGGTAAGAAGAATGGAGGACCCAGTGTGGGGGGAACGCCGTGAGGGAGGTGGGGGGAGAACAATGGACAATGAGACCTGGCGTGGGGGAACTGTTGGGGGGGGGGGAACAAAAGGAGGAGCCGGTGTGTTTTGTAACTTTGTCAGCGTCGTAGGTACATTATGTATGCAAACAAAGAATCTCACTGTGCCTAATCACATGGTGCCTACTTGTGTAACTGTTTCTTAAATGTTGGCATAGTCCCTGCCTCAACTACCTCATCTGGCAGCTTGTTCCATACACCCACCACCCTTTGTGTGAAATAGTCACCCTGCAGATTCCTAGTAAATGTTTTCCCCATCGCCTTAAACCTATGGTCCTCAATACCCCTACTCTGGGTGGGTTCTCTACCTTTTCTTGGTGTAAAGATGTTTGTGGACCCCATCGGACCTTCCAGAAACATTCAGTTTTTGAATATTCTGGGACACTGGCAGAATGTTTGAGCCTGGAATATTTGGGCTAAAAGTTTCACAAGTGCATAACCAGAGTGAAGGCGTTTGCTTGTTCATCTGGATTACGCCATCGGTGGTGAAAATGACCGTGATACCATTTTGAGTCAGGATAATAGGTTTCAGTCTCCACTGCCCTGGGCAACAATCTGGCAGAGAGCGTTTATTTCCATCCATGCTCTGCTTATTTCCCCACGCTACCGTACAATTTGTTCTCAACAGCCTCAGCTGTGCCCATGGATCTCACTCCGTCAATGCCTCCTGTGTGATTGATGACTCATTGATGACTATCCTCCCAGTGTATCTTTGCTTCTTTCAGAAATTCGTACTGTGGGTTCCAGCTAATGCCTTTCTCTTGAGCTCAGGTTGGGAATTGTTGTCCTTCGGTCCTGTTGTATCGTATTATGCAACACGCCCACAATGTTCCACTACGCCGGGGCTTCCAAAAGCAATGAAGCTTTGTATTGAATAATTGCAATGCAGGATCTGCAGGCAGTGAACAATAGACTATAGACAATAGACAATAGGTGCAGGAGTAGGCCATTCGGCCCTTCGAGCCAGCACCACCATTCAATGTGATCATGGCTGATCATCCCCAATCAGTACCCCGTTCCTGCCATATCCCCTGACTCCGGTATTTTTAAGAGCCCTATCTAGCTCTCTCTTGAAAGCATTCAGGCAGACAGATTGGTTCAATGGTAAAGCAAATTTCATGATGCAGTAATAAAATCTCCACAGACAACACCTTGGAATCTTTCCAGCTGACCTTTCCTTCAGTGTTATTTTGCAGCATGTCAGTGTCATTCTAACTGTGATTGATCAAATGAACACTCTCTAAAGTATTGCATTTCTTTGAGATGATAGTAATGCGAAAAACTATTTTCAATCAATTTTGATCCAAGGTTATACTCTACTTTGCAGGATGCTGATAGTGTCGCCATTTTCATATTCCGCCTCCATATCTTGCCCCCAGTCAGAGGGAATCAAATGGGTTTATTTTACCCTCGATGTTTACCACTTGGACATTCCTTCTACCTGGAAAACCAGAGTTTTTCCTAACTTGGGCTCCCCGGCGTGAAATTTCCCTCTGCACTCAGCCATAACAGTGACTTTGATTGCAAGAAGGAGTCCTGGAAAAAAAAGTACCGCAAACTTTCACACTCCCTCGAGGCTTTATCCAAAAACGATCCAAAGAAAACGGCGCAGTGGATGGGCGGCACGGTGGCACAGAGGTAATGTTGCTGCCTTACAGCGCCAGAGACCCGATTTCGATCCTGACTATGGGTGCTGTTTGCTGGGTTTTGGACGTTCTCCCTGATACGCATGGGTTTATCTCCGGGTACACCGGTTTCCTCCCACATTCCAAAGACATACAGGTTTGCAGATTAATTAGCTTTTGTAAATTGTAAATTGTCCCTAGTGTGTTGGATTGTGCTAGTCTACCAGGGTGATCACAAGTGGGACGAAGGGCCTGTTTTCCTCGCTACATCTCTAAAGCCTAGAAATTGCCCAAAATACAGCAAGTTGTTTCCAAAGTATCAGAATTTCTCACAGGCAGCTGAGATAAGAAGCCTGTCACTTACTCTGGCACTGCTCTGGAAACTTCCCGGTAATTACTATATAGACAATATATAAAAGTGCAGGTGTAGGCCATTCGGCCCTTCGAGCCAGCACTGCCATTCAATGAGATCAAGGCTGATCATCCACAATCTGCACCCTGTTTCTGCCTTCTCCCCATATCCCCTGACTCTGCTGTCTTTAAGAGCCCTGTCCAGCTCTCTCGTGAAAGTATCCAGAGAACCGGCCTCCACCTGAGCCAGAGAATTCCACAGACTCACAACTCTCTGTGTTATCAGGGAGTCTCCATGATGACAGAAGAGTAACATTTTTATGATAAAATAAGTTTAAATGCCCCACACATCAGCACTAAAGATTCAGCAAGGAGTAACCGTATAATTTATTCTGCTTCCAAACTCAGTTACGCTGAAATCGATAAAAAGAGAATGAAGGGAAGGAGGGAGGAAGTGAGGGAAGGAGGGAGGATTAAGTTAAACCAAAGATGACTTTAGTTTCCATGACCCCTTTCTGCTGGAAAAAAAGAGTGAACACTCACGAAGGCAACATTCTGACATCATAATAGTGCCTCATTAATTATTTTTAATTTTACTATCCAGCCTTCCTAAGAGTGGCTTTCAAATATTCTCAGCTTCAAAATTCATCAAAGTCTGTTATTGTTCAGAAAAGTGGCTTTATGCACGGCAGCCAAATAACCAATTAGTTTCTGCTGTTGGGAGACACAAGAGGCTGCACACGCTGTAGTCTGGAACCAAAAACAGACTGCTGGAGGAAATCAGGCGGTCCGGCAACATGTGTGGATGCAAATGGATACTCGATGTGTCGAGTCGAGACCCTGCATCAGGACCTGATGCAGAGACTTGATTCAAAACGTCGACTATCCCTTTGACTCCACAGATACTGTTCGACCTGCTGATTTCCATGCACAGTTTTTTTGCACTAGTTTCTACTATTCATTTGATGTTATATCATCAAGGCAGCAGATCCATAGTTTGTTGAATTTAAGTGCAACTGCACTGCATCATGAGAGGAATAAATCGGGTAGATGCACAGAGTCTCTTGCCCAAAGTAGGTGAATCAAAGACCAGAGGACATAGGTTTTACGGTGAAGATTTAATAGGAATCTGAGGGGTAACTTTTTCACACAAAAGGTGATTTCCAACATTTAAGAATATATGCGAACATTTAAACAGGTACATGGATAGGAAAGGTTTGGAGGAATTTGGACCAAACACGGGCAGATGGGACTAGTATAGCTCGGACATGCTTGCCGGTATGGGCAAGTTGGGCCGAAGGGCCTGTTTCCACGCTGTATCACTCTATGACTCTATCTAGGACAGCACGGTGGTGCTGTGGTTGGATTATTTGGCTTGTAGTGCCAGAGATCCAGGTTCGATCAATTTTTTTAGTGCTGTCTGTACAGTTTGTACATTCTGCCTGTGACCATGTGGGTTTTCTCCGGGTGTTCTGGATTCCTTCCACACTCCAAAGACATACATGTTAATTGGCTTTGGTAACAAAAAAATTGTAAATTGTCCCTGGTGCGTAGGATAGTGCTAATGTACAAGGTGATTGCTGGTCGGGGCAAAGGACAAAGTCTAAAGTCTAAAGTTTATTACCAGTAAGTGTCGATATAATGCCTTGATGTCTGTGCCTAGTAAATAATTATAGACTAAATAATAATAATTTGCGCAATCTGGAAGGAAGTTAAGTAAAATCTTTATAACTGTGAACAATGAAAGAATAATTTGCCCAACGTCTCTGCAACATTCAGGAGGCTATCTTGAAACCAGGAGATATTTCTCCACAAGGAAATAAAACTAGCACATCATCAGTCAGCCAAACATTGAAACAAATCTGTACTTCACCAGGCACTTAAATAATGAGATTAGGTAGAGAGAACATGGACTTATGAAAGGAAAATCAAGTTTGATAAATTCCTGAGAGCGTTTTGAGGTTGCACAGAGCTGAAAGAACACTGGATGGATATATTTGGATCTTCGGATGGTTTTTGATGAGATTACACAAAATTAAAACACATGGGTATAAAATGGCATAGATTGAGGACTGGTTAAAATACACAATACAGTAATTTTAGGGTTGACAGCTTGTAATTAACAAGATGTCACAGGAATTAGTGCTGGTCCCAGGTGTTCAAAGTCCATCTGAGTGATTTGGATGAGGGGACCGACTGTAATGTAACAACGCTTGCTGATGATTTAGTTTAGTTTAGAGCAGGGGCCTTCAAACTTGTATATTGTATATTCTTAGTCACCCATCCACACACTTGGCAAAGGCTTTGTTCTTTGTTGATGCGGTAGTTTTAGATTTACGTTATTTTTTAATAAAATCCCTCCAAAATGAGAATCCCACCCACTTGCATATTGAGTATGATTGATAGTACAGTTAGATACTTCCCAGGTTTTAAGAAAACAACAATTTCCTGCAGGCAAGGTGAATAGAGAAATAGAAAATCGAGCACTGAAAATTGATTGGAGCCTCCATCAGTAGAAAGTGGCCGTGATCTGATTTGAGACCCAATTATCAGAGATCAATTCTGAAAGGTGTCAAATGAGTTCTTTGCAACTTACTATTTTCTTTATTGACTAGATATTGATGTTACAGAAGAGTCTCATCCCAAAACACCACCTACTCGTCTCCAGAGATGCTGCCTGACCTGCTGAGGTACTCAAGCACTTTGTGCCCTTTTATAGATGTTACATACTGATGTGACATTTTGTGGATGTCAACTAGTGCAAAAAATAGAACATTCCCAAGTGATAGAAGAAGATCTGTACATTGGTTCCATGTTTGGTGGACAACACCAGTAAACTGTAGCATCTTGCATGTTGGCAGGTCAAATGCTTAGCCTAGTTATGCTGCTAGAGTCATGGAGCCATGCAGCACAAAACCTGTCCCTTCAGCCCAACTCATCCATGCTGACCAAGATGCCAATCAAAGCTGTTCCAGGGGTACGGTGGCACAGTGGTAGAGTTGCTGCCTTACAGCGCCAGAAACACGGTTCGATCCTGACTATGGATGCTGTCTCTACGGAGTTCCTACATTCTCTCCGTTACCTGTGTGGGTTTTCTCTGATTTTCTCCCACAAAGACTTACAGGTTCGCAGGTTAATTGGCTTGGGTTAAAAAAAAAGTAAATTGTCCCTAGTATGTAGGATAATGCTTGTGTACGAGGATCGCTGGTCAGCATGGACTTGGTGGGCCGAAGGGCCTGTTTCTGCGCTGTATCTCTGAAACTAACGTGGATCCAAAGTGTTCTCCAGTTCTAGACTCTCCTGTCCCATGGAGAAGGATCATACACGGCAGTTTCCATCTTTCACCGTGTCATCTTGCAATGTTATGTCACATTTTTCAGCCTCTCCCAGGATATTATAATGTGGGCAGCGATTGACTTCAAAACTATGCAGGACTAGCCATCTGGTCTCCCTTTCTGGGCAGGTCAGTGGTGCAGCAGGCTGTGCTGCTGTTACAGAGATTCATTGATCAACTGCTCCAGTTTCCTCCCACATTCTAAAGATATACTGGGCGGTAGATCAACTGGCCACTTTAAGTCGCCCATGATATAGAAGGGATGCAGTGGCAGGAGAGTCAGGGAGAGTTGAAGTTCAGTCAAAGAGAGTAGGTTATCAGGAATTTAGGAAATAAGGGAGGGAATAGGATTGAATGAATTGCTTTGAGAGCCAGCTAGGGGCCAAATGACCTCCTACAGTGATATTCTATGTACGGAAACTAGCCATTGGAAATGTTTTATACATTTGCTCACAATATGTGGGTGACATTGGCAAAACTCCCAATATCCAAACACTTCTTAAACTGAGTGGCCATCCCAAACACAATTAAGAGTCAAACACATGGATGTGTCTGGAATTACATAGAGGCCAGACTGGATGTGATGGCAGGTTTCCAATAGAACTGCACCAGATGGGGTGTTATGACAAATCCGTGTCTGCTTGTGTGGTGAGAAAGGGAAATGTGACAAATTCTGGCAAATATGATTTTTTTCTTCCATTAGCTTGCTACATCACAACTAGTCTGCTACAATAAACATATATCTCACTCACCGGGCGGCCTGTTGAGAGCCAAGTTTCGAAAGTGACTACCTTTGATCACTTCGACAGAGAGCCGTCCTGTTGTGGCGTTGTACGATAAGCCAACAAGTAGTTCTGGAACTCCACCATGTGAGAGAGATTGTGTTGATGAAGCACTGTCACTGTGAGAGAAGGCAGACAGGCTGATCTGTGAATCTCCACCCTGTGCAAACATCAAAATGGTATTTTATTTTTTTACCTACGACAGAACATAGAACAGTACAGCACAGAAACAGACCCATTATCCCACAATGCTTGTGGCGAACATGCCGCCTAGTTAAATTGACTACTTCCAAGTGCCAATTCAAAAGCTTCTTAAACACCGCAATTGTATCTGCCTCCACCACCATCACTGGCAGTGTGTCACAAACCCCCACCACTCTGTGTAAAAAACATGCCTCACACTTCTCCAATAAACTTTTCACCTCTCACCTTATAGATATGCCCTTCAGTGTAGAACATTTCCTCTCTGGGGAAAAGGTTCTGACTGTCTACCGTATCTGTGCTTCTCATCATTTTATATACTTCCATCGCGTCTCCCTTCAACCTCCGATGTTTCCAGAGACCAAAAAAATCAGGAAACTAAAATGTTCTAAAATCACTAAGTCCTACCCTTTGAAAAAGGTGATTGCAAATTCCCTGGCAGTGATTGGACATAGCATTTTGTCAGTCGTGGCTTCCAAGGTCATATTGCAGATAGCATCACACACACAAATTCAGCAGAACGACCAACGATATGCTTCTTGATGAGAAATGTAAGGCTTTTGCATGGAGGTTGTGGGATAGCGGCTGTGGTTTTCCATCTGCTTTTAAGAACGCTGTAGTACATTGATTGGAATATCCCTAGAAAATAATTCCGTGGATGAATTAGCATTTCCCTTCTACTCTAGACATTATCTTTATGTTTCTGTTTCACATTTTCACCTCTGATTATTTATTCTCCTTTTTAGTTTTCTCTCTATTATAGGCAATAGACAATAGACAATAGGTGCAGGAGTAGGCCATTCTGCCCTTAGAGCCAGCACCGCCATTCAATGTGATCATGGCTGATCATCCCCAATCAGTACTCCGTTCCTGCCTTCTCCCCATATCCCGACTCCGCTATCTTTAAGAGCCTCATTTAGCTCTCTCTTAAAAGTATCAAGAGAACCGGCCTCCACCACTCTCTGAGGCAGAGAATTCCACAAACTCACAACTCACTGTGTGAAAATCTCTCTGTCCACTTTCTTTTCAAAGGAAGAGGGAGGCAGTGACAGAAGTTGCTGCACAGGGTTGCTGGGTCCATTTCCCAGTGCAACTTGTGGGAAGAATGTGATTTGTGGAGCTTGGCAGTCGCTTTCTTTTCTTCCCTCCTCTCTCATTATATCCTCTGCCTCCAATTAGCCACAGAGCTTCTATGCTTCTCTTTTTTTTTAATCAATTCCCCACTCTTGTTGCTATTCTGACTCACTCACGATGTTATTCCTAACTTTTCCTATTCAAAATACTGCCCTGTTTTATTCCCTGTCTCACCTCATTAGAGTCTGAAAAAAAGCCTTGACCTGAAACGTCATCCATTCCTTCTCTCCAGAGATGCTGCCTGTCCCGCTGTGTTATTCCAGTATTTTGTGTCTATCTTCAGTTTAAACCAGCATCTGCAGTTCATTCCTATTCATTAGCTTCACTGTTTTGCCCCTTCCTTCTATCCCAATAATGGGAGTTAGCCACAGATCCCGTCAGCTTCGTCCATTGTGTTTATCCAACTCCCGTAACTATCAGCATTCAATTCCCTCAGGGATTCCGTAGAAAAAACGAACTGGCTGAGCAGTGAGAGAAAGTCTGAAGGTCTCGGCCCAAAACGTCAGCTATCCATGTTCTCCAGGGATGCTGCCTGACCTGCTGAGCTACTCCAGCACTCTGTGTCCCTCAGGGATTCTGTTTACTTTCAGAAACACAACATATTTAAAAGTACTCAAAATACGATGGCAATAGGCACTCACCCTAATTCATTCTCTCAGTGGGTGGAATGTTTATATTTTTGACTGTCAGGAGGATATGAATTTGATAAGTGGATAATTTGCAATTGCTTCAAATAAAATTGAAATTTGAAACTTGAAAATGGATCTGAATGAGAATGGAGACACTCTCGTCTTAAAGATGCCATCGAATATTTATAGCACACAAAACTGAAACTCCTCAGAGTTATGCAACTGGTACAGTCTGTAAAATATTCTCACTCTCACACATGTGCCGGCTGACATAAACCAATGTGAATTCCAGATGAGAAAAATCTTTTGAAATATGAACCCCCAGCTTGTCTTTCAAATCATTTGAAAAACAACTGAGCAGTGACTGATGAAAGTGAAAGAAAAATATCCCACCAGTCCATCGGGAATAAATTGTGAAAGTCTGGGTATGTTGAACACACTTGAACCCTCCTATAATTAGTTGTATTCGTTCACTTTCTGTGGTAAAAATATTAATCCCAGGCCCAAGTATTTGGAAATAGTTGATGCCTTTCATTCAGAAAGGACAAAAGGCAATTTAATGGATACTATCACTGCCGGTTTTTTTTCAGTTTTTGATTAAACCTCATTTTGGACCTTAGAAATACAGCTTGCTAAGAGAAAAAAAAGTGGGAAAATTTGTTGATAACACTTGTGAGGAAAAGGAAATACCATTCATTGATACAGCAGTCACAACAAACAAGTAATAAAATGAACACAAAGAGAGGTGCCACCCTGAGATACTAAATGGAAACATGTCAGATAAGTATAATGGGCCACTATGACCGTTCTCACTTGCACCTCTTGGTGAAATGTTTCAAACAATTTTGTACGTTAAAAAAAATACACAAAGCGTGGGAGTAACTCAGTGGGCCAGACGTCATGGATAGTCAGGGCCCAGGGACCAAGGGGATGTGTGGCGGAGAAAGGGAGAGAGGATTGTTAGAGGTTTTCTAAAATTGGACAATTCACAGCTCACACCATCGGGTTGTCAGCTACTCAAGTGGAATGCGAGGAGCTGTGGCTCCAGTTTGGTTGTGGCCTCACTCCAGTAATAGAGGAGGCCCAGCACAGAAAGTTCAGTACGGGTATGGGAAGCGGAGATATAATGGGTCAGTTACCGGGAGATCTGGTAGGTCTTGGCGGACAGAGTGCAAGTGTTCAACAAAACTGTCACCAAGCCTATGCTTGGTCTCACTGATGTACAGGAGGGTACTAGGGGAACACCGGATGTAGTGGATGAGTTTACAGGATATACACAAATAAAAATGCTTTCCCTACAAATTTTACTAGAAACGGAATCAACTTGTTAATGATAGGATGGCACATAGAGTTTAACTTTAACTTACCCTCGCCTTCCTCTCCTTCTTACTCTTATAGTGATAGTGTCACAATTCAAGGAACCCTCATTTTCACCTTTCCAGTGGTGCCACTCAGTATAAATCCATACAGTACTTCAGTTTGACTTGATTGTATTTATATATGGGATATGTGATCTGTTTTGATACCTCTGAACATTGGTACCACATGCACATGATAACAATAAACCTAAACCTAAATCCAACTACTGGATTTATAATACAGCATTGGAATCCAGGAATGCTTTACTCCAGCATTTGTTTATACCATGCTTTACCAGTAGAAGGGTAAATGGGAAATAAGTGATTTAACTGTTGCTAATGTTGATGAAGGTATGTCTACAGAATCCACTAAGATAAATAGCAAAAGAATAAAGAGTTGATCAGAACGGGTGTCAACGGTTATGGGGAGAAGACAGGAAAATGGGATTAGGAGGCAGAGATCAGCCATGATTGAATGGTGGAGTAGATTCGATGGGCCGAATGGCCTAATTCTACTCCTATAACTTGTGAACTTGTGAAAGGAGGAAGAGATATTTATATGCATGTTTGACACAAACAGTTGCTATCTTGAATGCATGCACTCCTTGGGAAGGGTACTGGAAACAGACTCAACAGCAACCAGAAAAAGGCATCTAGATAAGTGGTTGAAAAAGAAAGATTAAAGAGAATGCTGGGCAAGAGCAGTAATGTGGGAAGGCTCTTTTAAAGAGTGACATGGCACTTTGGGTAAAATGGGCCTTTACTTGCTGTGCCATCCTACGCCGCCAACCATCTCTGATTATGTACACCGATGTGGAAATTTCGGTCATTAGTTATAACTGTACTTACGCTCATGTTACTCCTTGGCTCCAGGAGGAGGGGCACTTCCATTTCCCCCTCTTGATTCAGATTCTTGAGGTGAAACAGCTTCTCTCCCATCATTCTCACCCGGTTCATCTTCCTCACGGCATACAGTCGGAACCGCAGAGCGGAACAATGGAGCTCCTCTGGCGCCAACTTGTGAAACCTTAAGGTCTCGTTGAAGACGGGCTCTTGTCCTCGCTGGATGTTGGTTTTGGAGCGTTGCTTCTTGCTCGGCAGGAGGACTGCATGTACCTGCCACGAGCTCGCGCCACTCCTGTCCTTGGCTGGGATGTCTTTCGCAGTGATTATCGTGACGTCCAGTTTGTGGTCGGAGGGTTTGTAATTGAAAATGACGAAGAGGTCTCCACATTTTGAAATTGGTCCAGGTGGCGCCTGCTGCTGCTGAGGGGCTGCAGGCTTGTCATCTGCCTCCTAAAGATGATTAAAGTCCTGGTTAACGCACATCTCAGTTACTAAGCTGTATCCACATAGCCCCGACATTTATGAGGTTACAATCCAATATACAAGGCTGTACTGAAATGGCATTTAAATTGTTTGCTCTCTTATTTCAAAGCATTGTAGCATCTACATTAAGCATTACAGCATTAGCCTATAGGGGCGGCACAGTGGTGCAGCGGTAGAGTTGCTACCTCAGCGCCAGAGAGCAAAGGTTTGATCCTGATCACGGGTGCAGTCTGTACGGAGTTTGTACATTCTCTTTGTAATCGTGTGGGTTTTCCCTGGGTGTTCGGATTTCCTCCCACACGTCGAAGGCATACAGGTTTGTAGCTTAATTGGCTTCATAAAATTTTTAATTGTCACTAATGTGTGTAGGATAGTGTAAATGTGCGGGGATCGCTGGTCGTCATGGACATGGTGGGCTGAAGGGCCTGTTTCCACTCTAAACTAAACTAATCTAAACAAACCTAAATATAAAATATGTAGCTCTCGGATTAAATGCATCAAACAAGGCCCAGAGGAAGGGTGTAGGTTTGACCTGCAGTCAATGGTAGGTTAACTGATACTGCTACTGTAGGGAATGCTGCAAAGGACCAAGCATTAGAATCGCATGTAGCCTGGTTTCACATACTGCACATGGTTTCACAGGGAAGGCTATAGGGGCAAGACATCAAAATTCTTTGGCATCACCTCAGCTTTAGCCCATGACCTCCCTCCCTACCCCCCCGCTTCCACTTACAAGGCTCACAACAGAGATCGACAGAAAAATGAAACTGATACCGGTTTCAAATCGATCTCCATTCACAAGTGGTGCCCTAATGGATGAAGCAAAGCAGTAAAATACCAGGAAATTAAAAAAAAACATGTTTTTCTAAAGCACCCATCATAATTTCAGGACATCCTAAAGCACTTTATACGTAATGAAATACCTTGTAGAAATCAAGTTCCGGTTGCAATATAGGACGCACAACTGCTAGCTTGTGCACAGTAAAGTCGTTGAAACAGCTGCATGATAACAACTAGAGAGATATTAATTGATCGGATCATCAGGAAAAACCTCAACTCCTCTATGAACTCAGGGCACTGGGCTCTTTTATGTCCATCTTCAAGGGAAGACCAAAAAGCCTTGGGTTCATGCCTTATCTGGAAGGTAACCGTGAACTAAACTGGCAAAATGCTCTAGAATATCAGCCGAGTTTTCCCAGCTCAAACTCCAGGGTTGGAAGCCAGTGTGTTACCAATTGGCACAATGGAGGTGAAAACAGAAGACAATGAACTAATACAGAAATAGATTCCTACAGTGTGGAAACAGGCCCTTCGGCAAAACTTGCCCACACCGACCAACTTGTCACCTCTATACTAGTTCCACCTGCCTGCATTTGGTCCACATCCCTCTAAACATGTCCTATCCATGTAGCTGTCGAAATGTTTCTTGAACATAGTGATAGTACATGCCTCAAGAGGGAGAGTCTAGGAAAAGAGACCATAGCCTCAGAATAAAAGGATGTACCTTTAGAAAGGAGAGAATACATTTATTTCATCAGAGGGTGGTGAATCTGTGGAATTCATTTCCGCAGACGGCAGTGGAAGCCAAATCAATAAATATTTTTAAAGTAGAGATTGACAGATTCTTGATTAGTATGGGTGTCAGGGGTTATGGGGTGAAGGCTGGAGAATGGGGTGGAGTGAAAGATAGGTCAGCCATGATTGAATGGCGGAGTAGACTTGATGGGCCAAATGGCCTAATTCTGCATCCAGAACTTATGAACTTTGAACTCAACTACCTCCTCTGGCAGCTCGTTCCATACCCCCACCACCCTTTGTGTGAATGTGTTGCAAAGCATTGAAATCCTTGCAGGACAAATTGACGAGGGGTAAAATCTAGAATAAAGTATCTGAAACTCGCTCTCGTGCCTCTTTGCGACATTTGATGAGAGGAAGCCTTCACGTCATTTTCCTCTGGCTTTGACTCAAAAGCCAAGGATGGAGAGAGAGCCAGCATAATGTGGCAGCTTTTAAAACACAGCTCAATATTAACTTCAGCCTCTGCCAATAGTTCAGTGCATTTAAAGCCTCAGTCATAGAATGATACTTCTCCAACTGGGTCCAATTTGCTATTGTTCGTTTTCTGGACACGGGATCAAGGTGCTTTTCGGTATCTAAAGATGAAGAATTTATCCTTTGTGCGTTTTTAAAAAAAAACTACTGCTTCCACTACAAGGATCAAGAATCAGTCCCTATAAATAGGTTTATCGAAGTAATTAGCCCAAGAGCCTTAGAATGGCATCCAGTTACCGAATCAGGGCATTAAACATGTGAAGGCTGCTTGACAGAAGGGAAAAAAAATGTGATCAAATATCACATGAAAATAGGAACAGCTAATCCAGTGTATAGAGTTACATAGCTTTCCAACACATTTTAGAACTGTTAGATTAAGTATTACTTTGTTCACCAGTTCCCACACAGATTCATTCCCAGCCCCTTTCTTTGAAGCTGGAGACGGGGAAAAAGACATAATATTCTTCAAGTAAAAAAATTTAATGAGAATGCTATTTGAATACAGTTATAAACAGTGGTCAAGTAATGCCCACACACCTGATCCGGGCTGACATTTGGAGCTGCTGCAGTGGCCACCTTTTGGCCACCCAGTCTCCCATCGGGACTATTGTGATCTACTGCCTTCTTTGGTCAATTAGTTACAGGGAGCCTGCCTTTGGCTGCAGTGGTGCAGCAAGTTAGTCGGCTCCCCACTTGATCCCAGAGCCACCAAGTTAGAGAGGGGGAAGGGTTCTGACTTGCAAATTGGAATTCAGGCAACTGGATTGCTTTTGCAAAGAACCAGCACAAGTGCCACAGGCGAAACGGCTTCCCTCTGTAAATAATGAGCTCATCCTTTCAGGAAAGAAGTATCACGGAGATATGGAGAGATCCTCATTCCCTGCTGAGACTAAGTTTTAGAGTATGGTGCGACTAATAGAGATTGCATTGCAGCCAAAAGGCACGCCATAGGAGTTAAACACATTCTCTCAACATATTTAAAGTACATTTATGTAGTATCGTTAGCAGTAAAATTCAAACAACTATAATTCAATTGATAGTTATGGCTAAAAATAAATATTTGATCTTTACATTTTCAATATCTATTATATTAAGGGAGATGGTGGAATAACAGAACTATGAAAGGCAAAACACAAAAATCAAGATCATTTCGTCTCTACTCTCAATCACATCCCCACAGGGCAATGCCACCTGTAGATGCTGCCGAATACTGGATGTCAATTTATAGTCTTTATTTACAAATGCGTTGTGGGATCAGGACACTACTGCAAAGGCGAGCATTTAATGGCCTTCCCTGAACAATATGGTGGCAAGCCACCTTCATAAACCACTGCATTACTCTTGGTGAAGATACTGCCACATTGTAGTTGGAGAGGAAGTTCCAGGATTAGACCAAATCAAGGTAGTTTGCGATTTGGAGAGAAACCTCCAGGCTACTGTACCTATTGCCCTAGCCCTATGGTGTAGAGGTTATTGGTTTGGCAGCTGCTGTCAGAGTGCATTTGGTGCATCATATACAATGCAGCCACTGTGCATGAGTAGTACACAGTAGAGCAGCACAGTGACCCTGCAGTAGAGTTGCTGCCTTACAGCGCCAGAGACCCAGGTTCGATCCTGACTATGGGTGCTGTCTGTTTGGAATTTGCACGTTTTCCCTGCGACACTGTGGGTTTTCTCTGGATACTCCGGTTTCATCCCACATTCCAAAGACATGCAGGTTTGTAGCTTAATCTCCTTCTGTAAATTGCCCCTAGTGTATAGGATGCAAACTGGAGTAATCTACAACTAGTGCATGGGTGATGGATGGAACAGAACAGGACAGCACAGGAATGGCCCACTTGTTTTTGCTGGACAAGGTGCCAGGTTGAACTGATCTCATCTGCCTGTACATGATCCATATCCCTATATTCACTGCACTTCCATGTCCCTGTCTAAAAGTATTTAAGTTAACTATCGTATCTGCCTCCACCACCACCCCTGGCAATGCATTCATCATCGCCCTCTGTGTAAAATATTTGCTACTCATACCTCCATTAAACTTTTCCCCTCTCAACATATCTCTATGCCCTCTAGTCTTGGACATTTTCACTGTTTTCCAGCATTTCATGGATATTTCTGTATCCCATTTGGAAAATAGGAAAGTGACTGCTATAGGACTATGCTGACTACATACAATTCATCAGCTGGGGCTCAATTCTTCCGTGGGAAGGAAAGAAAAATGCTATATTCAGAATTTAAATGATCTGAAGTAAATTATTGTATTCTCTTTCTTTTACACTTTGCTTCACAATTGTTTTGCATTGCAGTCAGCAAAAGAAAGGATAGTTGTTCTTCAGATTAACATTTCAGTACAGTTTCACAACACCCACTTGGTAGATACCAAAGTGGGATAATACAGGACTCGTGTGAATGGGTGTATGTGGGCTTGGTGGGCAAAAGGGCCTGTTTCCGTGCTGTATTCCTAAATTAAACTGGTAAAAGTGTGACAAACTACCATAATGTTCAACCTTGTCATTTATCATTGCGTCATTGCAGATAGTCATCACCGGTGTACTGGATGAAGAAACACAAACAAAACAAAGAATAAATGAATTAAGTTGTTAAGAAAGAACACACCGACTTAAAGCCAATTAAGTTAATGCAACCCTTTAATTTACTTTGTCCAAATGATGAAAGTGGTCAATGACAATGAAATTTAGTTTAGTTTAGTTTAAAGATACAGCGTAGACACAGGCCCGTCAACCCTCCGTGTCTGCGCCGACCATTGATCATCCGTATACTAGTTCTATGTAACGCAGTTTTGCATCCTACACACTAGGGGCAATTTACAGAAGACAACTAAATTACAAACCTGCACGTCTTTGGAATGTGTGAGGAAACTGATGCACCCGGAGAAAACCCACGCGGGGAGAATGTACAAATTCCGCAAAGACAGCACCTGTAGTCTGGATTGAACCCGGGTCTCTGGCGCTGTAAGACAGCAACTCTGCTGCTGCATCACCGTGTAACCCACGTATGAGATACGAGATATGATTATCCCCCAAAAAATGTACAATGTTGAGGTATTACCTCTGGACTCCAGGCTGGGGAACTATCAATCTGGTCATTTCCGTCATAGGCCTGGTTATCAAAGTTGGACTCTTGATCCAGATTTCCCTCCTCTGTTTGCTGCATCCTGTCGTTACTGACTGGAAGTTCAGCTGCTTCATCAGAGGCCTTTTGATGTTCGGCTCCATCCTCAAATCCAGTGGCTGAGATCATAGATAATGCATCTTCTTCATAAGAGCAATTATCTTGGAGGCTAAACTGATTCTGTTTATCTGCTCAAAACAAGTAAATGTGGACAATGTTTAAATATTTTTAAAGCATGGCGAAAACAGAGGTCTGTGAACACTAACATACATAAGAATATAGCTCTCAATCACTTACAGCTTACAAAAAACATGGAGATTGAAAGTTAATAAAGACCTTGCTTTAACATTTGTCGGAAGTTCCAATTATTCAATAAGGTATTTTATCTCAAGACACAATGCATTTAGACAGCAGAATTTGTTACCTTGCATAAATGCAACTATTACTCTTGATGTTTAATATTATTGGTTATATTTAATGCAGTCCATCTTTTATTTTTGTCCTTTTGTAAAGTTAAATGGGGTCATTACTGAAAAGTACTGGAACAACTTTGAAAAAAAAATACACAAAAACACATTCAAGTTCGCAAAGCTGCAAAAGAAACCATATCCTTATCAGGAAAATGGTGTGGCCTTGTGATGATGTTACGAGCCATGCATGGTACCTTCAACTTCAGAGGCCTCGCTGCTGAACTCTTCACAATTTGAAGGTAAACGATTAAATTTCTGCCTACGCTCTGACACTGTTGATCGGAAACTCTGGGACCTCGACACAGAGAATTCAAACTGCTTGATCACTTCTTCATCGCTGTCTGTGGATGTTGCCAGCTCCTGATCATCCCCGTAACTGTCCACTGGGGAGAGAAAGAGAATACAGCCCTTGGACATCTTTGCAATAGAAGGACTTTTTCCTGTTGATAGTTGATAGGCACACGGTACAAAAGCTTTTCACTGTACCTCAGTACACATCAAAATAAACTAAACTAAACTAAACTAAACTGAACTAAGAGAGGCCACTGCAATCTCACAACATTTGATGCTTCTTGTGATACTTTACACAAAGTCCTTATTTCACAGCAAGTATTAATGTTTAACTAAGCAATATGTCTATTAAAATACAAAGCATTATATCATTTAGGTTTGGCTTTGAGAACTCACTAACGGCAATAATATGTAATTTCATTTTTGTATCCTCAACATTACTTGAAATGGTTTTTTTTTCATTTAACATGTAGATACAATATTTTGATTTAATTTTAACTAACTAATGTCATGAAGCTGGAAAAGGTGCTGAAGAGATTTACCAGGATATTAGCTGGACCTGCAAGCTTGAGATATCGGGAGAGGTTGAATAGGCTGGGAGTTTTATCTTTGGAGCATAGGAGGCCGAGGGCGGAATTAGGCCATTCGACCCATCAAGTCAACTCTGCCATTGAATCATGGCTGATCTATCTTTCCCTCTCAACCCCATTCTCTTCCCTTCTCCTCATAAGCCCTGACACCGTTACTAATCAAGACTGCCAATATCCGCTTTAAAAATATCCATTGACTTGGCCTCCATAGCTGTCTGTGGCAATGAATTATTATTAGCCTCTGTGCATCTTCCTCACAATCGACCCAGTTTCAAACCAGCATGGCCTCTAAAGTTCAACATCCATGTTGCCCTTGCCGATGTTAGGAAACATTTCATTTCTTTTGGCAAGCAACTGCCTTGCCAGGAATTATTTTTGCCCTCATATCACTTCTGGTAAGGAGGTGGACTGGAGAAACAAAATTGGCAAATTCCCATTGATCTGATGTTCACCTTAATATTTGTTTTCCTTCTTAGACCATATAGAATTATGGGGTTAATGAATTAGCAACGGAGCCACCAATATTCAATTGCAATCCCGGGCTCTGACTAAGTTCATAGCTTGTACTGCAACTCCCTAGTTCCCATACTTTACCTTCATTAAACTATAGTCGGCCCACAAGACTGGGGCCACCGGTCCTTTGATGTAAGCAGGTGCTTCCTCATTGACATCGCTTGCATTTGGATATCCTCTGAAAATTTCAAGTGCCTTCGTTTTTACTCCATGGTTAATTAATAGCTAATAAATTATTGTTTATTATGCAAAATGAGTTTCAGGTTTGTTTCCTCATTAAAGTCAAAATTAAATGGTATGCTCAGTAGCTATCCATGTGATGACATTCAAACAGATGGCTCCCAAGCCACATGATTCCTTAGGGTTTCCTGCTAGTTATTCCCATAACCTCATCATCACACTGCCTGGAAACTGGCCAATAATTCCCAAACGTTGGACTGTGCCAATCTCTTTCTTTAAATCTAAATAAACAACACATGCTAATTCAACTTTAACAACTGGATCAAATGTTATGCCTCAAAATAATGAATTTAAGAGCTGCCAAAAATGATGTTGTACTTATAACACCACGCTCATAGCCTCCCATTAATCCATACCCTCCAGACTATCACCGTATTCCCAAATCATTCCCTTGCATTCAATGTGGGACTTGCAGATTGAAGATCACCAGCCCATGATGTGAACACAAGGGCATGTTTCAGTCCTATGACAGCTGCTTTGTGTCCAACAAATGCTGGAAAATATCAGCTGACTGCCAACTTCCTTCATCAACTGAGAGGCGGGATCATTGGGGCTAGATGGCTTATTTAACTTTTCCATCCGTAACCTCGTTCATTCTTGCTCAAAGCCAGAAGCCCACTCACATTCAACTCAAGTCTTCAAGCCATGTTTATTGCCCCACATTTCCAGGCAGTTTCCATCTTTAGCTTAAAGATAGAGCACGTAAATAGGCCCTTCGGCCCACTGAGTCCGCAATGACCAGCGATTCCCATATACCAACACGATCCTGCACACTAGGAACAATTTACAATCTTTACCAAAACCAATTAACTTACAAACCTGCAAGTCTTTGGAATGTGGAAGGAAACATCTAATCACAGGGAATATTTTCTATTTAATAATTTCTTCATTTATCCCAATCACACTGGTTTTATCTTTTTCTTTCCTATTTTTGTAAGTTAAATTGGTTGCAGCCTTTGCTTTCATCGGTTTTATTTTCAAATTCATTCACATTCCCTTTGCAACCTTCAATTTAACAATGTTACAATGCTGTATGATGATTTTTTTTTAAACCTGCCTCATATTCGTGGAATAACATCAAATTTAGGTGCAACTTCACTGCAGGAAAGCTGGTGATTCTGGACATTACTTGCTTAAGTCCAGCAATACATTACATTCTTCTACTCTGTGGCTGTGGAAAACATCTTGTCCGGAAACATTACAATCTGGTTTGGGAATTGCTCTGCCCAGAACAAGAAGGCTCTGCAGAGGGTAGTGTGTTCGGCCGAACACACTATGGGAACTTCTCTCGCCCCCTCTGCAAGAACTATACATCAGGAGGTGCAACTCCAGAGCCAATAAGATAATGGGAGACCCCTTCCACCCCTGCAACGGACTGTTCCAGCTCTTACGTTCAAGCAAACGCCTCCGTTGCCCTGCTGTGAGAACGGAGAGGATGAGAAGGAGTTTCTTCCCAGAGGCCATTCGGACTGTAAACTCCTATCTCACCAGGGACTAACTCTACTAACTTACTGTACCACAATACCGCCCACAATATTTAATATGCAAAAGAACATGTGATTCTGTTTGTAGTTTGTTGGTTGTTTGTTTGTTTGTTTTTTGCACAAAGTCCGCAGACACTGCCACTTTTCATTTCACTGCACATCCCGTATGTGTATGTGACGAATAAACTTGACTTGACTTGACTTGACTGAGTTTACACCATGTTGTAAACACCCACTCAGAAGTACAGAAAGGAGTTACCCATCCTGACCCATGCTTCAGATGGATAAGCTCAATCAGGATCAAGTAGCAAAATGATTCTATGAGTATTGATAGAAACTACTGAGACCCTGTCGACACTATTTTGTCCAACAGAGTGTTTAAGTAGTTCACGTTTTCATGATGGTTTGGTCGCATTTGGAGTATAGTGTGTAGTTCCAGTCACCCTATTACAGGAAAGATGTGGAGGCAATGCAGGGGTTGTAGAGGCAGCTTACCAGAATGCTGCCTGGATTAGAGGGTTTTGGCTGCAGGAATAGTTTGGATAGACGGATTGTTTTCTCTGGATTGTCGGAGGTTCGGGAGAGACTTGATAGAAGTATATAAAATGTTGCGAGGCACATATAGTCGAATCCTTTTTCCCCAGGGAGGAAATGTCCAACACTAGAGGGCATAGCTCTAAGGTGCGAGGGGGGAAGTTTAATGGGGATATGCGAGGCAAGTTTTTTTTACACAGAAAGTAGTGGCGGCCTGGAACGTGTTGTCAAAGGTGGTAGTCGAGGCAAATATGATAGTGACCTTTAAGAGGCTTTTAGATAGGCACATGGAAGTGCAGGGAATAGAGGGATATGGATCATGTACAGTTCAATATGATAACTTGACATCATGTTCGGCACAAACATTGTATGCCGAAGGGCTCGATTCTGTGCTATACTGTTTTATGTTCTTTGTTTTTGATCCTTCCTAACATCACTATTTCTTTCCAGTGAAAAGATTGTGCATATCATAGTCAATGGATGACACTGACTTGAACTGTAGTCGCTGATGTAGTCTAGGCAAACACTGCAATCCCACCAATAGCCGAGTTGCAGTATTAGTTAATCTGATCACGTCGTTAAGGGAAGAAAATTGGCCTGGACACTGGGATAGTTCCATTCTCTTCTTCAAGAAGCGAGCAATAGTGTCCATTTCGCTTTGTTGAGAGTGCAAGGACACTGCCGTGCACATGTTTTGCCTTCCACATTAGGAAATCATGGGTCATTTCCTATAATTATGTTGAGACGAAATTCTTATGTATTCAGCATTGCATCTTAAAGAGTAATAATAGAGCTGGTTACTCCCTGGGATACCGAACCATTGGCCTACAGATCATTAAGCCATCTCACTTTCTGCCACTCGACTCTGCTGAATGTTGTTTACATTTGGGTGTCAATCAGCAATGTTATTTCTGTGTTCTATTGCTGCTGCCAAAGTCAGCATTTTGTTCTTTCCACGAGTTAGTGCCTCGGGTTTTACTGAACCAATCCTTTTCTCCCTCACAATCATGTTCTTTTCTCCATAGTAATAGTTATTTAGAAACATCTGCACAAAATGATGCTTCATTGAGCATGTGTCCACAGGATGTCCCCAAGATAAATATTTCACCATAACTTGAGAGCTGGGTACCATGACTCGGGAAGCTGTAAGAAATAGATCATCTCCAACACATGGAGTTTCCTTTTTTAAGTGCACCAGCCTTCCCTGTCACCCCACCCTTTCACATGATCCTCCCGCAAACATACCCTTCCCCCATACCATACTCCCCTCTTCACCACTTGCAACCTGATCTAATTCTGCAATAATAAAACCAGAGGAAAGGATTTTATTCATGCTTTGCATGCAAGACTAATCCCGTTGTGCTTGGGAAATTTGTTCAATAGAATATCGCAGCAAAGGGCCCATGGCCCATGGACAACACATGGCAACACTAGTCCATCATGTGGGACAGTTTCTCGGCCATCTATATTTGCCAGTGGGGCCACGTCTGTTGTATAACAAGACAGAAATTAAGACTTGAAATGTAAATATACTACTTGAACGTTGCCTATTTGTGAGGTCTCCACATTCTTGGAATCACTTTAGTGCCTTGAAGCCCATTTATTGCCTGACTATTATTCCTTAAATAACACAAAATTGCTCGTACATCGTTGCATTTCTATTAAGATACCAGAAGCAGAAATATGAGACAGTGCTAGAAAGACTTGAACGACTTGCATTTGTGGTTGCCAGGGCAACACCTGTATAAGGATTATTATTATCCTTCATTCTTTTGTCTTTCTGACAGTGAGTGAAACATTTTGAAGCCCTGTAGCCTCTCCATAAGTTGCACGTCTATGTTCAAGTATGTAGATGATTTCAAACAAAATTGCTTTTTATGAACCCTTATTATACATCAACTGGTGCGTGGAACACAATGCTGCCCGTGAGAGTTGATCTAACAATTTGCTTCCAAAAGAAATTCTTAAATCCTTTGAATTTTGAATGTAATATCCCACGGAGATTATGATTTTAACTGAACTAGACAACGTAAGCAGTTATTTTTGTCCCCAACACAGGTTTCAAAAAAATTATGTACAGGAAAGAACTGCAGATGCCAAACACAAAAATCTGGAGTAACTCAATGGGACTGTCAGCATCTCTGGAGAGATGGAATGGGTGGCATTTCGGGTCGCGACCCATCTTCAGATTGAAGAAGGGTCTCAACTTTTTAAAAAATATTGGAATGTTTAGTTTTCAACATTCTGTAGAGCTCAGAGAGTCACCTAACAAGTTATAGAGTCATAGAACACAGAAGCAGGCCCTTCGGCCCAACCTGTCCATGCCGACCAAGATGCCCCATCTACACTAGTCTCACCTGCCTGCCTTTGGCCCATATCACTCGAAACCATTCTCTGACAGCTCAGTCCATATACTCACCATCCTCTGTGTGAAAAAGTTGCCCCTCAGGTCCTCTTAAATCTTTTCCCCCCTCACCTTAATTCTATGTACTCTGGCTCTTGATCCCCCTACCCTGGGTAAAAGACTCTGTGTGTTCACTCTATCTATTCCTAAACAGATTCCTATTGCCATTATGATTCTTTTTGCTTTACCTTTTGCTTTTCTTTTTCCTTTTTCTATTTATCTGTGCCTGCATTAGAGGAGGCTGAGGGGTGACCTCTTGGAGTCACATAAATGTTTGAGTGGGATATATATGATTGATCATAAAAATCTTTATCTACCAGTGGAGGTATCAAAGTTGGCAGATTGTGAGCTTCTGGAAATCCCCATTAAAAAGTGAACGGAGCCTAGGCACGTTGATATTACTGCCCACTGATTTAAGTAAGATGCCGATAGGATCAAAGTGAAAGACTGGACAGAAGGCAATCACATGAAGACACATGGAACTGCAGCTGCTGGGATCTTGAGTAAAACACAAAGTGCTGGAGTAACTCAGCGAGTCAGGCAGTATCTTTGGAGGGAACATTGAGTATTGCATAGGGTTCAGTCTTATCTCATTGACAACTGGTGCTGAAACGATATTGGGTAGGACTTCACCGAATTTCTCCAGAACGTGCCATTTAGAATCCCAGAGAAACATTAAATATCCTGAAAATTAAAGCTATCACCTTTCAGCCTGTGTGACGTCAAATCTCAATCCCGCATGGACAGATAAAAGTATGATGTGCTCCATTTTCTAGGCAATTTGTACTCCAATATATATTTCAAAATGATAAAAAATCATTTTAAAACATGCAATTGAGTATTAAACAAACGTCTAACTGAATATACAATTAGTGATTTAACGATAAATTTGGAATTCTTTGCAAGATAATCACACAGTTCAATTCTACTTTTGTTCTACCATACTCATCTTTCTTTCCTTTTTCATTAATTTTCATCTACAATGGCTTGCAAAAGTATTCATACCCCTTGAACTTTTCCACATTTTGTCACTTTACAACCACAAACGTAAATTTATTTTATTGGGATTTTATGTGATAGACCAACACAAAGTGGTGCATAATTATGAAGTGGAAGGAAAATGATACATGGCTTCCAAATGTTATTATAAATAAAAAACTGAAAAGTGTGGCGTGCAAAAGTATTCAGCCCCTCCTGAGTCAATACTTTGTAGAACCACCTTTCGCTGCAATTACAGCTGCAAGTCTTTTGGGGTATGTCTCTACCAGCTTTGCACATCTAGAGACTGAAATTTTTGCCCATTCTTCTTTGCAAAATAGCTCAAGCTCAGTCAGATTGGATGGAGAGCGTCTGTGAACACCAATTTTCAAGTCTTGCCAGAGATTCTCAATTGGATTCAGGTCTGGACTTTGACTGGGCCATTCTAACACATGAATATGCTTTGATCTAAACCATTCCATTGTAGCTCTGGCTGTATGTTTAGGGTCGTTGTCCTGCTGGAAAGTGAACCTCTGCCCCAGTCTCAAGTCTTTTGCAGACTCTAACAGGTTTTCTTCCAAGATTACCCTGTATTTGGCTCCATCCATCTTCCCATCAACTCTGACCAGCTTTCCTGTCCCTGCTGAAGAAAAGCATCCCCACAGCATGATGCTGCCACCACCATTTTTCACAGTGGGGATGGTGTGTTCAGGGTGATGTGCAGTGTTAGTTTTCCGCCACACATAGCGTTTTGCATTTAGGCCAAAAACTTCAATTTTGGTCTCATCAGACCAGAGCACCTTCCTCCACATGTTTGCTGTGTCCCCCACATGGCTTGTGGCAAACTGCAAACGGGACTTCTTATGGCTTTGTTTCAACAATGGCTTTCTTCTTGCCACTCTTCCATAAAGGCCGATTTGTGGAGTGCACGACTAATAGTTTTCCTGTGGACAGATTCTCCCACCTGAGCTGTGGATCTCTGCAGCTCCTCCAGAATTACCATGGGCCTCTTGGCTGCTTCTCTGATCAATGCTCTCCATGCCCGGCCTGTCAGTTTAGGTGGACGGCCATGTCTTGGTAGGTTTGCAGTTGTGCCATACTCTTTCCATTTTCGGATGATGGATTGAACAGTGCTCCGTGAGATGTTCAATGCTTGGGATATTTTTTTATAACCTAACCCTGCTTTAAACTTCTCCACAACTTTATCCCTGACCTGTCTGGTGTGTTCCTTGGGCTTCATGATGCTGTTTGTTCACTAATGTTCTCTAACAAACCTCTGAGGCCTTCACAGAACAGCTGTATTTATACTGAGATTAGATTACACACGTGGACTCTATTTACTAATTAGATGACTTCTGAAGGCAATTGGTTGCACTGGATTTTATTTAGGGGTATCAGAGTAAAGGGGGCTGAATACTTTTGCCACACTTTTCAGTTTTTTATTTGTAAAAAAATTTGAAAACCATGTATCATTTTCCTTCCACTTCACAATTATGCGCCACTTTGTGTTTGTCTATCACATAAAATCCCAATACAAAATATTTACGTTTGTGGTTGTAACGTGACAAAATGTGGAAAAGTTCAAGGGGTATGAATACTTTTGCAAGCCACTGTATTTAATGTTCATGCCAATGAATCCCTGCTGGTTTCCTGGAATCGTTCCTTATTACCCTTTTTTTCCCACGTATTCCCACTGAACATACAAGAACATAAACTTACAAGATTCTTAAGGGGTTGGACAGGCTAGATGCAGGAAGATTGTTCCCGATGTTGGGGACGTCCAGGACAAGGGGTCACAGCTTAAGGATAAGGGGGAAATCCTTTAGGACCGAGATGAGAAGGAATTTTTTCACACAGAGAGTGGTGGGTCTCTGGAATTCTCTGCCACAGAGGGTAGTTGAGGCCAGTTCATTGGATATATTTAAGAGGGAGTTAGATGTGGCCCTTGTGGCTAAGGGGATCAGAGGGTATGGAGAGAAGGCAGGTACGGGATACTGAGTTGGATGATCAGCCATGATCATATTGAATGGCGGTGCAGGCTCGAAGGGCCGAATGGCCTATTCCTGCACCTAATTTCTATGTTTCTATGTTTCTATGAACATCAAGCACATTATTCCATGTGCCCTGTACAACTCTGATCCCTTATTCCTTTGTAATGTTGGAGGCAAACAAGACAATAAAGGCACCAAATAACAGTTCCAGTACATTTTGTAATTCTTTTTTTTTAAATTCCTATAAATAACTCTGCAATTCTAGTCTCGGCTGCCAATGAAATACTAAATTCAAGTGTTTTTTTTTCACTAGAGCACCTGTTGCTTAGTGTATCTGGAAACCACCAGGAAAGTTCACTGAGGAACAGGAGTTCTATTACTTTTGCAGCATTGCCTCCCACAATGAAAGAACCAAATAACCAATTGTGAATTTACGGTACAGAATAAATATCTTTTCTAAAAATCACACAAAATAAAACCTCTGCAGGTTGCTGCAAAACAATTGTGGAATGCAATAGACGTTCGTTGAAATAAATCCAAAATGGTTGATAGGCGTTCTGGGTCAAAAACTTATGAACACATGTTATATTGCAAAGTCTTCCAAAGCTAAAATTTTAAATGTAACCTGCAAAGGTTGCATTCAAGTAACAAATAATTTTTTCAGGAACTGATAAATTTGATCATAACTTTGTGATTTTCTCGTAAAGAATTCCAGATTCATTGTTAAATCACTAATTGTATATTCAGTTAGACATTTGTTTAATACTCAATTGCATGTTTTATCAGGAAAATTGACAACGCACACTACCAGATTCATGGACAGTTTCACCCCAGCAGCTATCAGGCAACTGAATCATCCAGCACAACCAGAGAGCAGTGCTGAACTACTATCTACCTCTTTGATGACCCTCAGACTATCCTTGATCAGACTTTACTGGCTTTACCTTGCACTAAACGTTATTACCTTAGCATGTATCTATACAACGTAAATGGATCGATTGTAATCAGGTATTGTCTTTCCACTGACTGGTTGGCATGCAACAAAAAGCTTTTCACTATACAGGTGACAATGAACCGAACTGAACTGAACTGACGACCATATTTTGGCTAATGCATCACACAGTATAAGCCCAGACCATGACTAAAATGTTGCGTTCTAGTTTAGATATTTTAGTCACTATTAATTGACCTCAATAGGTCAGAAAGTCTAGCTCAATACTTTAACACAGCATTTTTTTATTTGTCATTATTTTTCATTCCAACTTCTCTCCTTCCCAGAGCACAATAATTTGAAAGCCTGTATTTTGATTTACTCTGGGGTTCACATATACACTTAATTTGTCTGTCTAATTTTCCTACATTATAATCTATTCTTTACGCCTGACCTGCATCAGTACTATCATTTTCTCCCTGATTACTGTCCTTTCCATTCAAAAGACCCAATTATTTCAAAGTTCTCCATAATTATTAGCAGAATTCCAGTTTATTTAAACTAGAGTCTTAATAAATGAGCAATTCAGTTTGCAATAAAATCCACAGATTTATTTGTGCAATTATTACTCCCATGCATAACCTAAATTTAAAACCAATGTCATAAAATCATATGAAAATCAGGAAAGAATAAAACATGATCCAGCTGTTTAAAATTGATAATCTATGACAAGGTGTGGGGGGGGAGAGTGGGGTCTCTCTTTGAAAAGTACAGGGATCCCAATCTAAAATGGAGGAAAATAGAATTCTCTGAGAAAGTCATGAGTCTTTGAAGCTGTTTTCCTTAAATAGCTGTGGAAGAAGAATCTTTTCATATTTTTAAGGCAGAGGTAAATTGGTTCTTAATAGTCAAGGGGTGAAAGGTTACCTTGGATATACAGGAATAGAGAGTTAAGGTGAGAATCAAATTAGCCATCACCTACATAAATAGCAGAGTAGGCTTGAAGGGCAGAGTGGCCTTTTCCTGCTCCTATCCGTATGGGCTGCCTCCTTCATTTTTGGCAAGAGTTAAAATAATGGCACAATGGAAAATGATTGGTTGAAGGTAGGAAAATTACGGAGAAACATCTGAAACTATTTGAGCATGGCCGCGCCTAGACGGTTTATCACTAACGGCTGCAACACCTTTATATCCAAATGAGCACCCGGGATAGTCCCTGGAGGAAGAATGCAGAGGCCTCAGCAGTGGTTGAAAATAGTACAAAGTTTGAGTTTGAAATGGTGTCATTCAATATTTGCAATTCAAATTTTGTACTGAACTCATGTAACAGCAGCTCCTTCTTTCCTTGTCTTTGTATAGTTTACAGCCAAAGATAAAATGTCACATGATTTAAAGTGACAAATGGACCACAACCATGGAACAATAACAGGGGGGTAGCTCCAGATAGCTCCAGTCTATCTTATACCAATTTCAATGAAAGGACTATCAGTTTAAATGGCATCTTTCACATTACTCATAAATTAACAATTTAACTATGGGCAGGTACCAATGCTATAAAACAATAATAAAACATCTGTTTCCACTCACAAATATTCGCTGGGTGTATATAACATGCTGAGAGGAAGCAGAACGTCACACAATGTATATGGACCTCAGAGTTCAGATCAGTCTTACCGTGATAATGATGCAAAGAGATAGCTCGATAGGGTGGCAGCACTGAAATGATCAATTAATGAGATTGTGAGCAGCAATTAATTAAAAGAGTTTCTCACCTCGAGTTCTCCCCCACCTCTCCCCCCCACTTTCAGTCTGAAGAAGGGTCCTGACCCAATTTGTCACCTATTCTTTCTCTCCAGAGATGCTGCTTGACCTACTGAGTTACTCCAGCATATTGTGTCTATCTTGGGTATAAACCAGCATCTGTAGTTTTGTCCTATTACATAGAACAGTACAGCACAGGAACGAGCCCTTTAGCCCACGATGTTTGATCCAAACATGATGCCAAGTTAAACTGATCTCATCTGTCTGTACATGATCCATAATCCCTCTATTCATTGCATTTCTATGTGCCAGACTAAAAGTCTCTTAAACCCCACTACTGTATCTACCTCCACCACCACACCTGGCAATACATCCCAGACACCCACCACTCTGTGTGTAAAAAAAAGTGGCCAACACATCTCCATTAGACTTTCCCTCTCTCACCTTACAACTATGCCCTCTAGTGTTGGACATTCCCACTGCAGGAAAAGGTCTCACTGTATACCCCTACATATGCCTCATAATTGTATATACTTCTATCAAGTCTCTCCTCAACCTCCAACGTTCCAGAGTCTATCCAACCTTTCCTTGTTTCTGAAACCCTCTTGCCAAGGCAGCATTCCAGTAAATGTCCTCTGCACCCTCCCCACAACCTCCACATCCTTCCTGGAATGGGGCGACCAGAAATGCGCATAATACTCCATAATGTGGCCTAACTAAAGTCTTACAAAGCTATATCTTGACTTCCTGACTCTTATACTCAAAATCCCCAGCAATTAAGGCAAGCGTACCATAAGCCCTCTTCACCATCCTAACTACTTGTGCTACCACCTTATAACCATATAACATATAACCATATAACAATTACAGCACGGAAACAGGCCCTCTTGGCCCTTCCAGTCCGTGCCGACCATTTATTTTTCCCTAGTCCCATCTACCTGCACTCATGTTCATAGCTCACCTTCAGTGAGCTATGAACATGGGACTCCTAGATCCCTCTGTGGATCATTGCTGTTAATGGTCTTGCCATTAACTGCATACTCTCCTCTTACATTAAACCTTCCAAAGTGCAATACCTCTCACTCACACTTGGATTAAACTCCAGCTGCCATGTCTCCACCCATTTCTAGGGCTGATCAATATCCCACTATATCTTCTGACAGCTTTCCTCACTGTCTGCAACTTCTCCAATTTTGGAGTCATCAGCAAAGTTATTCACCACCCCATCTGCATTTACATCCAAGTGATTACATATATCACAAACAACACAGATCGCTGTGGAATTCCACTGGTCACAGACCTCCAGCCAGAACAGCTTCCTTCCATCACAACCCACTGTTTACTATGAATAGGCCAGATCTGAATCCACACCACCAAGTCATCTTAAATCCCATGCATCTTAATCTTCTGGATCAACCTAACATGAGGGACCTTATCAAAAATTTGACTAAAATCCATGTATATGGCACCCACTGCCCCACGACAGCACCTGCTGCTGAACCAGATGAAAACTATCTACAAAAAGGTAGGGTTTCACATTTTTGGGTCCTATTAGACATCAGATCCCGGAGGATCTGTGGCACACAGCAACAGTGATACTATAAAGGGGACTGGGCCGCTGAACACATTGGGGCCATAGTTATGATTACGTATTCCATTAAACCTTTACTCACTCCTTTGGCATAATCTTTATGATATTTTACAATGAGGAGGATTTATAAGCACACAGTTATCATCAGTTTACTGGTTTCCTGAGAATACACTGTAGTAGAGCTGCCAAGTAGTCTTCCCTGGGGAAGGGACTCACAGACGGCAGCATAAGCTGCAGTCTCCAGAAGTTGCACTTTGTTTCATGGTGTAATGACAGCAACTGTTGGTAGTTTTATAATTGCAAAATCCAGCCGTCCACGAAACACTCCACAATCTCTCTCTGCAGAATCTTTTTCATAGAACCATACAGCATGGAATCAGGCTATTCAGCCCAACTTGTCCATGCTAACCAGTTCACGCTAACTCCATTGTTCAGCACTTTGTCCGTAATCCGTGTATACCTCAACGTTTCAAGCGCTTACCGAGACATATTTTAAATGTTGTCAGTAACTCTGCTTCAAACACACTGCTATGCAGAGCACTCAAAAAGTTACCACACTCTGGCTGAAGAAGGTTGCCCTCATATCCCCTAAATATGTCCTCTGATTTTGTCTACCCTGTATGCCCTTCATAATTTTATTCACTTCAATCATGTCCCTTCTTCACCTCCTTGGAGGTCAGATCTAACCTCTGCTCACAACTGGGCAGCCCAGTGATAGAGTTGCTGCCTCACAGTGCCAGACCTGAGACCTGAACTCGTGAGATATCTGTGTGGAGTTTGCATGTTCTCCCTGTGACCAATAGACAATAGACAATAGGTGCAGGAGTAGAGCCAGCACCACCATTCAATGTGATCATGGCTGATCATCCCCAATCAGTACCCCGTTCCTGCCTTCTCCCCATATCCCCTGACTCCGCTATCTTTAAGAGCCCTGTCTAGCTCTCTCTTGAAAGTATTCAGAGAACCGGCCTCCACAGCCCTCTGAGGCAGAGAATTCCAGACTCACAACTCTCTGTGTGAAAAAGTGTTCCCTCGTCTTCATTCTAAATGGCTTACACCTTATTCTTAAACTGTGGCCCCTGGTTCTGGACATGTTTCGTGCCTCTAGCGTGTCCAAACCCTTAATAATCTTATATGTTTCAATAAGATCCCCTCTCATCCTTCTAAACTCCTGAGTATACAAGCCCAGTCGCTCCATTCTCTTAGCATATGAGTCCCGCCATCCCGGGAATTAATCTTTTAAACCTACGCTGCACTCCCTCAATAGCCAGAATGTCCTTCCTCATAACTGCACACAATACTCCAGGTGTGGTCTCACTAGGGCCCTATACAACTGCAGAAGGACCTCCTTGCTCCTATACTCAACTCCTCTCATTATGAAGGCCAACTTGCCAATCGCTTTCTTCACTGCCTGCTGTACCTGCATGCTTACATTAATTGACTGAAGAACAACGATCCCCCAGATCCCATTGTACTTCCCCTTTTTCCAACTTGACACCATTTAGATAATAATCTGCCTTCCTGTTTTTGCTAGCTAAGTGGATAACCTCACATGTATCCACATTAAACTGCATTTACCATGCATCTGCCCACTCACCCAACCTGTCCAAGTCACCCTCCATTGTCATTGCATCCTCCTCACAGTTCACACTGCCACCCAGCTTTGTGTAGTCTGCAAATTTGCTAATGTTACTTTGATTCTCTTCATCTAAATCATTAATGTCTATTGTAAATAGCTGCAGTCCCAGCACCGACTCTTGCGGTACCCCACTAGTCACTGCCTGCCATTCTGAAAGGGACCCGTTAATCCCTACTCTTTGTTTCCTGTCAGCCAACCAATCTTGTCAGCACTCTACCCCCAATACGATGTGCACCAATTTTGCCCACTAATCTCCTATGTGGGACCTTATCAAATGCTTTCTGAAAGTCCAGGTACACTTCATCCACTGGCTCTCACTTGTCCATTTTCCTAGTTACATCCTCAAAAAACTCCAGAATATTAGTCAAGTATGATTTCCTCTTCGTAAATCTCTGCTGACCAAGACCGATCCTGTTACTGCTATCCAAATATGCTGCTATTTCATCTTTTATAATTGACTCCAGCATTTTCCCCACCACTGATGTCAGGCTAACTGGTCTATAATTCCCTGTTTTCTCTCTCCCGCCTTTCTTAAAAAGTGGGATAACATGACCACATGGGTTTCCTCTGGTTTCCTCCCACATGGCAAAGACATGTGGGTCTGTAGGATAAGTAGCCTTTGTAAATAAAATGTGTATGGAGTGGATGAGAAAGTGTGATAAGGTAGAACTGGAGTGCTCAAAGGATGGCGTTGAGTTGGTGGGCCGAAGGGCCTGTTTCTATGCTGTATCTCTGAACTGATCAGTACCATCCCAGGCACCATCCTTATCAATCTCCTCTACACCCTGTCCTGCACTATCACATCCGCTCTAATATCGCGGCGACCAGAACTGTACACAGTACTCCAATCGAAGTCTGTTGAAGGTTTAGTAAACTTGGGGCATAACCTTCTTAGTTCTGTGCTTTCTCCTCACTTTGCGTAGGTGTCACCTTGACAGATTTTTCCTCTGAGTTAAGATTTTGCAATCAGACTGCAACTATTTCCGGCTTTGATTTACTACTTTCATTGCAATTATACATTTCCATTCATATTATATCACAATCGTCAAAACTTCAGTCCTTATCTCATCTCCGTCCCAATTCAAAAATGTGACTGGATATTCAACAACCCATAAATAAGAGAGAATAAGCATCTGGTTTAGATTTTTAAAAACCTTTTAGGTGAGTTCACAAGCTCTTGCTCTGAATTTTTAATCCAGAAGGACTCACAAAACTATCAATCACCAAAGACTATTTTAATGAGACAAAAGTAACTATTTTCTGGAACTTAATCAATAGTCCCACATCCCCATTTTCTATCAATTTAAGATATAAAACAATATTAGCTTTTAGTCATGGCTGGTTATTTCCAAAGTATATTGGTGTGAAAATTACATAAAATGGTGCTTTGCACCACATGCAGTGATTTGAAACTAGCACCAATTAACAGATGAACCCCATATATTCTGCCTTCTACAAGATTGTAATCACTGCCGAGAGGACTTGAATCATATTTAGCCCATTTCAAATAGGTCTACACCCTGTAATGCAAGTGACCAGATGTGTGCAATAAAACACTGCTCCTTGGGTGGCTGCACTTTCAGTAATCGCCAGACGCTGTGTACACATTACCCTTCTATAATTACCACTCAGTGGCATGGTAACTCCGTCATTCAATGAGTACACAAAAAAATCAGACCTACAAAATACATTGTAGAATTTAATCAATCAGTTGATCCTGATTAATAGTTATAGCTGAGCGGAGGAAAATGCAAATATGCAAATTTCATACCAAATATATGACTGCTGAGCCCCATACAGATATTAGCTGAGTCTGTGTTTTAATACTGCATACTAATTTATTGTCAAGTCCCAATGATATAAGTTCATATTAATTAGTGATAGGAGCAGAATTGGGCCATTCGGCCCATCAAGTCTGCACGGCCATTCAATCATGGCTGATATTGTGGCTGATAATGGCCTGTTTCCTTTATCTTCAATACTTTTTTGCATATCTTTCATTCATTGTTCTTTATCTCTCCACATCACTGTCTATATCTCTCGTTTCCCTGATCCCTGACCAGTCTGAATAAGGGTCTCGACCCGAAACGTTGCCTATCTCCTTCGCTCCTTAGATGCTGCTGCACCCGCTGAGTTTCTCCAGCTTTTTGTGTAACCCTTGTGGCTGATACCGTTCAGGTCATACAAGTCATCAGCATTTCGGCTAACATTGTACGGACACACGTGTACCTGATAAAGACAATTACCAAGGCAATCTGAATGCACCCTTTACGTGTAAATGAATCCCACAGTAAGACATTTATTTGGTGCTTTCCTTTCTTCCCTCTATTTTATCTCAAAATTTGGAATTCAGCGGCATTATAAAGACATCTTTTCACTGCTAAGCATGCCAAAGCAAGTCCTTGGAATTTTCTTCTTCGAAAGGGTCCAATATTTGAGACGTCCCCAAAGGGAATTCAATATGGCTTTGAGGAGGGAAAGCGACAGCATCACAGAGGGCTCCCAGACATGTCCAGCCTCCATTGATAAACGTCAGTTGTCAGAGCCCTCACATCCATAGCTACTGCGGTGGCAAATGTACTCTTAAACAGAAACATTGGTGCAGGTGTAGGCCATTTGGCCCTTCGAGCCAGCCATTCAATATGATCATGGCTGATCATCCAAAATCCAGTACCCCATTCCATTTTCTCCCCATATCCCTTGATTCCGTTAGCCCTACTCTTGTATTCTCATGGCTGCACATATCACTCTATCGCCTGCATCCTTCTGGAATGTTGCAATTCTCAATGCTCCAATGAGCAGTGAATGTCAAACAAAGTTACCCTGCCCTGCATCATATTAATGGTGGCAGCCCATAAACAATGAAGTTAGCACTTTGCAACACACCGTCACTTGGCAGTAGGATTACGTGTTTCCCTCTATTATATTCAACCTGCCACTATACCTCTCAAAATGCTACTTCCCATTTCACTCATTCAGCTCAACTTTCTGTTACATACAGCTTGCATGTAATTTTCCCATCTGATGTACTCTGTTATGCACCCAAATTAATTTCAATGAAGCTGACACAACAAAGCGATCAGGACCAATAAACTACTACTGGTGGTTCCACAATTCGTAAATGTTCAATCAAATGTTCAATATAAATAGTACGGGTAAGAGGCACTGGTTTCAGGAATCTGATTTTGATATCAGCTTCCTTTCCATCTTACAATACTTGAATGTGTTTTTCGAAAAAAAAATGATGAAGGAAAATCAGCTGTACTTAAAATACACCACATAAAAGCAATGATAAAAGCTATCAGCAAAAAAAAAGAACAAGATTCATTGGCAAGCAATGGCTGCAGATAATAAAAAATGCAAAGAATAAATATTATGTATTAGCTGAAATGCATTAACAAAGAAAACCCATCTGTGATTGAAAGACAAACTGCAAGTTTGCAGGATAGTTGATTTTGCAGGTCTCGGCTGTTATATAAAGGAAGAGGTCAACTTTAATTTCAATGTATTAGATTATTTAAGCTAAAATGAAGGCGAGTCAAAGTTCGATTGGATTTTTGAATTTGTGTGATTTAAATCTAGCCGATTTAATTTAATGAGTTATCACTGGCATTAAAGTAATTCTTATTGGAATCCCAATTCCAGGCTCAGCAAGGTTACTTTATTACTGCTGGGCAAAAGCCTGAGATTTGGTTTAGTGGTGGCATTTTCAAAACTGAGTTGAAAGTTTTGGGTTTCAATCAATGTAATCAGTTGGGATTTACAATCTCAGAACTAGGTTGACATCCAATGGAGTATTCCCATCCAGATAAAAAAGCCATTAGCTCAGTGGCAGCACCCTGAAGTTGTACTGACTTTAGATGATCCGCTATGATCATATTGAATGGCAGTGCTGGCTCAAGGGGCCGAATGGCCTACTCCTGCACCTATGTTTCTACGTTTCTATGTTTCTATCCCCACCTCTGAGGGACGGAGGCTTAGTAACAGTGATCACCTAACAATTCTAATAGGTGAACACTGGAGCTCCGGCCCCAGATAATGTGTGATACTAGCTGTGGTACATCTAATGAATGTATGCCAGCCAACCCTTCCATCGTTAAAGGCAAATGGGCCTCTTTAGCCTGAACACGCATTTGGAAGAAGGTATTATAAAGGTAAAATCCACGAGCAACAGCAAGTCATTTAGCTACTCTTTATCTTTATGTGGCTAAGGAAGGTGATGTGTATGGCTGTTGGTCAGGATTTACTGGGTTAGCACACAATCAAGGGATGGAACTAGATATAACTATTCAGTAAGGACTGAGGGATATTTTAAAAGATTAACCATATTCACAAACATCTTTTGAGGAAATCAATCAGATTGTTTTGCTCCGGGCTTTATTGAGACGGTTTTCCTTCCTTAACCTAGTACTGGAGACAGCAAGGAACCATTGAGCCAGGCGCAATGTTATTATGCTGGCAGGTGATAATGGAAAAGAGGATGTGAACTAAAGTACTTCCCAACACTGTTAGGAAGCCCTGTTACAATAATTGGAGGCGTTTTTCTTAATTGCATACCAAAAAAAAATTCTTGTTATGCAAACAAGTAATGCAATTATAGAAATGGCAACATTTTAGATGCTGTACAATTTATAATATCAACAGAATTTCACACCCTCAATGATTCCACCATCTCCACCAACAGATAAACTTCAAATGCCAACAACATTAGCACAACAGCAATTAAAACAATAATTCCCACTCTAACTTAACAATTACTTGCAATACATTTTAAGTAACTAATTTAAATTAAAATACGTACAAAACAAAATTCAATTCTATTCTTTACCGACGGTAACATGGATTTTAAAGCATACTCCACTGATCGTATCATAAGCAATAATGGACTCCTGTAGATTAAATAAACTGGTGAAAGAATTAAAGATAGCAGAAAGTGAAATTTATACAATTATTTCATGTCTTAAGTGGGAGCTTCTCCTTTCCATCTTACCTGGCTTAATTTCCATATAATTTCCAAGATCCTCATATTCTGGATCAGGTATAACATCGACATAGATGTGACTGGATCCATCCTTCATCCTTTGTTCTGGAATGGCAGCCAGATCACTGGAAGATTCGGAGTCATAAGCATCCATTTCGGTATAAGCAATGTCCTTTCCAGCCGTTGAATCTAATCCATTGCATAACCTTAAGGAGTCTTGACTTAAGTTTTCATATTGCAAAATGCAAGCATCAGCCTGCCTTTGATTTGTCTCAACATCAACAGAATATGTTCCTACCTCAGTATCATGGTAATCCAAAGTTTGCAACTCATCAGTCGACGCTGCGTGTAAATCACCTTCTGCACATTTGTGGTCATCGTCAGCAGCACTTAAAACTGGATCCGTCACCTGGACAGAATGATGCTCCTGACTCTCTTGCTCTGCTTTTGTTGAGGAGCCTGATGGCCCAGTGTTCAATCTCTGATTAGGTGCACCTTGGTGAAGATTTAGATTTAGAAATGCAGTGGAAATGGAGCTCCCAGCTTGTTGGAATGATTCAGACATCTGTGACATCCACGATGAGAGAGACTGTATGGTGGGATCCTTCTTTGAAATTTCTTCCGAAGCCATAACTAGTAAAAAGCACACTCCTTCATCACCAGTGATCCCAATGTTTTAATGTGTGTCAACGGTTACTTTCGTGTGAACTACAGAATGAGGATCATAATCAATTAACATCTACACACGATCACCACCGAGAAACAACCACCAGTCCACCAAGTGGGAAAAACAAACCAAGGAAGGCCAGGCCAAAGGAGAAATAAGAAAAGCCAATACACATCAGTCAAGAGCCACAATTAGAAAAATAGAGATCCTCACCAACATACACCAACTTCAGATCGATTGACATCGAAAGTATTAATTCGAGTGGCCTGCTTTACACAGTTCAAATAATTTCCAAAGTAGAAGGTAAATGGAATAAATATGAATTCTGCAGATAGATTCAAATAAATGTAATCCCATTAAAGAACTGAAAGAGAGGCTTCTGATCCACCCAATGAGTTAGCAAAGGTGAGCTTCACTTGCCCTAGAGGATTGATAAATTAGCTGTTATCTTACATAAAATTATTTGAACTAGAATTTCTAAGTGTACAGCATTGGTGAATTCCCCAGCCTACAACATCCAGCACTTTAGGTTGGTCTTTGCAGCAGACAACCCTCTTTTACTGTGGGAACTGACGGTAGGAAAAGGCCAGAACAAAGCAGGGTCAGCAACCAATGGCCAAGGTAGGCTGAAGCCCATAATGGCGCACAACATATGAACGTTGATTTCTCTAATTTCAAGTAACCCCTACATTTGCTCTCCCCACCCAAGTCGCCCTACTAGTTCCACTGTTGCCATCCTTCTATCCCTCCATCATCAACTCTTCCCAGGCCAACAATAGGCCATGATGGGCTACACTTTACTTGGGCTCCCCTTTACTTAGTCTGAAGAAAGGTCCCGACCCAAATTGTCACCCTTTTTTCTCCAGAGATGCTACCTTTCTCGCTGAGTTACTCCAGCACATAATGTCTATCTTCATGGCATAATAGGCTTCATAACTGTCCCCCCCCCCACACAAACTGACCAGGAGTCTCCAAGAGCCATGGCTTGCTCTTCTGGACCCTGGTGTCAGCAAATCGAGCAAAGATTCTTACTCACCAGAGGAATTGACTGCTAATTTTTCACTTTATTTGATTACTTTTCTTTATTTGGTAAAAGTACTGAAAATATTGTGGGCAACTTAAGTAGCAACAATCAAAATAAATGGTCAGTATTTTCACTGTACATCCATCCCAATCCACCAAGACAGCTATAAAAACACTTATCAAATGGTACATTTTCCCTCATCGCCATGTTACCTGGGCAGAGAAATTAATAGCCTTTACAACAAAGTTGCCATCAGCAGCAGTGATGACAAGAGTTTGGTGTTGGCTTGAGGCAATTCTGCCCACAAAGATCCAGTGATCTCTATAACGTGGGCTTCCCCTTCTGGTGTAGGTTACCATCAGGTGTTTGAGACCGAGGTCCCTGGCAAGTAGCAAGCTTGATCCATTTAAGCACTGAGGAATTCACACAGGCAGCAAGCCAAGAAACATGATGCATATTATTTGGCTAACAATTTGCACAGATTGCAAAGTAATATTTAGAGCACAATTTTACAACAGAGGCTAAAGTATCAACATTTTCTTTAAAAGCAAGAAAATATATATTATTGTAAAATCCAGTAATATTCTGAAAGATATATCTAAGGGAATTACAATCCATAAACATAAATTGGTTTATTTAGGTCCAGATGATTTGCTGTCCTGTAATTTTACCTTAACAAGACTTTAAACGTCCATATCCTTGCAAAAATAATTTGTCAGGATCTGAAATTTTCAACAATGGAGATTATGGTGGAGAAAACTGTGAAACAGCACAATCTGTGAAGGGGCAGAAAATTGCCGACGGCACCTTCTCAATTTGAGACTCCAACCTAACACATGCGTATTTCACAAGATGTTGACAGTTTCATAGTGTGATGACATTAGAGGGTGCCTGTTTTATCATCATTCCAACTGCAGCATCTGGGTCCTTATTATTTGGCACAAAACTAATGATTGAATGTACAGAGTCAAAGCGCTGTAGAGGCAGCATACATGATGTTTGTATCATTATTAGTGCAATAATCATGAGATTATCTTTATGCACAGACAGAAACGTAGATTCCTTATGATGTGGGAGACCATTCAGTCCATCAAGCCTTTATCGGACTTTTGTTCGGATCCATTGTTTCCCCAAGGCTTTGCAAAATATTTTCTCTCAATTGGGACCCTGACTGACTCTGTAAGTGGTAAATGGTTGTCAGTTTCCATCACACTGACAACCATTTCAGTTACATGTCATCACCATATTCTGTGCAAAAACGGTGTTTTCCCTCACAGCCCCCACTACATCTTTAATGATGACGTTAAATCTGTGATCCTTGGCCCTTGAACCATTTACTGTTGGGGTCTCAGCCACACTCAGCCTGAACCTGAGGCTGAGTGCAGTTGGTCCGGGACCCACTCACTGTCAGCCAGACCCCAGAGTCCACCAGATGCCAGGCCAGGTACAGAGAAACAGAACTAGGTCCTCTGTTCTAATCTTGTACTTGGCATCCCTCACTCCAAGGACCATTCTAGTTAGTTTCGCCTGACCTTTCTAATACCTTCACATCCTTTCCATAGTGCAATGTTCCCTGAGGCAACATTGTTCAGGGCTAATCAACATTTTCTAAGAGACTTAAGGAGACACAATAGACTAGACGCAGGAGTCTTAAGCAAAACAAAACAAACTACTGGACGAACTCATTGGATCAAGATAAACTTGCTTCTAGTCTTATCCGAAGACTGTTAGTTTCAAATTATGCTTTTGCTGTATAATTCTACCACCCAATAGAATTACATCCCTTTTTGTACGCTGGTACGATGTACAAACTTTAGTGTTTGGACATTAAAAAAAAGATTTGATGACATAAAGAGAAGTGGACAATGTTGCATGAACTTAAAATAAGTTTAATTTAACTTGATTATTGGCATGTAAAGATCAGCAAACACACAGCAGGAGGAAGCCATTGGCTGTGGAATTCTCTGCCTCAGAGGGCGGTGGAGGTAGGTTCTCTGGATACTTTCAAGAGAGAGCTAGATAGGGTTCTTGAAAATAGCGGAGTCAAAGGATATGGGGAGAAGGCAGGAACGGGGTATTGATTGGGGATGATCAGCCATGATCACATTGAATGGCGGTGCTGGCTCGAAGGGCCAAATGGCCTACTCTTGCACCTATTGTCTATTGTCTCCTGTCTATTGGCTTTTTGTTCTAAGAGTTTATGGAAGGAGGGTGATTGCAACCTTCACGTGGTCCGCCCTGTTTCGACAAATGCAATCAACCCGGCAAGCACAATCAAATAAGATCAAATAGAACAAGTTGTCCTACAACTTTAGGCTGTGCACGCCATACACAAGAAGAGGAAGAAGAAGAAGGAGGGTGAGGATGTTGTTCGGACTCAAGGGTCTGAGCTATAGGGAGAGGTTGAGCAAGCAGGGACTTCCTTGGAGGGCAGGGGGATGATAGAGATGTATAAAATCATGAGCGGAGTAGACTGGGTAGACGCACAGACTCTCTTCCCCAGAGTAGGAGAATCGCAAACCAGACAACATAGGTTTAAGATGAAGGGGGAATCTGAGGGGTAACTTTATCATACAGAGGGTGGTGGGTGTATGGAACGAGCTGCCAGAGGAGGTTGTTGAGGCAGGGGCTATTGCAATATTTAAGAAACAATTAGGCAGGTACATGGATAGGACAGGTTTGGAGGGTCTATTTCCTTGCTGTATGACTCTGTGACTCTATGAGGGGAAGGATCAATGATAAAGAAGGTAAAAAGAAAAACTTTGCCTCTCCAGACGAGGTTTTTAAGTACAGGAAACTAAAGTACTAGTGTGAAGAGACCTTGAGCTTTGAACACGTCAATGGCAATTTGAATAAGATGTTATCAGGAAAACATTGAGTAGGACAACATGAACAGATGTTCCTCTCTTAGTTCTCAATTTCTATTCCTTCCAACCATTAGATTTTGTGGAGGAAAGAACATTACATTTTGCAGGTAGGTAAAAATACAGGAGAAACTCAGCGGGTGAGGCAGCAACTATGGAGCGAAGGAATAGGTGGGCTGTTTTCTCAGTGACAGTGGGATTTAAAAAATAGAACCTTGTTATTTAAAATGAGATGTTGGCAATGAAATTCCAGCGCTGAAACAGAAATTGACATCTTTACCGTTTTGCCCACCACTCACGAATCACGTTCTTGGGAGTGTCCTTTGTTGATTGATTGCATAACCTTAACCACCAAACACCAAAGCAAATACTTTGGTGGTCAAAGAGTATATTTATGCTGTTAATGGAGTGTTAGGAAAGCAGTGTTCGAGCACAAACACGCCATTTGTTTTCTTTGGCAGGACCCACTGGTTTCTGTTGGGTCTCAGGGAGGGCGTGCAGGAAACAGACCTGCATTTTCCAGGCCATTGACAACAGTTTTCAGGATCAGTAAAACTGCAAGTGGTGACGCCTTTGGCAATAAGCCTTCTTTACACCAATAATACTCCATCAGCTTTTTTAGTTTGGTTGAGAGATACGGCACTGAAACAGGCCCTTCGGTCCACCGAGACCATGCCGACCAGCGATCCCCGCACACTAACACTGTCCTACAAACACTAGGAACAATTTACAATTTTACCAGAACCAATTAACCTACAAACCTGTACATCTTTGGAGTGTGGGAGGAAACCGGAGCACCCGGGGAAAACCCACGCAGGTCATAGTGTGAACGTACAAACTCTGGCCTGAGCCAGTTGGTCAAGCTTGAACTCTCGTGTTGACCGGGCGTGATCTGGGCCAATCAATCACACGGTCAGGGGGGCAGGCCGTCAGGTGGATGGAATTCAAAAGCAGCAGTTGGAATTAGAATGATTGGCAGTTGGAGTGGAACTTGAGTGTGCTCATGAGCGACGGCACAGTAGTAGTACAATATTGACTGGATGCGTGCGTGAGCGACGGGGCTGTGTTAGTTAATTATTGAACAGAGTGTTTGCACAACGCGTGGACCTCTACAATATCAGGAATAAAAACAGTAGATTTGGAAAATCTTTAACAAGGGATATTTCCCTCTCCGAGTCAGATAAGGTTAAGGGAGGATGTTTCCTAAACTAAGAAATGACTGGAGAAGGTGCAACAACAATTATAAACTTGAAGGAAAGGATTATTGAGAAGAGGTTTTAAGATACAATTAGAATGCAGATTGCTCCATCACATGGCTACTTGAGAAGGGAATGCAGACAGGAGAAAGGGTTTCATCAACTTCAACCAAGATGCCAAAAACTGTGTTGACGCACAACAGACAAAGAGTCTCGAACTGGGCAATGATTTCCATCAATCTGCGAAGGTGCAACACTCAGAGAAGCGAGTGGGCAGATTTATTGGCCACAGGAGATCTCTGGCAGCGTAAGGATGAGTCACCATCTGCGGTGGGGGGGGGGGGGGGGGGGGGGCACAGACAAAGGGAACTGGTGGGGTGGGAGGGGTTGCAGAAATATACTGTAAACACACATACACACACTACTGAAAATTACAGCGAAGCTTGCTTTGCAGACTAGTACAACTTGGAATAAATATTTTTTGTTTTTTTTATTTGCTTTGTTTAAATATTAAATTTGACAATGATATTCTAGCTTATTTCAACTGTCAGCATTGCAGATTTCAAGGCATGACAGCTTTCAAAAATAAACCTTTGTACTTGGCCGCAGCTGAGATGTGAATTAGTGCAATTACTCTAACCTGGCATCACTGCATAACAGCACAGAATTATTAAAGTGCAATTTTACCGTATCGCTAAAATAACTCTAATAATTGTACTGCTGGTGCTATTGTGCACTGATGCTACAGAGACAAACCTAGCCCAGTGTCCAGTGCTCATCATAGAGCAGGTCATTCAAAAATGACACTAAAATCATTCATCGGCGATTAAAATCTTGACAAAACAATTGATCTGCAGCCAGGATCTGCCGCCTCATGTCATGATTGGATATAAATACAAATCTATGAGCCTTATTTAAAAATTGCAACAGTTGAAAGTTAATACCTGCATGCAATCTAAGGAGCCCCAGACACAAACAAATCAATGGGAGACTGATAATGGAAATAAATGTTAACTATTTCATAACAAAGTACGGATCAGACATGTAACTGGTGTTCCAGTGGACAGGCTCATTATGGCTTATCTTCCAGTACCCAAATATCTATTTTGCTGCCCAAGCACCTAGAAAACTTTTGCCATTGATAACAGGGAACGAACAATGAACACTTTCAATCCGTCTTGCTACCATAACATCCATCCAGACAGAGATGTTAAGCCATTTATTTAAATGATAAGCACCTTGATTGAAATAACAGGCTGAACTATTCATTTGCTGGTTACTTGGAATAATATTCAACCAGAGACAGGAGAGGATATTATGACTCAGTATTACTCTTTATAAAAAGCCATCTCTAAATTTCAAGGCATTAATTTCCATTTTACACATAATTAGTAGCTTGTTATAGCTAATCTATTGACAGCTCTCTCAATAACAATGCCGATGTTGTTAGTCATAGATCACAAAGCATCTAAACTGCAGATAATCTCTTCAGTCCACACAGTATATCGAACAGCCATTTTATAACAATGCTATTTTTTTTCCTTGGTTCTTGGTTACTTGGTCCTCCAAAATATTCCAACTGGAATTTAAACTGGAGGTGGTGAAGGGAGGGGTTTAGCCAGAGAGGGTTATTGGGAAGAAAGTGCCACTTTAAATTTAGTTGCATCTGGCTGGCCAACCGTGGCTTGGTGGAGATTATTCCATGCTTTAATAGTGTGTGGAAAGAACAAATTGCTGTACACATCTGTCTTTGAGGCTGGGACCACAACATTATATTCTAACCCAAGACACTGCCCCTCACCTAGACGTTGGGTGTAACTTACATTAACCTTCGGCTCAACTTGTCCAAGGCAATCGGGATGCCTAATAGGCTCATTTTCTGGCACTTAGCTGAAATCTCTCTATTCTTATCCGATCCATATCTGTCCAAATGCCTTTGAAATACTGAGATTGTACCTGCCTCTACCAACTTCTCTAGTAGCTTGTTCCAAATGCCCATCTCCCATTGAAAATCCTCCCTCTCAGATTTCCTTTAAATAAATTCCCTCTGACCTTTACCCTCAGTCCTCTAGTTAAAAGGAAGCCCACAGATGTTCAGCATCACGTTAATAAATAAGCACAAGACTCACCAAGGCCCTTGTGGATTCCAGCTTTCTCGCGTACCCGCTTCTTTTCTCGCTTCAGTTCAAGGCATGGGAGGCCTCCAATTTTCTCAAAGCACAGTTTTTTGTTGATGAAGAGGAACAGAACTGCCAACAAGATAACAAAGACTCCAACTGCTGACAAAAACCCAATGGCCTCTGGTGTGACTACAGAGAGAACAAGAGTAAAATTAATCAATTGAAGATTAAGATATTTCAATATGATCCTGTTTTTCCTGCTTCTCCTCATCTGTTGCCTTACATCTAACCTCATCCTCTAACTTTCACTGAGCCCACTGGTGCCTTATCAACCAACCATTTGGATTGATGTGACCCAGAGTTGGTCAGTTTTCTGGCTGAACATGACTTGCCTCTGGCATCTCCCAATAAGAGTAGTCATGAGGAAGTATGAGCAATGACTCATTTGCCATCAGCTCCCAGTGCCTAGACCTGGAAAGCACAATGTAATGTGCCATGAAAATATGACAATTCTAAAATAATTTAACATTGTACAAAATCAAAATCTGAGTAAATGTTAGCTATAATGAGAGGCTGCACAAACTTCCACTGTTTTCTCTAGGACGTAGGAGGTTGAGTGGAGACCAGATAGAAGTACACAAAGTAATGAAGGCGGCACAGGGGAGCAGGTGTTAGACCACAGACGCTTTCTGCATCGAATTTGGTCGCCCTGTGACAGTGTGTGTTTCCTCCCGGTGCTCTAGTTTCCTCCCACATCCCAAAGGGGTGCGGGTTGGTAGTTTATTTGGCCTCTGTAAATTGCCCCCTCATGTGTACTGATTGTGGATGATCAGCCATGACCACGTTGAATGGCAGTGCTGGCTCGAAGGGTTGAAAGGCCTACTCCTGCACCTTTTGTCTATTGTGTAGGCAGTGGATGTAAAAGTGGGATAACATAGAACTACTGTGAATTGGTGATCGATATCCAGCTTTGACATGGTGGGCTGTCGAGCCGGTTTCCAGGCTATATCTCTAAACTATGAGAGGCATAGATGAGGTAGACAGTCAGAACCTTTACTCCAACACAGGATGCTTATCTGTGTGGAGTAAGGGCTTAAAAGCTGAATTTGTAAGAAAACTGTACATAAACATCCATCCATGTCCGATGATTTAGCTTTGATACCAATGGTACAATATCAAGCAAATCTTCTAATTCTGACCACTGGCAATCTGAATTTTCACCTGTGTGAAATGAGAACAGTGTGGGAGTGAAATTACTGTTCCCTCCCATAGAAAGCTCTTCAAATATTTCCACGTCCTTCCAGCTCCCAAAGAGACTGATGACATTTTCCTTTTCATACTAAACTACTATTTACACATCAGGCACTGAACGTTACAGTTAATTGTTAAATACTAACCTGCCAGATTTAGGATTATGCTGTAGACTGGTGTGTAGGTGGAAATTCAAATTATATTGTGTATCTTGATAACGATTATGAAATGATTAATTGCCCACTTAAGTTCTCAATTATATGAGAGCCGTGACATTATGCTCATTGCTCAAGGATGCAATAGTGCGTGCAACTTAACCCCTTTTGAATACTGGTCGGACTTGTAAAGATTTTAGCTCCTTCCCCTGACCAGCTGAATTGCACGGAGATTAGATATAATAAAAATGAACTACAGATGCTAGTTTGTACCAGATATAAAGGGACCTGACACTTCACCTATCCATTTTCTGCAGAGATGCTGCCTGACCCGCTGAGTTACTCCAGCAGTTTATGTCTATGCACGCCGATTAGTTTGGTCATGCAACAACATCCTGCGCACACAACCACATGCATTTCAAGCAATGAAGCCGGGATCATTCACTAATGTGGGGCAAAGAAGCTCATTCAAGCAAAGGCAATGATGGAGACATCATGACAGGCCTGGAAAGCTCAAGCTGAGCATAAGCCTTATTAAAGTATGCATGGCCAAATTGGGACCCAACCTTAAAGTTCCCTGTGGTTATCTAACCACAATCTTAAACATTTGCCCCCTATATTACTGGCACACTATGGCTGCAGTGTACTCCATCTAAATGCCACGGTGCATCAACTTCCTTCAACAGTATCACTAAACCACTTGAAGAAGAACCTGGGCAAGGCCACCAGCATGATCAAGAACCAGTCGCACTCCGATCACTACCTCTTCTCCCCTCTTTCCATCAGGCAAGATGTTTGAAAAAACACACCTCCAGATTCAGGACAGTTTCTTCCCAGCGATTATCAGGCAAGCAAACCGTCCTCTCGCCAGCTAGAGTGCGTTCCTGACCTCCCATCTACCTCATTGGAGACCTTTGAACTATCTTTAATCTGAGTTTATCTTGCAAGAAGTGTTGCACTCTTCACGTGTACACTGTGGACAGTTTGATTGTAATCGTAGAAAGTCTTTCCTTTACCTGGATATCACGCAACAAAAAGCTTTACACAGTACCTTGATACACATGACAATAAAACCAAACTCAACTAAAACTAAACTAAACAGCTTCCACATGGGTCACAGAACATCCTGACTTGTACAGACAGCATTACTCTATCCTCACTGGTTTAAAATGCTGTAATTCCCATTCATCAGCAATAACAGACACTGGCGACAGTTCAAGAAGGTGTCCTACTTTCACAAGGACACTTGCACAATAAATGCTGGTCTTACCAATGGCCTTAGCAATGCAAATATACTGGGAATGAACTAAAGTAGGCCTCTGAAATTTGCCACTCTCACTCTTAAAGTTGAATCTTCAGATTGCCGCAACCTTTGTTGCACTGCCTCCCGTAAATAAGAATATTTGGGAAAGTACTGGAACCTGCCTGGTCAACGATTATTGATAAATCAATTTAAATCCAATTTCCAATTTAATTACAATTTACCACTCCCTCTGCCCAAAGTATATTTATGAAAATGCCCCAGATGAATGTTCTTACACGAAGCTGATACATATATTGAAAACAATTTCCTGCTGGTGTGGTCCACGTTATTTATGTTGAATACAGAGAGAAGCTGCACTCGGGATTTATTATTTTGTATCTTGATTGTTAACCAGGTTACAGAGCAGCTACACTCTTGATACAATAATATTAACAGAGAAATAGTAGAGTGGAGCTTGTATAATAACTTCACTCCTTCACGCCAGTGTCCATCATCCACATCAGTGTTCTTGTCCAAGAAATCATGTGGAAAGAAATAAGATGACCCATCCTGACCTTTCTGCCCTTGGAATTCTCCATTGCCTGGGTCAGGTCACATGAACACGAGAACAGCACCTCATAGTCTATTTCTCCAGTTTAAAGGAATAGCCCCTTTTTTTTCCTGCACCACTCCAACTTCACATTTCTCCCCTCCTCTACTTTCATCATCTGACACCCTTTTGCCTCTTTTTCACCTCTAGCCTTTATCATTATCTCCGCCCATCTGCCAATCACCCCCTTTCACCTGTATCCACCTATCACTTGCCAGGAATTATTCCACCCATATAACCATACAACCATATAACAATTACAGCACGGAAACAGGCCTTCTCGGCTCTTCGTGCTGACCATTTATTTTCCCCCAGTCCCATCTACCTGCACTCAGACCATACCCCTCCATTCCCTTCCCGTCCATATACCTATCCACTTTACTTTTAAATGTTAAAATCGATCCTGCCTCCACCACTTCTGCTGGAAGATCATTCCACACAGCCACCACTCTCTGAGTAAAGAAGTTCCCCTTCATGTTACCCCTAAACTTCTGTCCCTTAATTCTCATGTCATGCCCTCTTGTTTGAATCTCCCCTACCCTCAACGGGAAAAGCTTATCCACGTCAACTCTGTCTATCCCTTTCATCATTTTAAATACCTCAATCAAGTCCCCCCTTAACCTTCTGCGCTCCAAAGAATAAAGACCTAACTTGTTCAACCTTTCCCTGTAACTTAGTTGCTGGAACCCAGGCAACATTCTAGTAAATCTCTGTACCCTCTCTATTTTGTTGACATCCTTCCTATAATTAGGTGACCAAAATTGTACACCATACTCCAGAATTGGTCTCACCAATGTCTTGTACAATTTTAACATTACTTCCCTACTCCTATATTCAATGCTCTGATTTATAAAGGCCAGCACACCAAAAGCTTTCTTTACCACCCTATCTACATGCGATGCGATCTACACCCCTACCTCTATTTTCCATTTTGCCCTTGGCATCATGCTCGGCAAGGACACTGTGGGCTGAAGGGCCTGTCCTTGTGCTCTACTGTTCTATGGTCTGCGTTTCAGTTCCATCCACCACCCAGGCTAAGTTTTTCTTTGTTGTCATACAACCTAACCTGCTGGACATGTTCTACAGCCCTGCATTTTGCAACTTTGACATTCTTTTGTCTGCATTCTCCCTCTCTAACCACCATTATTTAAGTTTTATGATCAAAGGACCATGTTCTCCCTACCTGACTACCGCCATGGACCCATCACCGTGACAACCTTGCACACAGCTTATCCCCAGGAGCACCTATGCCCCCTCCATCTCACCACCACCCTACCTGTAACTTAACACCAACTTGTTTCTCACCTTACTAGTTCTGACAAAGGATCTGGTATGTCAAAGCACGGTTCTGGTATGTCAGAAATGATAGACGGTGTAAGAAAGTCTAAAAATTTACTTTGAAGAGGGAAGGAGCAACATTAGTACACAAGGTTTCAACAATCCAAACATTAACTACTAAAGGAGTAATGAAAACATCAACAAGAATGTTTTATATGTTTGTAAAATATGAAATGTTGACTATTTTACCAAGATTCTGGCATTCCCTGCAGCCCGCTTCCAATTTCCCCGAGCGATCATTTAGCAATATGTTAAGTGCAGTAACCTAATTGCAAAGAAATTCAGCGGAGTCCAGTGTTACAGCAATCAATGAGCGATTTATAGCACTGGGTCCTTTGGTTAAACAGTCACAGCTTTACTGGAATAACATCCCAAAGCACACAGTTTCTCCAGCGACTGTTGCTAAATCATTTAGACGCAGCCAACTTTATTAGCCAGGAGGGAAGGAACTCTATGACTATGTACGTTTGATCACCTGTCAGACCGCGAGCATGAAGTGCAAGCAGGGCTGCTTTCTCACCATCTGCATGGATTCCAGGCAATTAAGATTCTGTAGTATCATGAATCAATGCCGGAAAAATCCACAAGGGAGCAGCTGGAGTTTAACTGAGGATGAACAATATATATTAAGTAAATTATATTGCATAACCTTAAAATCAACATTCTCAGTCAGTGTTTGAAGATCTCTCTCATTTCTCACTAGCCAATGCTAAACAACACTGTGGTACCTGTTGGGTGGTTATTTGTGCGTTGTTATGGATCAATTGCTGCTTGGGAAATATTTTCGGCATTGATTTATCCAAGGGAGTTTGTTATCACAATTACTCCCCTCCTATTTGCACAGTGGCTCAGCTGGTATAGTTGATGCCTCACAGTGCCAGAGATGCAGGGTTTTTTCCTGTCCTTGGGTGCTGTCTGTGTGGAGTTTGCACGTTCTCCCTGTGACCACATGGATCACCCCCTACATCCCAATATCGTGCGGGTTTGTAGGTGAATTAGCCACGAATATATAGGGAGTGGATGAGAATTTTGGATAGCATTGAACTGGTGTGAATGGGTGGTCGATGGTCAGTGTGGACATGTTGGGTCACAGGGCCTGTTTTCACGCTGTATCTCTAAAAAACCATGAATAAGATTGGATCAGTTTGGTATATTTTTTTGCGGGGGGTCAATTTCACGGATATCTTTACTATTTGTCTTTTACATGAAAACCACACAATCATAATTGGTGAAATGGCACAAAACTGTGCGCGCTTTGTGCTATGCTCACTCAGCTATTAGTTTTATAATCAATCAGAAAACAAAATATAAATGTGCATAAATTAAGTCATTGTTGGCTATTGTTTGTAGGGAATACATTCGCTTCTATTTACTGTGATTTAAGTCTGTGAAATATGCCAGTACGACAGCACTCTCAGCCCAAACATAAATGAAAAGGCAATGGCCGAATGGGGATCCAATGCCACGGGCCGTTCCCCTCCAAATCAGACACCACCCTGACCTGGAGCTCCCGCTCCATTCCTTCAATACCACAGAGTCCAAATCCTGGAACTCTATAGATAGCAGTATCATCAGAGTCCGTTCAGATGAATGAAATCTGTACAGCAAACTGGCTCACCATCTATCTATATTTTACTAAAGTTTGAAGAAGGGTTTTGGCCCGAAACGTTGCCTATTTCCTTCGCTCCATAGATGCTGCTGCACCCGCTGAGTTTCTCCAACATTTTTGTGTACCTTCGATTTTCCAGCATCTGCAGTTCCTTCTTAAACATTAAGTTACTAAAAGTCTCGTCTTGTTCCGATCTATCTATACGTATGTGATCTGGGATTACGCCAAAATGGTACACGGTAGTGTTAAAATGTTAGCACCACCTTATTTACCTTTGTCCCGTGGTCGTTCGTGTAAAGTTTCGCTCAGATTGATGTTATATTTCACGTTGTTGATATTTACAAATTTATAAAACCCTACTTTGAGAAGAATAACTAGACAGTGAACATTCTGCCACCCGATAATGACATCACAATGGAATCTCAGTTGCCAATCAAGTGTTGGGATAAGCTCCAGACAGTGCAATGAGAGATTTCTTACATTGTTGTGAGGAGAGGTAGGGATTGGGGGAGGGGAGGAGAAGAAATGTTATTTAAACATTGTGTTTGGGGGGGGGGGTGCGAAAGGGGAGCGTTGAGGGAGGGAGTGACTGAAGTGTAGGGAAAAGGAGACAGTGGGGGAGGTGAGGGAGGGAGTGGAGGATGGAAGGATATGAGGGGAGAGAGGAGGGAGGGAGAAGACGAGGGGAGGGAATGTATGAGCCGCGCCTGCGCAGTTGGGGGCTATGGGTGAGCGGTAGAATATTGCGGTGGGGGAATGGGTTGCGTTGGGGGAATGGATGAGTGTTGGAAACAGGTTGCGTTAGGGAAACGGGTTAGTGGTGGAATATTGCGTTGGGGGAACAGGGCCCAACGGGTCAGGGGGGTAGGGAGGGGAGAAGGGTTATGGAGGGTGGGAGGGAGTGAATGAGGGTAGGGGAAAGGAGAGGGAGGGAGAGGTGAGGGATGGAGTGGAGGAGGGGATGAGGAGATTGGCGAGAAGAGGGAGGGGGAAGAGGAGGGAGAGGGAGTGTTGGGGATGAGGGGAGCTGAGCCACGCCTGTGCAATTGGGGGCTCTGGGTGAGTGGTGGAATATTGCATTGGGAGAACAGGTTACATTGGAGGAACGGGTGAGTGGTGGAAATGGGTTGCGTTGGGGGAATGGGGGAGTGGTGGATTGTTGCGTTGGGGGAATGGGGGAGTGGTGGATTATTGCGTTGGGGGAATGGGGCCCAACGGGTCCCATTTGGGCTGGTGCTTATAAAATTCTTAAGGGATTGGACAAGCTAGAAGCAGGTAATATGTTCTCGATGTTGGGGGAGTCCAGAACCAGGGGTCACATTTTAAGAATAAGGGGTAGGCCATTTAGGACTGAGATGAGGAAAACCTTTTTCACCCAGAGAGTTGTGAATCTGTGAAATTCTCTGCCGCAGAAGGCAGTGGAGACCAATTCACTGGATATATTCAAGAGAGAGTTAGATATAGTTCTTAGGACTAACGGAATCAAGGGATATGGGGATAAAGCAGGAACCGGGTACTGATTTAGGATGATCATCCATGATCATATTGCATGGTGGTGCTGGCTCGAAGGGCCGAATGGCCTACTACTGCACCTATTTTCTACGTTTATATATTTATGGGAAATTGTGTATTGGCAATAAATTCGGGCCATGCCATCAAGGCTTATATTGCAAATCAGTGGAAATATAACCACATAAATCTCAATGCATGTCAAAGAGTCCAAATTTGTCTTCCTGTTATAATTCCTCTCTAATAATTTGCAGCATTAAATAATGTTTGCTTTGCACATGCTCACTCCAAACCAAAAGGTAAATATAGCCAGAACACGCCTTTCTGTTTATCATTTGCCATACATTGGTCTTGATTTTACTGCCTAAATTACATCCATTTTATTGATCTACTACAATGCTCAATATGTTATCAGCATTAGTCTCACACAAACATCAGCTCACCTCATCAATGAAAGCCGATGACGCAAAGGCCCCAAGTAGATAAACAAATACTTTATTCGACGTGGGTTCATTTCAATTGCAAGTTATTGGATCGAGATTGTAGTTTTAGTGGTGAAATTACGAGAGTTTGTAGCTCATACACACAGAACACAAGTAGATCGAGTACCTACTTGGCATGTTAAATGCACTCATTTCCAGTAGGTTCAAGTTAGAGGCTACACTCGCACATGTGTGTTCAACCAGACCCAAAGTGTCCTATCAACTGGTTCCCCCATTTCAATTTTATCCCCCCTCTTTACCCTCCCCTATGTCCCATTCACCCATATCACTCCCTCCGGCTTAATTTTCACTCCTCCTCTTCATTCCTTAACTCACGCCCTTTTATATCTTTTTCATCTCTGGCCTTTGTCATTAATTCCATCCATCCGCCAGTCATGCCCCCTCCCGCTCACCTGTATCCACCTATCACAAGCCAGGCTTTTTCCCAACTCCGCCTCTCTTTCTAAAGCCACAAAGAGCTGGAGTAACTCAGGTGACGTTTCAGGCTGGGAGAAGGGTCCCGACCTGCAACGTCACCTGTCCATGTTCTCCAGATATGCTGCCTGACCCGCTGAGTTACTCTAGCATTTTGCGCCTTTCCTTCGTAAACCAGCATCTGCAGTTCCTTGCTTCTCCCCCTCTCTTTACCAGCTTTCCCCATCAGTCTGAAGATGGGTCCCGGCTTGGAAATGTTGACTGTCCATTTCCCTCCTCAGATGTTGCCTGACCTGCTGAGTTCCTCCTGCGTTTTTATTGTGCTTAATTAAAATATAGCTAGGTATGTGTTCTTCTGCAGTTTGTCTGCAAACCGTTTTAGTAATTTAACTTGATCATGTTCCGCATGGAAAGAAATCTATTTTTAGGCAGGTTCACCCTTTAACTCTTGACTCCATCTCATGAATGTGCTTAACAAACCACACAAACCACACCTTGAGAAATCTGAATTCCACGTCTCTGTGTCACAACATTTTAAGGTGTCTAACAAAATGATTAAACAAATGTCTGCAATGTGCTCACGTCATTATACTACAAACAGCAACTGATAATTTGGTTATGCCTTGTTATGGTGCTGCCAGGAAATTAAAAACAAAATGCCTCCGTGCAAGATTCAGCGAAGCAAATCTCACGTGCCTCCAGTTTGTGTCAAAAATACTTTCAGGAATACAGCTTTAAAAATGAAATTTGTAAAATTCCACGGTAAACAATGCAGGCCTAAAGCAATCGGATACAGGAGAAGAAGCCTGCACCATTCCTCATCTTCAAAATTACAAGAAGAAATGAACAAAATCGAGCAGGCAGCGCTGCTGATTTACCCAAGCACAAAACACTCAGCAATACAACAACATGCTTTCCAGGTTTCAAGATATTGTCCTGAGGTTCAGTCAAAGGGGAAGCACCAACTCTCATAACTCGCACAAACCCTAAAGAAGAATTCATACTTTGTACCAAGTCATGTACGGGGGCTGTTTAAATGAAGCAAAACACAGACACGGTGTCAGCTTACTGCACGACTCGCCACACTGGGGACAAATTCCATTGTATAAAATGTCACATCCATTACACTATGAATGGCTACCAGTTAGGTGGATCTGCACGGCTCAAAGCCAGCTCTTAATGTTGGGATTGCAGCCAGAACAGGTACTGGCAGATATCGGGATCCTGCGGTGGGCCAGGATATCTTACACACACACTCTCACACACACACTCTCACACACACTCTCTCACACACACATTCTCTCACACACACACATGCTCACACACACACACTCTCATATTTACACACCTACACTGTGTTTGAATCGGGCTGTTTAAATGAAGCAAAGCGCAGACACGGTGTCAGCTTACTGCATGACTCCCCTTACTGTGGACAAATTCCATCGTATGAAACAGCAGTGGTGCATTCCAGGCCCGTGTGCTTACGGCCCTACCTTAAAGTAAAGCTGGACTCCATTCACACAGCCCCCTCGCCCTTCAGTTCCCAGAACGAGAGGAACACACAGTAAACATGGTCTTCCCTCACTGTGCTGGTGGGATTTGTTTCCAGCCCAAGGAGATGTTCCTGGCTCTTCTGAGAAAAAAAAACTTCCTGAAACTTTAGGTGTGGCTCAGTTCCTTGTAGCTTTTATTCGCTCACAGAATGAGAGGGTTTACACAAGAGCCCAGATTGCAAAATCCATAGCCTCCTGACTTTAAACAGGAGCACTGAACCATCCACACTCTTTTCTAGTGAAATCGAAATACTAATCAGCAGATGAAAACTCTTGCAAGTTACAGCACTCCAGCTAATTTCTTATTTTGAAAAAAATCTCTAAATACAGATTTGATAGCAGAATATCAGTAGAACCCGGAAATCTGATGGATTCCCACACTAGTACTCAATTATACCACTGATTATTTTAGGACAACCAGTGATTTGCAATATTCCTAGGTAATATTTGGTAAGTTCTGGGGAACATGGATGGATGACATTTTAGGTCAAGAACCTTCTTCAGTGACGTTCCCCAGAAATGCTGCCCCAGACCTGCTTAGTTACTCCAGTACTTTGTGTCCTTTTGTGTATTCACCAGCTTCTGCAGTTTATTGTTTCTGCTAAAGGGTGGATTATAGGCAAGCTGGCTAAACAGAGGAGGATGGAAGGGAAAGGTGAATCCGCTGAGGTTGGTTAGAATGACCTATTTCTGTTTTGCAAATCCAAAGCAATTAATTCAATTCCAAAACCCATCTTGTAACCCAACTGTGTAGGCAGGAACTGCAGATGCTGCTTTACACTGAAGGTAGACACAAAAAGCTGGAGTAACTCAGTGGGTCAGGCAGCGACTCTGGAGAAAAGGAACAGGTGACATTTCGAGTCGAGACCCTTGTTCAGACTGGTAACCTAACCTGTCAGCTTGTCAGTTGGATCTTCTGTTCATCATTCTGTTTTATGTTCATGAAGGGGTGACAGGAGCAGCCAGGCTAGTGAATGTTGGTGCATTATTGTCATGTGTACCAAGATACAGTGAGAAACCAAGTCTGTGTGTTATCCAGTCAAATACTATATGTATGCTAAACATAAAATGCTGGAGGAACTCAGTGGGTCAGAAAGCATCTGGGGAGGAAATGGGCAGACAAATGTTTTGTGTTGGACCCCTTTTTGAGTCTGAAAAGGGGCCCTGACCTGAAACATCATCTGCTCATTTCCTTCATAAATATTGTCTGACCTGCTGAGTTCCTCCAGCACTTTGTGTTTTGCTTAAGATTCCAGCATTGGAAGCTTGCGTCTCTACACTATACACGTGGACAACCAACCCATACACAAGTTCAATAGGCAGTGCAAAGAGGAAAAACTCCTGAGTACATAATACGAGTACATTCTATTCCTAAGGATAGACACAGCATGTTGAAGTAACTCAGCGGGTCAGGCAGACTCTCTGGAGAAAAGGAACAGGTGACATTTTGGGTCGCAACTCTTCTTCAGACCCTACCCCTAAGGATCCTCTCTAGAGCTTCCATACCATTGTGGTGAGGCTCACCAACCAATAATTTCCTGCATTATCCCTTTTTTCCTACTTAAGTGAAGGAACAACATTGGCTAGTCACCATTATTCATTGTTCATTATTGCAGAGTTAACTGATTTCTTTTTCCACAGGTGCTGCATGACTGGGTAGGTTCTTCCACTATCTCTGGCTTTGGTCCTGTTGGGACAGATGAGGTTCTGCTGGTAAAATGGGGCAACAGGACAATATGTTCTAATAGTTTCCACATGAAATATAAAGAGTTTGAAAAATGGAAACTAACATCGTCAGACCTTCAGCAAACATGCGTAGGAACAAACTGCAGATGCAGATGCTGGGAAACTGCAGATGTTCCCAATGTTGGGTGAGTCCAGAACCAGGGTCCACAGTCTTAGAATGAAGAGGTGGTCATTTAAGACTGAGATGAGAAAAAACGTTTTCACCCAAAGAGTTGTGAGTTAGATAGAGCTCTAGGGGCTAGTGGAATCAAGGGATATGGGGAGAAGGCAGGCACGGGTTATTGATAGGGGACGATCAGCCATGATCACAATGAATGGCGATGCTGGCTCGAAGGGCCGAATGGTCTCATCCTGCACCTATTTTCTATGTTGGTTTACACTGTTGGTAGACGCAAAAATCCGAAGTAACTCAGCGGGTCAGGCAGCATCTCTGGAGAGAAGGAATAGGTGACGTTTTGGGTCGAGACCGAAACATCACCTATTCCTTTTCTTTTCCTATTCTCCAGATATGCTGCCTGACCCACTGAGTTACTCCAGCATTTTGTGTTTAACTTCAGCAAACACCATTGTGTGCATGAGTGCAAAGCATGGATGACTACTCTTGCTCCTGTTTTTTTTTAATTTCTGCTCTCAGAAGGTGAGAAGGTAAAATTAAAAAATACACCTCGGCTTTTTGGTTTCAGCTTAAATTTGCAGGAGATACAGTACATGCCTCAAAGTGATAACAAGGCTACTCCAGGTTGTCAACAATGATCTCCTTGCATAAATGGGGCAAAACAACCTAAAGAAAACAGCAGAAACAAAGATGCCCGATAATACACAAAAGGACACAAAGTTCAGGCAACATCTCTGGAGATCATGGAAGGGTGACATTTCAGTTCGAGACCCCTCAATGATTCTCCACAGATGCTTCCTGAGCTGCTGTGTTACTACAACAATTTGTTTCCATTTAAGCCTCAAAAACCAGAGCTAGTTCAAAGCTGCCGTTGCATTGTTCTGCTTAGAATGCTTAGCAATAGAATTTACAGGCTTCCCATTGAAAGCTCCTTTATTTCAGTTTTGTTGCTGGAAGACAGAGGGTGCATGATGCCTTTGTTCCTGGAAATACCAACCCACCATTGTTGGCCTGTGTGTGTGTGCGCGACATAGAGGCTTTTGTTCTTTTCGTAGATCAAATACTGCAGCAGTTGATTGTAAAATACTCTGTTGCTTTGGCAACATAGAGCTCGCCAAGGCTAAACCCAATATTAGGCTATTCATGAACTCTATGTGAAGTTTTAGACCTTGCACTGGTTATGGGAGATGACTAAAGTAGAAAGCAGATAGCTTTATTGTTAAAAGCAGCATTTGATGTTTCTTGGGGAAGAAGAGCTTGCATATTCGGATAGATGGTTGAATGATGCACAAAATCATGAGAGGAATAGATGCACAGAGTCCCTTGCCCAGAGCAAAGGAAATCGGGAACCAGAAGACATAGGTTTAAAGTTAGGAGGGGAAAAGATTTAATAGGAACCCGAGGTATAACCTTTTCAGCAAAGGGAGACAGGTTTATGGAATGAGCTGCCGGAGGAGATAGTTGAGGCAGGTACTATCATAACATTTAAGAAACATTCAAGTACGTAAGGATTGGACAGGCTTAGAGGGATATGGGTCAAACGCTGGCTGGTCAGCGGGTGTCGGCAGGATGGGGCGAAGGGCCTGTTTCCGTGCTGTATGACTATCTAAAATGATTCAAAATGTTCTCCTGTTCATATTCCTCCTATGATCTGAGACTGTTCCTCGGTTCCAACTTCTGAGCTTAATTGCTCAGCAAAATGCTTAACCCATCTTTTCATAATATGCTTTCCAATTATTACTAACAGTGCCTCCGAGTTTATTGGATTCATCTCCCAGGTTAATCGTTTCTCTGCACATAAACAAGACTTCAATTGATATCACGTCTATCGAGGCTTCAAGGTGTGTTACAACACTTCAATGCCAATGTTGTATATTTTCATCTGTAGTCTCTGATGTAACGTAGGAAACCTGGCCAATTTGCACAGAGCAAGCTCACAAAAATGTGATTATGAACAGAACATCTGTTTTTGTAATGTTCAAAGAGGAATAAACATTTTTTGGGGGAATAAGCAAACTGCTCTCTGAATTAATGCCAATGGTGCCTCATGTCCCTGGTGAGAGTGAATAGAATGTACATTTAATAACCAATTCAAAGAATAGGTCCTATAACAAAGGGTACATCCCTTGAGTATTACACTGGATACTTTCCAAGAACCTGGAGGCTACTTCAATCCTCAACCTTCTGAGCAAGAGATGAGCATCTGATCGTCGAGTTAAGGTGACGCTCCCAATGGTAAAGATGGGTTGACCATCATGCCCCGTTTCATTCCAGAAAACGTCTTAGAGAATTACATCCATGCACCTCAAATGGTTCATGGAAGATTAGTTTTGGAATTCGAAGGGGAGTTAAAATGGTTAGCAACCGCGAGATCCAGTAGACCTCGGCAGACCGACCACAAGTGTCCAGCGAAACGTCGCCAAGTTTACGCTTACTCTCGCTGATGTAAAGGAGGCCACATCAGGAACACTGGATACAGTAGATGTAGTTAGAAGAGGTGTGCACAAACCTTGGTCTCATATGGAAGGACTACTGGTGTCCCTGGATGTTGTGAGGCAAAAGGTATCGGGACAGGTGGTCCAACACATGTGGTTGGAGGGGAAAGTACCTGGGGAGGGATGGTTTGGGTGGTAATGGATGAAGAAACTAAGGAGTTGCAAAGGGAGCAGTCTCAGCAGAAGGTGGAAGGTGTGGGGATGGGAAGAAGCGACTGGTGGTCGGATCATGTTGATGGTCGTGGAAATGACAGACAAAGATGCATTGAATGCGGAAAGCAGTGGGGTGAAAGGCGAGGACCAGGGGACCTCTATCCTTGTTGGGGGGAGGGCGAAAACGAGAGCAGAACTACAGGACACTGAGGAGATGCAGGAGAGAGATCCATCTATGACAACAGGGGGGAATAATATTTATTAAAGAGGACATTTCAGAAATTGAGAGTCGGGGATAGAGTCTTTGCAAGAAGCAGGGTGTGAGGAAGTGTAGTCCAGATAACTGTGGAAGATGATGGATTTGTAGTAGACATTAGTCGATAGTCTGATAGTCGACATCAGTTGATAGTGCCCCCTACGATGGAGACAGAGAGATCATGAAAGGGAAGGGAGGTGTCGCAGATAGTTAAGATGGGGAGGAAGTTAGTGATAACCTCATTCACATAACTTCAATGAGCATATCCAACAATCCCTCCAATCACACAAATTATACTATATAATCAGAGACCCACCCCTTTCTGTCTTCCACAGAGGCTGCTTCATTTGAAGCTCCTTGGTTCACCAATCCATTCCCACCTGAACGATCCCCTCCCCAGGTACTTTCACCCGCATCCGCAGGAGACGCTACACCTGTCACTATACCTTCTCCCTCAATTACATCCAGAGACCCCAGCAGTCCTTCCCGGTGAGACGTGAACCACCTCTAACTTCATCTACTGTATCCAGTGTTCCCAATATGTCCTCCTGTACATCAGTGAGACCAAACATGGACCCGGAAACCATCTCACCGAATGCTTGTATGCAGTCCGCCAAACCCAACTGGATCTCCCGGATGCTAACCATTTCAAACCCCTCTTCCCATTCCCATATTAACTTTTCTGTCCTAGACGTCCTCCATTGTCATAGTGAGGCCACACACAACCTAAAGGAACCTAAAGGAACAGCACCTCATAGTCTGCTTAGGTAGCTTCCGACCCAATGGTATGAGCAATGAATTCTCCAATTTTAGGTAACTCCAAACACCCTCCTTCTTTCCCTCCCCCCACTTTCTCCCCTCCCTCTCCTCTTCCACCTACCTTCCTTCCTCTTGCTTCTGAATTCACAACTCTTCAATTATTTTGTCTCACGTCTTCTGTCTTTCATCTCTGTCCTTTGTCCAACCATCTGACTATTATAACCCACCCTCACCTGTATTCACCTTATACTTAATATAATAAAAAAAAGAACTGCAGATGCTGGTTTATACCAAGGATAACTGTAAAATGTTGGAGTAACGCAGTGGATCAGGCAGTATATTTGGAGAGCATATATGTGTCTACCTTCGATTTAAACCAGCATCTGCAGTTATTTTCTAAGCATATTGGGAGAAATGGATAGGTGACATTTTGGTTCAAGACCCTTCCTCAGACTCCTTATTTTGTCTGAAGAACGGTCCCAATCTGGAATGTCACCTATCCAGTTTCTCCAGAGATGCTGCCTGACCCGCTGAGTTACTTCAACATTTTGTGTCTATCCACCTATTACTTGCAAGGCTTTGTCCTGCCCCTTTTCTCTTCCAGTTTTCTTCCCCCCCCCCCTAAATTTAGTCTAAATAAGGGTCCCAACCCAAAACGTCACCTATTCATGTTCGCCAGAGATGCTGCCCGACTCGCTGTTACTCCAGAATGTGGTGTATTTTTCTGTAAATCAGCATGCAATTCCTTGTTTCTCTATAACTTATTTGTGCCATTTTGCTTTTCATAAGTATGAGATTATTCCTAAATCACAAAAAGATAATGCAAACAGGATTGTTTGCAAAAAAAAAAATCTGTTCTAAATTTGCTGAGCAATAGATCTGTCCCTTAAAGTCGACCTTCCCCGTTGGATTGCAACCTTGTCGTGGTCGGGGAGCTTGTGTGTCTCAGTGGCCCCTAGAGCTATGCCAACGGGAGATTCGTCTCCTGTTAGGGTCTCTCATGCTGGACAGGTCGAAGGGTAGAGGCGAGACAAAGAGCGATCCACTGGTTCTCAAGGTTGGAGGTTGAGCACAGGGCTAACAACACTGTCTCGTAAAACAAATATGTTATGGAAACAGCAACTGAAGGAATCAACACCACTGGGCGTGATGGCTAGCCCAGAACCGACAGGGGTGGAGGACCTTCATTGCTGCCCTACATGCCAGGAGGCATAATAGGCAGTAAGCAAGTAAGTTTAAGTCCTCTGCCATTTCAGGAACGTTTTGTGATCACAAATGAAAGCGTTTCCTCCCTTCTCCCCCTCCCCTCACAACCCCCACAAAGGTAGCTAAAGTAATTGTATAAGTCCATGAGTGAAAGCCCTGGCTACGATTAGTTTCATGTTACACTCAGGAGGACAGACCAACATTGTTCGTGTTGCCACGTGCCCCCAGATCCTCATGTCTCGTTACGCCAATGAGTGACGGTGCACAATAATCCCCCTGGTTACTCCCCAATGGCACCAGTTAACAAACAACAAAGAAACGGATCCTCTGACACTCAGTTGCTTTGGTGGCTGCCAAGTGTAACACTTCTCGTCAAGGATACAATCCAGCAGTGCCCATAAGCAGCAAGTTACACAATTAACCACAGATGCTGGAATCTTGCATTGCACGCCAAGTGCTGAAGTAACTCAGCTGGTCATGCAGCATCTATGGAGGACACGGATAGGTGACGTTTCCGGTCGTGACCTTCTTCAGAATGATTGGTGAAAGGGGGGGGGGGGGAAATAGCAGAAAGAGAGGTGGAGGCAGGACAAGGCCCTGCCGAATGTTAGGTGGATACAGGTGAGGGTGGATTTGTTTTGCTGATGGATGGACAATAACTAGAGAAGAAAAGGAGGCAAATGGTTGACAAAAAGGAACACAAGAGGACAAAAAGGAGACAAAGAAAAGGAGAGAGTGAAAGAGGAGTGAAAGAAAAAGCCAGAGCAATGGGACAGGAGTGCAGGGGGCATGATAATGGGAGTATTGAGTGTGCACTGGGGTAGAGTTGAGACACAGGAAAGAGTAGGGGGGGGGGGGGGGGGAAGAGGTTGTTACCTAAAGTTGGTGAAATACGTTTTCATACTACTCTAAACTGATATTAAATTTTAAAACAAATTTCTGAGGCAATTACACTTATTAAATTGACATTTTTAGCCACACAGGCTGGGAAGAAAGAGGTTACCATTCAAAACTTAGTTCCGACTCAAAGTGCGACTTTTTCAGTTGATTTATTTCACCGCTAATCATTTTGTTGACTTCTTTTGATTCTGCTGGAGAATCAATGGGTCACTGAGAGTGACCTCCAGAGTTAATGCCTGCCATTATCTACACACATGTGCAATCTGGAAGTTCACAATTCACAAGTTATAGGAGTAGAATTAGGCCATTGAGTTTACTCCACCATTACATCATGGCTGATCTCTGCCACCTAATCCCATTTTCCTGCCTTCTCCCCATAATCCTTGACACCCGTTCTAATCAAGAATTTAACTATCTCTGCCTTAAAAATATCCACTCACTTGGCCTCCACAGCCCTCTGTGACAATGAGTTCCACAAATTAACTATCCTCTGACTAAAGAAGTTCCTCCTCACCTCCTTTTTAAAAGAGCACCCTTTAATTCTGAGGCTATGACCTCTGGTCCCGGACTCTCCCACCAGTGGAAACATCCTTTCCACATCCACGCCATCTATGTCCTTCTATATTCTGTAAGTTTCAATTATGTCTCCCCTCAACCTTCTAAACTCCAGCGAGTAAAGACACAGTGCTGTCAAGTGCTCATCATATGCTTACACACTCATTCATGGAATCAGGACTGGAAGATGCAGCCTCATTTTCTCTATCATAATATTGAGCAGTGTTGGCCCACAATTGTTCTCATTGCAATTTCCTTATCAGGCTTACAATTCTCTCCATTTTCATTTCAACATAGAGAGCTGGAGATAATAAGCAACTGAATCATTACCACCAGTTTTAAACCATTTGCTGAACTCAATGTTACCACCACTGTATGAACTGAACATTATTATACCACAGTATAGACCAGTGGGCCATATATGAAGATTAGATGAAGATCCGTGTCTTGGGGGTTTTAGAAAGACATAAGATTTTCAGGCAAATTAGCAAGTTATTTACATTCGAGGAGACTTGTGAATTGATCTTTTCAATTAAGCAATTTGAAATAAGGACGTGACGTGGATAGGAGTGTTGTGATTGCATAATTAGGCATCAAGGGGTTTCTCTTTTCACACAAGGGTCACTGACCTTTGGAGAAATTCTTGGCTCAGACAGTGAAAGCAGATTCAATGTAAACCAACAGGGAAATCAACACTTCCCTGAAGGAAGATGATATCACATCACACTAAAACTCGTTGGAAATTTAATTCCTGGCTAAAGTTGTCAACTGGAAGTTATTTTTTTTTTTGTTTCAGGTCATATTTAGGAAAGAGGTGGGATTACTCCGAATTCATTTTCCTGGAATTTAGCTTAACATTCCTGCACCTTTTCACCTGACCGTACCTCTCTCAGGAATGACATGGACACTGGCAAGTGTCTGTGGGAATGGGTAACTAAGTTACCGGTTGCCGGTTTTGATGGTTGACCGGTTCATTCTATTTCTCATTTAAGCCCCAAATGCCGAAGAGGTGCTGCATTGACAGAGATGCTGAGTCTCCGTTGAGAAATTAAACCAATTTCCCCCTTTTGGAAAGAACAGATCCCATTGCAGAATCAGTCTGAACATGGGTCCCAACCCGCAACATCACCAATCTATGCTCTCCAGAGATGCTGCCTAACCCGCTAAGTTGACTCAGTACTTTGTGTCTTTCATTGTTTAGATTGCAGAGGTAATATAAAAAACTAATCCTCAAAGTCATGGTCAATATTTATCCTCCAAATTATGTCTTATAGGATTATTTGCTCGGTAATGTATATAATTAATTCATTGGGAAGGTTACTGATCTTCAAAAACTACATGAAAGGGTAGAAACATCCTGGGATATATAGTAACAACATCAAATAATTATTTTATTTTCCAAACTAGAGTTAAGATTGCAATTACCAGGGCAAGATTGAGAACAGAGATGGAGAGCAGGGACACTGCATTGGGAGGCTGTGCAATGTCCTTACAAATATATACTGCACAGAGCTAAACAGAACCAAGAAAATGGTTCACACTTTAAACGATATCTAAATAACTAGGCACGAGGCATCTCCTGTAATGTCATTGAACCTGCAACATTCTTAAGGGCCTGTCCCACTGCGGCGTCCATATTGGCGAGTTTAGAAGAGTTTAGGAGAGTTTTAACAAATGTCATATTGAAGACCACCGATGAATATGTAGAAGACCTCCTTCGACTAAGTTGAAGACTAGCTTTGACTAACTTCGGGAAAATTGGACACCGAATAGTGGAGAGTGAAGACGATCTCCTTCGACTATGATGAAGACTATCTACGACTACCTTTGACTACCCTCGATTACCTACGCCAAGCATGCCGACCTACTACGACCTACTACGACTAAACCTACGAGTAAAAAAAGTATCGATTTTTTTCCATGGCAACCCTTTTTTACTCGCGGGCATTTTTCAACCTGTTGAAAAATATTCCGCAACCTAGCTGAGGCCTTCAAGCACACGGGGACTACTCTCGAGCAAGAAGGAGTTACGAAGACCTCCTACAACCTCGTGTCGACCATGCTGCAAGTGTGAGTCGAGGGCAAACTCGTCAGAACTCACGGATTAGGTCACCCAAGTGGGACAGCCCATTAAGTTTGTGAATAAAAGAATATCTGATATTACAAGATGCCGAGGAAGTAATAATGTTACGATTCTCTGTCGGAACTTTATCAACCTGTTTCTAATTTACGTCTGCCAGCTTCTTCCCAGGGTAGTTTGAAATGTTTAATTATGCTGTCGCTGTAATTGGTAATGACCTCTGATACACTGTTGTGAGCAGCTTGTAAAACTTTGATCTGATCATATACTGTATTTACAGTCACCATCCTGCTACTTACAAGATGCTGGCATGTTGCTGAAGCAGCCTGTATAATTAGCTCAGTCCGAAAGATGAGGATACTGAGATGGAACACCAACGCAGGGCAACTGATCATACAATCTGTACGATGCGTGAATAACATTGCTGTTATAATATAGGACTCTCTGGGTTCAAAACCTGGCAAGAATGAAGATTGAATCGAGCAAGAGTTCAGGCTTTCAGCAAAATTGTGTTATTTTATGAACTATTTAAAATTGACAGATTCTTTTTAACAGTTTTTTGCACTGGCAAAATCAGCAGGTAAAATGAAAATCAACAATACTGCAGGTGCTGAAAAACTGAAATAAAAACAGACAATGTTGGGATTCACTAGGTCAGGCAGCATCTGTGGAAAGATATATTGTTAACATTACAACTCTGACAGAGGGTTGCAGACCTGAAACATTGACTGTTTTTGCTTTCAGCTTGACCAGCTGAATTTTTCCAACATTTTCAAACATTAGCAGCTACTTAGGTCATTGTCCCACATACAGAACTGAGATGAATGGCCATTGAAGTTGGTGGCATTTATTGGGAGATAACATGGAGAACAGCCTGGCCTGATTCAGGATCTTGACTAGAATCACTGACTTACATCTTTTGCCTGCACAGATGCTGCTTGACAATCTGAGTTCATACTGTCAGACACACAGCATGGAATCAGGCCCGTCAGCCCAACTTACCCACGCCGACCACCATGCTTCATCTACACTAGTCCCACCTACCTGCATTTGGCCCATATCCCGATAAACTAATCCTTTGTATCTGTCCAAATGTTTTTTTAAACGATGTGATAGTGAGTTCTTCCAGCATTCTGTTTTTTTTGTTCTGGGACACCTTGTACTTTGAACACCAATCTTTGAAACAATCTTAACAGACACGCAGGTTGTTAATTGAACAGAAATATCAAAAACGTATTCCTTTTTGCTTTGACTTTTGGTTCGATTCCCCTTTTCCCACTTCAGCCACTAATCTCACTGTCTCTCTATAAGTGCTGACCAGTCTGCTATGCCACAAACCTCCTTTCCCCAAAGCAATCCAAATTTGCTGTACGTTGCAAAACATACTTGATTAATACATTACGATTATGATTATGATACTAATAAACTGATCACTGTCAAAACGGTGCCACAGATCATCACTAATGAATCATTCTGGCAACTTGTTTACAATCACATTCATGCTAATTGCCTCTAATTGCCTGTTCCTTACTCCTTGTCCTTTTTAAACATCGGTACATAATGACCCTCCCCTGAGACAAAGAAACAATTTCTAACCCAAGCGCTCTACTAGATTTGTCAACAAAAGCTCGAATTTCTTTGAACTCCTTTTAAGGTCGTGATAGGTCAATTCGGCCCATCATGTCTACTCCGCCATTCAATCATGGCTGATCCATCTCTCCTAAAGGGCCTGTCCCACCAGCATGCAACTCTATGCGATCAATGCGATCAAACCGGCAGCGGGGGCCGCGCGGAGGTCGGGTGATCCCCTGTACAGGGCCATTCCCACCAGCATGCGCCTGCATGCGGTAAGCGCAACTAAACCGGCAGCAGGGGCCACGCGGAAGTTGGGTGAGTGGCGCAACGCAGCGCAAAGTGAGGCGAACTTGGAGCAAGTCCAAGGTAAGTTCGCCAGGACTTAGAGGGGCACACAGAGAGGGGCACCGAGGCACACACACACACACACACACAGGGCCACGGAGCCACACACATAGAGGGTCATGGAGGCACTTACAAATAGGTTCACGGAGGCACGATGTCCGGGCGGTGTGTAAATGTCGAGGCGACTGCGAGCCGACAAGCCGTTGCCGTGCGGAATTTTTGGACATAGTCGGTTTTTCGGAGCCCCGCGCGGTGTCGGGACGAACTCCGCACAATTCCGCACGGCTCCGGCGATCGAAGTGGGACCGGCCCCGTGACGCCGGACGGCTCAAGCGACCACGTTAAGTTGCGCTAATCGCATAGAGTTGCATGCTGGTGGGGCAGGCCCTTAACCCCTTTTGACTGAACTCTGTGAGGATCACTAGTCCATTCTGTTTTAAGGGCCCTTGATTCTTCCCAAGACATAGTATGTCCCTTTGACACTTACAGATCATTAATTACATTAATGGTAACAAAAGACAAGTCAAAACTTGCAATTGTTATTGGAATCTTCACCACCATTCTTGAAGCTTATCTACCCTAAAGGATCGTTCAAATGCCATGCGCAATTCTCCTTGGATTGTTATTATAAAAGACATTAGTACTGGGGCATCACATTGGCGAATGGGTAGAGTTACTGCCTTAAAGCGCCAGAGTCCCGGGATCGATACTGACTATGGGTGCTGTCTGTATGGAGTTTGCATGTTCTCCCAGCGGGTTTTCTCCGGGTGCTCTGATTTACTCCCATACTCCAAAGTCATACAGGTTTGTAGGTTAATTGGCTTCAATAAAGATTGCAAATTGTCACCAGTGTCGGATAATGGTGGTGTACGGGGTGATAGATGCTCGGCACGGACTCGGTGGACCGAGGGCCTGTTTCCACGCCGTATCTCTAAACTAAACTGGTGCTGAATTTATCTGAAAGTCTTCTTCCCAACAGTGACTATGTTTCAAAAATACTTCATTGACTGTAAAGTGCTTAATAGGGATGTGAAAGATGATATTTCAAACCAACTTTTTTTCTAGAGATACATCATGGAAACAGCATTGACAGCATTGACTGTAGCTTCTGATACCTTCTACTGAGCCCTGAACCCTTCTTTATTTTCTTGAATGGTATTTGATTTTAACGTGAAAGCATTTTGCTTTGGTTCTTTCACATGGTCAGTCACCCATTTATGTTTGATTTTGCAATAGGTCAAAGCACACAGCATTATTCGGCTGTTCCACAGATGATTGCTGTTGAAATCCTACTTGTGACTCAGCCCCTCTCTGATCTCTGACCAAGCAAGTCAGAGATGAACTGGAGGTCTAACTCTGATAAACCTCTGTACTGCCTGTTGGATTCAACACTGAGTCAAGAGGAGGAGCACAAACGGTGTGGGGACGGCGGTAGTCACAAGAAAGGAGGAGGGATAAATGGATATTACTTGAAATTGGAAAATTCAATATTTATATTGTTAGGTTGTAAGCTGCCGAAGTGGAATATGAGGTGCATGTAGTCTCACCCTGGCAATGGAGGAGGCAATTTTAAGATCATCAGTGAAAGAGCCAAGGGCAAGGTGTGGATTTTTCCATATGGTGGATTGTTAAACTATCAGAAACAAAGGTTGGATGAAAAGGAAGTGAATAAACAGCTGAAAAAGAAAAACTATGCGAGGACAGGGGGGAGAGAATGGGACTGATATGGGCTAGCCTTTCAGATAGTTGTTCAGGTTATGATGGGCTGAATGGCCTTGACTGCGCTGCACAGTTCTGTGTTAAATGGTTGTGAAAAATGATTGCTTTGCTTTATTGAGGGACTGCATTCAGGCACAAAGCTCGACCAATCAATAATTGGTTCTGCACAGTGAATGATAAAAGTATTACCAATTGTTGACCGCAGTAAAACATTGTCATGTGCTCGCTCTCTAAACGCCAAATAAGACTGTCATAATTCCTTTAAAAGAAATGGCCTTGAAACTAAGTGTATTAGAAATTGCCAGGCAACTGCGATAAGCAAACAGTTCCCTTGGCAACAAGAACACATTTTGGAAATAAAACCACAGAATATGATTTTTCCATAGCTCCTTTTTTTAAAAATCCATTTGTACTAGTTTGCTTTGTCATTCACACCACAGCATTCAACCACACACTTAGTGCAGCTCCATCCAAAAATTAAAACCATGAAGCCAACTCTGCAAGACTTCTAATTTGTGATGCAGTTGGATTATATTACACAGTGGGTTGGAACAGTGGGACCTGGGTATGAATCCAGACCAGATTTCCACTCTCCCAGAAATGTCAGAGTTCTAAATGAAGTCAGGCTAAATTAAGTTCCTATTGCACGAGCTTGTTACATGCATTAGTTACAGATAAACTAGCATGAGCACAGTAATGTGCAGACTAATGCTTCCTCTGCAGGGACTATGCTCTTATGTTAAACTTACTCAAAACTTAATAAAATTGCTGCACTTACAATATGTTAAACCAAATATATTCAGATCAAATCATAAAACTTTATCAAAATACTAAACAACTATGCTTTGAATTTGGTGATAAACCACAAAAACTATTAACACGCCAACTCCGGAAACAGGAAGGGGAAAAACAATATATAAAGTTAGATCAGATATGGGAGAAATACTAACATTACCCAAGGAGATCAATGATAGATTTTCTCAATACTTAAACACTGATCAGAAAATATTAACAAAAATGTTAGCCCATAGATTAAGTTTAGTGATCCATAAATTGATACACCCCGATCAAACAGGCTTTATTCCAAAACGTTATTCATTTTATAATCTGAAACAATTATTTAACATTATATGCTCAAATAGAATAGCTAATGTAGATTTAGCAATTATCTCATTAGATGCTGAAAAAGCATTTGATCAAGTGGAATGGCCCTATTTATTTTTGGTGATGGAAAATTTCCAACTGGGTGAGAGGTTCTGCACATGGGTTAAGCTTTTATATACTAATCCAACAGCTAGAATAATGACAAATCAAATGTTGTCAATAAAATTTGATTTATCTAGAGGTTGTAGACAAGGATGCCCATTATCCCCGTTATTATTTGCCCTTGCAATTGAACCATTGGCAGAAAGTGGTAGAGTCCACCCAGAAATATATGGGTATAATACTAAAAATACAGTTAATAACATTTCTTTAAATGCAGATGATGTATTACTATATATTACAAACCCAGAAACCAGCATTCCAAACTTGTTAAATCTTACACTCAATTTGGCTTATTTTCGGGATATAAAATTAATTGGAATAAAAGTGAGATTATGCCAATAACTGAACTTAATTTATACACATTGCAACAATCTCCCTTTAAAATAGTCAATGAAAAATTTAAATATGTGAGGTTTGAATGCAGTCCCTCAATAAAGCAAAGCAATCATTTTTCACAACCATTTAACACTGAACTGTGCAGTGCAGTCAAGAATTTATTAAGAAATATACTTTATTTAAACTAAATTTTCCACCATTACTTAATAAACTGCATAAGAATATTCAATATTGGAAAACACTTCCATCTCAATGCTCGATAGAATTAATGCCATAAAAATGATTTTTCTTCCGCAATTACTATACCTTTTTCAATCAATCCCAATATATCTCCCAAATTTTTTTTTAAAATAAAGCTGATTCTATTGTCACAAGTTTTATTTATGATTACAAGAATCATAGAATAACTTTAAAACATTTATGTAAATCCAAGACGAAAGGAGGATTAGTTTTACCAATTTGTTTATTTTACTTTTGGGCAGTTAATATTAAAAATATCAACTTTGGGTTGGAAGATATGGATCAGCAACTGGTTAAAGACGGAAAAGGAAGATTGTTTGCCTTTTGAAATTGGTTTGATTCTGTTAGCTCCCACAAAACTAAATTAAAATACCTATAGTGAAAACCCTATAATATACAGTGGTATACGAATTTGGAAACAATTAAAAAAGACATTAAAATTGGATGATTTATCACTTTCTATCCCCATTGTAAATAATCCTTCATTTAAACCTTCGGTGTTGGATAAAGGTTTTTTACAATGGAAAAATTATTGAATTAAGAAGGTGGGACATCTTTATAAAAAATAATAACTGAATTATGGATTACATTCAAATAATTTTTTTAGATATTTACAACTCAGAGATTATGATAAATCACATACACAAGAATACAGAACTCGAGAGCCAGAGATTCTGGGTGAATGTTTGAATAAACACCCTAATACAGTTAAATTAATATCTCACATTTATAATACTCTTTTAGATAGTGGGACCCCGTCGACGAAATCATATAGACAAGCATGGGAATTAGCTCAGCCTATAACGAAAGATATTTGGGATGAAAGTCTACACCACATACATCAATGCTCGTTAAATGCCAGACATTCTTTAATACAATTTAAAGTACTACATAGACTGCATTATTCTAAAACAAAATTAAATATAATTTTTCCTAATATCTCCCCTCTCAGTGACAAATGTCAATATTCAGCGGCTAATTTAACCCATACTTGTGTAAACTGTATAAAAATTAAAAATTTCTGGACGTAGATTTTTAAAATTATTTCTGAAGTTGTTAATATCCAATTGGATCCCGACCCTAAATTAATAATATTGGGAATATCAGAACAATGCCTAAGACTTACAACAAGCCAAAGACATTTCCTCGATTATAGTATAATAATTGGGAAAAAATTAATATTAAAATTTTGGAAAGACCCAACAACCCCCACAATCAAAATGTGGATTATGGAAATGACGGAGACCTTACATTTGGAGAAAATTAGGCTTGTCTTAATTGACAAACCAAAATTATTTACTAGAATGTGGTCCCCATTTATAGATTATTTGAAGGGATAGGTCCAGCGCAGGAACCTGACTGAAACCTGAATCCAGGATTAGATGAATAGTTACATTTTTTAACTTACGGACCCATCACCAAAGCTGTATTATTGATAGTTTACTCTTTTTTTTTTTTTCTTTCCTCTCTTTCTATCTATAAAAATAAATAAACAATTAGAAGCAGTGTTAATATGTAATTGATACTTGAGGACACCAGCTATTTTAATAGCTGGGATCCCGGGACCCTAGATACCAATAATATGTAATCGTTAAACAAAGTTTGTATTGGTTTGGAGTATGATATGCATATGCTTCTAATAAAAATTAATTACAAACATTTTTTTTAAAAATCGTTCTCTGGGATCTTATCGGTATGAAGTGCCGATATGGCTGGATTTTAAACCGGTGGCTCACTTTTATCACACTAATCTCCTGAATCAGAAAGCTGCGGGTTCAAGCCACGAATGATCTAGACTCAGGGAGCCCCTCTACTGAGGGACTACTATATAGCCAGAGGCGTTAGTCTTTCAGTTTAGTTTCGAGATACAGGATAGAAATAGGCACTTTAGCCCATCTAGTCCGCGTTGACCAGCGATCCCCATACACTAGTTCTATCCTGCACCATAGGGACAATTTGCAGAAGTCAATTAGCCTATAAACCTGCACACCTTTCTAATGCAGGAGGAAACCGAAGCATCCGGAAAAAACCCACATGGGGAAGGTATAAAAATTTTGCACAAACAGCACCCGTAGTCAGGATTGAACCTGGGTCCCTAGTGTGGTGAGGCAGCAACTCTACCTCTGCACCACTGCACCGCCCTGTTGAATCAGATCAAACCCAGGTCTTTGGTGCTGTGAGGCAGTGTCTCTACAAACTTCACCATGGTGTTGCCCTTTCAGTTGGGACATTGTGCAATGATCCCAACTGCCCCTTTTGTAAATCAATGCCGTGCAAAATATGAAAGACTGACTATGGTCGCTGTGACTTCTACTGAGATTTATTTTAGTTCAGAGATACAGCGCGGAAACAGGCCTTTCGACCCGCTGACCAGCGATCCCCGCAAACTAATGGGCCTGTCCCACTTAAGCGATTAATCAGGCGACTGTCAGAGTGGAACACACACACACATCGCTTCCTTCACCAGCCCATTATGCAGGTGGGGGACAGGGTAAGCGGGGGAGCGCTGAGTTAAGTTAACACAGTGCAAAGCCAATGATACAGACACACACCACGATGAACAGGAAGGTTGTAAATAAGACGGGGAAAGCACAATGTACGGGAAGGGTCACGTAAGTCCTTTAAAAGAGGGGGGGAGAAAGGTGGAGAAGGAGTGGAGACAACTTTTAAGAGGCCAGAGATACGCAGCTGTGAAGCTCGGCGGATATTGACATTGTCCATTATCGGAAGGTTGTCGTAGGTTGTAGCCGGTGCTGATTTCATTGGTTCATTGGGAAAAAAAACGTAAGCAGTAGTTTTCAGAACCAAGGATGACCATGCACCTGCACTCCTGGATCCTTCTGCTTTACAACACCCCCCTGAGGCCGACCATTTACTGTGTAGATCCTTCCCATGTCAGATGTCCCAAAATGCAACAAATTCCATCTACCATTCCTCAGCCCACCTGGCCAATCGATCCAGATCCTGCTGTAATCTTTCACAACCATCTTCACTATCTGCAAGACCACTCACTTTTGTATCATCAGCAAACTGGCTAATCTTGCCCTGTATGTTCTCATCCAAATCATGACAAACAGTAACGGGTCCAGCACCGAATCCTGAGGCACACCACCAGTCACAGGCCTCCAGTCTGAGAAGCAACCTTCCACCATCACCCTCTGCTTCCTTCCATGGAGCAAATTTGCTATCCATTCAGCTTTCTCTCCTTGGATCCCATGCAATCTAACCTTCTAGAGCAGCCTTCCATGCGGAGCACTAGGTCAATTAGGCAACTTGGTTAGCATGAACATGTCGGACTGAAGGGCCTGATTTCCTGCTGTGTGGCTCCATGATTCTACGATTCTATATCAGCATTGCCTGGTCAGCTGCAACACCATTAATAGAGGTGCAAGGTCACCTCCCTGCCATCTTTACTGCACATATCACTAGAAAGAGCAGCACCTTCGTGGTTGTTATCAGAGTCTTGAATGGACCTTTCAGAGGCTAAGGATTCCCGATCTTGCAATCCACGTTGTTGCAGCCCTTGCACTTTTTTTTCATCTGCATTTTCTTTGTAGATGTCACACTATATTCTGCACCCTGTTTCTTTTCTGTCTTTGCACTAACTGGTGTACTCATGCATAGTATAATTGCACTCATGTGTGGCATGTCCTGCCCAGATAGCACACAAAGTTTTTTATTGTATCTCAGTGCACGTGACAATAATAAGCTAGAAACCAATAACTGTATTAACACTCTCTCTATTAACAAGATGTCCGGAGGATACAATAAGGTGCTGGGTAATTGCAAGCTTATCATTTTGCCTCCAGCCCCTCTTGTTCCAAATTGTTCCTTTCACAGAGAAAGCATTAGGAATCCATGTGAGGGAAACACAAGTCCTAGCTCCAAGCAAATCTATACACAGAGATTGCAAAATCTATCAACATTTACAACCTTGGTGCCTCTCTGTTCACCACATCTTTCCTTATTTCACATCAAACAGAGAATGATTGTGTAACAGCTCCATCTACTGCCATCAAATGAACCACCATTAAATTATGCTTTTCAATTTAACTTCAAATGCAAATGTTCAAATGTTCTAGCCACATGCGTGGCATCCGAAGCCTGGGGTCCCTCAGTGGGGATCGCTGGAGAAGAGCTCCGATCGCCGGCCCGTGGCCTATAACATCCTGAAGCCGCGGTCTGCGGAGCTTTTAGCAACGGGCACAGCGTAGACTTACCGTCTCTGGTAGGAAAGCGCCGATTCGGGACCTCCAAGCCGCGGAATGTGTTCGACCGTCCCGACGAGAGGGCCTGTACATCGGGCCGTCCGTAATGGCGACTGCGGAGGTTTATGGCCCCGACCACGGGTGAACAGTGGAGGAGGACTGACTGGACTTTGTGCCTTCCACCACAGTGAAGAATGCTGTGGTGGATATTTGTGTTGCATTTTATTGTGTGTTCTTTATTGATTGTACCGCTCCTGGCAAATTCATTTCACTGCACTTACATGTGTATGTGATGAATAAAACTGATTGATTGATTGATTAATTGATAAATGTAAAAATTGTCCCTGGTGGGTGTAGGATAGTGTTAATGTTTGGGGATCGCTGGTCGGCTCGGACCAGTGGGCCGAAGGGCCTGTTTCTGCGCTTCATCTCAAAACTAAACTAAAGAAGGTGAGAGGGGGGAAAAGTTTAAAGGAGATGTATTGAGCAAATTTTTATTTTACCAAAGGGTCGTAGCAGATATGATAATAACATTTAAGAAGCTTTTATATAGGCACATGGTATGCAGGGAATGGAGGGATATGGATCACCTGCAGGCAGAAGGGTTATTTTATGTAAGCACATTGTTTGGCAATAACAATCATGGGTGTGGACATCCCATTCAAAGAAGCATGGAAGAAATTCAGAGCAATTTAGCGTATTGGTACACTGGAACACTGAAGGGCACTATTTCCTGATCAAACAGATTCTGTCAACTCTTCCGTGTTAATGCTAATTTAAATCAGACTTGACATATCGGTGGCCTGCCAGCCAAACTGTACATTAATATTATTTAATCCGCCTCCTCTATCCAACAGCAAAACATTGCGTCTGTGATTCTGACAGGACGTTTAAGAAGCTAAGTGGAAGAGTAAACAGTTCATTGACCCTAGTTCCTTGATTGTGTCGGAAGGAATCACAGATGCTGGTTTATACCGAAGATAGACACAGAATGCTGGAGTAACTCAGTGGGTCAGGCAGCATCTCTGGAGAAAACGAATAGGTGATGTTTTGGATAGGACTTCCTCTTCAGACTGCACACAAAATGCTGGAGTATGGGTCAAGCATGGGTCAGGCAGCATCTCTGAAGAAAGATTTGCTCCACTCCACTCTGAAGTTTGAAGAAGGGTTCCGACAGGTTCACGGGCTCTAAGCTTTCCCAGTCAACAGTCCAACCTGCAACATCTTGAGAGCTGGAGTTCAGATTGGTCTCTCTCTCTCCTTTTGGCACATCCTCCAAACTTATATTTCCTTCTGGTGGCAAGCATGATACAGCACCCACAAGATGACCCCAGCATTACCTTGCACTATGCGAGGGGTACACCAATAGATGTTGCAAGAGGCAGTCCTTACTGAAGCTCTGCAGCTGGGTAAAGTATCCACACCACAGTTCCAGCACTCAAACTGCCAGGGCAGGAATGGAGATGTGTTAGGGACTCTAGGTGGCAGGTTAGGACGATAGATGGGCTTCTTGGTCAGCATGGACAAGTTGGGCCAAAGGGCCCGCTTCCATGCTGTATGACTCTGGCTCTTCTGTCATTACCAAATTTAAAATCTTGTACATTGGGTATGACATTTAATTAAAATGAAATGGACGATTGATAAAATACACAGCCTTGTTCTTCTTCAAAGTTGGCATGCAAACTACATTTGTTTTGCCAGGAATTGCAGTCTGTAAAGGGTAGGCAGATAACTGAATAAACTCAGAGTTAAGAATCAAATCAAGCAAGTCAACCGGCAAAGCATTGGCATTGGTGCCGATGTAGGCAGGTGCCTGCACTAATATTTACACTGGCGTACGCGGGTGTGAACATTAGCTGAAACGTTTGTTAACAAGTTTTAGACGGACGATAAACCTTCCCCACACACAAAGAAAAATCTATTTTCCTCAGCAAAGCAACTTTGTTCTACTAATAATTGGACATCAAATATTCTTATCTTGCACAAAGATGGAAAATGGTACAATCCAAAGGGAAGGAAATATTAATCAAATTATCATGGGCATGATATTCAAGACCTACTCAAGGTCAAGTCATGGAACACCAACTATGAACGAAGGGCTGTCTTTGGTTGCAATAATGGCTTCAGGCTTTTTACACAAGTATTGAGGTTAAAATGTATTGAATTTTTGTGTATGATGTATTATCTCGGTTTATTGCATTCACAGGCCCGTTATCCTGCTGAAAATAAGAATTTAATTGTTCGGTACACATGACAATTAAACACTCTTAACTCTAGACTAGGGATTGGGCACTGGGGTGAGTGAGTGAGCATACACATATCTAAAACCCAACATGGAGCATTGACCTACATGTGCCTAAAATCCAGGTGTGGGCTTTGTGCTTGTGAAAGTGAAGACAATGAACATTTACTAATCACCACAGCAACACGCCAACTTCCACCAATCTCAATCAACAAATTACAGGTTGCACTGACAATGACAAACAGGACCTATGTAATTGTTGTTATTTTAAAGGAATTCTGTTCACAATGTTTACCTGAGGGGATTAATGTTGATGAGTAACCTAATGAGAAGTGATGCAGAACAATGCAAAAGAAAACAAGTGAAATGAAGCAAAAACTTGCACATTGTTCTAACCCGTGAGTGCTTTAGAACAGGCCCTTAGAGCTCCATCTGCCATTCACTAAGAATGTAGCTGATCAATAATATTAATTTTACTTCGGAGTCACATGAGTGACTATGTGAAGACCCCGCCAGCACGCATGCGCGACATATCGTCGAACGCATTGCGAAGCGACAGGCAGGAGGAACATCGCTCCTCCAGCGTAAGTTTAAAAACGACCCGCAGGTAAGTACTTACCATTCCTGAGGTCGTTGTCGGCTCTGTTAAGTATTTGTCTTACAGAGCGCACCAAGATGAAATTGAGGACGAAGTCCAAACGAGCCGCTGCCAAACTAGCTGCCGACGACCGCGAAGCGAGCAGCCAGCAGCGGTCGAGTTCTCCAGAGCTGCTGATACAAACCGCAGCCCCCGACCTCACGCCGCTACAGCCCGCAGGTGCTCCTCGGACTGGCGGCAAAACCACCCGGAAGTCGGGCAGGTCCGCTGACTCGGCTGAGTCCGGACTGGAGGACACACCGCCCGCGGGAAGCGACAGGGGTCGACTATCCCGCAATGAGCGGATGGTGGAGCAGTTGCTCCAACATGACCTGCTACAGCAGGGGTATGGTCACAGTGGGTCTTCTCGCAGACCCACGCAGCACCCTTTACAGGGCTGCCAAATGTCTCACCCTCCTTGCAGGGGAGCATTAGGAGTCAGAACTGGGCTGACTGTGAAGAGGGGAGTGTGGCTGAAGAAACACCAATGCTAGGGGTGCCAGAAGAGGAGCTACTGGGCATGGTATCAAAATTTGCGATGCCTACCCAAAAAGGGCTGCCGTTGCAGCCGAAGTTGGCAGCAAGTATAAACTACATGGCAACGAATCAACTTCAGGAACAGGCCATTAATGACACCGCAGCCAAATACCTAGCTCCTGAGAATTGTGTCTCCCTCAATGTGCCTGCAGTCAACATCCCCATCTGGGGTAAAATGAGCCCTGGCATCAGAAGCCAGGAAGTAAAACTCCAGAAAATCCTAAAACTACTGGCTGCTGGAATTACGGCCGTTGCCAGGTCAGTGGATGGAGTGGAAATGTCAGAAGAGCTACAGGATGCTCTGGCACTCCTCTGCAACACTCAGTTTGAGATCAATTGTTACAGAAAGAGTGTCATCCGGCCTGCACTGAACCCCAAGTTCATGGGGTTGTGCAAACCCAGCAGTGCACAGTACACTACTATTTGGGGACAACCTACCTAAGCAGGTAAAAGACCTCGATGAAGAGGCAAAGGCAATAGGCATGACAAAAGTGCCGGCTGCCACCAAGTCCTCGCACCTGCGGCGATAGCACTCCTATGCATCCACCAGCAGACCACGCTACCACAGTGATGAACAGCTGCTGGTGAAAGCTCGAAGGCCGTCCAACCTGCCCAACGGTCTTTTTTAGACCATGCCCCAGCACGGCCTTTCTGGAAGATGCGCCACCCCCACACCACAGCGCCTCCACCTCCCAGGAAACAAAGACAGAGGAAACCAACGCAGCACCGCTGGTAACCATGGAGGTAGGTGGGTCTGGTTGCTTCAGGAACATTGCATGTTTAACTTCTTCACGGATTGGGGGGACAGTTGTACTTGTTTCAGGTTGCATGGAGATCTATAACTTCTGATCCTTTCATACTGCAAAGTATTCAGGGATACAAAATTGAATTTGTTCACAAACTTCCCCTTCCTATACAGCATGCACCGAGTCGAAAGTTTGTACTTTCACAGAAAGAAAAGATAGAAGGTCATGCTGAACTCTTAAGACTACATATGAAAGGGGTAATTGAGAAAACCAAAAATAAATCTCATGGGATTGTATCAAACATCTTCACCAAAAATAATGGATGCCGCATCATTATTGATTTTACACAACAGAATACTTTTGTGCTTGGTGGAGATTATTCCATGCTTTAATAGTGCGTGGAAAGAACGAATTGCTGTTCACATCTGTCTTTGAGGCTGGGACCACAAATTGGATCGAATGCCCTCGTCTGCTCCTAATTGGTTTAGGGTTGGTGTAGGTCTTGTGATCTATGTCTAGCTGACCATTTAACATTTTGTAAAAACAGGTCAAACGGTGAGCTTCATGTCTGTCTTGGAGAGGGTTCCACCCCAGAGAATTCAGAAGTTTGGTGACACTCACTTCTCTCTCGTAGGTTTTAGTAACAAATCGAGCGGCCTGTCTTTGGACACGTCGATGGATGAAATGTTTTTATCTGTGTATGGGTCCCGAGTTGCAACTGCGTAGTCCAGATGAGGTCTAACGAGGGTGAAATACAGCTTCTCCTTGACAGAAGCTGAACAATGATGGAAGTTGCGCCTCAGGAAGTTTAGGACACCTGTTGCTTTCACTGTTACATGATGAGTCTGACCATTCCAACGTAGATCATTCTGCAATTTGATGCCAAGATACTTGGTTTGTTTGGATTCTTCAAGGGTGACACCAAGTATGTTGTAAGATGTGACGCCTGGATTCCTCTTTCTGGTGACACGCATGGTTTCACATTTGGAAGGGTTGAACTGCATGTCCCATTGTTGTGACCACTCGACCATAGTATTGAGATCCTTTTGGAGAGCATCTTCATATCAGCCACTTACCTTCCGGGCAGACACCAGGCCACGCAAGTCTAATGACAACACCGAATGGATGTTGGACCACAAAGCGTTTGCCGATATTGTAGATCGGAATGGAACACCAGATATCGACCTTTTTGCATCCAGACTCAATCACCAAATACCAATATATGTTGCATGGGAACCAGACCCTGGGGCAGTAACGATGGACGCTTTCTCGCTACACTGGGGGAATTTGTTTTTCTATGCATTTTTCCCCCTTCTGCCTCATCAGTCGGGTCTTGCAGAAAATTCAACAAGACTCCGCATCGGGTATTCTGGTTGTACCCAACTGGCCTACACAGCCATGGTTCCCTGTGGTACTGGACATGGTCTCAGAACCATGCATTCCAATACCCAAACGTCCGAGTTTACTGGTACATCCTGTGACAGGGGAGAGTCAACCATGCCATGACCGGATGAACCTATTGGTTTGCAGGGTTTGAAAAGCCCACTCCTGGATTTTGGACTCTCGGACCAACCAATGAATATCAACATGGCATCGTGCAGGGAATCCACAAGGAAACAATACCTCACTTACGTCAAGAAATGGGAGGTGTTTTGTACCAAGACAAACACCACATATGACACAGCCACCATTACAGAAGTGCTGGAGTTCCTGGCAAGCCTTCATTTTGATGAAGGTTTAAGCTACAGTGCCAACGTAGCTACAGTCTCAACGACTACCGGCCAGTGTCACTCACCCCTGTCATCGCCAAGTGCTTTGAGCGGCTGATCTTGGCTCACCTCAAAGCCAGCATCCCCCCCACACTGGACACCCACCAATTTGCCTACCGGACAAACAGGTCTACAGAGGATGCCATATCGGCGGCCCTACACTCTGCCCTGACCCACCTGGACAGCAACAACACCTACATCAGGCTGCTGTTTATTGACTTCAGCTCCGCCTTTAACACTGTCATACCCGCTAGCTTGATCACCAAACTCAGCGGTCTTGGCATCTCCACCTCCATCTGCAATTGGACACTGGATTTACTCACTAACAGACCACAGTCTATTAGGGTCAACAACCTCACCTCCTCCACTATAACACTGAACACCGGCGTGCCACAGGGCTGTGTGCTCAGCCCTCTCCTCTACTCCCTCTTCACCCATGACTGCACCCCTAAGTATGGCTCCAACGCCATCATAAAATTTGCCGACGACACCACGGTGGTAGGACTGATCAGTGACAACGACGAGTCAGCCTACAAGGAGGAGGTCCAGCACCTGACTACCTGGTGTGCCAACAATAACCTCGTCCTCAACTCCCAGAAGACGAAGGAAATCATTGTTGACGTTAGGAAGAACAGAGGGGGCAGACACACTTCCATCCATATAAACGGGACTGAGGTGGAGCGGGTCTCCCACTACAAATTCCTCGGGGTACACAACTCGGAGGATCTGTCCTGGTCCCTCAACACCTCAAAGCTGATCAAAAAGGCACAGCAGCGCCTTTACTTTGTGAGGAGGCTCAAAAAAGCCCACCTGTCCTCCCAGATCCTGACGAACTTTTACCGCTGTACCATCGAAAGCATCCTGACCACCTGCTTTACGGTATGGTACAGCAGTTGCACCGTGGCAGACAGGAAGGCATTACAACGGGTGGTGAAAACCGCCCAGTACATCATCGGTGCCCCGCTCCCTGCCATGGATACCCTCCACCGTAAACTGTGTCTGAAATGGGCCGGGAAGATCATCAAGGACCCCTCACACCCTAACCACGGACTGTTTGCCCTCCTACCACCAGGGAGGCGGTACAGGAGCCTCAGGTCCCGCACTAGTAGGATGAGGAACAGCTTCTACAATAACACCATCACACTGCTGAACTCGGAGTCCCGCCGATAGAGATTTCTCCAGTCTCCACGTCCACATTGTCTGTATTCTGTATTTATTTTTCCATATTGCTATCACTACGAACCGACGCTAAACTGCATTTTGTTGTACCTATACTTGTATTTGTGCAAAGACATTAAAGTTGAATTGAATTGAATTGAATCTACTGTGCCAGGAGTGCCCTATCCTCATATCTCAGACCAGGTTTAGATTATCTTGCAGTTGGGTCTCACCCCATGGTGTCTAAACCTATGAGGGGTATTTTTAACTCAAATTCCCCCAGGCCTAGATATTCCCAGACCTGGGATATTGGCATTGTGTTAACCATGCTCCGAGGGTGGGCACCAGTAACGTCTCTTTCCCTAGCCAAATTGACATACAAAATGGTAATGCTGATGGCACTCGTGACGGCACAACGGGTCCAGTCCCTACACAAGCTAAGTATGGACGCCATGGTTATAACCAACAATAAGGTAACTTTCTTCATTCAGGGGTTACTCAAACAAAACAGGCCTGGATTTCCTGGCTTACCCCGTAGACAGCCGCCTATGCATAGTGACCCACCTTTTACACTACATGGAGGTCACCAAGTGTCTCAGGGGCACGGTAAGAGCTCTGCTTATAAGTCACAAACATCCTCATCACAGAGTCACCATGCAAACCATTTCACGATGGCTAAGGGTGGTTTTGGGAGCAGCGGGGGGGACACTGATGTTTTTAATCTCACTCCACCAGGGCTGCATCTACATCGGCGGCAAGGATGATGGAAGTTCCTATGGACCACATCCTTGCAACCGCAGGTTGAGCTAATGAGAAAACCTTTCAGCGGTTCTATAATAAACCCGTGGCCGCACCTGAGACGTTTGATCTTTATTTTATGAGGAGTTACGAAGAGGGATTATGTGCTCCCAAACCCTCTATTATAAAGGTCAACTGGTATGCTGGTTCTCTTATCTTACTATCTTAGTCAACTCTGTCATCTGTGATTTCACACCACTGCTTTGAAGAATGTCACGCATGCGTGCTGGCTGGGTCTTCACTTAATCCCTCATCGTAACTCCTCATAAAATAAAGATCAAACTTCAAACTGGTAAGTTCTCATTTAATCTTACTATTTCTTGCCTCAACTCTGTACTGCCTGATTTTCTCTGGAGAGCAAAAGGTTTCCATCTTTAATACCCGCAGCCAACTGAATAGACTTTGTCTATTTGTCTATTTCAGAGGGCAGTGGAGGCGGGTTCTCTTGATGTTTTCAAGAGAGAGCTAGATAGGGCTCTTAAAAATAGCGGAGTCAGGGGATATGGGGAGAAGGCAGGAACGGGGTAATGATTGTGGATGATCAGCCATGATCACATTGAATGGCGGTGCTGGCTCGAAGGGCCGAATGGCCTACTCCTGCACCTATTGTCTATTGTCTATTTCAGACAGCTCTAATGAGATAGCAATGATCCATTCTTAAATGTTATCTGTGCTCTTAGTTTTAAGCTTTCCTGTCAAGAGAAACAACTGCTAAGTATCTATCATGCTGGCAATAAATGCTTTGCATGTTATTATATGACACAAGTAAAGGTGAGAAGTCAATATGATAATTTTTGTTTCCAGCCTGAGAGCACTGACAATTCCCTCACAGTTGAAGAGTTAGCAAGCTTGCTGATTTTTAATTAGAAAAGTTAACTTGAAGCCAAGAGATTAAAATACATATTCCTTTTGAAAATATAAAATAAATATCTGGAAACATTTCGTACGGCACAGTGGTGCAGCGCTAGAGCTACTGTTTTGCAGCATCAGGGACCCAGGTTTGATCCGGACTACAGCTGCTGTCTGTACGGAGTTTGCATGTTCTCCCCGTGACCTGCGTGGGTCTTCTCGGAGATCTTCTGTTTCCTCCCACACTTCAAACACGAGCAGGTTTGTAGGTTAATTGGTTTGGTATATTGTAAACATTGTCCCTTGTGTGTGGAGATATTGTTAATGTGCAGGTATGGCTGGTTCGTGCGGACTCGGTGGACTGAAGGGCCAGTTTCCATGCTGTATCTCTAATCTAAACTAAACTAAACTTTTGATTAGTGTAGAGAAATAGTGCCAGAATTAAAATGCCCCATTATCACATCTCAAATCTTTGACATAGATAAAGTAAACACATTACAATGGGAGTAGACTTGTTGAATTGGTGGAAGCCTAACTCAACAGAGAATTCAACAGAATTACTGAATGTTCAAAACATTGTCTATAAGGCTTGTGCCAGGTACTAGTCTACTAATTTTGTCAGAAATTCATCAAGCATATATTTACATCGATGAATCTTACTTACCGAGTATGCAGCCACATGAGATGATGGGAAATAAATCAAATTCGTATACGGCAGATTATAAATCAACAAGGGTTACACAAAAAGCTGGAGAAACTCAGCGGGTGCAGCAGCATCTAAGGAGCGAAGGAGATAGGCGACGTTTCGGGTCGAGACCCTTCTTCAGACCTTCAGAGATAAATCAACAATGTCTAATTGAAAGATCATTGCAAAAGCAAAGAATAAGCACGCAATCTAGGTTTAACTAAAATATGTATTGGCTTGAAATTTATGGTGCTATTTATCCAACTAAGTAGGTTTAAGGAACGCCTTTTCTTCCTGACAGAGGAAGTACTTATGAGAGATAAGACTGAAATTCCCAGACATATTTTGACCGCAGGCTGGCTTCAAGTAAGTGCATTTACTTCACCCATTTGATCATGATTGAACTGGTGACAAGAAGGCCCTACATTTCAAAAGGAAATGCAGGAGGGACCACAAATATCTATCGGGCAAAGATCTTGGACCAGGGGAAAAGTGGAGGGAGTGCAATATTTCAAAGCATCATTCACCGACAGTCCTCTAAACATGCACAATACAAAAGTGCTAAATTCCAGGAAGGCGCCAAGGAGATGCAAGAGGAGGAAATAATATTGAAGACTGTTGTGCTTCGTGTAGCAGAGAAATTTCCCGATAACAGATAGTTTTCTTTCAGATTAGTCTCACGCAGTATGTTTTGGCAAAATCATTAATTGCATTAGTTTCACTCCCTTTCCTGACATCTGACATTTTCACAGAATGTGAGCATCGTCATTCCATCAAGGGATTGCTGCATTTATGATTTATCTGATCCTCCATGGATATGGTCCTCAGCGGATGCCCCCCGCATTCCAACTCCTAATTACCTTTGAACATTGTCTCTTCTTTGGCCATTTCAGCATTCAGTTCAGAATGGCATAGGTTGCCAATCACACAGATTGTAGTGGGTATGAAGTTACAAGCAGGCCAAACCAGACACGGGAAACAGATTTCCTTTCTAAAATGATATTAGTCAAGCAGATGGATTTTTTACAACAATCCAGTCATTAAATGATACCAGTTTATTCTGAAGCGTGAGACTTACCAATTTGCAAGTTCTGCAGGAAGCTTGATGGGATTTTAACTCTTGTCTCCAGATCATTAGTCCTGGACTCAGGATTGAGAGTCCAGTAGCAACCATCATTTAGTGTATCGACCTGAAAGGTCAACTATCCCTTTGCATCCACAGATGCTTCTTGACATGCCCCCCTCGGACATGACTGACCATGGGTGATGCATCCTAGTTTGCAGGTGATGTGTGGTTGGATGTAAGCCTGGGTGATGTCATATGGAGGACAGGCTGTTGCCCACGCAGCACGTCCCCCTCTCCACATCACTAATTGATCCAATGGAACAGCAGGGCCGTTACAGTTTTGCACCAGCGCCGTCGCAGGAGCTGCCAGAGCGAGGTTGAAGACAACGATGAACTGCCTTAGAGGCTCCGACTTTAAGTTTTTCTTTAAGTTTACTCCTGGAGCCTTTTCCATGACTGGATATGGCCACAAGGCAGTGGCGGTTTCAAATCAGAGTTTTCTCTCTCCTAGATGGACTGCCTTCCTAGGCTGACGAGCTCCATCTGCCCGAGACTAATGGGGGCGGGAGCGTCTACCTTCCCGTGCAGGTTTATAGCACCTGCCCACTGCCCTATCTATTTTTAGATGGGCACATGAATATGCAGGGAATGGAGGGACATGGCTTATGGGCAAGGGTGCTGAGGAAGAGGATTTCTTGGAATGTATGCGGGATAGTTTTATAAACCAACATGTAGAGGAACCAACGAGAGAGCAGGCTATTCTAGACTGGGTATTGAGTAATGAAAAGGGTTAGTTAGCAGTCTTGTTGTGCGTGGCCCGTTGGGCAACAGTAACCATAATATGGTTGAGTTCTTCACTAGGATGGAGAGTGACATAATTAAGTCAGAAACAAGGGTTCTGAACTTAAACAAAGGTAACTTTGAAGGTATGAGACGTGAATTGGCCATAGAAACATAGAAATTAGGTGCAGGAGTAGGCCATTCGGCCCTTCGAGCCTGCACCGCCATTCAATATGATCATGGTTGATCATCCAACTCAGTATCCCGTACCTGCCTTCTCTCCATACCCTCTGATCCCCTTAGCCACAAGGGCCACATCTAACTCCCTCTTAAATATAGCCAATGAACTGGCCTCAACTACCCTCTGTGGCAGAGAGTTCCAGAGACCCACCACTCTCTGTGTGAAAAAATTCCTTCTCATCTCGGTCCTAAAGGATTTCCCCCTTATCCTTAAGCTGTGACCCCTTGTCCTGGACCTCCCCAACATCGGGAACAATCTTCCTGCATCTAGCCTGTCCAACCCCTTAAGAATCTTGTAAGTTTCTATAAGATCCCCTCTCAATCTCCTAAATTCTAGAGAGTATAAACCGAGTCTATGCAGTCTTTGTTCATAAGACAGTCCTGACATCCCAGGAATCAGTCTGGTGAACCTTCGCTGCACTCCCTCTATGGCAATAATGTCCTTCTTCAGATTTGGAGACCAGAACTGTACGCAATACTCCAGGTGTGGCCTCACCAAGACCCTATACAACTGAAGTAGAACCTCCCTGCTCCTATACTCAAATCCTTTTGCTATGAAAGCTAACGTACCATTGGCTTTCTTCACTGCCTGCTGTACCTGCATGCCTACTTTCAATGACTGGTGTACCATGACACCCAGGTCACGCTGCATCTCCCCTTTTCCTAATCGGCCACCATTTAGATAGTAGTCGGTTTTCCTATTTTTGCCACCAAAGTGGATAACCTCACATTTATCCACATTATATTGCATCTGCCAAACATTTGCCCACTCACCCAGCCTATCCAAGTCACCTTACATTCTCCTAGCATCCTCCTCACAGCTAACACTGCCCCCCAGCTTAGTGTCATCCGCAAACTTGGAGATATTGCCTTCAATTCCCTCATCCAGATCATTTATGTATATTGTAAATAGCTGGGGTCCCAGCACTGAGCCTTGCGGTACCCCACTAGTCACTGCCTGCCATTGTGAAAACGACCCGTTTACTCCTACTCTTTGCTTCCTGTTTGCCAGCCTGTTCTCTATCCACATCAATACTGAACCCCCAATGCCATATGCTTTAAGTTTATATACTAATCGCTTATGTGGGACCTTGTCGAAAGCCTTCTGGAAGTCCAGATACACCACATCCACTGGTTCTCCCCCATCCACGCTACTAGTTACATCCTCGAAAAATTCCACAAGATTCGTCAGACACGATTTACCTTTCGTAAATCCATGCTGACTTTGTCCAATGATTTCACCACTTTCCAAATGTGCTGCTATCCCATCTTTAATAACTGACTCTAGCAGTTTCCCCACTACCGATGTTAGACTAACTGGTCTGTAATTCCCCGTTTTCTCTCTCCCCCCCTTCTTAAAAAGAGGGGTTACGTTTGCTACCCGCCAATCCTCAGGAACTACTCCAGAATCTAAAGAGTTTTGAAAGATTATCACTAATGCATCCACTATTTCCGGAGCTACTTCCTTAAGTACTCTGGGATGCAGCCTATCTGGCCCTGGGGATTTATCGGCCTTTAATCCATTCAATTTACCCAACACCACTTCCCGACTAACCTGGATTTCACTCAAATATAGCCAATATAGACTGGCAAGTGATTCTTAAAGGGTTGACAGTGGATGTGCAATGGAAGGTATTTACAGACTGCATGGATGAACTACAACAATTGTTCATCCCAGTTTGGCAAAAGAATAAATCAGGGAAGGTATTGCTTCGATGGATAACAAGGGAAATCAGGGGTAGTATAAAATCAAAAGATGAAGCATACAAATTAGCCAGAAAAAGCAGCCAATGAGAGGACTGGGAGAAATTCAGAGTCCAGCAGAGGAGGAAAAGGGCTTAACTAGGAAAGCGAAAATAGATTATGAAAGAAAACTGGCAGAGAACATAAAAACTGACTGCAAAAGTTTTTATAGATATGTGAAGAGAAAGAGATTAGTTAAAACAAATGTAGGTCCCTTGCAGTCAGAATCAGGTGAATTGATCATGGGGAACAAGGACATGGCAGACCAATTGAATAACTACCTTGGTTCTGTCTTCACTAAGGAAGACATAAATATTCTGCCGGAAATAGCAGGGGACCGGGGGTCAAATAAGATGGAGGAACTGAGTGAAATCCAGGTTAGCCGGAAAGTGGTGTTGGGTAAATTGAATGGATTAAAGGCCGATAAATCTCCAGGGCCAGATAGTCTGCACCCCAGAGTACTCAAGGAAGTAGCCACAGAAATAGTGGATGCATTAGTGATAATTTTTCAAAACTCCTTAGATTCTGGAGTCATTCCTGAGGATTGGAGGGTAGCTAATGTAACCCCACTTTTTAAAAAAGGAGGGAGAGAGAAAACGGGGAATTACAGACCAGTTAGTCTAACATCGATAGTGGGGAAACTGCTAGAGTCAGTTATTAAAGATGGGATAGCAATACATTTGGAAAGTGGTGAAATCATTAGACAAAGTCAGCATGGATTTACGAAAGGTAAATCATGTCTGACGAATTTTTTGAGGATGTAACTAGCAGAGTGGATAAGGGAGAACCAGTGAATGTGTTATATCTAGACTTTCAGAAGGCTTTTGACAAGGTCCCACATAAGAGATTAGTATACAAACTTAAAGCACACGGTATTGGGGGTTCAGTATTGATGTGGATAGAGAACTGGCTAGCAGACAGGAGGCAAAGGGTAGGAGTAAACGGGTCCTTTTCAGAATGGCAGACAGTGACTAGTGGGGTACCGCAAGGCTCAGTGCTGGGACCCCAGCTATTTACAATATATATTAATGATTTGGACGAGGGAATTGAATGCAACATCTCCAAGTTTGCGGATGACACTAAGCTGGGGGGTAGTGTTAGGTGTGAGGAGGATGCTGGGAGGCTGCAAGGTGACTTGGATAGGCTGGGTGAGTGGGCAAATGCATGGCAGATGCAGTATAATGTGGATAAATGTGAGGTTATCCACTTTGATGGCAAAAACAGGAGGGTAGACTACTATCTGAATGGTGGCAAATTAGGAAAAGGGGAGATGCAACGAGACCTGGGTATCATGGTACACCAATCATTAAAAGTAGGCATGCAGGTGCAGCAGGCAGTGAAGAAAGCTAATGGTATGTTAGCATTCATAGCAAAAGGATTTGAGTATAGGAGCAGGGAGGTTCTACTGCAGTTGTACAGGGTTTTGGTGAGACCACACCTGGAGTATTGCGTACACTTTTGGTCTCCAAATCTGAGAAAATACATTCTTGCCATAGAAGGGGTACGGAGAAGGTTCACCAGACTGATTCCTGGGATGTCAGGACTTTCATATGAGGAAAAACCGGATAGACTTGGCTTGTACTCGCTAGAATTTAGAAGACTGAGTGGGGATCTTATAGAAACTTACAAAATTCTTAAGGGGTTGGATGGGCTAGACGCAGGATGATTGTTCCCGATGTTGGGGAAGTCCAGAACAAGGGGTCACAGTCTAAGGATAAGGGTGAATTCCTTTAGGACCGAGATGAGGAAGACATTGTTCACACAGAGACTGGTGAGTCTCTGGAATTCTCTGCCACAAAAGGTAGTTGTTCATTTCATTCATTTAATGAATTTTTTGCTATATTTAAGAGGGAGTGGCTAAAGGGATCATGGGGTATGGAGAGAAGGCAGGTACAGGATACTGAGTTGGATGATCAACCATGATCATATTGAATGGCGGTGCAGGCTCGAAGGGCCGAATGGCCTACTCCTGCACCTATTTTCTATGTATCTATGTAATGGCATTATGATCGGCACAGACATTGTGAGCCCAAGGGCCTGTTTCTGTACTGTCCTGTTCTATGTTCTAAGATTTTCAGCTCAGAAGTAAGATGTAATGTAAAGTTCCCTTTACAGCAGAGCTGTTTGTGTACTGACATAAATATAACCTGTACCGAAGCCATGTTCTTTTCCTGCAAGATTAACAACTTAAACCAAACTTTTTATGCAGGCTCTTCCACTATAATTGATTTTTGGATAGGCACATGGAAATGCAGGGAATAGAGGGATATGGGTAATGTCCAGGTAGATAAATGATGATCTTGGCATCACGTTCGATACACAAACGTTGTGGGCCAAAGTGCCTGTTCTTGTTCTGTAATGGTCTCAAGTTCAAGTTCAAGTTACATTTATTGTCACATACACCAATTGGTGCAGTGAAATTTGAGTTACCATGCAGCCACACAAATAAAATGAAACTCTATTCTACATTCTATGTTCTACGACCTCAAATTAGAAATCCATTGCAATATTTTTATTATAATATTCTCATATTTTGTTAGCTTATCTTTCAGCAAAAATTCTCAAATCTTCTTTCGACCAGTAACATGAAGCTACTTTTTCAATGATTGTGAATATTCTATTAAGAATTTCAGCAGAACCATCTCTAGTATTGCGGGTGGGATAGTTGTCTCACTGTTCCAGTAACCCGGGTCTGACTCTGTCCCTTGGTGCTGCCTTTGTGGAGTTTGCACATTCTCCCTGTAACCACATAGTTCACACATTAGGAGTAGAATTAGGCCATCGAGTCTACTCCGCCATTCAATCATGGCTGATCTCTGCCACCTGAACCCATTTTCCTGCCTTCTCCCCACAACCCTTGACACCTGTTCTAATCAAGAACTTGTCTATCTCCACCTTAAAAATATCCACTGACTTGGCCTCCACGACCCTCTGTGGCAATGAGTTCCACAGATGAACTACCCTCTAACTAAAGAAGTTCCTCTTCGCCTCAATTTTGAAAGAGCGCCCTTTAATTCTGAGGCTCTGACTTCTGGTCCTTGACTCTCCACATCCACTCTATCTATGCCTTTCATTGTTCTGTAAGCTTCAATGACAGCCCCCCTCAACCTTCTAAACTCTAGCGGGTAGAGGCCCAGTGCTGTCACACGCTCATCGTATGCTCATCATTTGCTGACCGACTCATTCCTGGTTGTCTTTCCACAAACACTCCAGCTCCATTCCACATGACATGCTGGAAGGTTAAATGTAAATCACTACTAAGGTGGGTGGCTGGTGGGAGCATCCGAGGTGAGGTGATGGACCTGTGAATAAATTACAGGGGAATAAGTGAGGCAGTGGGCTTTTGAGATTGCACTGAGAGCTGGCAAGATTTGATGGGCCAAATGGTCTAGATTGCATGAAAATATACAAAATAACTGGAATAGCAAATATCACTGCTTTTAGGCTACAGCCAGGTCGAATTGCCCATGTCTTGGAAGATGCAGAGGACAGAGGGCACTGAAAGGTTTACAGAACATTGCAGATATAATCTTGCCAGTACTGTATGGCCCCATTTCATCACCGCACTGTAACTCAATCATGTCTAGCCCAACAACCGCACAACTTTCAACCTGATCAATTGCAGCTTAAGTGACTTTCTTCAGCAGTTGGCAACCATCACCAGCCACAAGAAAACCAGCTACACAATATCCAATTATGTCTTTGGTCTACAACGTACTAAGCAGATTACAGAAACTGATGTTGGTAAAAAAATAATTATGTGTTTAATATATCGTGGTGGATTCCCAGAGAGTATGATCTTGTCGAGTTATATAAAATCATGAGAGGCATAGATAAGGTAGATGATCACAGTCTTTTTCTCAGTGTAGGGAACTAAAAATATTTAAAATGTGAAGGAAAAGATTTAAATGGGACCTGAGGGGTAATGTTTTCATCCAGAGGGTGTTCAGTGTGTGGAATAAGTTGCTAGAGGAAGCGGTACAGGCAGGTAAAATTACAGTGTTGGATAGGTATATGGATAGGGATGATTTAAAGGGACATGGGCTAAATGCAGACAATTAACTAGTAGATAACTTGGTCAGCATGGACAATTTGGGCTGAAGGGCCCGTTTCCATGTTGTATGTGTGAGGATGCACTGGGACGCATCCTCAGTGATGTGACCTGGGGTCATCGGGTGTTTCGGGTCAAACAACATCAGACACCCTCGCCCAGGCGACCCAGCCGGGGTTGATCAGGCCCCGACTTGCGTCCCAGCAGCAACCGCCCACGGATCAGCCATCTTAATAACTGCTCTGCAAGGGTTGGGAAGATTCTAGTGCGTGGAGGGACTGGGCTCTGTGGGGTGAGTCCTGGCCGGGCTCCTCCTGCGTCTCACCAGGTCCAAGGCCTGTGTGCTGCACCTCTTTCTCCTTCTCCGAGCATTTCATTCTCACCTGATGGATTTTTAGACCACGGTGGTTCATTAGGCCTTTCCGTATCTTTGTTGGGTGTCTTTCTCACGAAATACACAGACTGGGATGCTAACCCAGCCTGTCCCGGGTGCCGTCTTTCCGTGCCGTCAACTGTCTCTCCAGTAGTCACCAAACTATTCTTGGTTGTCACCCAGTCTATTCCTAGGTGCCACTGGCCGAGTTCTTTATAACTATGACAACTGATCAACCACAGTCCAATGCATGTTCCACAGCATCTCCACAGACTGGATAAAGCATTGCCACAAGTCCATTTCGACGAAAGTGGAAAATATTCCCAACTGACTGCCCTCGTGATTTCTGTTTTAACCATATAACCATATAACAATTACAGCACGGAAACAGGCCATCTCGGCCCTTCAAGTCCGTGCCGAACAACTTTTTTCCCTTAGTCCCACCTGCCTGCACTCATACCATAACCCTCCATACCCTTCTCATCCATATGCCTATCCAATTTATTTTTAAATGATACCAACGAACCTGCCGCCACCACTTCCACTGGAAGCTCATTCCACACCGCTACCACTCTCTGAGTAAAGAAGTTCCCCCTCATGTTACCCCTAAACCTCTGTCCCTTAATTCTAAAGTCATGTCCTCTTGTTTGAATCTTCCCTATTCTCAAAGGGAAAAGCTTGTCCACATTAACTCTGTCTATCCCTCTCATCATTTTAAAGACCTCTATCAAGTCACCCCTTAACCTTCTGCGCTCCAGAGAATAAAGACCTAACTTATTCAACCTATCTCTGTAACTTAGCTGTTGAAACCCAGGCAACATTCTAGTAAATCTCCTCTGTACCCTCTTTAGTGGCCCCTTATTAATCTTTTCCACTTGCTAACCAACTCCTCTGCATTTCTTGCCCTTTGAATGGAGTCTCTTAAATGACACATTATAAAAGACTTCCTGACTGTCCATTAATATTTCATCTGCCGTATTGCCTTTGCTCTTTGCATAGCTTCTTTATAGAATCAAAAAACGTCCATTAGTAATCCATCTCAGCCATTATAACATTCCCACCTTTCAGTGCTTTTTAATCTCTTCCTTTAGTGGAAAGCACAATGTGCCTTTTTTACATTATGCTACATAATTTCAAACCCCAAGGAAGTGTTCTGGCACGGATCCCGTACAACATCTACACCAATGACCAGCCAACCTCTGGAGACTTTGCACTCCACCTAAGGTTTCCGTGCGGTTCCCGGAGGTTTTTGTCAGTCTCCCTAATGGTCGAAAGTGGTTTCAGTTTTAAAAATCGGTAATTTTTTAGTCAAAGCCGGTTGCGATGTTAGTTGAAGGTGGTTTCCGGAGGACAAAAACCTCCTGGAACCGCACGGAAACCTTGGGTGGGGCGCAAAGTCTCCAGAGGTTTCCGTTTATGTTTCCTAACTGGGACAGGGGCATAAGCGTTTCATCTATGCTGATGATCTCTGCATAACAGCACAGTGTACACAGTTCCAAGATGTTGAGACAACGCTGACAGAGGCACTCACCGGTTTATCTTCATACTATGAGGAAAACCAGCTGCGTGCCAACCCATCGAAAACACAGGTCTGTGCATTCCACCTGAGGAACCAAGAGGCTAACCACCAACTACACGTCACATGGTCTGGATTCCCACTAACACATTGCCCAAACCCAGTCTACCTTGGAGTCACACTCGACCGCTGCTCAACATTCAAGGCACATGTGGAAAAAACTCAAGCAAAGGTGGGCACCCGCAACAACATATTGAACAAACTTACCGCCACCAAATGGGGTGCCAACCCAACAACAGTACGTACTACAGCCTTAGCACTCTGCTTCTCTGCTGCAGAGTAAGCCTGCCCTGCTTGGAAGAGATCTATACATGCAAAGAAGATCGACTCATTCTTGAATGCCAGCTGCCGTAGCATCACTGGTTGCCTCCGATCTACGGACATAAACAACGTCTACCTACTGGCTGGCATCGTTCCCCCAGACATCAGGAGAGCTGTTCCAAGTAGGACAGAGCGTCTGAAACAACTGACAGATGATAGACACCCATTATACAACCATGTGCCCCCTCCTAGGTGGTTAAAATCCCTTAGGAGCTTCCTAACCAACGTCACCCCATTGGAAACAACACCAACTGAAGCTCGCCTCCAGATGTGGAAGAACAGACCAGCCACTGTCCCTATTTCCACCAAGTTGGGCATAAAAGCAGCAGAGCGCTTACCACCAGGTGCTGATGAACACTGGCTGAACTGGAGATGTCTCAACAACTGCGAACCGGGGTCAGGCGGCCAAGGGTGACAATGCACAAATGGAGCTACTTCGAGGGTACAACAACCTGTGACTGTGGCACATGGACCCAGACAATGCAACACCTACTGCAATGCCCATTGCTGAATAATCCATGTACTACTGCAGACCTTCAACTTCACACTCCAAAAGCGCAATGATGTGTACAGCAGTGGCGAGCCACTATATTGCAAAAGGACACAAAAGAAGAAGATTTCAAACCTAATTTGAAAATAGTCATTTTTGCAAATTCTGCACAATGTTATACACCAGTAATACAAGGTTTGGAATGGCAGCGCATTGAAGACTGATCAATGCCGGATGAAGCCGAAATCCCGTGCCAACAGCCAAGTAGTTGCCAAGTAGAGAAAACCACCAGAAGATGCAATTTAATCCATTTAATTGTGAAGTGTTGCATTTTTGGAGGATTAATTAGGTTCGGATGAACACAGTAAATAACAGGGTGCATCAAGGATCAGAGACCTTGGCGTATATGTCCAAGTATCCTTGAAGTTGGCAGCACAGGTAGACAGGATGGTGAAGAAGGCATACAAGAAACCTGGCTCATTACTATAGGCATAGAATGTAAGATCAGATGCTTATGGTATGACTTTTAAAAAATTGGTTAGACTCCAGCTGGAGTACTGTGCGTACTTCTGAACATTATAAATCAGAAAGCATGTGATTGCAGAGATTAGACACAAAGTGCTGGAGTTAGCTCGTCAGGCAGCATCTCTGGAGAGCACGGATAGGTGACGATTCAGGACGGAGCTCTAATTCAGACTGAGGAAGGGTCCCGACCTGAAACGTCACTTATCTAAGTTCTCCAGAGATGCTTTCTGATCCGCTGATTTACTCCAGCACTTTGTGTCATTCTTTTTGTAAACCAGCATCTACAGTTCCTTGTCTCTACGTCTGATTGCAAAGATTATTCACTATTATTGCCTTGAATGGAGCGTTCATCAACGAGGAGAGACTGAGTTTGTTTTTCTTACAGCTGTGAAGGCTGAGAGGGATCCCATGTAAGATATATAGAATTATACGGGACATAGAAAAGGTAGATAGTATGAACATTTTCCCCATGTTCAAAACCAGAGGGCATAGATTTAAGGTAAGGGCTAAGAGATTTGGTGGGGATCCAATGAGAAATCCTTTCACTTGGTGATTGAAGGAGGCAGGTGTTCTCATAACAGCCAAGTATCTGGATGAACACATGAATTGGCAGTACATGGAGAGCCATGGGCCAAATGCTGGAAGATTGCATTGGTGTAGATGGGCATTTGATAGTCAGGAGGGGCCTGGTGGGTTTGTTTCTGTGCTCAATGACTCCATAACCCATTGCTAATTACTACAGTTTGCATAATAGAATGAAAAATCATGGTATTTCAAGTAAGGCATAACCTTATCTTCTTCAAATAGTCTGCATCCTGTTTCCTTGTAACTATGCAAATAATTTAACCACTTGACTTCTCTGAACTTGAATCAGCAGGAGATAGACTAAACTGGTCTTGGCATATGAAGGTCCAGGTCTGATATGTAGCATAAATTAATCTAACTGGGTTAAAATTAGGAAAACACTGCCTTAAGTAGCATAATTCTCAAAGCATTTAACAGCCCACGAAATAGTTAAAAAAATAGCTTTATGGTTGTCTTTTTTGGCATAGCAAGCACCCACAGTGAAAGAATGATCTTCATGGAATTGTATTGGGACAGATTTGCCTTCAAGTGGTGAGTAAATATTTAACTGGTCTCCATGTGGCTACCAGGCAGTGTGACACTCTGCAGTCAGTGCAGGTACTCTGGGCACTGATTGTGCTGATCGAACAATTCTCTATCTTCCTGTGAAACGGAAGACATGGGGTCATCTCCTGCCCCTCTGGCAGATGCCCCAGAAAACACTCCGGGGCATGAGTATTTGAACTTTGAATGGACCAGACTTCCGCCCTGTGATAAAAACCCGCTGCTATATTTAAGGCATATGCCAATTTACATCCCTGCTGCATTGTCACCAGCCTCCATTTGTGAGCACAGTTAATAGAGCTATCGCCTTATAAGTCTGGTCATCCAGGCCCAACCCTGACTTCTGCTGCTGACATCTGCATGTTCTTTCTGTGATCCTCCCACATCCTAAAGACATGCAAGCTCATAGATTCAGGCTTAGGTTTACTAAAACCTAGATCAGATTGGATATTGTACTATATTGTACTATACGTGAACACGGTCAAGCCAAACTCAAAAGGACAAATGGCCTTTATAAATTGCCCCAAATGTGTGCATCAGCATTAGAATCCGGATGGAGTTAATGGGAATGCGGAAGAATTAAACAGGATTGGTGCAAATGAATTAACATCTGCTTTAGAAAAATTCTTAACATCTGGTGGAGAGACAAAGCAAGCAATGTGGACCTGTGGAAAAGAACAAGCCAGGAGCCCATTGACTTACAAATTCGAAGAGGAAAAAAAAATTGACATACCCTCAGGAAACCTGCCACAAACATCACCCGGCAATCCCTGAAATGGAACCCCCAAGGAAAAAGGAAAAGAGGTCGTGCCAGGAAGAGGTGTCCAGACAGAAATGTCTGAGAGTGGGCTCAACTGGGGAGATCTGGAAAGAATACCAACAACAGAGTGAAGTGGAGGACTTTCGTCAATGGCCTTTGCTCCTTAGAGGAACAAAGGGCTTAAGAAGACAAAGAAGGTGCAAATGAGTACTTAAAGGTCTACCTTAATTCGATAAGTTGACACTGTGTAACTCCATGACCTACAGCCCAGGGATAGAGTTTCCCTGACCAGGGTCCAGCATAAGAGATTGTTAAAGAAGGAACTGCAGATGCTGGAGAATCGAGGGTTACACAAAAAGCTGGAGAAACTCAGCGGGTGCAGCAGCATCTAAGGAGCGAAGGAGATAGGCGACGTTTCGGGTCGAGACCCTTCTTCAGACTGGGGAAGACTGGAGACCAGTCTGAAGAAGGGTCTCGACCCGAAACGTCGCCTATCTCCTTCGCTCCTTAGATGCTGCTGCACCCGCTGAGTTTCTCCAGCTTTTTGTGTAACCCTCCAGCATAAGAGACACTGAAGATGGACACGAAAAGCTGCAGTAACTTAGCGGGACAGGCAACATCTCTGAAGAGAAGGAATGGGTGATGTTTCGGGTCAAGACCCTTCTTCCGACTAGTCAAGGGAAAGGGAAACAAGAGATATGGACGATGATGTAGAGAGATAAAGACCAATTAGTGAAAACAACGTTTTTTTACATATCTTTCATTCAAGTACCACTCTAATTCTCTTGTGAGCAACAGTTTGGGTTATACAATACAATATGAAGCCAAGGGTCAAGGCCTCCTTGATCTTCACAGAAAGAGGTGTTCAAGCAAGGGAACATAGCTGAAGGTCTTCTTGTAGATATCACATACCTCAGTGAGGACAGCATTGGGAAACCTAAATACATGACTGCATGGACCATGCGGTCCAAGCGGGATGTGGTGTCCCTGAAGACTGTGTAGGAGAAGGCTCTGAAGTGAAACTTTTTGTTGTTGTTTACTGTGGTGTTTACAGAGTACTATGTTTACATATCTGCCGTGCTGCTGCAAGTAAGAATTTCATTGTACCCTTGCTGGACACATGGCAATAAAACACTCTTGACATGACGATGTATCCTAAAGTGGGACGTTATCAGTGGTGGCAGCTCCATTACAGTTGTAGGTTGCACCTCGAAGCTCCAAATGATGTTAGGAAATACTGAAAAGCACATTGCAAATATTGACTTCATTAGGTTCACATTTATCACTGGGAAAAGGTGATCCTTGCTGGTATGAATAATATCTGGAAAGGTCTGGTACAATGGATGACGTTGCAATCAGTAGTGTTCACTTACTCACTCTAATCTGGGTAGAATCAAATTTGACTGAGCATAGCCCTAATTGATCCAATTTTTAAAATTTAGTCTAGTTCAGAGATACAGAGCGGAAATACCCTTCGGCTCACTGAGTCTGCACCCACCAGCAATCCGTGTACACTAGCACTATCCTACAGACCGAGGACAATTTACAATTTGACCAAGCCCATTAATCTACAAACCTGTACGTCTTTGGAATGTGGGAGGAAACCAGAGCACCCTGAAAAACGTCACGTGGTCACAGGGAGAACATACAAACTCCTTACAGACAGCACCCGTCGTCAGGATCGAACACAGGTCTCTGGTGTTGTATGCCAGCAACTCTACCACCGCGCCACCATGCCGTCCTAATTTCTAGGCTCCCCTATTTTAAAATGATTTTCTGTGTTGCTTTTTTGGAATCGTTTTTTTTAATGGCAAAGTCTATGCCATGCTTCAAAGCCATTGTGTTAAGTCGTGCAAGTTAAAATGGTTGTGCAAGCTGTTTGGCTAGTCCTCCATCGATGCGGACTTGTTTGCAAACAGCAGGTGAATGTGTTACTTTTGCATATATTTTAAACCCACCAAATGTGCTGCCTTCGGTAAACATTTCTCTCATGTTGTTTAAACTCCTGTCAGTGCAAATTTGTTCCTGCAATTACTCAGATTATTACTGTTCTGCCTCCTTTAACTTTTGCATCATCTGCACATTATTCTATAAGTGTGCATTGATATCACCCGCGTGTTTTATAAGGTTCATCAAAGGGCTGTTTATTGAATGTTTACCAAATACGATGCAAACCCTTTCCGAAATAAGCAACATGCTCATAATACATGAATGTCGCTCCAGGGAGTTTTCTTTTAAATTGAAACTGAAAATTTCCTCTCAGTGGCAGTTAATCTAACTATCAGAGGCAAGGAAAATTGTTATGGTCAGGCTGTTTAATTCCCAATATATTGTACATCTTCTCTGCTGGTTTAAGGAGAGAGAAAACATGCAGAGCGGCTATTTCTTCACAGATTTGGTTCAGATTTGGTGTTAGTGTAATGTTGTCGTTCACACTGCCTATCCATGATTTGTTATTTTGCAGTAACAATGAACTGAATGACACAGAAATGACTGAGCAACTGTTACCATCAAGATACAAGTGTCCCTTGACTGTTTGCTGACACTACTTCTCTCCGTTTAAGTTGTTGGGATGTTTTCCAACCCTCAGGCTTGAATAAATGTTTGTACCATCAAAATGATATGTTTGATGGGATGACACAAGTAGGTGCAAGGAATGAGGGATACCTCCAAAAATAATAATGCTCGGTGGTGCAGCAGTAGAGTTGCTGCCTGACAGCGCCAGAGACTCGGGTTTGATCCTGACTATGGGTGCAGTCTGTACGAACTTTGTGAACTTTGTATATTCTCCCTGCGACCGCATTGGTTTTCTCCGGGTGCTCTGGTTTCCTACCACACTCCAAAGACATACAGGTTTGTAGGTTAATTGGTTTCAGTAAAATTGTCATTTGTCCCTAGTGTGTGGGATAGTGCAAGTATATGGGGTGATCGTTGGTCGGCGGGCCAAAGGGCCTATTTCCGCGCTGTATCTCTAAATTGCTGTGCATTATCTACTGTCTGTAAAACACAATAGTAGTCAGTAAGTGCTACTCTTCAGCTACATATCTCTTATATCAGATATCTCTGATATCAGAACCATCTTTGAATGAATTTGATAATTTAGGGTTGATTTACTCACGGGGCTTGGTGAAAGTCTTTGTGTAACATTTTTTTGTTGTAGATCTGGGAGTTAATTCCCTCCCTCACACCCTGCAGTAATCAGTCACGACTCAAGTTACCCCCATTGCAACCCATTTCAACCACTCACCTGTTCTCCCCAACGAAACCCGTTCCCCCAACGCAATATTCCACCACTCCCCGATAGTCCCTATCTGCGCAGGCATGGATGAGGGGTTCCCGTTGTGATGTCAGAGATCCCCGTTGTGACGCGAGTCAAGGCAACAATCCCCCAACTGTGCCTCACCATCCCTCTTCCTTCCCCTAACCTCCTCCATTTCCCCTCATCCCCAGCACTTCCTCCGTGTACTCTTCACCCTCTCTCTTCTTTCCCCTGTTCTCCGCCCCTCCCTTCCTCTCCATTCCCCTAACCTCAGTCACTCCATCTCTCCATAACCCCTCTCCCCTCCCTACCCCAGTCCTCTCCCTCTATCCCCTCTTCCTCCCCACTTTCCCCTCCCTACCCCTTCCTCTCCCTCAATACCCCCAGTCTCCCTCCTCACCTCCCCAGGCTCTTGATGTAAACCACCGCCGGCCACGTTTTCTCCAGCAGGGCGGCTATGATGTTGCACTTGAGGCGGGGGCTGTCGGGGGTAGACGTTTCGGGACGAGACCCTTCCTCAGACTTAGTTGGCTGAAGCTGAGATTCAAATACTGGGAGCCCTTGGGACATGGTCGAATCCAATGTGTTAGAAATTCTCAGGACAGTAGTGTCTCTTATGTGTAGGAAGGAACTGCAGATGCTGGTTTAAACCAAAGATTGACACCAAAAGATGGAGTAATTCAGCAGGACAGCCAACACCTCTGGAGAGAAGGAATGGGCGACGTTTCAGGTTGAGACCCCCCTTCAGTATTTGCAATAATTGATTTCATGATTTTTCGATATTATTGGTGAGGATTGAGATTCCGCAGTATTGCAAGCTACCCAAGTGTGCAGACAGCAAATAGTTGCATTCATGTGCACACAAGGGCTCAAGTATAGGAATGGTGTCAATTCCCTTAACGTACAGGTTGCCATGGGTCACGAGACAAATTTCCTCATGGTCAATGTCATATTTCCTCGAAGCACATGCACTCCTTCACTTTGATAGACTCAAAAAGCTGGAGTAACTCAGCGGGTCAGGCAGCATCTCTGGAGAGAAGGAATGGGTGACGTTTTGGGTCGAGACCCTTCTTCAGGCTGAAAGTCATGGAAAGGGAAACGAGAGATATAGACGATGATTTGGAGATATAGAACAAATGAATGAAAGATACAGTATGCAAAAAAAGTAACAATGATAAAGGAAATAGGCCATTGGTAGGTGTTTGCTGACAATGGTTATCCTCTTCTTCTGTGGTTGCTCAGACGATTGTGCTCTTTAAGTGCCGCAACAAAACATGGCTAAGCAAGGAAACAAGAAACATAGTGGCGTAAGATATCATTGCCCTCCTGAAGATACGATTCCACCGCCTGGATTGGTCTGGGGACATCTTGCGGAACAAATTATGTTGATGTTGAGTCTTCATCATTACATGCTACCTGATGAACAATCTTGCCAAGAGAAGCCAACAGTTGGTGCTGGAACAAGAACAGCAGGACAACCCAGAGCTTCAGGGCCATGAGTTGTGGATGACTCATAAGGTCATACAGGAACAGGAGAAGGAGGAAGGCTATGGTTACCAGGAATATCCCAACCCAGCATCTGCAGCCACGTTGGGGCAACCTCCTGCCTATTCCTTTCACCCCTAACCACTCAGTAGATTGGAGACCTCGCTCCTGACCTTTATTTCACTGTGAATGCCTGGTCTCATTCACTGAAGCTAGGCGTGATCCCTTGCATCTACTATCTCATGTGTGAGTGGATAGCGTTTGAGGAGAGTGCCTTTAAGAGTTGACGCCCTATCTCAATGATTCAATGCAGATCCCATTCTATTACATTTTTATGGGTGCTTATTTAGCCAATTTCATGAATTTGGTTGTTCTTTACAGTGCCACGTCAGCACACCAAAACTGTGCACTGGATTTCATCGCTGCCAGTAACACCGCCCAGAATTGTTCCTTCCCCAACTCATGGGATGGACTTGGAGGATCAAGTTAGAGCCGGCGAATCCACAATAAACATTGGTGATTGGTCAGGCCTGCGTCAAGAGCTATATCCCAGTTGGCAGGACGACTGAAGGGACTGCAGCAGAGAGCTAAGGGAGAGAAGTGTGCGGAGATGGAAATAATCCTCCGAAATTTCCGCCACCTCCAACAGGATCCCACCACTAGCCACGTTTTCCCATCTCCAGCCCTTTCCGCCCTCCACTGAGACCGTTCCCTCCGCAACTCCTTGGTTAACTTGTCCCTTCCCACCACAACCACCCCCTCCTCAGGTGCCTTCCCCTGCAACTGCAGAAGATGCAACACTTGTCGCACCTCCTCCCTCCCTCCACTCTGTCCAAGGACCCCAACAGTCCTTTCAGGTTAAGCAGAGGTTCACTTGTACCTCCTCCAAACCTCATCTACTGTGTCCGTTGTTCAGGATGTGGACTCTCATACATCGACGAGACCAAACGCAGACTGGGCGATCGTTTCACGGAACACCTTCGCTCAGCCCGCCTGAACCTACCTGATCTCCCGGTTGCTGGACACTTTAATTCTCATTCCAATTCCTACACAGACCTTTCTGTACTAGGTCTCCACCATTGTCAGAGTGAGACTAAATGCAAATTGGAGGAACGGCATCTCATATTTTGTTGGGCAGCTTACAGTCCAGTGGTAACAACATTGATTTCTCTCACTTCAGGTAGCCCAACCATTCCCTCTCTCTATCCCTCCCCCACCCTAGCTTCTCATTTTCACCCTACAAACAGCGAACAATGGCCTTTTTCGTTTATCACAATTACCTTTTTGCATATCTTTCATTCATTGTTCTTTATCTCTCCACATCACCATCTATATCTCTCGTTTCCCTTATCCCTAACCAGTCTGAAGAAGTCTCGATCTGAAACGTCACACATTCCTTCTCTCCAGAAATGCTGCCTGTCCCGCTGACTTACTCCAGCCTTTTGTGTCTATCACCAGCAACACGAAATGCAACAAGATGGCAGAACATCAGCCTCAATAACACTCATCCTGACCTACATTTACGTTTTGCCATCTGCAGATAGTCATCAAGCCAACTCAGATCCAGGCATGTAGCATCTCAATGTTCAACAGAGTCAGTAGACTACTAGGACTCTGAGTGACACAGGCAGAAAAATATTTTTAAATATTCTTGGATTTTCTAAAAAAAAAGCCCATTAGGAACAATTTTATTGGAAATGCAAGGCGTCTGTTGAGAGTGTTTCCTAGTCACTCAGTGCTCTATATTCACTTTTTGACTTTATCATCGCTAGGTTTTATCAGATTTTTCACAGTAAGATTGGGAGTAATTATTACTGCAGTTCGTACAAAGTCCAGCCAAAATACACCACAGGGAGAAATAAAGTTTCACTTAATAAGTGAATCTACCAGCTTTATTTTCATGGTTGATAATCATATTAATAATATATTAACATTATCAATCTGACCTTTGGCTTGGACATCAATATCTAACTACATTATGCCTAAACATACAGATCTTACATGCTGCAACAAAGATACTAAAACAAATGTAAAAAATGTTTTCATTTTATTTTGGCAGCTTTCATTTTTTAATTCAATATTCGCAATTCCTTATCATTTGAAATAGACAATGCAGTGTTGAAATAGGAACAGAGGTTCAAATCTATTGTTACCTAAAAGGACATTAATACCCCTCCATCTGTTATTTGCACTTTATCAATTTATTAATTCATGTGTGTATTTACGTACATAATTGCAGTCAATGCCTACTATGTTCTGTTGTGCTATGCAAAGAAAGAATTTCATTGTCCTGTCAGGGCCGCCGGGGGGGGGGGGGGGGGGGGAGCGGGGAGTTCATTGGAGGTCCCGTCTCTCTCTCCCTCATCACTCACCCTTCTCCCCCGCCCGCCCTCTGTGGCAATGGCGGTCCTGTCTAACCGTCCCCCCGGGTCCGTCTCCTCTGCCAGAGAAGAACTTCTCCACCAGCTCATCGAAACTTGTGGTGCCCACCGTGACGAACAATAGTTTGCGCGGAGTTTGAGTAACTCACGCATGCACACACGATGCTAACTGGTCCAATCGTCAAGTCAACTGGATCTAAGCCACAGCTAACAATGAATGACCTGTGGTGGTAGGAACTGCAGATGCTGCTTTTTATGGATGGATGGAGGGAGGGAGGGAGTGAAGATAGGGGAGAGGAGAGGGAGGGAGAGGTGAGGGAGGGATTGGGGAGATGAGGAGGAGTGGGGAAAGATCCTTGGGAGATGAGGAGGGAAGGTGGGTGGATTGAGGGAGAGAAAGGGGTAGGGAGGGAGAGGGGGAAAGTGGGAGAGGCGAGGAGAGTGGGGGAGGAGGGGGAATAGAGGGAGAGGAGAGGGGAAGGGGAGGAGGTAGGGAGTGGGGAATAGAAGGAGAGGGCAGTGGGGGTGGTCAGGAGGAATAGTGGGGGGATAGGGGGAGGTGAGGAGTAGGGGGATAGAGCGATAGGAGGGGGTAGGGAGGGGAGAGGAGTGATGGAGGGAGGGAGGGAGGAAGGGAGGGAGTGACAAGGGAGGGCAGGGCAAAGGAGAGGGAGGGAGTGGTGAGGGAGGGATTACGGAGGGGAGGAGATGAGGGGAAGAAGAGGGAGGGTGAAGAGGAGGGGGAGGGAGTGCTGGGGGATGAGGGGAAATGAGCCGTGCCTGCGTAGTGGGGGGCTATGCGTGATTGGTGCACTATTGCGTTGGGGGGACGGGTTTCATTGGGGGAATGGGTGAGTGGTGGAATATTGCATTGGGGAACGGGTTGCCTTGGGGGACCAGGCCTCCCGTGCAACAGGGTCCCAATGGAGCCCACTTAGTCTAATAGAATATAAAAGTTGTGATGTTAGCTTTACAAAATTGTGGTTAGACTGCACTTGGGAGTACGGTGCACAGTTCTGATCACCGCACTGTAGGAAGGATGCTGCAGGATACATCACAACTTGGTTTGGGAACAGCTCTGCCCCAGACCACAATAAATGGCAGATAGTTGTAGATGTAGACCAGTCCATCACACAGACTATACCTCACACCATTGACTCTACATTTCACGCCACCCTGTATAAGCAGTCCAAGACATGTCCCACCCCAGTCGTTCACCCTGCTCCTGTCCGACAGACGGTACAGAAGCTTGAAAGCGCGCGTCACCAAACTCAGGAACAACATCTTCTCCTCCATTATCAGGCTTCTGGACAGTACTTCATTAGCTACGGTACTGTTCAATTAACCTCTATCCCATTGAGGACATTGGACTTTGTCTAAGGAACTGATATGTTGCAATGCGCTACAATGCTGAGAACTATATTCCATAGGGCAGCACGGTGGCGCAGCAGTAGAGTTGCTGCCTTACAGCACTTGCCGCGCCGGAGACTCGGGTTCGATCCCGACTACGGGTGCTGTCTGTACGTTCTCACCATGACCATGTGGGTTTTCTCCGAGTTCTTCAGTTTCCTCCCACACTCCAAATATGCACAGGTATGTCGGTTATTTGGCTTGGTGTATGTGTAAAATTGTCCGTAGTGTGCGTAAGAAGTGTGCATTAATGTGCAGGGCGATCGCTGGCCGGCACGGACTCGGTGGGCCAAATGGCTTGTTTCTGCTCTGTATCTCTAAACTAAACTAAACTAAACTACTCTGGATTTTCCCTTTTGCTCTATCAATTGAAATTAAAGTTGAACTGATTGCATCTATGTATGGCATATCTGATGTTTGGGTAGCAAGCAAAACAAAGCTTTCCACTGTACTTCGGTATAAGTGACAATAACAAACCGAAAACTAAACCTAATGGCAAGATTATTCAGCAGGCAGCATATGATAATGAACATTTAACATCTGCTTGTATTGTTCGCCGTGGATTGTCACCTCGTCGTGGTGGAGAAGCTTTTGTGAACCTGAGATCCTGAGAGCGATGCCGTCTGGAGCTATGCTCCTGGTAGGGCCACCCATGGTAAGGTCGAGGGGGAGGTCTCTGACAAAGAGCAATCCAACCAGTGAAAACTTACCCTGCCATTATTCCCCTTTTCTTGCACAGCCAGATGTTGAGAGCGTGGAGGAGGGTCACCATTTCGCTGGAATGATGGACTTTAGTTATATGGAAAGATTGGATAGTCTGGGTTCCCACCCATCTTGTCACGTTTGGCCTTTGTCCAACAATCTGCCTATCGAAAAATAAACTCTCGCTTCTGTTCAGCTATTACTGGCCAAGCTCTGCCTTGCCGTGCCCCTGCTCTCTTCCAGCCTTCTTTCCGTGCCTCTCTGAAATCAGTCTGAGGAAGGATCCTGACCCGAAGCGTCACCTATTCATGTTCTCCAGGGATATTGCCAGACCCGCGGACTTACTTCAGCATTTTGTGTCTTTGATGACCTGATAAAGTTGTATAAAGTGTAAGAGGCATGGACGGAGTCGATAGTTAGAATCTTTTTCGCAGGGATATTAAAAACATGAAAGCATAGATTTAAAGGCAAGAGGAAAGAGTTGCAAAGGAGATTTGAGGGGAAAGTTATTTTTACAGCGAATGTTTGGTTTCAGCAATGTGCTACCACAGGAGATGGTGGAATCAGGCATAATCACTATATTTAAGATACATCATTGCGGGCATATAAGTAGCAAGACCAAGAAGGATACCGTCCTAATGTGAAATGTCATTAAAAGATCAGCAGCACATACATGGTGGAGCTGTTTTTGTGCAGTAGGACTCTATGATTCTAACCTCTGTGTCAATTGCCTTATTCAGATGTGTAACAAACCAACCTTCAAATCAGAACTGCTACAGACAGAACAATGACCAGGAATTAGAAACAAGGTGCTGTAGTCAAACAGTGCAAAGGTCCATGGCAGGAGAGCAATCTCCACTCCGTCAAAGGTCCTTGGCAGGAGAACAATCTTCACTCCGTCAAGACATCTACTCTGGGACCAAAGCAGGGGTGGACACCCCCCCCCCTTTTTGAGAGGTGGGGGACGTTCCCCCCCATTTTTTGTAATTCGGATGAAAACCCGGTGAAATCTCCGCTTTCCGCGAGACAGTGGCAGTGGGACTGATGATCGAGGGCGCCGATTGGACGAGAGAGACGACGGTCAGCAGGCAATGGGGGTGGGGGGGGGGGGGGGACGGACAGGACCATGATGATTCAGCACGTTGATTGGAGGAGGGAGACATCCTGGTGGAGCAGAGATCATAGAGTGGAGCGAAGGTCATAGGTCACAAGCGAAAAACTATCTCGGCAGCCCTGGACACAGACCTGCGCCTCACCAGCAGCCAGGATCGATCCCGGGTCTACGGCGCTGCAATCGCTGCCGAACCCCCGCTGGACCATCCCCGTCCCCACACCCCCACACGCCCGGGGGCGGCCTGAGACTTCGGGAGTCAGACGGGTCAGATTTCCGTGCCTGGACCAAAGCATTTTATTATGTCATAGTAACAAAGAATTGTACAACATAAAAACAGATCCTTTGGCCCACCACTTGAATGCGAACCACCATGCCCATCAATACTAACCCAATCGTCTGTATCAATTCAAAATCCTTCCATGCCTCACTCAATCAAGTACCTGTCCAGATCCCTCTTCTATATTGTTACACTTCCTACCTCCACCATTTCTTTCTGGCAGCTCATTCCAGATACTAAGCAATATTAGTGTGAAAAAGCTACCCTTCAAATCTCTTTTAAACCCCCTCCCTCTCACCTTAAACCTAGCCCCTCATGTTTTAGACCATGGAGACAGACTCTAGTTATCTACCCTATCATAATGTTATAGACCTCAACCATGTCACCTCTCATCCTCCTTCACACCAGGAAAAGCAGACCCAGCCTGTCCAATCTCTTCTGATAACTCCTGTGGTCCAAGACGCTGTCTTGGATAATGAAGTGGATGATGTTATTGATACTGACATATTAAAGCTGCCAAATCAAATAAAATTGATTTATAGCACAGCATAGAGAATTCAATCAACAGTGGCTTCATTGACAAAAGTACTTTTTTGGCCAACTAACACTTTGGCACAGCCTCAGGACAATGAAAGTCTTGGTAAAATTGCAAGATTTTCTTATTCGCTTGAGTAGTGAACATTTGTCATAGTTTTGGCATTCATGTCTTTTTCTATAATGAAAATTATTAAGTAGATTCCATTATAAAAGATGTCCAATAAGAAACACGTGATTCACTGATGACAAAGGAAAGATTATTTTCTCTGTGTTATCAGGCTGGTTATGGGACGAGTCTTGTATCTGTGCACCACCCAACACTGAGCATAGCAATGCATTCAGTATCTTCTGGCCTTTAGATGAACCGGTGATCCCCAAATATCAAATGGCCTCTTGGAATTCAGGCCCCAAAGTAGTGCAGGTTAATTTGTAGGTTAATAGGCCTCTGTAAATTACCTCTAACGTGTGGGGAATGGATGAGAAGTGGGATGATCGATGGTTGGTGTGGACACAGTGGGCCAATAGAACTGTTTCCATGCTATATCTCCAATCCAAACTAAAGGTCCAGAGCATGCAATAAGAATTAAATGCATTGGGTTAAAAGTATGTATGTATTAGGCAACAGCATAACTGGAACCCTTTCATACTTGCCAAGGACTTCCAAAGGCAAGCATTTAGTCTCTTTACAGATCACATTATGGACTGAATGTTACCCTGGACCTCATATGTTTTTCTCTCTATTAATGACATTGAAAGATACTGCAAAAAAGTTCTACCTCAAGAGTCCATGTATGGACAGAAGATTTTCTTATGCAAGAATAGATAACTGCCAGGACAGTGGCAGGTTTCTGTTACTGCTGACTTCTCACTTGGAACAGGAAGCCACTGAGATCAACTTGCTTTGTGAAAATCCTTGCTGAATCTGACATACCGTACTTCATTCTAATCATGGGGATCATGACAGAAGCCTCCTCGTGGCAATCCCCGGAAGCGACGACTCGATGCACTCTGTAACGCGACGGGCGACAATTCTGTCAACATGTTGGACGGCGACAGAAGCCAACAGCAAGCTACATCGTCTGACGCACGAGCGAACATGATGCATAATGTATATGGGGAAGATTTGCATCTACTTTCCTTCACTTTTCATAAAGTGCACATCCACCACAAGATTTGGAAAAGCAATTTGCTGCTCAAGATATATCGCATAGTCTTAAAAAGCAGGGTATGTTTTTCGAGTCAGAAGAGCAGAGAATCTGTGTGTCACCATTACATTATGGACAAGATATGTGAGACAATACATATGTTAAAATACAATATGCCAATGCTCTATAACATATGGAAAATAAAGAGATTTTTCCTACATATCACCAACAACAGGCATTAACCTTCTCAACTACCTCAAAACTAAAATCCAAGTGCTTTGGACTGTGGGGCGAGGAGTTTGGTGGTGAAGATAAATGATGTCCAGACTTTAGAACATCTTCTTCCCCACTGCTATCAGAGTCCTGAGGCAATCACCACTTCCTCAATCATAGATATTCAAGCCACCTCTAAACCTGGATTAAATTCGTAACCACTCTTGTGCTATAATTGATTTTGAAGTCTGAAGAAGGGTTTCGGCCCAAAACGTTGCCTATTTCCTTTGCTCCATAGATGCTGCCTCACCCGCTGAGTTTCTCCAGCACTTTTGTCTACCTTTTCCACTTTCCGGGGTGTTGCCACTTATGCTTACTCTTAACTCTACCTCATTCAGTTATTCCAGTATTGTACTTTAGTTCTTCTTATTGCACTACTTCAGGTTGCACTATAGTCTTGACACCATTCTGTTGTTTACACTCGTCATTGTATTTATCATTACTGTATTCAAACTGTTTGCTTATGAGCTTCGTGAGAACCAGTAATTTCATTACACCTTGCAGTATGTGACAATAAACTAATTTGAATCTGAATCAGCTTTATTTTTCAGGTTGGTTTGTGTGTTTAATAGGAAGGGATATTTTATCTCACACATATTTTGTAAGTGGCTGTAGTGGTTAGATGGGTACAAATATGACAATTACCACAGATTGCTTCTCATTACATTAAGTCCTGAAGGAATTCACCACGAGGTAAATGCCATAACTCTTAAAAATCTTAAAGCAGGTCTGTTTCTTCAAAATTAACACAGCCATGAAATGGAGAAGGAGCAATAAGCTTACATAGTGTTACAACGTTTTGCAAAGGTCTTGTTGTGAAAGGACATTACTGATAAGACAGTACAAAAACATTTATATATTGTCAAAATGCTTACATTCTGTTGGTCTGCAGGGAATGGGGAACTTAGAGTCTTTAAATAATTTATATTGGATTTAACTATTGACCAGAGGCACAATGAACAGACAAAATAAAGTAACAAGATACTCCCAATCTTCTCTGCGCCCTCTCTGCAACTTAAAACATGCTTGTTTTCTCACTTTTCAGCTCTGAATGAATCAGTCATCAAATTGAAATGTTAACCGTGTTTCTCTCTACAGATGCTGCCTGACCTGCTGAGCATCCCCACCATTTTTTTGTTTTTAACTCCTGGCCTAATTGCTTGCTCGAACTGCATGTTTATTTACTGCATCTGAAGAAACCAATGCACCAAGAATCCTCTTTACAGAAACTTTACTTGGTCCTGCATAATTAAAACAAGTATTCAATTTCTCCTCTTCACATTACAGCTTATCCACCATCACTTATTTTATTTAAATTGCTATGCTTTCCTGCTTATAACTCTACATTTAGAGAATTTTAGACCTTTCCTGAACTATATTTAAATGCTATTCCAGAGCACCAACAAGTGGCCCAACAATGTGAAAAGATGATGAAAAGCTCCCAGCGCATCATTATATAATGCACATTATATTTAGACTAGTGGCGCAGCACAAAAGTCTAGCTATTCCTAGAAATGGTCAGGTTGCAGGAAGCGCCATAACTCAATGACTAAAGTTGGTCATTAAATATTAACCCTCTCTTTATTGTAGATGCTTTACTTTTATTTTGTTTTAATGAAACTTAAGTGACTCTATTTTGAGTTACTTAAGCAGCTCTCTACTTCTTGTAGTCCCCTGAATTTATGTCGTTACCCTCACGGGAGTCTCTGAAGACAGCCAGTCAAGCATCACAACTACAGCACTACATCAAATGAACACATAGGAAACAGAAGCCAGTTTAAGCTACCAGAGCTCCCTTCAAGCCTACCCTGCCATTTAATCAATGCATGGCTGGGCTACAACCTTAATTCCGCTTTCCCAGTCAATCCGTGTTCTGTGACAATGGAGCTTTGTCAGCCGTGAATATACTCACTGCTGCAACATCTACTGCTCTCTGCAAAACAGATCCAAGCTTCACAAATGTCAGTTCTAAATGGCTGAGCATTCATTCTCTGAGTATTTCCTTTAATTCTGGACCCTCGAGCCAAGGGAAATGGAATAATCCATTTATAATGCAGTCTGGGCACAAAGGTTGACATGAAATTATGAGAGACTTAGAAAGGTAGCCAATCAGAGCCTTTTCCTCAGGATTAAAATGTCAAATACAAGAGGGCGTATAACCTACAAACCTGCACGTCTTTGTAATGTGAGAGGAAACCGGAACTCCCGGAGAAAACCCATGCAGTCACAGTGATAATGTGCAAACTCCACACAGACAGCACCCGAGGTAAAGATCAAACCCAGGTCTCTGGCACTGTGATGCAGAGGCTCTACCAGCTGTATCACTGTGGTGCCCTTTTATTGTATCTTCGTAGAATAAGGGAACAGTGGTTTATTTGGGGCATCTTGGTCGGCATGGACAAGTTGGGCCGAAAGGCCTGTTTATGTGCTGTTCTGTGACATTGATTTAAGGTGAGAAGTGTATGTGTGTTGGGGGGGGGGGGGGGGGTTAATGGAGATGTACAGGGTGAGTTTTGTTTTGTTCTCTGCTGGGGAAATATAACCATATAACAATTACAGCACGGAAACAGGCCTTCTTGGCCCTTCCAGTCCGTGCCGACCATTTATTTTCCTCTAGTCCCATCTACCTGCACTCAGACCATACCCCTCCATTCGCTTCCCGTCCATATACCTATCCACTTTACTTTTAAATGTTAAAATCGATCCTGCCTCCACCACTTCTGCAGGAAGATCATTCCACACAGCCACCACTCTCTGAGTAAAGAAGTTCCCCCTCATGTTACCCCTAAACTTCTGTCCCTTAATTCTCTTGTTTGAATCTTTCCTACCCTCAATGGGAAAAGCTTATCCATGTCAACTCTGTCTATCCCTTTCATCATTTTAAAGACCTCAATCAAGTCCCCCCTTAACCTTCTGCGCTCCAAAGAATAAAGACCTAACTTGTTCATCCTTTCTCTGTAACTTAGTTGCTGGAACCCAGGCAACATTCTAGTAAATCTCCTCTGTACTCTCTCTATTTTGTTGACATCCTTCCTATAATTAGGCAACCAAAATTGTACACCATACTCCAGAATTGGTCTTACCAATGCCTTGTACAATTTTAACATTACTTCCCTACTCCGAAATGGTGTAAGCAGATATGATAGCAATGTTTAAGAAGTGTTTAGACAGGCACATGACAGGGAGGGAGTCGTGGGATCTGGACCTGGTGCAGGTGAATGGGATCAGTTTAGGTCAGCACAGACATTTCAGGAAAAAGGACCTGTTCTTATGCTGTACTGCTCTGCATTCTATAGAGCTTCTATGTGATACGGATTCAAAAATCTATTAAATGTTCAGCGCTGAAACACTACTTGTCATATTTATGGCAATCTTCTCTGTTAAGGTCACAATACTCAATTTATAAATTTAATTTTGTTCCCCACATGAAACAAGCCTTCACTGATGCAATACTGAATGTGTTCGAACCATTATGCTTTTGTTTTCAAAGCATAACATTCTTAAAAAATATAGACTGAAATGAAAAAAATTGAACCCAATTCACTTTAAAGAGACTTGGTCACAGACTCGGAAGCAGAGTTTTATAACCTAGAGGCAATAAAGCCCCTTAGGGAGTTAAATAATCTAGTGCAATGGGAAATGAAAAGGTACAAAATTAAAGATCAAAACAAAGATATGAAATAATGAAATTCTTATTTGCTGCAGTTTAACAGGTCCATCAATGTAATAACACACAGTTTAGTATAGTTTAGATTAGTGTAGTTTAGCGATAAAGCATGGAAACAGGCCCTTCGGCACACCAGGTCCCCACTGACCAACAATCGGCCATACGCTAGTTCTATCCTACACACTAGGAAGAATTTACAGAAGACAATTGACCTACAAACCTGCACGTCATTTGAATGGGGGGGAAAGAACAACAGAAAGGCCGGTCTGGGAATGGCAAGGGGAGTTAAAATGGTTAGCTCCAGTAGGCCTGGGTGGATGGAGTGCAAGTGTTCGGCAAAACAGTCGCCTAGTCTGTAATTGGTCTTGCCCTCGTAAAGGAGGCCACATTGGTTACACTGAATGCAGTAGATGAGTTTGGAAGAGGTGCATGGAAGTGAGAGAGGAAATATAGTGACTGGTGTTACATGTCCTGTGGTTGCAGGGGAATGTGCCTGGAGAGCGGATGAGTTGGATGGGTAGGGATGAGCAAACCAGAGAGTTGCGGAAGGAGGAGTCTCTACAGAAAGTAGAAAGGGGTGGGAACCGGAAAATGGGACTGGTGGTGGGATCACATTGAAAGTGGCAGAGAATGGTGTATCGAATGCAGAGGGTCGTGGGGTGAAAGGTAAGGACCAGGGAAACTTTATCCTTATTCCATCTGAGGGAGTGGGAGTGAGAGCAGAACTGCAGGGCACGGAGGAAATATGGGCAAGGGATTCATCCACAACAGTTGTTGGGGTACCATGTTTACTGAAGGAAGAGGACATTTCAGATGTCCTGATGTGGAATGCATCATCTTGGGAGCAGAAGCGGCAAAGAAGCATCAAAGATGAGAGTAAGGGATGGCTTCCTTACAAGAGGCAGGGCAGGAGGATATGTTGTCGAGGTAGCTTCTGCATCGGTTTGCAGCTGATATCAATTGCCTTCTGTGATGGAGAAAGGGACACTGGTGAAGAAGAGGCTGTGGTGGGGCTAGAATTTGTAAGTGCACTGAAGTGATGAAGAGCATGTGAGGAGACCTCAGGATAGGGTTGGATGGAACTGGACCGGAAGATAGAATCAAGGTATTTGGGGATGAGTCTGGTGAGGCAGATGCAGGCAGAAAGAATGGGTCTGCCAGGGCAGACCTCCTCCACCCTCGTCTACTGCATTCGGTGGCCTCCTTTACATCGGCAAGACCAAACATCGACTAGGCAACATTGTCACCAAACACTTACACACTGACGGCCGAGGCCTGATGGATGTCTCGGTTGCTGATAATTGTAACTCCCCTTCCCATTCCCATTTCAACCATTCTGTCCGTGGCTCCTCCATTACCACAGTGAGGTCGCATGCAAGCTGGAGGAATGACACGTCATATACGGCACGTCATTGAGGAATGAGATGAGAAGTAATTTCTTTAGTCAGAGTATGGTGAATCTGTGGAATTCTTTGCCACAGAAAGCAGTGGAGGCCACGTCAATGGATATTTTTAAGGCAGAGAGATATATTCTTGATTAGTACAGGTATCGGAGGTTATGGGGAAAAGGCAGAAGAATGGGGTTTGGAGGGATAGATAGATGATTCAACCATGATTGAATGGCGGAGTAGACTTTGTGGGCCGAATGGCCTAATTCTGCTCCTATCACATGATCTTGTGATATTCCACTTGGGTAACTACAACCCAAAGATGTGAACATCAAATTCACGCATTTCAAGTAATACCACCATCCCCACCTTTGTTGTGCACGCATTTCTCCCAACACCCAATTAATACTGCTCATTTGCATCATATGCTCATCCTCCTCCCCCGAGTTGCACATTTCCATTTATTCCCCCCTCCTTCCTCTCCCCTCTGTCCCCCTGCATCCACATTCCTCCCTCTGGCTTTACATTTCATTCCCCTCTTCTTCAAACCTTCTCCGACACCCTTTTGTTCTCCTTTTCACCGCCATCCTTTGTCTCTTTTTTCTTCACCTATCTGCTAATCAAACCTCCCTCACCTGTATCCACTAAATTCTGCTAGGCTTTGTCCCATCCCCACCTCTCTTTTCCAGCTTTCTCCCTACTGCTCCAATCAGTCTGAAGAGGGGCCCTGACCCGAAACGTAGTCTGTCCATTCCCTCCACAGATGCGGTCTTATCTACTGAGTTCCTCCAACACTGCTTTTTCCATCCCAGAATGCTCCTGAAATAGAATCTGAACCTTGATTGCGATTCTGAATAGGCACGAGAATATTGTCTACCCCTCATGACAGTTAACTTTCTTGTAATCCATCTAACCAAAAACTGGGAGAGAAGGTAACACACAACTGATATTCTCAAACCAATCCTACAACCAAATAATTTCTACGCCTAGATTCCTTATGAGGGGAGTCCTACAAAGCAAATAATCTTTGCTTTTATTGTAAATCTGACACTGGGTAATTCTTGAGCCATTTTGGAGGATTGATTACATCAGACATACAAAATTAGGCTAAACTACTACTTTTAATAACAAATATAATGGTTTATACAAGCCACCAGTATCGATCAAACAGTTCAATGGCAGTAAAGTCTGGAAACGGCTCAAAGGCAGCTGATTCAATAAACCAATTAATACCCTTCAAATAGTTGGTTGTGGAATTTGAGATGAAGCTCGTATATTGTCCATGGTTACAGGACTTAATTAATCCCTCTGCTCCACTGAAAAACAAACTGAACTATTAATATCCAAAACATGTTTGTTTATATATGCTTTGTCCTGTCAATAGGAGGCACTTACGCTTTAAATAGCAATCAGGCAGATATACACGTTCAGTTGAACTATGAGTTGCTCTAATCAACAGGATTTGAACATTCACATTTCAAAGCAGGTTGAGGTCACCATTATTTGCAATTGAAGCCAGGCACTTCTCTTATAGAGGTATATACAGTGCCCTCCATAATATTTGGGACAAAGACCCATCATTTATTTATTTGCCTGTGTACTCCACAATTTGAGATTTGTAATAGAAAAAAATCACATGTGGTTAAAGTGCACATTGTCAGATTTTATTAAAGGACATTTTTATATATTTTAGTTTCACCATGTAGAAATTACAGCTGTGTTTATACATAATCCCCCCATTTCAGGGCACCATAATGTTTGGGGACACATGGCTTCATAGGCGTTTGTAATTGCTCAGGTGTGTTTAATTGCCTCCTTAATGCAGGTATAAGAGAGCTCTCAGCACCTAGTCTTTCCTCCAGTCTTTCCATCACCTTTGGAAACTTGTATTGCTGTTTATCAACATGAGGACCAAAGTTGTGCCTATGAAAGTCAACAAAGCCATTATGAGACTGAGAAACAAGAATAAAACTGTTCGAGACATCAGCCAAACCTGTCACGGAACTGACGGCCAAAGTGGGACAGGCCCAAGACCCTGGCACGATGCAACATCTCACCTCAAACAGCAGCAGAAGCAGGCAAACGATCGCCGAACTCGGCCAGGGGCTCACGGCCATTGTGATCCGCCTCCACTTCTAATCCCAGAGCGGGGGCCAAGAAAATTGAAGATAGACACAAAATGCAGGAGTAGCTCAGCGGGACCGGCAGCATCTCTGGAGAGAAGGAATGGGTGACGTTTCGGGTCAAGACCCTTCTTTTCAGACTGAAGAAGAGTCTCGACACGAAACGTCACCCATTGCTTCTCTCCAGAGATGCTGCCGGTCTCGCTGAGTTACTCCAGCTTTGTGTCCATCTTCAAATGATGTCACGCGCTCCAGGCGGCTGTGCGTACGCATGAAGTCGCGTGCAACCTTCGCGGGACCGTCACTGCTCAACGTGACCATGAGGTTGCGTAATTTACGTGCCAAGGACACGTAAGTGGGACAGGCCCTTTAGGCTTACCAACATCAACTGTTTGGAACATCATTAAGAAGAAAGAGAGTGGTGGTGAGCTTACTAATCGCAAAGGGACTGGCAGGCCAAGGAAGCCCTCCACAGCTGATGACAGAATTCTCTCTATAATAAAGAAAAATCCCCAAACACCTGTTCGACAGATCAGAAACACTCTTCAGGAGACAGGTGTGGATTTGTCAATGACCTCCACAGAAGACTTCATGAACAGAAATAAGAGGCTACACTGCAAGATGCAAAACGTTAGCCGCAAAAATAGGATGGCCAGGTTGCAGTTTGCCAAGAAGTATTTAAAAGAGCTACCACAGTTCTGGAAAAAGGTCTTGTGGACAGATGAGACGAAGATTAACTTCAAGAGCAAAGAATGGAGGGGAGAAGGAGTTGCCCAAGATCCAAAGCATACCACCTCATGTGTGAAACACAGTGGTGGGGGTGTTATGGCCTGGGCATGTATGGCTGCTGAAGGTACTGGCTCACTTATCTTCATTGATGATACAACTGGTGATGGTGGTAGCATAATGAATTCTGAAGTGTATAGACACATCCTATCTGCTCAAGTTCAACCAAATGCCTCAAAACTCATTGACCGGCGGTTCATTCTACAGCAAGACAATGATCCCAAACATACTGCTAAAGCAACAAAGGAGTTTTTCAAAGCTAAAAAATGGTCAATTCTTGAGTAGCCAAGTCAATCACCCGAACTGAACCCAATTGAACATGTATTTTATATGCTGAAGAGAAAACTGAAGGGACTAGCCCCCAAAACAAGCATAAGCTAAAGATGGCTGCAATACAGGCCTGGCAGAGCATCACCAGAGAAGACACCCAGCAACTGGTGACGTCCATGAATCGCAAACTTTAAGCCGTCATTGCATGCAAAGGATATGCAACAATACACAAAACATGACTACTTTAATTTACATGACATTGCTGTATCCCAAACATTATGAAAGGGTGGGGGGGGGGGGGGGGGGGGGGGGGGGGGATTATGTATAAACACTGCTGTAATTTCTACATGGTGAAACCAAAAAGTATAAAAATGGCCTTTATTAAAATCTGACAATGTGCACTTTAGCCATATATGATTTTTACTATTCAAAACTCAAATTGTGGAGTACAGAGACAAATAAATAAATGATGGGTCTTTGTCCCAAACATTATGGAGGGCACTGTACCTACAATTAGCTGAACAAATTGCTTAAACCCATAATAGGCACAAATAACAAATTATGGATCATTTCTAGAGGGCTAGGATATAAATCAAAGCAATAATGTTACAATTATAATATACAGAGCCTTGGTCAGACCACAAAATGAAAATAAATAAAACCATGGTTATTAGACATCTGAAATATAAACAGGAAATACTAGCATGACTCAATGGATCGGACAGCAGGGAAACCGTTAACATAAAGACCCTTTATCAACACTGAAAAAGAGAGAAAATAATACACTGAGTGCTGGAGTAACGCAGCATCCCTGGAGAACATGGATAGATGACGCTTCGGGTCGGGACTTAACTTCAGACATCTGTAGAAGGGTCCCAACTTGAAATGTCACCTATCCATGTATGCAGCCTGACATGCTGAGTTACTCCAACCCTTTACATCTTGTTTTGTAAACCGGCATCTGCAATTCCTTGTTTCTCCAACAGAGAAAATAAGTGAGGCTGGGCAACAGAAAAGTTGGGGTAGGCCAATGAGTGGCACAAATGGAATTTCTTTGATAGTGTGAAATAATAATGCAGCCAAATAAGAACAGTCAGGCTTGTTGTCCATACAATGTGCTGTTAATGTAAAGTTCAGGTAATGTTGTAAAGTCTTGTCTAATGGGACATGTCCAGCAGGCCAGAATATACAAAATGAAAGAAAAAAAGAAAGAAATGGCAGGTGAAAATGGCCGGACCTGAATGCAAACTGATAAGAAGAGCAAGTTACTCGAGGTTGGAGAATTCAGATTTAAGACCAGCAGGCTACATCAGGCACCAAAGGAAAATGAGATGTTGTGTTAAACATTGAATTTTCTCAATTCTGTTAACCCAGACTGCTCCCTTCCCCCCCCCCCCCACCTCTCCCTCGGGCCCTGACATTCCTTCTCCATCTCCCCCCCCCCCCAAGTCGCACTAGCTTCTCATTTTCACACCAGAAACAGCTTACAATGGCTTGCTCCCTTATCACCAATACTTTTTTGCATATCTTTCACTCATTGTTCTTGCTTTATCTCTCCATATCACTGTTTATATCTCTCGTTTCCCTGATCCCTGACCAGTCTGAAGAAGGGTCTCGACCCGAAACGTCGCCTATCTCCTTCGCTCCTTAGATGCTGCTGCACCCGCTGAGTTTCTCCAGCTTTTTGTGTAACCCCCGAAAATGAGATGTTGTTCGTCAAGTTTGCATTGGGCCATGTTTTAGCAGTCCAGGATTTTTTTCCAAAGTATCTCTGCTCTTAATCCAACCTCAATTGGAGTATGTCTATACACTACATACTACAAAATGGTAGGACTACAACAGAGGTATACAAGGATTGTGTCAGGACTGAAGAATTCTAGCATTCAGGAAAGTTTGAATGTGTTGCATGTCTTTCCTTTATTTTAAAATGATGCATGATAAAAACGTTTTAAAACCAGGAATGGGATGAGGAGAAGGTTTTGGCAACAAAGTTACTTCTTCTGACAGGATTCAAAAATAAGATGCTGTAAACAAATATCCAGTAAGGAAATGATGAATCTCTATTAGCGAATGGTTAGGTGTTGGAGTTCGCTGATGTGGGGAGTGGCATTTGCAAATAGGTCGGGAGGAAACTGGATGAATACAAGAGAGAAAAGTAAATAGAGAACTCGGCAGTGATGAAGCACAAGGAATATAGACACTACCACATCTGGGTGGCCCAAACAGCCATAGAAAGAAGAAACTATGACCCTGGTTTTACATAAAAGTGCAAGAGTAACTCAGCGGGCCAGGCAGCATCTCCATGGATAACATGGATAGGTGATGATTCGTGTCGAAGCCCTTCTTCAGACGCATTGGGGGAGAGAAAGCTAGGAGAGAGGAGAAGCAGGACAAAGTGTAACACATAATAAATGGATACAGACTGGGAGTTGATAGGAAGATGGTTGGAACAAAGGGCAGAGATTAAAGCAGGTGTAAGACAGACCGATTGAAGAGTTGCAAATTGTGAAGCCAGAGGAAGAAAGGTGGGGAGGGGAAAAATAGATGCGAGTTCAGGTAGGGCGCAGGGAAGGGAAGGAGGAGCAAAAGGATGGGGGGGGGGGGGGGGGGGGGAGTGCATGGGGAGCAAGGGGAAGGGAAGGTTGTTAGGGATTACCTAAATTTAGAGAATTCAATGGCCATACTGTTGTTGTAGCTACCCAAGCAGAATATGAGGTGCTGTTCCTCCAGTTGAGATATGGGTTCACATGCACCTCCTCTAACCTCATCTATTGCATCTGGTGTTCCTGATGTGGCCTCCTGTACATTTTTGAGACCAAGCATATACTTTGTGACCATTCACCGCACGCTTGCAGTTGGTTCACCAAGGCCTGTTGGATCACCCTGGTTGCTAACCATTTCAACACCCCTTCCCATTCTGACTTTTCCGTCCTGGGCCTCCTCCATTGCCAGAGTGAGTCCACACATAGTAGAGGTACAGCACCTCATATTCAGTTTAAAACCCAATGCTATGAACATTGAAAACACCCAATTTTACACAAACTCTAACAACCCCCCCCATCCCACTCCCCTTTCTTTTCCACACCCCTCCTTTCTCTCCCCCCCATCCCCTTCCCAGTGCCCCATCGGGTTATACACCCATTTCTCCCGTCCCCTTCTCCACATTCCCTCCTTTGGCTTCACAATTTGCAGCTCTCCCAGCTTTCTCTCTACCCCCCCCCCCCCCTCCATCAATCAGTCTGAAGAAGGATCTCAACCCAAAACGTCACCTGTCCATGTTCTCCAGAGACGCTGCCTAACCCGTTGAGTTACTCCAGCACTTTGTGTTATTTTAGCCCAGTTAGCCAACCTTTGGACTGATCATGTTACAGTATATAGTTTTGTGTATGCTTTGCTGAAATAGCAATACTAGAAACGTTATCATTATTATAAGTTACTATTTGAATATAACACACCAGCATGAGTTTGGACATTTATAACACTTCCCTGTCAGGCACCTTTTAACCCCTCCCTGACAAAGCACATTATCAGGATCACCATGTCCCATCCACTACTATTCTGAACATACAAATTGTCTCACATGGCCCAGACAAATGGCTACAATTACACTTTTTACTTCAACTTACCTCCTTTATCTCTTCCAACCCACAATTTCTGTATTAGCCCGAGACTTGTTCCCATTCATTCTGCTGTCAACAGTATTTGCCCTTTCTGCCACTGTGTACAGTTTTGCACTTCCTCCCCCAGAATGCGTGATTGACCCGACTGAGGCAGTACATGAACCAGATCCTCTCAAGCGTCCTTTGCCTATCCATAGCCATTTGGACCTGATGCATCCTTTTAATGATCTCCAAACACTGTTCACTTTCCCCATGAACCTCTTACTCACATTATGTGGAATTAACAGCAGAGGAAATGTCAATCTGATGTTGTTCCAAGATGCCTCCATATCTCGCAGAATTTGCATGTGTTCCTTTCTCTCACACCTGGTGTCTATGGATCTTTGCAGGTTGCCACAAATGCGACATGCGGTGGCAACTGGCAGTTTGCAAGAAAACGCTTATTATTGAGTAAAGGAACTTCCTCCTCAAATTTAACTAAAACCAGAGAGGCTTTCTAGTATCAGAGATCACCTTGAGTTTATTACAGTCTATGACGGAGATAGAACAGTACAGTGTTATGATCTTGCGGCACCTTCCTCCCTCTTACAACACCCCCCCCCCCCCCCTCCCTCAATAACTCCCAGCCACCGCCCTCAACACACACGCGCGCGAAATTAAGTGTCACTGCATTCAAATTTACTAATAAAACGCTTCATAAGAGGAAGACGATGGGTTATTTCAGCTGAGGGTCCAGGGCGGTAACTGCCACCCATGTCCCTGCAGCGCTACAACAGAAACTCTGCCGTTCAATTCAGAATTGGCTTGAACTCAATTAACCCCATCGCCCTTCATGCCACCTGTCAGGTGGCGATCTTTGCACAGCGCTATACGAAATTGTCGGCCTATCTAATCAATATCAGAAACGGTCCCACAACAGGTTCGTCCCAACAGTCTCCGTCTCGCCCGCGAGCTATCTGTATTGGAAGTGAAACCAACACGCACGATGAAGCCAACCGTGTTCTTCAGGGTTGGAGACACAAGGAACTGCTGGAATAGTTACTGCAATTGTCAAAGTGCTGCCCGTACCCAGCTTCTGCCCAGCCTCGTCTTTATGGTTCCGTGAGGATGGATGTTGCAAAGCACCAAGCCCACGGTTGTCTGATAGCTCAGGGCATTTGCACGGGGTTACTTACTGTCAATCGCCATCACCCGGCGCTTGTGCGGCGGTGGGCGATCCCGCGGGTCCACCCGGTCCTCGCTCCACGGGTCAGATCCCGCGGAACCGGCGGATGCCTCTCAGCAGCTTGTTGGAGCTGCGATCTCCGCAATCTCCCTGGCTCCGCCTCGCACGTCGCTCGCCGCCAATCCCGCTCCTCTTGCACCCTTCAATTGCTATTGCCATGTAACGGGGCGTCTCTGGCGGGTCGCGGGAAGCACTCACTGGGACCCGGGCAAGAGCTTGAAGAGAGGCTTGCGTTTACAGTGCTTTTCGCCTCCCTGCAGAAGATGTGAACGTCTTTGTAACAAGTACCATTTAACTGCCGCCGCAACAACCGCTGATGCCGTTTCCCTGGCCCTACATTCATCCCTGGACCACCTGGATAAGAACACCCGTGTCAGACTCCTATTCACAGACTGCAGCTCTGCTTTCAATACCATAATCCCAACCAAGCTCATATCCAAACTGGTGGAAATTGGAGTCTGCACTCCCCTCTGCAACTGGATCCTCGACTTCCTGACCAACAGACCACAATCGGTGAGGATAGGTGAAAGATCATCCTCTATAAAAATACTCAACACTGGTGCCCTGCAAGGATGTGTTCTCAGCCCCCTACTATATTCCTCACGACTATGCAGCAAAATATCAATCCAACTAAATTCACAAGTTTGCCTCCAACACCACTGTAGTGGGTCAGATTTCAAATAAAGACAAGCGGGAGTACAGGGAGATTGAGAACTTCAATAACCTGGCGCCAAAACGACAACCTCCCTCAATGTCAGCAAGACAAAGAAGATTGCGAGTGACTTCAGGATGTGAAGTAGTACACACACTCCTGTCTACATTGATGGCGCCATTGATAGTCAAAAGCTTCAGGTTCTTAAGAATAAATATCATCAGCAATTTGCCTTGGAGCAGCTGCATTGAAGCCATGACCAAGAAAGCACACCAACACCTCTACTACCTTAGAAGACTTAGGAATTTGATATTCAATATTATTAAACAAGTAACTCATCGATTGGAGAGATGGGTGTTTATGCAGGCACAAGGAACTGCAGATGCTGAAATGCTGTAGAGAACACAAAGTGCTGGAAAAAAACTCAGCAGGTCAGGCAGCATCTCTCCAGACCCACTCAGTTTCTCCAGCAGTTGGGATGTTTATGCACGTGGTGTATTTGGAAATGCAGTAAACCCTCCTTATACTCTGCCCATCAGAACTGCCCCCTCCATCAACTCTTTTAAGTCTGGAACCCCTAGTTCCTAAAACCTATTTCTACTCTCAAGCCTTTCTTGAGGTCCTCTGAGGGAGCGCTGTATGTACAGTCTGTATTTATGTTTGTATTGTTGATATATGTACCACTATTTGTAGCACGTTAGTACCTGCACTGATGTAGAGCACTTTGGTCAACGAGAGTTGTTTTTAAACGTGCTATAGAAATAAAATTGACTTGACCTGACTTGACTATAACAGACCATGGGTGGGCTGGGGGGGAGAATGGTGTCCGTTATTGCCAATTGTTCGTTCTGACACATCCTGATAAGATGCACATCTGTGGAAGTTCGTGAGGGTTGTTGGGGACATGCCTAACTTCCTAAGCCTTCTAAGGATGTAGAGGTGCTGGTATGCTTTCTTGGCTACAGCTTTGATGTGGCTGGTACAGGACAAATCGCTGGTGATCACTGATGGAAATGGGTTTTAGGAACTAGGGGTACTCTAAGGTCCGTGAGGCTGAGGTTGGGAAGGGGGGTGCGAGGGGGGGAAAACTTTAATGTGCGGTCACACCGATGTAAGAGTACAAGAATGTATAACTTGTTTATTGTGTATTTATATACACAGTTTATTGTGTATTATGTCATAGCTGCTTTCTTACATCTCTCTCTCTCTCTGTTTACATTACAAAATGTTCCATAATGGTATATTATCTCCATTTTTTTCTGTCGCTTTCTTTTGGCTTTTTCCGCTGTCTTTTAAAGTATCTCAGTATGCTCATTTTCACAGGGGTGCACAAATCTGAAATTTATAGATATTTGATAGTGATATATAACACCATTTGATAGTGATTATATAATGTATATAATAAAATATTTCCGCTTGCACTATTGTTTTGCTAAATAAAACCACCCACAATTAAATATACACCACTCACAATTTAGGCCAGAAAAAACTATTATTACTACTTATCCATTCCCATCCTTTCTACTTTAACTGAAACTTAATCTGAAAATGCAGTTTCTTATTGGGGGCAGATAAAAGAAAAAGTAATGTCCTTGGAGACAGCGGCTGATTGGATGGGAGGAGACCGATTTATTCATTGGAAGGGAATTTTAAGGGAAGCTCATCGGTGATTGGACGCAGTGGTTGAGGTGGGAGGTTGCAACCTTCACGTGGTCCGCCCTGATTCGACAAATGCATGCACAATCAAATAAGATCAAATAGAACAAGTTGTCCGACAACTTTAGGCTGTGCACGCCATATGCAAGAAGAAGAAGAGACAGTGGTTGATTGGCCAGCCAAATAATTGGGCACAAAAAATTGACAAATAGGAAAACAAAAAAAATCGGAATTCGATTTAAATCTGATTTAAGGTACATAGGGTGGGAATGGATTAATTGTAGACAACAGATTAAAAAAAAAATCTAACCCCATTAAATCACTCGGGGTGTATTATGATATGTTCTACAGTATGAAGTGTACAGCAAAACTGGTACTTCCAGAGAGGTCTATTGTGTTGTTTCTTCACCAGACCACGGATTTATTTTAAGAGCAAAACAAAGTGTTGGAGAACTCAGCAGGTCAGGCTGGATCTATGGAGGTGCGAAGAAGGGTCTTGACCCAAGACATTCACCTATTCCTTCTCTCCAGAGATGCTGCCTGACATCTGGTCCCTGGTTCTAGACTCCCCCAATATCGGGAACATGGTTCCTGCCTCTAGCATGTCCAAACCCTTAACAATCTTATACGTTTCAATAAGATCCCGTCTCATCCTTCTAAACTCCATAGTGTACAAGCCCATCCACTCCATTCTCTCAGCATATAACAGTCCCGCCATCCCGGGAATTAACCTTGTAAACCTACGTTGCACTCTCTCAATAGCGAGAATGTCCTTCCTCAAATTAGGAGACTAAAACTGCACACAATACTCCAGGTGTGGCCTCACTAGGGCTCTGTACAACTGCAGAAGGACCTCTTTGCTCCTATACTCGACACCTCTTGTTATAAAGGCCAACATGCCATTCACTTTCTTCACTGCCTGCTGTACCTGCATACTTACTTTCATAGACTGATGAACAAGGACCCCCAGATCCTGTTGCACTTCCCCTTTTCCCAACTTGACGGCAATTACATAGCAATCTGCCTTCCTGTTTTTGATACCAAAGTGGATAACCTCACATTTATCCACATTAAACTTCATCTGCCCACTCCCCAAACCTGTCCAAGTCACCCTGCATTCTCATAGCATCCTCCTCGCAGTTTACACTGCCAGGTAGACAAAAGTGCCGGTGAAACTCAGCGGGTGCGGCAGCATCTATGGAGCGAAGGAAATAGGCAACGTTTTGGGCCGAAACCCTTCTTCAGACCCAGCTTTGTGTCACCTGCAAATTTGCTAATGTTACTTTGAATCCCTTCATCCAAATCATTGTATATTGTAAATAGCTGCAGTCCCAGCACTGAGCCTTGCGGTACCCCACTAGTCACTGCCTGCCATTCTGAAAGCGACCAGTTAATCCCTACTCTTTGTTTCCTGTCTGCCAACCAATTTTCTATCATGTCAGCACTCTACCCCAATACCATGTGCCCTAATTTTGCCCATAATCTCCTATGTGGGACCATATCAAATGTTTTCTGAAAGTCCAGGTACACTATATCCACTGACTCCCTTATCCATTTTCCTAGTTACATCCTCAAACAATTCCAAAAGATTAGTCAAGCATGATTTCCCCTTCATAAATCCATGCTGACTCGGACCAATCCTGTTACTGCTATCCAAATGTGCAGCTATTTCATCGTTTATAATTGACTCCAGCATCTTCCCCACCACCGATGTCAGGCTAACTGGTCTATAATTCAGTGTTCTCTCTCCCGCCTTTCTTAAAAAGTGGGATAACATTGGCCACCCTCCAATCCACAGGAACTGAGCCTGAGTCTATAGAACATTGGAAAATGATCACCAATGCATCCACGATTTCTAGTGCCACTTCCTTAAGTATCCTGGGATGCAGACCACCAGGCCCTGGGGATTTATCAGCCTTCAGTCCCATCAGTCTACCCAACACCATTTCCTGCCTAATGTGGATTTCCTTCAGTTCCTCCGTCACACCAGATCCTCTGGCCACTACTATATCAGGAAGATTGTTTGTGTCCTCCTTAGTGCAGACGGATCCAAAGTACCTGTTCAACTCAACTGCCATTTCCTTGTTCCCCATAATAAATTCACCTTTTTCGGTCTTCAAGGGTCCAGCTTTAGTCTTAATTATTTTTTTCCACTTCATACATAAAAAAGCCTTTACTATCCTCCTTTATATTCTTGGCTAGCTTACATTCGTACCTCATCTTTTCTCCCCATATTGTCTGTTTGGTTATCTTCTGTTGGTTTTTAAACATTACCCAATCCTCTTGCTTCCTGCTCATCTTTGCTACGTTGTACTTCTTCTCTTTTGTTTTTATACTGTCCCTGATGTTGTTTGTCAGCCACAGTCGCCCCTTACTCCCCTTGGAATCTTTCTTCCTCCTAGGAATTAACTGATCCTGTTCCTTCTGTATTATTCCTAGAAATACCTGTCATTGTTGTTCCACTGTCATCCCCGCTAAGGTATCTTTCCAGCTCCTCCCTCATGGCCCCAGACCCCTTTATTCAACTGTAACACTGACACCTCCGATCTACCCTTCTCCCTCTCCAATTGTACATTAAACCTGACCATATTATGGTTACTACCTCCTAATGGCACATTAACCTCAAGTTCCTTTATCAAATCCGATTTATTACATAACACTAAATCCAGAATTGCCTTCTCCCTGGTAGGCTCCAATACAAACTGCTCTAAGAATCCATCACAAAGGCACTGTACAAAGTCTCTTTCTTGGGGTCCTGTACCAACCTGATTTTCCCAGTCTACCTGCATGTTGAAATCTCCTATAACAACCACAGCATTACCTTTGCTACAATCCAATTTTAACTCCTGATTCAACTTGCACCCTATGTCCAGGCTACTGTTTGGGGGCCGGTAGTTAAGTCCCATTAGGGTCATTTTACCTTTACAATTCCTTAGTTCTATCCATACTGACTCCACATCTCCTGTTTCAATTCACCCCTTGCAAGGAACTGAATTTAATTCCTCACCAACAGAGCTACCCCACCCCCTCTGCCCACCAGTCTGTCTTTTCGATAGGTGGTATACCCTTGAATATTCAGTTCCCAGACCTGGTCCTCTTGCAGCCATGTCTCTGTAATTCCCACAACATCATACTTGCCAATTTCTAAGTGAGCCTCAAGCTCGTCCACTTTATTTCTTATACTTCGCGCATTCATATGCAACACTTTGGCCTCCATATTCACACCCCCCCCCTCACAATTGGCCCTGACCTTACTCTGTTATCCTTCCTCGAACTTTCCTTCCCATTAATTCGGGAATCTTTTGTAATGTTTCTTGAAGTCACTTCCCCTTCAACTCCATCTTTTTACTCCCAATTTGTCAACCCCTCCCCCCCACTATTTAGTTTAAACCCACACATGTAGCCCTATCAAATCTGCCTGCCAGAATGTCAGTCCCCCTCCAGTTAAGGTGTAACCCGTCCCTTTGTACAGGTCACCCCTACCCGAGAAAAGATCCCAGTGGACTATAAATCTAAATCCTAGCTCCCTGCACCAGCCTCTCAGCCACACATTCTGAACCCCTATCTCCCTGTTCCTGTCCTTACTAGCACGAGGTACTGGAAGCATTCCAGAGATAACCACCCTAGAAGTCCTGCCTTTCAGTCTTCTTCCAAACTCTCTGAACTCATGTTGGAGTACCTCCTTCTTCTTCTTCCCGATGTCATTTGTGCCTACGTGCACAACTACTGCCGGCTGTTCACTTTCTCTCTCTCTCTCTCTCTCTCTCGAATGTTCTGAATTTGGCTCGTGACATCCTGAACCCGGGCACCAGGGAGGCAACAGACCATCCTCGAGAGAGCGAAAGACAGAGACACAGTGAGAGAGGGAGAGAAGGAGAGAGCGAAAGACAGAGAGACACAGGGAGAGAGGACGAGGGAGAGTGGGCGAGAGAATAATAAAATAACGTGGAATACTAAAATAACGTGATTACCTGCACACCAGAAGAAGCCCTTGCTTGCGGTCCGGAGCAATGACAGTGAGTTTATTAAATTCTCCCATGAATTTTATTCAAAGGAACGCCATGTCATTAATACATGGTCAAAACACAATTACATTTACTGAGGAATGTGGATCGATGTATTGATGACACATTGTATAACTACGTGTTAACTTCTGGCTGTTAACAAGTGCTAACCGTGGTAGTTAACAAATAGTTTTAATCTCATATGCAGCATGACTCGTAACGATTATCCATGGACATTTAAAAATAAAAATGTATTTAACAACTTACTCACTTCTTGTACAGAAATTGGACATAAACGGGAAACTGAAAAGTAGGGGAACGCGTCCCCCTGCATACCCCCCCCCCCCCCCCCACAATTTCCATCACTGCTGGTGATATATATTCCTAAGAACTTAAAAGTTTTTGAACATCTCTACTTCAGTGCCATCAATGTGGACTGGGGTGTGTGTACTGCTTCACTTCCTGAAGTCAATCAGTCTCCTTTGTCTTGCTGACATTAAGAACAAGGTTGTCTCCTTGTCATTATTCAATATGTCGACTATGAACTTGCAGATGGATTTGGATTGGTATTTGGCTGTAGTCGTGAGTGTATAAGGAGTATAGTAGGGAGCTCAGAACGCTTCTTTGTGGGACACCAATGTTGAGAAATATTATAGAGGATGATTTGTCACCTATTGTCACTGATTGTAGTCTGAGGGTCAGGAAGTCGAGGATCCAGTTGCAGAGGGGAGTGCTGACTCAAAGTTCCATGAGTTTGGAGATGGAAAACTCATTTGGCCTTGGAAGTGCAGAGCAGATTCACCTGAATGTCACCGGGCCGATATGGATTGGATTACAAGGAAAGGCTATGTACACTGGGATTGCACTTCTTACAATGTATAATATTGAGGGTAGATTTGTTATACAGGTTTTGGGATTTTGAGCAAAATTGTGGGAATTGGAACTGTAAAAAAGACAATTTTGCATTTCTCACATCATATTCCATTTACAAGATTTGTCCCAATTACGTATCCAAATGTAACAACCATACTGTTAAATTTGATCCACACATATAACCATATAACAATTACAGCACAGAAACAGGCCTTCTCGGCCCTTCCAGTCCGTGCCGACCATTTATTTTCCCCTAGTCCCATCTACCTGCACTCAGACCATACCCCTCCATTCCCTTCCCGTCCATATACCTATCCACTTTACTTTTAAATGTTAAAATCGACCCTGCCTCCACCACTTCTGCTGGAAGATCATTCCACACAGCCACCACTCTCTGAGTAAAGAAGTTCCCCCTCATGTTACCCCTAAACTTCGGTCCCTTAATTCTCATGTCATGACCTCTTGTTTGAATCTTCCCTACCCTGAATGGGAAAAGCTTATCCACGTCAACTCTGTCTATCCCTTTCATCATTTTAAAGACCTCAATCAAGTCCCCCCTTAACCTTCTGCGCTCCAAAGAATAAAGACCTAACTTGTTCAACCTTAGTCAACATATTTATAAAGATGCAAAAGGTTTACGTTCCCACAGTGATTCTTGTGGCACACCACTTGTTACATCTGACTAACTAAAACAGGATCTACTTAACGTCTGCTCCGTTTTAAATCTCTGTCCATACCAATATGTTACTCCCTACACAATGATTTTTTAAGAACACAAAATCAAGTTATTTGGTCCAACCTGCCTCTGCCAGTCAAATTGCCCACATCAGCTAATCCCACTTGGCTGCATTTGGTCCTTGCCCACATCTGTCCAAATGTCTTTTAAACAAAGCAATTGCACCCATTTCTACTACTTCCTTTGGCAGTTTATTCCACATACCCACTACCGTGTGTGAAAAAAGTTGCCCCACAAGTCCCCTTTAAATCTTTTCCCCCTCACCTTAAATCTATGCCCTCTAATTTTAGACTCCACTAAGCTGGGAAAAGGACTGTGACCATTCACTTTATTCATGTCCCTCATGATTTTATGTACCTCTATCAGGACCTCGACCCAGCCAATCTAGTCTCTCTTCATAATTAGTCTTCAAATGTCCAAAACATAATTGTGAATCTTTTCCGCACCCTTTCAAGCTTAATGACATCCTTCCTATAGCTAGGCAGCCAGAACTGTACATAATACTCCATGTGTGGTCTCACCAACGACTTGTACAGTTTTAACATGATGTGCCAACCCTTGCACTTTGTATCATTTAATAACCTTGGATGTGGCATTCATCAAGTGCCTTCTGGAAATTTAAGTATAATATATCTTCTAGCCATCGCGTGCTTTTTTTCAACGAACTCCAATAATATGGTCAAACATGATTTATTTTACACAAAACCATACTGAATTTTCTTGATTTTTTTAAAAGTGACATGCTAATATAACTGATTGCCTTGTAGTTTATTGCTTTGTCTCCATTCCTTTTTGAATAAAAGAGTTACATATGATATTTTCAATTATCGCCTAATCTATTCCAAATCTATAAACTTAGAAAAATTAACTTACCAGCCATCTCTTTTAAGACCTTAGGAGAAAGTCCACCAAGAAGACCCTGAGACGAGTTAGCCCACAGCTCCAGCCACTTCTCCAGTGATTGTAATTTTCTCAAGTCCTCCCTTTGTTCTAATTCCCTATTAACAGCCATTCCTCCAATGTTACATGTATTCTCTAGAGTGAAGACTGTCAAAAAATATGGCTATTTAATATTCATCTGCCAGCTCTTTATTGTCCATCTTTAATTCCTGCACTCTTTGAGACAAAGACTTACTTTTTCTAACTCATCCTTAAATATCTACTGAAACTTTTAATTCGTTTTTACCCTTTGTTTCATGTTCAAATGGGTTTTTCCTTATAAATCTTAAAATCACTAGCAGCTGTTTTTTAAAATATTCTGTCCAATCTACTGATCTGTTTCCCAGTTATGTGTAATTGTGTACATTTTCTTTAACTGTGATACAATCTTTAACATGGGCAGTGGATATTCTCCTTGAAATGTTTCTTTCCTCTATGTACACATTGATTCTGTATGTCCCTTATCCCAATTTATCAGTTCAATTTTGCTGGCTCTGCTGTCATGCCCTCATAATTACCCTCATTTTGTTTTACAGTTATGATCATGGTCTTTTTCCATCTCACTAAAATTGAATGTATTATTCAATCACATTATGATCACTGCTACCCAGGGGCATCTTCACTAAGGTTATTCAATTTGTAAATATTTCCTCTCATGCACTGGAACAGCATGGAAATACTTGCACAGGCTTATACTTTCCAAAGCCTAATGTTCTATCCACTTATTCACAAAACCCATCAATTTCGCCCGTCAATTTCATGAACCATCATCTTTGCCTTTTAAAAAAATTCAATATAACCATTCCTTCTCCAGTCTGCTTCCCATCCATCCCACATAAAATCTTCCCATCCATCCCATAAAATCTTCATTGCCCATATCCTAGGTTGCACAAAGGGATGGGAAACTGACCTCGGCTATGCTTTTATCGCCATCAACCCTGAAAGTCCTGGAAAGATTAGCAGCAAAACTGCTCTACACCCACACTATATTGTCACCAACACAGCATTAAACATTCCAGTACAAATTGAGCCATAGCTACCAGGGCATTCATTAGGATGTGGGAATTTGCCAGTATCTTAATTACTGTAATTGCTTGTGATTCCAACTAACAAGAGATATATTTGAGAGATACTTGCTTTGGGCCAGTTCTCATTCGACATATCAACAAATACATTGAAATAGAAACAGGTAATAGAAACAGGTTTTATTCAGAGTGAGAATGCAGATTTTTTTTTTTTAATTGAAATTCTGCACCTATTATTTAATTAAACGGGTGAAACTGAGAATACTCATCTGGTGCAGAGGATCTTGAGACACAGTGCATAAAGTTTTACTAACTTGAGTGACTGACAAGCAAGTGATAGATGTGTTAAAATTGGGATAGGATGAAGAGAGGAGGCAGGGTGCACCATTTCCCCAACCCTACCTACCTTTAACCCGAGCGGCAATTGCATGGATTTCATGTGCAAGACTTGAAAACAAATCAAGAATCTTCTTACAATTCAGTTTTGGATACGATACACATCTTCTTGTCATACACTAATTATACTTTGTTTTAGAAAGCCGATAAAGATATTTGTTTTCAGCACAAATTCAATATAACACTTTAATGTGCAACTTAGATCCAAACCACCAGCACTGATGGGATTGCTGCTTTAATCCACTCAGTTATGAAAGTGTTTTCCTCTTGACTACTCCGCAGAAGTTGCTGAAAGTGTAGCGGTTACTGTATTAGCTCTGGTCATTGGACATGCATTATTCAACACTATTTTCAATGTTATCGCCTTCTCTTGGATAGTGCAGTATCTAGAAACAAACATAACTTTAGCATCAGCCTGTGCAATCCAAAGCACAACAAATAATCAACTTATTAGAGAACATCCATTAAATGGGAAGTGTTGAAAAGCGAGATGGTTAGACCACAGATAATAAAGGATAACAATGGTTTGATGGGGAAAAGAAGCACATCAGCTATAGGAAACTACCCAATCTCATTCAATTTCCTGTTGCTGTGCAATCAAAGGCCTATTTATGTAAACCCAAGCACACTTCACCTGGTATCGCACAATGTTGAAGGTTGAATTTTTCAATTTCATGTCACCCATCTATCAGTTCCTGTCCCATCGCTTCTCTGCACTTCTCTATGTAGGCCATTTTTTTATATTCGCCCAACCTCCAGTCATAATGCATGACCTCCACCCAAAACATCAACACGTCCCTTTTGCCCCCACAGAAGCTGCTTGACCTACTGAATTCTCCCAGTTTATTTTTTGCTCTGGATTTGATTCCAGCATCAGCAGTCATTTGTGTCTCCACTCCAAAACATTCTATCACCTCAAGGACAACAAACCTAGCCAAACTTTTGCCCTTTTCCAAGTAACGTTCTGGTGGATCTCCTCTGAACTCTCCCCACTGCATTCACATCCTTCCCATTGTGTAACGACAACAACTGCACAATATTCTAGCTGCGACCTTACCCAAGCTTTATAAAGATGGTACCATGACTTCTGTGTCCTTATTTCCTATGTACTGGCTAATGAAGTTCAGCATCTTGTTTGATGAAGGATCTCGACCCAAAACTTCACCTATTCCTTCTCTCCAGAGATGCTGCCTGTCCTGCTGAATTACTCCAGCTTTTTGTGTCTATCTTCAGCATCTTGTTTGCCTGCTTCACTGCTTTATCTACACTGCTACCTTTAGGGATCTATGGACTTGTACATCAAACTTCATCTATTTCTCAATATTCTCTCGGGCTCCACCTTTCATAGTGTATATATTATCCTTGTGCATCACCATGCACTTAGTGGGATTAAAATTCCATCTGCCATAACTAAATTTACCAGCCAATCAATATTTAAAAATGTTAAGTTTGTTATGCATTCCATCACTTAAACTCCCTTTCTCCAGTATAAATGAAACACGGGAAGTAGCCAGAAAATTAATTCACTTTGAATACATTGGGAAAAACCATGATACTAAGTAAATAAATAGATACAAGAGTGCAGATAGTGTAATCAGCAGCAAACACTGCTCCTTGTCTTCTTCCCACTTAATATTCTAAATATTTATTTGAGTCTGAAATTATCAGTGGTATACTGAGCCTGCTCGTCCTAGTTTCCAGGGCAACAGTGCAATATTCTTCCACTGCAGTGTATCAATTAATATAGATTTGATGGAATCTTCAATGACCATGACTGTACACAATTCTGACCATCAAATTCTAATAAGCTAGAATGTATTTCACAAATATACAAGGTATAAAAACCAAATCTCAAAGTGTTGCACTCTGTTGATTAAAATATTGAACTCTCTCCGAGCAGCACGTCAAGATTGAGATCAGGGTGCATTCTCCATCAAGGTTGTAAAATGTCGTCACTATCAATTTACCACCAGAGGATTAAAGGGAAGAGATTAGCAGGTGACATTACATTTTTGTTTAGGTCAGTATATAGTTTGGACATGAACTGTTCAATCAGAAACCATTCAAGTTTTAAAATTGAATTTTAATAGAAAAAAATGGGGCAAATAGCAGGGAATAGAGTCAACTGATCTGCTCTGTGAAACGCTATCAATCTTTCTGGGAGCCATTGACTCACGGGATCACTTTAGAATGAAAAGTTAAGAGAAAACTGCAGTATTTTATGTTATTCAATAATGTACAGGAATTTAAAATGGTACATTCAAGGTAAATTCATAGCAATTCAATAAACAAATATCAATGTAAAAACTTTTCAAAACATTTAGTGGAATATTTCCTAATAAGTTGGCCTGTTTTTCCCCAAACATTATTGAAATGCAAAAGGCATTTGGACTGATATGGATAGGAAGAGCAAGAGAAGCCATTGGTCAAATGTAGTAAAATGGGACCAGCCTAGTATGTAACTTGGTTAGCAAGGACAAGGTGGACGGAAGAGCCTGTCAGTCTAATTAGCTTATGACGCTAAGTGGAATTTTGTCACTTCTGGGGAAGAAACTAAAAGCATAAAATATCATTAAACTTTTTTACTATTTGTGAGTTCATTTCAAATTAATCGCCATGCCACATTAGCTAGAATGAATAAGATATTAAAATAATTAAAAATATAAACATCCTTGATCATTTATTTTCAGTGTCCAATGTGCCCGTAAGGGTGAAGTTCAACACAGCGGGACCCAAAGTGAATAAACAAAACTGAAACTTTATATAAAAAGCATGCTAATGGACAATAATGTTCACTTCTCTACCTCACATGACTTATAGCAGTCAACAACAGACATGGCTTAAGAACTCGAAGTACCCACGGGACCACATCTGAGGGCTGTCCAACCAAAACTCATTGAGCTTCTTAGTGCCCGCTTGCTTTTTTTTCTATTACAAATCTCAAATTGTGGAGTACAGAGGCAAATAAATAAATGATGGGTTGTTAAAGAAGGAACTGCAGATGCTGGAGAATCGAGGGTTACACAAAAAGCTGGAGAAACTCAGCGGGTGCAACAGCATCTAAGGAGCGAAGGAGATAGGCGACGTTTCGGGTCGAGACCCGTCTGAAGAAGGGTCTCGACCCGAAACGTCGCCTATCTCCTTCGCTCCTTAGATGCTGCTGCACCCGCTGAGTTTCTCCAGCTTTTTGTGTAACCCCCAAATAAATGATGGGTCTTTGTCCCAAACATTATGGAGGGCACTGGATATTACAACTGAGGTCACTACAATTGCAGAGCAGTTCTGAAAAGAATGTAGCTCTGCAACACTATGGATAGGACAGGTTTAGAGAGATATGGGCCAAATGCAGATCAGTGGTACTAGTGTAGAAGGGACATGTTGGTTGGTGTTGGCAAATTCACGCTGTATGGCTCTATGACAACAGACATATTCAAATACTTCGAAAATTACCTTTCTTGCTGGCATGAACTTTTGGGGATTTCTTCGCCTTCGTGCAGTCAGGCTCTATTTTTACTTGCCGGTGCCGCCTGGATCTGGATACCTTTATCCAAAATATTATTTTCAAACAATTGATAACTTTGTTTGTATCACGTGAACCAACAACATGAAGTTGTTTTTTTTTTAAATTTCTGTACCAAGACAGTAAATCCAGACAATGTGTACCTCACATGAAGAAGCAAAATTCTAAACAAAGTTAATTACCCAAGATCGTTAATAAGAAATGTGACTTTAGAAGGAAATATATTCTAATACTGATTTCTCAAATCAATCTCAAGTCTTCTTAGGTGAACTTTATATCATGACTGTACCAAGAATACGCCATCAGCTTTTCATCCAGTAAAGTTAAATATTTATATTTGCAATTACAAAGCAAATATTACTAAATAAGAGATAAATAGGTAGGTAATGAAAATGATTCTGGCATACAGACCTTGATTGCGGAATTATACGATTTTGACTTTATTTCTGCTAAGGTCTGTGCACGTTTGAAACCCTGTTTGAGAAACAAAAATCACTTTAATTAATCATTGTACATAGAGAATGGATATTAGAGCAAGCTAATATTGCTAGTTAGCTTCTATACATCAAAACCATATTTGTCTATGATGTAGTTACATCTGTTAAAACCACCAAAATGCATCACACTAGACATGCGCACTTGCTGACAATGCTAAGGTTAATACAATTCCACCTCCTTTTTGGTGCAACAGCACTAGGTGGACTATAATTCTACTGCTAATGGCAGTAAAGAGACATTTGTCCACTGATATCAGAAGAGTGCATTTTCCCTCTGTTATAAATCCTTCCGTTATAAATGGTATTAAATGTACTATTTATTTTCATATCCCCTTCAAAGAAAATATATCACTGTATGCCACACAGATATAGTCAGTAAAACTTACTGCAGCTGCATACACATTATGAATATGTGAACAAAGAGCAAGAACAGACCATTTAGCCCCTCATGTCTGCTCTGACATTTATTAAGATTGGCTGATCTGCTGGTCTGACTGTAACCTGAAACCTGCATCCCCCCCCCCTCCCCCCCCCCCCACACACCCTCAGTAACCTCTCACCCCCTTATCTACCAAGTATCTACCATTGTTATTTTGTTCATATAAAGCTGTTGTTGTACAGGAGATTTACGTAACACCCAGTACTTCAGTCAACAGATCAATCATCCTTTGTAAAAAGAAATATACTGATTTGCTGTAGGTCACGCCACACTGACACTATTTTAGTAAAAACACACAAAAAAAACATGCAATTTAAAATGTAAGCAAACAATATGGCCAATCAATGAACGGATGCTGCAATGATGTGTATGGGAGCGGTAGAGTGACTGCAGGTGATCAGAGGAACATGGACTGGTTGGTGAAGAACTGCATCTACCAGAGGCATATGGTTATTGTCAGCCCTGGTTTATATATCAGACACTGATAATGGTAAAAAAAATATAGCACTTACAACATCAAAGCAACTAGCATTTTTAATTCTAAACTGCCATAGTATCTGATACACAATATAAAAAACAATTTCAATAGCACTAAAGGTTCAAAAGAAAAGCTCCAGAACCAGTTTTTAAAGACATTTGCAATGTAAATGAACAGCGAGTCTCGGGCAGTCACTACTGCAGTGAGTGTTCATGGTCTATAAACTGGTCAGTTGTTTTTAGATTTACTGTAGGCAAGAAAGAAATTAGCAAGCAGAAAGAGATGTAGCATTTATGACTCAAGGAATTCTCCTGCACTCAACTGCTGCAAATTTGTACTAAACTTTTGTCTCCACAATTGTCAAGTGTCCAAAGTATCAATGAATCCTTTGCTGTCATGTACCAATTATGAAAATATAGATTAGATAAACAAATTCATTTATTATCTTGTTCTTCCACATTACATCGTCTACTACAGCAAAAATTGTCCGATTTACTTTTGAAGAACAGAATTTATATGTAAAATGGGAAGGGAGACAAAGACACCTCAACATAGACGGTTGGTGAAGAATGTGTAGGGGGTTCAGCTGCTCACTGACAACTGTCTTAGAATTCTTAGAATGAAGAACAGTACAGCACAGGAACAAGCCCTTCGGCCCGCAATACCTGTACTGAACACAATCCCACATCCCTTCACAACTAATCCCTTCTGCCAATACATGATCCATGTCCCTCCAACCTCTGCGCATTCAGGAGCTTATTTTAAAGTCTCTTAAACATCACTATCGCATCTGCTTCCACTATCACCCGAGTACGGCACCCACAACCCTTAAAAAATTATCCCACGCATCTCTTTAAAATATTCTCCCTATGCCCTCTAGTATTTTACATTTCCACCCTGGGAAAAAGGTTCCTTATCTATGCCTCTCAATTGTATGAACCTCTATCAGATCTCTCCCCAGCTTCTGATGTTCCAAAGAAAATAATCCAAATTTGTCCAACATCTCCTTATAACTAATATCCTCTAATCCAGGTAGCATCATTGTGAACCTCTTCTGCACTCTCGAAAGCATCCACATCCTTCCTGTAACGGGGCAACCAAAATTGCACACACTACTCCAAATGCTGCATAATCAAAGTTTTATAAAGTTGCAACATTATTTCTTGACTCTTCTACACAATGTCCCGACAGATGAAGGTGAGCATACCATAATCCTCCTTTACCACATTATCTACTTGCGTTGCTACTTTCAGAGAGTCAAGGACTTTCAGATCCCTCTATGAATGGATCCCTCTATACTTCAATAAAGGTCCTGTTTACTTTCCCCTAACATTTGAAAATCACAAAGTGCAACACCTCACACATGACATAGTCCACCATTTCTCTGCCCACTTCTGTAAACAAACTATTTCCTATTTTATCATTTGACAGCCTTCTTCAAGTCAGAGTTCGACAGTTCCTCGGTTCACCGAGATTGCACGTCGCAGCTTTGTTCAATGGCCAGGGAGGGCAATGGATACCAAGGTTCAGGTCAAAATCCGCAGTTTTTGAGGAACACTAAGACCACATAACTAAGCTAAAATCAACACATTACAACCAACTGATTGATCTATTCCATTCTGCATCTGAACTGCTTTGATAATGAGACTATATTTATGATTCAAATTAAAAAACATTTGTTAATAATAAACATTAAACAAAAGCATGAATTAAATAGTAAGCATGATTGGCTTTTCTCACAACTGTCTCTCTTGCTATATCCAATGCAGTATATTCAACATTCATTTAAATTCAGGTTTAATTTCCTTTAAAACAATGTCTCAGCGCCTTTCATTTAGCCGTGGAACTCAATTTTCATTGAGATTTAAATTCATACGAAAATATACATGCCAAGTGCCGAATAGGAAGCACAGAACTGACACGAATTTTAGCCCAGGCCAATCCTATATAGACTGTTCACTGAAGGTCATGAAAAATCAATCAGCAATATTTTTGCCAAGTCAACAAAGGGGTACTAATTACTATACAAATCAGCTCTGTATCATTGATCTTACAGTAAGGTTAGAAGCCACAACTATAACTAAAAAGCTATTAATGAGTGGCAAAGATGTAATATTTGAAACTCATTTATACAATTAACATTTTTCTAATGCAAAGAATCGAGTAGTTTTAACCAACCTATCCGATTTCCACTTATTCAGCAAAGCAAGGATTTGTGAATAATTTACATTACTACCAAGACAGAGACAATGCAATAATTTGGCATAACTCCACAGTGCCAGAAATCAATACATTCCAGTCTTGAATTTTCTGATATCATACAAGATCACCCTTTGGTAACAAGAAATCAGAGAAATTCAAAATCTCCATGCAAACACCACAGTTTTCAATTTAGTTGCTCTCTTCTCACCTTTTGTTCTTCAGGTTCTTCACATTTTGAGACTGGGATTCCTGACTGGTCAGTCAAGTTTATGTTCTGCGATATTGGAAAGAGAAAAGAGTTTTATTTGGTTTGGTTTAATCAAAAATAAGAAGTAGTCGCACTGAATGCTGCATATTGCACTACATCTTTTCAGACTGGCAATACTACAGAATCCAAACAATTCCACATTTTTTAAATTTAGAACATAGAACAGTACAGAACGGTAACAGGCTTCGAGACTCATGATGTCTGTGTCAACCGTGATGCCAACATTAAACTGACCCATCTATCTGTGCATGGTCCCTATCCCCTTACCCCCTGCTTGTACAAATGTCTCTCAAATGTTGTTATTGTATCTACCTTCACTGGCAATGCATTCCAAGCATTTACCACCGTGTTAAAAAAAACACACATCATGAATCTCCTTTAAACTTGCCCCCTTTCACCTTAAATCAAAGCACTCCAGTATTGAATCCACCCTGTGAAAGCAAAATTGACTTTGTTTCACACTGTACCAGGCGCCAATATCTTTATTTTAATGCAGCAAACAGAATTGCACACAATACTCCAAATATGGCCTGACCAATGTTTTAGATAGCAACATGATTTCTCCACTTTTATACTCAACAGATATCATATGTCTTTACTACCTTATTTACTGGTTGTGCCACTTTCAAGAGTCAAGGGCTTTCTGCGCAAGATCCCTCTGTACATCAATGCTCCCATGCACATCTTTACAGGGATCTTATGAACCGCATTTAGGAACAGAAGATGAGAGGAAGAAATTAAACAAAAGAGGAAAGTCCTAACAGGGAGGAAGATAGCAAAAAATGTAGGAGCCGCCACACAGAGTGAGAAAGAGGTTAAAATTTAAAAAAAAAGATGGGCTTCATGAAGAGACCAAGCACAAGCGCAAAGTCACAATAAACCTTTACAAGACAGAGGTTTGACCACAACTAAAATATTGTGTCCAGTTCTCTGTATCATACTTTAGGAAAAATGTGAAGTACTTAAAAATTGCAGAATTAGCTTATCAGAATGGTTCCAGGAATACAGGACCTTATGTCTATGAATTAACAAGAAAAATTAGAGTTGCTCTCTTGTAAACAAAGAGGGTTGAGAAGAGATATTCAAAACCATGCGGGGTTTTGGCAGAGTAGAGAGAAAAGATCTCTTGCTGGAAAGGTCAACAAATCAAATGATCAATAAAAACTCTCAAAAGGCATAAAAACTGTTGTTTATTTCAAATTGGAATGCACTGAGAAGTGAAAGAGGATTCAACTAAAGCATTCAAAAAGTGCTGAATGAATTTGTGAAAGAATAATGTTTCTAAAGCCTCAGGGAGAGTGGGGAAGGGGTGGGAGGAGAGAATGACAAGCTTAATTACTGTGGTTCAGACATGACAATCACTCATTTGGTCAGCCAGATGAACAGTTTTTGTGCTGTAGCATTTATCTCTGTAATTCAGGTGGGAGCATAGATATAAAGAATTATTCTGTATTCTCCCTTCATACGCCAAGGATACAAAGAAGTCGCCTATGAACATCGACCTCCGCTTTTGTTGTACCTTGTTCAATTCTAAACAGTTTTAATGTACCTTGTACTGTAACAAGTATCATACTGCATACAATTGCATAAATAATTTTACTTTATTCTCTTGCCACTGTTGAAAATTCACTGCAATATTCTTCACATCAGACACAAAGTTCCCTCGAATTAAACTTAGTGCTTTGTCCAGCTGTGTTTTGTTTGCAGAGATCGTATGCTTCATGGCTTGATAGTGTTCATGTACATTTGTTAATTCCTTTAACAGAAACAGATGCAAGGGGATAAATAAATTATTTCCATGTCATTATTCAGAAGATTTTAAAAAATCCCTTCCCTGTCCAGTGTAAAATGTCATTATGTTCCTTCTCTCAACAACTGTCCACATTTCTCAATGCAATGAAAACTACAGAAGATCACTTGCATCCCATGATGACGTTATGTTAACTAACTTACAATTATCCCCCCCAACCCCACCTGGACTCACGCCTGTTTGTTCTCTACCTTCTTCCACCAATATTCCTCCCTCTGGCTTTGCAAGTCCTACCTCTTCTATCCTTATCTCACACCATTTGCCTTTTCATCTCTGGCCTTTGTCCAACCATCTGCCTATCAAAAACCCCGCTCACCTGTATCCAAGTATCACTCATCAGGCGATGTCTCCTTTCCAGCTTTCTCTCTCCACCCTCCGGCACTACCACCACTTTCAGAATGAAAAAAGGTCCCAACCTGAAAGTTCACCCATCCACGTTCTCCTCTCCTGAGATGCTGCCTGACCTTGTGTCATTTTTCGTAATCCGGCATCTGCAATGATTTCCTTTTTTTTACATACTGTAATCTCCAGTTTCAGCCCAAATCATTCCCCGTTAATGTCATACCTCCAAAGCCTCAGCATTAATGAGTTCAGATATCAGATTAGACTTTTCCCGTAAATTCTCATTAACATCTTCATTGGGAATTTTTTTTCTCTTTCGATTGTAAATTAGCTGAAAAACAGGAATGAAAAGCAATTTCTCAGCATTTCCCTCCCAAGGACTATTTTAAAATTATTTCTTACCTAGTTGTATACTGATGTATTATTATCCAGTTTGAGAAAAGAACCAGTGAAGGAAGATAATGATCTGCAGCATAATCAGAACCTGATAAGTATGTGAAGACTTACTATTCCTACACCGAATTCCTCAATGAAGTATTGTATGTAACCACACCCTTCCTGTAGTGTGGCACTGGTGAGCAAAGATCGTAGAAGGCTAAGATAGACAACTTCTGCAAAATCCAATGGACTGACGTGTAGTACGCAACGGAGCGGAACCTCCGCCATTTTGGGAATACGACTCCTACTTCCGTTAAGCCTCTCACAGTTTAATCCACGTCAATTCATTGGATTTTGCAAGAGTGGTCGATCTTAGCCTTCCATGATCTTTGGTTTAACCAGTGTTGTGAGGGGACAGTATGTGTGTGTGTGTGATATAGCTCATCTACCAAATTCATAATTTTGTTAATTTTCTTTTTAAATGTTTTCCTCCCTGCCAGAGGTGCTGCTTGTCCCATTGAGTTACTCCAGCATTTTGTGTCTAGCACATTAGTTCATCCGTCTACCAATCTAATAGGCACTCGGGTGAGTATGATACATCTCAGCTATTGCTCTAATGAATGGGAAGGAATTTAACACAAACGCTTCCAGTATTGCAAGAACTAAACAACTTAAACCCTTTAACTCACTAATTCTGGACAAAAAAAAATGGTCGCTCTATGATGTCGATATTCTTCGCTGTGTTGGAGCAATATTGGGGTGAAGAGAAAATCCTCATCAGGAAATTCATTGTTTTGCCCGGTGATCTGATACAACCAGACAAGCGAATGATTGTAACCTTTTAGGGGACACGATAATTTGTTCGTCTGAAGAAGGTTCTCGACCGAAACGTCACCCATTCCTTCTCTCCAGAGATGCTGCCTGTCCCGCAAAGTTACTTCATCTTTTTGTGTCTTATCGACGAACATTTGTTTGACGGTACCCCGTGGATCGATACACGCTCCCCTGTTTCTAGCCAGTAATAAAAACTCTCCCTGTGACTGCGCCCACGAATTTTCCATTTTGGTCACATTTTATAATTGATATATAATTAATATATGAAAAGGGTTTGAATAGGTCCAGAGTAAACCTCTTGAATTGTACATAGTCTCGGAAATTGTGAATTCTAATTCAGAATCGACACATTCTCGCATACAGCGGAACCATGCCACTAATAAATGTCCAACCCTTGCCAATTGTAGCTCTCGCGTCTTCACTGCAAAAAGTGAGATATGATTCCCGTTGCAGCAATCACATCACAGGTGGTGAACCTGAAGGCAGGTCAGGTCGCCTACATTGGCGATTCGTGCAATTTATAGCAGAGCTGCACGCTATGCTTGTAGATGTGGACGCCATGACGGAAGCCGATTCCCAAGATGGTGCAAAGAAATTACGGCTTTTTCGCCGAGTGGACCATCTTGCTCGTGCTCTAGTATCTCAGTAGGTGAGGGTGCTGATTCACCAGGATATTGCCTGGATGAAGCACATCAGTTCTGAAAAGAGAACTGGATTTGCTGAGTTTGTTTTAACAACACTGAAGAATAGGTTGAAGTGCAGAACTTGATTGAGGTGCACAAAATGATGTGGGACATGAAGTTAGAAATAAACTATTTCTTGGTACATTCTACTTGGCACATGGATAGGAAAAGTTTGGAGGGATACGAGCCAAACGCAGGGAGGTGGGACTAGTACAGATCGGGCGTCCTAGTCAGCATGGGCAAGTTGAATCCAAGGGCTGATCTGTGCTGTATGACTCTAACCTTTAATGAGGTATCTATATATGAAGGGTTGAGGTTTAAAGATAATGGAACGTGAGTTTAGAGAGGATGAAGATTTTTTTCCGCCAAGAAGGTGTTTGAAATCTGGAAATCTGCTTGAAGTGGGAGTCAAGTATTCGTACAAATTTAAGAAGCATTTGGATAAGTTACCTCAAAGACGACAAAAGCCAATTGCTGGATAATGGGAATAGTATCGGTACCAGCTTGTACAGAATTGTCTATTTCCCTGCTGTATGTCTCTATGATTCTATGAGGTAGATGAGCTTGATGTTTCCATTAAAACAGATAGGAGTTTGCTGCCTTTCTTTAAATCCTGATACAATACCTCTTAGCAGCCAAGGAGTTGTCCTGATATCTGAATCTTCCTCATCTCACCCTTAGACTTATATTAATCTACATTTCCTCAATTTATTTTGCACTCTCTTTGCATCAACTGTTGTACTTGTATGTGCATTGATTGTACACATAGTATGATTTTCTGAGAAGACCTGTTCAATGTATCTCTGTACAAATGACAATAATAAACCAATACCAATTTGCAGAGTTCAAACTTTGATAAACAATAGACCCTTAACTGGTACTTACCAATGCTGGCATTGCTGTGAAATGGAAGGCTTTGTCATTTAGAAGTTTGTTCAGAATATAAACAGCATCAAAATGTTCTGCATTCACCATTTCCTCTTGGCAACTGAGCACCTCATCCCAATTCTTCAATGCTATCCTTATCTATTAAAAAAAAAACAATCCCAAGTGCTCAATATGCAAATGTAATTTTAGGCATTTTGTTCAAACTCCATCATGGCAACAAATTCAGGGGGAAAACGCATTGATCTCCAAATTTCTCACATATCCCATTCATTATCCCTCGTTTTGATGGTGATTTGCAGCAACACACCAAAGTGGTTTGAATATATAACATGTATAGAACTATAAAATGCCAGAAAGGAACACACCAGTATTTAAACTCCGCACAAGCCTTCTCGCATCCATTCTTTGAACTGTGTCTACATTTGCTTCCATTCATCCTCTTTGGTTACCCACCATAGCAATTATTTCCCGCTATGAATAAACTCTTTTCTTTTCTATTAGTATTTATTGGTGACTATTTTATATTTAATGATGAGAATTCAAGGCTCTCTCTCGATGGAAATATCTCCACATTGAATAGGTGATAGGGCAATAGATACAAAACTGCATTGACAGTTTGGAGCAATCGAACAAACAATCTCATGGTAAAGAAGGTGTGGCACATACCTTTTCCTTAGGCTGACAAAGTTGTGTATTGTAGAGCCCATAAAGGAGGTATAAGCCTCCAAATCTGATTTGAAAGCTGTAGGGAGGGAAAAAGTATCGACCTGCCATAGCTAGTGCTTCCTTGGTGAACTTCCTGCTATCAATTTTGCCCATTTTTCCACTGAAAGACACAAATACAATCGGGATGCAACTTATATTCCCAAGTATCTTTATGACATTGATAAATTTACAGTCATATCCTCAGTGCTTTTAACCAAGTCACTTCTATAAATTGTAAAAATTTGAGGCCACAGCATCGAATCGAGTATACCACTAATGTTATCTTGACAACCAGAAAAAGACCCACTGGGTTCCCATTCTCTCTTTCCTGCGGGCCAGCCAATCTTCTACCCATCAGGGCTCGAAATTAGCTGTTGCCCGGGTGCCAATGACCACTCAAAGTGCCACCGGGCAACGTAAACGGCGAGTCATTTTGCCCGGCTTGGCACGCAAATACTGGTTTATACCGAAAGGCACAAAAATGTGGAGTAACTCAGCGGGTCATGTAGCATCTCTGGCGAATAGGAACGTGACGTTTCGTGTCGGCGGCGGCAACAGCTGTAGTGAGGGGCAAAGATACTAGGAGCGGGGTGACGAAGGGTCGGAGAGAATGACGGGCCTCGCACAGCGGCAGCAGCGGTCGCGGCAGCGACTCCACCGCCTCCCCCTCCCGCACCCCGCCCGGCGGAAGGAGGCCTCCCTCTCCCTCCCTCCTCGGCGTGCGAGAGGGGTTGTTTTGAAATCACCGTTGGTGGATTTGCAGCAGTACCTTTTGATTTGCAGGCATCGGCCGCTATCGCCCTGACAACGGCCGCTGCCTGCAAACCCGCTGACGGCGCTTTCAAAACAACCCCTCTCGCATGCCAAGGCCGGGAGGAGGGAGGGAGAGGGAGAGGGAGAGGGAGGTCTCCTTCCGCCGGGCGGGGTGTGGGAGGAGGAGGCGGTGGAGCCGCTGTCGCGGCCGCTGAAGCAGCTGCACCAAAGATCATATAGCTATAGGATCTTTGAGCTGCACCGTGGTGAGTAGATGCCAACCGCCTCCTCCTTTGGCGGCGGCACTTTGGCGTTGGACAGGTACGGCCAAGGCAGCGGGGCAATGTTGTCCAAGGAGCGCTGACCTTCCTTCCTCCCCACCTCCTCTGCCCCTTCCCCACCCCCCTCGCTCTCTCTCATATGCCCCCCCTCCACCCCTTTTATCTTGGGACCCCTCCTCTCCATCCCGCACTGATCCCCATTCGCTCCTCTATTCAGTCCTCACTGACAACCCCTGTGCTCCCCTCCCAATCTACCCCCCCCCCAATCTATTCATCACCCTACCCACCTCGCATTGATTCTCCTGCCGCCACCCCCCCCCCCCCCCCCATCCATCCTACACTGGTCCTCCAATTCATCCTGTACTGACCCCCCTTCCCATCCATCCTGCACTTCTCCCCCCATTCATACTGCACTGAACCACCCATTCATCCCGTATTGACCCACCCTCCATTTACCCTGCACCAATCCCCCACATCCGTCTTGTAATGATCTTCCCATTCATCTTTTACTGACCCCCTATTCATCATGTACTGATCCCCTCATGCATCCTGTACTGATCCCCTCAGTCATTAGTACTGATCCCCTTATTCATCCTGTAGTAATCTCCCATTCATCCTGCACAAACCCTCCAATCCACACCGTCCTGCCCCCCCCATTCATCCTGTACTGATCCCCCCATTCATCCTGTGCTGAACCCCCCCCATCCATCCTGTGCTGAACCCCCCCATCCATCCCATCCTGATCCCCCCCATTCAACACCACTGACATCCCCCGTGCTCTCACCTCATAATTTTACACGTACTAATTCACGTGCCTCAATCCATCCATTCCACACTGATTGCCTTCTCAACACCCCCCCCCCCCCCGCCATCTCTCCACCCCGCACTGATTCACACCCCCCATAACCCTATTGTGCTTCATGGTCTTCAGAGCAAACATTGATTATGTTTGATAACGGAATGCAATCAAATGTGTTTTAATTCCCATTGTTATTATTTGTTTTGACACCTTTAAACATATTACCAAAAGAACATTTGCTGCAGTTATGTCCTTTGGCTATCCCTTGTCAGTCAGTGTAATGTTTAACCTGTCAGATGGGTATAGTTAGTTTTAACAGCTATTATCATAAAATGCCTATAGAAATTTCCTTGCAACCTGTATATTTTGTTATGGATAAATTATGTGGGAAGCGAGTGTTTCTGTGCCAATAGCAATAATGACCCATGGTATGGCCATATCATGGTAATTTTCGATCCTTCACTGAAAACATGCTTGCATCAATCTGTAGTGTGCATGGTTAAGCATATATGTTACCATGGTCCAGGATTTATTGACACAGGTTGATCATATGCTGAATAATCCAACCGCATTTTTGTTTGGATGTGGAAAGAACTAATAGAAATTGCATTAATTGCAATGTGTAAAACGAGTTGAGATATTGTATTATAATTTTGCTGCATGTCATTGTGGTATATATCATATCTTGATTGGTGAATATGTTTAGTTTGTGAGTTATTTGAAGCAGAAATAATATGTGAATGTAGACAAAAGTGCTGGAGAAACTCAGCGGATGCGGAAGCATCTATGGAGCGTAGAAAATAGGCAACATTTCGGGCCGAAACCCTTCTTCAGACTGATAGGTTTCGGCCTGAAATGTTGCCTATTTCCTTCGCTCCATAGATGCTGCTGCACCCACTGAGTTTCTCCAGCACTTTTGTCTACCTTCGATTTTCCAGCAGCTGCAGTTCCTTCTTGAACATAATATGTGAATGCTTCATTGAGCATAATTCCGACTGGTAACTATGCACTTCGTCCGAGCACATTATCGCACACATCATGCAAACCGTCTTAAATGACCACCTAAACTGTCATTTGGCAACCTAAAAAGCTGTCACGGTTGCCCGGCTGGCAACAGAGAAAAAAAGTTAAGCGAGAACTCTGTCCATGCTAATTTATTACCTCCCATACCAAAAGCTTTTGATGGAAGACCTTATCAATTGCAAGCACAAAAGGCTGGAATAACTCAGAGGGTCAAGCAGCATCTCTGGAGAAATGCAATAGGTGACAATTTGGGTCATTTAAACCAGCATCTGTAGGTCTTTTCTATACACCTTATCAAATGCTTTCTACTTGTTCTCTTCTATCCACAGACATGTTAAAACTTCAATTGGTCATGCCCGATTTCTCTTTCACAAAGCCAGTCCAGTAATGAAATGTAGACACAAGGAACTGCAGATGCTGGAATCTTAAGTAGAAGGCAAAGGACTGGAGTAACTCAGTGAGATGCTGCCTAGCCAGTTAAGTTACTTCAGTTGTTACTGTACTACACGGTGTTAAAATGTGCTCAGTAGGAATAGGCACTGGATATGAGACTGGATCAGTCTCATATGCGATCGATTTCATGGCAACATATATTTGCAACAGTCATCACCTTAGCCATTTGGGCACAATACAGGTGGATAACCAACACCTTTAAAATGCACACCTTAATAACTGCATTGACAGGTATAAAAAAATTCTTACTAAAAGATAGTAGAGAACTTCATGTCTCGCCAGATCGCAGAGAACTCCTCATATCGCACACTTTCAGTCTGCTGAAAGCGCAGAAGCAACCGCTCAAAATCAGTTTTCAAACCAGCTGTTAATGACATGGTTCCCTTGTTTCTTGTTCTTCAGTCTCAGACACCCTTAAAGCAAATTAAGATTAAAATAAGACAGTAAAAAAGGAAAGAACATCAACAGTTTGTGCACATGCACCTCATTCTCTTTTACAAGAACATTCCGCTTCACTAGGCTTATCCAGAGTCATTGGACCATGTAGATCAGGAAAGTTCAGTCACAAGCTCTATGCAAACAGGGTGAGTGTAAATGATAAAATAAAATTATAGTGGGGCCATTCAATGGTGAAAACTGTACATTTAACTCTGGGCTTGTAGCCCTGGTTTAAAAAATAACAAAAAGCACCCAACTGCTAGAAGATTGCTTGACCCAGCATGGCATTAAAATGTATGCAATTTGGGTGAATTAGGTTCTTCAACTGACCTGCAGGGCTCTGTGCAACTGCAGAAGGAACTCTTTGCTCCTATATTCGATTCTTCTTGTTACATGCCATTCGCTTTATTCACTGCCTGCTGCACCTGCATGCTTACTTTCATAGACTGATGTACAAGGACCCTCAGATCCCGTTGTACTTCCCCTTTTCCCAACTTGATGCAATTTAGATAGTAATCCTGCCTTCCTGTGCCCCGTTGCTGTTTGTCATTTATAGAAATTATTTGGACAAGGCATGATTAGTAAGTTTGCAGATGACACTAAAGTAGGTGGTATTATAAATAGCGAAGATGGTTGTCAAAAATTACAGCAGGATCTTGAACGGTAGAGCAGGTGGACTGGGGAATGGTTCTTCTTCTTTTGAGTGGCGTGCACAGCCTAAAGTTGTACGACAACTTGTTCTATTTGATCTTCCATTTATGCACGTCGAGTTGATTGCATTAGTCGAAACAGGGCAGACCACGTGAAGGTTGCAATCTTCCACCCCTGGGGAATGGTTGATGGAATTTAATGCAGAGAAGTGTGTGGTATTGTATTTTGGGATAACTAACCAGGGCAGGACCTACACAGTGAATGGTGGGGCTCTGGGGAATGTTGTAGGGCAGAGTGGTTTAGGAATGCAGGTACATAGTTCCTTGAAAGTAGTGTCACAGGTAGATAGTGGTCAAGATGACTTTCGGCACATTGGCCATCATCAGTCTGAGTATTGAAGTCAGGAGGTCATGTATAAGATATTGGTGAGGCCACATTTATAGTATCGTGTTCAGTTTTGGCCACTCTGTTATATGAAAGATGTTGTTAAGCTGGAAAGAGTGAAGAGAAGATTTACGAGGATGTTGCCAGGACTCGAGGGCCTGAGCTATTGGGAGACGCTGAGCAGGCTAGGACTTTATTGTGCAGGAGGATGAGGGGTGATCTTGTAGAGGTATATAACATTGTGAGAGAAATAGATAAGGCAAATGCACCAGTAATAGGAACTTGGGGGGGGGGGGGGCGGGCAATGTTTTAACCAAAGAGTGGTGGTATATGGAACAAATTGCCAGAGGACGTAGTTGAGCCAGATACTATCACGATATTAAAAAAACATTTGGAGAGGGATATGGTTAACATAGGTTTAGAATGATATGGGCCTAATGAGGGCAGGTGGGACTAGTGTAGATTAGGCATGTTGGTTTACATGGCAGTTGGGCCGAAAGGCCTGTTTCCATGCTGTATGATTATGACATTCAATCAATAACTGGATTACCTAATTTTGGAGATAGGATTTGCAATATATACATCCCCTCCCGCAATCCCATAATTGTCATGGCGGAAGTATATTTCTCAATTGATACGGAACAATACGAACCAACTGCATTTGCAAACAAAATAAAGGTGGACTGCAGAAACTGGACAAGATTAATGTTACTAATAGAGGGAAAACAATTAAGTTACAGCAAGTAAGAATCTCTCCATTCCATTGCTTATGACAATTAAACACACTTGACTCGTTTTCAAACCTAACTTCAGCTATTCATTTGTGAGAAAGCATTTAGCTGTGGCCTTAAAGTGCCTGCCTTCTCGCCAAGTGTTCTGTGCAGAGGTGATCACATCAGGAGGACCTGCAGCCCAAAGCAAAGATACTCGAGGGGCTTTGGTCCAAAGATTCTATAGCTTCTTTGCTGCAGTCTGAAGGAGAGTCTCGGCCCGAGGGTCACCCATTCCTTATCTCCATCAATTCTGCCTAAACCGCTGAGTTACTACAGCATTTTGTATCTTGTCTTCGGTGTCAACCACGGCCAGCAATCCCTTTCTACCCATCCCCGGACCCCGCAGCTGCAGCAACACGCAAGCCCGGCAAAGCATGTTGACTTCACATGTTCACTGACCCCCCTCCGCGCCGCCCAGATGTATCTACCTCTAGGAACCGTCTGAGTCCTCGCTGATATCAACACCGACGCAGGGTCTGCGCTCCCGTCAGCTCGGGGCCGAGGGTCGAGGGCCGGACTGGATCAGAGCGGAGCGGCCACATCAAAGATGGCCGCCACTGCGCGCCTCTCCCCGGGTTCAGGCTCCCCTGGCAACCGCTGAGCTGAAGGCCCATCCTCCCGCCGGGTTGCCGAGGCACCAAGCCCTGGACGCGCCATCTGCCGGCGTCAAAATAACTCGCGGGGCAGTAAGTACCAAAGATTATAGGTGATTTCTGTCAAAGTGGAAACGCTGAGAGCGCTCCAATTTCTTTTTTCACGGGATTTCTTTTACTCTGAGGAAGAAAACACCTTGACCGGAGGCCCCCTAGATTTTGAGGCCCGAGGCTTCAGCCCATGAAGCCTGTAGGTAAATCCGGCCCTGCCAAGGCCCCCCTAGATCTCGAGATCCTAAGCTTAAACTTGTGAAGTTTATACGTAAATCCGGCCCTGGCTGCAGCAAGTAAGAATATCATTGTTCTATGTGGGACATTTGACAATAAAACACTTGCCTTTCTTGACTGCTCTAATCTTTGGTCTCAATGCTTTTCAAGAGAGTAAAGAGTGTTATAATGGCATATATGCTTACTTGCAGTAGAACAGATATGTTAACATAGTACTGTCCGGTCCTGATAATCATCAACTCCATCCCAGTCTCAAAATGTTTCTGTCTCAACTTTGTACACTGCATCCACACTCTTGTGACAGAACCATTTAAAGATTCACAACCTTCTGAGAAAACAAATATCTTCCCATCTCCGCATAGTGGCTGACCACTTATCCTGAAACTACTCCCCCCATTTCTAGATTTCACCACCAGAGGGAACATCCCTCTACTCTTTCGGCCTCCTCAAAATGTTGCATTTCTATAACATCTTGTTTTCTTCTAAACAGAGCATGGGTCCAGCCTGACAATGTCTCCTCTTAAATTACCCTTTGTAATCTTACAATCAACCTCGTACAATAACTTCAAGGAATAAAAAAACACCCAAATATGTACACCCCCACATTTCCAAAAAGAAGCAGGCGGATCCAGGAAGACTTCGCTCAGTCTGCCTAGACCTACTTGATCTCACGGTCGCTAAACACTTTAAATCTTCTTCCCATTCCCACACTGACCTTTCTGTCTTAGGTCTCCTCCATTGTCAGAATGAGGCTAAATACAAATTGGAGGAACAGCATCTCATATTTCGCTTGGACAGCTTGCAGCCCAGTGGGTTACACAAAAATCTGGAGAAACTCAGCGGGTGCAGCAGCATCTAAGGAGCGAAGGAGATAGGCGACGTTTCAGGTCGAGACCCTTCTTCAGACAATGTCTTCAATGCAGCCCAGTGGTATGAGTATTGATTTCTCTGACATCAAGTAACCCAGGCATTCCCTCTCTCTCTCTCACTCCCCCACTCAAGTCGCACCAGTTTCTCGTTTTCACCCACCTAACAACGGCTTGTTTCCTTTATCATCGTTACTTTTTTGCATATCTTTCATTCATTGTTCTTTATCTCTCGATCTATTTATGACTAAAACTCTCATCATTGTCACTTCCTGTCTGCATTGTAATTACATTTGCGCGAAAACGATCCCCCATAGTGCTATGATTTTTCGCCACTTTACTCGCTATTCTCCTCTGCTGCAAGTCAAATAAGTTTTGTTCCGATCGGTGAAATAGTACAGAAGTGATGAATATTTTGAAGGTTCCCCCTTCCCCCACAGCTCCCCCTTCCCCCACAGCTCCCCCTTCCCCCACAGCTCCCCCTCCCCCACACCTCCCTCATCTCCACACTCTACACCCCACACCCCCTCCCGCACACCCCCCACTCCTGCACCATCCCCCTCCCCCTCAACACACCCTACATAATACAAAATATATATTTAATAATAAAGATAACAATAATTTACATTATAAGTGTCATTGATATAACAAAAATAACCCAAGTCACTTTACAAGTCAAACAAAAATTGGTGCTGATGTAAGAAATTTGGGATAGTAAGTTGAAGTAGACACCTGGAACTGTAGATGCTGGTTTCCAAAAAAGGCACAAAGTGCTGGAGGAACTCAACAGGTCAAACGGCACAGTAGCGCCAATGGTAGAGCTGCTACCTTACAACGCCAGACACCCAGGTTCAATCCTGACCTTGGGTGCTGTCAGTGTAAGTAGTGGATGAGAAAGTGGGATAACATAGAACTAATATGAACAAGTGATCGATGCTCGACATGGATTCCTGGCTCCTAGATACAAATGTGTTCAGCATGTGTCTGGTGAAATGCAAATGAAGGTCAATGCAATACTGCGCTAGTCAATTATGCCAGATGCTACCTTACAAAAAGTGGGTTTGAGGGAATTTTTCTGATATAATAAAAGGGAAACTGAAGGAATTTCAAATTACCATAAAGAATCTCACACGTAAATAATACAAATAGCGCACAATGTGCAAAATTTGTAAGGAAGTGTTGGAACAGGATTAAAGTAATCTGAAAATGGAACCAGCAACAATATGGGGGAAATGAAATGGGCTATTCTAAACTTGTCCCAGCCGATAACAATATAGGGATTTTGTGGAACATTATTCTGAAGTAGGCGAACCTTTACAAAAATTCACTGGGTGAGGTAACTATCCAGGAGAGAATGTAGAGGGGGGGAAATCAATAGTTTTACATTTTCCCCATACTACACTTGTAAGGAGGGGAGCAGCAGATAGTTGACGAGCAAAATCGGAGAGTGTGTATTCCCTGCTGACAAACATATGCAGATAGATTTCACAGCGCTTTTGTTCTAGTTTCAACATAACAGGTACTGTTTAGTACTGATTGACCACTTTACCCACTGGGTAGAAGTATTTCCATGCCATGATAATAAGGCTAGAATCATGGCACGGATCTGAGGAAATAATATTTCGATAGGGAGTCCCTCTTCAAATAAACTCTGACCAGTGAACACCTTTCACAGGGAAGATAATGAAGGTGCTTGTGCTTTCTTAGAAGTGAAACAATAATTTCACATCCACCACCATAAAGAGATCTGATTAGTGGAGAAAATGAATAGGACATATAAGTGTAGTCTAACCAAAGCCTTGAGTGAGACTGGACAGGAATGGGTTAAGCTACTCCCAGCCATTCTGATGAAGTTCAGAGCAACCCAGCTAGAGGGCCAGAGTTAACACCCTGTAAGTTAATGATAGGGTGAGCTATGAACCTACTGTAAGATTAATTGGTCAATTGAAGTAATATAAACCAGCAGTTGGCTGGATTTGTTTTTGTCTCTTTGCAGGTTTCAACCATGCCTGCATCAGGCTGGAATCATGAGCACTAGACCACATTTAATCATCAGATGGACTAATTAGAACAAGGAACAAAACCTTGGATTGGGCACAGTTGTAAATGATGGTAGAAATACAACTACCTGCACAAATAAAGGTTCATCAATGATAGGGCTAAGGCTGCAGTGTGAAGGGGAAAATACACAGACATTTTGGAATAGTAAACTAAGACACAGGAGCAGAATTAGGCCATTTGGCTCACTGAGTCTACGCTACCATTCAATCATGGCTGATCTATTTTTCCCTCTCAACTCCTTTCGCCTGTCTTCTCCCCACAATCTCTGATGCCCTTACTAATCAAGATCAATGTTGTATCATTTTGTTAAATGGATGTACAAAGTGTTCACCTCTGATCACCACTTTCGAGAGTCGGACTTTCTTTGATGAGGTTATTATGGTAGTAGATGGTTATTGGTAAGTAATAACCCTGATAAGAAAAGCAATTTTTGTTCCCCATTACCGTCACATTCAACTGATGCTTAACTTTACTGGGTTGGGCATTACGGAATAGTGCTCTACACCAATGAAGGAATTATTCCAATATCTATTAAGGGAGCAGTTATTGGGAAAACATATAAAATATTTAGAACTCAAAGAGGATTGGTGGGAGCAGGAAATACATGAAAAGGAGCAGGAAAAGGTGTGTTATTGTGAACTTTTCCCTTTGGTTGTTCCAAAGCATAACAAGTATTTGAATATATTTCAAGAGTGTTTTATTGTCATATGTCCCAGATAGAACAATGACATTCTTACTTGCAGCAGCACAACAGAAAATGTAAAGATAGTACACTGTAAACAATATAATAAATAAGAGGAAAAAGTTCAGTGTACACGCACGAACACTTAAAAAAAAACAATAATAGTGCAATAATGCCAATAATAGTTTATGCAGTTCAGAGCTTATTTGAGGTTGTAGTGTTTAGAAACATAGAAAATAGGTGCAGGAGGAGGCCATTCGGCCCTTCGAGCCAGCACCGCCATTCAATATGATCATGGCTGATTGTCCGCTATCAATAACCCGTGCCTGCCTTCTCCCCATATCCCTTGGCTTCACGAGCCCCTAGAGCTCTATCCAACTCTCTCTTAAATCCATTCAGTGATTTGGCCTCCACTGCCTCTGTGGCAGGGAATTCCATAAATTCACAACTCTCTGGGTAAAAAAAAATATTTCTCAGCTCAGTCTTAAATGACCTCCTCTTTATTCTAAGACTGTGGCCCCTGGTTCTGGACTCACCCAACATTGGGAACTTTTTTCCTGCATCTAGCTTGTCCAGTCCTTTTATAATTTCACATGTTTCTATAAGACCGCCCCCCCCACCCCCCCATCCTTCTAAACTCCAGTGAATACAAGCCTAGTCTTTTTAATCTTTCCTCATATGACAGTCCCGCCATCCCAGGGATGAATCTCGTGAACCAATGCTGCACTGCCTCAATCACAAGGATGTCCTTCCTCAAATTAGGAGACCAAAACTGTACACAATACTCCAGATGTGGTCTCACCAGAGCCCTATACAACTGCAGAAGAACCTCTTTACTCCTGGACTGAAATCCTCTTGTTATGAAGGCCAACATTCCATTAGCTTTCTTCACTCCCTGCTGTACCTGCACTCCAACTTTCAGTTACTGGTGTACAAGGACACACAGGTCTCTCTGTACCTCCCCCTTACCTAACCTAACCCCATTGAGATAATAATCTGCCCCCTTGTTTTTGGCGCTAAAGTGGATAACCTCACATTTATCTATATTATACTGCATCCGCCACGCATCTGCCATGCATCTGTCTACTCACTCAACCTGTCCAGGTCCCCCTGCAACCTCCTAACATCCTCTTCACAGTTCACACTGCCACCCAGCTTTGTGTCATCCGCAAACTTGCTAGTGTTGCTCCTAATTCCCTCTTCCAAATCATTTATATATATATATGGTAAACAATTGCGGCCCCAACACCGAGCCTTGCGGCACTCCACTCGCCACTGCTTGCCATTTCTGAAAAGGACCCGTTCACTCCTACTCTTTGCTTCCGGTCTGCCAATCAATTTTCTATCCATATAACCATATAACCATATAACAATTACAGCACGGAAACAGGCCCTCTCGGCCCTTCCAGTCCGTGCCGAACATTTATTTTCCCCTAGTCCCATCTACCTGCACTCAGACCATACCCCTCCATTCCCTTCCCGTCCATATACCTATCCACTTTACTTTTAAATGTTAAAATCGATCCTGCCGCCACCACTTCTGCTGGAAGCTCATTCCACATAGCCACCACTCTTTGAGTAAAGAAGTTCCCCCTCATGTTACCCCTAAACTTCTGTCCCTTAATTCTCATGTCATGCCCTCTTGTTTAAATCTTCCCTACCCTCAATGGGAAAAACGTATCCACGTCAACTCTGTCTATCCCTTTCATCATTTTAAAGACCTCAATCAAGTCCCCCCACTTAACCTTCTGCACTCCAAAGAATAAAGACCTAACTTGTTCAACCTTTCTCTGTAACTTAGTTGCTGGAACCCAGGCAACATTCTAGTAAATCTCCTCTGTACTCTCTCTATTTTGTTGACATCCTTCCTATAATTAGGTGACCAAAATTGTACACAATACTCCAGAATTGGTCTCACCAATGCCTTGTACAATTTTAACATTACTTCCCTACTCCTATATTCAATGCTCTGATTTATAAAGGCCAGCACACCAAAAGCTTTCTTTACCACCCTATCTATATGCGATTCCACCTTCAGGGAACTATGCAGTTATTCCTAGATCCCTCTGTTCCACAGCTTTCCTCAATTCCCTACCATTTACCATGTACGTCCTATTTTGATTTGTCCTGCCAAGATGTAGCACCTCACACTCATCAGCATTAAACTCCATCTGCCATCTTTCAGCACACTCTTCCAAATGGCCCAAATCTCTCTGTAGACTTTGAAAATCTACTTCATTATCCACAACACCACCTATCTTAGTATCATCTGCATACTTACATATCCAATTTTCCACCCCATCATCCAGATCATTGATGTACATGACAAACAACAGTGGACCCAACACAGATCCCTGAGGCACCCCACTGGTCTCCGGCTTCCAACCTGACAAACAACCATCCGCCATTACTCTCTGGCATCTCCCATTCAGCCACTGTTGAATCCATCTTGCTACTCCGCCATTAACACCCAAAGATTGAACCTTCTTAACCAACCTTCCATGGGGAACCTTGTCAAAGGCCTTACTGAAATCCATATAGACAACATCCACTGCTTTACCCTCATCAATTTCCCTAGTAACCTCTTCAAAAAATTCAAGAAGGTTTGTCAAACATGACCTTCCAGGCACAAATCCATGTTGACTGTTCCTGATCGGACCCTGTTTAACCAAATGCTTATATATATTATCTCTAAGTATCCTTTCCATTAATTTGCCAGGTTTATTCTTTGAACCCTTTTTAAACAATGGAACAACATGCGCAGTACGCCAATCCTCCGGCACTATTCCCGTTTCTAATGACATTTGAAATATTTCTGTCATAGCCCCTGCTATTTCTACACTAACTTCCCTCAATGTCCTAGTGAATATCCTGTCAGGACCTGGAGACTTATCCACTTTTATATTTTTCAAAAGTGTCAGTACTTCCTCCTCTTTGAATCTCATAGTTTCCATAGCTACTCTATTTTTTTCCCTTACCTCACAGAGTTCAATATCCTTCTCCTTGGTGAATATCGAAGAAAAGAAATTGTTCAATATCTCCCCCATCTCTTTTGGCTCTGCAAATAGCTGTCCATTCTGGCTCTCTAATTGTCCAATTTTATCCCTCATTATCCTTTTGCTATTAATATAGCTGTAGAAACCCTTTGGATTTACTTTCACCTTTCTTGCCAAAGCAACCTCATATCTTCTTTTAGCTTTTCTAATTTCTTTCTTAAGATTATTTTTACACTCTTTATACTCCTCTAGCACCTCATTTATTCCATGCCTCCTATAATTATTGTAGATATCTCTCTTTTTTCAAACCAAGTGTCCAATTTCCCTTGAAAACCATGGCTCTTTCCAATTTTTACTATTTCCTTTCAACCGAACAGGGACATAAAGATTCTGTACTTTTACAATTTCCCCTTTAAATGTCCTCCATCTCTCTTCTACATCCTTCCCATAAAACAAAAAGCCCCAATTCACTTCTTTTAAATCCTTACGCATTCCCTCAAAGTTAGCCTTTCTCCAATCAAAAATCGCAACCCTAGGTCCAGTTCTGACTCTCTCCATAATTATATTGAAACTAATGGTATTGTGATCACTGGTCCCGAAGTGCTCACCAACGCATACCTCCATCACTTGACCTGCCTCATTTCCCAACAGGAGGTGCAGCACTGCCCCTTCTCTGGTCGATACCTCTATGTATTGCTGCAAAAACTATCCTGCACACATTTACAAACTCCAAACCATCCAGCCCATTTACAGAATGTATTTCCCAGTCTATTTTTGGAAAATTGAAATCTCCCACAATCACTACCTTGTGCTTACTACTAATATCTGCTATCTCCTTACATATTTGCTCTTCCAATTCTCGCTCCCCATTTGGCGGTCTATAATACACCCCTAAAAGTGTTGCTACACCGTCGCACTTCTCAGTTCCACCCAAATAGCCTCCCTAGACGAGCCCTCTAATCTATCCTGCCAAAGCACTGCTGTAATATCTTCTCTGACAAGCAATGCAACACCTCCACCTCTGGTCCCTCCAATTCTATCACACCTGAAACAACAAAATCCTGGAATATTTAGTTTCCAATCACATCCCTCCTGCAACCATGTTTCACTAATTGCCACAACATCATATTTCCAGGTGTCAATCCAGGCTCTTAAGTTCATCCACCTTTCTTACAATGCTCCTAGCATTAAAATATACACATTTTAGAAACCCACCATCCCTTATTCTCTGTTTATTATCTTTTTCCTCTTTCTCGCCTACATTTTGGGTCCGAGTGCTTCCCTTCTCTGCCTCTTGCCCCACACCCTGTCCCCTAGCCCCCTCTACCCGAATCCCTCCCCCCAGCCTTTCTAGTTTAAGTCATCCATGTCAACACCCTACCTCCAATACCTCTAATTTTAGAGCACATGGTGTTTAATACCCTAATGGCTGTAGGGAAGATTAAGAACCTGGATGTTACAGTTTTCAGGCTCCTGTACATTCATCCTGATGGCAGGGGTGAAATGTGTGTGGCCACGGTAGCGTGGGTCTCTGATAATACTGGCTTTGATTTCCCACTCTTTCCAATATTTTGGGAGTTCTGAAATCACCTCTGTTCTCAGTCAAATTGCAGGAGGGCATTTGAGTGAATGTTTTACTCATTACTACCCAATGATTCATATTGGTTAGTGCATGCTAGTTGACAGGAATTATGGAGCTATTCAGTTCTTGCAAAATAAGAATTTTTTTTTACAGGAATAGAATAAAAAATTGATTTTTTTTTCAGGAACAATCTTCACTTGTGTACCATCTTTACTAATATCAATCTCTAAAAGTTATCTTGGGAGTATGTTGTTTATTATATTGGACATAACCTAGAGGCTTGGATCAAGATTCTTAACATAGGAGTTTAAATCCTCGAGGAAAGTTAGAGAATTCAAATTCAATTACTTAAGTAACTCTGCAGTTGAAAACTAATGATTAGTGGCAATTACAAAACTATTAGCTTAATGTTGGAAGTGGAGACACATGAGACTGCAGATTCCAGAGCAAAAAACAAACTGCTGGAGGAACACAGCGGGTCAAATAACATCTTCAGTTCAGATGAAGGACTTCAACCCAAAACATTGACTGTCCATTTCCCTCCACAGATGTTGCCTCACCTGCTGAGTTCCTATAACAATTTGTTTTTTGCTTATTGTAGAAAGTATTTGGGTCTCATAACATGGTACTTAGGAAAGAACTCTATCATCTTTATCCAATCATGAAAAACTACATGGTTGACTCTTAAGGATACAAAGTGCTGGAATAACTCACTGTCAGCATCTCTGGAGAACGTGGATTGATGAGGTTTCGGGGCGGCGACCGGGATAAGCAACCGGGAGATCCAGTAGGCCTTGGCGAACCGAGCGCAAGTGTTCAGTGAAACAGTCGCCAAGTCTACGTTTGGTCTCACCAATATACATCAAGGTCTTGCCGGTCCCACACCACCCCTCCTCCCACACACACCCCCACCTCGCGCCCCCCTCCCACGTGCGCCTGCACGCCCCTCCCCCAAACCCCGGTGGGCCTGTTTCTGCATTATGTGATTCTATGATTGACCGATTCTATAATAATCTCCAAGGAAGTCAACTTTAGAATTCTGTGAAGCCCCAGGAAATGTTGTCATAAAAACAAATCATAAATGTTCAAAGTTACAACAGAAAATTGTAATGCTTGCTTGCACCCAAATGAGGTGGGTTTGCACACAATTGATCAGAGGAAGGAAACTAAAAACATGTTAAGACAGTTTCTCAGAATCGTCAAAAACGGATGGCTATATTCTGACTGCCTTTATTAAGTGAGTGCAACAGACACTCAAGGCTGATTACATTTTTTTAAATAATTAATTTCTTCAAAATTTATCATACACACTACAAAATATAGGGGTTTCCCATTGATCATGCTATCATATTCAACATATTTTATAGCTGAAACAGAAGGTTGAACGTAGAATTTAGGCCCACACTATATTAAAACTGGTACCTTACGGATAAAGGCATTTAAAAAAAAAAAAATATATATATATATATATATATATATATATATATATATATCAGAAAAACAAGTTTATGGCAAGAGAGAAAGAGTATGAAAATCAATACTCAATGATAAGACAGTTTGAGGAGTTCTGGGCTCCATGCCATGGGACAAACAATGAGAAGACAGAGTGAGTCAAACACCAAGTGAAAACCAACAGAATTCTGAGAGACAAATTGATTAGTAAGTCAATGATAGAACAGTGAAGATCGGAAGGTAATTCAATAGGCATGATTGAAATGCAGGAAAATTAGGAAAAAGAACATTTAACCAAAAGCAAGGGGACAGGTACGAAATTAAAGCGGTTATATATCTTATTTTTGCATGGTATGAAATTCAGACGCCTTATGCTGAAGGATAGAATGTAGGAGCCAAGTCAATAATTATTTACAAGACTTCATTCCAAACCATGCACCCCCTAGATAAGATAATCCTATTTCCTGAGCCTGCCACCTTATCAAGAAATACAAAGGAGTTCTCCAAACTGATAAACAATCCCAAACCATAATTAACCCTGATTGTTTCAAATGATATTACACCATTTAACATATTTCCCATCTCTAAGAAAACATTAATATTTATACATAATACAAAAATATATATTTGAAAATAAAGACAACAATAATTTACATTATAAGTGTCATTGATATAGCAAAAATACCCCAAGTCACTTTACAAGTCAACCAAAAATTGGTGCTGATGTAAGAAATTCGGGACAATAAGTTGAAGTAGAAACCTGGAAATGTAGATGCTGGTTTCCAAAAAAGACACAAAGTGCTGGAGGAACTCAACGGGTCAAACGGCAGGATGGCACAGTAGCGCCGATGGTAGAGCTGCTACCTTACAACGCCAGACACCCAGGTTCAATCCTGACCTTGGGTGCTGTCAGTGTAAGTAGTGGATGAGAAAGTGGGATAACATAGAACTAATATGAACAAGTGATCGATGCTCGGCATGGATTCCTGGCTCCAGGAATACAAATGTGTAATGTGCTTGAAATTCAACATGTGTCTGGTGAAATGCAAATGAAGGTCCATGCAATACTTCGCTAGTCGATTATGCCAGATGCTACCTTACAAAAAATGGGTTTGAGGGAATTATTCTGATATAATAAAAGGGAAACTGAAGGAATTCCAAATTACCATAAACAATCTCACACATAAATAATATAAATAGCGCACAATGTGCAAAATTTGTAAGGACGTGTTGGAACAGGATGAAAGTGGAACCAGCAACAATATGGGGGAAAGGATTGTTGGGAAGGCTATTCTAAACCTGTCCCAACCGATAACAATATAGGAATTTTGTGGAACATTATTCTGAAGTAATTCACTGGGTGAGGCAAACTGCCAGGAGAGAATGTAGAGGGGGAGAAATCAATCTTGGCCTTTTGCGAAATTCCAGCAACGACTGACCTCCTCCCTAGTTCTGGACCTCACAGATTTGACAAAATCATTCAATTTGTACTGTGATAACGTGAGAGGGTATTATAGAGCAGAAGTAACATGAAAGCATGCAGACAGAACGAGGCCGGTTGCATACTATTCAACTCGGCAATGTTCAGTGGAAGCTGGGCGGCGTTGATGTGCACAAGCACTCAACTGTGTGGCATGGGCAGTGGAAGTCTCGGAACCCATCACACAAAAGGGGACTATAGTTTTACATTTTCCCCATACTACACTTGTAAGGAGGGGAGCAGCAGATAGTTGACGAGCAAAATCGGAGAGTGCGTATACCCTGCTGACAAACATATGCAGATAGATTTCACAGAGCTTTTGCTCTAGTTTCAACATAACAGGTACTGTTTAGTACTGATTGACCACTTTACCCACTGGGTAGAAGTATTTCCATGCCATGATAATAAGGCTAGAATCATGGCACGGATCTGAGGAAATAATATTTCGATAGGGAGTCCCTCTTCAAATAAACTCTGACCAGTGAACACCTTTCACAGGGAAGATAATGAAGGTGCTTGTGCTTTCTTCTGATTCAGATTACCTTTATTGTCATTCAGACCTTTCAGTCTGAACAAAATTTCGTGCCTGCAGTCATACATATATTAAAAGTAACAAAAACACACAATAAACACAAATTTACCATCCACCACAGTGAGTTCACCAAACACCTCCTCACTGTGATGGAAGGCAAAAGTCTTGGTCTTTGTCTCTTCTCTCCTTATTCTCCCTCTGCGCTGAGGCGATCCAGGCCTCCGATGTTGTGACCCCGCCCCGTTGGTAAGTGAGTCAGTCCCACAGCTGAATCCAGCTCCGCGAACGGGCCGGCTCAAACTCCGCGGCCCGGGGTGGTCAAAGCTGCCGAAGCTGCCGCCCTTCAGTCCAGCGGACGCAGCTATTGTTGCGGGAGCTCCGGAAAAACAGGTCACCAACCTGTGACATGCAAACTCCTGACGATGTCGTCCACTGGGCCCACCAAAACGCCAGAACACCGCCACAGCTCCAAAGTCAGGCCACAGCTCCAAGTTGGGCCGCTGGCGGAACGCCGGAGTGCCGCCACAGTTCCAAGTCGGGCCGCTGCTGCTGCCAGGTCGGGCCAGTCGGGCCGCTGCCGCGAACGCCGCCCGAGGGCGTCAGCTCCGAGGCCCCGAGGCCGTCAGCTCCGCCATTAGGCCTCAGCGCAGACGGAGACAGGCGACATGACAAGAAAAGGTCGTATCCCCCCGAAGGAAGAGACTAAACCATGTTAGAAACATAGAAACATAGAAATTAGGTGCAGGAGTAGGCCATTCGGCCCTTTGAGCCTGCACCGCCATTCAATATGATCATGGCTGATCATCCAACTCAGTATCCAAAAAAAAAAAGCAGGCGAGCCGCAACTGCCAGGCAGCGCCGCCACTTCCGGATTAGAAGTGAAACAATAGTTTCACATCCACTGCCATCCAGCCATCTGGATTAGTGGGGAAAATGAATAGGACATATAAGAGTAGTCAAACTAAAGTCTTGAGTAAGAGTAGACAGGAATGGGTTAAGCTACTCCCAGCCATTCTGATGAAGTTCAGAACAACCCAGCTAGAGGGCCAGAGTTAACACCCTGTAAGTTGATGATAGGGTGAGCTATCAACCTACCGTAAGATTCATTGAGGTCAATTGAAGCAAGAAAACCAGCAGTTGGCTGGATTTGTTTTTGTCTCTTTGCAGGTTTCAACCATGCCTGCATCAAGCTGGAATCATGAGCATTCCAACTGGACCACATTTAATCATCAGATGGACTAATTAGAACAAGGAACAAAACCTTGGATTGGGCACAGTTGTAAATGATGGTAGAAATACAACTACCTACACAAATAGAGGTACATCGATGATGGGGCTAAGGCTGCAGTGTGAAGGGGAAAATGCACAGACATTTTGGAATAGTAAACTATAAGACACAGGAGCAGAATTAGGCCAATTGGCTCAACGCTACCATTCAATCATGGCTGATCTATTTTTCCCTCTCAACTCCTTTCGCCTGTCTTCTCCCCACAATCTCTGATGCCCTTACCAATCAAGATCAATGTTGTATCATTTTGTTAAATGGATGCACAAAGTGTTCACCTCTGATCACCACTTTCAAGAGTCGGACTTTCTTTGATGAGATTATTATGGTAGTAGATGGTTATTGGTAAGTAATAACCCTGATAAGAAAAGCAATTTTTGTTCCCCATTACCGTCACATTCAACTGATGCTTAACTTTACTGGGTTGGGCATTACGGAATAGTGCCCTACACCAATGAAGGAATTATTCCAATATCTATTAAGGGAGCAGTTATTGGGAAAAACATATAAAATATTTAGAACTCAAAGAGAATTGGTAGAGATAGTGGGAGCAGGAAATACAGGAAAAGGAGCAGGAAAAGGTGTGTCATTGTGAACTTTTCACCTTGGTTGTTCCAAAGCATAACAAGTATTTGAATATATTTCAAGAGTGTTTTATTGTCATATGTCCCAGATAGAGCAATGACATTCTTACTTGCAGCAGCACAACAGTAAATGTAAAGATGTACACTGTAAACAATATAATAAATAAGAGAAAAAAAGTTCAGTGTACACACACAAACACACACGAACACATAAAAAACAAACAATAATAGTGCAATAATGCCAATAATAGTTTATGCAGTTCAGAGCTTATTTGAGGTTGTAGTGTTTAATACCGTAATATAGGTATGTTACAATACCTACCTTTAGCAGCGCTGCAGTTCTGCCGCTCCCCGTGTGCGTGACTTTGGCGCCTTTCAGAGAGGTGGGCATGTTTAAACTGCCGTTTTTCCCTAGACAGTCCAAATCGATCAATCTCAGGCGATTTCGTTGCTAAAGAGAAATCGCTCCGACATTTCATTCGTGAAGGTATTTTTAAACTACGCTAGATTATTTATTAGCTAGAGTAGTTTAAAAATCATCTTCTAAAGCCATGAATTCCGACTGCGGAACGGACCTAATGTAGGCGATAAAAGAAGCTACACAGTTTATTTTTACATAAAAACGTGCTTCTTAGGAAGCCTTTAATCAAATTTTCATCATGCGAAAAGGGAACAAAAAAATATACGAACCGGCTGTATTTTTCCTGCCGACTGTGGGGTTAAATTCACCGCAAACCACAACGTTCCAATCCACCATGTTCCAATAAAGCCACTCGCAAGTTGATTTAAATGCCCATTAATTCACAGGAATGAAACACTAAATTCCTTCAATTTGACCTACAAATTCATGAAAATGAGATTTAAAAATCATATTATATTGTGGATTATTGTGTGAATGTTATTTGGACACTTAGGTAATTTAAAAATGTTTATCATTTCTTAAGAAATGGATAGATGTTTAGATCTAGTAATTGAATTTTGTAATTAGCTACAATTAGGTAACTAACTAATTATATGAGTTCCATTAATTTTTAAGAAAGTTATGGGCTTTTGACTGTCCTAGATCACAGCTTTTGCGTTAAGTCAATGCAAAGGCAATGGGGAACAAGATGCTAATTTCCGAGTATGAAAATGGCCATAACCTTTTTAATACCAAAGATATGAAAGTGAATTAGGTGTCAAATTAAACTTATTTTTATGCTTTATCTGATGGGATAAATTGCGGACTTGATTTTTTAAATCTCAAAATTTTGTAACATTGCTACGTAATGGCTGTAGGGAAGAAGAAGAACCTAGATGTTACAGTTTTCAGGCTCCTGTACATTCTTCCTGATGGCAGTGGTGAAATGTGTGTGGCCAGGGTGATGTGAGTATCTGATAATGCTGGCTTTGATTTCCCACTCTTTCCAATATTTTGGGAGTTCTGAAATACCCTCCTGCTATTCGACTGAGAACAGAGGTTATTTCAAATCAAGATCAGAGACCTGGGATTAGCCAAGAATGTTTTACTCTTTACTACCCAATGATTCATATTGGTGAGTGCATGTTAGTTGACAGGATTTATGGAGCTATTCAGTTCTTGCAAAATAAGAATGTTTTTTTTACAGGAATGGAATAAAAATTTGATTTTTTTTTCAGGAACAATCTTCACTTGTGTAGCATCTTTACTATTATCAATCTCTAAACGTTATCTTGGGAGTATATTGTTTATTATATTGGACGTAACCTAGAGGCTTGGATCAAGATTCTTAACATAGGAGTTTAAATCCTCAAGGAAAGTTAGAGAATTCAAATTCAATTATTAAGTAACTCTGCAGTTGAAAACTAATGATTACAAAACTATTAGCTTAATGTTGAAAGTGGAGACACAAGAGACTGCAGATGCCAGAGCAAGAAACAAACTGCTGGAGGAACACAGCGGGTCATATAACATCTCCAGATGAAGGACTTCAACCCAAAACATTGACTGTCCATTTCCCTCCACAGATGTTGCCTAACCCGCTGAGTTCCTTCAACAATTTGTTTTTTGCTTATTGTAGAAAGTATTTGGGTCTCATTACATGGGACTGAGGAAAGAACTCTATCATCTTTATCCAATCATGAAAAACTTAATGGTTGACTTTTAAGGATACAAAGTACTGGAATAACTCACAGTCAGCATCTCTGGAGAACATGGATTGATGAGGTTTCAGTTCGGGACTCTTCTTCAGACTAATTGTGGGGGGGAGGTGGTGGCGGGGGAGGAAACTTGGTAGAAAGGAGAGGCTGGACAAAGTGCGGCAGGTAATAGGTGGACACAGGCAAGAGGTGTTCTTGATCAGCAGATGGTTGGAACCTAGACCAGATATTAAACCAGTAGGTATGAAGTGTTGCAAATTGTGAAGCCAGAGGAAGGGATCTAGGAGGAGGGCGTGGGAAGAAATAAATTCAAGTCCAGGTGGGGTATAGGGGTTTGGTTGGAAGAAAGGGGCAGGGTATGGGGTACAAAGGGGAGGTGAAGGGGGGGGGGGGGGGGGGGTGGCGACCAGGATAAGCAACCGGGAGATTCAGTAGGCCTTGGCGAACCGAGCGCAAGTGTTCAGTGAAACGGTCGCCAAGTCTACGTTTGGTCTCAACAATATACATCAAGGTCTTGCCGGTGGACTCTTACTTGTTCTCCTGGGTGATTGAATAATAGTTACACTCAGAACCGCCAAACTGTGATAAAATAGGATAAGTATGTTCATTTTGTTAGCCAGCACATTTGGTATCAGCCTTATCAATCCGTCATAAACCACGTCCAGCCTCACTGACACTGCAAAGTACTTCTTACAAACATCTGGTCATACTGGCAGTATTCATGGCATTAGATAGTATGCAAGGAAACCTTCTGCTACTTAAGCCTGTGACTCCACTCTTTCAACTGATGAGTCAATACTCCTCCATAATTAAACACCACTGAGGAAATATGTAAGGGTTGGTGAGACACACAGAACTGCAAAATTCTGGTAATCAAGCAACCTCGGGGAATATAGTCTTATCCTGCCTTAAAGACCCAATGTCCTTGTGGCGGCACTGGGTCGGTGTTGCAGGGGTTAGCCTGGCCTGTTGATGTTCTTTCCATGCCACTCCATGCCTCTGCAGGCTGGGTGGCAGTGTGAACATGACACAAAGCTGGGTGGCAGTGTGAACTCTGAGGAGGATGCAATGGGAATGCAGGGTGACTTGGACAGGTTGGGTGAGTGGGCAGATGCATGGCAGATGCAGTTTAATGTGGATAAATGTGAGGTTATCCACTTTGTTAGCAAAATCAGGAAGGCAGATAACTATCTAAATGGTGTCAAGTTGGGAAAAGGGAAAGTACAACGGGATCTGGGGGTTACACAAAAAGCATCTAAGGGTGAAGGAGATAGGCGACGTTTCGGGTGCAGCAGCATCTAAGGAGTGAAGGAGATAGGCGACGTTTCGGGTCGAGACCCTTCTTCAGACTGGTCAGGGATCAGGGAAACGAGGGATCTGGGGGTCCTTGTTCATCAGTCAATGAGTTGAGTTTTGGAGCAAAGAGGTCCTCCTGCAGTTGTATAGGGCCCTAGTGAGACCATACCTGGAGTATTTTGTGTAGTTTTGGTCCCCTAATTTTAGGAAGAACATTCTTGCTATTGAGGGAGTGCAGTATAGGTTTACAAGGTTCATTTCTGGGATGGTGGGACTGTCATATGCTGAGAGAATGGAGTGGCTGGGCTTGTACACTCTGGAGTTTAGAAGGATGAGAGGGGATCTTCTTGAAACATATAAGATTATTAAGGGTTTGGACATGCTAGAGGCAGGAAACATGTTCCCGATATTGGGGGAGTCCAGAACCAGGAGGCAGTTTAAGAAAAAAGGGGTAAGCCATTTAGAACGGAGACGAGGAAACACTTCTTCTTACAGAGAGTTGTGAATCTATGGAATTCTCTGGCTCAGAGGGCAGTGGAGGTCGGTTCTCTGGATACTTTCAAGAGAGAGCTAGATAGGGCTCTTAAAGATAGCGGAGTCAGGGGAAATGGGGAGAAGGCAGGAACGGGGTACTGATTGGGGATGATCAGCCATGATCACGTTGAATGGTGGTGTTGGCTCGAAGGGCCGAATGGCCTACTCCTGCACCTATTGTCTATTGATCCTTGCACTTGGCCTCTATGGGGCCTCCAACGATACTTGATCCATAGACACATCAACCCGCAAATTCACAGACCTCTCGTCTCTCACAGCTACCGCTCCATCTCCGTGCACTGGGGTTTTGTTTTTAGTTGCCTTCGGAACCTCCAGACTGCTTTTGAGGGCACAGGGGGTGACCCTGCAGCCCGCTCATCAGCACCAATAGTCTCCTCCATCTGGCATCGGCACTATCTTGAAACTTGTTTCTCTAGTTGAGAGCCCAATCCTAACCAAGTGTGCTAAACCCCAAAATACATAGACTGGCCCTGTGGTAAGCGGTGAGGAAAACCAAAATTAACATTAAAGCTTTTCCTCATCAAAATACTTGTCTCAGATGCCTTTCCCTTGATAATATTGATAGGAATAGTAACCACTGATCCCTGATGGAGGCATAATCTCATCTTCACCCAGAGCTTGTGTGCTGCTACTGCTATATTAGGTGGAATAGAGTCTGAAGACATTGGACACAAAACTGGGTGAATTATGGATGCGTAAGGACAGCATCAGGGCTTGCAGAAATTAAGGTGCCAATCGTGTGAATCTACAAAATAGGACTGCATGCATGCTATGCAATATCAGGCCGCTCTCCTTGCTAGTCATTGACCACTTTTTCTCTGCCAATCATCCCAGCAAGGAATCCAGCCTGCTTCCTTCCAACTCTTTCCCAACGTCTACATTTCAGCTTCCTGCTTCCTTCCATGTTTCAGCTTCAGTCTCACAGAAATTATTCTTTCCTACATCGGCTTTTCCCCCCTCTCATCTGGTCTCTAGCAACTTGCATCTAAACATCTGTGACACTCTTTGTCACTTGGAGAGTCCTACTTTCCTGGTCCTAACTGGCTCATTTGATTATGGACATCTAATGAAACATCTACACGACCACACCATTCCAAGATGGCCCTACACATCTTCTTGAATCATGACCAAACTTGTCCACCTCATTACAATTACCACAGGCGGCGCCGTCCAGTTTGGGTATGGCTGCCTTGCCTGCAGCTGTCCGTCATTTCGCTTCTTTTCGCTTTATTTTTTGTATGTTAAATAGTGTTTTGCTTTTGGAGGACTAGTCTTTCTATGTGGGGGGTGGGGTGGAGGGGAAACTGCTTTTCCTAGTCCCTACCTGGTTGGAGAGGCGGCTTTCCTCCGAACTGCGTCTTCGACCCGTCCTCGCGGCATTCCATCAGGTCTGGCGCAGCCTTTCCTGAGGGGACCGGCCAGAACCACGGCGGCGGCACAGCGCTGGAGCACTATCGCGGAACGGAGCGGGCGATGCCTTGCCCAGGTCGCCGCGCTGGAGCTGAGACCGCCGATGAACATCGTGAAGCTGCGGGTCTGTGGAGCGGCCAGCAGCGGGCGGTGGAGCAGACTTTAACATCGGGAGCCTGGGATCTCTCGCCGAGATCACCAGTGGCGGAGCTCCGTTCAGCGTGGCCTGTCGGCTTCAGAAGCCGTGGTCTCCGGTAAGGAAGCGGCCGTTCCAGGCATCCCAAGCCGCTGAGAGGGTTCTCACCAAAGATTATAGAGGAGCTCTCTATAATCTTTGGTTCTCCCGACGCCGGGAGCACCATCACCCGGCGAGAAGGGCCTGAAACATCGGGCCCCGTAGCGGTGTCTGCGGAGGCATCAATAGGCCCGATTATGGGTGGACAAGGGATGGGGACTGGACTTTGTGCCTTCCCTCACAGTGGGAACCATTGTGGGGGATGTTTTTCTGTTTTATGTTAAATTTCTTTAGAATGTTGTGTTGTATTATTAATGTGCTGCAATGGCAAATTGGTTTATGTGACAATAAATGAACCTTTGAATCTTTGAACCAATGCTCCTTCACTAGGCTGAAAGATTGTATCTCCATTTACTCCACCCATTTCATCCAAATCAAGGTCTAATTATGGGGAACAACATGGTCAAATCTGTTGATTTGTTTGTGGAATTTAGTACTTGGAGTAACCTTTGACCCACTTCCATGCAGGCCCTCATTCCTCATCTTTTTTTCCCCAATATGTTGATGAATGCTGCCTCCTGCTCCCAAACAGAACTTAAAAGTTTTGCCCCACTTTCTGCCAATTTCTATCCTCCTCTCACATTCACCCAGTCCATTTCTTCCTCTTATCATTCTTTCCTTAACTTCTCCATCTCAAGAGATGTGGTGACCAATATCCATTACAAGTCCCACAATTACCTAAACCACACCTTCTCCCACCCTGTTTTCAATAACAACTCCACAACACTCTCCTGCTATCTCTAGCTATCTTATTGGACCATTCCATGTTACTGCTTTCAGGATATCTTCCCTTTTCAATGACTGATTCTCCCCACCATAGTTTTCCGGCTCTCAACCAAGTCTGTTCATTTCCCCACACTTTTCTTCTCAACCCCATCCCCAATTGGAACTTCCAATTCCTATTTCCAATCTGATCAGTGTACCTAGACTTTCAGAAAGCATTTGATAAGGTCCCACATATGAGATTAGTGGGCAAAATTAGGGCACATGGTATTGGAGGTAGAGTGCTGACATGGATAGAAAATTGGTTGGCTGACAGGAAACAAAGAGTAGGGGTTAACAGGACCCTTTCAGAATGGCAGGCAGTGACTAGAGGGGTACCGCAAAGCTCTGTGCTGGGAGCGCAGCTATTTACATATATATTAATGATTTAGATGAAGGGATTACAAGTAACATTAGCAAATTTGCCAATGACACAAAGCTGGGTGGCAGTGTGAACTGTGAGGAGGATGCTATGAGAATGCAGGGTGACTTGGACAGGTTGGGTGAGTGGGCAGATGCATGGCAGATGCAGTTTAATGTGGATAAATGTGAGGTTATCCACTTTGATAGCAAAAACAGGAAGGCAGATTATTATGTAAATGGCGTCAAGTTGGGAAAAGGGAAAGTACAACGGGATTTGGGGGTTTTTGTTCATCAGTCAATGAAAGTAAGCATGCAGGTACAGCAGGCAGTGAAGAAAGTGAATGGCATGTTGGCCTTCATAACAAGAGGAATTGAATATAGGAGCAAAGAGGTCCTTTTGCAGTTGTACAGAGCCCTAGTGAGACCACACCTGGAGTATAGTGTGCAGTTTTGGTCCCCTAATTTGAGGAAGGACATTCTTGTTATTGAGAGTGCAGCATAGTTTACAAGGTTAATTCCCGGGACGGCGGGACTGTCATATGCTGAGAGAATGGAGCAGCTGGGCTTGTACACTCTGGAGTTTCGAAGGATGAGAGGGAATCTCATTGAAACATATAAGATTGTTAAGGGCTTGGACACACTAGAGACACAAAACATGTTCCCGATGTTGGGGGAGTCCAGAACCAGGGGCCACAGTTTAAGAATAAGGAGTAAGCCATTTAGAATGGAGACGAGGAAACACTTTTTCTCACAGAGAGTGGTGAGTCTGCGGAATTCTCTGCCTCGGAGGGCGGTGGAGGCAGGTTCTCTGGATGCTTTCAAGAGAGAGCTAGACAGGGCTCTTAAAAATAGCGGAGTCATGGGATAGGGGGAGAAGGCAGGAACGGGGTACTGATTGGGGATGATCAGCCATGATCACATTGAATGGCGATGCTGGCTCGAAGGGCTAAATGGCTTACTCCTGCACCTATTGTCTATGCGTGAGTGGTGCACTATTGCGTTGGGGAGATGGGTTACATTGGGGGAACGGGTGAGTGGTGGAATATTGTATTGGGGAACGGGTTGCGTTGGGGGACCAGGCCTCCCGAGTGACAGGGATACAACGGATTCCACCTAGTCTAGTTTTGAAATAAATGCCAGCTTAGTTTTGCCCTTTCAACCACTTACTGGAGGTTGGCTTTGTGTCTCTTTAAACGTCAACACCGCTGAACCTCTCCTAAATACAATGGTTTTCTGTTATGTTCAACGAAGCCCTACTTCAAGAAACATCATCTCATCTCTATCGCTATCATTCCAGTCTTTCAAATCTTTATTTCAACAGCAGCATTTCTTACACTAACTATGTTATCTTGCACCCGTTATAATTTATCTATACACTGTGGACGGCTTTAAACGTGTCTCGTCTATTTGACTGGGTGGCATGTAAACAAAAGCTTTTTCTCATGACAAACTAAATTAAGGTGCCTCCCTACTTTTCATCAGCAGCAGTACTATTGATCAAAATCCATCAAAACGATTATGAAAGTTAAGCTTTTTTCTCCCTTCCCGGATACTGCTTAACGTGAGTATTTCCAGCTTCTGCGGGTTTTAATTTGTTTTTCGGGAGATGGAGGGGTGTGTGTCACATTCAGATCAGAGTTCGTATGCTGATACAAACATATCATCTGTATGTGTCAATCTGAAGGACGCTGAGGTACGTGCGGGTTTGTTTGATTGGTCTGTGGGAGTTCGTGATGAAGTGCACTCGGCGACTTACCGCGTTTCAAAAGTGATAGTGAAAACAATGTTGGAAAAGTGGAAGCGAATAATAACAGCGACGAGTAGAAATGCAACATATGCAATAATGTAAAAGGGCATGGAATTTAATTTAACGAGTGCAAGATGGCAAATGGTGTAATTTCCCACCAGAATCCAGAGTATGGTTTCCAGGCGAAGGACCAGCGGGACTCTGGGCTCACAGCTGAGTGAGTTCCGGACATGGACTCGCAGCCGGCCAGCCAGCCAGCCGCGCTCTGCTCTATAATCTTTGCTCCGGACCAAAGCCGGACCCTGGACTCGCAGCTGCTGCGTGCTCGGTGTACACGGGGCTGGCCGCACTTTGATTGGTCTTTTCAAGTCCTGATGGGGCCGGCTTACTGCACGTGTTTGGGTCCGGATTGGCGGAGTTGAGCTCCGCTCCTCGGAGATGGCGGGCGAAAGGAAATGGAATTGACTGCCTTTCTCGCTGTTGGGAGCTGGCCACCAGTCTCGCCTGCTACATAGCATGGAATAAGTCTGCCGAGTTTGGTGTGTGACACGTTCTGTACTTGCTGATAAAACAGCACCCTTGCAGGTAGTAGATCAGGGAGCCTTACTCATTGTAGAGGCTGGTGACTCCCATTCGGGCTGTACGCGACTGACTCTCCAAGCCGATGGGAGATACAACACCGACCAGCTTTCTGCAACACGGGTAAGGCACAGAGTCGTTTTCGTGCTGCACTTAATTTATTTTATGCGTTTGTTACAGTTACACTTAAGGACATACACAATGTTTAATTTTCGGTTTCGCGTTTCAACTGTGTTTATGGTTGAAACCCGAATTGTAATTGTGCATCTCCCTTCAACTGATTGTTTTTGTTTTCGAGACCGATCTGCATGCTGTTTGATCATGAACGAGGATTGATTTAAGTAAGTCGGTATCGGAATGGAATTAATTATCTGTGCCCCCCCCCCTTATCTACACCCCACCTCTCCAGAAACGGTCAAATATCTTGCGATGTAACTAACGGAGAGTGTATACTGGTATCGGCGCACGTTTTATAGTTTTTCTGTCATTTTGTCATTGTCACAAAGCCGTTGCACAGCCCTTCGCAGTTTACGTTCATCCTCCTCGCATCCCCAGGCCCACGTTTGAAATCATAGCTTAGTTGATTGTCATGTGTACCGAGGTACAATGAAAAGCTTTTTGTTACGTGTTAACCTATCAGCGGAAAGACTATACATGATTGCAACAGAGTCGACCACAGTGAATAATAAAGAACACACAAAGATCAAACTTCTGTACTAAGTAATTAGAACAGTTTTCCTTTGCTTAGACATAACGTGTTGGAATAACTCAGCGGGTCAGGCAGCATCTCTGGAGAAAAAATCCTGGGTGATGTTTTGGGTCGGGACCCTTATTCCTTTGCAGACGAACTTGCCCTTTTGTCAGTTTCAATACAGACCCCTGCTATTTAGTTATTGTATCTGCTTTCTTCTACGAATGACGTAAATTACAAAGGTCAATGGCTAGGTCAACCAAAGATAAGAAAATTATAATGTTAAAATTACACCCTAATTATTTATTTTTTATAAGGTCAATGAAGAAAAACGTTTATGTAACAAACATCTGCTGACTATAGATTTTGAGTGAGCAAATATTTACAGGAAATTGAAATTAAATGTGTGACGTGACATAAAGAGGTGGAATTGCTGGACTGGTGTTTCCACTCAGCAGTTGAATCAGTGAGCCATATAGGACAAAAGGGTAACTGAAAAATGGTGTCAAATTCTCAATTCCCTTAAACCATTCTCATTGGGCAAGGTGTTTATAAATGCTCATTGATGCTGATCTATTACTAAAACATGATTTGATGTTGGCTAATCCTTGCTCAGAAGTTGATTATTTTGATTCGAATGGAAGCGTGGCTAAGGGAAAATAAGTCTGAATTATTTCAGTGTATATAACTCTATTACTTAAATGATTAGTGAAGATGTCAGTGATTTCATGAATGTCCTCTTGTTCATCTGATTGTAGGTTAGTGAAAATGTGTCGCTAGAAAAACAGTATCATTTGCAAATCCACACCTTTCACCTTAATACTGACCACTCCCTAATCTAATATTTCTTAAAGAAGTGAAATATTGATCTATATTAATTGCAGCCTTGTGTCAAATCTACATTTTTGTGGAATGAATTGTACCAAGCAGGCTGCACGACATGCTCGAAGATCCTTGGAAGAATTGTCTTTTCTCTATTATTTTAACATCCTTTTTCATGAACTTTGCATAAGAAACTTTTCATGAACTCTCCAGTATCGCCCATAAGTGATTTCTTCATTCCTGAATCTTAATTATTTAAATCAAATTCTTCCATCTTTACAGTCAATGAGTGAAGAATTTAGCCTAACTGAATGCTACCAGTGATTTAATTGAGGCTTGTGTGCAAAGCTGAATCTACCCTTAACGATTCTTTGCTGTTCATGAGATGTTCTAGCATTGGATGCAAGGAGGGTTTTCAGGTAAGTGTACTCTTGACGATTACCATTCCTTTATATATGATTAATTGTATTCCCCAACTGCTGTTACTAAGATCAATAACAGGACAAGAAATAAACCTGGGAAACCATTATGACTGCTCGCTGGATAAACTAATTGAACCATTTGGGAGAGTGCCGCTTGTTTATTAAAAAAAAAGCTAAATTGTTAAGCGGATGATGTATGCATTGCAGTGATCTTCAATGGTATTGATTAAGAATTGGGTGAAAATTATTAGAGTTTACACTTTTTATTTTCCTCTTGTTTCATTTTCCTCTGTAATTGTTACTTTAATGATAGGAACCTTTGGCTATTGCAATAAGGAAGGGTGCCCCATGAAAATTCTTGTAATGAGACAAGACTCATGAAAGGAAATTTCTGAAATCTGTTACAACTTTGAAATTGGAAAAATACAAGTTAATCAGCAACATTGTGGATTTGCTAAAGGTGGTTGACATGCACTTTTGATGGCAATAAGTCTGTGCAAGTTATTTATATGAATTTCCAAAACCCACTTAATAATGATCCTGTGATTAATCTTAGGAAAATAAAAGTGCAAGTGCAGGGATTCAAGATTGGTGCTTTTTATGGACGTAGGTGGTGAACAGTAGGGGACAGAGTGTTCTCGGCTATCTGTATTGGACCCTTTGGACAAATATAGAACATGTTTGTGTAAGTCAAAGGATGACACTACATATGACATGGTGAATTACACAGCTAGGAGTGCCAAGTTTCATAAATGACTGAGCAAAACTGCGGCAAATGGATTTCATTGCCAAGTACATGTGATATCACCCATATTGCACTTTGGAAAGAAAATATTTTTTAAATGTTGTGGGGAGAGATTGAATGAAAGGGATTGAAAAAGAGAATGAAAAAACTCCCCAATACATTGGTACAAACTGTAATTTAAACAATTATTCCAACCCCTTTGGAATATATGTTGTGAGGCTTCACCTCTTGAAAGCATTGGTCAAATCATTGACGTATCAGGTTCAGGTAGAGGCATAGTACCTTGGAGAAGATATTCCAGCTCTGTATCGATAAAAGGACAGATTCACCAGAATGACCCCAGGGTTGTAAATGGCTATGTTCTGTTCAACCTAAACTTCATAAACACTTTTTGCATTAAAGTTTCTGCAGACTTATAAATATGTTGAGGATGTTGACGCCATCTATAGAGAGTAATTCAACTAGATGAAGCAGAGACACTTAAAGATAGACACAAATTGATGGAGTAACTCAACAGGGCATGCAGCATCTCTTGATAGAAGGAATGGGTCACGTTTCGGGTCGAGACCCTCCTTCAGACTGCTCTCTGAAGGGTCTCGACCCAAAATGTCACCCATTTCTTTTATCCAGAGATGCTGCCTGTCCCGCTGAGTTACTCCAAGATTTTGTATCTATCTTCGGTGTATTTATCATCAGCATCTGCAGTTCCTTCCTGCACAGATGCACTTAAAATTGGATTTAATCTAGTTCAAAGTGGCAAAGGATGGGGCGCTATTGTGGAAATCTAGCAATTTCTTCTGCCTAAATGGTATGGATTCGGGTTTAGTTGAAAGTGTGAGTGACCAGGTTTTAATGACCCATATGTATTTTGATATGTGTAAATGTTATTGAGGTACAATAAGGCCATGAGTGGACTGATTGTCAAACAGCCTGGAGGGGCTGAACAGCTTCCAGTTTTGTTCTTGCAGAATGCCATTTATATCAAGTGTATACAAGTGTTCATCTGCATGCTGCCTGCGTAATGTCGCCTCTACCCAGCATCACATCTGTAATCCCCAAGCCTCTAAATTTCCCTTTACAACTGGATGCTTGACTTCATCAGCAGATCTTAATCAGTGCATTACCACTATTTGTTTTCTAATTATGGTTTGCACTAATGACTTGTTTTTGCAGCCTTTTTCCTTTCACTGTCTTGTATAATTTGTCTTGTGTGTTGTCCGAGTCTATGTGCATTTGTGATGCTGCTGCTTGCAAGAATTTCATTGTACCAGTACCTCACCGTTCTTGTACATATGACATTAAAAGTAACTTGGTTTAGTAGTTATGGTTTCTCCTGAAAACTTCACGGTCATAATCAATGGGTGTAGCCTAATTTCTGGACAAATATGGAAGCTTAATTTCCTTCAACTTCTTGAATTTGAAGCTTAATTTTTTTAAAGTTATTACAATTTTGTCATGAAAGTTGTGGGTTCAAGTTTCGACTTTGGCAGTGATTGAGTATGTAACTTAAGCTGACAAGTTAGTCCGTGTGGATTGTCAGAGGTGTTATGCCTCAGTTGAGGTTTAACCTGATACTTCAGAAGGGGCTAGTGGAGTCGAGGGATATGGGGAGAATGCAGGCACGGGTTATTGATAGGGGACGATCAGCCATGATCACAATGAATGGCGGTGCTGGCTCGAAGGGCCGAATGGCCTCCTCCTGCACCTATTTTCTATATCTCTATGTTCACTGGCTGGGTGCAGGGTAACCAGATCTTCTGCTGGTGACTTCAGACCTCTCCACAGCACCAAAAAAAGACCATGTGAATTGTGGCTGGATTGTCACAGGAATGTAACTAGTTAACAAGCTTTTAAATTAAGTCATCCAGCTCACCCCCTCACAACCATCTGGTACAGTTGCAATGTTTTTCTAATGCTACGTGATGGGAGTGATTTTTAATTGACTTGTAATATAACCAGGGATTGTCAGTCTGCTCCCTAACAACACACTTCCTAAAGTGCAAGAGATTCTGAGGGTTATTTGCCAAGAGTAGGAAGTTCTAAGGAATGCCCTATCCAACTGCTTTGGTAGTTGGCTTTTTCTGCTTTGGCCAAATGTACCATTTCAAGACCCAACCTTCTGGCAAAGTCAAAGAAAATCTAATTCCCCTCTTGTCAGGTTGCAAAGGGAGAAACTTTGGGATGACATGGGAAGTATTTGCCCCTCTCAAGATTTCTCATGCTGTGAACTCTTTCTCAAGTGTGGAGTCTCGTTCCTCAAAGCTTTCTTTGGAGATTATTTTTTAAAGATTCAGATCAGATTACCTTTATTGTCATTCTGACCTTTCGGTCTGAACGAAATTTCGTGCCTGCAGTCATACATATATTAAAAGTAACAAAAACACACAATAAACACACATTTAACATCCACCATATTTAAAGGATAAGTTGATTTAAAAAATATATATATTGTACTTCTGCGAGGGATATTTGTCAATGCTACTTGAGAGACATTAAACTAGATTGTAAGGGGTGGATTCCAATGTGGAAAGAAGGCAGATGATAGATTGAGGACAAATGCAGTGGTCAAAGAGAGCAAAATTAGCAGACAGCATGGGTGTGTGCATGGTAAAGCTAGCGGAAAGATTGGTGGTTTAAACTGAATCTGTAGGATCCCAAACCGAAACGTCACCCATCCTTTTTCGACAGAGATGCTGCCTGAACCTTTGAGTTACTCCAGCTCTTTGTGTCTAATCTACGATGGTTTAAACTGTTTGTTTCAACATTGGAGAAATAACAGGCAAGGCAGATGAACTCGGGTTGTGGAATGGCTCAGGAGACTGGGATAATATATGCATAACAGAAACATAGCTGAGCGAAGGGCAGAACTGGCAGCTCAATATTCCAGGCTACAGATTATTTTGGGATCATCCAGGGAGACTTTATGGGTAGGACCTAGAAGTAGTAAGGGAATGATCACTTTGATAGAACTAAATCAAGCAAATCCCTACACAGGTATAAGATGTGTAGGATTATATTTAAGAGTGAACAAAAAGAGGACATGAAATTAAGCTGGCAGGCAAGGTAGAGGAAAATCCTAAAATAATCTACAGGTATATTAAGAGTAAAAGGATGGCCCGGAAAAGAAAATGTCTCCTTAAAGATCAGCATCTTTGTGAAGAATCACATGAGATGGGAGAGATATCAATTTAATACATCATCTTTTTTCTGAGGAGAGGGTCATGCAAGCCAAGGAATTGAAGCATAGGAGCTGTGATGCCCTAGATCATATCCAAATTGCCAAACTGGAGGTATTGAAGGTTTTAAATTCCTTGAATGTTTAAATACTTGGCTAATAAATTAATTACAATTAAACTGCATTAAGATGGCTAAATCCCCAGGGCCTGACCAAGCACCTCCTTGGATCTTGTGAGAAGCTAAAGAGATAATTGCGAAGGCCCCTGCAGAGATATGCACCATGTTTAACCAGAATTGAAGTTCCAGAGGGCTGGATGGTGGCTAATGTTGTACTGTTATTCAAGGAAAGCAGTAAGGATAAGCCAAGGAACTACAGTCTGGTGAGCCTGATGTCAGTTGTGGAGAAAATTGGTGGGGGAATTCTTAGGGACAGGAGATCAGCATTGGGATAGGCACAGGCTGATTAGTGATAGTTGCAAAGAGGATTGATATGGGTAGGGCAGTGGACATTGTCCAAATGGACTTTAGCGAGGTTGTTGACAAGATCGCACGTGGGCAGCTAGTCTGGGAGGTTACAGTGGCTTGCAAAAGTTTTCATACCCCTTGAACTTTTCCACATTTTGTCACGTTACAACCACAAACGTAAATGTATTTTATTGGGATTTTATGTGATAGACCAACACAAAGTGGCGCATCATTGTGAAGTGGAAGGAAAATGATACATGGTTTTCAAATTTTTTTACAAATAAAAAACTGAACAGTGTGGCGTGCAAAAGTATTCAGCCCCCTTTACCCCTAAATAAAATCCAGTGCAACCAATTGCCTTCAGAAGTCACCTAATTGGTAAATAGAGTCCACTTGTGTGTAATCTAATCTTGGTATAAATACAGCTGTTATGTGAAGGCCTCCGAGGTTTGTTAGAGAAAATTAGTGAACAAACAGCAGCATGAAGCCCAAGGAACACACCAGAGGGGTCGGGGATAAAGTTGTGGAGAAGTTTAAAGCAGAGTTAGGTTATTAAAAAATATCCCAAGCTTTGAACATCTCACGGAGCACGTTCAATCCATCATCCAAAAATGGAAAGAGTATGGCACAACTGCAAACCTACCAAGACATGGCCGTCCACCTAAACTGACAGGCCGGGCAAGGAGATCATTGATCAGAGAAGCAGCCAAGAGGCCCATGGTAACTCTGGAGGCGCTGCAGAGATCCACAGCTCAGGTGGGAGAATCTGTCCACAGGACAACTATTAGTCGTGCACTCCACAAATCGGGCCTTTATGGAAGAGTGGCAAGAAGAAAGTCATTGTTGAAACAAAGCCATAAGAAGTCCCGTTTGCAGATTGCGACAAGCCATGTGGGGGACACAGCAAACATGTGGAGGAAGGTGCTCTGGTCTGATGAGACCAAAATTGAAGTCTTTGGCCTAAATGCAAAACGCTATGTGTGGCGGAAAACTCACACTACACATCACCCTGAACACACCATCCCCACTGTGAAACATGGTGGCAGCATCATGCTGTGGGGATGTTTTCCTTCAGCAGGGACAGGGAAGCTGGTCAGAGTTGATGGGAAGATGGATGGAGCCAAATACAGGGCAATCTTGCAAGAAAACCTGTTAGAGTCTGCAAAAGACTTGAGACTGGGGCGGAGGTTCACCTTCCAGCAGGACAACGACCCTAAACATACAGCCAGAGCTACAATGGAATGGTTTAGATCAAAGCATATTCATGTGTTAGAATGGCCCAGTCAAAGTCCAGACCTAAATCCAATTGAGAATCTCTGGCAAGACTTGAAAATTGCTGTTCACAGACACTCTCCATCCAATCTGACTGAGCTTGAGCTATTTTGCAAAGAAGAATGGGCAAAAATTTCAGTCTCTAGATGTGCAAAATGGTAGAGACATACCCCAAAAGACTTGCAGTTGTAATTGCAGCGAAAGGTGGTTCTACAAAGTATTGACTCAGGGGGGCTGAATACTTTTGCATGTCACACTTTTCAGTTTTTTATTTGTAATAAAATTTGGAAACCATGTATCATTTTCCTTCCACTTCACAATTATTCAATTCAATTCAATTCAATTCAAGTTTAATGTCATTGCACAAATACAAGTATAGGTACAACGAAATGCAGTTTAGCGTCATTCTTAGTGATAGCGATATGAAAAAATAAATACAGAGTGCAGTGGTAGCAGTACGGAAATAAATAAATACAGGGTACAGACAAATCTATCAGCTGGGCTCCGAGTTCAGCAGTCTGATGGTGTAGTTGAAGAAGCTGTTCTTCGTCCTACTGGTGCGGGACCTGAGGCTCCTGTACCGCCTCCCTGATGGGAGGAGGGCAAACAGTCCATGGTTAGGGTGTGAGGGGTCCTTGATGATCTTCCCGGCCCGCTTCAGGCACCGTTTTCGGTGGAGGGCATCCATGGCAGGGAGCGGGGCACCGATGATGTACTGGGCGGTTTTCACCACCCGTTGTAGTGCCTTCCTGTCTGCCACGGTGCAACTGCTGTACCATACCGTAAAACAGGTGGTCAGGATGCTTTCAATGGTGCAGCGGTAGAAGTTCGTCAGGATCCGGGGGGACAGGTGGGCTTTTTTGAGCCTCCTCAGAAAGTAAAGGCGCTGCTGTGCCTTTTTGATCAGCTTTGAGGTGTTGAGGGACCAGGACAGATCCTCCGAGATCACTCTTTGTGTCAGTCTGTCACATAAAATCCGAATAAAATACATTTACGTTTGTGGTTGTAGCGTGACAAAATGTGGAAAAGTTCAAGGGGTATGAATACTTTTGCAAGCCACTGTAGATTGCGTGGAATCCAATGTGAGCTATCTCGTGACTTTGGAAGGAGTCAACGGATAGTTGCAGAAGATTATGGTTCTGATTACAGGCCTGTGATCAGTACAGTGCCAGAGGGTTTGGTACTGGGTCCCCTGATGTTTGTTATGTACATTAATGATTTGTACGTAGTTCATATTGTTTGTAAAATTGCAAATAACGCCAAAAAAGGTGTATAGCAGGAAGTAAGGAACTTTATCCAAGTTTACAACAAGATCCTCTCGATCATTTAGGAAGGTGGGCCAAGGAATGGTGAATGGAATTTAACCCTGACAAGTGTGAGGTGTTGCACATTGGTGTGTCACACCAGGGCAGGGCTTGCACAGTAAATGATTGAGCCTTCGAGAGTGTTGAGGAACAGAGAGTTCTGAGAATACAGGTACATGGTTCCCTGAAAATGGTGAGTAAAGTGGACAGTGTAACAATTAAAGCATTTGGCACGCTTGTCTTCATTAGGATGGATATTGAGTACAAAAGTTGCTTCATCATGATGCAACTGTACGATTCGTTGGTGAAACCATGCTTGGAGGACTGTATGTTTTTATGGTAATCCAGCTGTAGGAAGGATGTCCTTAAGTTGGAAAGAATGCAAAAGAGATTCACCAGTATGTTACCTGGGCTTATGGCTTGAGTTATAGAGGAGATAATAGAATAGGTCAGGACTTTTATCTTTGGAGCATGGGAGGCTTATTGATCTTACTGTGATGTATGATCATAAACGTGATCTTATTGAGATGTGCAAGATCTTGAGGGCGCATAGATAAATTGAATCCCCCATGTGTGCAGGATTCTAAAACTAGAGGCAAAAGGCAATGGGTGCAGGAGTAGGCCATTTGGCCCTTCAAGCCAGCACCGTCATTCAATGTGATCATGGCTGATCATCCCCAATCAGTACCCCATTCCTGCCATCTCCCCATATCCCCCGAGTCCACTATCTTCAAGAGCCCTATCCAGCTCTCTCTTGAAAGTATCCAGAGAACCGGCCTCCACTGCCCTCTGAGGCAGAGAATTCCACAGACTCAACTCTGTGTGGAAAAGTGTTCCTCATCTTCATTTTAAATGGCTTGCCCTTCATTCTTAAACTGTGGCCCCTGGTTCAGAACTCCCCCAACATCAGGAACATGTTTCCTGCCTCTAGCGTGTCCAAACCCTTAATAATCTTATATATTTCAATAAGATATCCTCTCATCCTCCTAAATTCCAGTATACAAGCCCAGCCGCTCCAATCTCTCAGCATATGACAGTCCCGCTATCCCGAGAATTAACCTTGCACTGCCTAGCAAAAATGTCCTTCCTCAAATTTGGAGACTAAACCTGCACACAATACTTCTGTGTGGTCTCACTAGGGCCCTGTACATTTGCAGAAGGACCTCTTTGCTCCTATACTCAAAGAGAGCATAGACTGAAGGGGAAAGATTGAAGAGGGATCTCAGACAACTGCTTCACTCGGAGGTAGCCCATATCTTGAATGAGTTACCAGAGCAAGGTAAGGAAAGGGATATAATTTAAAAAAAAACTTTTTAAAAGACATTTGGACAGATGTATGGATAGGGGGGGTTATGGGCCAAGTGCAGGCAAATGGGTATAGCCCAGTAAGCCAACTTGTTTGGCATGGACAAGGTGGGCTGAGTGGCCAGTTTCTATGCTGTTCAGCTTTATGACTCTAAGTTAATGATAGATGTTCCGTGTGTCTCAAAAGGTGGTACCAACCTTGAGTTACTGGCCATAACCTATTGTAGAGTATTGAAATTCTCATCGAGTGTTTCTGGATAACCCCAGGAAAGGTCTTCCAAAGTTTGCACCCTTGATTGAGGTCCACTAGGTCCTGGAAGGAGAGCTTCTTCTTGCGGGACTTTTAATTGTTGGATCTGGTCTCCATTAAGCTAGGATTCTGACCCTACCCTTCCTCTTTAAACTTCCACTGAATATCGCTTTGATATTGTAATTTTTGTTGCTCTCCGACTTTAATTTTGGAGTTATGACGACTGTTATTTCCAAATGTACACCCAAACGGTTAGCGATTCCCAAAGGCTATTGAAATCCATTGTGTAAAAACAGTAGCATGTCTGCTCCAGCGGCACTTACAAAACAAACGTCCACCCCTCTAAATTTCTGATACGCCTGGTGTTTATTTAGTAATGTCTTTTCGAATCGTGCCGTGCGTTTCTGCACGTAGGCATGGTTTGACTTGAACTAGCAAGTGACTCGAGCGGCTCTCGATGTTCCTTGTTCTACGGGAGGCAAATGCCTGTAATCACGTACTTGCAGCGGGGCGGGGACCTGGCCGCACTGTGATGCAGACAGAAACTGTTCAACCGCTAACATGGGACGCCGCCGCTTACATGGCCCGCTGTGGAAGTGAAGCTTTTCACAGCTCCACAAACTATTTGGACAGGAAACGACCTCTTGTTTAAAAAAATAATAATAAATGGCTCCCAAGAAGATGTTAAATGGGTGCGAACATTTAAAGCTACTTTTTGTTAAAAATCAAATGCAAACATAGCCAGCAGGAAGCTTATTTATTCGGAAACCTGCAAAATATTGGAGGAATTCCTTTTCTCCAGAGATGCTGCCCGATCGGGCCTGCTGAGTTACTCCAGCATTTTGTGTCTCCCTTCGATTTAACCCAGCATCTGCAGTTCTTTTCTACACGTAGAATCCTTGAATTGTTGCAAATGCACAGTAAACCAAATAGCATTCCCTTCTCTAACCTCTCCCTGCGAAGATCCTCAGAAGTTGTCCACTCTGACAATTACATGTCTTCAGCTATTGGAAGCCAAATAAATAAATAAATCCAACAAGGTTTTATGGGGATGAGTTAATATAGCCAACATGAAAACTTGGGTACACTGCGCCCTACATAATGTTGGGACAAAAACTCATCATTTATTTATTTGCCTCTGTACTCCACAATTGGAGATTTGTATAGAAAAAAAAATCACATGTATTTTGTATAAAGTGCTGCAATTTCTACATGGGGAAACCAAAATGTATAACAATGTGCAGATTGTCAGATTTTAATAAAGGCCATTATTATACATTTTGGTTTCCCCATGTTGAAATTACAGCAGTCTTTATACATAATCCCCCCATTTCAGGGCATCATAATGTTTGGGACACAGCAATGTCATGTTTTATATTTTGTTGCATATCTTTTGCATGCAATGACAGCTTGAAGTGTGTGATTCATGGACATCACCAGTTGCTGTGTGCCTTCTCTGGTGATGCTCTGCCAGGCCTGTATTGCAGCACTTCTTTAGTTTATGCTTGTTTTGGGGGCTAGTCCCCTTCAGTTTTCCCTTCAGCATATAAAAGGCATGCTCAATTGGGTTCAGATCGGGTGATTGACTTGGCCACTCAAGTATTGACAATTGTTTAGCTTTAAAAACTCCTTTGTTGCTTTAGCAGTATGTTTGGGATCATTGCCTTGCTGTAGAATGAACCGCTGGCCAATGTGTTTTGAGGCATTTGCTTGAACTTGAGCAGATTGCATGTGTCTATACACTTCAGAATGTATTATTCTACTACCATCAGCAGTTGTATCATAAATGAAGATAAGTGAGCCAGTACCTTCAGCAACCATACATGCCCAGGCCATAACCCCCCCACCACTGTGCTTCACAGATGAGGTGGTATGTTTTGGTTCTTTGGAAGTTCCTTCTCTCCTCCATACTTTCCTCTTGCCATCACTCTGATATAAGTTAATCTTCGTCTCATCTGTCCACAAGACATTTTTCCAGAACTGTGGTTGCTCTTTTAAGTACTTCATGGCAAACTGTAACCTGACCATCCTGTTTTTTTGTGGCTAACCAGTGGTTTACGTCTTGCAGTAAAGCCTCTGTATTTCTGTTCATGAAGTCTTCTGCGGACAGTGGTCATTGACAAATCCACACCTGACTCCTGAAGAGTGTTTCTGATCTGTTGGATAGGTGTTTGGGGATTTTTCTTTACTGTAGAGAGAATTCTTCTGTCATCAGCTGTGGAGGTCTGCCTTGGCCTTCCAGTCCCTTTGTAGTGAGCTCACCAGTGCTCTCTTTCTTCTTAATGATGTTCCAAACAGTTGATTTTGGTTAGCCTAAGGTTTGGCTGATGTCTCTAACAGTTTTATTCTTGTTTCTCAGTCTCATAGTGGCTTCTTTGACTTTCATTGACACAACTTTGGTCCTCATGTTGATAAACAGCAATAAAAGTTTCCAAAGGTGATGGAAAGTCTGGAGGAAAGACTAGGCGCTGTGAGCTCTCTTATACCTGCATTAAGGAGGCATTTAAACACACCAGAGCAATTGCAAACATCTGTGAAGCCATGTGTCCCAAACAATTTGGTGCTCTGAAATGGTAGAACTATGTATAAACACTGCTGTAATTTCTACATGGTGAAACCAAAATGGATAAAAATGGCGTTTAATAAAATTTGATAGTATGCACTTTAACCACATGTGATTTTATGTTTTCTATTACAAATCTCAAATTGTGGCATAAATAGGTAAATAAATAAATAATGGGTCTTTGTCCCAAACATGCTTTTTCATCAGATGCTGCTTAACTGGCCAAGTCCTTCCAGCATACCTTTTTTTATTTCTGATTCTAACGTCCACAGTTTTATTTGCTTTCTAACATCTTTCAGATAATATTGATAGAGGATTTTAAATCGTATGTGTCTGTAAAAGAAGTAGGCAGAGCATCATTTAGAAACTGATATGGTTTATTCCATCCTCGTGCCAAATACAAATACTTTGATGGATATTAAAGCATGTTTTCACGCTCTATTTCGAAAGGGTAGCAGCAGGTTTTGTACAGATGAAGTTGGTTCAATGTTCCATTTAATCCTGGCATATCTGTTCTCCACCTTTTTTCCCCATCCCTTGAAACCCATACCTAACATTGCTCCATCTATAAACCATTATAGATGGTTTTGGCACCAGAATTTTGTTTATTCTATTTCCTCAGTTTCTTTTCGTGATTATGCCAAGTCCTTACTCCTCAGTTCAGATGGTAGACTGTTTCCCTTTCATTCAGAATTTAACAGTCAGAACCATGTTGATGGTGATTAAGCATCCCTGAGGACAGTGTTAAGGCTACTGTTACCTATTTAGATGATTCTTGTCCATTATCTATCGAACACACTGCATGGATTTTAATTCTTGTGGCAAGCTGTTTCAGGGTGTGCCTTCATAAATATTTTGTCTGGACGAAGTTATGATGTAGCACCAGAACTGGATGAATGATGCGGCCATTGTGTTGAATCTTTTTCTCAATAATTGTACAATAGGGGTGGGAAACTTATTATGGTTATTAATATTACCAAGGCCATCACCACTCTGAACTCTGCACTGAACACACAGCCCCCATTACCAATATTTTGTACTGCCACATCACTATACTGTGAAATATTGCACATTATGACTTGACAACATTTTCTTGCCATTTATGTTATTCGTTATTATTTATCTGATACGTTGGAGCTCCGCTCGGGCAGTGCACCTGAAATATCTTTGTATGTATTTACAATGACAATAAAGCGTATTATTAAATTCAGTTTCACTGCCAGTTGTGGCCATGAAGCTCAATTCTTGGCTCCATTTTAAAGTAAAAGGAGGAATTTATGGGTGCTTCCAACATAATATCATTTTAACATGACTGGCTTTCTTTGTGGTGTTCCTGGTAATTGAGCGCGACAGAACTGTAGTTGATTTTGTCGAGATTACATGTCCGTGCTTGGGTTGGTGGGAGGGTGCTGGGGCCTCTTGACATTGAAAGTGTTACATAAAATGTCATCAACCATAATAATATTTATTTGTCCAATAAATGAGAGACAGTTATTTCAATAGCAGTTAAGATAAACAATGACATTATAATTTGAGTGTTTGAATTTTACTTTTCAGCCCCCAATCATTTTAATTTATTAGTGACAGAAAATATATGAATGGGTGCATATTTAGCAGGCAGGTGTTATTTGTATCAAGATGGAATGATAAAAATCACACACAACCTATATGTGGCCAATCAAACCTTCCATCTATAGATTTGTGGAATGATATTTCCAAAGGACAAAGAGGAAGGAAAGCTTTTGCATATGAAACCAACTCATCAACAACCTAAATGTTGTCTGCTAAAGGCACTTCAGGTTTTAAATACGATCTCAAGTCTCTTTTAGCATAAAATGTAATGGAACATTTGTTCCCTTCTACTGAAGGTATTAAGATTAAAAATGCATTTACAATCCCCTCCCACATTGTGTTTGGGACCATCATGCCTTTATTTCCCTCTGTTCTCCACAATTTAAGATTTGTAATAGAAAAAAACCACATGCGGTTTTCATCCCATCATCTAAATCATTAAAATATATTGTAAATAGTTGCGGCCCCAGCACCGACCCCACTCGCTACTGCCTGCCATTCTGGCAGGGACCCGTTTATTCCTACACTTTGTTTCCTGTCTGCCCACCAATTCTCTATCCATATCGATAACCCCCAATATCATGTGCTCTAATTTTGCCCACTAATCTGTATGGGACCTTATCAAAGGCTTTCTGAAAGTCCAGATACACTACATCCATTGGCTCTCCATCCATTTTACTTGTCGCATCCTCAAAAAATTCCAGAAGATTAGTCAAGTAGGATTTCCCCTTTATGAATCCATGCTGACTTGGACCAATCATTTTACTGCTATCCAAATGCACTGTTATTATTTATTTAATAATGGACTCCAGCATCTTCCCCACCACCGATGTCAGACTAACTGGTCTATAATTCCCTGTTTTCTCTCTCGCTCCTTTCTTGAAAAGTGGGATAACATTAGTTACCCTCCAATCCACGGGAACTGATCCTGATGCAATAGAACAATGGCAAATGATCACCAATGCGTCCACGATTTCTAGAGCCACGTCCTTGAGTACCCTGGGATGCAGACCATCAGGCCCTAAGGATTTATCAGCCTTCAGTCCCATCAGTCTACCCAGTACTATTTCTTGCCTAATGCTAATTTCTTTCAGGTTCTCTGTCACCCTAGATCCTCTGTCCTCCAGTACATCTGGGAGATTGTTGTGTCTTCCTTAGTGAAGACAGAACCAAAGTACCTGTTCAACACTTCTGCTATTACCTTGTTCCCCATAATAACTTCACCTGTTTCTGCCTTCAAGTGACCCACATTTGTCTTTACTAATCTTTTTCTCTTAACATACCTAAATAAGCTTTTACTATCCTTCTTTATATTCTTGGCCAGCTTACCCACGTACTTCCATCATTTCACCCCGTATTGTCCTTTTTGGTACGTTCCGTTTCCCAATCCTCTGGGTTCCCTCTACCCTTTCCTATGTTATACACCTTTTCTTTTAGTATTATTCCATCCCTAACTTCCCTTGTCAGCCACAGTTGCTTCTTAATCCCCTTAGAATCTTTCTTCATCTTTGGAATTAAATGATCCTGCATCTTCTGGATTATGCCCAGAAATTCCAGCCATTGCAGTTGGGGGCACTGCGAGCCGGCTGCCCTGCCAGCGGCGTGTTCGTTCTTTCGACTTTTTTTTTGGTATGTCCGAGTGTTTGATTTGGTGTCTCTCGGTGTGTCTTGTGTGTGGGTGGGGGGGACCGTTTTTTTTAGTCACTTCCTCGACGGAGAGGCGACTTTTTCCATGTCGCTTCTCCCCCTCCCCTCTCGCGGCCTAACAGCTTGGATTGGAACGTGCTTTCCTGGAGTCGGGCCCGGAGCTTCAACAGCGGGCGCAGTGAGGGCTTTTCCGTCGCGGAGCGGGGGCAACCCTTGCCGAGGGTCGCCAGAGAGGAGTGCTCCGATCGCTGGCCTGGTGACTTTGACATCATGGGGCTGTGGTCTGCGGAGCTTCTAGCCGTGGGCGTGGTGTGGACCTACCATCCGGAGGATGGGATCCCTTGCCGGGGAGCGCCGTAGAAGAGCTCCGACTGCGGCCTATAACATCCTGAAGCCGCGGTCTTCAACTCCCTTCCTTGACACTCCAAGCCGAGGAGTGTGTTTGACTGTCCTGACGTCGGAGTTTCAACCATCCTGACAAGATGGCCTGTACATCTGGCCATCCGTAGCAGCGACTACAGAGGGTTTTATGGCCCCGACCACAGATGAACAAAGGAGGAGGACTGACTGAATTTTGTTGCCTTCCACCACAGTGAAGAATGCTGTGGTGGATGTTTGTGTTGAATTTTTATTGTGTATCGTGTCTTTTATCCAGCTGCATGGCGCGTTCATCACTGCATGGCAAATTCATTTCACTGCACCCGGGTTGGTGTTTCTTCTGGTTCTTCTTGCACATGAAACATAAACCAAAGAAATAGTTAGATCTCAAGCCGGGTGTTGAGCAGCCAGGTTGTTGGTGCATGTGACGAATACATTTGACTTTGACACCGTCATTCCTGCTTGGAACCTCCTCTCTCGTGCCTTCATAGTCCCCTTTGTTTAACTGCAACACTGACACTTCTGATTTAACCTTCTCCCTCTCAAATTGCATATTAAAACTTATATTATGGTCAATACCTCCTACCGGTTCCTTTACCTCGAGTTCCCTTATTAAATCTGGTTCATTAGACAACACTAAATCCAGAATTGCCTTCTCTCTGGGAGGCTCCAGTACAAGAATCCATCTCGGAGGCATTCTAAAAACTCAATTTCTTTGGGTCCAGAACCAACCTGATTTTCCAGTCTACCTGCATATTGAAATCTCCCTTAACCACAGTGGTACTACCATTGTTACATGCCAATTTTAACTCCTGCTGCAATTTGCACCCTATTTCCAGGCCTGTAGATAACTCCCATTAATGTCTTCCTACCATTACAATTCCTCAATTCTATCCACAGCGACGGTCCCTATGTCACCCCTCGCAAGGGACAGTCAAAGGTACAGTCGTGTACCTTTTTTTTTCCCCCCAAATGAGCCAATAAAATGCACCGGTTCCAACCTACGAGAACCTTCGACCTCCTGGCGACCCACCTATGGCTCAAGAATTCGCACTACTCCATGACAACTTCATACTAGTCGCCGCTAATTTATCAACATTTAAAAAAATTCTTGGCGACCATAATGAGGCCGCGACTAGTTCCCAAACTCACGACCATGAAGGCAATTTCCCGGCAACCACCCGCAAACATGTGGCGACTGCAAAGTCTCCTGCAGTCGTCTAAAAAGTCGCCTAAGTGGGACAGGCTCATAACCTTTTTCGAACATGACTGCTAATGGAAAAAGTTTCATATGATCTACCCTATCCATGCCTCTTATAAGTTTGTATACCTATATCATGTTCTCCCTCAGCCTGGTCTTGTTGAAGGAAAACAAATGTAGTCTGTCCAAACTCTCCTCCTGCCTAAAAAGCACCATTCCACGAAGCAACCAGCTGAATCTCCTCTGCCCTCTGAAGCTCAATTACAGCTTTTCTATTGTGTGGTAAACATAACTGTACACAATACTACAGGCTATGGCTTATCCAATGTTTTATCAGGTTGTACTGCAACCTTCCCATGTTTGTATTTGCTTTGGCTAATAAAAGCAAGTAATCTGTACACGTTTGTCGCTATCTTATTGACATATGCTGCCCTCTGCAGGGGCCTTTGGACATGTACATCGAGGTCCCTCTATTCCCCAGTATATGCAACTCCTCCTGCATTACAGTTGTTTAAGTGCCAGAAATATGTCCTTAAAGAATTCACAAATCAATACCCAAAAATTTGAGAGGGAATATAATTCACTGTATTCTCCCTCAGCCTGGTATATATGTGGGGACAAAAAGAAAATTATTATTTTTTGTTCAACATGTGTTTTTGGTGCTTCGCGTGACAATTGCAATATGAACTATTTTCTAGGAATGCATCACCATCCAGCCTCTAACCCGCTGCATGATGCAGGGGTTCATCTGCACTCTTTTTCTATTTCCTTACTTTATTAGTCCTCCCAAAGTGCATTAAAAAGAAATGAAGACAATTGAATTTCCTAACTGCAATCCATACACATTGCTTTCCCCGAGGGTAAAACTAAGCCCCTAGCTAACTTCTGCATTGGTCTGTATTAAGTTATTTCAAAATCATTTTTTTTAAACCGTGTTTTCCTTTCCAGATTTAGTATCTCACCCTATCCATTCCAATAGTTTGTACTTCCCCCTCACCAGTACTCCTCCCCAATTGCACTCAGACTCTTTTCTGACTACTCTACATTCGAATAGGTACGTGGATAGGAAAGGTCTAGAGGGATATTGGGCATCTAACTCGGCATGGACAAATTGGGCCAAAGGACCTATTTCCCTCCAATTCATGAACTTCCTTGGAAAATATTCTTTCCAGCTACACGGGTTTATATATGGATCAATGTTGAACTTTCCTCCAAGCACCACTCACAAAATCAGGTGGTACGCCATGCATTACTTCCTTTATCTTTGCCATACTAAGCTATCGAAGTGACACCGCATGCTACCTGGTCTCTGGTTTCTTGGACTATTCTGCAGCATTTGCAAAGCAAAGTGGCAGAGTTAGTTCCATGTACTGACGCATGTGCCAGTTTTATTTTTCAGATTCCCACTTTTGCAATAACACCTTTATAATTTGCTTTGATCAGTTGTAGGCCGCTGACCAACATTAATTTTCAGATCTGTGGCAGAGTGAGGGGCTGTAACTGTTCTCTTTAACAAAGGTGATTCCCAATGTCTTGTTGGCCATCTAGTGACTGACTGAAGTACTGTGAAGCAAATTCTTGCATTCATCTGAGTTTAAGCCGTCCATGGCTTCATCCATAAGCAAAGATTTTACAAAATATCTTGGGAGCAAAGCATGGGAAAACTATTTGGTCAAGCAAGGCAGGCTTAAATTTTCTACATGGATGTAGAGTTCTGTTTTGTGTATTTTGCCTCATCAAAATAAGCAGACGAGGGAAGTTGACATCAAATAAATTGGGAGCAGTATTTTGCTGCCCTTTTTATCTGTTGTCATTTCTTTTCTGAACAGTAGAAACATGAGGCTGGTTTTGCCCAATTTGTAAGGTCAATTTGGCAATCGGAGAACATTGTAATTGGAGTATTCAGGGAGGCGACACAGTGAAATTCTAGAACAATCTATATACTTATAAAACTCCGATCTTGGATGTGGATGTATTTATTTATGTATGTGTGTCTTGTTAGTCTGTGATTCACATCTCCTCGAAAACACGATGCGCTAACGGTGAAATTTTTACATATTCCGATAGAGATTTACCTCATGAAAATCGCCTCATTGGAAAATTTGATTAATTATTTCCTGAGTTTATTATTAATATTGTTCACAAATCTGAAATTTTTTTTAAAGCTAACGAGCTGATGATGTCACAATGGCTCTGCTCCTCGCGGCCAGCTGATGCAAACATGTTTACTGTGAAGGACCGAAAATTACCATGACATGGCCATAGCATGGGTCGTTATCGCTATTGGAACAGAAACGCTCTCGCTTCCCACATGATTTATCCACAACAAAATATACAGGTTGCAATGAAATTTCTAAAGGGATTTTATGATAATAGCTGTTAAAACCAACTATACCCATCTGACAGGTTAAACATTACACTTACTGACAAGAGATGGCCAAAGGACCTAACTGTAGCAAATCTGAAGAAGGGTCTCGACCCGAAACATCGCCTATCTCCTTAGATGCTGCTGCACTCGGTGAGTTTATCCAGCCTTTTGTGTACCCTAACTGCAGCAAATGTTCTTTTGGTAATATATTTAAAGGTGTCAAAACGCCACATTACCGTACATTCAGATTACATAGAAACATAGAAACATAGAAAATAGGTGCAGGAGTAGGCCATTCGGCCCTTCGAGCCTGCACCGCCATTCAATGTGATCATGGCTGATCATCCAACTCAGTATCCCGTACCTGCCTTCTCTCCATACCCCCTGATCCCTTTAGCCACAAGTGCCACATCTAACGCCCTCTTAAATATAGCCAATGAACTGGCCTCAACTACCTTCTGTGGCAGAGAATTCCAGAGACTCACCACTCTCTGTGTAAAGAATGTTTTCCTCATTTCGGTCCTAAAGGAATTCCCCCTTATCCTTAGACTGTGACCCCTTGTTCTGGACTCCCCCAACATCGGGAACAATCTTCCAGCATCTAGCTTGTCCAACCCCTTAAGAATTTTGTAGGTTTCTATAAGATCCCCCCTCAATCTTCTAAATTCCATCGAGTACAAACCGAGTCTATCCAATCTTTCCTCATATGAAAGTCCTGACATCCCAGGATGTATGTGTTGTGAACAGCATGAAGATACCCAGTTTGTACGCACAAGATTTAAAAAAAATTATTGATAAACGCTGTTTCCATCATTTCCACTTCAGAATGAACGTAACAATGTCAACTGAAATATCTCCTTATGATGTATATGACCGACTGTAGAAGTAAGACCTGGATAAATCCAACGTATAGTCGTGAATGTTGCTCATTAAATGACTACAGTACTGATACTCCATATTAAGAGCATTAATTTGTCGTTAAAATGAATTCTGTAATAACTTGTCAACGGTAGCAGTGACAATCGAACGTTAATGTTTCACGTGTTCACAATTTAATTAATCCATCTTGATGGACTAAAACAAATGATAACATTGGGATTAAAACACATTTGATTGCATTCCGTTATCAAACATAGTCAATGTTCACTCTAAAGACATTTCCAGCACAATGGGGTCAGGGAGGGGGGGGGGGGGGGTGTGTGAATTAGTGCGGGTGGATTGATGGCGGGGGGGTTGAGAAGTGAAATCAGTGCGGAATGGATGGATTGAGGGAGGTGAATTAGTACGTGCTGGTTGCAGTATGTAAAATTGTGAGGGGAGAGCACAGGGGATGTCAGTGGTGTTGAATGGGGTGTTCAGTACGGGATGGATGGGCGGGATCAGCGCATGATGAATGGGGGTTCAGTACAGGATGAATGGGGGGGGGGGGGAATCAGTACAGAATGAATGTGGGGTTCAGTACAGGATGAATGGGGGTAGACAAAAGTGCTGGAGAACCTCAGTGGGTGAGGCAGCATCTATGGAATTAAGGAAATAGGCAACGTTTCAGGTCGAGACCCTTCTTCAGACTGTTCCCCCCCCCCCCCCCCATTCTTCTTGAATGGGGGGTTCATACAGGATGGATGGGGGGGGGGGGGGATCAGCACAGGATGAATGGGGGGCTCAATACAGGATGAATGCGGGGGGGGGGGGGTCAGTACAGTGTGGATTGGAGGGTCTGTGCAGGATGTATGGGAGATCAGTACAGGATGAATGAGGGGTTCAGTACAGGATGAATGAGGGGATCAGTACAGGATGAATTGGGGGGGGGGGGGGGGGGGGCGGTGGTCAGTACAGTGTGGGTCGGAGGGTCTGTGCGGGATGAATGGGGGATCACTACAAAGAGCCCCCAGCTCAAAGATCCTATAGCTATAGGATCTTTGGTGCAGCTGCTTCAGACGGCGGAAGGAGGCCTCCCCCTCCCTCCATCCTCCCGGCCTCAGCGTGCAGGAGGGTTTGTTTTGAAAGCGCCGTTGGTAGAGTGGCAGGCAGCGGCCACTATCAAGGCGGGAGGAAGAGTTGGAGCCGCTGTCGCCACTGTGCAGGGCCCGGTCATTCGCTCTGACCCTCCGTCACCACGCACCCAATATCTTTGCCCTGCACTACAGCCGTTGCCGACACGAAACGTCACGTTCCTTTTCTCCAGATATGCTGCCTGACCCGCTGAGTTACTCCATTTTTTTTTGTGTCTATCTTCAGTGTAAACCAGTATCTGCAGTGCCAAGCCGGGCAAAATGACTCGGCGTTTAGGTTGCCCGGCGACACTTTGGGTGGTCATTGGCACCCGGGCAACCGTTAATTTCGAGCCCTGCATTTAGAAACGAGTAAGCATGGATTTGAAGGAAAGTTGTATCTTTACTACATTGAATTTGTACATGGAGAATTATGTTGGGAGTACATTTGTTCCTGTCTATTTTCAATTTTGATAACTTCTCACATGGCAGATTGATCAGTGTCAAAGCTCATGCACATTGGAAAAACTGGTACCAGGTGGAAAAAGCAAAATGTGATGCTTGACTGGAGATTCTGTGAAGTTCAGCACTGCTTTTAGTACTGGATCCTTTGACATTTGTGATGTAGATAGGGGGTGGTGGAGCATTACAGCAAGTTGAGCACCAATCCTAGATGTTCAATCCTGACTCCTGGTGGTTTGTATGGAATTGCACGTTCTTCCTGTGACTTCATTGGTTTCCTGCTCTGATCTCCTCCCTTAATATTCCAAAAATGTAAGAGTTGGTTATTTATAATTGGCCACTGTAAATTGCCAGAGTATGAATCTTCGGGGGTAGGCGTATAATCTGAATGTAGGGTGATTAGATTTTGATTTGTACATACACAGCATGGAAACACAGGCCCTTCAGCCACGCTGACCATCAATAACCTATCCACATGTTACCCAATTTTATTACCCTCTCCCCAAACACTAGGGCAATGTACAGAGAGATCAATTAACCTACATATCCACATATCTTTGGGATTTTGGAGGAAACCCATGTGGTCACAGGGAGAATGTGCAAATGCTACATAGACAGCACCTGAGGTCAGGATCAAACCCAGGTCTGGCATTGAGGCAGTGGCTCTACCAGCTGTGCCGTCCCTAATTGTATGAAAATTAACGCTTGATGGTCGACGTGGACTACAGGGCCTATTTCTTATAAATGTAGGGGGCCACAATTAATTTTTGCTGATAATGCCAGAATGTTCTAAATGGGAGACTGAGGTAAGCACAAAAATGGCACGCTGAAATTGATCCAGTTAAATGTGGCACAGTAAGATGGGAACAATACGCGATTAAGGTGACACACAGAACACTAGACTTTATTACCTGAACGTAGAATTAATGAGAAGCAACATAATGGCAGAACAATTTTAAAGATGGAAAACCCATGACTTTTCTTTGGTTGTGGTCACCAAGCTACATGTTGGGAAAGCATCCTGAAAGAGTATGGAGAACATTTTTTAGAATGTTTTAATTGTTGTGAATTGAGCTGTGGGGAGCAATTGCCGAGGATACAGATGTTTTATTAAGAACAAGGAGACAGGAAAGATCTGAGGCATTTAAAATTGGAAAGCCGACATAATACGCACAGCGAGGTCACCAACAATAAAGCTCAATATGTTTAATTAAACTTCTTCACTTCAGTCACCTAGAGTTGTGGGATCTAAAAGTAAGTTATGGGTCCTCAAGTGCTCATCTTAGTACATATACTCATCTTCTGCTCACTATTAAATTTTAATAGCAAACAAAGTAATGATACTTTGAATATGTGTAAACCACCAGTACATTAAATAAATTACTTGTATCTTTTGAACATTTATGTTACCACTTTAATAAACAGTTTATGGGTTTTCTAGTCGATTTATCCTTAGTAAATGACTTTGGTTAACGCGATAAAATAGGCTGTAAAATCTTGAAAATCAATAACATTGACACGCTGAGTAAGCCTGGTCCACGTGTTTATTGATGTAATGAAACAATACAGTTAGTGTTAGATCCAACCACAAATAGCAAAAGATGACGGAGTAAAAACAATCCAAGTTGTACGGTACAATTTCACGCGCAAAGTTTGGGATCACTTCATTCAAGAACTGTGTAAGGCCAGGAAGTGGCAGGGATAGGAGTGTGGTGTTGGAGGAAAAGGGAATAAAGAATTTATAACCTACATGATACTTAATTGGGAGTTAAGTGACAGTGCTTTAGAATCAAGACAGACAGGGTTACCAAACGAGCTCTTCTAATACAATGGATTTGTTACATTTACACACTTTACTACCTACACAAAGCAGCATAATTTTGACTTGTTGCTATGATATTAGTGCATGAACTTACAACTACAGTAGGAATTACGTGCGCTGGCGAACAAGTGACTGATCAATAATATTAAACTGCACATTAAAAAGAGACATTGCCCATATATATGTTGCCAACATTCGATTTCCAACAAACAGTTGCTTAAGAGGAAGTCGGGTCCTCATCTGTTCAGTATAAGCCATTCTAGATTAAAAATGACATGTACTGTGTATGCATTCCATGCCTAACCTTCATTTTTAACTAAATAATAACTAAAAAATATTAGTTGGAGCTCCCCTTTTTTAAAAACTACAAATATAACTGCAAAACATATTGCATAAAGAACTGCTGGTACTTAATAAGAAAATATATTTTGTGCAATTGTGGCTATAATTAACGGCTGGCAAAGCAACAGGTAAAAATCCTACAGGGAATCATATAGACATGATCTTGCCTCTCCAGGTTAAAGAATGTTCATGAAAAAAGCTACTATATTCCCTTTTAATATTTATTCAATGTCTCCGAGTGATAGCTATTAAATTCAAGCAATAGACGCAAATTTCAGTACTCATTAAAATAGACCACCAAAATATGTTTGCTTATAGGATGTGTCATTGTCACACATTCCACCTTCCTGATGGATCCCAAGCATGTCCATATGCCTTAAACCATCAAGTATCCATAAGATATTTCAAACAGAGTTACAGACTTGGACTGACAATGCAAATAAAGAGCAGATTATGGGCGAGGTCAGTGGAGGAGTACCGCTAACTGAAAAGCTGCAGTACTGTAGCCAGGCTTTTATAATAATCAGATTTAGAAAATATAAATAGACTGCTTTGGGTGCTGGGGCTTTGCCATTGTTCATTATTTTGTTCGGGTCTGTGACCTTAATTGACATGATCCAATGCTCTAAGAACATCTTCACCCTGAAGCAGGGTTCTGTTGCCTTGAATAGGTGCATTCACTTCACAGTCATAGTTGGTGAGTGTTGGCAAGCTATTGTCCTCTGCTGAATGAGCCAGAAGCCTGGCTACTATATCTGAAAGTAAAAGATGAATGTGAAAATAAGAAAACATTACATCAAATTTAAAAAAAAAATAAAGAAATTGTTCAGAAAGCAAAGCAATGAGATGTAATATTCTAATTGGCCATCATTTATTTGCTTTACATAACAGTAATATGGCATATTCAAAAACAAATTATCTTGTAAATTAACATTTAAATTAAATTGCCTAATGCCATTATGTCCATCTTGGGGTAATTGGCCCTGCTGTAATAGAACATTAAAGTAAAAACAAAATCCCACATGATCCTGAGTATCTTTTATGCCAGAAAACGGAACTGTTTTGAATGTAATTAATGAAACAACCTAGAACACTAGGGGAAAGATTAATTACCTTTAATGAAGACATTTCTTCTCCTTATTTTGGTCCCATGTGACTTATCCCTTACTGCTTCTTATTCTGGACTCTTAGCTAGGGAATCTTCCCCACAAGAGAATTTAATACGGGTAATTCTGCTATAATGCATGTTTAATGACGCAAATTAGATATCACACAATTGTTAAATGAGAGAACACTTTGTATTACGTGGTTCTAATTGGTTATAATGCAATTTCAATTGGGAACCAGAGAAGCACTTGTTACTTTGGAAATCAAAAAGCAGAAAAAAAAACGGCCTTTTCCCCATTGACACTTTTTATAACGCAATTTTCTATAACCAGGAATCTTAGGAACACAACTATCATATTATAGCCAAACTACTTGTATTTTTCACTGAGCTTAACTGTTATTAAATTCTAGGAATACTGGCTTTAACTACTTTCTCCGATAGTGCCAGATCCACCATTCAAGTGTGCTAAATCTTTGCGCTGCACCATTTAAAGACTGAAAAAATACCAGAGGAGGAGGTGGTCCAATTTATCGCTTTCCATGCAGAACACCCCCTCCTCTGGTACTTCCCCTGCAACTGCAGGAAATGCTACACCTGTCACTTTACCTCCCCCATCACCTCCTCCAACCTCATCTACTGCATCCCCTGCCACCTTCTCTGCATCGGCGAGACCAAGAGTAGGCTCGGTGACCGTTTCGCCCAACACCTCTGCTCAGTCCGTACTAAACAACCTGATCTCCCGGTTGCCCAGCACTTCAACTCTCCTCCCATTCTGAATCTGCCCTTTCAGTCCTGGGCCTCCTCTATTGCAGAGTGATGCTCAGTGTCAATTGGAGGAACAACACCTCATATTTCGCTTGGGTAGTTTACACCCCAGCGGTATGAACATCGACCTCTAATTTCAGGTAGTCCTTGCTTTCTCCCTCCTTCTCAGCTCTCCCACATAGCCTACTGTCTCCGCTTCTTCCTTTCCTTTTTCCCGTGCCCCCCCCCCCCCCCCCAAACAACCAATATCAGTCTGAAGAAGGGTCTCAACCCGAAACGTCGCATATTCCCTTTTCTCCGTAGATGCTGCCTCACCCGCTGAGTTTCTCTAGCATTTTTTGTCTACTTTCATTTACATGACATTGTTGTGTCCCAAACATTATGGTGCCCTGAAATGGGGGGAGGACTATGTATAAACACTGCTATAATTTCTACTTGATGAAACTAAAAGTGGAAAGATTGCCTTTATTAAAATCTGACAATGTGCACTTTAACCACATGTGATTTTTGCTATTACAAATCTCAAATTGTGGAGTACAGAGACAAATAAATAAATGATGGATCTTTGGCCCAAACATTATAGAGGGCACTGTTTATTTACATTATTTGCTGTTTTATTTGGAATCCTCATCAATAAATGCCAAAATAGCACTTGTCTACCTGCCATTTGCACCTGTATGTAAGCTTTCACTGGTTTGTGTGCAAGATCAAGTAGTTGCATTGAAACGTCGCCATTTCCCAGCTTATGCAAGTGGGATAATCTTTCTTCCACACTGTTGCCCCGCTCAGAGGTTGTCTATATCCCCTTACAGCTTCTATGTATCCTTGTCATTTCAACTTGTATTTCCAGGTTTGATGTGAAACTAAATCTATTCCAAGGAAATAGATTAATAGCTGAGGTCCAATGACCAATCCCTGATGTACCCCACTAATTAAAGAAGTCTGTAACTTTGATGTTTGTATTTTGTTGTTTTTTTGTTCTTTCTGAAGACAAACATTTGTTTACTTCCCAACTCTGCAATATAAATTCTCTCATCTATACGTGGAGGATTGTTTTTTGTCATGTCTTTACAGAAAAACTGAACAATGGGACAGGAGTAGGTATCATGGGTGATCTAATTTAAATATTTTGAATGCACCATCTTCCATCACCTGTGAGGGCAGATAATTTCAAAGATTCATCATTCCTCTGCAGGGCAAAAAAAATCACATACTTCTGTTTTAAATAAGTGCCCCCTTGCATTGTAGTTATGTACCTTTGTCCAAGGCTGAAAACAGGTATATGAAGGACAGATTTAAAGAATTATAGGACAAGATGAGGTTGACGACTTGGTTGGCCTAATTGTATTAGGCCAAGGGCATGTTTCCATGCTGTAGAACTGATTTTCCCACTTATGAACACATTTTAACATCTTATGACTTGTAAAAGTTAGAAATTAAAACATGTGGAACTGGACGAGTGGAGACGAAGACTGAATAATGTGTTTTTTTTCATTGCATTGATGTACACTGATTACTTTTCCTTTAGAAATCAAAGAGCCACCACAGAATTAATTAGTGCTCCCATCCCTTTGATCTGAAGAAAAAGGTACAAAAATTGCCAGAGAATCCTATTTTCAAGTTCTTGTTTTATTTGTTACTCCACATGCTGAAAAATATGCAGAAAACGGGCAATGAGAAAATTATAATTAGACAAGGAAAGGTTTTACTTAAATATCAACATTTACCAGTGGGTAACAACACAAGTGTCTTCTGTTCACTGCTATTAGCTTCAAATCCTTTTGCACGCTTCCAAGTGTGTGGTATACTGACTGAAGGGTTCGTGTCACTTGGGAACAATAATTCCTGTTAAAAACAAACCATTTCAAATTTATACTGCATATTCATTGGTACCCCTACATTGAGCAAAAATGCTTGATTACAATATTATTTCAGCATGTTACCCATGCAAGTGTGCACATTTGCTACACTTCAAAGCACTTAATCTCTGCATGCAATATATAATTCTTCATAATCATGGGCAATGTGCATAATTCATGGACTATGAAGAATTATAGATTGCATAATACCCAGATTATGGGAATCTGGGATTATTCCATCCATCCCAGATCCCTCCAGCATTTCCAAAAAGTCCATTCCCACCTTGATTGCTCTTTTGCCCTTCACATCTGCCCTTAACTCGCACTGCTTCAGGTTAATTTGACTTCCACTCTAATATTTGCATTCAGTTCTCATAGTTTCTCCAAAGTAGAAGAGATTACATGTGCAAAACATCTTCAGACATTTTATTAGGTCAATGCTGAGCTTCCAGTTGCCTGCCACTTTAATTAACTGATCTCTGTTTTGGGCTTGCATGCTTTGAACAGTGCTTCCAGTCACGCGAGAGTCCTCAGCACTTGGTACCGATTGTAATTGAGTTTAGATGGCAAGCCTTTCCAGTCTGCAATGGTGCTGATACAAAGCCATCAACCTGTAATATTAACAAATGTTCTTTCCACAAATGCTTCCTGAATTACTTCAAGCATTACTGAGATTGCCAGTAAGGGAAATAATTCCACGGTTCCAATTTTGCCTTTCTCAATGCTCATTTATCTCTGGATTACATCTGCTTTAGACAGATAACTGTGCTCACCCTCTCTCAGCTGACATCACCACCTATGTTATATCCACCGTTCCATCTCTGTCTCCTGTCAAACATTCTCCTCCACCAATTTAATACACTTTGGTAAAAAAATTCAGTTACACCTGAAATGGACACCTGAACATCTGGTGGCGCTGTAAGTTGGCTGCCTCCGCCTTCAGTCTGGCATTTTTTTTTAATGTTTAAAGTATGTTTTTTGTTTTATGCAGGGGGGAGAAAAGGGTATGGTAAGGGGGAAACCGCTCTTCAGTCGCTTCCTGGAGAGGATGCGACTATTATTCGAGTTGCGTCCTCGCCCCCCCCCCCCCCCCCCCCCCCCCCCGCGGCCTACCTACTGGATTGGCGCAGCCATTCCTGCTGGGACCAACCAGAGCTCCAGCAGCGGCGGCGCAGCGCTGGATACATCGTGGAGCGGGCGATGCCTCACCTGGGATCGCCGTTTGGAGCTCCGGAGTGTTGGGCCTGCTGCATTGACATCGCGGAGCTTCCAACGTGGGCGGTGCTGAACAACATCGCGGAGTCCTGCGACCCTTTGTCGGGGGTCGCCAGCGTGAATCCCCGCCCGGCTCGGCCTGTGGACTTCGGAAGCCGCGGACTCCGGTGGGAGGTGGTCGATTTGGAGGTCTGGGTCGCTGAGGGTGTTCTCCCGTTTGACGTTGGGGTTCCATCATTCCCGGCGAGAAGGCCTGAACAGGCCGTAGCGGCGGCTGCTGGGTGCTCAGGAGCCCCCGACCACGGGTGAACGTCTGGGAAGATCAGCGAGGAGGTGGACTGGACTTTGGTTCCTTCCCTCACAGTGGGGAACTTTGGTGCCGCTGTGGGGATGTTTGTGTCGTGGTCTTCTGTGTGTTGTGCTTTTTTAAATTTCTACGACTGTAAGGAAAAGTGCATTTCGTTGTCTCTTATGAGACAATGACAATAAATTGATTCCAATCCAAATGTTAACTGTTTCTCTCTAAGTATTAGTAGCATGGATTTTGACCTGGAGAAGTTGACAAAAGCTTTTTGAAACCTAGGAGTTACATGACTAATGAATTATAATACATTTTTGCTTTAAATTAGATAATGCCGTAACACTTTTTTTGTTTCAATGTGCCCAAGATAATCGGAGAGCATATGGACCTTAACTTTGTTTACTCCAGTTCATTTTGGTTTCAGATGTGTAAATATTTTTAAACTGCAATGCAAAATGACCCTTGCCCAAATAGTTGTAGACAGGAATGTATGCAGGAATCTTGAGCAAAAAAACATATTGCTGGAAGAACTCGGCATGTGGAAACTTCTATTACTCTCTCCTCATTCCACTCTCCTCTCCACTTATCCTAGTTACTATCTCCTCCTTTCTCTCTCCCACTTGTCATCCACCAATCAAACCCTCCTTACCTGGATCCACCTATCACTTGCCAGCATTTGACCCACCCCTTGGGTCTCACTAATGCCTCTTATAACTGAAGCTTAAACCAACCCCTCACATTTTAAATTTTCCATTGGAATGAATGGCTTCCCTAATTACTTGCTACACATGCATATTTCCTGCCCCCTCTGCCACCCCTCACAATTTACACAAGACGTGCCTATTAAGGATAAGGGGGAAATCTTTTAGGACTGAGAAAAACATTTTTCACACCGAGAGTGGTGAATCTCTGGAATTCTCTGCCACAGAAGGTAGTTGAGGCCACTTCATTGGCTATATTTAAGGAGTTAGATGTGTCCCTTGTGGCTAAAGGGATCAAGGGGTATGGAGAGAAGGCAGGTACAGGATACCGAGTTGGATGATCAGCCATGATCATGTTGAATGGCGGTGCAGGCTCAAAGGGCCGAATGGCCTACTCCTGCACCTATTATCTATGTTTCTATCCTTGTCAAAATGGAGAATTTCACATGTTCTGTCAGATTTTTGTCAGTCTCCAAACAAATCCATACACCTTCACAGATTTTTATATCTTGTTCGCAACACTTTTCTGCTTTGCTCTGTACCACCTGTGCATTCATCCATGCCATTTAGACAAATTGTAAGAAACTGAAGTCAAGCACCATCGGTAACCACCTGGAAAAATACTTATGTCTACTCTGTTAGTAGGCTACCTTCTATCCAAGTCAATATGTTTGCTCCTATACCAATAGCATTTATTTTCTAAACTAATCTTTGATGTAGCACCTGAACGTGGCTTCTGGAAATGTAAGAGTACACCCATTGATTCACTACAGCAGGGTACTTCTAAGAACTCCATAAATTAATCAGACATCATTTAACCTTCACAAAGCATTGTTAACTTTACTTGATTACCTTTCTGAAAAAGTTAACTATGCACTAATCCAGGGGATTATTTTGAAATATCACAACATTAACAAATCCTTAAGGATAAAATCCATTAGTTCAGTGATCTGATAGCGTTAAGGCCCTGTCCCACTTGCGTGTCCTTGCCAAGTAAATTACGCGACCTCGTCATCGCGTTGAGGCTCGCGGGCATCGTGTGGCTGCGTGGGGCCGGTCCCACTGAGAAGCGCGGAGGGGTATGGAGTTGTGCGCGACGCTCCGAAAATTTGTAGCGGACGAAATCTCCACGCGCCACTGGCCTGTCGTGTAACTGACAGCCAAAGTGGGACAGGCCCAAGACCCTGGCGCGACGCAACATCACACCTCCAATAGCAGCAGAAGCAGGCAAACGATCGGCGAACTCAGCCTTGGGCTCTCGGCTGTTGCAGATCCGCCCCCACTTCTACTCCCAGAGCGGGGCCAATAAAATTGAAGATGGACACAAAAATGCTGGAGTAACTCAGCGGGACCGACAGCATCTCTGGAGAGAAGCAATGAATGACTTTCGGGTCAAGACCCATCTTTCAGACTGAAGAAGGGTCTCGACCCGAAACATCACCCATTGCTTCTCTCCAGAGATGCTGCCGGGCCCGCTGAGTTACTCCTGCATTTTGTGCCCATCTTCAAATGACGTCACACGCTCCAGATGGCTGTGCGGACGCATGAAGACACGCGGCACCACGAGGTCGGGAAATTAGCGTGCCAACGACACGCAAGTGGGACAGGAGCTTTAGGCTCAACAATTTGCTCAGTACCTCTTCCATAGTGATTAATTTTCAGTCCCACCCTCCCTTCCAATCCCTAAATAAGAGACCCCTAAAGACTGATGCAAAATACCTGCAACTCGTCATCCATCTACTTGTTTTTCAATATCCCCATACCATTGTAATTTCAACCCCTTCTAGTTATTGTATAGAATCATACCATATTTAATCTTTTGTGCTGGAATCTAAATAATTAAGCAGAATTACTAAGAAGAAAATGATAAAACTACACCTACAATTCCAACTGCTTGGAACAGGGAAGCTGCATTTTCCAACTTTCGTTTCTTGGGTGAATTGTGCAAAACGACTGTCTGAGGGCTCGGGTCTTCTGTTGGAGCTCTTTCTTTTGCAGATCTTGAAGTAAACAAAATAGTTTTAGTGCAATTACATTATTAAACATCTATCAATATCAGACTTTTTAAATCCTCTAGTGCATGCTGCACTTTCTTTGAATAGTCCACTATGATCTGTTCTACATAAATTCATAAATTATAGGAGCAAAATTAGGCCATTTTGGCTCATCAAGTCTACTCTGCATTTAATCATGACGTATCTAGCTTTCCCTCTCAATCCCACTCTCCTGCTTTCTCCCCCTAACACCCTTACTAATCAAGAATCTGTCGATCTCCACCTTAAAATCCATTGACGTCCTCCACAGCCGTCTGTGGCAATGAATTCCAGATTCACCACCCTCCGACTAAAGAAATTCTTCCTTATTTCCTTTCTAAAGGAACATCCTTTTATTCTGAGGGTTTGGGACATTACCCATCCTATGCTTTACTACATCAACAAGACATTTTTTTCCTTTTCCTTTGTTAAATTTGCAGTAAGGGTCACATGCTTAGTAGAAGCCAAATGTTATTGAATGAGGAAACATTAAGGATGGGCCAGGAAGACTTGCTATCAGACAACACAAAGGCATCTTGGTTAAATATCTGCGGACATAGGCAATTCATGAATGTACAATTCAGTTATCAATTAACCACATCAGTGGCTTAATGTAATGAATTGTAAGGAACTGGTAGACTATCACAAGTTTAGTACATAAATAAAATAATTCAGAAAGCAGCACAATAGAACAAAACCATTTAATATTAAGAGAAAACTGTTTTGGGGGGTCAGGATAGAGAAACGTATTACAGCGGAAAATGTATGCAGTTTCTTGCCCAGTGCTGTAAACTAAAGTACACAAGAACTCTGGTATTTTCTGTTAGATTTGTTTCCTATCCCTCGATTTTTCATGTGCATTGAGGCTGAAAGCCCAAGTGGATCTCTTTCTTGACCGGTGATCAGAGACCTGAACTAAGAGGTTTTTATTGTAATACTATCTGAGTGTTTCAACTTGTGCTAAAGAACACAAATAACACAATAAAGATATTATTTAACATATTTTACTCACTATTTGAATAATTGACGTGAATAGTGCCGATGAATTTAAATGGATGCACGTAAAGGAGAATGAACGTGAAATCCAATCATGGACTGGTTGAATAACCCTATTTGTTCTGGAAATTTTGTGTAATTCCCTCACTATTTACTTGCTGGTGTACATGCATGACAGGGATCTGTTATAATGGTGCCAAAATTGGGATCACCTGACTGCTTTCAGGGGTCGTCAACACTGCCAAAAGCAAGTATCAATGGCAAACCTAAAATAGCCACTAATGTTACCTTTTACTGTAATTAAGCAACGCCTTCACAGGAGATACAAGACTCTGCGGATGTGAAGTATCAATCTGCTGCGTCAGTGGTCCTTTCCCTCCAGTTCGGACAGGTAAAGCTGTTCTGCTGCTGCTCTCGCAATAGAGTGCCTCTGGGCAAGTATCCATTTCATTTACATGTATGCAAGATTTAATTGCATTCACAGGCTCAATCTTTTCCACTTGTTTTAATGTTTGCGTATTCTTGTGTGGCGTGTCTTTAACTGATGATCCAGCTTGTGGGAAGATGTCAATCACATTGTTCATGTTTTGTGTGCTGGGAGGGGTGGCTGGCGATTCCGTAAGTGGTGAAAGTTGGTCCAATGATCGAAGCTGAAAGTCATCATCCATTGGGATGTATGGAGCCAACATCTCCAAATCCAAGTTATCAATGTCCTAGTGAAATGAACAATTTCATTCAGTCAGAATATATGAAGATTTGTTACATTTTTTCCTTGGCTAAAATAGATAGCATAACTAAATTCAAATCCGATTCAAAATCTATCTCACTTTAATTATTTCATAGGTCTCTTTACAATTAGATAAAGTTAAGATGCAGCAACCCTTATGCCTGAATTCTCTTTCCACAATACACAATCTATAATGTGAAAAGTTCAACTAAATGTGTCTCGTGGTATCTTGATTATGGTATGCTCACGTAGCTGATAATCTATTATACAAAAGGAACAGGAATTTTCTGGACTAACCTAACTTTTTTGTTAAATTTACTTTTTTTTTGCAAAGTACATCATTGTACATAATTTCAGCAATATTTGAATGTCATACCTGAACAGAGAAGGGGGTTTTGGCTTCCGGATCAATTGCAAAAAGCTTTTCCACCATGTCCAATTTGAACTCGTTAGAAATGTCAGTGTCAACACTAAAGCAATAGGCTGGAGGACTACTGGGCTGTGAAAATAATTAACAAAGCAGTTAATTAGATGAAGAAATAAAAGTCAAATAGGAAACAAGTACTCCTAAAATTACATTTATGGATTAAAATTAAGGTGGAAAGAGTGCTGCTCAGGGTTCGAGGCCCTGAGCTATAGGTTGGTAGGCTCAGACTTTATTTCCTGGCGCACAGGAGACTGAGGGGTGATCTTTTATAGAGGTGCATAAAATCACGAGGAGAATTGATAGGGTGAATGCATAGTCTTTTATCCAGGGTAGGGAAATCAAGAACCAGAGAACATAGGCTTAAGATAGAGATACAAGATACATTTAGTTGTCACATGTGCCAGATGGCACAGTGAAATGTGATTACCATACAATAAAAATAAACACAACACATGATAGAATTCAACATAAAAACATCCCCACACAGCAGAATCAAAAGTTTCCCACTGTGAGGGAAGGCATGAAGATGAGAGGGGGAAGGTTTAAAAGAAACCTGAAGGGCAATCTTTTCCCCCAGAGGGTAGTGGCTATATGGAACAAGCTGCCACCAATGAACTACTCGAGGCATATACTGTAAATGTTTTTAAAATGGCATTTGAGCAGGTACAGGGACAGGAAAGGTTTTGCAGGATATGGGCCAAACGTAGTCAAATGGGACAGGCCTGTATCGGGCATATTGGTCAGCATAGACCATCTCTTTGAGAATAACAAAATGTTGGCAGTACTGCAAAACCACTTTACTCCAGACAACCTAACTGCTGCAAAGACAGCAGTTGAGGAAGTCTGCCCCTGTGTTTTTGTTCCTTATGTTATGTTCCTTGAAGCATTCTAAATGTGCAGCTGCTTGTAGGAGCTACTACAAAAAAATTGCAAACATTCACAGAATACTGAATAAAAGTACTTGGATATCTTGTTGGAAAACATATAGCAAGAGACTTACTTGTGTTGAATTGTGAGTGGGGCCAAGACGGGAGGATTTGCTTGTTTGCTCATTAATTTGTGGAATGGTAAATGAAAATTCCAGTGGCTCTTGGGTTGTTTCAAGCTTGACAATTGACTCCAAGGCTGACTCTGTGCTGTTGCATAGTGGCTTTACTGCATCAGAAGGAGGAAGGGGTGATAGTGCCAAGTCTACTGTCTTTCGGTCAGTGGCGGAGGGCAACATAACATCATTGTACAGAGGGACCTCATCAAACTGCTGTATTTCTGAACCTGAAACAAAATGTATTAATGGCATTTAGAATTTGCACAATGCTGTCGAGCTGCTCTTCAAACAACAAAGTTTATCAGTCAAAATCATATAATTGATACTTTTTGTGAATACTCTGCATAGTTACAAAGACATAATTTAGAATTCTCCTCCTAAAGCTGAATGTTACGTCTTTATAATAAACAATTTTACAATTAGCCACTCACAATTTCCCAAACAATATTACTAAAACTAATTGTCATTAAGATATGGTTATTTGTGTCTTCATATTAGAAAAATGTAGCTAAATCAGTTAAGTAGGTTTGAAGTTATAAGAATGCCATAATTTACATTTCTGTGAATTAATCTTTGGAGATTTATTTCATTTTGTAAATAAAAAAAGATTGTTTAATTTGTACACAATTCAGCCACTCCTCGACGTGTAAAGGTTGCGTTCTACTTTAGTAGAGGCAAGTCAGAATCACCTCAAAATTAGGTAAAAACAATGAACTGCAGATGCTGGTTAATAGAAACATAGAAAATACGTGCAGGAGGTGGCCATTCGGCCATTCGAGTCAGCATCGCTTTCAATATGATCATGGCCAATCATCCAAAACCAGTTCCCCGTTCCGGCATTTTATCCATATCCCTTGATTCCCTTATATCTAAGATCTAAATCTAACTCTCTTGAAAATTAGAGAAGTCAATGTTCATACTGCTGGGGTCCAAACTGCCCAAGCGAAATATGAGGTGCTGCTCCTCCAATTTACGGTGGTCCTCACTCTGGCCATGGAGGAGGCCAAGGACAGAAAGGTCAGATTTGGAATGTGAGGGGGAGTTGAAGCGCTGAGCCACCGGGGGATCCTCCATGGCCAGAGTGAGGACCACTGTACATTGAAGGAGCATTACCTCATATTTCACCTCACCGGCAGTTTGCACCCCAGCGGTATGAACAGTGACTTCTCTAATTTCAGGTAGTCCTTACTGTCTCCTCCCCTTCTCAGCTCTCCCTCAGCCTACTGGCTCCTCCTCTTCCTTTCTTCTTCCCGCCCCCACCTTCACATCAGTCTGAAGAAGCGTTTTGGCCCAAAACGTTGCCTATTTCTTTCGCTCCATAGATGTTGCCTCACCCGCTGAGTTTCTCCAACATTTTTGTCCACCTTCGATTTTCCAGCATCTGCAGTTCCTTCTTGTGTTGGAGTAACTCAGCATAGGTGTTAAAACTGGTTATATTGGTGAAATTTATAACTAAAAGAAATGCCTGGGGCACAATCTTTGTGCCTCTGCAAAAATCACCAAAACACAAGATGTTGGAGATAGTTTCCAACCTGAAGGGCTAAAGTCCAGTGAGACAACTGTATCGCCTGCGGCTGGTGCAAGTTGAGTCAAAGCTTCTGGTTCCTCCTTCAGTTTGTCAAACAGATTGGTGGCCTCTTCGTTTGTGGATTGATCGGTTGTTGCCTTAACAGGTTCTTCAGCTTTCTCAGTGAATGCTGGTACACGTTCAGTCTGATCCAGTGAAAGAACCACTTCTTTTTCAACTAAACCACTGAAAGAAATATTGATACATTTAACGTCCAGTTTCACAATAATGAAGTAAAGCATCTCACTTCAAACATCAGAACCCTTATGAATTTTGCATCTGTGCATACATGCAGGCATAAGACAGGAAAAATCTGAAAAATGAGGACGAGAGATGGGGGTCCAGGGGGCATTGCCCGCTGGTAGGATTCCTAGGGGCAATGCCCCAGGCAGGGGTAAAAGCGGCAGCACATCCTATGTGCAGAGTTTTTTGATAATTGTACATTGAAATTACTTTTCTTGCCCGTATACCCTTAATTTATACTTTTTTAAAAATTGTACCTTAAAATAACACATTTTACTTGCTTGTCTCTTCTTAATTTACACAGAAATTTTGTGATAATCATACCTTAAAATGACACCAGCCCTAGCTTGTTTACACTGAAGTAACATTGAAAATATTTTATATTTCACCTATTTGCAACATGATACCTGTTTGTTGCTTGTTTACTCTAATTAGAGAGAAGTATCCTTCAACATTGTATTTAAACGGCAAATTAATTCCAAATCCATCTCTTAACAGTTAGGGTGAAAATGAAGATCCATCTACCTCAAAGATGATCATATTGTGCTACATAGCTACTCAGACAAATTAAGTACAGTGGACAAAATATTAACATCTCAACCTGGAATTATAGACATTATTTGAAAATAACATTTCTTTAAATCTATGGTCAAATTATTTAAAAAAAAAAGAAAAATAAGCGAATAATCCTTTATCTTTTGATTGCTGGACATTTTATGATTGCCAGAATAGCAAAGTCAGCTAATTGCTGACTCGATGGCAAGTCCAATTTGGAAATGCAGCCAGAAGGCATCCTGACAGGCCGTGGCCTGGGAACGCGGCCAGAGGCCTTTATCAAGACGCCGCGATCTTGTTGCCTCCCGAATCGCCGCTTAGAACCCCGGCCGGGGCCTCGCGGGTAGAAGCCCGGGTCGAATGAAGCGGCTGACGGCGCCCACGACTGGAGCCCGGGTCGGCACAACGGAGGTGTGAAGTGGGGCAACGACAGTGGTGAAGCCTCGCGACAATGGGGCCACGGCGGCGGTGAAGCCTCGCAACTGCGGCGATGCCGTACCAAATTTCAAAATCCGCGGATGCATGGAGAAATCTCATGCCTGTACATGGTAATTTCTTGAACTTCAGTTCTTAAGTAACTATAATTTGAGGCATGAATTCTACATTCTTAAAATAATGACACTCGATATTGTCTTCTGTCATGCGTTCCAGGTGAAATTAGGGCACACTGATTCAGAAAGGCAAACCTGCAAGGTTACAATGATCTGACTTCTCTCCCGGTGTTGCTGTTGGTATGAATAGATAAGGTACTCCACTACACAGAAATATTTGGATAGAGGGGCTAATAACTACTATTTCCATGAAGAGGTATGTTTTGTTCATAACATGCAAAATATTTTCTAGTTCTCTATTTTAATTAAGATGGGAGGATTGTATGCAATGGAAATTATTCCTGTTCTGTAAGAATCATCACCATTTTTATTATAGATGCTTACCTCAAAACGTAGTTCACGCAGACGATGCACTGAGGTTGGGAATTTTTTGAATTGTAGATTACCGTGGCCTGAGTTTCCACCCAAACGTAACCACCTTCCTTTCCTAACATCCTGTACTGGCCTGTGGTGGCTTGGCCTTTTGTAAATACTTAAGGAAAAAAAACAAACATGCTTAATTGTGGTCAAACAATCAAGGTTTTCACAATTCAAAGCATTCGCAAACAACCTAACTTTTTAGTGTAATTTTCAGGAATTCCTGTACCAGACCACAAATTGCAGAGATATTTGGATGTAGCCCAATCGCTCACACAAATCAGCTTACATCAACACTTCACACTGCCTCGGGAAAGCAGCCAACATAATCAAGGACTATTTACAAACCAAGTCATTCCTGCTTCCCCCTCTCCCATTGGGTAGAGTACACAAAAGATACATACCAATAGATTCAGTACCATCTTTAGATTACTGTGTAGGAAGGAATTGCAGATGCTGGTTTAAACCAAAGATAGACATAAAAATGCTAGAGTAACCAGCAGTTACTGATTTCTCTAACTTCAAATAAACCTTGCTCTCCATCTATCTTCCCACCCACCCCTTTCCCAGTTCCTGACCAGTTTGACTGACCAATTCCATTTTATCTGTTTGCTTTGTTGTTCCTTTCTCCTAGCTAACAATCATCTATTCTACATTTGCTTTGACCTCCACCCCCTTGTCTCGTTTTCACACTTCACACTACCGTATCTCCCTCTCCCCCGACTCAGTCTGAAGAAGGGTATCGACCCAAAACGTCACCCATTCCTTCTATCGAGAGATGCTGCCTGTCCCGCTGAATTACTCCAGCAGTTTGTGTCTATCGTTAGATTACTGATTGGACCACTCAAACTAAAGGTGCAATCCCAATCTCCCAACCCATATCATTGCAGCCCATGCACTTTTTTAATCTGCACTTTCTTTGTAGCTGTAGTGTTATAAACACTATTTTCTGAACTCTGGTATTTTTCTCTTTGCACTACCCATTGTCTTGTGCACGGTTTGATTGTATTTGCGCACAGTACATTTAAACTAGATAGCACACAGTTTTTCACTCTATGATCACTGCATTACCACAAAAAAAAAACAAATATACTATTAAATTAAACCTTTCTGGAAATTTAACTGAACAGAAATTTAATCCAGATTTGTGCTTGCGGGATGAAACACCATGATTGCTTAATCACATTTGGTCAAAATGGTTCTGGCCCAAATGCCAATAAATATGTAGCAGGGAAAAACAAGAAGTTATTCAAAGACGACTTACGATCATGATGGGTTTTGGTCAGATGGTCTGAATCCATGGCGTGGTAATATTCATAGATTGAACGACCCAGCAATTCTTCTGGTTGGTAGCCCATTAACTCCGTTATTCTGCAAGGAAGATTACATAGGGGAAATAATTCAGATGCAGTACTGCATTGTACAATTAGCTTTTTTAATCCAGTTATCTATATTCAAATTTAATATATTTAAGATAATCTTTTCAAATAGAATGTCTGAAGAAGGGCTTCGGCCCAAAACGTTGCCTATCTCCTAAGCTCCATAGATGCTGCTGCACCCGCTGAGTTTCTCCAGCATTTCTGTGTACCATGGATATATTTAACCTGAAAACTGTAACTCTGAAGAAATTGGTTACTGAACTAGGCGAGTCAACAGTAGATTAAATTATTCTACACTAAACAACAAATTGTATAAGATAATTTGTCTGGTAGCTGAATTAGTGATACATATGAATGATGATATTTGAGCTTGCATGAGCCTTTGTGTTTTTAATGAGTTATGCTTAATGTTTCAGTTAAGGAATATCTTGTAGGTGTTCCTGGTATAATACAAGTCTGTACCAAATCCAATGGACAGATTAATTGTGGGCGAGTTGGGCCGAAGGCCCTGTTTTCACACTGCATCACTCTACGACTATGATTCACTTGGAAAAAAAAAGATTATCTTGACCATGACTATTTTTAAAAGGCTACCTCAACATAGTATCACAATTCATTACATCGCCTGGGATTACAATATGGACTTTCTTCTATAGTATTTTTAATATTCTTTCAGAAATGTTTTTTCCCCAGTTATAAATCAGCAAGGATGAACAACTTGACTATAGGTATATAATGATAATGTAGCAGTTTAATTCAAAAACCTGGATCTTAACTCAAACCCTATGTGGGTGTTTGAAAATATGAATTCAGATTGTTAACCCTAGAAATACAAAGCTGGCCATCTAGTTCAGTTAACTAATCTTCTTCAGGGATTAAAGCCTTTAGTAACTTGTTTGTATCAAACCATTATTTCCACTCCCCCAAATAAAGTGTTATAAAAGTCGAAGATAGACACAAAAAGCTGGAGTGACTCAGCAGGCCAGTCAATTGGCTTAGCTCTTTACTTCATATGTTTGGAATAAATAAAGCACTATTTGATTCCTCTCTTGCCTGCCAATACCATTCTTTCCTGGAACATCATGTTAATAAAGACCATGCTCCACCTTTTCTCTAATCTTTAAAAACATATTACCCTTTGTTCACTATCCTACTATTCCAACAAATGTAAACAGCTTAAGGTCTCAAATACCATGACAAGAATATTTGTTGAGCTCATTCTGCCTCTTCCTTCCAGAGACTAAAAATGCGGGAATCTGAAGAAATAAAAGGGTTCAGCTGGAGGAAGTTGGCTAGTCAGTAGATATTTTTGGAAGGAAATGGACAAGTCAACATTTCTGGTTGTGTTCCTTCATTTTGAGAGTAGGGAGGAAATACCCAGTATCATGACATGTGATTGGGGGGGGGGTGACTAGAGGTTTTTACCTGTTATACCCCTTTTTTCAAAAAGAATCACAGGAAATCCACTTTGATCTACTTTAAAAGTTGAGAACTAATCATGCAATGAAATCTTGATAATTTCAATCCCAATAATGGAATACATTAAACATCCACAAACAATCACTTATTAACTCTTAACTTGCCTCTCATCACAATAGGAGAACTTCATGTCCAAGCCATGACGACTCAAAAATGTCTTGCTGTCCAGTGGGACCTCTATGTTAGATGGGTGTGGAATAGGTTCACAGATCAAAACAAGACAGGTCATAGGTGGCTCCTTGTAACCACAGTGCATCTGCTCACTATTGGATTTGTACACTTGAATGTGCCCAGTGCAATGAAGGACCTGCAAAAGACATATCAGCATTTGGTACTTGCTACGATTTAAGTCCTTAAAATAATTTGGCAATTTAAGCATATTTAACTTGGGCCTTTATTTTTTGCCTTCCTGAAATACCATACCTATGTAACCACTTTCTCAAATCATCAAAGGGTCTTCGACTGCAACAATCATCTTTGGAGATTATCACTCATTTTGATTTCCACTGGAAGCATTTTAAGTGATCCGTTTGATTTGGTCTGCCGCATTTTTTTACCAGTGGTATAACGCTAATTTTCCCAAACAAAGTTTTTCCCTCCTCCCTGACAGTGGATCACATCAATTTTGTTCAAATCAAAGTCTCAGTTTTATCAGCATGTTATTCAGTTCTACTCAGCACTAACACTAGCATGCATGTACTTCCCTGGACAAACAGAAAGAGACTTGGTATTTGGAAGCATTTGATTAAATAACAGTACTACTTCCAAGCATGGGGTGTTCTACCTTTTTGTCACTGCTTTCCAGTAATTGATTGATGCGTTCCAATAGATTTAGTTTCTATTTGAAAATCCCAGATCCATTGTTAGGTTGTCACAAAACCATTCCCAGTGTGTTCATGTTGATATTTTAATTTTCTTCCTCCATGTGGCACATCTGCCTTCATTAAACTTCACATTATGCTGAACAGAATAACAGTTATTCTGTCCAGCTACATAACTGCTGGTTCTGAAACCTGTATATACCACCCCCCCCATGAATTGGTTCTCTCAGGAATTGCCCATTATCGTGATATTATTGCATAGTGAAGATTATTATTTGATAGAAAAGGAAGCAAGATCTAGATTATAATAAAACCTCATACCTTCCATGTTGCTGATTTAATATTGACAGTACGGCCTCGACTCGTCAAAGTACATTTCATCCGCAGGAAGAAGTTGCGTTCGGTGTTCTGATCCTTTCCCTTCTTCAGAAGTCCTAAAATTCAGACACCACCACCAGTGTTAAAAACATAGGTTCCAATAACAAAAACAGTGATTCATAATTGTTCTAACACTGGAGGTGGCCACCTGGCCAATGATTGCATGTTGAGAATTCCGTTCCCCCTGCTCTAACTACACAAGTCTGGACGTCTTTATTCCCTTGAGTGCCTATACAATTTCCTTTTGCAAACTCAATGGTTTTGGCCTTCACCTCTCCTTGGGGTTAAGAATCCTTCCTCACTTTCGCCCAATATGTGGCCCAAAACCACAAATCCATGCTTTGGGTTGTACCACCAGCTAAAGGGAAACAGATTTTCTTTCCTGATCTTATTTCATCATATATTCCTATTAAGTCTCTCTTAAATCCTGTGCTCCATGCAGGACTTGCAAACTTACTTTCTAATTAATATAATTATCCCAAGAAACAGTCTGGTAAATTTCTTCTATTTCCTTTCAAGGATCTTCCCTTCCTGTGTCGAGTAAAGTGAATAGAAAGGGATGTCAGAGCCCAATCACAGTTTTATAAAGATTCAACTTAATTTGTATTTAATGCTTCCTATTTATGAAACCCATAATTCTAAATTCTTTACTCAATTAATATATTTGTCATTTTTGAAGAACTTCAGATCCCCCTGGTTGCTGCATACTTTAGCACAGTGCTATTAATTCTATACCTCCACCCCACCTTTCTCCCAAAACACTTCACATTCCTTTTTGAATTCCATTTACCTGCTAATGCATGTCCTAGAAACATAGAAAATAGATGCAGGAGGAGGCCCTTCGAGCCAGCACAGCCATTCATTGTGATCATGGCTGATCGTCCCCTATCGATAACCCATGCCTGCCTTCACCCCATATCCCTTGATTCCACTAGCCCCTAGAGCGCTATCTAACTCTCTCTTAAATCCATCCAGTAATTTGACCTCCACTGCCCTCTGGCAGGGAATTCCATGAATTCACAACTCACTGGGTGAAATTTTTTTTCTCACCTCAGTCTTAAATGACCCCCCCTTTATTCTAAGACTGTGGCCCCTGGTTCTGGACTCGCCCAACAATGGGAACATTTTTCCTGCATCCAGCTTGTCCAGACCTTTTATAATTTTGCCTTTTCGCTGGTCGGCTCCATTACAAGCTGCTCTAAGAATCCATCTCTGAGGCACTCTGCAAACTATCTTTCTTGGGGTCCTGTTGCATGTGAATGTCAGGACACTAAATGTTTGCCACAACACCAGGTTTGGTATTAGTTTTAACTTTAGTTTATTATTGTCATGTGTATGGAGGTACTTTTTCTTTGTATGCCACCCAGTCAAATGAGTGAGAAGGAAAAGAAACATGTACCGGATATGAATTTTGTCCTAGTTTTTTATTGCCAAAATGATTTGAAAGCATTTATCTTGAACTATGTTACACAGCAAAATAAATTCATTAAATTAATCCCAACTTTGTGAACACTAATAACTTAACAACACAAAAATCATTGACAACTGAAATCTGCAACAATTTAATGTGTTAATGTGTAAATGCTGAGGTAAGCAATTTGGTCAGGGTTATCCCCAATAACTCACATCTTCAAAATGATGTTGTGGTTAAGAGAAATGTATTTAAATTGAACACCAGGAAATTTAATGTATCTTTTATGTTTCATTGTTGAGCCTAAGGCAATGACTATCTTTGCACACTAATTTACAGTATTTACATGTTTCCCATTTGTTACCTTGTATTTAACAATGTGGGACATTGCTCAATTATAGATGGATAGTAAGAGTACAAATGATTACTGGGGTAATCTGGAATAGGTACAAGTTATAATCAGATTGGCTGAGATCTGATTATATCTGATGTTTAATGACAGAACAGGACTGAAGGGATAATGTGACCTGCTCCTGCTCCGTATGGAAAAAGTCCCGAAAATACACAAAGTACAATACGTACAACTAAAATTATAATAATGCCCTAATTATGCGAGTCTTTAATCTATTAACAAAGCTGTTTTCTTACCTTGCCTGTGTGAAAGCATTTCCCGCATCTCTTCATGATCACATGGGTGAGTGAAGTCAAAAATACTGTGCCCAATCAGTTCAAACTGTTTAATAAAAAGTAAGAGAAATATTGATAACTATAAGTAATTAAGGATATTAGTTTAAACAAATCTTTAAAATACAGGCTTCCAGATTTGTAAGCAACTAGCAAATGAAGAAGGCAACAAATAATCTGCTGGAGGAACTCAGCAGGTTGAGAGGTAAAGAACTGTCAATGTTTCAGGTCAAAGCCCTGCATAAATGCCAATAAATGATCCATAAATTCTGTACAATATCACATCACACAGTACTTACATAGCAAACATAATCAACCATACCTGAGTAAGTCCCATGCACTTGTTGACATTCTCAGACATGTAGATCATGTCTCCATCCTGTGTTAACACCAGGACAAATCCATCCAGAGCTTTCAAGTAAAAGCTGTTAAGTTGTTTCTCTAAGTCAGCTTCCAGCTCAGCATCCCCTGTATATGTTAGATATAAAGCCAAATAAATTCCGCTTGTTGGGAGGCACAATTGAAAATTAAAACCAATTGGTTGATTTGAGAGCAAAGCATTTATATTACACCATGTGTTGAATGCTACCAAATGGCAGAGTAAATAAAGCTATTCGTCAGACCAAAATAGCAGGCAAATGCTATTCTTTATCCAAGTGGTACCATAGAATATTCAATATCCATATTAACAGAAACCAAACTCTCCACAATACATTCATTAAAAAACCACATGAATATAGCAATATTCCACATAATTACCAAGTCTTGCCCAATTTACAAAGCAAGATATAGGAAGAATCTTGAAAAAAAGCTTGCATTATAACAATTTGTATTTATATAGCATGTTCAAAGTAAAAAGTCATTGTGAAGTACACTGGGCATTATCAAATCCTAATTATAGTTTTGACCCGTGGTAGCAAAGTGCATTGAATTCTGAATTTATAATACAGGTTATGAACTAATTCCCATTTAGATACAGTGCTTCTTTAAAGAAAAAAATCAGGTTATGAACATGTGGACACAGATTTCCAAGATGCCCAATGAGCCAGTGCAAGAATAAATTAATATCACAACTGTTTCATACTCAGTGGGTTAGGTAGTCACTGCTGGAAAACTGTGAATTTCTAATAATACTGCACAGGTCTTTTTGTATTTGGGTCACACATGACATCTCATGTGAATCACAAATAAACAGTCAATATTTATCAGCTTTAAATAACAAATAGTTCAATCCACAAACAACTTACGATCATTAAACAGTTTCCTCAAGTGTAGGTAGCTGATAGTCAGCCTCATGATAGAGGCTTTATCCAGATGAGAGGTGACACTGTGTGGAAGTGGCAATTCATGGGCCAACTCAAAGAAGACCTCCGATTCTTTGCTTCTTCGGCACCTGGCAGCATCACGAGACTTTTCCTTTCGTGTCTCTGAGCTACCTCTGTTGAGATTAAAAGAACCATTAGAAATCTGTTTGGAAGATTTTTCACATAAATAACAAATAGTGAATTTTGATCTTGCACCAAAAAAATTCCTGAAGAAGAGTCTCGACCCGAAACGCCACCCATTCCTACTCTCCAGAGATGCTGCCTAACCCGCTGAGCTACTCCAACATTTTGTGTCTACCTTTGATTTAAACCAGCATCTGCAGTTCTTTCCTACAGATTCCTGTCCACCTTTGCTTTAAAGCTCCCTGCCGTTTATTGCATAAAATACCCAAAATGCATGTCCTCACGCTTGCCTGGATTAAATCATATCTGTTATTGAACCATCCAAACTGTCAGCTGAAGTTTTAAATAAGTTTAGTAAAATATTTTAGGTTTCTTTGCAAATCTAAAGTTTAATTAAGTACGTTTTTGAATCCTTAATGCGACAGGAAGTGCTTTTGAAAGGATTAACAACTAGGGGCATTCCTGAACTGGTTATCACATTCATCACGATCTTTGAGGAGTCTTGTGGGTAGTGGTTGTTTTGTACTCCCACTCAGTGATTAGCAATGATATCATCCATTCCTACCGAGGCTTCAGCATGGGGCTCCGAATGAAGATCTTACCAGGGGATACACCCAACAGAGCAAGTGCAAAAACGTCAGTGGTGAGTGTAAATAGCACACCAATGACAACAAAATGTGGGTTTGTCATAAATGTGGGTTCTGCAATAAATTAGCAGCTTCCCAAAGGACTAAACTCCTTATTGATGTATTAAACATAAGCATTAAAAAGTCTTTCAATTATTTTCAATTAGAATGCAATTCTATCCACACAAACAATCCTGAATAGCGCAAGTGAAAAAGGAAAGAAAAGATGCATCAAACATTAATTCACGTTCCAGTGACCTAAAAAGTCATCAGAGGATTACCTATGCTTATTTAGTATGGAAGGGAGGGGGAAAGAAATTAATCAGGGCTCGGTCTTGCATTCTGCTGGAATATTTGATTGCCATAACACCAAACTCCTCACTAGAGGGAGCTTTAACAAAACTATTGAATGGCTTTTCTGCCTTACTGTAAGATAAAATATTAGTTAGATCGTGTTTCAAAGATGGTTTCTGATATTATACAATGGGAAAAATCAATTTGGATAGCTCAGATTATTTCAATAACAATTTATCCACTGTCTCAAAACTGTAATAATCCATGTAATCTTGTTTTTTTATATAGGAGCATGAAAAAGAGAGCAATACACTCACAAAATGACATTATAGAAAAAAGATACTGAGATTTCAAAGTAGACTAGAAACAAATCCAAGTGAAGAGGACAAGTAAATTGGTGTCTAAACAAATAGTTTAGCTGTACTTTGTCACTTCCCCACAAATCGTTATATTTATAAATTGTCTTTTCAAATCACCCTGGTCGCTTAAAATAATATGTTAATGGAATCCCTGTGTCTTTAAAATTGAACCATTTATTTCAAATACACTCTACACCTACATTACAAGTCAAGACTACACACTGAACTGTCTGTTTTTAAGTCTATTACGAACTACCTTGCTCAATTTTTTCAATTTATGCTGTTTGCAATTTTGGAATATGTGTATAATTTATAATCCCGTCCATTTCTATATATCAAAAAAGGACATAAATGCTCTTCCCCCGAGAACATGAGAAAGATGCTCCACCCTGCCCATAGGAATAACCACCACACACTTCCTCGGCACTAGAAAACAGTTTACAACTATCCTAAAGACACAACACTAAAATAAAAGTGATGGTAGGCAAAGATGCTGGAGAAACTCAGCAGGTGAGGCAGCATCTATGGAGCGAAGGAAAAGGTGACGTTTCGAGTCGAGACCCTTCTTCAGACTGAAATGCAAGAGATCCTTGGCTACTAGGACTTATTTGAAAGACATTAACAACTATGTCTCAGATAATGACAAAGGAGGACTTCCAATCAATTTCATTTCACAGTACTCTGAAAGATGTCCATTAAAATTCCTGGGCCTCTAACACCCCAGCGGCATGAACATATATGATCTGTCATATATGTCCTGCCCCCAGGACCAGCTTAACTGGGTCCCCTGCTAAGTGCGAAGAATTTACTACATTTTTCACCAGCAAAGTTGAGAACATCAGAACTAATATATTTCCCCTCCCATCCATGACCTAGCTGTCTCATTGGTCTCTTCTTCTAAATTAAACTGTTTCCAACCCGTTACTCTACCTTCCCTTGTAAAGCTGGTCTCCACTATGAAACCTGCTACCTGCCCCTCAACATTGTCCCCACTGCCCTTCTGAAGGATGTCATTGCAATAGCCTGTCTCAGCATCCTCTCTATCATCAACAGTTCTCTGGCCACTGGCACTGTTCCAACCTGCTTCAAGCACGCGGTGGTCCAGCCCCTCCTAAAAAAACCTAACCTAGACCCCACCATGCCTAGCAACTACAGACCTATTTACAAACTGCCTTTCCTTTCAAAAGTCCTTGAAAAGGTAATTCTAAATCAACTAATGCCATACCTACACCAAAATACCATCCTGGAAAGTTTCCAATCAGGTTTCAAGGCCCACCACAGCACAGAGTTTGCCTTGTTGAAGGTACATAACGACCTGCTTCTCGCCATTGACTCCGGCGACTGTGCAATCCTGCTCCTTCTCGATCTCAGCGCAGCATTTAATACAGTGGACTACACCATTCTAATTGATCGCCTCCGGTACAGGGTTAGTATTGATAGCACTGCCCTGAGCTGGTTTGTCTCATACTTCAAAGATAGGAGTTTCCCTACAAACATAGGCAACTCTTTCTCCTCCCCAGCTAGACTTTGCTGCGGGGTTCCATAAGGTTCTACCCTAGGCCCCATTCTCTTCTCTCTGTATATGCTCCCCTGAGGCAAAGTCATGCAAAGGCACAGCATTTCCTTCCACTGCTATGCAGATGATACACAGCTCTATCTCTCCCTGAAACCCAACAACCGATCAAATCTACTCGGCTTTATGCACTGCCTCGAGGATATAAAGTGTTAGATGGCCCAGAACTTCCTCCAACTAAATGAGAGCAAGTCTGAGGTCATCCTACTCGGCCCCTCGGACTCCATCAAAACGATAGCCTTGGAAGCCTTACCCCCTTACTCAAACCTTGGCCTGATATTTGACTCCGCGTTGAAATTTGACAAACAAGTCAAATTGTGGTAAAAGCTAGCTTATTCCAGATTCGCACGATAGCTAAAATCAAACCATTCCTCCAATTTGACGACCTTGAAAAGATGATCCACGCATTTATCTCCTCCCGCCTTGATTATTGCAACTCTCTCTACACTGACATCAGCTAATCATCGCTGCAACTGGCTGCAGTGAGACTTCTGACGGGCACCTGAAAAAGGGACCACATCACCCCGATTCTGGCCTCTCTCCACTGGCTCCCAGTGCGGTTCAGAATCAATTTCAAGCTCCTCCTTTTGTATACAAAGCCCTTAACGGGCTTGCCCCTACCTACATCAAAAATCTGCTAACCCACACTTCCACCTCCAGGTCCCTCAGGTCGGCCGACTTGGGTTACTGACCACCCCGCGGTCCAGGTATAAACTCTGCGGCGACCGCGCTTTTGCGGTTGCAGTACCTAGACTGTGGAACATTATCCCTCTTCTCATCAGAACTGCCCCCTCCATCGACTCTTAAGTCTAGACTTAAAACTTACTTCTACTCACAAGGGTTTCTTGAGGTCCTCTGAGGAAACGCTATATGTATGTATTGTTAAATCTATGTACCACTGTATGTAGCATGTTAGTACTTGCACTGATGTAAAGCACTTTGGTCAACAAGAGTTGTTTTTAAAATGTGTTATAGAAATAAAATTGACTTGACTAGTCTACTCCACCATTCAATGATGGCTGATTTCAACCCCTTTCTCTCTCAATTCCATTCTCCTGCATTTCCCCCATAACCATGACACCCTTACTAATCAAGAATCTGTCAATCTTTGCCTTATGAATAACCAATGACTTGGCTTCCAGAGTGGCAATGAATTGGACAGATTTACCACCCTCTGAACAATTCAGAGACCTTAGCATTCACAATCTAGATTTCAGCAAGATTTACCAAACTCCAAAATGACAAACTAATCCAGTGGTTCTTAACCTTTTTGACATACATACGTGAACAAAATACTGTATGTGGCATGTACCTTTGTTAGGTTCCTAAAAATGGGCCCAACAAATTGATATGTTATTTATGACCCCTTCATGCCCCCGCCCAGTAAAGCCCAAACGACCCCGCATGGCGGTCCCGACCCCCAGGTTAAGAACCACTAAACTAAATGGGTTCCAAGAGTAGGAATTTGTATTTTTGTAACAACTGGGAATGTTGTCTTTAGAACGGAGTCTGCAGAAGGACTTCCATTTTAAACGCATCAGTTATAAAAAGGGACGAATTTCCCCTAGCCGAGGGGTAAAAAACAGTGGGGGATCGATTTAAAGAAAATAGTTAGCAAGATGAGCATTGTTTTCCCCTTCCAGAGTGTAGAACTCACTACCTGAAAACAGGATGAGGCAGAAACCTTGTACTTCGAGTTGTTATAAGCAAGGTTGCTGATTTAATGCTGAGAGTAGCATTAGATTGGATAGCTCTTCCTTGCTCTGCGCAAACATGAAGGGTTTTCTATGATCCTTTAATTTATTGAACAATCTAATTTGACATTTTGCAGAGATGCCATATATGACATGTGACAGTTAAACCACCAATGCAAGCTTTTATAGATGTCATGGATAAATGTGCCCACACCGGCCAACGTGTCTCACCTACACTCGTCCCACCCACCTGCATTTGGTCCATATCCCTCCAAACATGCCCTATCCATGTACCTGTCTAACTGTTTCTTAAATGTTGGGATAGTCCCTGTCTCAACTACCTCCTATGGCAGCTTGTTCCATACATCTACCACCGTTTGTGTGAAAAGGTTACCCCTCAGATACAATAGACAATAGGTGCAGGAGTAGGCCATTCAGCCCTTCGAGGCAGCACCGCTGTGATCATGGTGATCACCCCAATCAGTACCCTGTTCCTGCCTTCTCCCCATATCCCCTGACTCAACTATCTTTAAGAGCCCGATCTAGCTTTCTCTTGAAAGCATCCAGAGATCCTGCCTCCACCGCCTTCTGTGGCAGAGAATTCCAGACTCACCACTCTCTGTGAGAAAAAGTGGTTCCTAGTCACGGTTCTAAATGGCTTACTCCTTATTCTTAAACTGTGGCCCCTGGTTCTGGACTCCCCCAACATTGGGAACATGTTTCCTAACCCTTAACAATCTTATATGTTTCAATAAGATCCCCTCTCATCCTTCCAGAGTATACAAGCCCAGCCGCTCCATTCTCTCAGCATATGACAGCCCAGCCATCCCGGGAATGAACCTTGTAAACTTACGCTGCACTTCCTCAAGAGCAAGAATGTCCTTCCTCAAATTAGGGGACCAAAACTGCGCACAATACTCTAGGTGTGGTCTCACTAAGGCTCTGTACAACAGCAGAAGGACCTCTTTGCTCCTATATTCGATTCCTCTTGGTATAAAATTATTATAGCTATTAAATCTTTTCCCCTTCACCATAAATCTACATCCGTGGGTCCTCAATTCACCTACTCTGGTCAAGAGACTCTGTATCTCCCCATCTATTCCTCTCATGATTATATATGTATTGGATCTTCTTTTGCCAACACACTATCACCTGTAACAAACACTAACAAAATACTCCCAAGTTTATATAACACATTGGGACAAAGTTGTGAATAAATTATCCTGTCCTCAGTTGCAGAGCACCTTATTGATCTTAAAAATGCAAATTGAGATTCCATTTTCTAGCAAATTTGGCAGGAAATAACACTAAAAACTTAAATCCATCTAATCCATCTAAACTCAGCGGTGAGGCAGCATCTATGGAGTGAAGGAATAGGTGATGTTTTGGGTCTCGACTGGTCTCGACCCGAAATGTCACCTATTCCTTCGCTCCAACTGCCTCACCCGCTGAGTTTCTCCAGCATTTTTGTCTACCTTCGATATTTCCAGCATCTGCAGTTCTTTCTTAAAATTTAAAATAAGTGAATGCATCTGACCAATTAATTCAGACAAGCCTTGGTTCTGTGCCTATATAGCTGCTTATTCCCACTGTCAATTACATAGTAGTAGCCATGCCATTATGCAAGTTGCGTAACAAAAACCTTTGTATATGTTACAGTAGTGGAGAAATTGCTCAAGTATTTTTCTCCCATATGCTTCCTTATTTTCTATATTTGCATAATCTTACCAATGTCATTAGTGGTGATTTCTTAACTCCAGTCAACGATTTCCCCTTGATGAAAACTTTACACTAATGGAGAAACGATCTCTTAATTACATAGAACTGTACAGCCAGAATCAGATCCTTCAGACCACTACGTTTGTACCGAAATAGGTGCCAAGTTAAACTATTCGCCTCTCCCTGCACGTGATCCATATCTCTTCATTCTTTGCAAAACCCTCTATCACATCTGTCTCCATCACCATCACGGCAGCACTTTCCAGGCACCCACCATTCTCCGCAAAAAGGACAAACCCCGCGCAACAAAAGGGCCCGAAACATTGACTATCAATTTCCTCCACAAATGCTTCCTAGCCCTCTGAGATACTCGAGCACGCTGTGTTCTGTTCAACATTCCAGCATCTGAGGTTCCTTATGTTTCCTTTAAACTTTATCCCTCTCATCTTAAAGCTATTCCCTCTAGTCTTTTGAACCTGGGGGAAAACAAAATCTGACTATCTAACGTGTCTCTGCCGCTCGTAATTTTATATATTTCTATCAGGTCACCCCTCAGCATCTGATACTCCAGAGAAAGCAACCCAGGTTTGTCCAACCTCTCCTTGTAATTCTGGCAAATCTCTTCTGTACCCTCTCCAAAGCCTCCACATCCTTCCTGAAAAGAGGGGACCATAACAATACACAATACTCCAAATGCAGCCTAACCTACAAAGCAGCAACATCAGACTCTTATACTCAATGCTTTGACCGATGAGGGCAAGCATACCACAAGCCGTCTTCACCACTCTATTTACTTTTGTTGCACTTTCATGGAGTAAGTATGCAGGTACAGCAGGCAGTGAAGAAAGCTAATGGCATGTTGGACTTCATTGCGAGAGGATTTGAGTTTAGGAGCAACAAAGTCCTACTGCAGTTATACACGGTCCTGGTGGGACCGCACCTGGAGTATTGTGCGCAATTTTGGTCTCCTAATTGGAGGAAGGACATTACTGCTATTGACAGAGTGCAGCGTAGGCTCACCAGGTTAATTCCCAGAAATGTGGGACTGACATATGATGAAAGAATGGGTTGACTGATCTTGTATACACTGGAATTTAGGATGAGTGTAAATCTTATAGAAACATATAACATTCTTAAAAGATTGGACAGACTACATGCAGGAAAAATGTTCCCAATGTTGGGGGAGTCATGGTTTAAGAATAAGGGGCAGGCAATTAATAATAATAATAATATATTTTATTCTCAGTGCACATAAGTGCAACGAGATTTGGTTTACAACTTCCATTCAATGTCATAACTTAATCGAAAAATAAAATTTAGGTTTAAATACCCCGAGAACAAGGTTTGTAAAAACAAACATCTGACCAGTAAAATCAACACGGACTAAAGTGCGAGGCTGGGGGAGACAGTCCGTGGGGGTGGGGTGGTACTCAGTAGGGCCAGTTCAGAGCCGCTATAGCTCTGGGAATGAAGCTGTTCATGAGTCTGGTGGTGCGGGCGGTGAAGGCCTTGTAACGTCTACCGGAAGGGAGTAGTTCGAACAGTCCATTACAAGGGTGAGAGGAGTCTTTATGTATGCTGGCGGCCTTCCTGAGGCACCGTGTGTGGTAGATGCCCTCCAAGGCTGACAGCGGTTAGGACTGAGATGAGGAAAAACCATTTTCACCCAGACAGTTGTGAATCTGTGGAATCCTACACCTATGTTTCTATGGAGCTATGGGCTTGGACCCCAAGATCCTTCTGTACATCAACACTGTTTAGGGTCATGCCCCTTACATCCGACCTCTCAAATTCCAACACCTCGCATTTGCTCAGATTAACTGCAATCTCTCGGCCCAGTTCTGTAACTGATCTATACCCTGCTTTGACAACCTTCCTCACCATGCAACTCCACCAATCTTTGTCCCATCTGTAAACTTGCTGTAATCTGCCATACCCCAAATTAGTACTTTCCCCCAAGGTCCAGACGTACTTATTCATAACTATCTTAAAATTTATAAAACTGCGATCACTATTCCGAGGCACTCTTCCACTATTCTCGAATTGGACTTTCCACATACGGGTTCAGGAAAATCTCTTGGATATACCGTGCTGAGCAAGTCCCTGTCAATATTGGAAAACTTAACCCAACTATGACAACCCTGTTGCTTTTGCACTTTTCTTTAATCAATCTACATATCTATTCCTCGTTCTCCTGCTGTCTATTGGGAAGCCTATGGTATAATTCCATTGGAGGGATTACACAATATCACCGCAGCCATTTCACCTCAGTATATCTTCCTGGAATTCTTCCGTGACATCCACCCTGATTAACAGCATGGAAACAGGCCCTCCACCCACAGAGTACACAGTGACCATTGATCACCTGTTCAATGTTATCCCACATTTTCATTCACTCACCTACACAGAGGCCAATTAACAGACAAACCAGCAAGTCTTTGGATGTAGGAAGAAACTAGAGCAACAAGAGTAAACCTCCATAGTCACAGGAGTATTGCAACCCACCCGAACCCAAGATTCTGGCATTGTGAGGCAGTAACTCTACCAGCTGCACCACCATTGAGACTTACTGGTCCTAATCGCTAACTTCAAATCAGTCCTTTTGCAAATCAGTCCAGCGCGCAACTTCTACTCTGGTTCCCTCCAACCCTGCCTCTCTGGTTAGAACCCTCCCAAGTGGCACTAGCGAATCTCCCAACAAGAATATTGGATCCCTTCACCACAATTTTCAAAAATAATGTAATCTGGAATATTAAAATCCAAAACATCCATGGGTGGTCACAAGTCTTCATACAGTTTTAAGATCAAGTTGTGCCTTTAAGTTTAGCTACAATACTAGAAGCAATCCAAGTACAAATTAAATTGTAAGTGAAATATGCCCACGCATTAATTAACAAACATGACGATCATGATGTATTTTTTTTAAATCCCATGTTAGACATCTATATTTTATTTCATGTCATTGGAAAGGGGAACATCTGAAAAGCTTTTGAGAATGGGGGGTAATCCATGCTGTGGGTGCAAAGATTTTCCCCCAGTGTTGAATATATGTGGAGGGGAACGTGCAGGAGGTAGTGTTCCAAAATGCCCCTTCTAGGCATTAAAGATCACAGGTTGGGAAAGTATTTCAAAGACGTATTAGTGAATGCCTGCATTCAATCCTGCAGACCATGTGTACCCTAGTCACAGGGCTACTGCACTGGTAATAGTGGACTTTCAAAGTGCTGGACAGAACATCCAACAAACGGAGTGCTCTGGCCTTGAAGATGTTAAACTTTGATTACTGCTTAAATAGCAATCATGAAGCAAGTAGGGAATATTTATTCCATCATTCACCTAATTTGCACATAACAGATCGGGTGCTGCTGAATTGGGACGGAAACTTCTTTTTGTGGAACATTCAGATTTGGGCTTGCGTTGTAAATGGTGATGTGGTCATTCCTATTCACTGTATCAATTATATACCCCCATGTATTCTAAAGAAAGCAATCACAACCATAATCAATCACTCCCTATCCCTGTAAGTGGAATAAGGCAATTCTTGGCTTAACAGAGGATAGAGTGCCGAAGAAAAGCACCACATTGTGATTTTCTGTAATACAAAGCCATGTCATAATTTTCAAATGCGTCAATGAATAAGAGTTGGGGAAAAAATGTATTGATTTATTAACTATAAATGGTTATGCAACTACTAACTTTATTCCGTATATCTCAAATATTTATATAGCGATTTGCCAATTCTGAATGGGCGTAGTTTTGTAACCCCAACAGTCACGAGAGTTCTAATTTAAAAAAACGCTTTTATTTTGTTTCATTTTTTAAACGCAAGACAAAAAAAAATCTTATTCTAGGCTACACTCTTAAAAAAAATCTAATTCAACAGCGGCTCTACACGCATACAAAAAAATGATGTTCTTTATCTAATGTGAATATCATTAGATGATTTAACTATACAATGATTTACTCCAAGTAAAGGCTACTCGCCACAGGTGATTTCTATCTGGGCTACTTATGTGGAACAGCTTCAATTCTTGGACAGAAAGATTAGATGCAATTTGCCTAAGAGAGCTGTAATTAACACTGGGATTATTGAAACATAATTTGGATGACTTTCACTGCGACTAAATAGCTGCATTTATCCATGATCAGAAATTGTTGTAAATATTCAAGCAAGTCAGGTAGCACAGACGAGAGGACAAAATCAACTCAACTGATTCTCCTGGTTATAACAGGTAATCTAATATAATTGATCCGGTACTCCTAAAAAATAGAAATGGGTGGGTTGATACAAGACAGTGGTGAACCAAAGAGGGAAGAAAGAAAAAGTGGGCAATGGTAACTCCAGGGTACATGTAATCCCTCAACTTGATCATGGATACATCAGCCACGGTCTGATCCAGTGATCCGTGTTCAATGGATCACGAATAAAAGCTTACAAAAGTCACCTCATCCTAAATACCAACGTCTTTCAACAAAGAGCTAAAAAAAGCATCCAAAAGGTCTCAAATTTGCAAAACATTCAAATAGGAAGAAACTGGAGCACAGGGAGAAATCCCAATGCAGGTTGGATCAAACCCAGGTCCTTGGCACTATGAGGCAGCTGTTCTACCACTTGGGATATTTACTTCTAAGTAATCCCTATTACTTAGAAGTAAATAGTTTCAAAAAATGTCTGAATAACAATTCTAAAAGGCAAGGTGAAAAAACACCATTTAGCAAAGGAACTGCAGCTGAGGCGAAAACCTGATGATTCTAACATCTGCCAATCAGGAAATGCAGAGACAAAAAGGCAGCTACTCTTATAATCACAAACTGTATGCTGAGGATTAGCATCTCCTCCCATCTGTTTAAATCTTGCACTATCAATGTTCATGAACAAAATTCTCATTTAAATTTCATCTACTATGGGAATATTAATTTTCATTACAAACTATTTATACTTATGCTCACACAAGAAGCACTCCATCCAAAGAAAAATACAAAGAATGACACCAAACTTCTGGTAAAAATGGGAAGACCTGATCCATCATGGGCACAACCCTCCCCACAAATGAAAACATGCACGAGGCACTGCCTCAAGAAGGTGGCATCCATCAGCAAGGATCCTCACCATCCAGACCATGCTATCTTCTCACTGATGCCATTGGGCACAGTGCCAGCTTTAGGAACAGCTATTCTGCTACAACTATCAGGTTGTTGAAAAAACCTGTGCAACCCTAATTCTCCCTGATAACAGAACTCCTCCTGTAGATTCCTCCTGTTTTCTTTTGGCAGACCGACCACCCGTTCATACTAATTCTATGCAATCTCACATTCTCACCACTTTCTATACACTATGGGCAATATTAGAGGCCAATTAACCTACGAACCCACACATCTTTGGGATGTGGGCGGAAACTGGAGCGCCCAAAGTAAACCCACACAGTCACATGGAGAACATGCCACCTCCACGTAGACAGCACACGATGTCAGGATCGAACCTGGATCTGGTATGCCAATGATGCTCCAGCAAACAAGATTTCCATTGTACCTGTGCATCACTGTACTTGTGGATATGACAGTTAAATTTGATTTACCTTGGCAACTCTCCTGGCAGAGTTATGACCTTTTGTTTAAATGCATGCTCTTGCAGATTTGGACATGTTCCAAATCAACTTCTAGACCAGGAGGGAAGGAAGAACAAATTGGCTCACCTAATGTCAGCCCCAGCTTCATATTTAAGTTCTGAATGCAATATCACTCATCTCATGGAGTGTCCATAGTTCCTTTTAGTTTTCTCGCCTGACGGTCGAATAGCTTGAGTCGTGGACATGTGCAGAATGCAGATAAGAAATCTCCCTAAGATTCCTTTCCATTACAGTGAATGAATGAAATTGGCTTCATGCAGATAATAAACATCGGGAAAACAAAACACCACACTCAAAGAAAAACAGAAATACAAATGAAATGAAGACATAATAGTGGTCCACCAAAAACATACAAAGATTCTAAGGTCCTTAGCAATCACATGTCACATGCTAAAACTAGTAACCAGAGAAAGTTTCATGTTGCAATGATAAATCAAGCCATTTAAGTTTCTGTTCACAAGCCGAGTAGGTAGATCAGAACTTTATTTACAATCAGATGTTGGTATATTTTATGCACAGAACATAGAATAATATAGCACAGGTACGGGCCCTTTGGCCCACGGTGTGCATGCCAAACACGAGCCCAAGTTACACTAATCTCCTCTGCCTGCATGTGATCCAGATTCCTCCATATCCTGCAAATCCACATGCCTAACCAAAAACCTTTTAAACGCTACTATCATATCTGCCTATGCCACTACCACTGGCACCGCACTCCAGGCACCTACCGCATGTGTAAAAATCTTGTCCCGCACATGTTTAAAACTTTGCCCCTCTCACTTTAAATCTATGATGTTTAAAACTTGATGTTTCCACCCTGGGTCAAAGGTTCTGACTATATCTATGCCTATGACTGTCTCCCCTATAACCATGCACCATAATTTTAACATTTCAAACTTGCTCAGATTAAACTACATCTGCAATGTCTATTTCTGTAGCTAATCTATATTCCACTGTACTTTGACAACTCCACCAATTTATGCCATCCGCAAACCTACTACCCAACCCATCTAAATTTACGTCCAAGTTACCTATATATAATCGATGCAACAGAGGTCCCAGCATGGAATTATACCAGTCACAGATCTTCAGCCAGACTAACACCCTTCCACCATAACCCTCAGCTTTTTACAGTAAGTGAGTTCTGAGACCTTTTACGAGTAAGTGGGTTCTGAGACCAAATGACCAAGTCACCATGGATCCCATGCATCTTAATCTTCTGGATCAGCACACCATGAGGGTCTTTATCAAATGCCATACTAAAATCCATGAACACAGCATCATCCACTGCCCCTATCCTCATTGATCAGCTTTGTCACCTCCTCATAAAACATCAATTGTTTGTTTTCAGATACATTGACAATTGTAAAATATTTGCTGATTTAAGAATCATTCACCACTGAATAATTCTTTAGAAACCCATTCACAGGTTCAAATTGGATGTGCCAGCAAATGTGAAATACTTTAAGAGCTTTGGTATTAGCTTATGACACGAGTATACAGCAGATGCCCATAGTTTTGATGCTGCCCGTCTCGCTGAGTTACTCCAACATTTTGTGTCTACCTTCGATTTAAACCAGCATCTGCAGTTCTTTCCTACAACCATAGTTTTGACATCCTGGTTCTAAGAATACATATCTTATTATCATATAGCAACTTTACTCAAGATCTTTTCAAATTTATGTCACCCATCAATAATCTCACTTTAATAAATCACTAGTTTAACCAGTCAATATTTTCAAAACGAAGGAATCTCAATCACCCTTGTTATAATTAAACAGAGTAAACATGTTGTAGACAAAATTATTGCCCCCACCCCATCACGAACAGATCTGCGATTTTTTAAAGTGTAGGAAGGAACTGCAGATGCTGGTTTACACCAAAGATCCTGGAGGAGCTCCTCTATTATCTTTGGTTTACACCGACGGTAGACACGTGATGCTGGAGTAACTCAGCGGGACAGGCAGCATCTCTGAACTGAAGGAATGGGTGACGTTTCGGGCCGAGACCCTTCTTGGAAACGTCACCTATTCCTTAGCCCGTCCCGCTATGTTACTCCGGCATTTGTGTCTCTCTTCTTGTGAGTGTTTTGAAAATATAATTCAGATTTGCTGGGTACTATCAAGTGCTGTGTAGGCGAGTGGTTAAGAGTTGATGGGAATGCGAGGAAAAAAAGACTAGGCGGACCGAAATGGTCTCTGGCGAGCGGAGACCCGATCCGATTTTACATGCCCAGAAAATAAAGCTTATTAAATTTTAAAGAGAACACACAACTAACCTGGATGACTAACTATAATTTCACCGCGATATTTAACCAAAGCTGTAAAATGCGTTCAAATCACAAACATTTCAACACACAAATGTCCCAGACGCTGACAAATCCATCAAAACCAATGACCGAAATACTCTAGCTCACAACAACAACAAAAAGCGCCGGACTGCAAAAGCAAGACATAAACTGAAATCTAAGTGAGAAAGCACGGTCCATCCTGAACTTTGAGACTGAGTGAAGTTCGGTTGTTATCCCGGAGTCAACTAAAAGCAGATAGCAAAGCGAGTCCTTTGGACCAAGCGGCCCAAGGTCAAGAGAGAGCAGGCCAGATAGCAGCGAGAGCGGCGGCCGCAGAGCGCCCTCCGCCGCCCCTAGTCCAGCGCAACTCAAACTCAGCTTCACAAAATGGCGACGCGGGGCCTGGGGCGATCTCCAGCTGCAATCCCTGCCTCTCTAATGCGGGCGATGCGGACAGCTGGCGGGCTGAATCCGATCTGCCGGCACCCCCTCGGGCAGCAAGAGGTCCCGCCGCCGGACACTGGCACACTCACCCCTTCTTCTCGCCGCCGACTTGCATCTTGTTATTGTCCTCGCCGCTTCCTTCCTCGATCTCTCGCATCGCGGCCGGGCACGGAAACGCCGGATCTCGGCAATAAACCGGCAAACGAATGCCAACACTCTCGTTCTCAAGTTTTAACAAAAAGGTGGCCTCTCGCGTAGTCACAGGCCTGTCAAGCGGGATGTCTTGCTCCAGACACAACACAGAATGGCGGCCGCTAACTTAGCGCCGCCGCCAACAACTTTCTATCGGTCGCTTCGCTTGTCGTGCACGCGCGCTAGCGGGCGGTAGAGCGCGCACACGCACACCTTCGCTGACGTCACAGCCGCGTAGCCACTCACGCGAAGGCCGCGCGCCGCCGCCCTCTCGCGCGCCACCGCCGCCTCGTACGTCATCACCCCCTCGCGCGCCACCGCCACCGCCACCGCCGCCTCGTACGTCACCACCCCCTCGTCCTGACCAAAGATTATAGTCCTGACCCTTTAACTCTCTTGTGCAAGAAGGAACTGCTGATGTCGGTTTAAACCGAAGATAGGCACAAAATGCTGGAGTAACTCAGCGGAACATCTCCGGAGAGAAGGAATGGGTGAGAGATCTCTTACCTCATAACGGACCCAGATTTCCCTCACCCTGGACATGCCTTCTTCTCCCCAGGGCGCTGTAGAGGCCCAAGTCAAATGGATATGTTTGTAGCTATGGTAGCAATGTTACACAATTTTGAGATTTAAAAAATCAAGTCTGCAATTTATCCCATCAGATAAAGCATAAAAAGAAGTTTAATTTGATACCTAATTCACTTTCATATCTTCAGTATTAAAAAAGTTATGGCCATTTTCATACTCTGAAATTAGCATCTTGTTCCCTATTGTTTTTCCATTGACTTAACTCAAAAGCTGTGATCGAGGACACCCTAATTTTCTTAAAAATTAAGAGAACAGAATGAAATTTTCAGTTATTATAGATTGAAGCATTCTGAAACAAATATGAAACAATCTTACTTGGATGACCTAAAATTAAAGCATATAATTAGTTACCTAATTGTAGCTAATTACAAAATTCAATTCCTAGACCTAAACATCTATCCATTTCTTAAGAAAAGGTTAACATTTTTAAATAGCCTAAGTGTCCAAATAACATTCACACAAGAATTCACAATATAACATGATTTGTCATGAATTAATAGGCCAAATGGAACGAATTTAATGTTTAATTCCCGTAAATTAATGGCCATTTTAATCATCTTGCGAGTGAGATTTTGTGGAACGCGATCGATTGGAACGTTGCGGTTTGCGGTGAATTTAAACCCCATATCGGCAGGAAAAACACTGCCGGTTCGTATATTTACATAATCACATTTTCGCTGATGACATTTTGATTAAAGTAATCCTAAGAAGCAAGTTTATATGTAAAATAAACGACTTACCTATGTTTTGTCCCGTACAGGAGATCCGTCTCGTTGTCAGCATTATCAGCGATCCCTGCACATTAACACTATCCTACACATATGAGGGATAATGTTTACATTATCCAAGCCAATTAACCTACAAACCTGTACGTTTAGGAGGAAACCAAAGATCTTGGAGAAAACCACGCAGGCGCCGGGGAGAACGTACAAACGCTGCAAAACCGGGTCTCTGGCGCTGCGCTACCGTGGCTAGTAAGGGTGTCAGGGGTTATTGGGAGAAGATAGCAGAGGGAAAGATAGATCAGTGGCAGAGTAGACTTGATGGGCTGAATGGCCTAATTCAGCTCCTGCAGCTTATGAAGTACATAAGCTTGAGCCTTCTTCAGACTGAGAGTGAGGGGAGAGGGAAACTAGAGGTATGAGGTAGAGGTGCAGAGTTATAGATTAATAGAGTCATACGGAGTGGAAACAGGTCCTTCGGCCCATCTTGCCTACATGCCCCATCTACATTACAGTTTGAAGAAGGGTCTCGTGCCAAAACGTCACTAATTCCCTTACTCCAGAGAGGCTGCCGGTCCCGCTGTTACGCCAGTTTTTTGTCGATCTTTGGTTTAAACCAACATCTGTCGTTCCTTCCCACACATGTCCCGTCCACACTGTTACACTAGTAAGAGAGTCTCCTGATTCTCAGTCTGAGGAAGGGTCTTGTCCCATAATAGCAGCTATTCTTTTTCTCCAGGGATGCTGCCTTACTCCATCATTTTGTGTCTAAATATCTTCGGTATAAACCAGCATCTGCAGTTCCTTCCTCCACATAAGCTTGAAAGTCTGAGGAAGAAGGGACCCAACCCGAAACGTCACCTATACACATTTTCCAGAGATGCTGCCTGACCTGCTGAGTTATTCGAGCACTTTGTGTCCAAGCATGAAAGTGCAGAACACTTGACTCAGCAGCTTCTCACGTTCTATTACCAGACTTCTGGACGTCCATAAGCTGGGGTACAGTCCGATTCACCTCTATCCCTTCTATTCCTCTCATAATATTTTACATCTCTACAAGATTACATTTTACATCTTTACATCGCTCCACTCAGCCGACAGCATTTCAAGGAATAAAGTCCATTACTTCCATATTGGTAAACAGTCTATTCCATTTACCAGCAAACAAAAAACATAGAACAGTACGGCACATGAATAGCTCCTTTGACCCACAATGTCTGTGTTGGTCATGACGATACTTCAAACTGCACAAGGTCTATATTGCACAAAGGCTATATTCCCAGCCTGTTTATCAATCTGTCTAAATACATTTAATATTTCTAGCATTTAGAGGATGTTGCTAGGAATTGAAGGACTGGCCAATAGGGAGAGGCTTGGCAAGCTAGGACTTTATTCCTTGAAACTTCTTTTTATGCTTTATCTGATGGGATAAATTGCAGACTTGATTTTTAAAATCTCAAAATTTTGTAACATTACTAGACAATGCATTGTAAAATTGAACAGAAAATGTGTATTTTGCGCAAGTTATGGTGGATGAATATATATGACTTTTTCCATGTCGCCTCCCTCAGGGAGAGGAACTCTGACTGCCGGCACGCGGTCTACAGCATCCAGTAGCCGCAGACTGCGGTGCTTCCGGCTGGCGTGGCCACCGGAGCCTGGGATCCCTCGTTGGGGACCCTGGAGGTAAAGAGCTCCAACCGCTGGCCTGCGGCCTACTACTAACTGCGGGTGTGGCGGGGACTTACCATCCTGAACGGGATCCCTTACCAGGGATCCCTGGAGAGGAGCTCCGACCACCGGCCCTGCGGTCTGCGATGCTTCTGGCTGCGGCGCGGCTGGGACTTTAGATCTTCGACCGCCGGCCTGCAGCCTACACCATCTTGAAGCCGCGGTCTCCAGTGGGGAAGGACCGATTCAGGACTTACATGGACTTACTTTGTCTGCACATCTGGATGCCTGCAGCGGCGACTGCAGAGGGTTGTGGTCCTGACTACGGGGGAAAATGGAGGAGTACTGGCCAAACTTTGTGCCTTCCACCACAGCGATGAATGCTGTGGTGGATGTTTGTGCTAAATTTTTATTGTGTTTTGTGTGTTCCTTTTTTATTGTACTGCTGCTGGAAAATTAATTTCACCGCACTTTATGTGCAAGTGACGAATAAAACTTGACTTGACCGAATTACAGAATTGAGAAATGTGAGGCAATGTATTTGGAAAGGCAAACAAGGCTAGTGAATACATGATTATGGGAAGATACCTTTTATACTTCATGGACAAGACATGCAAAAGAAGGATAGGGGGGTCATGCTATAACATCAATCAGGCCATGTATAGTGTTCTGGTCATCACATAACAGGAAGGATGTGGCAGCACTAGGGAAGGTGAAGAGAATTGTAGTTAGGGGAGAGATTGCCAAGCTCTGGTTTCTTTCTTTGGAACAAAAGACTAACGGATGATTTAGTTGAAGTGCTTTAAATTATGAGCTGTCAAGACAGGGTAAATGAAATTGGACCTTATTTCATAAGATCATAAGGTCAAAAGTGATAGGAGCAGAATTAGGCCATTCAACCCATCAAGTCAACTCCGCCATTCAATAATGGCTGATCTATCTCTTCCTCCTAACATCATTCTCCTGCCTTTTCCCCATAACCTCTGACACCTGTACTAATCAAGAATGTATCTATCTCTGCCATAAATATATCTAGGACTAGGCCTCCGCAGCCTTCTGTGGCAAAGAAATCCACAGATTCACCAACCTCTGGCTAAAGAAATTCCTCCTAATATCCTTCCTAAAATAATGTCCTTTAATTCTGTGGCTATGACCTCTGATCCTAGACTCTCCCACTAGTGGAAACATCCTCTCCACATCCACTGTATTCAAGCCTTTCACTATTCTGTACGTTTCAATGACGTCCCTCTTCATTCTTCTAAACTCCAGCGAGTATTGGCCCAGTCCTGTCAAACGCTCATCATATGTTAACCTACTCATTCGTGGGATCATTCTTGTAAACCTCCTCTGGAACCTCTCCAGAGCCAGCACATCCTTCTTCAGTTATATTGTCCAAAATATTCCAAACGTGGCCTGACCAGCACCTTATAGAGCCTCAGCATTTCATCCCTGTTTTTGTATCCAAGCCCTCTCAAAATAAATGCTAGCATTTAGTTTTTTTCTTTCCAGCGATTCGACTTTCAGATTTACTCCCAAGTCCCACTGCCGATTTCTGGATTTGCTCCCCATTTAGAAAATAATCCATGCCTTTATTCCTACTACCAAAATGCATGACTCCACACTTTGCTGCACTATTTTCCATCTGCCAACTTGTCTGCCCACTCTCCCAAGTCCTTCTATCCAAGTCCTTCTGCACAGTCCCTGATTTCTCGACACTACCTGCCCCTCCACCTAGTTTCCTAGCAGGGATGTCAGTAAACGAGGGACTATAGTAAATTAATTGATAGAAAAATTAAAGGAATGCTGAGGAAAAAGATTTTGCCCAGTGAATGGTGGGACACAGACAGATTTCACTATGCTAAACAGTGGTAGAAACAGAAGCCCTTGCCATATTTTAAAAATCCTTAACCTGTGATCAAGATGATGAGACTGTGGGATTAACCTGGAGTCTATTTTAAATGATCTATAATTTATGTTTTTGACTGTTGCCTGAATATATGTGCCCGTGATGCTGCTTGCATCTTGCTGCAAGCAAGATTTTCATTATACCTATATCTCACTTGTTTATTGTGCATATGACAATAAATTCAACTTGTCATGATTCTGTGATCATATAGGATGGCATGGCTAGCACTGTTAAAAAAGCTTTAAGAGCTAATCTGAGTATTTTTAAGAACCTGAAGCCGCTCTGCAGAAGATATAGAAACACCTTTAGTATAAAAGTTGGGAGGTCATGTTGCAGATTTTTAAGACATTGGTGAGAACGCATTTAGAGTATTGTGTTCAGTTCTGGCACCATGTTATAGGAAAAATATTGTCAATCTTGAAAGGGTTTAGAGAAGATTTACAAGGATGTTGCCAGAACTAGAGGGCCTGAGCTATAGGGAGAGTTTGAGTAGGTTGGGTCTCTATTCCTTGGAGTACAGGAGGATGAGGGGTGATCTTATAGAGGTGTATAAAATCATGAGAGGAATAAATCAGGTAGATGCACAGAATCTCATGCCTAAAGTAGGGTAATCGAGGACCAGAGGACATTCAAGGCAAAGGAGAAAAGATTTAATAGGAATCTGAAGGGTAACCTTTTCACACAAAGGGTGGTGGGTGTATGGAACAAGCTGCCAGAGGAGGTAGTTGAGGCTGGGTCTATCCCAACGTTTAATAAACAGTTAGACAGGTACATGAATAGGACAAGTTTGGAGGGTTATGGACCAAATGCAGGCAGATGGGACTAGTTTAGCTGGGACATGTTGGCTGGTGTGGGCAAGTTGGGCCAAAGGGCCTGTTTCCACACTGTATCGCTATGACTCAATGACCTTCCAAGTCATTGCAGATAAAAGATGAACATGGCATTCTTATTTGTGACTTCCAATCACTCTTATTTCCTATTTTTTCGTCTAGGATTTGTATGATGAATTCGATACTGAATGCACATTCATGGTGCCTGAAGACTAGAAGTTAAAGATACTCTGGACAAGCCAAGACGAGTTTTCTGATCTTCCAAATGCAGCATGTCAGGAGTTAGTACAAACCCAGGCCAGTGGCAAACCAACCTGAAAATTTTGAATCACGGAACAAGCTGATTACAATTTAATGATATCATGTTTGAAGTTAAAGAAACTCTGGGTCCTGTTTAATTCACATTCACAATAATGAAATGTAGGAGGACAGGAGTTTTAAAAATGAATAATTTTAGAAGAAGCAGTTTTTTTAAAATCTGCACTATGCCAATATTCTAAACATCTGTCAGTGATGGCAGCTTTGCCTCACTTTCCAAGAAATCGTCTGCTATCTGTACACTCTCATTTTCTACTAGATCGAGTGGGCATTGACACCATCTCCCACACATCAACAAATACTTAATTATATGTAACAATTTAAGCAAGTAACATAATTTGAAAGGGGAAATGGTGCAACAGCCTAATTGGCTTTCATGGCCATTCATTTACAATTATGGAAATTTCCTTCTTAATCAGTATTTATCAATTATTTACCTTATTTTAACAATGTAGAATCTGTCAATTCCTTGACAATCTGAGGTACAGTGCATTCAGAAAGTATTCAGACCCCTTCACTTTTGCCACATTTTGTTATGTTACAGCCTTACTTTAAAATTGATTAAATTCATTTTTTTAAATCATCAACCTACACACAATACCCCAGAATGAAGAAGTGAAAACAGGTGTTTAGAAATGTTTGCAAAATCATTAAAAAGGAATAACTGAATTATCACATATACATAAGTATTCAGACCCTTTCCTACGACACTCAAAATTGACCTTAGGTTCATCCTGTTTCAATTGATTATCCTTGAGATGTTTCTGCAACTTGATTGGAGTCCACCAGTGGTAAATTGATTGGACGTGATTTGGAAAGGCACACACCTGTTTATATAAGGTCACACAGTTGACAGTGCATGTCAGAGCAAAAACTAAGCCATGAAGAAATTGTCCGTAGACCTCCGAAACAGGATTGGGTCGAGACACAGATCTGGAAAAGGGTATAAAACAATTTCTGCAGCATTGCAGGTCCCGAAGAGCACAGTCACCTCCATCTTTCTTAGTTCCAAAGAACTTTGGAACCTCCACGACCCTTCATAGAGCATGCCGCCTGGCCAAACTGAGAAATCGGGGGAGAAGGGCCTTGGTCTGGGAGATGACCAAGAACCTGAAGGTCACCCAGAGGGAGTTCCATAGTTCCTCTGTGGCAATGGGAGAACCTTCCAGAAGGACAACTATATCTGCAGCACTCCACCGATCAGGCCTTTATGGTAGAGTGGCCAGATGGAAGCCACTCCTCAGTAAAAGGCACATGACAGCCCGCAGAGTTTGCCAAAAGGCATGAGAAACAAGATTATCTGGTCTGATGAAACCAAGATTGGCCTGAATGCCAAGAATCACATCTGGAGGAAACTAGGCATCGCCAAATCCCCTGGCCAATGCCATATCTATGGTAAAGCATGGTGGCGGCATGCTGTGGGGATGTTTTTCAGCGGCAGGAACTGGGAGACTAGTCAGGATCGAGGGAAAGATGAATGGAGCAAAGTACAGAGAGATCCTTGATGAAAACCTGCTCCATAGTGTTCTGACCTCAGACTGGGGCGGAGGACAGAACACTATGTCACGAAGCCACTCCTGCGTTGTCTTAGCTGTGTGCTTAGGGTTGTTGTCCTGTTCACCTTTCAACAGGACAACAACCCTAAGCACACAGCTAAGACAACGCAGGAGTGGCTTCGTGACATGTCTGTGGATGTCCTTGAGTGGCCCAGCCAAAGCCCAGACTTGAACCCGATCGAACATCTTTGGAGGGACGTGAAAGTAGCTGTGCATCATGCTCCCCATCCAACCTGTCAGAGCTTGAAAGTCTCTGCAGAGATGATTTTAGAATGAGGCTGTAACGTAACAAAATGTGGAAAAATAATGGGGCTGAATATTTTCTGAATGCACTATATCCCATCAATCCCATTCTGATGTTCCTGTGATCCTCTTTTATCCTCTCACATCCCCATCTATTCCTCTTTGATTCTTTTTACCATTTACCTGAACTACTATAATTTGAGATGTGGGAAAACGCAGAGCATGGAGAAATGTAGGCTCCACATGGACACCTCGAGGTCAGGATACAATCTTGGTCCCTGGAGATGAAGCCCAGGGTGCAAAAACTGTTTTGATGTTAGTTTAGGATTAAAAGAGCAAGCACAGCATTCAGGGAGAGATTTCAAAGATTTACAACTCTCTGCACAGAGGTTCATCAACTCAGCTCAAATGGCCAACATCTTCGCCTCAGACAATGACCCTAGTTCCATATTCCCCAGATTGAGGAATAAACCATTCGACATTGACCTCTGCTAATTTATCTTAGAATTAAAATGATCACCTTTCATTCTTTTAAACTTCTACCAGTTTATATCAAATCTCCTGTCTTTTCCCCTATGATTTCTGATCATAACAATCAATTTGGCTGCACTGACAGTGAAGACACACGTCATTCCTCAAGTTCAGAGACCAAAAACTACACACAGTACTCCAAATGTACTCACCCAAGGCCTGCACAATCTTAGCGAGATTTTTAAAACATTTTCCACTACATTTCCTTTACTTTGGAGAGTGACAAATAATTTAAAACAAGATTAATGACTTGACTTGTTAATCTATTGAAAGCTCAAAGATAGACACAAAATGGAGTAACTCAGCGGGACAGGCAGCACCTCTGGAGAGCAGGAATAGGTGACGTTTCAAGTCGAGACCCTTCTTCGGACCCGAAATGTCACCTATTCCTTCCCGCTGAGTTACTCCAGCATTCTGTGTCTATCTTCAACTATCTTCAATAGCAACTGCAATTCCTTCCTACACATCTTTTGAAAGCTCTTTTTCCAAATGATTTGTAACCAACTTTGAACAAATTGTAGCCAGTACAAAATAACGGACATGCCACGGTGAATGAAAATCTAAAAATTGCAGATGCTGGAAATATGAAATAAAAATTAAAAAATGCTGGAAACTCTCAGTATCTTCAACTTGAACCATCAACTCTTTTTCTCTTCACGGATACTGTCTGATTTACTGGATGTTTGCAGCATTTTCTGTTTTATAAGATGAAATGATACCATCTTTAAAATTGTGAAACTGGATGTGAATTTCTGTTTAAAACTATCTGATGCCTTTGGCCATTACTCATGGTGCTGGTGCTTAGGTTTAATCATTTAATTGAAGGAATGATCAATGATCTTCGCATGTGACGTGATAGTTAGATTGGTGGGTATATTGATCTTTCGCTATCCTGAGGTTCAGTAGATTAATTCAATAACCAAGGATTTTCAGCTGCAATCAAGATCTGTGGTTCTTGCTGCACTAGTTCATATCCTTCAGGCTCGTTCAATAAAAACCATGGAACAAATTGATTTCAGTGCGCAGAATGATGGAAACCAAAGATCCTGTAGCAAGCAAGATAGATCACGACGAAAAAGACGTAGTATGGTCATGGGCAGATTCATGGGTAATTTTCGGCCCCATTTCCGTAACCGGCTTCCGTCTCCGCACCAAAGATCCCATAGCGGAGTAAAGATACTAGTGCGGAGATGGAAGCCGGTTACGGAAACATTCTCGTAAAAAGAAAAGTTATTTGGTAGAAATCTTCTCCTCATTTTCAGAATTATAATTTATTAACACAAACTGTTCCCCCGCAACGTTGATTATACTGCGAGCCGGGTCGGGGTACTGAAATGGATGTAAAAAAGGCCCACGTTCCGCTCCGTTGCGTACTACTCGTCAGCCCATTGCATTTAGCAGGAGTGGTCTACCTTGCTCCGCTATATCAGAAGCAAAATAATACCAGAGAAATTGTACCGAGCAAGGAGTTAAAGAAAAAGGATTGGGATGAGAAGCGAAACATTGGCATGCTGAAGAATATAAATTTGATATGGAAATAATTCAAATTACATACAACATAGAACAGCACAGAAACAAGTCCTTGGGCCCACAATGTCCTTGCTGAACATGATGCCAAGTTACATTAATTTATTTGCTTGACCTGATCCATATCCTTCCATTTCCTACATATCTAAAGTCTCTTAAATGTTACTACTGTACATGTTTTCACCCACATACCTGGCAGTGCATTCTTGGCACCCATCATTCTCCAAATCAAAACCTCACCCTGCACATCTTCTTTAAACCTCCCCCCTCTGACCTTAAAGCTATGCCCTCTATCGTTTGACATTTCTACCTTTGGAAAAGGGAAATAACATTCTTCCATATCTATGCCTCCCATAGAACATAGAACAGTGTGTTCTCCTCCCTCAACTCGGTAACAGTCCTTTCAGATGAGGCAGAGGTTCACTTGCACCTCCTCCAACGTCATTTACTGCATCCGTTGTTCAAGATGTGGACTCTTATACATCGGCGAGACCAAACGTAAACCGGGCGAACGTTTCGCTGAACACCTTTGCTCAGTCTGCCTGAACGTACCTGATCTCCCGGTTGCTAAACACTTTAATTCCCCTTCCCACACCGACCTTTCTGTCCTGGGCCTCCTCCATTGTCACAGTGAGGCTAAACGCAAATTGAGGAACAGCAGCTTACAACCCAGGGGTTAATATTGATTTATTTAACTAGTAGTTCAACAGGCAAAAGGTACAAAAGTGGGAAAAGGCACACCACCAGATTCAGCGATAGTTTCTTTCCAACTGTTATCATCCTACACAACTACATAGTAGATGCCGAACTACTATCTATCACTTTGATGACCCTCGGACTATCCTTGGACTTTACCTTGTATAAAACATTTTTCCCTTATCATGTATCTACACACTATAAATGGATCGATTGTAATCATTTATTGTCTTTCTGCTGACTGGTTAGCATGCAATAAAAGCTTTTCACTGTACCTCGGTACACGTGACAATAAACTAAACTGAAACCCTCTTGCATCTTCACTCACATCAATAGGAGATAAAACATTCTTTCCCATCTTCCCATTACCTGGATGGTCCTGGCATCAGAAGGATCCAAAATGTTATCTCTACCTTGTCCCATTATCTATTGTACAGTAGATCTCCAGTGCATATGCGGCCTGGAAATATAAACATTCAAAACTTCATGAAGCAAGCAATTCTTCAGAAAATGTACATATGTTCATAATAAGTTATAGGAGCAAAATTAGGTCATTTGGCCCATTGAGCCTACCCCACCATTCAATTATGACTGTTTTATCTTCTCCTCTCAACCACATCTCCTGTCTTCGTGTAACCTTAAACACCCTTACTAATCAGGAACCTATCAATCTCCACTTTAAAACACCCAAAGACTTGGCTTCCACAGCTGTCTGTGGCAATGAATTACACAGATTCACCACCCTGTGGCTAAAGAAATTCCTCCTAATTTCCTTTCTAAAGATGTGTCCTGTTATTCAGAAGGCTGTGTCTTCTAGTCCTAGACTCTCCCACTAGTGGAATCAACCTCTCCACATCTGCTCTGTCTAGGCTGTTAACACAGTCTGGAGTAAAATAAATGTTTTCAAAAAATTGTATACATTTCCTTAGAAGTTCTCTACTTGTAAAACAATATCTAAAATCTACAGCAGATGATTATAAACACCACTGGCCCATAGGCTGAATTTACTAATAATGGAGTCAAGGTCCTGCAGCACTGTGCATTTCTAATTCTTCATTAGCAAGTATTACCATACTGACAAGATTTATGGGAAGGACACTTATAATAAAACTTTTTTCTCAGCTGACACCAGAGTAAGGATTTATTGCCACTGGTCCAATTTGATTTGAAAAATGTATTACAACCTCTTAAATAAATTAATTTATATACTTCAATATGCCATTGGGGCAAAATATTTCAGTAGAAACAACAATATTGATTTATTTCAAGCATTTGATTCTGTTAACTAACTTCAGGAACTTGCAACAATTCAGCAAAGGTTATGCAAACATGTTTTTTCTTGCCCATTCCTTCCCCCCTTGCCCCCCCCCCCCCCCCCCCCACCACTCCCGCGAGGCTCATAGTAGGTATGTGGTCACTATCAAAATATTTTAAGTGAGGATACAGGAACGAGTATTGAGGGGTGTCTATTCGAACGTTGTTCTAAAATGCTGCAACTCCTGGAGGAAAGATAAATATTTTGCATTTGCCTAGATTTGTTGCTGCACTGACATCCATTCATTCGCATTATCATGCAGTGAGACACAATGAGGCCATGTGGTCTATCACACATGACAGTTCTCTGATAAAGTATCCTCTAAGTTGCACACTTACGTTTTTCCCTTTGACTTTTCAAGTTTATATCTAATTACCTCTGAAAGATATATTGAAGATGCTTCCTACATCAACACAGGTAATATGATCGAAACTGTAAATAATATCATTAATCACTCTTTAGACTTTAGTAACATTTCTTAAATCTGTCCCCTCCTTTCACTCTCCTTCCTCCCAGTAGAAACAGTTTCTCCTTGTTACAATAATGAAAATTTTATTTTTGTATTTGCCCTTTAACCATATCTGTTATAAAAGAAACATCCAAGATCTCTCATCTCTCTGAGAAGAAAGTAAACAGCCATCAGAACCTTGTACTTATCGTTCAACTAGTAGGTCTCGTCATATCACAGTCAACCGTGTGTTATGCATAATCTTGAATTGGCACAGATTACTGCACAGTGCTAACGTATGAATTTCAAAGTATATTGATGTAATATGTTTATGAATAAACTGGTCTGATATAATAAAGCGCTGATCGAGGTTGAAACATTTCACCATGCAGGGACCAAGTGCAATAAATGTTACCCCAAGCCACTCTTTGCCACCTCATGGTTATTGATTATTAGTAGAAGGTCACAAGTCTAGAACCAAAACCCATTTATACTTACCTTCGATGTGAAAGTTGCATGGAAGAAATCACTAGGGAGACACGGTTGCGTAGCAGTAGAGCTACTACCTTACAGCGCTAGAGATCCGGGTTCGATCCCGACCACGGTTGCTTGTCTGTAATGAGTTTGTACGTTCTCCCCGTGACCTGTGTGGGTTTACTACAAATCTTCAGTTTCCTCCCACACTTTAAAGACGTACAGAGTTGTAGGTTAATTGACTTGATATAAATGTAAAATTTACCCTACACACACTAGGGACATGTTAATAAGCAAGAATCGCTGGTCAGTGTGGACTCGGTGGACCGAAGAGCCTGTTTCCGCACTGTAGCTCTAAACTAAACTTCTGCGTACTTTACATTGGGAAATTGACCCAGGCACTTTCCATGTGCAGTTCACCTTGATCATCCTGCACTTCTCCATAGCTGTGGGCCAATCTCTCCCAGAGAGTCAATCAGGCGAGATGATAACCTTCTTAGAACCCTGACATACAGAATACCCGAAAGTTACCCCTTTCCCAGGTATTTTGTATACCTTCATTGCAGTCTTTTCTGACCCATGTATACTTTAAATAGTGCCTCAGTCGAGTTGAGGTTACTACCATATGCACAATTATGGTGAGATAAATGTACAATGAAATGCTTGCTTGCGCAGCATCACAGGTATAGAAACTCAGACAACACTAAACAAATTATACATAAGACAGTTACAAGAAAAAAGACAATGTGTAAAACAAGACATTATTGCAACACACAATTATAAACAAGTTCATGGCAATGTAACAGCTGGTCCGTAGACTTCTGTCTTGTTGCAGAGATAAGATTTAGATTGGATCAAGAACCCAATGTTGGAAACAAAGTACCTCCTGAACCCTGTGATTCATTTGGCAGATACTAGTGTCTAATGGGAACCACTCAAGTCATATTTTAGGATCTGAATGTATGTGCAATAATTTAATCTGGTTTTAATGGATTTTGCTACATTTCATATTTTCTTTCTAGGCATTTGGTCCCTGTACACCTGATTACCTGAAGATGATGAAACCCAGTTTTTAGATAATTATATAATTTTGTCCATGCAGTGTGCTTGGCAAGTGGCATTGCTTTTGGGACATTTTTCTTTAAACTTATGATTTTGTCAGTCATGATTACCCTACATGTTTGTATAATTATGCCATTTTATCCCAATTTATTATAATTCATGACCAATAGGGAATTAATTTTGCATTGGGTTTTGAATGTTTGTGCTTTTAGAATTATTGTGAACCAGTTAAAAATAAGTAGTTTTTATTGAAACTGAAATGCAAAAAATCATTCATCTTCAGACAAATTCAAAACATTGCAACATACCAGGAAGACATCAAATAGGTTGTTCCCACCCTGCCCACAAGGTTCGGAGATAGAGTGTAATTAAATACTGATCAAGAAATGAAAGGTTTAATCTTAGTAAGTGTGTGCCAGTGACAACAAGGCTACCCTGAGTATATTTGAATTGGGTTTGTCTGGGTGGGGAAATGTGTAATAAGAAAATCATTTCCGTAAGTGATTAATATCCTGATTTTCTAACAGGAATTGGCAAGAAATGTTTGCCCAAGACTTACTGCTCTAGTTTACACTTCAACAATGGCTAGGTATCAAACACAGCTGTACTCTAGCAAATAAATATTGAACATGCTTTTTCCACATCAATGATTTTTTATGCAGAGCAGACCACTTTCAAGTGTCTTGTTGGTAAATAAAACAGTCCCTTTCATATAGAGCCTTTAATGTAGAAAAGGAATCTTAAAGTACTTTAGAATAATGTTTTAAACAAGTAGTTGAAGCTAAACAGCATATGGACATATTAGCCCTTCCTGATCAGTACTCAGTTACTCTCTATTTCAGAACCTTATAGAAATGGCAACCTATTTGATGTCTTCCTTTTGCATTTGTTTTAATTAATGTGAAGATTAAGGATCGATTCTGGTAAAAGCTATTTATTTTTAACTGGTTCACAATAACACAGATAGCTGAAAAGTTCATATTAGGGTGGAGAATGAAAAGCTTAGGCAAAGCACAGACTGCTGGAGGAACTCAGTGGGTCAGGCAACATATGTGGAGGAAATTGGTAAGTGACCTTTCAGGTCGTTACCCTTTTTTTAGACTAAGACATAAGGGTACCTACCCGAAACATCACCTGTCAATTTCTTTCACAGATGTTGCCTGACCCAAGCTCCTCCAGCGCATTGTGTTGGTCTATATTACAACATCTGTAATTCTTTTAGAGTCAATCAAAAACGTGGATAGGTTTTAAGGTGTTTCTTAAAGGAATTAATATAAATAAGGAGGGTGAAGACGTTTAGGAGGGAATTCCAGAGCATCTCAATTTGAAATAGATCTCAAAGTATCTCAATTTGAAATAGATAAAGTATAGAACCAGCGTGGGATAATATCACAGCTTTATTTGAAAACCAGAACGGACATTTTAAAATTCAGTAATTGTTAACCAGTATAAATTCACAAACTTAGAAATGATGGAGACTTCATACAATAAGATGCAGGCAGTAGAACTTTGGGTGACCTCAAGATTATAGAGATCAAAATGGGGAAGTCAAGAGCTAATGAAGGCATGAGGGTGGATTTCAGTGACAGGGTGGGGTGTAGTGCTATAGAACAGCTAAGAGAGATAGGAGGAACAGGCAGTCTAACAGAGCTGGAAATAGGTATTAATAGGACAATAATATATTCAAACTTCAAGATGTAGTAAAATATTCAGCAGCATGCTTCATGTTTGAACACGTTGTATTAATTTGTTCATCTGACCCTCCTTTTCTAAAAGCTTGCATCAAGTCACTGAGTCATTGGACCCAGCAAAACCATATGTGATGCAAGATCATTTCAGGGAAGTCACAACTTCAGAAAGTTACTTGAAGTCTGTGAAAGGCAAGAGAATGTTGTAAATGACACATCACCCTTTTGTTGTCTTCTTGCCAAAAAAAAGTTCAATTCCCTTCCTGCCTGTTGAAATATTACACAATGCTATCTTCATGCGAAATTGGCAGTCAGAATTCATAACTATGACCTTAACTAACATAATTAAAGCCCAGATTTTTGAAATGCCTTTGAAGAAGTTTTCAACATTGGGGGATCGAGGTATTTAAAACAAGAGGACATTTATTTAAGGTGAGAAGATCAAATTTTAATATGAACCTAAAGCAACTATTTCACTCAGAGGGTGGTTGGTAAATAACAATAGACAATAGACAATAGGTGCAGTAGGCCATTCAGCCCTTCGAGCCAGCACCACCATTCAATGTGATCATGGCTGATCATCCCCAATCAGTACCCCGTTCCTGCCTTCTCCCCATATCCCCTGACTCCGCTATCTTTAAGAGCCCTATCTAGCTCCCTCTTGAAAGCATCCAGAGAACCTGCCTCCACTGCCCTCTGAGGCAGAGAATTCCACAGACTCACCACTCTCTATGAGAAAAAGTGTTTCCTCGTCTCCGTTCTAAATGGCTTACTCCTCATGCTTAAACTGTGGCACCTGGTTCTGGACTCCACCCAACATCGGGAACATGTTTCCAGCATCTAGCATGTCCAAACCCTTAACAATCTTATATATTTCAATGAGATACCCTCTCAGCCTTCTAAACTCCAGAGTGTACAAGCCCAGCTGTTCCATTCTCTCAGCATATAACAGCTCCGCCATCCTGGGAATTAACCTTGTAAACCTACGCTGTACTCCCTCAATAGCAAGAATGTCTATCCACAAATTAGGGGACCAAAACTGCACACAATACTCCAGGTGTGGTCTCACTAGGGCTCTGTACAATTGCAGAAGGACCTCTTTGCTCCTATATTCGAAAATGGAATGAGCCTCTAGAGAACGTAGTTGAGGCAAATACTGTAACAGCATTTAGAAGACATTGGGACAGATACCAGGCTCATAATTTTCTCACCAGCTCGGTAAGAAAATCTATATCCAAACTACTTCTTGAGCGCAAACTCTTGCCAGAGGGTTTTACACAATGCTAAAGGAGCATTGCACTATCAGATGTACAAAATCTTATATGAAATTTTGGGCCGTATTGTGCTGGACCCAGTCTGCTTTGTGGACCCGTGGCCTACCAGGAATTGCTATGTCTGGATGTGGGAGGAGGGACGATACATAGAAAATGCCTTCTAAGGCAGAGAATTCCACAGATTCACAACTCTCTGGGTGAAAAAAGTGTTCCTCATCTCAGTCTTAAATGGCCTACCACTTATTCTTAAATGGTGACCCTTGGTCTGGACTCCCCCAACATTGGGAACATTTTTCCTACATCTAGCCTGTCCAATCCCTTAATAATTTTATATGTTTCTATAAATCCCCTCTCATCCTTCTAAATTCCAGTGAATACAAGCCCAGTCGACCCATTCTTTCATCATATGTCATAATTCCAGGAATCAAAATGGGGAACCTATGCTGCACTCACTCAATAGCGAGAATGTCCTTCCTCAAATTAGGAGTCCCAAACTGCACACAATACTCCAGATGCTGTCTCACCAGGGCAATGTACAACTGCAGTAGGACCTCCTTGCTACTATACTCATCCTCTCACTATGAACTAGCCCACGACACTATAGAGTAGTCATGACTTGGCATCCCACAAGAGGCTCCAATTCCACAATGGCTTGACACTCTTTGTGGGCTGGCCAGCTGCATTTGGAACTCTCCAATAGTTATGGATCTTTAAAGAATACTAGACTAATTGGGGCCTGTTGGGTCCCATGGTCACACGGGAGGGCTGGTCCCCCAACCCAATATTCCCCCTCTCCACCTTTCTGGAGCGCTAGTATGGACATTAGAAACATAGATAGAAACATAAAAAATAGGTGCAGGAGGAGGCCATTCGACCTTCGAGCCAGCACCGCCATTCAATATGATCATGGCTGATCGTCCGCTATCAATAACCTGTGCCTGCCTTCTCCCCATATCCCTCGACTCCACTAGCCCCTAGAGCTCTATCCAACTCTCTCTTAAATCCATCCAGTGATTTGGCCTCCACTGCCCTCTGTGGCAGGGAATTCCATGCATTCACAACTCTCTGGGTAAAAAAGTTTTTTCTCAGCTCAGTCTTAAATGACCTCCCCTTTATTCTAAGACTGTGGCCCCTGGTTCACCCAACATTGGGAACATTTTTCCTGCATCTAGCTTGTCCAGTCCTTTTATAATTTTATATGTTTCTATAAGAACCCCTCATCCTTCTAAACTCCAGTCACTCTTCTTTTCGTGTCCATCTTGTTACAAATGTTGGCCTTGCTGTCATCGTCCGTCCTGAAAAGGACGCAAGCTTCCGTTGACAATCAATGGAAGCCATCACTTGTCGCAATAGATGATGATGGTAGCAGAATTAGCTCGGGATACTTCCAGTTTCCAGCCCCGCAACGTGGATGCTTCTGCTATGGGGCCTAAACTCCAGTGAATACAAGCCTAGTCTTTTCAATCTTTCCTCATATGACAGTCCCGCCAACGCATGGATCAATCTCGTGAACCTATGCTACACTGCCTCAATCACAAGGATGTCCTTCCTCAAATTAGGAGACCAAAACTGTACACAATACTCCAGATGTGGTCTCCCCAGAGCCCTATACAACTGCAGAAGAACTTCTTTACTCCTGTACTGAAACCCTCTTGTTATGAAGGCCAACATTCCATTAGCTTTCTTCACTGCCTGCTGTACCTAGCCTGCCGAATTGTGGACATTGTGAGCCGAATGGATTATTGTGCTGGTAGGCTCAGTTACTCAGGCCTGATTGGCTGGCAGCTCAGAAACTGCCAAAAATTCTGCCCAAAACAGGTGAGAGAGTCTGTGAGAGAGAAGGGGGAAAGGGTAGAGAATCAATTTTAGACATTTTTCATCTTTTCCTGCAAAGCACAGCAATGAAGGGGCTCTTAAAAAAAAAAAAAAATCTGGTTGAAATCTCAGTGAAAGGCACTTTATATGGACTTTTTCCTGGCCTGGCACGGGCATTTTGCGCCAAAATGCTCCTCCTGGGCTAATACGGGCATTTTGGGCAAAAGGGACTGGTTTCTCGGGTAATAGGGGTCTTGTTGGCTGGAATTAGTGGTTTCAGGCAGGCCAAACAACTAATTTAATTTCCAAATTTAAAAAAGTATTAAAAATTGCCATTGCATTTTCAAGCATAGGGCAGGCCAAGCCAAACAGCTGATTGCATTTTCATTTCATTTCCATTGCCGTTTCAAGCACAAGGCAGGCTAAGCCAAGCAGCTAAATGCATTTTCATTTCATTTCCATTGCCATTGCAGTTTCAAGCACACGGCAGGCCAAGCCAAACAGCTGATTGCATTTTCATTTCACTTCCATTGCCATTGCAGTATGAAGCACAGGGCAGGCCAAGCCAAACAGCTCATTGCATTTTCAATTAATGTTCATTGCCATTGCAGCTTCAAGCACAGGGCAGGCTGAACAGCTCACTGCATTTTCATTTCACTTCCATTGCCATTGCAGTTTCAAGCTCAGGGCAGGCCGAACAGCTGATTGCATTTATTTCACTTTCATTGCCATTGCAGTTTCAAGCACAGGGCAAGCCAAACAGCTGATTGCATTTTCATTTCACTTCCATTGCCATTGCAGTTTCAAGCACAGGGCAGGCCAAACAGCTGATTGCATTTTAATTTCACTTCCATTGCCATTGCAGTTTCAAACACAGGGCAGGCCAAGCCAAACAGCTGATTGCATTTTCATTTCACTTCCAGTGCCATTGCAGTTTCAAGCACAGGGCAGGACAATTCTAACAGCTAATTGGATTTATTTCATTTACATTGCCATTGCAATTTCAAGCACAAGGCAGGCCAAGCCAAGTAGCTGATTGCATTGTCATTTCACTTACATTGCAGTTTCAAGCACAGGACAGGCCAAGCCAAACAGCTCATTACATTTTCATTTCATTTCCATTGCCATTGCAGTTTCAAGCACAGGGCAGGTCAAACAGCTCATTGCAGTTTCAAGCACAGGGCAGGCCAAACAACATTTCATTTCCATTAAGGGTTAACAATTCATTTATTGCAAGTACATTGCCAGACTCACAGTTCAGTTGATTCACAGCCTAGAATTTGAGTAGTGGCCTCTTCCTCACGATCTTGCAGAGAGACTGACTCATGTCCAGGCATCCAGGGTTTCATAGTCCTGCCTTTCTCCCCCCCCCCCCCGGAAGGGGCATTACCTTCATCGCGGTGATTGACAGGCAAGAGGATCTCAAGGTTTTTTTAAACACTCATAACTTTTTTATTTTTCAACAATGGGAAAAATCCTCGGGGCGTGCTCAGTGGAGGTGGACCGTGAGTAAGATGGCCAAAAATCATAGCGATATACGGTAGCATTTTTTCTAAAATCAATATACAGCGCAGACAGGAAGTGGTCAAGATGAGACTTTTAATTATATAGATTTAAATAGTCCTATGTAACTAGAAAGGGGAAAGAAAATACATTAAAATAATAACATTTAAATGCTTTAAAATAAAAGTAAATCAAGAGCTTACCAGCACTTATGCTTCTCCATGGGGTTACCCCATCCATTGAAATGTATGGAGTCGGTGTTTATTACCAAGCTGAGCGGCTGATGCCATGTGACCCAGCCCCTCTCTCTTCAACATGTCACGTTAACTTTTCAGAATGGCAGGCAGTGACTAGTGGGATGCCGCAAGGCTTGGTGTTGGGACTGCAGCTATTTACAACATACATCAATGATTTAGATGAAGGGATTCAAAGTAACATTAGCAAATTTGCAGATGACACAAAGCTGGGTGGCAGTGTGAACTGTGAGGAGGATGCCATGAGAATGCAAGGTGACTTGGACAGGTTGGGTGAGTGGGCAGATGCAGTTTAATGTGGATAAATGTCAGGTTATCCACTTTGGTGGCAAAAACAGGAAGGCAGATTATCATCTAAATGGTGTCAAGTTGGGAAAAGAGGAAGTACAATGGGATCAGGGGGTCCTTGTTCATCAATCAATGAAAGTTAGCATTCAGGTACAACAGGCAGTGAAGAAAGCAAATGGCATGTTGGCCATCATGACAAGAGAAGTTGAGTATAGGAGCAAAGAGGTACTTCTGCCTTTGTACAGGGCCCTAGTTAGACCATACATGGAGTATTGTGTGCAGTTTTCGTTTCCAAATTTGAGGAAGGACATTCTTGCTATTGAGGGAGTGCAGCGTAGGTTCACAAAGTTAATGCCTGGGATGGCAGGAGTGTCATATGCTGAAAGAATGGAGCAGCCGGGCTTGTATATTCTGGAATTTAGAAGGATGAGAGGATATCTTTTTGAAACATAAGATTATTAAGGGTTTGGACACGCTAGAGGCAGGAAACATGTTCCCAATGTTGGGGGAGTCCAGGACCAGGGGCCACAGTTTAAGAATAAGTGTTGAGCCATTTAGAGCAGAGATGAGGAAATACCTTTTCACAGTTGTGAGTCTGTGGCATTCTCACTGTTTCAAAGGGCAGTGGAGGCCAGTTCTCTGGATACTTTCAAGAGAGAGCTAGATAGGGCTCTTAAAGATAGCGGAGTCAGGGGATATGGGGAGAAGGCAGGAAAGGGGTACTGATTGTGGATGATCAGCCATGATCACATTGAATGGAGGTGCTGGCTCCGAAGGGTCGAATGGCCTACTCCTGCACATATTGTCTATTGCTGTACTGGTATGATCATCCACGCCTCAAACAGCAGAGGGAACGTCCAGTTCCTACCCCCTCCCCTCCAGCTTAATACAGGTCATCAAACTGATGCTTCCCTTGCAAGTGTATTCCACAGCCCAGTTTTTCAATAGTTAACTAGTATACTCTGAATTTCTTCCCCCACCTTTCCATATTAGCTATCTCGCCTCCACTACATCAACTATGACCTTCTATGGACTGTGTTTGTTTGCACAATGGACCACTGTTTTTTTTACACGAGTCCTGTGGTTTTCATGTATTGTTTTTTATTTTAATTTTATGTCATCCATGTGTATTGTTACATCCACATGTGTGTTATGCTGCTATGCTGTTGCTAGTAGGAATTGTTCCATTGTCAGTACATATGACACTTAACACTCTTGACACTTTCTCAGTCCTGATGAAAGTATTCACTGTCCATTTTCCTCCACAGATGCTGCCTGACTACAGAGTTCCTCCAACAGTTTATTTTATGCGCCTGATTTCTGCATCTGCAGCCTTTTGTGCATCTGATATTCTAGCTATTATTTATCTCACAATGATAAAAAAAACAGATGATTTAATCATTATCAGATTAGCATATGTGCTGGCTTCTTATGCATAAATTGATTCCCATGTTTCGCACTTCGCAAGTGTGACTATACTTCAATATTGTCTGACGATATAATCAAATCATTAAAAGGAAATGCAGTTGCTGGTTTATGCCAAAGATAGACACAAAATGCTGGAGTAATTCAGCAGGTCAGACAGCATCTCTGTAGAACATGGATAGGCGACTTTCTACTCAGGACCTTACTACAGTCTGAAGAAGAGTCGTGACCTGAAACGTCACCTATCAATGTTCTCCAAAGGTACTGCCTGACGCGCCGAGTTACTCCAGTATTTTGTGTCTCTCTTGTCTGATGATAGTTTGATTTAAAAACCTTTGTACTTTGCTACAGCTTTCACTGGTCAACATTAGAGTTTGGTTTCCTGTGGCCTGCTGCTAGTAAGCATAAACTTGAAAATTCTGTTCCTCTTTGAGCTGTTCTGAACTACTTGACATCAGCTGGGCGGTACAGTGGCGCAGCGGTAAAATTGCTGCCTTACAGCGACAGAGACCTGGGTTCGATCCTGGCCACAGGTGCAGTCTGCACACAGTTTGTACGTTCTCCCTGTGAACTGCGTGGGGTTTTTTCTGGGTTTGTAGGTTAATTGGCTTTGCTAAATTGTCCCCAACGTGTAGGATAGTGTTAGGGTGTGGGGATCGCTGGTCCGCGCAGACTCGGTGGGCCGAAGAGCTCGTTTCCACGCTGTATCTCAAAACTAAATTCAGGCAAAATTGGAAAAAGAATGTGTAGGAAAAAGACACAAAAACCTGGAGTAACTCAGCGGGCCAGGCAGCATGTCTGGACAAACGGAATAGGTGATGTTTCGGGTCGAGACATTTTTTCAGACTGAGAGTAAGGGGAGAGGGAACCAAGAGATATGAAAAGCTATATAGAACAAATTAATGAAAGATATACAAAAATACAAACAGTGAAACTCAGTAGGATGACAGTGAAACTAGTACGGCGACTAGGGTGGGGGAGGGATGGAGAGAGAGGGGAAAGCAAGGGATACTTGAATTGAGAGGAATCAATATTATACCTCTGGGATGTAAGCTACCCATGCGAAATATGAGGTGCTGTTCCTCCAATTTGCGTTTGGCCTCACACGGACAGTGGAGGAGAAAAATAAAAAGAGAATAAGGCAGTCTGAAGAAGGGGTTCGATCCGAAATGTCACCCCTTCCTTCCCTCCACAGATGCTGCCTGTCCTGCTGAGTTACACCAGATTTTTGTGTTTATCTTAGGAGAAAAAGAACAGACATGGGAAAATTAATTAGAATTTGCCTAAGCTTTGTACAAATAAATGCTCAAAAAGAATGGCTTGGAATTCTTTGCTGTTAGCACGGAATACAGAAAACATGACTAATTTCTGACGTCAATGTTATTTTGTTTAGAAAGATATTTTATCTCTGAGGAATTTATTAAAGCAGCTGTAGTCTTTAGCATGTATCAAACAAGGTTTTATGGTCAACAGCATTTGTAGTTTGGCCTAGTAATAAAATCAGCCTCTAATAAATGCCCATGGTGATTTTGCTAAAAATACAAGTGTTGCCCTTATCCAGTTTCTGATCCTGGGTGGCAGATTTCACAGAGCTTCTATTGGTGTGCGAGCAAAACAGTAAACATTGAACCTCTGCAATTAATCAGATTAAAGACCATCGCTGCCATGCAGAGCCTAAATCAAGATCGGAAATAGAAACTGGGTTTCAACGATGCACAAGAAGCAAAACTGAGGTTAGGAGATATAGATAGGGTTTACAAAAGATAAAAGTAGTGAAAACCTACAAAAACTGTCATCTATTTGAATTGATTAATTGAAAGATACAGCATGGAAACAGGCCCTTCAATGGTTCAATGGTGTTGCGGCAGATTTTCATATCTTTCAGGAAATTAGCACCCTAGCCGCTAAATGGATGAGCATGGTTGAAGGGGGTGTCTTCGAAACGCATGCGAGCTCACTCACAGAGACCTTCAGAGCTTCTTCACAGATATAGCTTAAAAACACAGTCCTGTGATGAATAAATGCTTTATTGTTGATAGAAAACAGTAAGATACATCCAAACTTCTTCCCACGTTAATGAAATCTTCATCGAACTCCAGCTTATTACTTTAAACATTAAAAAACTCCTCGTGTCTCTGTTACACTGGAATGATCTCCTTTAGATCTCGCATGGCCTGCATGGTCGAAGGGTTAACTTTCCCCATCTTCTCTCCAAACAAATCTAAAACCTAAACGTCTGCACAAGCATCTAAGCTCCAAACACACCCAAAAACACGTCATAAATCCCACTCACAATATAACGGGCAGTCTACAATTTAAAGGCACATGCCATCATCAATGACATGCAAAACAGGCCAAATGGCCACTACAAATAGTGCTTTTATTGTCACATGTGCAAAGTGCTAACACAGTGAAATTCTTTTTCTTGCAAACAGTCCAGTAGAGTAGTGCCATTCCCCCGAACCTCGATTAGCAAGTGTACCGAAGTAGTGTACTGATCCGCATGTAAGAGGCGCCATGTTAAAGGCACCATTTTCAAAGTTAATGCTCAGGTTCCTATGAGCGATGCCAGCTCCAGGCAAGTCCCAGGCCTCCTTCCTTGGATATCCCGTCCCTCTCCTCGCCCATCCACTTTTGTTTCCGGGGGGGGCACCTTCTGCAGCCTACCAGATGGGCGTGGTAGGCCAGACCTTGGTTCCCTCTCCTCTCCTACCAGTCTTGCTCCTCGCCTGTTGTAGTCATCACTGACTCCCTCCTCCCAGTCTCTGATCATTGGGGGAAGAGCAAGGGCCGGGCTCGGCGGATTCCATCTTCACGGCAGGGTCCAACGAGCCAGGGGCCGGCTCAGTGGGCTCCTCCCGATGCTCCAATCGGCCAGTTCGGCAGCAGGGGATGGGCTCGGCTGACTCCCCCGAAGCCGGAATCCATCTTGAGATTTACCGCGCAAGGACCGTGGCCTCCGGGGAGCCTTCAGCCACGTCCAACAACTAATACTGCATGCTGCATTCCAACACCTAATACTGGATGAGCATTAATTTCCAGTACATGGCAAGACCAAAATCATTGCAAAATACTATTCTGCAGGCATCTCCCCAGCAACTATCTGAAATAAAAACAAACTCATTGCAATCTTGATGTCACGTTTGTTCCCAAGATAAGGATCAGACCTCATATCTAACAATCTTTCAGACTGTTTGTATTAAGCTTAGTAACATCGCTGCTTCCTCCCGCACATGCACGTGCAGCTTTTATTTCACTATTTTATAGCATTGTTTGGTTGTCTTGGGAAAGTGGGCAAAGGATTGGCAAAGTGCAAAGTGATGCTTTTTGGACACGATACACACAATGAATGAAAGGCTTTGTAGAGTTTTGTAGTGTTTCCTGAAATCAGCAACACAGGTAGACAGGGTGATGAAGAAGTGGTATGGCATAATTGCTTTCACTGGCACGGCATTGAGTACAAGAGCTGGGACATCATGTTACAGATGTACAAACTGCACTGGGAACATTGTGTGCAGTTCAGGGTGCCATACTATAAGTATGTGATTAAACTAGAGAAGGTGCAGGAAAGATTCACAGGAATGTTCCAAAGATTGTAGGTCTTAAGTTATAAGGAAAACTAGATAGGCTCCAACTGTTTTCCCTGGAGTGAAGGAGGCTGTGGGTTGACCTTTGTAAAATAACAGATTTATAAAATAATTAATGCGTAGTTAAGGCGGATGGTCTTACTCTTTTCCCCAGGGTAGCAGAGTCTAAAACTAGAGGGCATAGGTTTAAGGTGAGATTGGAAAGATTTCAAGAGGATTTGAGGGGCATGTTTTTCACACAAAGGTTGGTGGGTATGTGCAACAAGCTGTCAGAGGAATTGGTATGGATGGGTACAATTACAACGTTTAAAAGATGTATGGACAGGTTCATAGGTGGAAAAGGGTTAGAGGGATATGGGTCAATACAGTCAAATGAAACAAGCCGAGAAGGCACTTTGTTGAGCATGGACGAGTTGGGATGAAGAGCCTGTTTCAATGATGGGTAACTTTATGACTCCCTCATTCTACCTTTTATAAACTTCATGTCACCACAAATATTTTGCTGGGGTTCTGACATACCAATTCCAAAGAGCTTCAGGTTTGTAGGCTAATTGGCCTAGTTATCCCTAGTGCGTAGGATAGAACTAGGGTACGGGTGACCGTTGGTTGCCGTAGACTCAGTGGGTCTGTTTCCATGCTGTATCTCTAAACTAAACTAAGACATTATCCATCTCCTCATCAATCTATTTGGTTCCCAGTTAATCAACTATTTAATTATAAAATATCCATCCTTGTTTCCAGATCTTTCCATTGTCTCATCCTCCTTCTCTCTACAATATACGTAATAATTCTATAAACCTGACATATATATTTTTTCACCTTCTCCTGCTTTCTCAAATTTAATTGTGCAACACTGGCAGCTTTGCCATCAGTTGCCAAAGCTCCGGAATTCCTTCTTCAAATCTCTTTTCCTCGCTACCTTTCCTTCCTGCTACACAATACTCCTCAATGCATTTGGCTTTCTGCCTCAGTATCTCCAGAAATGGCTCTTTTTTAAATGTTGTTTGTTTACTCTCACACACTTCTGAGACTCCTTGGGACATTCTACAATGGACCAAATTACCAGAAGCTTATGCTGCTGTTTATGATGAAAAGGCAACCTTCTATCCGAGGTGCCCCCATTCCTTGGAAAACATGAATCCCCTCTACTGTTGTAGATGGATTCCTCACCCGAGTGTATTCTGTGTCCTGAAGTTCTGCTCTTGCTCCCCCTCCCTCCAGATGGAACAAGGATAGTGATTCCCTGATCCTCACATTTCATCCAACCAGCCTCTGCATTCAACATATCATTCTCTGACATTTCCACCACCTCCAACGTGATCCCACCACCAGTCATATCTTCCCATCCCTACCCCTTTCCACCTCCCTCAAAGACCGCTAACTCAGCCACTCCTTGGCTCAATCATACCTTCCCACCCAAACCACCCCCTCACCAGCTGTTTTTCCCTGCATCGCAGAAGATGCAACAACTGTTCCTATACCTCCTCCCTCACATCCATCCAGGGACCCCACCAGTCCTTCCAGTTGGGGGACAGAGGTTCATGTGCACCTCCTCGAATCTCATCTACTGCATACAGTATTCCCGATCTGGCCTCCTTTACATCAGCGAGGCCAAGAGTAGATTTGCCGACTGTTTTGCCAAAGATTTGCACTTTGCCCACTGGATCTCGTGATTGGCAACCATTTTAACTCCTCTTTCCATTTTGATACCGATCTTTCAGTCCTGAGCCTCCTCCATTGCCAGAGTGAGACCACACGCAAACTGGAGGAACAACTCCTCATATTCCACTTGGGTTGCTAATGACCCAACGGTATGAACATTGAATTCTCCAATTTTCGTTTGCCCCCTCTCTCCCCTGTGCCGCATTTGGACTCCCACCCATTTCTCCCCTCCTGGTCTCCCTCCACCTACATTCCTTCCTCATGCTTCATAATTTGCAACTCTTTTATCCTTATCTCACATCTTTTGGCCTTTCACCTCTGACCTTTGTCCAACCATCCTCCTATCAAATCATCCCCCTCATCTGTGTCTATCTATCATCTGTGGGGTTTGTCCTGTCCCTCCTTTCTTCCAGCTTTCTTTTGTCCTTCCACCACAATCAGTCTGACAAAAGGTCCAAATCTAAAACAACAACTATACATGTTCTCCAGAAGTATTGTCTGACCTGTTGAGTTACTCCAGCACTTTGTAAACCAGCGTCTACAGTTCCTAGTTTCAACCTTCCATTTATTCTTGGTTGCATCCTTCCATTTTGTCTGGCTTCTTGTTTCAGTGGGAGTCAGCATACAAACAAATCTGCTGACTTCTTTAGTTTTACCAGCCGAAAACTCGCATGGACCTTGAACCACAATCTGCCTTATCAGTTTTACCCCAGTTGAGGAGACGGTGCAAAGTGTGCACCATCTAGTGGACCACATTGAAGTTGCAATTCCACCATTTGCATTTGGGACTGGAGTCTATGATTGGGTTTGAGAAAAGCAAAAAGGAATGACTGCTCTTTGGCAATCTTTAAAAATATTTTACCCAGTGTAGGGGAATCAAGAACAAGGGGACATTGGTTTAAGGTAAGAAGATAAAGATTTAAAAGGAACCCGACGTAACCTTTTTCACACATAGGGTTGTGGGTAGATTGAACAAGCTGCCAGAGGAGGTAGATGAGACTGGTACTATAACAACCTTTAAAAGACGTTTGGATAGGGACATGGATGGGAAAGGTTTTGCAAGATATGGGTTAAATGTGGGCAAGTGGGGCATTTTGGTCAGCATGCGAAAGGTGGTCCGAAGGACCTACTTCTGCAATGTTTGACTCTGTAGCAACGTTACAACATTTTGAGATTTAAAAAATCAAGTCTTCAAATTATCCCATCAGATAAAGCATAAAAAGAAGTTTAATTTGACACCTAATTCACTTTCATATCTTCAGTATTAAAAAAGTTATGGCCATTTTCATACTCGAAAATTAGCATCTTGTTCCCTATTGCTTTTCCATTGACTTAACACAAAAGCCGTGATCAAGGACAGTCAAAAGCCCATAACTTTCTTAAAAATTAAGAGAACTGAATGAAATTTTCAGTTATTATAGATTGAAGCATTCTGAAACAAATATGACACAATCTTACTTGGATGCCCTGAAATTAAAGCATATAATTATTTAGTTACCTAGTTGTAGCTAATTACAAAATTCAATTACTAGATCTAAACATCTATCTATTTCTTAAATAAAGGTTAACATTTTTAAAAAGCCTAAGTGTCCAAATAAGATTCACAAAATAATTCACAATATATCATGATTTTAAAATCTCATTGTCATTAATTTATAGGCCAGATTGGGGGAATTTAGTGTATAATTCCCGTAAATTAATGGCCATTTAAATCATCTTGCGAGTGGGATTTTGTGGAACGCGATCGATTGGAACGTTGCAGTTGATTTAAACCCCATATCGGCAGGAAAAATACTGCCGGTTCGTATGGGTCCTAAGTCACTTTTTTGCAACGTGAAATTTTGATTAAAGGCATCTTAGAAGCACGTTTATATGAAAAAATAAACGGTGTAACTTGCCTTATCCCCTATGTGAGATCTGTCCCGTTGTCGGCGTTGACGATATTAGAAGATGATTTTAATTTTACTCCTGCTATTAAATTATCCAGCGCTAATTTTAATAAACTTCATAAAACGGCAGTCAAAGCGATTTTTCTTCAGCAACTAAACAGCCTGTTCAAAATCGATTTGAATAGTCTGAAGAAAAAACGCATTTTAAACCTGCCCCCACCTCAAAGGTGCCAAAGTCGCGCACACGGGCGGTGACAGAACTGCTGCGCTGCTGAAGGTAAGTTTTGTATCATACCTACTCTATGACTGCTTGATTTGTATATCTTCCTTCTTCTGAATTGAACTAAGCAATTGAACTAACCAAATTAAAATTAAAAAAAAATCCCCAGATGGGCAAAGATGTAGCAAGCAGACTCCATGCATTACTCTAGTTTGAATCAAGCAATGCTTCTTTCCTTGCAATATTTTGTTGAGAATGTTTCTGAATGTATAAAAATGCAACATTAAGAAAGGATTCTTGGGAGAGAACATTAAAATTGATAGAGGATTAGTTAAAGGACAGAAAACCGAGAAATGGACCATTTTTCTCACTAGGAGACAATTCCTAATGAAGTGCCATAAAGCTTAAGTCATTAACTATTCAATTTATATATTCTGATGAAAAGTTTTTATCACTAAAAACATGAACTATGTTTCTCCCTCCACACATGCTCTCTGACCTAATGAATATTGCCAGCATTTTTTATTTAATTTCAGTTTTCTGACATCTGCAGCATTTGGCTTTTACATCGTTTATATTAATGGTGGAGGTGAAAAGACAATGTACAACATATCCAAGCTTGGGATACTAAGTGAACTAAAGGTTAAGCGGGTGTTGGACAGAGTTGTGTAATTCATTGTATTTGTCCACGGTGGTTATGTGAGATTTCAATAGGTAGACTGGGAAAATCAGGTTGGTACGGGACCCCAATAAAGGGTATTTGTAGAGTGTCTCCAAGATGGAGCAGCTTGTACTATAGCCTACCAGGGAGAAGGCAATTCTGGATTTAGTGTTGTGCAATGAACATTTGAGAAGGGAATTCAAGGTAAAGGAACCATTAGGAGGCCGTGACCCTAATATGATGTTTTAATCTGCAATTTGTGAGGGAGAAGGTAAAATCAGAAGTGTCGGTATTGCAGTTAAACAAAGGGGACTATGGAGGCATGAAGGAGGAGCTGGCCAAAGTTGATGGAGAAGATGCAGGATCATTTCATTCCAAAAACGAAGAAAGATTCTAAGGGGAGTAAGAGGTGACCGTGGCTGACATGGGAAGTCAAGGACAGTATATAAAACTAAAAGAGAAGACGTATGACATAGCAAAGATAGTGGGAAGCCAGAGGGTTTGGGGAACTTTTAAAGAATAACACAAGATAACTAAAAAGGCAACATGGGGAGAAAAGATGAAGTACAAAGGTAAGCTAGCCAAGAATATAAAGGAGGATATTAAAAGCTTCTTTCGGCATGTGAAGAGGAAAAGATTAGTTAAGACAAATGTGGGTCCCTTGAAGACAGAAACAGGTGAATTTATTATGGGGAACAAGGAAATGGCAGACGAGTTGAACAGTTATTTTGGTTCTGTCTTCACTAAGGAGGGCACAAACAATCCAGAAGTATAAGGGGACAGTGGATCTTGCGTGACCGAGGAACTGAAGGAAATTCACATTAGTCAGGAAATGGTGTTGGGTAGACTGATGGGACTGAAGGCTGATAAATCCCCAGGACCTGATGGTCTGCATCCCAAGTGGCTCTAGAAATCATGGATGCATTGGTGATCATTTTCCTAATGTTATCCCATTTTTAAGAAAGGAGGGAGAGAAAAAACAGGGAATTATAGACCAGAGCCTAACATCGGTGGTGGGGAAGATGCTAGAGTCAATGATTAAAGATGTAATTGCAGCGTATTTGGATAGCAGTAACAGGATCGGTCCGAGTCAGCATGGGTTTATTAGGGGAAATCTTGCTAAACTAATTTTCTGGATTTTTTTGAGCATGTAACAAGTAAAATGGATAAGGGAGAGCCAGTGGATGTCGTGTGTCTGGACTTTCAGAAAGCCTTTGATAAGGTCCCACACAGGAGATTAGTGAGCAAAATTAGAGCACATGGTATTGGGGGTAGGGTATTGACATGGATAGAAAATTAGTTGCAGACAGGAAACAGAGTAGGAATTAACGGGTCCCTTTCAGAATGGCAGGCAGTGACTAGTGGAGTGCCGCAAGGCTCGGTGCTGGTACCACAGCTATTTACAATATATATTATTGTTTAGATAAAAGAATTAAAAGTACCATTAGCAAATTTGCAGATGACACAAAGCTGGTTGGCAGTGTGAAGAGGGTGCTATGAGGATGCAGGATGACTTGGACAGGTTGGGTGAGTGGACAAATGCATGGCAGATGCAGTATAATGTGGATAAATGTGAGGTTACCCACTTTGGTAGCAAAAACAGGAAGGCAGATTATTATCTGAATGGTGTCAGATTAGGAAAAGGGGAAGTGCAACGAGACTGAAAGTGAGCATGCAGGCAGTAAAGAAAGCTAATGGCATGTTGGCCTTCATAACAAGAGGATTTGAGTATATGTCCTCATGTTCTGACCTCTTCTCATGTTCTGGTTGTGAGAGAGATTAGAGTTCCAGCAAGGAACAGAGACATCAGTTGGATCCTGCCTCTGGTGGAAATAGCCCTGCACTATCAGGGAAAAGTTAATGAATCTGATGAAAAGTATTCATTCAGTCATGCCTTGAAACAATTAATTTGATGGAACAATGGTCATGGTTTCAGTGTCATTATTAGTTATCAACATGAAAATTTCATAAGGATTCTGTTTTTTTTTAACCCTGTGCTTGACTGGCACTCCACTCCACACTGGACCACTTGGACAATAAAAACACTTATGTCAGGCTGTTGTTTATAGACTACAGCTCGGCGTTCAATACCATCATTTCCTCCAGGCTGGTTACCAATTTCATGGAACTGGGTCTCTGCGCATCCCGCTGCAATTGGATCCTCGACTTCCTCATCCACAGGCCACAGTCTGTTCAAATTGGCAGAAACACTTCATCCTCAGTAACAATCAATACAGAAGCACCTCAAGGCTGCGTGCTCTACTCACTGATAGGACAAAAGCACAGATGGCTTGAGCAGCTTGGCATTTATCCTGTTCATTAAATCGAGCTATTTCCAAGACGTCACTTAAGTTAGAAATATCAGCAGATTAAAAAGAGGCTTTTGGTGGCGTTATGGAGGGCTAGAGACCAGCGCCAGCTAGCTCCATGCAAAATCCACTGAAAATGGGGAAAAGAACGGGACTTACATGCTGTTATCGGACCGGCTGCCTGCAACGCGCGAGTGACCTCATCAGGCACGCAACTCCGGTGGTATGTCTATGCAACATCCCCCCCCCCAGGCGATGAATCGGCCCATTAAGCCTATGCAAGCGCCGGAAGAAGTAGGCCCGACTGAAGCCTCGGGCTCAGGTACAATGTCGTTCCAAGAAGATGTATCAAGGAAACCAAAGTCCTAAAAATCTGAGATAGAAAATTCCGAAGATCTTCTATAAATTAAAAATATAAAGGAACAATTGAAGAATTTCAATGAAAAGCTGAATTTTAAAGAAGAACTTCAAACTTTTAAAGAAGAATTTAAGGAGGAAATGAAAGAAGAAATCAATATCACTCTTCTTGAAATATTGGATACATGGAAGAACGAAACGGAAGAAAGGCTGGCTCAACAGCTTCAATGATAGGTTGGATCCCATTGATAAGACATTGGACCAACAAAATATAGCAATAACTCATTTAGAGGAGATTGCTGCAAATAGTGCCGAAGCTACAAAACAACATCAAAGAAAATCAACGTGTATCAGACTTACTGAGTAAAATAACTGAAAAATATACTGACCTGGAAGGATGTCAGAGGTGTCAGAATTTAAGAATCATCAGCATCCAAGAAGGAAAAGAGGAGAACCGAGACCCCCGCGAATTCGCTGCAGACTTATTGCAAAAAGTCTTAAATGTGGATCAAAAACCTCTACTAGGTCGTGCACATAGAGTGCAGAGACGTCCCACCAAGACAAATGATAGTGAAGGTGTAATACGACCATGTACTGGATGATGTGATGAAGAAAATTGTTCGTACCAGGAATCTCACATATGAAGGAGACAAGATCAGCATTTATAGAGATTATCCTGTGGAGGTCTCCAGGAAGGGAGCACTGTTTACAGAGACAAGAAGAATACTCAAGGATGTACCAGGTCTGATGATCAGCCATGATCATATTGAATGGCGGTGCTGGCTCAAAGGGCCGAATGGCCTACTCCTGCACCTATTTTCTATGTTTCTATGAATACTTTGGAACTTAAAATGTTTTCCTCCTCCCCTGGAAAATGTTGTTATTGAAATTTCATCTTAAAGAGAGCATGGAGCTAGTAAAGTTTTTTTATTTTTCAAAGGCTACGGAAGTGTGTAGATGGCTAGCCACGTTAGTCTGGCTATCACTAACTGCACTAATTATAGATGTAGTTTTTCCATTCTTTTTGCACTTTACTAACCAACTACCCTATTATTCTTTCTATATAATATCCTATTATAATTTTAAGTTTGAATGGAATTATAAGTTTTCACAAATGAGATATGTATGGGAGAAAGGTCTACGAGATTTACAATTAATCTATATGATGTTCGAGTGTAATGTCGGGCTTGTTGCACTGAGCCATCTGCTCTCTTATAAACCACCCTAACCAAAAGATGCAAGATTTGAATATGAAGATTGGGGATGAGGGAATTACATTTTGCAACTGAAATGTTAAGGGAATTCATGAACCAATCAAGAGAGGTAAAGTATTAGCACATTTAAAATCACTTAAAACAGATATAATATTCCTTCAGGAAATTCACCTTAAAAAGGAAGCACAGCATAGATTGAAAGGAAAATGGATTGCTAAAACGTATCCCTCCTCATTTTCGCACAAATCCAGAGGTGGTGCAATACTAATCCGCAAAGGGATACATTTTAAACATACATCAACTATAACGGACAATTATGATAGATATATTGTATTTATTAGGTGAGTTACATGCAAAAAAAGTGATTCTTATTAATGTTTATGGACCAAACTTTAATGGTCCCTTGTTTTTCAAGAAAATATTTAATATAATTCCGGAACTTACATAACACAATTTAATAATTGGAGGAGACTTAAATTGTACACTAGACCCCTATTTAGACAGATCATCAAGACAACAAAAAAGAAAATTTCAGTCAAGTGAATTATTAAATGCATATATAGATACTACTAATATTAAGGACGTCTGGAGAATTGAAAACCCAACCGGACGAGAATATTCATTTTACTCATCGGTACATAAAACGTATTCAAGAATAGATTATTTTTTAGTAGACTCCAAGCTCATCCCATTTACCTACAATTCAAAATATCATAACATTATAATCTTGGACCAAGCACCTTTAACATTATGATCAAACTAAATGGAAGGACCGAGAATATTCATTCTGTACATTGAGTAGAAAAGTGTACTCTGTTGCAAAGTGAGCAATACAGCAGTGTGCAAACATTGTACGACTGCTCAGTGACACAGTTCCAGTTAGAATTTTTATGGTGAGAGAAAATTTTTGAACAGTATTGCTCATTGTGAGTCATAGCCTTTACTGTAGCAAGCTGACGTGTCTAAGCCACGTGTAAATAAAACTTACTGATATGTTTGAACGTTGTTTAAGGTCTTTCTCACATGTTGTAAAATACTGAAGAAAAATCTGCCCCCACATCTTTCCCATGGCCCGATACTCATGGGCAGATTCAGATGTGTTGTTTATGGAACCTGGCTTTTTCCAGATTCGAATCAGGCCAAATGTCATCTGGTTTTGGAACCTTCCATGAAATGTGAACAATGCTACATGCCTTCCAGACCCCGTCATTATTTCTGCAACTGATTTTCACCCACCTCTGAGCAACAACTAAATAAGCAAGATCTTATAAGTTGATCTGTCCATTTATTTCAACTTTCTATGTATGAGCATAGAACAATACAGCACAGAAATGAACCCTTCAGCCCACGATGTCTGTGCTGACATAATGCCTAGACTAACTCTTAACTGCTTGCACATAATCCATATCCTTCCATGCCATGCACATCCACCGTCTGGTTCTGACCATCTACCCTATCGATTCCACAAAAAATGTTATATGCTTCTATCAGGTTTCTCTTCAACCTCCAGAAAAATGAATCCATCTGTTCAGTCTCTCCCTACAGTTAATACCTCCTAATCCAAGTATCATTCGGGTAATACTCCACTACACCGTTTCCAAAGCGTCCACATCCTGTAAATGGGCAACCAGAACTACATGCAACACTCCAAACATAGCCGAACCAAAGTCCTGCAAAGCTCCATCATTACTTCTTGACTCTTATACACAATGGCCTAAACAATGTATACAAGATACCATATGCATTCTTTACCACTTTGTTGACTTGAATTGAACAATTTCAAATGTCAGTGTTTAGGATCAGGGCTACATTTTTAGCACATGAGAGCAGGGCCGGCCTTAGGAAGTGCCGGGCCCAATTGGGAACAATTTTGGTGAGGCCCAGGTTCCTAGCCATGGTCTGTAGAATCATAGAAATACAAATAAAGTATATTTTAGACTTTATACCTCTATGGTAGAATGGAAAGTAATCACAATGTGCGCTTAAAAAGTGCCTACGGACCAAACAGATCTGAGCTACATTTTAATATAAAATTGCATACATGTAAGCCTACAAGTAACAAACAAAATGTGTGGATCACCTCTGAAAAGTGCATAGTTACAATACCACTTGTTTTAGTGACTGTGGAATGAAAACAAAAATGTAATTAACTAGAGCCTGGAAAACCAATAACTATTGGGGAAAAACCAGTCCAGGCATTACATTTTGGGCTTCAGCTCCATCCTACCCTTTGGGCTTCTACCCCATCTAAACCTAGTTGTGTGTGTGTGTCTCTTAGTTGTATGTGTCACTGTCAGTTGTCTGTGCATTATGTGTGTGTGGGAGGGAAGGAGAGGAGAGAGGGAGGGAGAGAAGGGAGGGAGGGAAGTAGAGAAAGAAGGGAGGGAGGGAAGGCGAGAAGGGGAAAGAGAGAGGAAGGATGGAGGGAAGGAGAGAAGGGAGGGTGGGAGTGGGCCGGCAGCAGAAGCGGATGCGGGAGTCCGGGCGGACGGGTGTGAGCTGAGGCCGAGGTTTGTAAACATTGCTCCAACCCCCGGCCCAGCCCTCAATGTATTGTTCACTGCGTCTTCCCGGGGAGAGAGGGGAGGGGGAGCCGGGACTGTGTGCGTGAAGCACGGCAACTGGAGGGACGGGAGCGCTGCCCCGGGACCTTGTGGGCACCTCACCCTTCACCATTCCCCCTCCCCGTCTACCCCTTTCTTCCTCTTCTGCTCTCTTTCCCCCCTCCACCCAGGGTAGATCTACCCGAGCCGAGAGCAGATTACTCCAAAGCAAAGCTGAGAGATTAAAGGATAGACAAAAATGCAGCGGGTCGGGCGGCATTTCTAGACAAAAGGAATAGGTGACATTTCGGGTCGAGACCCGTCTTCAGACTGAGTCAGGGGAAAGAGGAATTCAAACCGTCCCCCCTCCCCCCCCCCCTTCCCCCCCTTCCCCCTCCGACACCGGCACGGAGCGATCGCCAGCCCCACTTTTTTTTGGTAAACATCTATTTCCTTCACGTTTTTTAAAACATTTCCCCCTTACCATTTCCATAATTTTTCGATAGCTGCCATGACCCGTTTGATGTCATCCTGCGCCCTGCTCCTCATAGCTGCTCCTGGTCTCGGCCCGCACCGATCTGCTGTGTGTTTGTGAGTGTGTTTGTTTGGCGGAGTCTGAGGGGAGAAGCGCCGGCATCAAGATCGAGCGAACGCACGGACAGATGGACGAAAGCAACGATCATAGAGCGGAATAGGTGACCAAAGATCTTTGTAGGTGACATTTTGGGTCGAGACCCTTCTTCAGACTGAGTCAGGGGAAAGAGGAGCAAGAGATATAGAGGGTACTAAGGACAAACGAATGGAAGATATGCCTATATCTCCCGTTTCCCTTTCCCTTGACTGTCAGACTCAAGAAGGGTCTCGACCAGAAATGTCCACCTATGCCGCTCTATGATCGTTGCTTTAGTCCGTCTCTCCGCGCATTCACTCGCTCTTGGTGCCGGCGCTTCTCCCCTCATGGCAGCTATCGAAAAAGTCGACCCGAAATATTACCTAGTCCTCTCCAGAGATGCTGCCTGATCCGTTGATTTGCTCCAGCCTTTTGTGTCTGTCTTCTGTTTAAACCAGCATCTGCAGTTCCTCCCTGTACAAGGAATGTGCCGTTTAAAAAGAAAATTAAATTTAAAAAAAAAACATTTAAAAACACATAGACTGTTCCCACACTACGCTGCGAGAGGCATAACTGAAGTCGGGTCCGGGTTACTGAAATGGTGGAAGTTAAGGGCCTGTCCCACCAGCATGCAAATCTATGCGATGAGCGCGACCTAACGTGGTTGCTTGAGCCGTCCGGCGTCGCGTGGCCGGTCCCACTTCGATCGCCGGAGCCGTGCGGAATTGTGTGGAGTTCGTCCCGACATTGCGCGGGGCTCCGAAAAACTGACTATGTTCAAAAATTCCGCGCGGCAACGGCTTGTCGGCTCGCAGTCACCTCGACGCATTACACACCGCCTCGACGTCGAGCCTCCGTGACCCTCTCTGTTGGTGCCTCCATGACCCTCTGTGTGTGTGGCTCCGTGGCCCTCTCTGTGTGTGCCTCTGTGCGCCCCTCTCTGTCCTGGCGAACGTACCTTTAGACTTCGCTCCAAGTTCGCCTCACTTTTCGCCGTGTTGCGCCACTCACCCGACTTCCGCGTGGCCCCTGCTGCCGGTTTGGTCGCACTTGCCGCATGCAGGCGCTTGCTGGTGGGAACGGCCCTGTACAGGGATCACCCGACCTCCGCGCGGCCCCCGCTTCTAGTTTGATCGCGCTCGTCGCATGGAGTCGAATGCTGGTAGAACAGGCCCTTTACTACCCGTCAGTCCATTGTATTTCGCAGGAGTGGACCATCTTGCACTCTATAAGATCTTTGCTCCAATTGATCCTAGAGCGGAGCTCTCGGATCTTTTGATTACTCTAGCGCGGGGCTCCCTTAGCTGCGGGGCCCCAATTGGGAGCAATCGGTCCAATCGGCTTAAGGCCGGCCCTGCATGAGAGGACCGTTCAGTAGTTCACCAGTGGAATATCATCCATCATTATACCACTGGTTCCCAATGTGGATACTGCATCAGAATTACAAGAGTGATCCATCACCAGCAATGCCCTATCCTGATCAGTACATTTGACATAGAAATAGATGTAGGCACAATTTACTCTGGGTTAAATCAATTATTAATTGCATAGATATCAGCGCAATGTGATCAAATTCCTAAGAAAGAGTGGTAACTGCCAATGTTATGTAGCAATGTTACAAAATTTTGAGATTTAAAAAATCAAGTCTGCAATTTATCCCATCAGATAAAGCATAAAAAGAAGTTTAATTTGACACCTAATTTACTTTCATATCTTCAGTATTAAGAAAGTTATGGCCATTTCCATACTCGGAAATTAGCATCTTGCTCCCCATTGCCTTTCAATTGACTTAACTCAAAAGCTGTGATCTGGAAAAGTTAAAAGTCCATAACTTTCTTAAAAATTAAGAGAACTCAATGAAATTTTCAGTTATTATAGATTGAAGCATTCTGAAACAAATATGAAACAATCTTACTTGGATGACCTGAAATTAAAGCATATAATTAGTTAGTTATCTAATTGTAGCTAATTACAAAATTCAATGAGTAGATCTAAACATCTATCCATTTCTTAAGAAAAGATAAACTTTTTTTTAATTGCCTAAGTATCCAAATAACATTCACACAATAATCCACAATATAACATAATTTTTAAATCTCATTTTCATGAATTTCTGGGCCAAATGGAAGGAATTTAGTGTTTTATGCCTGTAAATTAATGGCCATTTAAATCAACTAGCGAGTGGGTTTTAGTGGAATACGGTGGATTGGAATGTTGCGGTTAGCGGTGAAGTCGGGGGGGAAAATACTGTTTGTTCATACATTTTTGGGGAGCCCATTTGCGACATAAAAATATTATTAAAGCCTCCCGAAAAACCAACTTTTAATATAAAAATAAACTATTTACCTTTTCTTCTCCCCTACGCTAAATCCTTCCGGTTGTCGGTGCTCACGGCTTTTGAAGGTGATTTTTAAATTACTCTAGTTAATAAATAACTTAGAGTAATTTAAAAATACCTTCATTGATGAAATGTCGGAGCGATTTTTCTTCCGCAACCAAATCGCCCGACATTCATCGATTTGTCCTGCCTGTTGAAAAACGGCACTTTAAGCCCGCCCCCCTCTGAAAGGCGCCAAAGTCGCGCACACGGGGAGCGGCAGAAGTGCAGCGCTGCGCAAGGTAAGTTTTGCAACATATCTATGTTATGTCAGTCAATGAAGTGGCAAAGTGGAGAGTCTGGGGCTCACAGTAATCAGTCCAACATACACACTTTAGGCAGAGTCTGGTGAAAAAGGAGAGAGGCAAAATATTACAACAACTTTCTCCAATAGAAGCAATGTAATTTCTCCAGAAATTTTATGTATGGAAAATAATTACATAAATTATATGTATAGAGTTAATCGTAGTAATTTATAGCTCATACGGTCTCATTGATAACTCACTCTGACGGTTATACCACTGTCATTTTAAGCAGCTATTCTGTGGTGAAAAGAAACATCCAGGTCTTTACTGGAAACAACTGTTAATAATTTCCATCTACACCAATTCCTTTGACATTGCTCAGCAGCTTAGTAACAGATTGTTAGAAAACTCCAAAGCAGGGAAAGTAACTTTGCCTTTAAGGGTTAATTCCTCCAGGGACTTGCCAGATATGTGGATGAACTGTTCTTTTCCTACCATAATTGGCTCACCAATCCAATCCAAAAAGAGAACCAGGACTTGACACGAGTTTGCAGAAGGCTTTCAACCCTGCTACATCACCTATTCCTTTTCTCCAGGGATGCTGCTGGACCCGTTGAGTCACTCCAGCACTTTGTGTCTATCACGGGACATGTCATGGTCCATATTAGGCTTCCCTTCATCCACAAATTCAATACCCCCAATTCATAGCCAGAGGTAAAACTGAACCACAAGATAAACCAACATGATTCAGTCTCAGTTTCCATTCATAAGTTATGGTCTCAATTTTAAACCAAGCAGTTGGGGGACATCTTGTCACTTGCAGTTACCAAAGGTCACTTGAATAGTTCTTATTGCCACATGCAGCTGGAGACGGGGAAATTCTTGTTTTGCATAAAATCCAGTAAAATCATACTATACATAAGCACAATCATACACAAGTACAAGAGTTCAACGACTGTTGTGTACAAATAGATTGCCTCTGAGGCTGTTCACAATGAGTTGCCACATCTGGTGCCACCTTGCACCTCAAGTATCAAGGTCTTAAAAGTATTGAGTCTTATCTTGACCTTAGAGGCAGCACTGGCTCGGTGATGTTGGGGTTGGCGTGGACTGGTGATGCTATTAGTGTCCTCCAGTGCCACTCCGTGCTACTGCAAGCCACATCCAATCTGCCTGCCCGTCCGACTTCTATGTCAGAAGCGCCTAATCCACGCAATCCCCCAGTTGCTGTAGGGCCTCCAACACTGCAACGTGCAAACATGCCATCCTCTGGCCTCCCACAGCCAGCGCTGCTGTGTGCTTCCCATAATTGATCACGGAACCCCCAGAGCGCTTCCAAGGGAATTGGAAACAAGCTCACACACATTGATCTTCTGTTCCGTCCACCACCATCGTGGCCAACATAATTGATGAAGCACTTTCTATGGCAGCTACACTATGTCTTAAACTTTAGCACATAATTTCTTCCACACAAGCTTCTCGAACTCTGGCTTCCTTTTAAAGGCACACTTGTAAACAAATTCCTCTCATAATCAACTAAACATAATCTCTACTACTATATACTAGGAACATCAATTCTCTCTTTTGACCCTGTTAAGTATTTTCAGCATCAATATTCATTACTATGAATACACACTAATATCAATGCCAATACCATGTTCAGCACAATACAGCACAGAATTTTTAAAGTGGATGCATGAAAATATAATGAAACATTAAACTTATTGACAGAAAGATTTGGCTTCATGCTATACGAGGGAGGGTAGAAGAGGCATCTCAGTGGAATAACCATGCAAGAGTGATGTTCAAAAATGTGTCTCCAAGTAACCTCAGATGACTCACATGGGTTTACATCAGGTCAGAGTCCCAATGTGCTTCCCCAGCTGTGGAAGTGCATTGCCAAAAACATGAATAACATATTTTGAGATGAATAAAATGGTCTCAACAATTTAAGGCAAGTCCGAACTACCAAAGAGTAATTTCTCTGCAATCTCAAAAGACAAAGTAAATATTTGCTTTTTTCATTTCCATTCTGTCATGGATTGTTAAACCGCTCTCATTGGCTCCCATATCTGGCACAACCCAGTATTGACTCGAGATTAAGCAAATATGGAGGTGGTTTAGATTTACATGGCTTTTCTGGTAACCTGGCTGTGAGCCCAACTAACAGACATTACATCAGTGAACTTTCATGCCAGCTAGCAGCAGAAGTGTTATTAATTTGGAACTTATCTTTCTCCAAATCTGATTTTGATGTGGCATAAGACCCTATTATTATTATTATTATTATGATGAGGCCTCAGCTCTTGCTTCAGACCCCAAAAACACACCATTTAGATAAAGTGCTTTTTCATTTTTTCCCCACCATAAAATGGATGATTTCACATTTCCCCATTTACAAGATCTTCTGCAATTCACTTTTAGTTTAGTTTAGAGATACAGCACGGAAACAGGCCCTTCGCCCCACTGAGTCCGTGCTGACCAGCGATCGCCGTACATTAGCACAAGAACTGCACACTAGGGACAATTCAAAATCTTTACTAAAGCTAATTAACCTACAAACCTGTACGCCTTTGGAGTGCGGAAGGAAACTAGAGCACCTGGGAAAACTCACTCAGTCACTGAGAGAATGTTCAAACTCCATACAGACAACATTCATGGTCAGGATCAAACCAGGGTCTCTGGCACTGTAAGGCAGCAACTTTACCGCTGCACCACCAATGCACCTTGTCCTATATTGCCTTCACAGTTTACTCTATATAGTCATATCGTCAATTTGATTGATAATGTAAGATTGTGGGGGATTTTGACAGGATGGATGTGAAGGGGATATTTTCTCTTGTGGTCAGGAGAAAGTTAAAATCCCCTACTATGATAACCCCATTAGCCTTGTCGCTGTCCGCAATCTGCCTTCCTCCAATTCCCATTGACATCTTTGGGGGTCTTTGGTACAATTGAAAAAAGGTGATCATCCTTTTTTTTTTTGAATTTCTTAGCTCCGCCCACATAGCCTTGCTGGAGGATCCTACAGTAATGTCATCTCAGACTGCTGCCATGACATTTTCCTTCATCAGGGCAAGACCTTCGTAGTGAAAGGTATCCTAGGAAGGGTTGTAGAGTAGAAGGATCTAGGAGTACAAGTACATAGTTCACTGAAAGTGGCATCGCAAGTAGATAGGGTCTTGGAGAAGTTTTGTTTTGCTGGCCTTCATCCATCTGATTATAGAATATAGAAGTTGGGATGTTAAATTACAGATGTACAAGAATTTGGTGAAACTTCACTTGGAGTAACTGTTCACACTGTATTAGGAAAGATCCCCTTGAGCTGAAAATAGAGCTGAAAAGATTTACAAGAATGTTCCTCTACCCCCACCTCCCACCCCTCCTCCTCCAGGCAGAAAAAACAAAGATTTTAGATTTAAGCTAAGAGGGGAAATATTTATTGGGAGCCTGAGAGACAACAAGGGTGATGAATGAATGGAATAAGCTGCCAGAAGTAGCTGAAGCACGTACAATAACAACATTTAAAAGACATTTTGACAGGTACATGGATAGGATTGTTTTATCGGGCTATGAGCCAGACCCAGGCAAATGGGACAAGCATCTTGGTCAGCAAAGTTGAATTGGGCTGAAGGGCCTGCTTCTGTGCTGTATGACTATGACTCAATAACACTGTATTCATAACACAATATTCTGGATTCAGTTTTCTTTTTCTTTTGCATTAACTGTTGGACTCGTGCACAGTACAATTTGTCTGGATAGAATGGAAATGAGCGTTTTTCATTGCAGCTTGTCGCACAGGACAATAATAAACCAATACCAATAGTAAGAATGTGGAGGCTTTGGAGAAGCATAAGATATTTATCAAGTTGTTGCCCGGATTGAAGTATATTTGCTGATGGAGAAGTTGTACAAGTTGAATTGAATCTGAAGCTTCTGAGGCTAAAGAAACAACACGAAAGAAGTGTATGCCTCTCATAATTTTATAGTCAGAGTAGGAGTCAGTCTTTTTCCCCAGTGTTGAGCTGTGAAATATTGGAGGGAAAAGGTTTATGGTGAGGGTGTGAAAGTCTAAAGGAGATATGCAAGGTAAGTTTAAAAAAAAGTGGTAGATGCCTGGAACGTGCTGCCAAAGTGGTAGAAGCAAATATAATAGCAATTTAGACAGAACAGGCAGGGAATATAAGGATCATGTGCAGGTAGATGACATTCGTTCAGGGTGGGTGTAGACATGTTGGACCAAAGGTGTTCTTATGTTGATTTATGTTTCTATGATTTTGTTCCAGGACTGGCCAACTTCCAGATATATGGTTTTGAGACAGAAGGCACTCCCCATGTGAATAACCATGTATGTTATTTTTTAATAGCTGAACACATGGTATTTGCTGCCAAGGAACTACTTAAGCACCGGGAGATTAATTTTGCCAGGATGAGATCTCAATTCCTCAGAAGAGAATTAATATTGTGGACTGTTTTATAAATAGGATTATTAAGCAAGTTAAAATGCAAATAGCCATAGAAATAATGGATTCCAAAACAATTGTGGCTTAAAAGTCACACAGCTAAACAATAAAAGATTAACAATACTTTATAAGACATTTTGCCTTTATATTTGGATTAGATCTGGAAAAGGATTTCTGATAACTTACTGCGAATTCTTTTTTGTGTGCATGACATATTTTAAAAACTAATTATGCAATTGGGATACATTAAGAGTTTGCACAACTGCTGGAAGTTATGAAAGGCACAAAATGCTGGAGGCAGCATCTCTGGCGAGAAGGAATGGGTGACATTTCAGGTCGAGACCCTTCTCCTGCCGAGTTCCTCCAGCATTTGTTGTGTCCATCTTCCGTTTAAACCAGCATCTGCAATTCCTTCCTAACATTTTGTCTGCTGGAAGTTATGAATCCATATAGACACATTTGATATTTAGAGATATTTTCTTCATGAATCTTGTGACCATTCTCTATATGTTTATGAATATGATAGCCATTGTCCTCCAAACCTACAGTTTAGCTCCACCAATGCTTGACTCATAAAATTAACCCTTATGTTTTTTTAAAATATACAAACTTACATCATAGTGAAATAATCACTTTCTTTCCCCGTTGTCATTTAGGCCGATGAGCCTTAATGTTGTCTTTTATAAAATGTTGCCTCGTCATCGATGTTTGGTCCAAGAGGCTGAATACAGGTGCTATGGATGCTCCACAAAAATGCATCCTCAGCCCCTTACTATACTCCTTATCCATTCACAACAATGCAGCAACATTCTGCTCTAACTCCATTTACAAATTTGCGGATGACACCACTGCAGTGGGTCAGACCTTGAACAACAATGAGACGGAGTATAGAAAGGAGATAGAGCGCTTAGTAACATGGTTTCAAGACAACAACCTCTCCATCAATGTCAGTAAGATGAAGGAGCTAATCATTGACATCCGGGAACATGGACTGGTTTGGTGACTGCTTTACCTAAGATCACAAGAAATTAGAAAGCTGTGAATGCAGCCCAGTCCATCACACAAACATGCTTCCCTCCCAATCACTTCAGGAATGCAGTCAACAAAATCAAGGACCACATATAACCTAGTAATTCCATTTTCTCCCTTCAAGCAGAAGTTACAAAAGCTTGAAACCACCTACCACTAGATTCAGGAGCAGCGTCTTCCTTGCTGTTATCAGCTACTTAACCATCCTCCCATGAACGAAGGGTGTAGTCCTGATCTCCCAACCTCTCTCATTCTGGCTATGGCACATTTAAAAAAAACAGATTCCAGCATGTGCATTTTTTTTGTGTCTCCATAAAGAGAAGTGGAGAGCTTATTGAAGAGGAAAGTACTGAATTAAAAGATAAAAGAGAAATGCAGGAGAAAGCATAAAAAGGCTTTTAAAGTGTCACCATTGGTGCAATGGACTGCATTGCCACTTTGCTTGAAAGAGGTTTCTAAGTTATACAACACATTTTAAGAGGCCCGTTCCCATACAAACAGCAAGAAGCACTCCATGGCCTGAGCTGAGAAACAAAATAAGAAACTAATACGACCTTTATCAGGTAACATGGGAGAAGCTCTTGTTTAATATGCAACTAACATTATAGTGATAGAAGCCCTTCAGCCCAATTTGTCAATGTTGACCAAGACACCCCATCAACTGTATGTTAGTCCATCTGCCCCCAATTGACCCATAATCTTCCAAACCTTTCCTATTTCTTTTAAATCTTTCACCTGTCCAGATGTCTGTTAAATGCTATAATAATACCAGACTCAACTACCTCCTCTGGCAACCAGTTCCATATACCCACCACCCTATGTGTGAATAGGTTACCTGTTAGGTTCCTGTTAAATCGTTCCCCTTTCATCTTAGACGCATGTGCTCTGGTTCTTGATTCCCCTACTCTGGGCAAAAGAATGCATTCACCCTAACTACTTCAAAGATTTTTTTTTTTAAATGCTATAATTGAAAGTGCTTGGGAATTCTAAAGTGTAGTAAACACACTGGTGGAAGAATTATGATTCAAATTGACTGAAACTATCTATAGCATCTCAGAAATTTGCCATTAAGCTTTATAGTGGCTGCAGTTAAATTGATATATTTGTGTTTAAACAGACTCACATAAAGTATTCCCTTTATACTGTTGGTGAAACAGAATTGAAGGTCTTGACTTTAGCATGTGATACAAGGGAGTTTTTTTAATTGCAGAGAAAGATGATGAAATATCAGACAAAGCATTGAAGAGGAAGTGAGTAATTTTCTGAGAATGGGAACAGCAGAGATGAGGTAAATGACGGCATAGCATTTGACCAGCCTCTTAAGGGCCTGTCCCACTGCAGGGACATAATTTGTGAGTTTAGAAGAGTTTGCGCTCGACTCAAACTCACAGCATGGTCGACATGTGGTCCTAGGAGGTCAAATAACTCTCCTTCATGCTCAAGAGAAGTTCCCGCAAACTCGAGGCCTCAGTTTGGTCGAGGAGTATTTTTTAGCAGCTGAAAATTGTTCGCAAGTAAAAATTGGTCGGCATGGAAAAACAAAAACAAAAAAAAATTTTTTTTTACTTGTAGGTTTAGTCGAAGTAGGTCGGCATTTTGTTCGTAGGTAATCAAAGGCAATCGAAGGTAGTCGTAGATAGTGTTAGTATAGTCAAAGGTGGTCGTGTTCATCTCCACTATTCAGTCCAACTTTCCCAAAGCCCGATAGTCGAAGGGGGTCTTCTACATAGTCGAAAGAGGTCTTCTACTTATTCGTAGGAGGTTCTCTGCATAATCGAAGGAGGTCGTAGGAGGTGTTCTACTTCGGCAATACAACAAGACCATGACACTTTTTAAAAACTCTCCTAAACTTGCAAATTAGGTTTCTGCAGTGGGACAGGCCCTTTAGCATTGTGGTGAGCTAATTTAGAAACTTTATACGTGCAGCATATTGTTGTTAGCAAATTGGCTTATTAGAAAATGCAAGTGAACAGCTATCCAATTGCTATCCAATTGCTAACTTATTTAACATGCGAAACACTATCTGCTCTTCACACCTAGTATCATGTCTCTTAGAGTTTACAGTCTTGTTGATTTATTCATGAGAGTCCTATTGAATATGTTGAACTGATTACTGATGCATGTTTATCATGTTTATTGCAATCTATGATGCAATTTCAAAATTTTGAGTTTTTCATTTGCGAGGTTACAGTGGGAGGGACTAAACACCTCCTAGATGACAAGCAGCCAAGTAAAAATGCTTATTTTAAAAATATTTACTGATTTTATCTGGTGCAACTAACCTTCATATATGTGAGATATAGAAGTTGATTGCACCACATGGTGGATTGCATATGGATTGGAATGAGATGCAATGACCTGGATGACCAAGTCATCAATATCTAATCTAGTTTAGTTTAGTTTAGAGATGCAGTGTGAAAACAGGCCCTTTGGCCCACCAAGTCGATACAATGCAGCAATTCTTGCACACCAACACTATCATACACACACTAGGGCCAATCTACCACTGTACCAAAGCCAATTAACATACAAACATTTACGTCTTTTGAGAGTGGGAGGAAACCGGACCACCTGGAGAAAATCCATGAAGACAGATATACAGCACCTGTAGTCTGGATTAAACCCAGGTCTCTGGCTCTGTAAGGCAGCAACTCTACCACTATACCATCCTGATATTTGGGAATTAAAATGAACCATACAAAAAAAAACATAATCAGCCCTCAGGACTAACTAGTGTTGAGTTCATAAATAACCCTAAGGTTTACCTCTGTCCATGGAGACTCGGTAAGAACAACATAAATAGTAGTACAATGCTTTGATCAAGGAACTATTTGAGTCACTCCATAAGCAGGCAAGGAATAGGAGCAAGAACAGGCCATATAACACAGTGTGTCTGCTCTCACATTTGATAAGATCATGATGATCCAATAGCTCAGTTTAACTTTCGTCTCTAAACCCTGATCCCTCAATAGTACAAAAATCTATTTCAACTTAGAATACATTTAATGATCCAGGTAATTAATAGGATGTGGAATAACATAGAACTAGTCGAATGAGTGATCAATTGTCGGCACGGACATGGTGGGCCGAAGGGGCTGTTTCCATGCTGTTTCTTTCAAACAATTTCCGCTGAAATATATTTTTGGAAGCTTTATTCAGAGGCAGTGTGCCTTCAGAGGCACATCACTAGCTGTATAGTTTAACACAAGGGTTAGAGAAACCCAATTATGATGAATGGTCTTTGACTCAAAGTTAACTCTTGTTTATCTTCCCACAGATGCAGTCTGACCCACCGAGTATTTCCAGAGTTTTCTGTTTTTATTTTAGGTTGATCGAAGTCTGGTATTTGTTGGCAGCTTTGGTGATTCACTACAAACCAAGAGATGATCTTTGCCATCTTGTTTTGTTTTAGTATTTAGGAAGTATTTCTACATAAATTATGAATCTTATAGTACAACACAAGATAAACTTAACCCCGAGTGGAAAATCAAAAACCTGCAGCCGCTGAAAATGTACATTTAAAAAGGCAAAGAAATGCTGGAAACACTCAGGTGATGATGAAGAAAGCGAAGAGAAAAGAACAAAGCTGGGTTACACTTCAGGTTTTAGTCCTTATTTTAAAATAGTGCCTTTGATCAGAAATGTTAACTATTTATTTGTCCACAGATCCTGCCTGGTCTGCTGTGTGTTAGAAATGTTAGCATTTCTCAGAGTGGAACTCAGAGTGCATTTGAATTAGCTTCCTAAAGCAAATATTATGGAGGCAAGTCGGAAACTGGTTATTTTGGATCTGATACTGGGCAATGAGTCAAGTTTACTAAATGATCTCCTGGGAAGGTGTAATCATGGCATGATTAAAATTGGCATTCAGTTTAACAGTGAGGACCAGATCTGAAACATTGTTAAATTGAAATAAGGAGAATTATAAGGGACTGAGGATTGAGTTGGATAAAGTGGACTAGGCAAATAGGTTGGCAATTAACACTGCGGACAAGAGAGTGGCAGACATTTAGGAAATTAAATAAGAGAAACGATTATGCACAGTTCTGGTCCTCCTGCTATGGAAAGGATGTCATTAATGGAAAGGATGCAAAAAAAAAAGGACGTTACTGGTCTGTAAGGAATGAGTTGTAAGGAGAGACTGGGTAGGTAAGGACTTCTTTTTCCTAGAGTCTAGGATGCTGAGAGTTGACCCTTGAGGTTTATAAAAATAGATAAGATGAACAGCAACAGTATTTTCCTCAGGGTAGGGGAGTTTCAAACTGGAGGGCATAGGTTTAAGGTGAGAGGGGAAGATTTAGAAGAAGAGTCTCGATCTGAAACATCACCCATTCCTTCTATCTAGAGACGCTGCCCGTCCCTCTGAGTTACTCCAGCACTTTTTTGTCTATCCTCAATGGACCCAAGAGGCAACATCTTCTCACTGAAAGTGGCTTGTAGATGGAACTAGCTGCACAGGAAGTGGGAAAGACAGATACAATTATGACATTTAAAACACTAGAACAGGCATACGGATACGGAAGGTTTGGAGGGATATGGGACAGGCACAGGCATGTGGAACTATTTTGGTTAGGCACCTCAGTGGCATGGGTCAAATTGGGCCAGAGGCCCTATTCTCTATGAATTAACTACTTTATATGAAGGAAGAGGTTAAAATGAATATAGGCCCTTTTGAGAATGTGGTTGGAGGAAATAGCTATGGGTAACAGAAAAGAACAGCAGAATTAAACCGATCAGACTTTATGATGGAAGAATCTCACTGATCAAATCTGGAATCACTGTCACCATGGCATTAGTATCAGGCAAACAATGAGGAGGAAAGCTGTCAAGTCCTCTGGTTCCAAAGCATCCTAGAATCTTAAAAGTAGCTGAGACAGTGGTAACATTGGTTGTTATGTTCCACAAATCCTTAGGACTTTGAGTGGTACTGAGGAGTTGGAGAAATGTATCTGTGATACGAGTATTCAGAGTGTGGTTGGCAAAAAACAGGTAACCATAGACCAGTTAGCTCAACATCTATTATTGGACAAATGTTAGAATCTATCATGGAGGAACATTTAGAAGATCATGTTAGAGACAAAATGCTGGAGTAACTCAGCGGGACAGAGGATCATAATCTGATCAAGCAGAATCAGGAAGGCTTCAAGAAGGGGAAAAGATATCTGACAACGTAAAGTTCTTTGAGGAAGTATTGGCCAGAGTGGATAGAGGTGAAGTGTTTCTTGCAATATATTTTGATTTTTAAAAAGTGATCAGCAAGATGCAACACTAATGGTTGCTTCACAAGATGGGAGCGAAATGGTAATATATTAACGTGGATAGAGAGTTGGCCAGAGCAAGAATTTCATTGTCCTATCTGAGACACATGACAATAAACTCTCTTGAACTTGAAACAAGTTGCAGGAAGCGGTGAGTGAGGTTAAGGCTATTTCCAGGTTGGTATCTGTAACCAGGCTGGTTGCTGCAAGTGAAGCTGTCTACAATATATACCAACAACTTAAAGGAAGGAAACCAATGTTGTGCTGCCAGTTTTGAACATTCTTATTCAGCTGGGCCCTCCCAAAAGGCCACGGCTGTGGAAGCAGCTGTGAATTGTTCCAAAAGTGAGCTTTGCCTTTAGTGTTGCAAATGAACAGATGATGATTCAGTTAGGGGGCTCTATTCTATCTCTTAAAGCAACATGGTCGAAACATATCCTAGATTGCAAAATCATTCCGATAACCTAAAATTGTGGGGGGAAAACAAACTGCTAGAAATTTGGGTGCGAGTGAGGGAGTGCTGTAGGGGAAAACCCTCAGCACATATTTTGCCACATATTTTGGCCGATTGAAACACATAATGAATCATTATAATCACACGCGCAAAGATGCAATGAAAACTTTGTTCAAATCGTACCATACATTAGTACAATCAAACCATACACTAGTGCAACAGGTAGTGCAAAAGAGAAAGGAAACAGTAAATAATTTAGTATCATTTGTTACAGAGAAAGTGCAGATTTAAAAAAATGTATGGGCCGCAGCAATGTAGATTGGTAGATCGGGAACCTATCCTTGCACCATTATTTTCACTGTATAGGAAAGAGTCATTGTAATTCTGCTATAAAATCATCTCATACAGAGTACACATAAAATTGTGCACTTTGAACAATGGATACCATGCATTTCGTTTGTTATCTGGACCCAAAGGGGTTTGTCCTGTTGAGCAATATTGTGGAGACAAGACTCTTTATTGAGGTCTTCCCTGAAGCACCCCTCTGCTGGTATAAATATTAAAAATTCTAATCTTCTTCAAAGCATGGATGGCCTCAAATCTTCATGGCAACAAGGCTATAATTGGCTGGTGCCGAATCAATGGCTCTGCACAAGGTTCTCATCTCACTCCAGTCAATTTCACCATAATCACTGTTTACCAGAATACTTTAATTTTTATTTCAATTTAATGATATAGTTAAAATAAAAACATAACTATTTTAAGAGTTATATTTGAGACAAGAGCTAAATGTTTCATGTGATGCAAGTCTAATTATTCCAGACATGTAAATAATCCAGGGTTACACAAAAAGCTGGAGAAACTCAGCGGGTGCAGCAGCATCTAAGGAGCAAAGGAGATGGGCGACGTTTCGGGTCGAGACCATCTCTTTGTACATTGGGGCATAGGTCTATGTACCTATGTATACGCCACAGACACCCAGCCAAGGAGGTTTGTGCTGTTTTATTCGATCATTCATTACATCATCTCCAAGAATCATCAACAGCTTCCCAACAACTTACTGGACTGGACTTGGCAATTCTGAGTAGGATGCATACAAGTCATGTGTCATCTTTTATCCTGAACTGTGGAAGGAAATGTATGTGGCCTGGGGAATGCAGGTAGTCGTGAATCACCAATTCAACTTATTTTTAACCCAGTCCTTTGTAAAATATCTTGTTTGAGCAAATATACAACTATCAAATGAAATAGAGCAGTTGGTAATGCTATATGTTGACAACACAATTAATTAATAATGAGAAATGGCCAACAAGTAATTCCAAGAAAACAAATTTCTAAATAACTTTCCTGCAGATATCCAAGTTTTATTTCATGACGTGCCTGGGTTGCGTCTGGATTGCTTGCTAAAATGTTAATTATCCCAACATCAAGTCTCCCACTTTCAGGTCCAAAATATTTGTACAATGAGGGGTAGCCAACCTTCTCCTGGAAGGTGGAATGTCAAATTGTATATTTAATAATACTGGCACATTTCAACTTAGCTATATATTTTTTAACTCAATAGGTCAGACAGCTTCTGTGGAGGGAAATGGACTGACAATATTATGGCTCATATTTCATGTGGACCCAAAACCCTGACCATTCTTTTTCCTCTGCTGATGCTGCCTAGCCCGTCGACTTCCTCCAGCATCTCATTTTATACACCAGATTCCAACATCTGCATTCTCGTCTTTCCATTAGCCAACAGCATCACAGCAATGGCCTCTGCCGCAGAAAGTTCAGATATGCTTCCCCAGCTCCAAAACTCCCTGCAATCTGAATCCCCCTCACAGCTCCCATCCTCCCGCACAAAGACTCACAACATCACTGGCAGAAATTCACATCTCCCCAGTCTGGTGGTTATGGTTTGAATCTACCCAGTGCGTAGACTACTTGTTTGGCTGGAAGTTCAGTCTTTCAGTCAAGCAGGTTGTTGGGAAGGAAGTCTTTCAGGGAATACTTAGGGCTACCAACTCTCACGCTTTGAGAATAACGCATTTTGACAAATTCTCATGCCCTCATGCTCTGTTGTGAGAAATTCTGTGATCAACGAAAATTTCAAAACTCATAAACTGCATGACTCTGGTAGATTTCAATCACACCGCTCGCCTGATTTCACAACTCTCCAGAAATGTTTTCCATGCAGTTTATGCAATTTAACAGAAGGAAACAAAACGGGCAATAAGTATGAAGGGAAGTTGGCCAGGAATATAAAGAAGGACAGTAAAAGCCTCTTTAGATATGTTAAGGGAAAAAGAGTAGCAAACTCAAATGTGGGTCCCTTGAAGATTGACATGGGTGAAATTATTATGGGCAACAAGGAAATGGCAGAAGAGTTGAATAGGTACTTCGGATCTGTCTTCACTAAGGAAGGCACAAACAATCTCCCAGATGTACTGGAGGACAGAGAATCTAAGGGGGTAGAGAAACTGAAAGAAATTTTCATTAGGCGAGAAATATTGGGTAGGCTAATGGGACTGAAGGATGTTAAATCCCCTGGGCCTGATGGTCTCAGGGAGGTGGCTCTACAAATAGTGGACGCATTGGTGATCATTTTCCAATGTTCAATAGATTCAGGATCAGTTCCTGTGGATTGGAGGATAGCTAATGTTATCTTACTTTTCAAGAAAGGAGCGATAGAGAACACGGGGAATTACAGACCAGTTAGTCTGACTTCGGTGGTGGGAAAGATGCTGGAGTCAATTATTAAAGAGGTAATAATGGTGCATTTGGATAACAGTAAAAGGATTAGTCCAAGTCAACATGAATTTATGAAAGGGAAATCATGCTTGACTAATCCTCTGGAATTTTTTGAGGATGTGACAAGTTAAATGGATGAAGGGGTGCCAGTGGATGTAGTGTATCTAGACTTTCAGAAAGTCTTTGATAAGGTCCCTCACGGGAGACTGGTGACTAAAATTAGAGCACATGTTATTGGGGGTAGGGTGTTGACATGGCTAGAAAATCAGTTGGCAGAGCGGAAGCAAAGAGTAGGAGAGAACGGGTCCTTTTCAGAATGACAGGCAGTGGCGAGTGGAGTGCCGCAAGGCTCGGTGTTGGGGCCGCAACTGTTTACTATATATATTAATGATTTGGAAGAGGGATTTGGAACAACTAGCAAATTTGCGGATGACACAAAGCTGGGTGGCAGTGTGAACTGTAAAGAGGATGTTAGAAGATTGCAGGGTTACCTGGACAGGTAGAGTGAGTGGGCAGATGCGTGGCAGATACAGTCTGAGGAAAGACATTCTTGCCATAGAGGGGGTACAGAGAAGATTCACCAGACTGGGATGTCAGGACTTTCATATGAGGAAAGACTGGATCGACTCGGCTTGTACTCGCTGGAATTTAGAAGATTGAGAGGGGATCTTATAGAAACTTACAAAATTCTTAAGGGGTTGGACAAGCTAGATGCTGGAAGATTGTTCCCGATGTTGGGGAAGTCCAGAACAAGGGGTCACAGTCTAAGGATAAGGGGGAATTCCTTTAGGACCGAGATGAGGAAAACATTCTTTACACAGGGAGTGGTGAGTCTCTGGAATTCTCTGCCACAGAAGGTAGTTGAGGCCAGTTCATTGGCTATATTTAAGAGGGCGTTAGATGTGGCACTTGTGGCTAAAGGGATCAGAGGGTATGGAGAGAAGGCAGGTACGGGATACTGAGTTGGATGATCAGCCATGATCACATTGAATGGCGGTGCAGGCTCGAAGGACCGAATGGCCCCCCCGCACCTATTTTCTATGTTTCTATGTTTCTGTGCATGGGCCGCGGGTGTTGGAGACCCGGGGCTGATGGAGGGATGGAAGCAGAACCTGCGGCGGGGATAAATGCGGGGAGCAGGCTGGCGAGTGTTTGAGGGGCTGACGAGTCGCTTGCTGCAGCTCCGGCCATGGAGTGGCCCCAATGCAAGGGTCACGGGCTGTCGGAAGCATCGGAAGAGTTGTGCCGCTACCGTGGGAGGGGGAGAGAGAGAAGGGAAGGAGACAGGGAGACAGGGGGGAGAGAGAGGGGGTGAGAGAGGGGAGAGAATGGGGAGAGAGGAGGGAGATGGGGAAGAGAGAGTGGAGAGGGGGGGGAAGAGAGTTTGGGGAAAGAGAGGGGAGAGAAAGTTAGGGGAGAGAAAGTTAGGGGAGAGAAAGTTAGGGGAGAGGGGGAGAGGGGAAGGTGGAGAGAAAGGAGAGAGGAGGCGTGAGAGAGGGGGAGAGTGAGGTGAGGGGAGAGAGGGGAAAGAGAGAGGGAGAGGGAGAAAGAATGGAGAGACGGGAAGAGAGAAGATAGGGAAGGGGAGAGAGAGGGGGGGAGACAGGGGAGGGAGAGAGGGGGTGAGAGGAGAGAGAGAGAGAGACCAGAAAGAGAGGGGAGAGAGAGAGATGGAGGGGAGAGAGGGGGTGAGAGGAGAGGGGGGAGAGGAGAGGGGGAGAGGGGGGGGGGAGAGAGGGGGGGAGAGAGGGGGGGGGAGAGAGGGGGGGGGAGAGAGGGGGGGAGAGAGGGGGGGGAGAGAGGGGGGGAGAGAGGGGGGAGAGAGGGGGGGAGAGAGGGGGGGAGAGAGGGGGGGAGAGAGGGGGGGAGAGAGGGGGGGAGGGGGGGGGAGAGGGGGGTGGAGAGGGGGGGTGGAGAGGGGGGGGGAGAGGGGGGGGGAGAGGGGGGTGGAGAGGGGGGTGGAGAGGGGGGGGGGAGAGGGGGGGGGAGAGGGGGGGGGAGAGAGGGGGAGAGAGGGGGGGAGAGAGGAGGATTACAGAGGCAGGGCTTCCAACTCCCATGCATTGAGCATGAGAATCACGCATTTTGACAAATTCTCACGCTGATCACAAATTTCTTACGCTCTGTCGTGAGAAATTCTGTGATCAACGAAAATTTCAAAACTAATATCAACTGCATGGGCCATGGGAGTTGGAAGCAGAAGCAGCGACGGGGATAGGTGCGTACGGGGAGCGGGGATGGCGAGTGTTTGCCGGGCTGGCAAGTCGCTCGCTGCAACTCCAGCCATGGAGCAGCCTCAGGGTAAGAGTCCCGGGCTGTCGGAGGTGTTGGAAGCGTTGTGCCGCTGCCGTGAGAGTCTCTGTGCCAAATTCTCCCAGGTGACCAGCATGGATGCTGGAGGACAACCAGTGGCTGCTGGAAGTAAGTACCAATCATTGGGTAGAAATGGTGGAAGATAGTGGACTTCAAATGGGAGTGGTTGGAGAAATCCTCATGCTAGATTTTCACTTACTGTAACTGCAGGAAAAATGGTCCCAATGTTGGGGGAGTTGAGAACCAGGGGTCACAGTTTAAGAATAAAGGGTAGGCCAGTTCGGACTGAGATGAAGACAAACTTTCTTCACCCAGAGAGTTGTGAATCTGTGGAATTCTCTGCCACAGAAGGCAGTGCAGGCCAATTCACTGGATGTTTTTAAGGGAGAGTTACATTTAGTTCTTGGGGCTAATGAAATCAAGGGATATGGGGAAAAAACCCGGAAAGAGGTACTGATTTTAGATGAATAGCCATGATCATATTGAATGGCAGTGCTGGCTCGAAGGGCCGAATGGCCTATTCCTGCACCTATTTTCTATGTTACTATGCTTGAGTATATGGCAATAAAACTCAATCATGATTTTGAAGCATTCACTATTGTCATTTGACAGGTTGAATAGAAATGTCCCCAATATCGTTGTTTTATTAATAGTGAGATTAAACGAGAACTTACCTGTTCGAAGTTTGATCTTTATTTTATGAGGAGTTACGATGAGGGATTACGTGAAGAAGACCCCGCCTGGCGCTGGAACGGCATACTTCAAAGCAGCGGCATGAAAAACACAGAACCAATAGCCGGAGTAAAATAGTAAGGCTCAAAATAGACTAGAACTACCAGATGATCATTTATATTATGAGGGTTGGGAGTGGAGGGCACGTAATCCCTCATCGTAACTCCTCATAAAATAAAGATCAAACTTCGAACAGGTAAGTTCTCGTTTAATCTCACTATTTTACTTCGGAGTCACGTGAGTGACTACGTGAAGATTTTAAAGCCCTGTGTTTTCCATGTCGTAAACTCATTTCATACGACTCTCTGTTTGGTCAAAATAGTAGTGAGTAAAAAGTATTTTAACACATTGTTATAATTTATGTAATAAGTCCTTTAATTATAAAAATAACAACTTTTTAAAATAATAACCCCTCTATTGCAGGGGAAAATTACAAAATAATTGATAAATGATGTCAATGGTAACATAAATCGATAAAATAAATCGATAATATAAACAAAGCAAGCATTTAAAGAGAACCCAGTACTGCGTGTCCAAATCCTGGCACCGTGACAACAGGTTTATTGTAGAACTTTGAAAAAGTTTCTTCTCGAGACCACCCTGCGGCCTCTAAAATTTGATCGAGTGGTACGTCCTGTACCTTCGCCGCGGACGTAGCTGCCGCCCTAATGGAGTGAGATTTAAACACATCAGTGTCTATTCCTGCTAGACCCAAAACCTGTTTTAACCATCTAGAAATGGTTTGAACTGAAACTTTTGTAGGTGGTTTTTTGTGTGTTATCAATAACGCTTTCTCAGAACCCCTGAGATTTTTGGTTACCTCCATGTATTGAGTTAAATGCTTAACTACACACAATGTTTCATCAATAGGATATGCTTTAAACATTACCTTCATTCCAGTTCTCCCTGGTCTGCTTTGTTTGATCAAGTCATAAACATAAAACACAATGTTATCTGAAGTTACATGCATGCAATCCAACCTTAACAATTGCAAAGTCTGTACTCTTTGAGCTGATACCAATGCCATTAACATAACCACCTTGAATGTTAAGTTCTGCAAAGACATTGAATTAATTGGAGTCCATTGTTTAAGTAAAGTGAGAACAATGCTAACATCCCAAATTTCTGTATATCTGGGCTTGGGAGGATTTTTATTAAAAATACCTTTCATGAATCGGGATACTAATGGGTGAGACCCAACTGAATCCCGATCCGAAATTTGTCCTAAATAGGATGACAATGCACTCCGAGCACAATTAATGGCACTATAACTCAAATGCTCATCAAAGTGTAACCCAGCAAGGAACTCCAATACATTTGAAATGTTTGCAGAATGATTAGATATCTTTGACTGTGTACAAAAGGCTTCCCATTTTCTTATATGCGACATATATTGTTTATTTAGTGCTAGTCCTCCAAGCTGCATCTATAACATCCATGGTCCTGTCCGACAGTTCAAACTCTTGCAATGGTCTGGTCAGAACCTGCAGATTAACAAATTCATATGATTATGCAATGGATGAATTTCTTTTGTTACTGGTTGTGTCAACAGATTGACGCAACTGGGAATTACCATACATGGTTCAATAATCATTTTAAGCATCAATGGGAACCATGACTGTGTGGGCCAATTTGGCACCACCAAAATGCCTTTGGCAGCGTCTTGCGCTATTTTCTTGAGACATTGCCCAATGAGACAGAATGGGGGAAAAGCATAAAAGAACATATTCCCCCAGTGTAGCGAGAAAGCATCCACCGCTACTGCCCCTGGATCGTGTTCCCAAGACACGTATTTCGGCAATTGGTGATTCAATCTAGATGCAAACAGATCAATGTCCGGTACTCCATACCGACTGACAATATTTTTGAAAATTTGTGGATTTAACATCCATTCTGTATTGTCTTTAAATATTCGTGATCTTTTGTCTGCCACAACATTGTCTCTCCCCGGGAGATAAATAGCTGAAAGCCAAATATTTTTTGCAATACACCACTGCCATATCTGGTTTACCAGATGATCACATGAAATTGATCTGACACCACCCATGTGATTGATATATGCCACAGCTGTGGTATTATCTATTTGTACTTGGACATGCAAATCCTTTAATGAAGAGCAATAAGCTTTTAATCCATAAAATGCTCCCAGTAGCTCCAAATAATTAATACCATATGTTTGGAGCAATAAATCCTCTTGGACAGCCCATCTGCCTCCACAGCTGGTATCATTATCCGTAGCACCCCATCCGAGAGAACTTGCGTCAGTTTGTAAAAACACGACTGGCTGATGAACCAAAATGTTCTTAGCAGCTTGTGGAACATTCTCAATCCACCAATGTAATTCCGATAAAGCTTCCTTAGGCAATTGCATTGGCCTATCAAAATGGCCTGCTCGCTGAACTAGCGCTTTAGTTTTTTCCCTTTGAAGATTTTGGTAATGTAAACGACCAAATTCTACTGCTGGAAATGCTGCTACCAATTTACCAATACCCTTGGCAACCTCTCGGATGGAGGGATAAGGTTTGTTAATCAGGTTTTGACACACATTTGTCAAATCCAACTCCTTATCCATTGGTAAAGTTACCAACATGGTGACTGAATTAATCACAAACCCCAGATATTCAATGGTTTGGGATGGCTGTAACTTAGACTTTGTTGGATGGATCAGAAACCCCAACTTCTCAAACAAGCTAATAGTTGCTGAGACTGATTTCCCAGCTGATTCCTGATTAGCATTGACAATTAAAATGTCATCTAGATAAGCCATAACAATGTGTTTTTGTGCCCTTAGCAGTGCAAGTGCTGGCTTTAACAATTTAGTGAACAATCTAGGTGCTGAACTTAATCCATTAGGCAAAGCTTTGTATTGCCACAAGTCCCATCCATTTAAACTTTAAATACCTGCGAAAATCATGATGAATTGGGACCGAATAATATGCATCCTTCAAGTCTATTGTAGCCATATAACAACCTGTTGATACCAACTGCATTGCAGTGTAGAAAGTGTCCATTTTAAAATGTTTATACTGGACAAATGTATTCAAAAATGTGAGATCTAAAATGATCCTACAACCCCCATCTTTCTTTGGTCTGGGGAAAATGTTTGATATAATTTGTTGTGGATCCTCTCCTGTTTTCTCGATAACTCCTTTTTTACTCAAATTCTTAATCTCTTTGTCCATTTGATTAATCTCAAACTCTGAGAACCTCAAAGGATGACTAGGCTCATTCTGTCCCAATGGAACCATACCTTCCACAAAATCAATGGTAGATCCTAGTACAGTGTCTAATACCACACGATCAACTGTAATATTGTCCCATTCCTTATAAAACATTTGGAGTCTACCACCAATCTGTGGCTCATCCCAGCATTCCTCTTTAACAGGATAATGTTTATGTACCTCTCCCACTGGACGAAATGATCTTCTTTTCCCAATGAATGGGTGTACATTCGGCTGTGTTGGCTGGAAATTTTTCCTTATCATACTCCTGCCTCGGCTTGTACCAGCTCCAAAATCAAATCTCTTCCTCGAATAGCCAGTCCATCTCTGGCCAAAGTTGAAGGGTTTCATACGACCAAAAGTTTTTGCTTCTTCATCTATTTCTTTAATTTGTTTAGACAAATCCTCTCCGAACAAAAACCCAGGAGTTTGAACATTGCTTGGTTTACACAATCCTGCAAATCTTGGATGTAACAGAGGTCGAATGGCAATCTCATGCAATTAATCTCAAAAAATGAGTTGCAAAATAAGGCCAACATATGTTTCTGCACTTTGGTCATTCCACAACCTTCCACTTGTCTGCCAAGTGCAGTAATGCCAGCTGAAATCAGCTTGAGGACTCTTTGAAATCAAATTTCCTGCGCCCGCATAATTGATGACATTGGCGCCCAAACAACTGGATTCACCGTAGGTACCTTCAATGAGGCACAATTGATAGGTGTTTTATACATTTCTGCTGTCTCAACCATAACAGCATCTTGAAGCGGGTGAGAGACCAAATAATTAATATTGGCCGCCAGGTTTTCTTCCATGGCCTCACCGCCTCCTCCAGGTATAGCAAAATCTTGTGCCACATCAGGCACACCTGGATCCATATATTTGTATTGTGGTATGTACTACGGACCACAATCACCACTTTCAGGGTCTGTCTCATACAGCCCTGGTACTCCTGAAACTTGTTCAAAGGAGACTTCCTCCAGTCCATACCCAGGCACTGGGGTTTCAAATTCCCAATTCGAATTGGCACCATATTCACGATATGGAACCCCCTCAGGGGCTGCCTGGGAATATTCTGGGTTCTTAGACCCTTGGTTGATAATAGTCTGGAGCATTTTCTCCATTTGGTCCATTCTGAGCCATAAGGCTTTCCTTTCTGGACCTTCAGAATCAGAGTCCTCAGAAACCCCAGGCCTTTCAGCTTTTCTTTTACTTTTTTTAGGCACTGGGATTTCCTCTACAGTTTCTGTTTGTGGAGCAATCAAAGCCTCACTAACGGGTGTTTCAACGGCCACCGGTATCGGAACCAGCTCCGCAATAATCTGCTGTCCCGACTCTTCTGAACCCCGGGACGCACGTTTTACCCGCTGTTTTTTGGCCTTCTCCATTTTGTTTTTTACTAACTCCTCCTGGTTTTCCCACCAGGCTACGGAGTTCTGAAACCTCGCCCTAAATTTTGTAAAACGTTCTTACCTGCGGGCCGGTTCCGTACCGCTGTGTGGAGCTGCGCTCTGCAGCTCTTTCGCTGCCGACAGCGACGACGTAATGCCGTTCCAGCGCCAGGCGGGGTCTTCTTCACGTAGTCACTCACGTGACTCCGAAGTAAAATTGAACACATAGATGAACATCCTCAAGGAGTGTAATCAGATGGAAACTGATTCAGATGCGATATTTAAGAGCTTGTTCAAAGAAGGGGAATATTTTAAAGGAGTGACAGAGATACTTGCAGGGGAATGTGTGAGAAGATTATTATATGTCTTTAGTTTTAGCTTGAACCAGGACAATTGAATATTCAAAGTTTAATATAATAATTGTACTGATACTGACCCCAACCAACCACATGATGAATATCATCCATTCCAGAGGTTTGACTTTTATGATGCCATTTAAACTTCACTTGGATTTCAATCACTTCAATTTAAAAGTAATTGGGAATGGGGTGCATTGGAACAAAAATTTGCCCTCGGTACATATTAACTGTAATATAATAATGTATGCATGTTGGTAGGTGCAATCAAAACAAAGATCTTTTTATCCTTGTTGATAAAATATACCACAGAAAATATTATGTACTCTCAAGATCACAGTTAATAGAATAATATTGCTTAAATATAGTTATTGGACTTTGCATTTCGGAAAAGTCCCAGCTGAGAGGAAGACAGCAAAATACTGAAAATATTGGGAGTGAAAATGACTTCAGGACTGTTTGTTAGGAAAATGAAAGAAATGGTAACAGAATACATACAGCTGAGTGAGTATAATTTTATGGATGATAAATTGTGTTCCACCAATTGATGACTTCTTTAACAAAGTAACCAGCATGTTAGATAACAAGGAAGCCAATGGGTGTAGCACATTTTGTTATATTTCATCCCCTTTTACTAATCCCGTTTTCTAATGCATTGTAGAAAGTAGCCAGACTGGTTATGGTATGCAATTTCAACACAAAAGAATGCAAGAGGCTGCAGAGAGTAGTGTTCTCAGCCCAATCCATTACAGACATAGCCATCCTCACCATCAAAAGAATCTATAGGACTTGCTGTCTTAAGAGTCAGGGGCAGCATCCATTATTAAAGACGCCACTATCAGAACCATGCCCTCTTCTTGCTGTTATCAACCAGACTGGTATGAGTTTTAAGGGCTCAATCACCAGGTTTTAGAACAGCCATTTTCCTGCAACCATTAGATTTGTGAACCAACCTGTACAACATTAAGGTAGACACCAAAATGCTGGAGTAACTCAGCGGGGCAGGCAGCATTCCGGGAGAGAAAGAATGGTAGACATTTTGGGTCGAGACTCTTCTTCAAACTCTAATCCTACCTCAGCTACAGACCACTTTTACCACCATTTGTTTACCAATTGTGTTTTGCACTAAGGTCTATTTTGGCACACGGTCTTTTTCTTTTCACTGTCTTGTAGAATGTGTGTGAATTGGAATATGCCTGTGATGCTGCTGGCGACAAGACTTCCATTTTAGTTGTACCTTAACTTAGCTTGGGGGGGAAAAAAAAACTCCGGAGTACACTGGAATAACTCAGCGGGTCAGGCAGCATCTCTGGAGAAAATGGATAGATAATGTTTCAGATCAGGACGCTTCTTCAGAATTCTGCCAAGTTTATTTAGCTTGACTTACTACAATAAAATGTCAGGCAACAAGAAAATTCAAATTCTATCAACTGCAGTTTTAGTTTAGAGATAAAGCGTGGAAACAGGGCCTTTGGCACACCGAGTCTTTACCTACCAGCGATCCCTGCACATTAAGATACAGATAGATTTTATTTGTGAACCAACCTGTTTATTTGTGAATTAACCTATCCTACATGCATTACATACTAAGCCAATTAACCTACAAATCTGTACATCTTTGGAGTGTAGGAGGAAACCGAAGATCTCAGAGAAAAACACAAGATGACAGGGAGAACGTACAAACTCCTTACTGACAGCAACTGTAGTCGGGATCGAAACCGGGTCTCCAGCGCTGTTAATACTGCAAATACAGCAACTCTACCGCTGTGCCATTGTGCTACACGTCTGTTGTTGAGCTGACCCCATATGGATACGAAATACTCTTCAATTTTATATCAGTGCAGTTTTATTGCAAAGACAGTACCAGCTCCTTTATCAGTAAGTAGTATTGACCCATTCCAATTGCAGGGCTGAGAAGTCAGTGTGAAAATAAGCTACCATCTTGCTGCATCATTGTGGGACTATGCCTCAATTTTGAACGGGGACCACTGGGTTTCTCTGCCTCAAGTCAAACCTGAAGTGCAGTTCCCTGGTACAAAGTAAGTTTTAAATTGTTGTGCTACTCTATTTACACGAGGGAATAAAACAAAGTAGTTCCCTTTAAATAAAAGAAAAATCATCTATAATCTTCCTTGTGCAATAACCTGAAAGATATTTCTGATATTTCCAGTGCCAGCCTGGAAGCAGCCAGTTCCATACAACTTTGTGAATCTGGTGTTTTGTTGGTTCACATGCTTGATCAATGGTGTTTTATCATTAATGTTTTATTATTAATAATGTTTAGTGTTTTCTGAGTCATTCGTAACTGTCACTGTAAGTCATGTTGTTACTTGTGGGCGGAGCACCAAGGCAAATTCCTTGTATGTGAATACTTGGCCAATAAACTTACTTAATAGTCACTGGTCATGCAGTCCAGTGCCTGCTTTGAGACAGCACTGGCTGGCAAATCTTATCGAACAAACTTGTTGCAACAAACAAAAAATTGGTGAGCCTATCAAGCCATGGTGGAAAGCATAAACAACTAAGTTGAAGCAAGTGTCAGAGGAAAATCAACCAGTAACTAACTGCAGGCAGTGTTTGATCGTTTTATATAATGACAGTTGTGACGGATTAGGGGCAAGGGCCCTTTGTACTCATTAGTGCCTGTTCAGCTGTGTAGGGTTAAAGGAAGTATTGACTGATGTCTTCAGTTCCAAAATGATAACAATGGCTTTAAATTGCTATTGACTTTCTAAACTGCCTGGACTTCGGACTTTTGGGGATTTAAGCCCTTCATTTAGATAGCACCTAGTGCACTTCTAAACAGAATTGTGCGCCACTAATCAGAATCACGCTTTATTCGCCAAGTATGTTTTGCAACATATGAGGAATTTCATTGGTCAGGTCAGTTATACAATTAAAAGTAACAGATCACTCAAAAGCACGTTTTAACATGAACATCCACCACAGTGAGTCCTACACATTCCTCACTGTGATGGAAGGCGAAATAAAGTGCAAGTCCTTCCCTTAGTTCTTCCTCGGTCGTGGGCCTCGAGCCCCCGTTGACGGGAAGATCTTGACTCCCGTAGCCGATGGCGTTCGGGCCCTCCACATCGAGGCGACCAGCTCCCGTATCCGGGGGGGGGGGGGGGATGTCAGCTCCCCCGCGCTGGACGATCGAACCTTCCGCAACGTTGGGGCTTCCCGACTAGCCTCTCCCGACTGCGAGCTTGATAATCCAGGCAAGGGATCAGCTCCGATGTTAAGTCCACACCCCGCGATAGGGCTCAAAGTCAGTCCGAGGAGGCTTCCAGTTCCATCGATAGAAGGCCGCAGAGCGCCTGGAGAATGTGATACAAAAATTAATCCCATCTCCGGCAAGGTAGGAACTAGAAAAAAGTTTTCCCCGATCCCCTCCTCCCACATAAAACAAACCAAAGGACATTAAAACAAACTTTTAACACACTAAAAAAATAACAAAAAGTAAGAAAAAACAGACTGCCGGCAGGGCAGCCATCGCCCCGGCGCCCCTGGTGGTCTTTTGTGTGCTTGTTGAAAAAGCAAGACACAATATCAAATGTTTGACTCCCTACTCTCAGTAAAAATGCAATGCAGGGACATTAAGGGAGAAATCAATTGATGATCTACAGTTATCCACTATAAAATTTACCAATTTTAACAGAGTACCAGATTGGCTAACTGCCTAGAATGACTATATAAAATCTATGACGGATCTAGGTGGATTAGTGCCCTATGAAATAGAAGCATAGAGTGATACACTGTGGAAACAGGAGCTTCACCTCGCCACATCTACACTAGCCATCAAACATCTATTTTGCACTGCTTCACTACATTAATCCCCACATCCCAGGTTAAAATTAAGCCTGGGTCTCTGGTCGTCAAGCTACGCTCGACCTGCTTTGCCACTGCGCTGCTTTATAATCATGAGTTTGGTTACAGTTTAATTCTTTACTCTTAGCTCTGAAAGAAGGCATGCTGAAAATAGATCAGCCCCAACAGCAGATGGGCCCAGCCTAGAGCAGCCAGAACAAGGCTTCACTATCCGGCAGCCAGAATGGCAGCACACTGAGAAACAACAGAACAGATGAGAGAATGTGCTCTTGTGGGCAGTGGAACAGGGTCTCGAGCCAAGCATGTACCAGGACAGCGTCCAAACTGACACAATCACGGTTATGCTTGCGGGAAGTTTGCCCTTTTTCAGTAAAATATTTTTCCCAGTACACACAACAATTTGTATTATCAGTCAATGCACTCCAGTCAACTGCTCCCTTGACTCACAGAGAAGAGTAGCAGGGCGTACATAGACTTAACAAATTCAAAGGGAACTTGGCACGATGATTGAGTTTCCGCTTGTTCAACATGCTGTTTGACATCCTGGAGCCAATAAAAATCCCAACTTCAGCCAAAGATGAGCCATGGCCCCAGCTTCCTTACCACATATGGTTCCATCCGAATGGTATTGTCACAGGCAAGATTTTGTTGTATTGAACACACTTTACATCTCATTTTGTAATGCATTTCTCACTCCCAAAGTGATGATATTGATATTTTTTATTTTGCTTGGGTTGGGGATTTTATTGGAGTTTAAATTTAAGAGTTTCTCACTTGCACAGAGTCATTTTAATTGGTGAGATTGTGGGCTGGTATACATTAATATCACGAACATGAAGAGCCTGTTGATCAAAACAGCTTGGGTTCATCTAAATCTTGCTCTGTGGACTCCTGCACCCGATTACCAAGGTATCATGTGGAAACAACCAAGTAGTAGCAATGTTACAAAGTATTGAGATTTAAAAAATCAAGTCTACAAATTATCCCATCAGATAAAGCATAAAAAGAAGTTTAATTTGACACCTAATTCACGTTCATATCTTCAGTATTAAAAAAAGGTATGGCCATTTTCATACTTGGAAATTAGTAACTTGTTCCCTATTGCTTTTCCATTGACTTAACACAAAAGCTGTGATCGAGGACAGTCAAAAGCCCATAACTTTCTTAAAAATTAAGAGAACTGAAAAACATTTTCAGTTATTATAGATCGAAGTATTCTGAAACAAATATGAAACAATCTTACTTGGATGACATGAAATTAAAGCATATAACTAGTTAGTTACCCAATTGTAGCTAATTACAAAATTCAATTACTAGATCTAAATATCTATCAATTTATTAAGAAAAGATGAACATTTTTAAATAGCCTAAGTGTCCAAATAACATTCACACAAGAATTCACAATATAACATGATTTTTAAATCTCATTGTCATTAATTTATTGGCCAAATGGAAGGAATTTAGTGTTTAATTCCCGTAAATTAATGGCCATTTAAATCATCTTGCGAGTGGGATTTTCTGGAACACGATCGATTGGAACGTTGCGGTTGCGGTGAATTTAAACCCCATATCGGCAGGAAAAAACTGCCGGTTCGTATGGGGAATTAATCACCTTCTCGCAACGTGAAAATTTAATTAAAGGTATCCTAAGAAGCACTTTTTAATGAACAAATAAACTGTGTACATTGCCTTGTCCCCTACGCGAGGTCCGTCCCGTTGTCGGCTTTAGAAGATGATTTTTAAATTACTACAGCAATTAAATTACCAAGCCCAGTTTCAAAATCACTTCAGAGAACAGCAGTCGAAGCGATTTTTCTTCATCTATTAAAATCTGTTCAACATCGATTCGAATGGGCTTCCGAAATACCGCATTTTAAACCCGCCCCCCTCTCAAAGGCGCCAAAGTCGCGCACACAGGCAGTGACAGAACTGCAGCGCCACTAAAGGTAAGTATTGTAACATACCTACAAGTAGCAGGAAGATGTGTGGGAAGGAACTGCAGAAGCTGGTTTAAGCGGAAGATAGACACAAAGAGCTGGAGTAACTCAGCGGGTCAGGCAGCATCTTTGGAGAAAACATCACCTATTCCTTTTCTCCAGAGATGCTGTCTGACCTACTGAGTTACTCCAGCTCTTTGTGTCTAAACAGGAACAATTGGCCTTAGTGGACCAGATTGTTCTGGTTGCTGGAAAAGCTTAAAAATGCCATTGCCGATCTCCGCAGGTGCGTACTTTTCAGATTTGTTTCACACGTTCACAGTGTGTGGTGGAATGGGCGCTGAAAAACTATTGGCGGCTGCCAGGGGTCAAATTTCAGTGAGATTTTCCTCCTGCTCCAGCCTCTGACCTGGGTTTGAGCTGCACTGCCACAGTTATGAAAGCAGGATTGGTTGTTGCGTTACCTTCCAACTTGCACATCACCATATTCATTTCCTTCTTTTGGTCAAGTAACATTTCTAGCCGGGTTTTACACGCTTGCATGCACTTCCACAGAAATAACTGAACCATTCAGTAGTGTTACCTCAGGCTACATTCTCAGATTGCACAAATAATCTCATCTCTATTGAGGGAGTGCTTCAACTCAATAAAACTGCAATTATCTCGTAACTGCCCTAACTCTGCTAAGAAAGCCAAGGATTCACTCTGCACTCAATTACAAATATTGTTAACAGTTGGCCATTTCATTTCCAGGTAGGTTCTAATTTGGTTATGGTGCAACTGATGAACACTCATGCATTTCATTTGAGGACTTTCTGATATGCTACAAATATTTGCCCATGTTTCCAGACAAAAATAACAAACACAGTTAATCTGGCAAAATCAGTTCTTTATATCATGTTCAAGAAGAAACTGCAGATGCTGGAAAATCGAAGGTAGACAAAAGTGCTGGAGAAACTCAGGGGGTGAGGCAGCATCTATGGAGCAAAGGAAATAGGTAATGTTGGGCTGAAACCTTTCTTCAGACTTCAGTCTATTGCCTATTTCCTTTGCTCCCTAGATGCTGCCTCACACGCTGAGTTTCTCCAGCACTTTTATCTACCTTCTTTATATCATGTAACATCTCCATTTGTTACATATGGTATTTGCCTGGGTTGGGTGTCAGTGTTTGTTTTCTCACTTTGAATCATGGTCACACACGGGAAGAACAGGCTGCCCCACCCATTATAACCTTCAGCATAACACATCAACATTACTTTATTTTTCAGAACTTTGCCTTCTGTGCTGTGGTATTTCAAGAGCTCATCTAAATGCTTACACATTATGAAAATACCCGATTCAGGCGATTATCTGGTTTAGGACTACCCTCTGGCAACCCATCCAGTCTCTCATTACTAAGGCATTCAGGGCAATATCCTGGTGCATCTCCTGCACACACACACACACACACACACACTCCAGTATTAGCGTATCCTTGCTGCATCCAGCAATTAGGACATTACATAGTACTCCAGCTGCAGCCCAAGCAATGTTTTACATAGATGCGTCATAGTTCTCCTGTTCTTGTATTGCATGCTCTGGTTAATGAAGGCAATTATGTACCATGCTTTATTTAACTGTGCTGCTGCAGGGATCCAAAGGCATGTGCATCAGATCCCTCCATTTCCCATTTCTTCCCAGGGTCTTGTGTATATCCTAGTCTTATTAGCAATTCCAAAATATATCACTTCATATTTTTCCGGACTAATCTGCCCACGTTTGTAATTCATGAAGCTCATACCACAACCAAAGGCTATCCTTCTCACTATAAATAACACTGACTTCCTTGCCATATATCAACCCAATCCTCCATTCATGTGTAGATTATTAATCTACTTGACAAACAGCACTGATCCCCATAGTACCCCACTCACAGGCTTACAACAGGAAAAATAACAATTAACAATTAGCATAAATGGAGACTCTCGGACTATTCTTGATCGGACTTTACCGTGCACTAACCGTTATTAAGGTTATTCCCTTTATCTGTACACTGTGGATGGCTCTATTGTAATAGAAACATAGAAACATAGAAAATAGGTGCAGGAGTAGGCCATTCGGCCCTTTGAGCCTGCACCGCCATTCAATGTGATCATGGCTGATCATCCAACTCAGTATCCCGTACCTGCCTTCTCTCCATACCCCCTGATCCCTTTAGCCACAAGTGCCACATCTAACGCCCTCTTAAATATAGCATGCAATCATTAAATGTAATCATGCATAGTCTTTCTGTTGACTGGTTAGCTTTCCACAGTACGCGCGACAATAAACTAAACTCAGTCACCAATCAAATATCAGATCCAATTTACCAAACTGCTCTGCATTCCCTGCGCTCTTATTTTTGGACCAGTCTTCCAAGTGGGATCTTGTCAAAGTCCTTGAACTCGGTCAACCACACTGCTCTCAGTCACACACTCAACCACCTCCATGAAACATTGATCAGACAGGACTTCCCCCTACATAGTCTTGCTGACTATCCTTGATTACTCTTCAGTTGAAGCAACAGGGATTGAGTCTGAAGAAGGGTCTCGACCCGAAACGTCGCCTATCTCCCGAGTCTGAAGAAGGGTCTCGACCCGAAATGTCGCCTATCTCCTTCGCTCCTTAGATGCTGCTGCACCCGCTGAGTTTCTCCAGCCTTTTGTGTACCCAACAGGGATGGATCCTGTTCTCTTTAGCAATAATTTCCCTTGCTGTTGTAATCAACCAGCTTGCTCTTTCTCAGCCCACGTCCATGTCTTATCTTCGTTTTTCTGGCACAGAGTCTACATTCAGAGTCTCATCTACCATCACTTTGGACACCATGCCTCGGAGTCTTTCTCTATTACATTGGAGAACAGCTGACAAGTCGAGCTATTTTAAATGCAAGAACTTAGAGACACAGAAAAGAGTCACATAGCAGAATCTAGGACCAGAAGGCATAGCCTCAGAATAAAGGGATGCACCTTAAAAAGGAAAGCAAGGGGGAGTTTCCTTAGCCAGAGGGTGGCAAATCTGTGGAATTCATTGCCACAGTCAGCTGTGGAGGGCAAGTCATTGTGTATTTTTAAAGCGGAGATTGCCAGGTTCTTGATTAGTAAGGGCATCAAAGGTTATAGAGAGAAGGCAGGAGCAGGGGGTTGAGATGGTAAAATAGATCAACCATGATCAAATGGCAGAGCAGACTCAATGGGATGGATGGCCTATTTCTGCTTTCATGTCTTATGATCTCATGAAGCACAGAAGCTCACTATGTTCTTCTCTCCGAAATGATGCTGTATGCCAAAATAAAGCAGTTTGCACCCCATGTCTCAGGAGTTTAGAAGAATATGACATGATTGAAGCATTTGTTTCTGAAGTAGCTTAACAGATAGAGGGTGTTTTCCCTAATGGACAAGATTCAGTTCAGGAGCAGAGTCTCAGGACAAAGGGTCAGCCACCAAAACCAATTTCTTTGCTCAGAAAGCTATTGAATCACGTGGTGAATTATATTCAGCAGTCAAAGTAAAATGTTGGATTACAGTCGGATGTAGGGTTGTGGAGGTTGGGCAGGAAGGTGGGCAAAAAACTAGATGAGCCATGAACATTGAATGATAGTGCAGGGTCCAGGAGCTGTGTTGGTCTGCTTTTGCTCACATTTCTATGTTCTTATGACTTCACTTCCCGGTGGATTCAGTCCTGTGGAGTGAATCACTCTTTGACGTGGCAAGGAGATTGGAGAGAAATGTTTTCTTTCATTGCTAGTAAGTTGGCACCAAGAAATGCCATAAGAAGAAAATTATATTGAACTGCCATTCTAGAAGGTAATTATGTTGTCCAAGCAATATTACATCTTGATGCTCCTATAATTTGATTTTGCTGGAAGCCAGACTGAGTCAATGTTTGAAGAACAAAATAAATTTGGAGCTTTGCACAGGAGTGGCTTCCCTTGGCCCTTTGACAGATACGTTTAAGAGATCTTTCTCTGTACAGCATTGCCACAAATACCACCCCTCTTAACACAGGAACGCTGGAAAAGCATGAGAAAAGGCTCTGCAGCTTCTCCAAAAGCCACAAAGCCTCCTGGGAGTGGGAAAAGAAACAGGAGAGCCTTTATAGATTGTAGAAGAGCAAAGAATAAAGTGTGACTTTTATTGCAGAAAATGGTCAGAAAAAGCAAGCACTAGAAACAAAATTGTAACACTTCAAATAGAGATTTGAGAACCCGAGAGGTTCTCTTTGCTCCGAAACCCTTCAGCATGTAAAAGGTATAAAGCATGAGAAATTAGAAGACAAGGAACCGCAGATGCTGGGGATTGGTACAAAAACCCCACAAAATGGTGCTAGATAAACTCAATGGGTTAGGTAGCATCTGTGGAGGCAAAGGAGTAGTCGACAGTGCGATTGGAAAGAAATTATCAACTCTCTATGTGCTATATAAATAAAATGTACTTACTTACTCCCTTTGCTTCTGCAGATTTTGCCTGACCGACAGTTCCTCTTGCACTCTTTTAAGCAAGTAAAATGTTCCCAAAAATAACATTTTATTCAAAATATAAAATATATATATACAAAACAAAAATTGTGCAAAAACTCTTCATACATTTTCAATGTCTACACATTAAATTGTGTTGTGCTCAGTAGTGTTCATACGTTATAGCGACAGAATTAGGCCATTCGGCCTTAAGACTACTCCACCATTCAACCATGGCTGATCTACCTTTCCCTCTCAACCCCATTCAAGCCTTCTTCCCATAGCCCCCGACACCCATACTAATCAAGAATCTATCATCTCTGCCTTAAAAATATTCATTGACTCGACAGGCTTGTGTGGTAATGAATTCCACAGATTTACCACCCTCTGACTAAAGAAATTCCTCTTCATCTCCTTTTTAAATAAAAATCCTTTTATTCTGAGGCAATGGCCTCTGGACCAAGACTCTCCCACTAGTAGAAATATCCTCTCTATCCAGGCTTTCACTATTCGTTATGTTTCATACCCAACTTTAAACAAAACAGCCTCTAAAATCAGAACAGGGAAAGACACAAAATGCTGGAGTAAATAACCAGACCAGGCAGCAACCTTGGAGAACATGGATAGGTGATGGTTCAAGTTGGGACCATTCGTCAGAACACTGGTTTGTCTTTGGACAAGTATGGTGGAGATAATGGCAAGGACCCCCATACACTTTATCTCCAAAGATGTTCACATCTTAACCCAGTCATCTGCCAGCCTACCTGCAGGAAGTGGCAGGTTGATGCTGGACAAGGGCAGAAGAATGGCAGATGGCCTCAAATACAAGCTCCGTGATAAGCAGACACCTTGCAGGAGGGGATTTGTAGGGCATGTTACAACTGCAGCGTGGGAAGCTAGAACAAAGAGCCAACCTCGATTATAAAGTTTATATCTTGGATCCCAAAAAAAAAACATTGCCACAGCAATTCCAGCTCCAAGACAAAGAGCTTTTTAATTACCATACTATAATAAAAACCAATTTTACATGATGCTAGTAATCACAAGCCATTTTGCAATAAAAACATAATTGCAATTCTGTGGTGACTTCTACCATTGTTAGTGCATGAATAGTGGCTGTGAGGCCTGTCACAAGACTGTAAGTAGGCTCAAGGAATCAGATGACATTACATGTCGCTTGTTCACACGGTTTATATCATCACCATCTAGTCCCCTCCCGCGTCAACCATCCCTACTTCAATATTTACTTAAAATATTGGCCCCAAAATTAACTATTTCTTTCCACAGTCCAGACTTATCAATCAGTAACACCCAACAAAGTAATAAAACAACAAAAAAGCACAAAGTGCTGGAGTAACTCAACGGGTCAGGTAGCATCTCTGTGGAGCATGGAGAGGTGACAATTCTTTATTCCTATACGTGCCGCCAATTCAGATTCTACATCTCATTACTGCTTAGTTGTTTTTTAGTATCAAGTCATTCCAACTTTTATTTTGCTACAGGAATTGAAACAAAGAACATTTCTGAGTAAAATGTTTATTAGCTTAAACTCACAACCGGGACCATGAGAAAAGCAAGGATATTGGTGCTTGACTTTCCACTTTATCTTCACATTATACTCTCTGAACACCACACCCACCAAGCATCTTGAAACAGGAAGGAAGAGAGGTCAGGTCAAGGCACGTTGATTGTCCTATACACCAGTGCAAGGAGGTGCCAGTACAATGAAAATCTTGCATGCAGCAGCCTCACAGGCACATAGGGTCAGACACACAAAAACAAATTATATATAAAATTTCTAAAAGAAAGACCTTGCAAAAAGACAGGAGTGTTCAGTTCAGTGCAAGACACAATTAGAAAGAAAATGTCCATGGTAGGGCAAGAGGTGGACAGTAGTGTTTTTTGCAAAGGTAGGGTTGAATATTTTGGTTAAAGAATCTGATGGTCAAGAGTGTTTAATTGTCATTTGCCAGAAACAGAACAATGACATTCGCAATTTCTGCCGCTTAACAGCCCGATTAATACAATAACAAAGCAAGTACACAATTAATAATCAGTAATTTGGTAACCAAAATTCCAAAACCCAAGTCTAGAGTGCAACCAAAAAAGTCCGTGCAAGATCACAGTTGCTGAGATAGTGATTAGCATTCAAGAGCCCGATAGCTGTTGTGAAGAAGTTGTTTTTGAACCTTGTGTTCATGGTTTTCAGGCTTCTGTCATTTCCTCCCAATGGAAGTTGGGGGATGAGAGCATGGCCAGGATGGTGCAGGTATTTGATTATACTGGCTGTCTTTTTGATCCCTACAAATGGTGGAGAGGTCAGTCCCCAAGATAAACCGGATAATGTCTAAGTAGCCATTTCAGAATCTAATGTCATGGTAGCCCCTCATGTAGATTGTTCCAATGGTTAAGTGGGTTGTGCCTGTTATAGACCGGGTTGAGTCCATTATTCTCTGCAGCCTGACACAAAATGCTGGAGTAACTCATAGGGACAGGCAGCATCTCTGGAGAGAAGGAATGGATGATGTTTCAGGTCAAGACCCTTCCTCAGACTCTATGGAGAGTTGTTACACAGGACAGATGAAGAAAAATCCAGTCCATTGCAGCAGTTCTTCCAGTCTGAAGAAGGGTCTCGACCCGAAATGTCACCCATCCTTCTATCGAGAGATGCTGCCTGTCACGCTGGGTTACTCCAGCATTTTGTGTCTATCTTCAGTTTAAACCAGCATCTGCAGTTCCTTCCTACACTCTCTGCAGTCTCTAGTGTTGCTGTGCGTTGGAACTGCCACACCAAACAATGATGCAATCAGTCAGGATACTGTCGACAGTACAGCTGTACACATTTGGTTAGGCTATTTGGAGACATATCAATCTCTGTAAACTTCTAGTAAAATAGAAAGCACACACACCCTTGAAAGCAAGTGCCTTTTAGATGATTACATTTACATGCTGGGTCAAGGGCAGATCATCCATGACGTTAATGTGCAGGAATTTGAAGTTACTAAAGCCCCTGTCCCACTTACATGTCCTTGGCACGCTAATTACGCGACGGTCCCGTGAAGGTCGCGCGCGACTTAATTCGACCGCACAGCCGTCTGGAGCGCGTGACGTCATTTGAAGATGGGCACAAAATGCAGGAGTAACTCAGTGGGACCGGCAGCATACTACAAAGAGAATCACCAACCCATCTAAAACCCAAGTCTGTGCCTTCCACTTGAAGAACCAATATGCAAATCGAAGGTTGAAGATCACATGGAATGGAGTCAGATTGGAGCACTGTGACAATCCAGTTTATCCGGGTGTGACTCTTGATTGATCTCTGACCTAGAAAGCACATATCACCAAGCTTAAAGGAAAGGTCAGTCCCAGAAATGCTCTTTTTAGTAAGCCGAAAATGGGGAGCAAGTTCTGCAACCATTCGATCAACAGCTTTGGCTCTCTGCTTGTCCACTGCCGTGTATTCCTGCGCAGTATGGGAGCGCTCAGCTCGTGCAAGGAAGATCGATCCTGTGCTAAACACAAGCTGTTGCTGCATCAGTGGATGCATGAAACCTACCAAGACTGCCAACATTTACCTACCCCTGGAATCAGAAGAGCTGTACCTAGTCAAAAAGAATGCCTCAGACAATCAGAGGATGAAAGACACCCCCTATATGACCACCCTTTGCTTCCTCAGCGTTTGAAATTACGCAGAACTTTCCTCTCTTCTCTCCATCGTCCAGAAGGCTCAAACTCTGGGAAGCGAGACTAGAGAAATCTCCAGAAGACATTCACATGGCAATCGATCCCTCCGAGAAACTCCCATCAGGTCTGCCCAACCTGGCCCAGTCTCAACAAACTGCGGACAGGCATGGGAAGGAGTAAATCAAACATGCTGAAATGGGGTTGTACTGAAGATGCAGCAGACCGCGAGTGCGGACGGGGCCTCTAGACTATGGAACATCTCCTGGGCTGTGACATGCGGCATGACACTTGCACTGTAAAGGATCTTGCAGAGGCCAACGACATGGCACTAAAATTTGCTCGCTATTTATTGGCAAACAGTTGTGTGATGACACAAAATAATATAATTTTGGTTTGCAGACTACCCGATCAGTTTACAAGATCTGGATTAGCCTACTCTTGAACACAAGTGCCATTCTGTACTCAATTCCCAGACAGGACTGCATTCCTGATCTTTTAACCAGAGAATGTTCTATTTTTTAAAGCCTCGAATGGGGTGGACATTATTTCCCACTGGTTGAACTGATGACATACACAATTTTGAAAAACACCTAAGTCCTTCACATATATTCTGTGAATCCCAAGACTTCGCCACACGTACAATGGCAGCAACAATATAAATATGGCACATTCTGATCCAAAACAATGCCAACAAAACATCACGAGTTACATCACAGGAAACAAGATTTGATTAAAAATCTCACCTAAAGACATTTGGATAAGAGAGACATAAAAAGCTGAAGTAACTCAATGGGTCAGACAACATCTCTGGAGAAAAAGAATAGGTGACGCTTTGGGTCGAGACCCTCCTTCAGACTGAGAGTCAGGGGAAAGGGAAATGAAAGATATAGACGTGTCGAGGCTCGGTTGAGCAATGTGTTAAAAGGGTGAGGTAGAGGTTTAGGGAGGGATTTCGGAGCCTAGGGCTGTAGGTCCTTAGTGATAGGGTGTCAAGGCAGGTTTTATATAATTGTATATGAGAGGGTGCTTTAAAATACTTGTTTTTTTGCTGAAAGCACTAATGTAATTTTATCTTCCAGTACAGTCATAACGTACTACAAAACAGATATAATGAAATACAAAGACAATGGCAAACATGAACAGCTTCTTAAAGTGGATTGACCTCTGTATTAGATCAGGTCTGAAAGCATTGCATCTTGCCCATTATTTACCGACAAGGGTGGCACAGCAGTAGAGCTGCTGCCTTACAGCACCAGGGACCTGGGTTTAAGCCTGACTACGGGTGCTGTCTGTATGGAGTTTGTATGTTCTTCCCATGCCTTCGTGGGTTTTCTCTGGGTTCTCCAGGTTTCCTCCCACACTACAACAATGCTCAGGTTTGTAGGTTAATTGTCTACGGTAAAATTGTAAATTGTCAGCAGTGTGTGTAGGATAGTGTTAGTGTGCGGGGATCACTGGTCAGCATGGACTCGGTGGGCCGAAGGGCCTGCTTCCATGCTGCATCTCAAAACCAAAGTCATAAACAAAGAATGATAGCAGGCCAACCTGCATCTTGCCCTCATACCTGAATAGTGAGTGAGTGAGTGAGCGTGAGTTTGTGTTGGTTGTCAAACCAAAACAGGAAAGTGTCTCTGGCCTGGTTCCACTGAGGTAGAACAAGAGATGACCGCTGTGGTCCCTATCACCCATTTAAATATTCACTGGCTCATCTGCTTTGCAGGCCATGAGAATCATGAAACAGAGGGAGGCATGGTCTGCTGATTGGATCAACTCAAGGTCTTGCAGCACAGTTCATGAAGTAGAAGAGATCCCCTCAGACCAGCTTAAATCAACTCCCACTCGCCTCGGCCTACAAAGATCCAATGTCACCTCACTAGCAGCGGAGCCACAGCTGTCACTACTAAAGCGAGCAGTACAATGGCGCGGATCCTGTTTTAGATGATCTAGATGAATTGGAAAGAGCCCTGGTTTTCAAGGGAATCTAGATGAGTTTTAGATGAATTGGAAAGAGCCCTGGTTTTCAAGGGAAATTGGACATCTTGTTCGGAAAAAGAGGGAGATCTACAATAATTATAGGCAGCATGAAGTAAATGAGGTGCTTGAGGAGTATAAGGAATGTAAAAAGAATCTTAAGAAAGAAATTAGAAAAGCTAAAAGAAGATATGAGGTTGCTTTGGCAAGTAAGGTGAAAGTAAATCCAAAGGGTTTCTACAGCTATATTAATAGCAAAAGGATAACAAGGGATAAAATTGGTCCATTGGAGAGACCGAGTGGACAGCTATCTGCAGAGCCAAAAGAGATGGGGGAGATAGTGAACAATTTATTTTCTTCGGTATTCACCAAGGAGAAGGATATTGAATTATGTGAGGTAAGGAAAACTAGTAGATTAGCTATGGATACTATGAGTTTCAAAGTAAAAGAAGTACTGACACTTTTGAAAAATATAAAAGTGGATAAGTCTCCAGGTCCTGACCAGGGTATTCCCTACGACATTGAGGGAAGTTACATAGAAACATAGAAACATAGAAAATAGGTGCAGGAGTAGGCCATTCGGCCCTTCGAGCCTGCACCGCCATTCAATGTGATCATGGCTGATCATCCAACTCAGTATCCCGTACCTGCCTTCTCTCCATACCCCCTGATCCCTTTAGCCACAAGTGCCACATCTAACGCCCTCTTAAATATAGCCAATGAACTGGCCTCAACTACCTTCTGTGGCAGAGAATTCCAGAGACTCACCACTCTCTGTGTAAAGAATGTTTTCCTCATTTCGGTCCTAAAGGAATTCCCCCTTATCCTTAGACTGTGACCCCTTGTTCTGGACTCCCCCAACATCGGGAACAATCTTCCAGCATCTAGCTTGTCCAACCCCTTAAGAATTTTGTAGGTTTCTATAAGATCCCCCCTCAATCTTCTAAATTCCATCGAGTACAAACCGAGTCTATCCAATCTTTCCTCATATGAAAGTCCTGACATCCCAGGAATCAGTCTGGTGAATCTTCTCTGTACCCCCTCTATGGCAAGGATGTCTCTCCTCAGATTTGGAGACCAAAACTGTACGCAGTACTCCAGGTGTGGCCTCACCAAAACCCTGTACAACTGCAGTAGAACCTCCCTGCTCCTATACTCAAATCCTTTCGCTATGAATGCTAACATACCATTTGCTTTCTTCACTGCCTGCTGCACCTGCATGCCTACTTTCAATGACTGGTGTACCATGACACCCAGGTCTCGTTGCATCTCCCCCTTACCTAATCTGCCACCATTCAGATAATAGTCTACCCTCATGTTTTTGCCACCAAAGTGGATAACCTCACATTTATCCACATTGTACTGCATCTGCCATGCATCTGCCCATTCACTCAGCCTATCCAAATCACCCTGCAGCCTCCAAGCATCCTCCTCACACCTAACTATACCCCCCAGCTTGGTATCATCTGCAAATTTGGAGATGTTGCATTGAATTCCCTCGTCCAAATCATTAATATATATTGTAAATAGCTGGGGTCCCAGCACTGAGCCTTGCGGCACCCCACTAGTCACTGCCTGCCATTCTGAAAAGGACCCGTTTACTCCTACCCTTTGCCTCCTGTCTGCTAGCCAGTTCTCTATCCACATCAATACTGAACCCCCAATACCGTGTGCTTTAAGTTTGTATGCTAATCTCTTATGCGGGACCTTGTCGAAAGCCTTCTGAAAGTCTAGATATAACACATCCACTGGTTCTCCCTTATCCACTCTACTAGTTACATCCTCGAAAAATTCTATCAGATTTGTCAGACATGATTTACCTTTCGTAAATCCATGCTGACTTTGTCCAATGATTTCACCACTTTCCAAATGCGCTGCTATCCCATCTTTAATAACTGACTCTAGCAGTTTCCCCACTACCGATGTTAGACTAACTGGTCTGTAATTCCCCGCTTTCTCTCTCCCTCCTTTTTTAAAAAGTGGGGTTACATTAGCTACCCTCCAATCCTCAGGAACTACTCCAGAATCTAAGGATCTAAGGATCTAAGGATCTAAGGATCAGTCTAAGGATCTAAGTTAGTGTAGAAATAGCCGGGGCTATGACAGAAATATTTCAAACGTCATTAGAAACGGGAATAGTCCACGAGGATTGGCGTGCAAGTTGTTCCATTGTTTAAAAAGGGTTCTAAGAGTAAACCTAGCAATTATAGACCGGTTAGTTTGACTTCAGTGGTGGGCAAATTAATGGAAAAGATACTTAGAGATAATATATATAAGCATCTGGATAAACAGGGTCTGATTAGGAACAGTCAACATGGATTTATGCCTGGAAGGTCATGTTTGACTAATCTTGAATTTTTTGAAGAGGTTACTAGGGAAATTGACGAGGGTAAAGCAGTGGATGTTGTCTATATGGACTTCAGTAAGGCCTTTGACAAGGTTCCTCATGGAAGGTTGGTTAAGAAGGTTCAAATGTTGGGTATAAATGCAGGAATAGCAAGATGGATTCAACAGTGGCTGAATGGGAGAAGCCAGAGGGTAATGGTGGATGGCTGTTTGTCGGGTTGGAGGCAGGTGACTAGTGGGGTGCCTCAGGGATCTGTGTTGGGTCCTTTGTTGTTTGTCATGTACATCAATGATCTGGATGAAGGGGTGGTAAATTGGATTAGTAAGTATGCAGATGATACCAAGATAGGAGGTGTTGTGGATAATGAAGAGGATTTCCAAAGTCTACAGAGTGATTTAGGCCAGTTGGAAAAATGGGCTGAAAGATGGCAGATGGAGTTTAATGCTGATAAATGTGAGGTGCTACACCTTGGCAGGACAAATCAAAATAGGACGTACATGGTAAATGGTAGGGAATTGAAGAATACAGTTGAACAGAGGGATCTGGGAATAACTGTGCATAGTTCCTTGAAGGTGGAATCTCATATAGATAGGGTGGTAAAGAAAGCTTTTGGTATGCTAGTCTTTATAAATCAGAGCATTGAGTATAGAAGCTGGGATGTAATGTTAAAATTGTACAAGGCATTGGTGAGACCAAATCTGGAGTATGGTGTACAATTTTGGTCGCCCAATTATAGGAAGGATGTCAACAAAATAGAGAGGGTACAGAGGAGATTTACTAGAATGTTGCCTGGGTTTCAACAGCTAAGTTACAGAGATAGGTTGAATAAGTTAGGTCTTTATTCTCTGGAGCGCAAAAGGTTAAGGGGGGGACTTGATAGAGGTCTTTAAAATGATGAGAGGGATAGACAGAGTTGATGTGGACAAGCTTTTCCCTTTGAGAATAGGGAAGATTCAAACAAGAGGACATGACTTTAGAATTTGGAAGTATGATGTTGTGGCGATCAGTGAAACATGGTTGCAGGAGGGCTGTGATTGGAAACTAAATATTCCAGGATTTCGTTGCTTCAGGTGTGATAGAATTGGAGGGGCAAGAGGTGGAGGTGTTGCATTGCTAGTCAGGGAAGATATTACAGCAGTGCTTTGGCAGGATAGATTGGAGGGCTCATCTAGGGAGGCTATTTGGGTGGAACTTAGAAGTGGGAAAGGTGTAGCAACACTTATAGGGGTATATTATAGACCGCCAAATGGGGAACGAGAATTGGAAGAGCAAATATGTAAAGAGATAGCAGATATTAGTAAAAAGCACAAGGTAGTGATTGTGGGAGATTTCAACTTTCCACACATAGACTGGGAAACACATTCTGTAAATGGGCTGGATGGTTTGGAGTTTGTAAAATGTGTGCAGGATAGTTTTTTGCAGCAATACATAGAGGTGCCTACTAGAGGAGGGGCAGTGCTGGACCTCCTGTTAGGAAATGAGACGGGACAGGTGGTGGAGGTATGCGTAGGGGAGCACTTCGGGTCCAGTGATCACAATACCATTAGTTTCAATATAATTATGGAGAAGGACAGAACTGGGCCTAGGGTTGAGATTTTTGATTGGAGAAAGGCTAACTTTAACGAGATGCGAGATGATTTAAAAGGAGTGAACTGGGACATTTTGTTTTATGGGAAAGATGTAGAGGAGAAATGGAGGACATTTAAAGGGGAAATTTTAAGAGTACAAAATCTTTATGTTCCTGTTCGGTTGAAAGGAACCAGTAAAAATTGGAAAGAGCCCTGGTTTTCAAGGGAAATTGGACATCTTGTTCGGAAAAAGAGGGAGATCTACAATAATTATAGGCAGCATGAAGTAAATGATGTGCTTGAGGAGTATAAGGAATGTAAAAAGAATCTAAAGAAAGAAATTAGAAAAGCTAAAAGAAGATATGAGGTTGCTTTGGCAAGTAAGGTGAAAGTAAATCCAAAGGGTTTCTACAGCTATGTTAATAGCAAAAGGATAACAAGGGATAAAATTGGTCCATTGGAGAGACCGAGTGGACAGCTATCTGCAGAGCCAAAAGAGATGGGGGAGATATTGAACAATTTATTTTCTTCGGTATTCACCAAGGAGAAGGATATTGAATTATGTGAGGTAAGGGAAACTAGTAGAGTAGCTATGGATACTATGAGTTTCAAAGTAAAAGAAGTACTGGCACTTTTGAAAAATATAAAAGTGGATAAGTCTCCAGGTCCTGACAGGATATTCCCTAGGACATTGAGGGAAGTTAGTGTAGAAATAGCCGGGGCTATGACAGAAATATTTCAAATGTCATTAGAAACTGGAATAGTCCCCGAGGATTGGCGTACTGCGCATGTTGTTCCATTGTTTAAAAAGGGTTCTAAAAGTAAACCTAGCAATTATAGACCGGTTAGTTTGACTTCAATGGTGGGCAAATTAATGGAAAAGATACTTAGAGATAATATATATAAGTATCTGGATAAAGAGGGTCTAATTAGGAACAGTCAACCTTCCAGGACTTATGCCTGGAAGGTCATGTTTGACTAACCTTCTTGAATTTTTTGAAGAGGTTACTAGGGAAATTGACGAGGGTAAAGCAGTGGATGTTGTCTATATGGACTTCAGTAAGGCCTTTGACAAGGTTCCTCATGGATGGTTGGTTAAGAAGGTTCAACTGTTGGGTATAAATGCAGGAATAGCAAGATGGATTCAACAGTGGCTGAATGGGAGAAGCCAGAGGGTAATGGTGGATGGCTGTTTGTCGGGTTGGAGGCAGGTGACTAGTGGGGTGCCTCAGGGATCTGTGTTGGGTCCTTTGTTGTTTGTCATGTACATCGATGATCTGGATGAAGGGGTGGTAAATTGGATTAGTAAGTATGCAGATGATACCAAGATAGGGGGTGTTGTGGATAATGAAGAGGATTTCCAAAGTCTACAGAGTGATTTAGGCCAGTTGGAAAAATGGGCTGAAAGATGGCAGATGGAGTTTAATGCTGATAAATGTGAGGTGCTACACCTTGGCAGGACAAATCAAAATAGGACGTACATGGTAAACGGTAGGGAATTGAAGAATACAGTTGAACAGAGGGATCTGGGAATAACCGTGCATAGTTCCTTGAAGGTAGAATCTCATATAGATAGGGTGGTAAAGAAAGCTTTTGGTATGCTAGCCTTTATAAATCAGAGCATTGAGTATAGAAGCTGGGATGTAATGTTAAAATTGTACAAGACGTTGGTGAGACCAAATCTGGAGTATGGTGTACAATTTTGGTCGCCCAATTATAGGAAGGATGTCAACAAAATAGAGAGGGTACAGAGGAGATTTACTAGAATGTTGCCTGGGTTTCAACAGCTAAGTTACAGAGATAGGTTGAATAAGTTAGGTCTTTATTCTCTGGAGCGCAGAAGGTTAAGGGGTGACTTGATAGAGGTCTTTAAAATGATGAGAGGGATAGACAGAGTTAATGTGGACAAGCTTTTCCCTTTGAGAATAGGGAAGATTCAAACAAGAGGACATGACTTTAGAATTAAGGGACAGAGGTTTAGGGGTAACATGAGGGGGAACTTCTTTACTCAGAGAGTGGTAGCGGTGTGGAATGAGCTTCCAGTGGAAGTGGTGGCGGCAGGTTCGTTGGTATCATTTAAAAATAAATTGGATAGGCATATGGATGAGAAGGGTATGGAGGGTTATGGTATGAGTGCAGGCAGGTAGGACTAAGGGAAAAAAGTTGTTCGGCACGGACTTGAAGGGCCGAGATGGCCTGTTTCCGTGCTGTAATTGTTATATGGTTATATGGTTATATCTAGGCCAGGCATTTGAACTAATGGGAATCAGCCTATCAGCATGTGAAGGCCACATTCACAGATTTGAGCCCATTGGGTTTGCACAACAAACCCCGTTGGTTCCTGTCAGCAAAAACAATGTGCTTCACTTCCCACAGTCTGGAACCAAGAGGCATGATGTAGAGAAGGAGCATTTTCTAGATTACGTGCTGCCTCTCATCTCATCACACAAAGCATTACCAAGTTCAGCCAACACCTACATCGCCAATCCAGTGCCACAAGAGGACATCGGGCCTTTAAGAACAAGATAAGACTCAGTATTCTTAAAAATTGGTACTTGAAAGCTACAAGATGGGGCCAGAAACAGAGTGACTGTGTACTGCCTCAGAAGAAATCTATTCAATCGTTCCACTCTTATGTATGCTGGCGCTTCTGTATAGTGTGACTATATGGGATTTAATGCAAAACAAAGCATTTTTATGTATCTAGGTCAGTGCTTCTTAAACTATTTCAGTGTCATTCACACTCGAGTCTTCATCACAAAATTTCATTCACCCTCGACTAAATTTTCGTCTTATTCTTCGTTGTGTATCATTTTATATATCATTTATTTTGTCACATGAGCAAAAAACATAAATTAACTAATTTCTTAAGTGTTTATGTTCAACTTTTTGAACATCCTAAAAATATGTGAAGAAAACTAGGAGTGAAAAAAAACAATTACCACTGGAGTTGGAAAATCATTCGATTAGAATGATTTAAAAAAAACCATTCCAAAGTCCAAACACTGGGCTTCAGCCCCATCCTACCCTTTCGGGCTTTGATTACTGCAGTTTTTTATTCTTGGAAAACTAGCTCAAAAACCATGGTCTTCCCTAAAACGTTATATTACAGTAAATCTGGGAAATATCCTGCCACTTTGAAATTAGAAAACCCATAGGTAGGGAGAAAAAAAATATCAAATTTCCAATGCCATTAAACCCAATAAGAGCTTACTAACCAACCACCTTAATGCCAATGCCTTTTTTAAGTATAGAGAAAAATATATATATCCGAATAAATTAACCCTTCATTCACCCCTCTAGTTTCCTTCACCCCAAAATAAGTTCATTCACCCTTGGGTGAACCATTTAGCAGTTTAAGGAGCACTGATCTAGGTTCATGTGACAATAAAACTGCTAAAAAACAAAATGAAACTGCTGGTGCTGGAAATCTGCAATAAAATAAAAGCTGGAAATATTTAGCTCACAGAGCAACAGACTTATTGTTTCAGTGTAACGACTTTCCATCAGACTTTTCTAAAAAAACTGCTCAAACTGAAAGATTAACCTTTTCATTCTCCTCTCGGTACTGCCCGACCAGATGAGTAGTTTCACACTTTCCTCCAAGATACTTCCTGTCCTCAGATGGTGCTCCTTGTGTTCATCTCTGTGAAACCTCCCTCTGAAGAAGGGTCTCGACCTGAAACGTCACCTATTCCTTCACTCCATAGATGCTGCCTCACCCGCTGAGCTTCTCCAGCATTCTTGTCTTCCTTCAATTTTTTAGCATCTGCAGTTCTTTCTTGAACATTTGGATCTCCTCCATGGCTTTCACTGCAATCACCCTCCCAGCCCCAGCTTACTGATTGCACAATGATGAGCTACAGATCCTAACCCCCTGCACCACATTCTCTGCTGGGTGTCATTTACTGCAGCCTTCCAAACTGTAAACCAAGCAACTACTGTTGCAATCCCAACCAAAGGCTGCAACCAGGAAATGTATCAGATTCTGCACTACCTTGCTCTCATATCCCACTCCTTGACCACCAACCAGCACTCTTCCCACTGTCCTGGATCCTCCAGGATGCTCTTTCCCTCGCCTTCATCCCATGCCACTCCACAATCTTATGAATCATCATTCCCTCTTCCTCCCATCACAGCTAAAACTATGTCCTGTGCTCTCCTCCTCCCTCACCCAGTGACACTGACATGATTAAATCCTCCCCACTTCATGACAAATGAGTGGCCCTTCCCATCTCCCCCATTACCATACTTCCATCTCAGACTTTGCATCTCAGTACTGGAAAAAGACCACCTCCAGAGAGTATTATCTATGTACCTACTTCATTATCCTGCCACAAAACATTTTTGAAGCTGGAGCAACTCAGTGGGACAGGCAGCATCTGTGGAGAGAAGGAATGGGTGGCTTCTTCTTCTTCTGAAATGTTATGCTACACCCTCAAACCTCCCCAGGCTTCTTCATAAGGAGAGGATGGATAAATGCAAATTGTTTTTTTTTTGAGTGTCGGAGGCATCCTGAAAGTATAAAAAATGATGAGAGGTATAGATAGGGTAGAAAGCCACAGGTTTGTCTCAAGGTGGAAATGTTAAATACCAGAGGGCATGGGGTTTAAGTGGGTGGTGAGGGGTAGGGAGTTTAAAGGAGATTTCGATGGAAAGTTTTTCTATTTAAACATCAAGCATGGTTGGTGCCTGGAATACTCTGCCAGTGGAAGTAGTGGAAGCAGATATGATAGGATTTTTTAAGAGACCATTATAGGCACTAGAACAAACAAGGAATGGAGGTCCATCGCTGGGGATGTGCACACATTCTCATTGTCCGAGCATAACGTGAGAAAGGCCCCGACATGGGTGAACACGAGGAAAGCAGTAGACCCAGATGGCATCTCGGGGCGAATACTCAAGTCTTGTGCTATGCAGCTAGCTCCGGTGCTAACTACAATATGCAACCTCTCCCTGGCCAAGTCCGTGGTCCCTGCCTGCTTCAAAAGATCCATCATTGCACTTGTACCAAAAATGCCTCCCCAGCTTGACTGAATGACTATCGTCCAGTGGCCTTCACCTCGGTAGATATGAAATGCTTTGAGAGGCTGGTCAAGAACCACATCTGCGCCTTCCTCCCCCGCTGTAATTTGCATATTGTCCGAACAGATACACGGACGATGCGGTCTCCCAGGTTTTGCACACCGTTCTCTCTCACTTTGACAGCCAGAAGGAGGGCTTAGTGAGGATGCTGTTCATAGACCAGTTCAGCCTTCAACACGATAGCTCCCACCAGACTGGCCGAGAAGCTGCTGGAATTGGGGCTCAGCATCCCCCTGTGTGCCTGAGTCCTGGACTTCCTCACTGCCAGGCCCCAGGTAGTCAAGATGGGAGGAAATACATCAATGCCCCTCACCCTCAACACAGGATCCCCCCAGGGTTGCGTCCTCAGCCCCCTACTGTACTCCCTGTACAGACATGATTGGCTAGGTTCAGCTCCAACTCGATAATCAAGTTTGCTGATGACACCGTGATGGTGGGCCTGATCTCAGACAACGATGAGAAGGCCTACCGGGAGGAGGTAGCTGATCTGGCACTCTGGTGTCAGGACAACAGCCTCCTCTTGAACATCCAAAAGAACGAAGGAGCTGATTGTGGACTTTAGGAGGGCACATCATCCGAGGACGTACACACCATTGAGGATAAATGGGGATACTGTGGATAGGGTGGAGCTGTTTTAAATACCTGGGAGTCCACATCTCTGAGGATATGACATGGACATCACACGCTGCAGCTCTCGTGAGTAAGGCAAGATGCGCCTTTGCCACCTCAGGCAATTGATGATACTCAGAGTGTCTGAGGACCCTCCAGTGCTTTTACTCAGCGGCTGTGGAAAGCATCTTGTCCGGAAAAATCACAATTTGGTTTGGGAATTGCTCTGCCCAGGACAAGAAGGCTCTGCAGAGTAGTGCGTTTCACTGAACGCACTATGGGAACTTCACTCGCCCCTCTGCAGGAACTATACATCAGAAGATGCAACTCCAGAGCCAACAAGATCATGGGGGACCCCTACCATCCCAGCAACAGACTGTTCCACCTACTACGGTCAGGCAAATGCCTCCGTTGCCATGCTGTGAAAACAGAGAGGATTAGAAAGAATTTCTTCCCAGAGGCCATTAGGACTGTAAACTCTGATCTCACCAGGGACTAACTTACTGTACCAATTTACTGTGGTGTGGTGTCTTTTCAAAATTGCTGTTTTTTTTCCTACCACAAATATGTAAAATGTGAATATGTGATTCTGTTACATTCTGTTTTGCTGTTTTTTGCACAATCCGCAAGCATTGCCACTTTTAATTTCACTGCACATCTCATATGTGTACGTGATGAATAAACTTGACGGGATATAAACCACATGCAGGAAGATGGGTTAGTTTAATTAAGCGCCATGATCAACACAGACATTTTGGGTTGTTTTTACGTATTACTCTATGGCTTACATTCCTACCTTGTTTAAACACTTTTTAACTTTGATTCCCATATATTTGTCTCTCTTTTGACTGTAGTTTTATTTCTCTCAAAGATGCCTTCAGAATTACACAGGATGAGAAATCCCAAGCCAAATGGACAAACACCTCAGATTAAATGCAAAGCTCATCTCCCCACTGTTTTAACCAGCTGACAGTGGGGGAGCAGTGTCAATTTTAAGGGAAATTACAATCATAAAGTTCACATTCAAAAGATAGACAGAGAGAATTTTTACTTTGACAAATGTATCAAAATATTTCAAATAATATCAATCAAGGAATTTAAGTATTTCAAGACATTATATTAAGACATTATAAATACTTATCATCTCACACCAAAATTATTGAGTCTGAAGAAGGGTCTCAACCCGAAACGTTGCCTATCTCCTTCGCTCCTTAGATGCTGCTGCACACGCTGAGTTTCTCCAGCTTTTTGTGTAACCCAAAATTATTACCTCAAACATGAGCAGCCACAGGCTTTTCAGTGACCTGCAACAAGATCTAACCAGAGCAAGCTACCTCTCACCCATTTCCTTCAGCAACAGATTTTTGTGCAAATTAGTAACAAGGCAGGTGTTATTGATCCCTGATCAGAACTTAACTGGCTATCTCCTTCCTTATTTTAACTGAGCAAAATGTCTACTAAAGGTGTCTGTGCGTTGATAAGTAAGAGCATGATTAGTCAACTACAAAGCCCCATGGCTGGTATTATTCATCAGTGTTAACATTTTATATTGGCCCTTCCAGCCAAGGCATCAAAATGCCTCATCAAAGCAAACCTCAGGAAGACACACCTTTCACACCCTCAAGACATGGCAAATTGCTTACAGCCAATTGAAGTACCTTTGAAATGTAGGCACTGTCACAATCAACAGCTTCAGGAGACAAGGTGTAAAATTCAGGGGATTCAAGAATAATTTGTTAAAGAAGGAACTGCAGATGCTGGAAAATCGAGGGTACACAAAATGCTGGAGAAACTCAGCGGGTGCAGCAGCATCTATGGAGCGAAGGACATAGGTAATGTTTCGAGCCGAAACCCTTCTTCAGACTGATTTGATTGTCCCGCGTGAGTGTGTTATAGTAAATCGGTTACTGTGATAAGGCCACTATAAGCTCAGCTGGTTTGTGTACTTTCTACTTATTTTGATAAAGCTTCAAAAGATAGGTTGATAACCCCCCTTATCTCTCTACTCTCCTGATAAGCAGAACAAATCAGGATGAGGATTTGATTCAGATGAGTTTATAATCACATTCACCAGGTTGCAATGAAATTCCTTGTTTGCATGCAGCTCAGAGAGAAAACTATGCACATGGCACTATGCATACAGCAAATCAATGCAATGATGAATGTAAAGCTGATGCAAAACAGCAGAATGGTGCAAAGATAGTCGTACAGACCTGAATCTGAGCTATTTGTTACTCTACCCACCTGCCAATCAAGAAACAAAGAGCTGCAGATGCTGGTTAATACACAAAAGGAGCTAAACAAAAAAACTGGAGTAACTTAGTGGGGCAGGCAGCATCTCTGGAGAGATGAATGGGTGACGTTTCGGGTCAAGACCCTTCTTGAGCCTGTCAAATATCCCTCACCTCTGTCAACCTATTACCTGCCGCACTTTGTCCTGCATCCTGCCTTTTCCAGCTGTCTTCCCCCTTCTCCTGCCAATCAGTCTGAAGAAGGGTCTCGACTGGAAATGTCACCGATCAGCATTCTCCAGGTATGCTGCCTGACCTGCTAAGTTACCCCAACACTTTATGTCCTTTGGTAGACACGAAATGCTGGAGTAACTCAATGGGACAGGCAGCATCTCTGGAGAGAAGGAATGGATGATGTTTCGGGTCGAGCCTTCTTCAGACTAATGTTGGGGGAAAGGGAAATAAGAGATATCAAGTCAATGAAGTAGAAAGATATAGAACAAATTAATGAAAGATATGCAAAAAAAAAAGATGATAAATGAAACGGGCCATTGTTAACTGCTTGATAGGTGAGAATGGGAACAATAGACAATAGGTGCAGGAGTAGGCCATTCGGCCCTTTGAGCCAGCACCACCATTTAATGTGATCATGGCTGATCTTCCACAATCAGTACCCTGTTCCTGCCTTCTCCCCATATCCCCTGCTATCTTTAAGAGCCCTATCTACCTCTCTCTTGAAAGCATCCAGAGAACCTGCCTCCATCGCCCTCTAAGGCAGAGAATTCCACAGACTTACCACTCTGTGAAAAAAAGTGTTTCCTCGTCTCCGTTCTAAATGGCTTACTCCTTATTCTTAAACTGTGGTTCTGGACTCCCCCAACATCGGGAACATGTTTCTGCTCCATTCTCTCAGTATGACAGTCCCGCCATTCCAGGAATTAACCTTGTAAACCTGTGCTACACTCCCTCAATAGCAAGAATGTCCTTCCTCAAATTAGGGGACCAAAACTGCACACAATACTCCAGGTGTGGTCTCACTAGGGCTCTGTACAACTGCAGAAGGACCTCTTTGCTCCTATATACGATTCCTCTTGTTATAAAGGCCAACATGCCATTCGCTTTCTTCGCTGCATACTGTACCTGCATGCTTACTTTCATAGACTGATGTACAAGGACCCCCAGATCCCGTTGTACTTCCCCTTATATTGTAAGTAGCTGCGGTCCCAGCACCAAGCCTTGCGGTACCCCACTAGTCACTGCCTGCCATTCTGAAAGGGAACCGTTAAACCCTACTCTTTGTTTCCTGTCTGCCAACCACTTCCCTATCCATGTCAGCAATCTACCCACAATACCAGGTGCCCTAATTTTGCCCACTAATCTCCTATGTGAGATCTTATCAAATGCTTTCTGAAAGTCCAGGTACACTACATCCACTGGCTCTCCCTTGTCCATTTTACTAGTTACATCATCAAAAAATTCCAGAAGATTAGTCAAGCATGATTTCCCCTTCGTAAATCCATGCTGACTGGGACCGACCCTGTTACTGCTATCCAAATGTGCGGCTATCTCATCTTTTATAATAGACTCCAGCATCTTCCCCACCACCGATGTCAGGCTATCTGGTCTATAATTCCCCGTTTTCTCTCTCCCGCCTTTCTTAAAAAGTGGGATAACATTAGCTATCCTCCAATCCACTGGAACTGATCCTGAGTCTATAGAACTTTGGAAAATTATCACCAATGCATCCACGATTTCTAGAGCCACTTCCTTAAGTACCCTGGGATGCAGACCATCAGGCCCTGGGGATTTATCAGCCTTCAGTCCCATCAGTCTATCCAATACCATTTCCGGCCTAATGTGGATTTTCTTCAGTTCCTCTGTCACCTCAGATCCTCTGGCCACTACTATATCAGGAAGATTGTTTGTGTCCTCCTCGTGTTTAACTTGTTGCAATGCCAGCCTCAAGAGGAGTCACACAGTGAAGAAAACTTTTCCTCAACTCTAGGCGACTCGGAAATGGTGTCTGGCCAAACATTGGATGTGGTTCATCTGTTATCTGCTGCGGCGCTCCTTCATGCTGGCTCATGCTCTTCTGGTGTCTAGCGGGTCTATGCCTGCCAGGTGGTAGAGGCTGTCAGTACTTGTTGGCTTGAGTCAACCTGTGACAAGTCTGCAGGAAGCATCGAGGGCTGGGTCCAGCGTCTAGGCATGAGTGAATCTTTCCCACACTGGGCATGCATACTCAGCAGTAGAATAGCAGAGGGCTAAGGCAGTGGAACGTAGGGTCTGTGGGCTAGCACCCCATCTTGTGTTGGTGAGCTGACTAACAACATTGTTGCGTGTGCTCACTTTCGCCTTTGTCTTCACAATATGGCTCTTGAAGGTCAGACGTCGGTCAAGGGTTACACCAAGGTAAACCGGATGCTCACAATGCTCCAATGTTGTTCCAGACCGAGAGTTGTTCCGCCCCTTGTTGGGGTGAGAGCCTCTACTGCGCTATATGATTCTTTGACTCTGTGGCTGTGCTGGAGTAATGCATTCATAGGTTGATGGCAGAGCCTTGGAATTTTCTTTTATTCACTAATTAAATTGGGATCGAGGCCAATTTCACCAAGCATTGACCTACAAACTTTTCAGTCTTTTATTGCAGCTGTTAAAATTACAAAGAGGAATTTTATTCTCACGAGTCCACACCTTCGTCCGTGAAATGAGATAGAGAATTGGAAGCAAACTTCTAAAATCAAAATATTGCTTGCACTGAAACATAACCTATCAAATGTCCTACTCTGGGAATTTGTCAGTCATTAATACCTCCAATTTCCCGGGAGATTTTTTTTTGTGTGCAATCTGTTATCCATTGTGAATTTTGCAGGAAATTGATTTAACTAATATGGTCAGGGACCATATTACCTCCAGACTCCCCTCCACACTTGACCCATACCAGTTTGCTTACAGGCCAAACCGCTCCACAGAGGACGCTATATCCTCCGTACTCCAACTGAGCCTGGAACATCTAGAGCAGAAGAACACTTATGTGCGAATGCTGTTCGTGGATTTTAGTTGAGCATTCAACACAATTATCCCTCAGCACCTGATAAGCAAACTGGTTCCATTGGGCCTCAGCACCCCCATGTGTAACTGGCTACTGGACTTCCTCACTGACAGACCCCAGTTAGTGAGGGTTGGAAATAACACCTCTAACATCATCTCTCTGAGCACCGGCTCCCCTCAGGGATGTGTCCTGAGTCCACTGCTGTTTACCCTGATGACCCACGACTGTTGTGCCAGGTTTAGTACAAACCACATCATGAAGTATGCAGATGACACAACAGTGGTGGGCCTCATCCGGGACGACAATGAGCTGGCTTACAGGGAGGAGGTGAAACAACTGGTGGACTGGTGCAATACAAACAACCTGATCCTGAATGTCGAAAAAACAAAGGAGGTCATCGTCGACTTCAGGAAAAACCGGCACAGTCCCACACCACTTCACATCAATGACAGCGATGTGGAGGTGGTCAGTAGCACTAAGTTCCTGGGGGTGCAGATCACTAACAGTCTGACCTGGTCATATAACATCTCATCAACAGTTAAGAGAGCGCAGCAGCGGTTGCACTTTCTGCGCCGGATGAGAAGAGCTCACCTCCCCCATCCCATCCTCACCACTTTCTACAGGGGCACCATAGAGTGTATTTTGACCAGCTGTATCTCTGTCTGGTTTGGGGACTGTAAAGCCTCCGACTGGAAGTCCGTGCAGAGAGTGGTGAGGACAGCGGAAAAAATCATCGGGACTACTCTCCCCTCAATCGGGGATATTGCGACCAAATGTTGCGTGTCTAAGACCAGCAGTATTGTAAAAGACCCCACACATCTCTATCACGGATTGTTCACTCTGCTGCCCTCGGGCAAAAGATATCGTAGCATAAGGAGCAGAACATCAAGGTTCTGCAACAGCTTCTTCCCACGAGCCATCAGACTCCTGAATGCCATGTAATGGGCTGCCACCATTGTCTATTTTATCCTTTTATCCTTTTATCCATTTTTTTCCATTTTATCCTTGTGTTAATTATCGTGTTGCATGGGGAGCCAAATGCAACGGAATTTCGTTTGGAATTGCATACATCGATGTATTTCTAAATGATAATAAAGTTTGTTTGACTTTGACTTGACTAACAAACCAGTAACTGTCTTTGATTACAATAAGGACAATGTTTTTCTCCCCTGTGCTAATATTGATGTCATTAATTTATTGAATTTTTGTTTATAATATCTTAGGTATTTGAAAAAAACCCCACAAAGTGCTGGTATAGCTCAGCGGGTCAGGCAGCATCTCCGCAGAGCGTAGATAGGTGAGATGTCTAGGAAGGAACTGCAGATGCTGGTCTGCACTGAAGATAGACACAAAATACTGGAAGAGGGGAGGTCCAGGAAAGATCTTCGGAAATATGCAGGCCCAGGAATTTGACTCTCTCCACCATCGTCCCATTGATATAAACAAGATTGTGGGTCCTCATTCTTCCTCTTCCAAAGTCCACAATCAGTTCCTTGGTTTTACTGATGTTGAGAGCCAGGTTGTTATGCTAGCACCATCTGGTCAATCGGTCAATCTCACTTCTATACTCTGACTCATCACCATCTGTAATTCGTTCAACAACAGTGGTGTCGTTGGCGAACTTGATGATGGAGTTCGCACTGTGAAGGCAGAGAAAAGAATATAACTGGAAAGGTTAAGGGAGGAGGAGAAGTGGGTGGGACTCAAGGTGGGGCACAGGAAATCGGTAGGGAAGGAGAAAAAAATCTATGTGTATTGTGTTTATACACCTGTTATGCTGCTGTAAATAAGAATGTAATTATCTGTACATATGCCAATTAATTCTTAACTCTTGATTTAACCCTTATTCTCTTTGTTTTATCGTATTTGTTACTCATCTTAGTTTGCAGTGCAATGACCACCAGAAGAGCACTTTAAGATGCAAATCAGAGCTGTAAACATTTACTGGTAGATTTCATATAAGCACAAAGGACATTCCCAACAGAAGATTGTTGCCAACAGGAATGATCGTATCACAGTGAGGTGGGCTTGATCTTGTTAATCACCTTCACAGGGCTCATGAGACTGTAGGGTGTACTCCTATCCTTGCCACCTCTGAGATTGCTCGATCTGAGGTTGTGAAAGGAGTTGGGTCAGGTGGATTAAAGGTCTGTGAGAAAACTCAAACGTAAGAGTGATCATTGGATCATAAATGTAGATTAGCAATGGAGAAGGACAAGGACAAATATGAGGTAGACATTCTAAACTTGAAGAAAGCTGACTTCAATGGAATGATGGACTCCTTCAAAGGAGGACCAGGCTAAATGTAATATTCTGGGAGGCAAGGTGAAGAAGATAAAGAATAGGATAGAGAGAATATGAGACTACGGGAATACAATGGAAGTTAACAAAAAATGGACGTCAAAAATCTTCCACTGCTGTGTGAACAGTAAATCCGTCATAGTAGTGTGGATGGGACTAAGCTTGGCAGGTAGGCTGACACAGGTGAGATTGGACAATGGCTGGAGATAAAAAGATAGAAGGTGTGAGACAAAGGGTTGAAGAGTTGCGAATTGTGAAGCTAGAGGAAGGAATGTAGTTGGAAGGTGAAGGGGAGGGAGAAATAGGTGTGAGTCCAGGTGGGGCACAGAGGAGAGTAGTAGAAAAGAAGGGGGAAGGGTTATGTGGGGGAAGTAGGGAGAGCGTTAAGTATTTACCTAAAATTCGAGAGTTCAATTTTCATACCATTGGGTTGTAAGCTGAATATGAGGTGTCACTTCTCCTGTTTGACACCTCATATTCAGCTTACTCTGGCAATGGAGGGGGCCCAGGACAGAAAGGTCACTGTGAGAATGAGAAGGGGAGTTAAAATGGATAGCAACCAGGCGATCCAGTGGACCTTGGCAGACTGAACATGTGTTCTGCAAAACGCTCGATTTTGCAGTATTATTTGTCTTCGTCAAACAACAAAAATAGAATACTACAGAGAAGTATTGAACTTTTTTAAATGTTTGGGATTCAGCCAAATCCAAATGTTTACAAGTATGTCGAGTGTTTGTTTTATTGTCAGTTGTCCAAAAATGGAACAATAAAATTCTTACTTACAAACTGAAGGGTGTTAATATTGTGGGAACAATGTTGCTTCTGTGAACTACATCCACCACATTTTCTTCGCACTTTGCAATCAATCCGGGCAAATGACTTGTCCACAGAAGCATATGGGAGGGATGGTTAAGCAGATTGTTTTTGCTTGACCTTGCCACACTTGTCTGGTCACATTTCATGGGTCAAAGCAGCTCACATTACCTTGTTTGCCTTGGTGCTTTTACACCTAATATTGAAATCCAAGCTCCAAAGGAATGCATTTCTGATGCAATCAGTACCCCTCCCTGTGTGTCTGCCAGTCACGCATAGTCCTGTGGTAGTTTTCGCTGTGTTGAAATCAAGGCTGGGTACTTTTTAAACTCTCAGTTTAACTCTCAAGATCTCAAAGCTCTGACGTTTATTATCTCAACACCAAGTTGAAAAACAATATAATCTGGACTCGGCTATCTACAAATAATCGTAGTTACCGGAAAAATAAAGACTAGGCATTATCTCTGGAGAAGCAACAGATACAATTTCAGATTGAAGACTTTTCAATATTTCTCTTGCTGCAGACACTGCCTGATATGGGGAATATTTCCAACATGCTCTAATTACAAATCTATACACTGTAAATGGATCGATTGTAATCATGTATTGTCTTTCTGCTGACTGGATAGTACGTAACAAAAGTTTTTCACTGTACCTTGGTACACCTGACAATAAACTAAATCGCACTGAAGGTAAATAACCTGTCAGTCCTCTCAGAGGACAAAGCAATATATTCAGGAGCTTTGACAAGTGTAATAAAAGTTTTACAGCACCAGGGATTAGAGATCAACCCAAAGGCATATTATATCTGTAGCTCTGGTCTTTGAATGTCGTTTCAGCCATTACACAAATATTTTATAGTCTGATGCATGATTGGAAATAGCAGACCGAAATAGAGTGGTGTAGCTGAAAATATCAGAGTCACCTGTATAAGGTCAAAAGGTGCAAAATAAAGTGTGCAGATTAAATAAGCAGCCTTGGCCTTGAACAGTGCTGCCCACATCTTCAAATTATCGTGAAGTAGGTAAAGGGCAATGAATTACATTTGAAATGTAACCAGTCCGGTTTTATAGTCAAAACAGTAATTCATTTATTCACACCAAAGACTTCCAATTGTCAGTGAAGTGATGAGTCAGGAATGTGTTTACGATGGAGCTGATTGAAGGAAATGTGCTTGTCAGGGCACTGGGAGAATTCATTAACATTCTTTGAACAGCATTGCTGTACTTTCATGCATACAGGGTGACTGACAAATGTTAACTTTGGACCAGTAAGATTTTACCTTTGAGAGCATCGTGGAGGCTCAGCATGACTCTGGGCATGGGCGTTCAAGTTGCTGAACCAGGCCACGATGCAACCAGTCAGCATGCTCCCTACTGTGCACCTGTAGAAGTTCGAGAGAGTCCTCCTTGACATACCGACTCTCCATAATCTTCTCAGGAAATAGAAGCGCTGATGTGCTTTCTTTATGATTGCATCAGTGTGCTGGGACCAGGAAAGGTCTTCGGAAATATGCACACCCAGGAATTTGAAGTTCTTCTTCTTCTTCTTCTTCTTGGTTACTTGGTGCTCCAAAATATTCCAACTGGAATTTAAACTGGAGGTGGTGAAGGGAGGGGTTTAGCCAGAGAGGGTTATTGGGAAGAAAGTGCCACTTTAAATTTAGTTGCATCTGGCTGGGCAACCGTGGCTTGGTGGAGATTATTCCATGCTTTAATAGTGCGTGGAAAGAACGAATTGCTGTACACATCGCTGTATTGCTGTACACATTGCTGAACGAATTGCTGTACACATCTTGACCCTTTGCACCATCGTCCCGTTGATATAAACGGGATTGCGGGTATAAACAGGTGATTGATGATCACCGTGGACTCAGTGGGCCAAAAGTGTAGGAAGAAACTACAGATGCTGGTTTACACGAAGATAAACACAAAATGCTGGAGCATATTGTAATCCAGGCAGCATCAGATAGAATGAATAGGTGAGGTTTCGGGTCGAGAGCCTTCCTCAGATTCGTGAGTTACTCCAGCATTTTGTGTCTTTCTATCCATTTAGTTTCTGTCTTCAGTGGGCTAATGGGCTAGTTTTCATGCTGTGTCTTTCAATCAATCAGTGTGTAACTGCATGGTTGTTACAACATTTCATGTAGCTTCTACCTGTGCACCCTTCACCTGAACCAGTGAGGTGTGAATGGATTTTCAATGAGACCTTGCAAAGAAGTGGACATGGCTTCAGGGAGGTGGTCTCCTAGTTGTTCACAGCCTTTCATGAGAGCATTCATGTCCTTGTTCAAGTGTGGCAACCAGGGTGGCACACATCACTCCATGTATGGTTAACCAAAGCAGTCAAAGGGAAGTTGTTTTGGCTAAACAGTGTGGAATGTGAGAACTGGGGAGTTTTAAATTCAAGGCCTCAAACAATATTAGTAAAGTTTGAAACTAAAGTTGTTTAGCAGAAGACTTATTGCCTCAAGGATATCAAGAAAGATAGTGCAGTTATGATAAGGTATTTGAAGGAAGGACATACCATTTACGGGGGATGGTAAACATACAATAAAATCAGAGGGTTAGAAATGTAAGCAGGAAGAGACATACGTAATAAAAAGATAAATTGAAACGCGAGTTAACAGGACTGCATAGATCCGGAATGAATGTTCAAAACTAGTTCACTCTAAGCCAAGGGGACATTTTTTAGAAGAGTAACGAAGAACCTGAGAAATAAAAGCTTCTCCAAACTAGTAAACTCAAAATAAGCAAATACGGCTGCAAATGAAATAATAAACAAATCCAGAGTGTGATTAAAAAAAAAGAAGCTGAAAGAATCTTGCTGTGTGGAAGAGTACAGAGTAACTTGAGATATACACCAAGTGCTGGAGTGACTCAGTGGTTTGGGACCAAAGGTACTAGAACTAGAGCAAATGTTGGGACACATTAAGAAGGTGTGATGTGTGAATAACGAGACCTAGGATTAAGCATGGCTTCAATAAAACCTTTATACCACAAGATATAGATAGATAAGAGATTGAAGCTGTCAACATGGTTGAAACTCGAGATAAGCATCAGACAGTAAAGATTTGAGTAAACACTTCCTCCAACACGATAAACACTTTACAATTATCCACCATATGTACTCTGATCAGCCCTCTTCTAAAACAGCAATCAATGTGCTATAGGTAGGCCCTTGAATGACACTGATATTTGAAACAAGCAGATCTTTTGGCTGCTCATGGGGGACCTGTGGAAAATGCTGGTGGTCTTGGTGGGGGGAGGGGGGGTTAGAGATGTAGAAAGGCCGAGGATCACTATGCTGCTACTGGAGATTTTATCGAGAAAGTTGTTTCTATGGTCAGTGCATGCATTGTATGTAGAGGGCCCTACATGGGTGTGAAGAAGGATCTCGACCCGAATCGTCGCCCATGTTTTCTCTCCAGAGATGCTGCCTGTCCTGCTGAGTTACTCTTGTACTTTTGTGTCTATCTTCGGATTAAACCAGCATATGCAGTTCCTTCCTAAACATGGGAGAAGGCATTGCTTGATCAAGTTTTAAGAAATTGGGAAGGGCGAGTGGCTGGTGTTTGTGGATGAGCTTTTTGCAACCTGTGACCACTGCTCTATTAACTTTAAGAATGCTACGGATAAAGATGGGGCGAGCTCTACCAGTTAAAATTCTTGTTTTTCATAACTTTCATTCATTTGTTCTTTCTTTGTTTTTATATCTCTAGCTTCCCTGTCTTCTGACGCTCAGAGACAATGAAGAAGGGTCTCGACCCGAAAAATCACCTTTTCCTTTTCTCCAGAGATGTTCCCTGAACCACTGAGTTACTCCTACATTTTGTGCTTATCTTCAGTTGCAATTCTAAATTGGGGCAAGGCTAACTTTGATGGCATTAGACAGGAATTCACTCAAATTGATTGGAGCAGACTGATTGCAGGAAAAGGAACGTCCAGAATGTAGGATGCTTTTAAAAGTGTGGTGACTTGAGTTTAGGATATGCATGTTCATGTGAGAATGAAGGGCAGGACAGATGGCATGAAGAAGCTTAGAGGGTGTGACATCGAGGCTCTAGTCAAGAAAAATTAGAAATGGGACAGGTATAGGGAGCTGGAATCAAGTGCATCCCTGGAGGAGTTTTGGCAACTGAAGTTAATGTTAAAGAAGGAAAACAGGAGGGAAAATGGGGGAAAGGGAATAGCTTTGGCAGATAATATTATGGAAAATTCTGAGATTTTATTAAGTACATTAAGGGGAAAAAGGGTAACCAGAGAAGGAATAAAAGAAATCAGCGATCAAAGCGGTCATCTCTGTGTGGAGCCGCAGTAGATGGGAAGGTCCTCCATGAGTACTTCTCCTCTGATTTAACCCTGGAGAAAGACATGAAGACTAGGGAACTGGGGACAGTTCATGAAAGTGTCTTGATGGCAGTCAGGTCGAGGAGGTGCTGAACGAACGTCCTAATATGTCTGAAGGTAGACAAATCTCCCAGGCCTGATCAGATATATCTGAGGACACTGTGGGAAGCTGGTGAATAAATTGCAGATGCCCTGTCTGAGATATAAGAGTCATCCTTAAATATAGGTGAGGCATCGTAAGACTGGAAGTAAATGGCAAATGTAGTGCCTCTATTTAAAGGCTGCCAGAAAAAGCCTGGAAACTGTCGGCCAGTGAGCCTAACGTCTCTATCTAATGGATGATGATGAATCAGAGTATAGGAGAGAAATTGATTGACTGACCAAATGGTTCAGGAAGAATAATCTTTCTCTCAACGTCAGTAAAACCAAGGAACTAATTGTTGACTTTGGAAGCGGAAGGTAGAGAATTCACATACCCTGACTCCGCTATCTTTAAGAGCTCTTCAAGAGAGTGTTAGATAGAGCTCTTAAAGATAGCGGAGTCAGGGGATATGACGGGAAGGCAGGAACGGGGTACTGATTGTGGATGATCAGCCATGATCATATTGAATAGCGGTGCTGGCTCGAAGGGCCAAATTGCCCTACTCCTGAATCTGTCTATAGTCTTCATTGACAGGACCAGTGGTGGAGAAAGTCAAAAACTTCAAATTCCAGGGGGTGCATATCTCTGAAGATCTGTCCTGGCCCCTCTACTTCCTTAGAAGATTGAGGATGTTCGGTATGTCAACGAATACTTTCTCGAACTTCTATGGGTGCAGAGAGCATATTGACTGGTTACATCATGGCCTGGTTAGCAATTGGAATACTCAGGAACAGAGACGATTGCAAAAAGTGGTGAACACTGCTCAGTCCATCATGTGTACTGACCTCCCCCCACCATCGAAGGGATCTACAAGAGACACTGCCTCAAAAAGGCGACCAGCATCATCAGAGACCCACACCACCCTGGCCACACACTCATTTCACCCCTGCCATTGGAAAACAGGTATAGGTGTCTGAAAACTAATATCCAGGTTTAGAAGCAGCTTCTTCCCTACAACCATCAGGCTATTAAACACTGCCAGAGAAGGTAGCTGAGGCAGACACCCATAACATTTAAAGAACATTTGGACAAATACATGGATAGGAAAGATTTAGAGGGATTTGGGCCAAACATGGGCAGGTGGGACTAATGTATATGAGACATCTTGGTTAGCATGGGTAAGCTGAGCCAAAGGGCCTGTTTCCGTGCTGTAAGACTCTAACTCTAGGGCCTCTTATTCAATCACGGAAGCAAAGACCCTGGAATCATCCAATAAATAATTGAATGTTACAGATTGGAGGGAGGTGAGGGAAGATATTAGACCCAATTGATAGATTAAACTAAGGTCAAATGGCTAATCATATGTTATTATTTAGTGATCTCGGCAAGTTTGCTTTGATACCCTCATAAACCACTTTAGAAATGTAATCATTTAATTCTCCTATAATCCCCCAAGAACATTATTTCAAGCATGTGTTTGCCAGTTTCTTCATTTCAGTCCAAAACCCTAACTGAAGTAAAAAAATTCCCCACTTGCTAGGCAAATAGAAGAGAGACAATTGCACTTCTGTCTCTTAGCCATTTCTTAAAACATGGTTGCTATATTTCCCACACTAAGATCTCCCTCTTGGTCGCCTATTCCCAGCTCCATCGCCTTCCATCCCCTCCATCCAGGCTCCTACCAGTAAACCAGTTTTGAACCCATATCGCCAAATCACTGTTAATCCCGCTTATCTTAATCTTCTGGACCAGCCTACTATCGGAGAGTTTATTAAATGCCTAACTAAATCCCGTGTTGACAATCTCCACTGCCCTACTTTCATTGATCACCTTCATCACGCCCTCAAAAGACTCAATCAAATTAGTGAGCTGCTCCAGCAATTTGTAACCTCGTGTGTATGTTTCGCACAGTGTGTGCAGTGATTTCTCATCAGATGAATTGTTAGAAGTTGAAGCCAAAAATCGTCACTGGATTTGATTTCATAACCAACAAATAACCTTTTCCCCTCCCAACTATCTTATTGGTGTAAATAAAGAACCAATTTGTTTTGAGATGTTCATGGTAAGCAAATTCAACATTTTTATGCGATGCATAGAATATTGACCAAAATTGTGCGTCTCTTGATCCTCACACACGTACAAAAGTGACAGGGTGAACTGTGGTTTATGTAAGAACTTAGAACATAGAAAAGTCCTAGCAAAGAAATAGGCATAACGTCTGTGCCGAACAAGATAAACTACTTTTGCCTGCATATGATCCATATCTCTCAATTTCCTGCATATTCATGTGCCAATGTAAAACCCTGTTAAACGCCACTATTGATTCTGCCTCCACCACCATCTCTGGCAGTGTGTTCCAGGCACCCATCACCTCTGGGTGGAAAATCTTGCCTGCACATCTTCTTTAAACTTTGCCCCTCTCACCTAAAAGCTATTACCTCTAGTCCTTGATCCTGAGAAAAAGATTCTGACTGTCAATCTGATCTATGCCTCTTATAATTTTACATAAATATTTCTATCAGGTCTCCCTTCGACTTTCAGTGTTCCCCAGATAAAACAATCCAAGTTTGTCCAACCTCTCAGAAATTCAAAATCACACATCCATATTGGCCACCTGTTCTGTGTGCCATAATCTGCTTGCCCTATGCTGATTCGACATGCCAAAAGATGGGTAAAAATGTAAGAATTAAAATGATTAAAATCAACTTTTCATTAACTACATGATTGATAAAAAGTAAAAGTTACTAGGAATAACTGACTAAAATGATGGTTGCCATCACCTGATTAGAGTTATATTTAAAAATGCAGATGGTTAAGCAGGTTTATTAATATAGTTTAATGCTTTGGTCTTACATTAGGATTAACGGGATTTAAAATATTTGTTTTCCATCTGAGCATTTGTTACTAGCAATAACAAAGCTGTCACCCTGGAAGCTTCGAAATAGGAACTTTATTTTACCAATTAATTCCTTAAATTACTCAATACTGACTAATTGTACTTGTTTTTATGTTTCATAATACTTTAAAAATTCTCAAACGAGGCACACGTACAATATTGATTGATGACATTGGATCAATAACACGTGTTATGTCTCAACACCATTTTAATGAAGGAATTAACCTAGATATTTTAATTGTGTTAACGATGATGCTAAAATAGCTAACAGATAAATATTGCATTCATCTGCTTTGGTTTGCAGAAGTTAATTCTTTATATCAGTTTTCAGATAGGGGAGGATGTGGATAAGACATTTTTTTTAACTTTAATGATACATTTACATTTTAGAGTTCTTCTGGAAAATACAGCTAATATTTGAGTAAAGTGAGACATGACTTGCGACAGCCTACCTTTTCCCTCAGTAGTGTTCCTCCATCTCCTGCATGGGTTTGTTTGTGGTTTCACTAATGAGAGATTGATTGCTATAGGTAATCTACAATTCTAACAGCATTTTAACCCACCAAGATGGTGGGAGATAACCTCGTGGTAACTTGGTCGTTATTTATCTTACAACTCCAGTTCACTAAATGGGAAGATGAACAATCAAAAGCTACAATTTGATGGTATATGTTCTTACTGGTTTATAAATCATTGAGTGCTTCCCACTCTTGGATGTTTTTGAATCAATTCTGTCAAGCTACCACACTCAAATCTTTTAGACCTCTCTCGACTTACCAGCAACTTCTTTGTAACCACATTGATAGCAATGAACTGATGATTCATTTCCACTCATTTCCAATGAATCATAAGTGTCTGTAACAATGGTTTCATTTTTCAAAGTTGACTGCACTTTTATTATACTTAAAGTGGACTATACGTTAATGTATTTTGTGGATGAGGAAACACATTTCCTCTGGTATTTCTTCATGGGTGACTTGTATGGTGAAATAGCGACAGGTTTGCAGGTACAGCTACAAACTTAAGTGCTGCCTACCAGCCAACTGTGGTGCATGGTGTTAAAGGAAGATAATGGCTTGTTCATCAGCAGTCAATGGAACACAATTCTTTTTGACAAATTTGTGAAAGGTCCAAGGCGAAACCAGTATTTAATATCCATTCCTAGCTCCCCTCATGATGGGTCATCTTCTTAACTGCTGCTGTCTTTCTTGGGTAAAGAGAACATTTTAAATTCAATGAAAATGAAGAAATATTATAGAACAGAGAATGTGGGGCATCTTCAATGTCTGTGCCGAACACGGTGGCTCCACGACGCCAAGGTAAACTAATCTCCACTGACAGAGACATCTTTGCCTGAGATGTGGTGTGAACCTGCAAGTGGCTATGTTCACATGCGATGCTGCTCTCAACATTCTCGATGGTAGATGTCGGGGTTTGGGATGAGTAGAGAATCAACAACGTGCCAAAGAGAAGCTCACTCATTTTCTTTGACTTAATTTGTCCTCTGTCTATTTGTAGGCACAATTTTGTACTTATAAATTTTCATCAACTATAATTAGCCATAAATACTGTACAACTGATCTGGACAATGCAGTATGGACATTAGCAGCACTGAGAGAAGAGCACAGTCAGCGATCCTTCTTCATATCTCTCCCCATGCAGGAGTTTACAAAGTTTGCATCACAGAATGCATTTTGGGAAGTCAAATAGGGACAGGACACATACAGTAAAAAGTAGGGAGCTGAGGAATGATTATGGTCGGAGGGTTCATGTAGTTTACTGGGAGTAACAACACAAACAGACATAGTGGGGATGAAAGCACATGGCATGCATCAAAGATCAGGCTATAGAATGTAAAAGTTGGCATAGGTGCAAAAAGCTGGAGTAACTCAGCAGGACACACAGCATCTCTGGAGGAAAGGAATAGGTGAAATTTCACCTATTCCTTTTCTCCAGAGATGCTGTCTGACCCGCTGAGTTACTCCAGCTTTTTGTTTCTATCTTCAGCTTAAACCAGCATCTGCAGTTCTTTCCCTCACATAAAAGTTTGGATGTTTTGTTACATCTTCATAAACACTGGTTAGACTGCACTTGGGGTATTGTGCGTAGTTCTGGTCACATTATAGGAAGGATTACATTGCACTGGAGATGCACCAGGACTTTGCCTGGATTGATGGATTTTAGTTATAGGGGATATTAGATAGATTGGGTTTGTTTATATATAGAGCAATATAACATTGCAAGAGGCATAGATAGGGTAGGTAGAATCTTTTTTTCCAATGGGCAAGGATAGGTTAAGGCTGAGATGAAGAGATTTTAAAGGTAAATTCAGGGTATTAAAGAAGGAACTGCAGATGCTGGAGAATCGAGGGTTACACAAAAAGCTGGAGAAACTCAGCAGGTGCAGCAGCATCTAAGGAGCGAAGGAGATGGGTGACGTTTCGGGTCGAGACCCTTCTTCAGACTGCTTTCTTCGTAGGGAGGAGGAGAACTTCTTCAAAGTAGGCATACCTTGAGGAGATATCGCAGTGGAGTAGACAAAGTGTTAAAGAAGGAACTGCAGATGCTGGAGAATCGAGGGTTACACAAAAAGCTGGAGAAACTCAGCAGGTGCAGCAGCATCTAAGGAGCGAAGGAGATAGGCGACGTTTCGGGTTGAGACCCTTCTTTAGACTCCACTTCAGACAAATTCAGGGTAATTGTTTTAACACAAAGAATATGGTTGATATCTGTAAAATGTTTTCAGAGTCAGATACAATCACTATGTTTAAGAGATATAGGTACATAAATAGGTAACGCTTAGAGGAAAATAGACCTGATGTGGTCAAATGGGATTAGTGCGGGTGGTCATAAGGATCGGCATGGATGTGATGAGCCAAAGGGCTTGTTTGTGTGCTGTACAACGCTATGAATCACTGATAATGAGATCTGCTGTTTTTTGCTCTGGTATCTTAAAGTCTCAATATTTTATTATATGTTCCAAGCAGCTCAATGGCACAGCTAAAAGAACTGTCAGAAGCTCCGGATCAATCCTGACTTAGTGTGCAATCTGTGTAGAGTTTACATGCTTTCTCTAGGACTGGGTAGATTTCCCCCAGGTGTTTCATCTCAAAGCTCTACGGGTTGGTAGGTTGATTGGTCACTGTAAGTTGCTCCTAGTGAGGAGTTGATGAGAATATGTGGAAAATAAAAAAGTGGGATATGTGTCGGAATAGTATAAATGGGTGGATGATGGTTGGTGTAAACTTGGTAGGCTGAAAGGCCCATTTTTGTGCTCCTATCTGAATCATATAACTTCAAGATCTGTCATATTTTAACCTTTATAAATACAATATATGCATTCCTTTGAACATTTATTTGCCAACAGCTACAACTTATATACACAAAAAAGTTCATACTCTTCATTCCACAGCTAAATTCCTCCACAGTGCATCAAAATCTTATGATGTCTACTTCAAGCAGTCAGCAGAGTACAATACAAAATAGTTTGCAGGATGTACCTTCCCACCCATCCATGCATGATCCCAGTAAATGAACATGGTGATCCCTGAAGATATCCTTCTATGTCATAAGGACATATGTAACAAAGAACCAAATATATTTTATGGAGTGTAGAACTGCTTACTATTAACAAATGTCAGATTCTGTTGATAGGTATACAGCTAATGAAATACCTAAACAGCTAAGTGCAAATGAAGGATGCATAAATTAATGATCCATTGTAACAATACTTATTTGTAAATGATTGCTTCATGGTGACCCTCAGTTCTGTTATTCAAAAGACTGGTTGGTAGAAAGATAATGGACAATGAGTCAAAAGCCACTCAGTTTCACAAAGTTGCACAAACAAAAAAATAATCTAAACAGCATGCTAGTTCTCATTTCAGTAACAATAATTGATACTGTCTGTATAAACATCCTGTCCCACCAATCCATTTGCTTGTGGTGGGTTTTGCAATGCAGGTCCTTGTCAGGTCTATAGAACTGTCTCCTGACTGATGAATTCATATTTCATTCACATGCATCTTCAGCAACAAAAGAAAATCCTTTGAATTCATCTTGATTGATCATACGGACAAGAGCCTCATCAATTGGTGTCAGTACAGGCTTCTCAGCAGTGAAGTCTCGATCAAAGTTGTTTACATCCCTGTTTGTTTTCTGAAGGGAAAGAAAAATATGATATAAGGCAACTGATCGTCTGTGCAGTGTGTAACTTTCTTTTTAGATGACGATTGGAAGGCTCCAGTGACTTATACATTTCTACAGATACACCATAGAAAGCTTCACGTTCTCACCTAGCAAACAGCTAACAATGACCTGTTTCCTTTATCATCGTTACTTTTTTGCATATTTTTAATTCATTTGTTCTATACAGTATCTCTCTCTAGATCCCCGTCTATATCTCTCATTTCCTTTTCCCCTCAACCCAAAACGAGTTTCACTGAGTTACTCCAGCACTATATGTCTATCTTTGGTTTAAACCAGCATCTGCAGTTCTTTCCTACATAGAAACCATACTGTCGGGTTGCATCATAACTTGGTACTGTGCGAGTGATTGCTGAACAATATGCACAGTTCTAGTCGTCCAACTATAGGAAGGTTGTCATTACGCTGGAAATGATTTATAAGGATATTTCTGGACTTGCGGGCATTGAGTTATAAAGAGAGGCTGGATAGGTGGAGACTTTTTTCCATCGAGCATAGGAGGTTGAAAGGTGATTTTACAGAGGTATACAAGAACATTGGAAATGCAGTTAAGGTGGATGGTCACAGTCTTTATCCAGGGTAAAGTTGTGGGGGAAGCGGGGGAAGGGGGGAGGGGGAGTGGGAGTTAAGGGGAGAGTGCATAAAACTAGAGGACATAGATTTAAGATAAGAGGTGAAAGATTTAATAGAGATATGAGGCGAACAAGCTGCCAGAGGAAGCTGTACAACCCGTGTGCGGACGTGGCATCGAAGGACAAGAAGCTGAAGCAAAGAAGTGGAAGCCAAATAATCGAATGGAAATAAAGCCGAAACGCCAAATGACCGAAAGTGTACGAAGCCGAAACTAAAATTATGGTCGGAGGGTTCATGTAGTTTCCTGGGAGTAACAACCCAAGCAGACATAGTGGGGACGAAAGCACAAAGCATGCATCAAAGATCAGGCTATAGATTGTAAAAGTTGGCATTGATGCAAAAAGCTGGAGTAACTCAGCGGGCCACACAGCATCTCTGGAGGAAATCAATAGGTGAAATTTTGTTTCTATCTTCAGTTTAAACCAGCATCTGCAGTTCTTTCCCTCACATAAAAGTTTGGATGTTTTGTTACATCTTCATAAACACTGGTCAGATTGCACTTGGGATGAAAATAAAGCCGAAACGCCAACTAACCGAAAGAGTGGGACGCCTAAAAGCAAACTCACCGAATGGCCGCTCTGCCAAAACGCCACCTACCCGAAAGGTTGCATCGCCTACAAACCAATGAACCGAATGCCGCTCAACAGAAAAGTCAAATAACGGACAGGACGTTGCTGGGAGGCGGGACTTGTCAGCAATTGGTCCAGACCCCCGCGCCCATCACATCACTGGCCGGTGGAGACTGGAGGGTGGGGGTCATTTTCCCACACAAGCCATAGGTGACTGGGCAATCTGAACCCAAGCACCAAGTTGTAAGCGGCTGAAGGTGCGCATCCTTCGGGACAGCCGCCACTCTCCCACGGCCGCCCTCCGCCTCGTCTCCCCCATGCGGCCACTGATAAGTCCCCCCCCCCCTGGCAACGTCATGTCCATTATTTGACTTTTCTGTTGAGCGGCATTCTGTTCGTTGGTCTGTAGGCGACGCAGCCTCTCGGGTAGGTGGCGTTTCGGCAGAGTGGCCATTCGGTGAGTTTGCTTTTAGATGATGCAGCCTTTCGGTTAGTTTGCTTTTAGGCGCCCCACCCTTTTGGTTAGTTGGCATTTCAGCTTCGTACGCTTTCAGTTATTTGGCGTTTCGGCTTCATTTCCATTCGGTCATTTGGCTTCCACTTCTTGGCTTCGGCTTCTCGTCCTTCGATGTCACGTCCGGGTACCGTACAGCCGGGTACATTTACGATGTTTGAGAGAAATTTGGACAGATAAATGGACAAAGGTTGTGAGATACTCATTTGCCAAACCCAAGCAAATGGGACTAGCTCAGGAGGTCATCATGGTTGGCATGGATGGGTTGGGCAAAAGTGCTGCATGACTCTTTTTCTGACTTTCCTCAATTCATTCTAGAGCATTCCCACCCCCTCCCTGCACTCATGCGCTGGAACATGTTTGTTTAATTGCTGGATTAATCATCCTCAGTGGGTTTTACAAAGTTACAAGGAACAATCACATGAGAGGTGAATGACATTTAACAATTGTGAAATGTCTATCGTTAATCTGTATGATTGTTTTATGGCTCCAAAGCATACTGTAAATACTGCGGCTTCAAGAGCAGGTTAGAGATTGGGATCCTGCAGGTACTGAGTCACTTTATGTCATCCCAAAGCACAACCTCTGAGGCTAGTGCAATGTAGTGCAATCAGTAGTGCAATGAAATACTTGCCATTTGGCTGGATGAGTGAGTGTAGATCCAAGAATACTTGAGGAACTTTTTATCAACCATGACAATGGCAACCCACATGATTAGTATCCAGCTTTTCACTGTACCTCAGTACACGTGACAATAAACTAAACCTTTTATTCACATTTTCTCTCCTACAAATTTTATCTAAACAATAATCCCATTCACCAACATGCACCATGGCTTCCATGGAACAATCATCCAAAAGTGCACTACAGAACCCTGCTAAAGCTTCATCAATATAATCTTCCAAACCTTTGATCACTGCATCTGGAAGGAGGACGGGAGGAAGTATTTGGGAAGAGCACCATTTCAAAGATAAGTCCAAGTCATAAACCTTGCAAATACATTGTCATTCTTTCATTGCTACTGGGACACATCTCTGAAATGTATTACCATATGACAATACGGGAAATACTTTACCACAAGGACCACAGAAGCTGAAAACACTGGGTCACTAACACTTCAAAACAATTAGGGATGGCCATCTAACGATACCTTGCCAATACTGTACTGATGAATAATATCAATAAAATGTTTGGGAAAGAACTGCAGATGCTGGTTTAAATCGAAGGTAGACACAAAATGCTGGAGTAACTCAGCGGGACAGGCAGCGTCTCTGGAGAGAAGGAATAGGTGATGTTTCGGGTCGAGACCCGTCTGAAGAAGAAACATCACCCATTCCTTCTCTCCAGAGAGGCTGCCTGTCCCGCTGAGTTACTCCAGCATTTTGTGTCTACCTTCAGCAAAACGTTTTTTGGTCTATGGTAAGCTAACATGTCCTGAACTCATTTAATTAATTTTCTTTTCATTCAATAAAACCTTCAGGAAAGCTGCATAGAAATGGTCAATAAACACATAATCCTGTTCAGAATTGGTGCTGAATGAAAACTGAGGATGCTTTATTTAACTTACAGTGCTTACAGTGATGAAAGTTCTGGCTTCAATGTGGGTGAAATGGGATGGCTTTGCTGACAGAGGTGAATAGCAAGAAAATAATCACCTACAGATAACTCTCATTCCTTGTCCTAGTGGCAGAGGTGGAGAAGCAGCATTAGTGGCTCCTACTATTAGTATTTGAGACAGCCAGGCACACAAGCTTAGTCTTTCATAACCAGCCCGGTGGCTTTAGTTAATGTGGTTATATGCTGTTCAGATTTTCCCAAATCTGAAACTTTGAAATCTCCGTGCACCGTAATATAAACTAGACACATTCCACAGCACCAAGTGCCAACCCAAACAAAACTGGTTCTATCTGCAGTGGATCAGTGAAAAATAATGGCAGAGTGATGGTCTGAGGTATAATGCAGAAATTCAGACATCCATTTATGGGAAATCAGTATACTGTATGTACATCTTGGCCAGGCAACATTCCAAAAGCAGACGTTTTACTGCCTGGAAATCCATGGCACTTCAAGAAATCCAGCCAATGTCCAAAATAGATAAAAAATGAAGTAGGATAGGATTGTATAATGTGTTGCCTTAACAGAGAAAGTACACACTGTAAATTTTCTGAGCCTTCTGGCAAAACAGAACAAGTGCAGTTATGCCCACTTCAGTATAAAGTGCACCCTGTCAGAAGCAGGAGGCAGGAGAGCAGAAGAAACATGCAGAGAAGTATTGTGAGAGATCTGTGTGTTATTGTTCTCGCACAACCAAAGTTGCAGCATTTTGATGGTCATTATAAAGGACAAACTTTTTAATTTCAGTAAGAAAACTTACAATCCTGGGTTTGAAAGGCGGCTTGACTTTTCGTTGTTCAAGCAGTTCCCAATCGATTCCTTCAAAGAAGGGATGGTCCAAAATCGCCTGCTCCCCACCTTGTGCTGAGACACATCCCAGCCGCTTGCTTGGATTTTTTATCATGAACTGGTGAAGAAAGAACAAACTGTTAAACTTTGATTTTATAAAGTTGATAAGTTCTTAAGTTTATGGAGCAGAATTAGGCCATGCGATCCATCAAGTCTACTTTGCTATTCAATCATGGCTGATCTGTCTTTCCCTCTCAATCCCATCTGTAACCCCCATTTTCTCCAGTGAAGGCGCTGTGCACACGGCAGCCAGCCAACAGTTGCTTGTCTTTTTCTTTTAATTTCGGGTTTTTGTGTACCTTGTGTGTTGTGACTGTTGGCAGACACATTTCCCTCCAGAGATGAATAATGTTTTATTGAATCATATCGTTTAGTTTAGTTTAGAGATACGGCATGGAAACAGGCCCTTTAGCCCACCGTGTCTGCACCGAAGAGCGATCCCCACACATTAACACTGCCCAACGCACACCAAGGACAATTTACATTAATACCAAGCCAATTCATCTGCAAACTTGTATGTCTTTGGAGCATGGGAAAAAACCGAAGATCTCGTGGAAAACCCACACAGTCACGAGGAGAACGTACAAACTCCGTACAGGCAGCACCCGTAGTTGGGATCGAACCCGCACCTCTGGTGCTGAAAGGCAGCTGTGCCTTCGTGCCGCCCATGTGCTGTTCACCACGCTAAGAAGGTGCTAATGTTATGCCTTCTCTATGAGGTGAGCCATTGTAAGTTGCGTCAGTGTCTTGCCCTGAGAACAAGGGGGAATCAAACTGGGGCTGCTCTGTGTAGTGCACTAAAGCACAGTCAGCAGTGGCACAGGCTGTTGGGAGTGAATGGAAAGAGCTTCACTAATATTAAAATGAGTCATCTGTCATTACCAGCAGTTGAAATTAGCTGCTGGTCAGTTTGTGGGTGCTGCTACTTGAAGTGGGGCAGATTCCCTGCCACGTGGAGCTAACTTTTAAATAGGATACAATGGTTCAATGTGCAACTGTGCATTCCGCCTTGTCGAAAGCCAAAGGTATATTATCCCAACTTTAGTTTCCAATGGTAATGGTAAGCAGTCCCATGAAGTGAGTTGCACAAGTGTATTGAAGGAAGGCACTGCCATCATTGCTAAAATATTTCTGTAAAAGTACAAAATGAAGTGGTCCAGGGATTAATTTAACCCAGAAATACCAACGATAGAGTGATTAGAGTGGACATCACTATGGTCGACAAATGGTTAGTTCATTTGTTTACAGAAAGAGTGTCAGCAATAGCATGAAAGGATTGTGAATTGCAGCCTGATCTTGAACCAATGGGTATGCCAACTATGTTCTAGTTTAAAGACACACCGTAAAAAGTAACTGGAGCATTTGGACTTGACTTACTAGTCAAACAAGTTACATATCTATTGTAAACAATATCATACCCAGATAAAACCAGATCCAACCTGTTTGTACAAGATCCATGAAATCTGCCAACAAAGCTAATTGTCAAGTTTTTTCACAAACTGAGTGCTGTCAGCCAAATGCATGTAGATTGGTCAACAACTGATAAAAAGTACCTTTTGAAATACAATACAATAATACAATAATACCTTATTAGCCGATTATGCTTTGCAATATACGCGGGGTTTCATTTGCCAAGTCAGTCATACAAATAAAGAGCAACAGAACACACAAAATACATTTTAACATAAACATCCACCACAGTGACTCTTCCACATTCCTCACTGTGCGAGAAGGCGATAAAAAGTTCAATCTCTTCCCTTCTTTGTTCTCCTGCGGTCAGGGGCCTCGAGCCTTCCGTTGACGGGAATCAAGTGAGAATAATCAGGGAAGTGATATTACAGTTTTGCTGAACTTAATCCAAATGTTACAGCTGGGGAGCTATGCTGCTAGAACCAACAACATATACTGCAATAAACAGAGCATCCCCTCTGTAAAATAAATAGGCATTCAGGAGCAATGAAAATGTAGCTCGCCAATGTTCTGGGCCTCAGAAGCTTTATATATGTGATGGGCAATGTTATTGAGTTTCAGGTAATAACATTCCTTTAATACAAATCTATGTCAACAGCCCTTCACTTATTCAACAAATTAATGATGCTTGTGACTATTTCCTTATCCTTGTACAGTTATGTATTCTAATGTTACATGAAATGTTGTTGATGGGTGTAATAAAATACTGAAGGGAAAGGGCTGGTGGGGTGTATCCAAATGGTTGACATAAAAGGAAGTATTAAAATGTGAAATACACCAAGGGCAGGAGATTACTAAAATGGTCTAGATATGTATCCTCTGTTGTTAGCACTAAAAAGTCAAAGTAATAAAGTGGATTTGTTAATCTTGGCTGATGAAATTATGTAATGAAATGCAATGACACCTAGCATTAGAGCAGAGATGGCCAGACCTGTTGCTGCATTGCACGATTAGCACGCACTACGACAGAAGATGTTTTACTCCAATGTCAGTAAAACCAAAATATTGATTGTGGACTTTGGAAGAGGAAGGATGAGGACCCACAATCCTGTTAAATATCAATGGGAGAGAGTCAAAAACATCAAATTCCTGGGTGTGCATATTTCCGACGATCTTTCCTGGACCCATCACACTGATGCAATTATAAGTAAAGCAAATCAGCGCCTCTACTTCCTGAGAAGATTATGGAGATTCGGTATGTCAAAGAGGTTTCTCTTGAACTTCTACAGGTTCACAATAGAGAGCATATTGACTGGTTGCATCATTGCCTGGTTCGACAACTTGAACGTCCGGGAGCAGAAAAGACTTCAAAAAGTTGTGAACACTGCCCAGTCCATCACCAGCTCTGACCTCCCCACCGTCGAAGGGATTTATCGGAGTCGCTGCCTCCAAAAGGCAATCAACATCATCAAAGACCCTCACTATCCTGGCCTCACACTCATTTCACCACTGCCATCGGGAAGAAGGTACAGAAGCCTGAAAACTCCAGGTTCAGGAACAGCTTCCTCCCTACAGCCATCAGGTTATTAAACACTACAAGCTCATATAAGCTCTGAACTACAATAGACTATTATTATTATTATTATTGCACTATTTGGTTTGTTTTTTGAGTATGTGTGTGTGTGTGTATATATATATATATATATATATATATATATATATATATATATATGTATATATATAAATATATTGTAAGTATGTGTGTATATACACACTAAACTTTTCTTTTCTCTCTCTCGTTTATCACATCATACTATGTTCACATATTCTGTTGTGCTGCAGCAAGTAAGAGTTTCATTGTTCTTTCTGGGACATATGACAATAAAACACTCTTGACGTGTAACACCTATTTTGTAAAGTCAGTGGATAGTCAAGCAAATGCACATGTGCATTCACACACACATGTATGTATGTGCATGCACAAACACTCACAGATATGAACACACTTGCAAGCACATGCATATATGTATGCACAACCACACACAAACACGCATGCACGAATACACACGTACTTTTTATACAGATCCAGTTGGTGTTTAATCCACTCCAATTGGTCTTTAATTTGTTATGTACAAATGTATTTGTTAAAGTTCATGTGCAAAAAAGGCTGTCACTGGCAAGGCCAACGTATATGGCCCATCTTTAACAAGCCTTGAATCGAAAGGACAGGCTATTTGCTATGGCAAATAGGAGTGAACGATGCTGTTGTGGGTTTGAGTCAAGTACAGGACAGAACAAGTAAAGGCACCAGACTTTGTTCCCATAAATGACCAGTTGATTTTTCTTATGGTGATATGCTACCATTATTGCACCTGGACTAAAAGTGAATCACTTACCAACAGAACAGAAGGAGGTAATTCAGTCCAGCTTGCTAATGCCAGGTTTTTGAAGGAAACATTCAATTAGTTCTAATCTTCCCCTCTTTGAACTGTTATAACGTTTAGAAAAAAATGTCTAAACAATATCTAACTTAAAGTAGATGCCAAGGAAACTATGCATCCATAGAAATCCATATCCTAAATATAAATCAGCCGTGCTTTCTAGGGTGACTACTGACGGGGAATGGGAATGTGTGAACACCTGACAGGGCCACCTGGTCATGGTGCTCCCCAAGGTAGGATCACCTGCTCTGATTTACACCCAACAACAGAACTGTACTTTAACAATGCTCAGTGCCTTGCAGGGCGAGAGGGAGAAAAAAAAGAACAGATTGGTGAAAGAATAAATTGTGTCATTTTATAATGTTTCATTGCATAGTTCTCTTTCATTTGTTAGATTAGGTATTTTTGGATTTTTTTTAGCTCAGACCAGCTTTAATTGATTATAAATATTGCTCTAATCTAACTTAGTTTGTGTTGTGTCACTCTCTTGCTTGCAACTGCTGGTAAGAAAATACTATTCAGTGGCTGTCATATTATTTAGCAAATCCACTGAGGAGAAGGAAAAGCATCAGATTATCAAACACTAGCCAAGTTTGAGCTGGCAAATTAATTAGAGGGCTTCCTGCACAAGCTCTGAAAATGAAAGAATTGCACAACATTCCGGGACTCATTTCCTGTCGGTCGGGCACCTTTGTTCACATTATATATGTTTTATTTGTTTGTGACCGATTACTCATCCTGGTACTTTAGTCCTTACAGGGCAAACAGAGTGCAGCCAAATGAACGCTCCACACTAATTACCTTAAAGACATAGAAAATATCAAAGCTAACATGGTACACAATGTCTGACAAATAAGAAGTGAATCCCTCTCCTGTTCATTGGGGTGGTTTCAGTGTCATGCTGAGAAACAAAAAAGCTGCAGAGTTTTTGGCAACACCAGGATCCTGTAAACTGAAGGGGAAATAATGTTTAACAAAGATGCTGTGGGTGTGACACACTGCACAATAACCCAAGGTTCACACCTCGCTGTGAATTAATGCATATAGGAAGGTCATAGTTCATGCATGTACACTCATGACTGCGTAGCCGGTCATAGTGCGAACTCCATCATCAAGTTCGCTGACGACACCACTGTTGTGGGACGTATCACTGATGGGGATGAGTCAGAGTTTAGCATAGAATAGAATAGTTCCTTTATTGTCATTGTAACATGAACCATGTACAACGAAATTTTGATCTGACATCAAAAAATGTCAGCCAGTCAGTGCAACATTCAAACCATAAAAGCTAACGATACATACAAGGTAAAATATTAAAAAGATGACAAACAACTAAAATAAATATGAAATATGAAAACAGCACGCATAAACACCCAACCCTACATCCTTCTGTCGATTTCACAGTGTACCAACCGCAGTCCCTTAGTCCCCCCGTTCCTTGGCGGCTACATTTAGTGCCTTTATAGCAGTGGGGTAAAAACGGTTTTTAAGTCTGTTTGTCCTTGTCCTTGTAGATCTGTACCGTCTGCCTGACGGCAACAGTTCAAACAGGGAGTGTCCGGGGTGGGAAATGTCCTTTATAATATTCTGGGACTTTTTGATGCAGTGGGAACTGTGTAAGTCCTCCAAGGTAAGGAGAGGGCAGCCGACAAACCTCTGGGCTTTGTCAATGGCCCTCTGGAGCGCATTCCTCTGAGCCGCTGTGCAGCTGGTGTACCACACGCATACACAGTATGTTAGGATGCTCTCAATGGAGCACCGATAAAAGGACAGCAGCAGTCTCTGTGTGATGTTATTCTTCCTGAGCACCCTCAGGAAGTGCAGTCTCTGCTGGACCTTTTTCAGCAGCGCAGATGTGTTCACGCTCCACGTCAGGTCCTCCTCAATATGGATTCCCAGGAAGCGGAAATCCGTCACCCTCTCCACACAGTCCCCTCTGATGATTAGTGGTACCATTTCTGTTTTGTTCTTCCTGAAGTCTATTATTATCTCCTTGGTCTTTAAGGTGTTCAGGAGCAGTTTATTTTCTCCACATCACACTGTCAGCTGCTCCACCTCATCCCGATAGGCGTACTCGTCCCCCCCCGGAGATGAGCCCCACCACCATAGTGTCATCCGCAAATTTGACAATGGTGTTGCTGTGGTGGGCGGAGGTGCAGTCATGTGTGTAGATGGTGTAGAGCAGGGGGCTCTGCATGCAGCCCTGTGGAGAGCCGGTACTGAGGCTGAAGGCCGTGGATGTGTGATGGCCCATTCTGACTCTCTGGCTGCAGCCCGACAGGAAGCTATTTATCCACATGCAGGTGGAGTGTGGAAGTCCCAAGTCCCCCAGTTTGTCCACCAGTTTGTGGGGAAGGATAGTATTAAAAGCAGAGCTGTAGTCCACAAAGAGCATTCGCACATAGCTTCCCCGCTGCTCCAGGTGGGACAGTGCAGCATGGAGAGCTGTGGCTACAGCGTCCTCTGTAGATAGAAACATAGAAACATAGAAAATAGGTGCAGGAGTAGGCCATTCGGCCCTTCGAGCCTGCACCGCCATTCAATGTGATCATGGCTGATCATCCAACTCAGTATCCCGTACCTGCCTTCTCTCCATACCCCCTGATCCCTTTAGCCACAAGTGCCACATCTAACGCCCTCTTAAATATAGCCAATGAACTGGCCTCAACTACCTTCTGTGGCAGAGAATTCCAGAGACTCACCATTCTCTATTCGCTCTGTACGCAAACTGGTGGGGGTCAAAGCTTCGGGGCAGGAGTGATGTGATATGACCCCGGACCAGTTTTTCAAAGCACTTCATCACCACTGGTGTGAGTGCGACTGGCCGGTAGTCGTTGAGGCTGGAAAAGGGGACTATGGTTGCGGACTTCAGACAGGGTGGGACAGTGGACTGGGCCAGAGACTGGTTAAAAATCCTCGTGAAGACTCCAGACAGCTGGTCTGCGCAGTCCTTCAGCACGCGTCCAGAGACGCCGTCAGGTCAAGTAGCCTTCCTTGGATTGATGGCCCGCAGCGTGCGCCTCACCTCATGCTCCTCCATCATGAGGGTTAGGCTACTGTGGACCATATGGTGTGTTGTGGCTGTCTCGGGTGGCTCCACGTCAAAACGAGCAAAGAAGATGTTTAGCTCCTCTGCCAACGGGGCGTCACCCTCAGCAGCTCCAAGGTTTGTCTTATAATTGGTGAGATACTGGATCCCCTCCCACACCTGCCTGCTGTTGTTACTGTCCAGGTGGACCTCTATCTTCCTCCTGTAGTCTGACTTGGCCTCTCTGATGCCTCTCTTCAGGTTAGCTCGGGCCGTGCTGTATAAAGCCCTATCGCCAGACCTAAAAGCAGTGTTCCTCTCTTTTAACAGCTGCTGGACCTCCCGGGTCATCCAGGGCTTCTGGTTGGGGTAGACCCGGATTTGTTTGTCCGCGTTTGTGACCGTGTCCATGCAATTTTTAATGTAACACAGTACACTGTCTGTGAACAACTCCAGGTCCCGGTGTTCAAACACATTCCAGTTGGTCCTGTCGAGGCAGTCCTGCAGCTGCTGAGATGCACCATCAGGCCAAGTTGTGATGGTCTTTGTGATGGGAGGAGCGGTTTTCCTGAGGGGGGCATATGCAGGAATTAAAAGCAGGGACATATGGTCCGACTGACCCAGGTGTGGTAGTGGTCTAGCCCTGTAGCCCAGCTTGATGTTGGAGTAGACCTTGTCAAGTGTGTTAGCTCCTCTTGTAGCACATTTAACATGCTGGTAGAATTTTGGGAGCATTTTCTTCAATTCCATGTGATTAAAGTCCCCTGCTATGATGTGAACACCGTCCGGATATATGCTCTGCTGACTGCTAGTGCTACCATACAAATGTCCGATAGCCGAGTTAGCATTAGCATCCGGTGGTATGTACACAGCAGTTATCATGATAACAGTAAACGCTCTCGGGAGATAAATGGGCCTGCGTTTAACAGTTACATAGTCCAGGTCTGGGGAGCAGTGACTGTGTTTGTACACCAGGTGTTGTTCACGTACACACAGAGCCCTCCACTTACCAGAGTCGCTTGTCCTGTCATGACGCTGTGCTGTGTAGCCTGCTGGCTCTATAGCAGAGTCCAGAATGGATGAATGAAGCCAGGTCTCCGTGATCAACAGGATACAGCTGTCCTTCACGGCGTTGTTAGCTGCAGTCTGTAGCCTCAGTTCGTCCATCTTGTTAGCCAGGGATCTGGCGTTTGTGAGAAACAGGCCGGGAAGCGGTGATTTCAGTGGCTGCCTCCGTAGCCTGGCCAATGCACCGGCCCTGCAGCCTCGCTTTTTCCTTTTCTCTCTGCGCCGTCTTCGCATCCTCCCCGCGGGGATAGTAATCCACGGAGAGTCGGGGCTCCTCGCTATGTCCGCCGGGATCTTATGTGAGCGGACAAACTCGGCGGTAACCTCCCGTTCGCGATCGGCTCCAATCCTAAGAAGGTCCTGACAGCCATAGATCCTGTCCACCCGACAGTAAGTACACAGGGCACAAAACAACACGCACACATATACAAAAAACACAAAGCACTGACTGGGAGAATATCGAGCTGCTGCAACTGTGTGCGCCGCCATCTTGAGTCATAGAAAGAGATCGAGCATCTGTCCATATGGTGCCAGCACAATAACCTGGCCCTCAACACCAGCAAAACCAAGGAACTGATTGTGGACTTAGGAAGGAGTAGGATGGGGACCCACAGTCCCATTTATATCAATGGGTCAATGGTTGAAAGGGTCAAGAGATTCAAATTCCTGGGCATGCACATCTCTGAAGATCTTTCCTGGTCCGAGAACACTGATGCAATTTTTTAAGAAAGCACATCAGCGCCTCTACTTCCTGAGAAGATTACGGAGAGTCGGTTTGTCAAGGGGGACTCTCTCTAACTTCTACAGGTGCACAGTAGAGAGCTTGCTGACCGGTTGCATCGTGGCTTGGTTCGGCAACTTGAGCGCCCTGGAGAGGAAAAGACTACAAAAAGTAGTAAACACTGCCCAGTCCATCATCGGCTCTGATCACCCTTACATTGAGGGGATCTATCACAGTCGCTGCCTCAAAAAGGCTGGCAGTATCATCAAGGACCCACACCATCCTGGCCACACACTCATTTCCCTGCTACCTTCAGGTAGAAGGTACAGGAGCCTGAAGACTGCAACGACCAGGTGCAGGAATAGCTACTTCCCCACAGCCATCAGGCTATTAAACTTGGCTCGGACAAAACTCTGAACATTAATAGCCCATTATCTGTTATTTGCACTTTATCAGTTTATTTATTCATGTGTGTATATATTTATATAATGGTATATGGACACACTGATCTGTTTTGTTGCCAATGCCTACTATGTTCTGTTGTGCTGAAGCAAAGCAAGAATTTCATTGTCCTATCAGGGACACATGACAATAAACTCTCTTGAATCTTGAATGTACAAATAAGGCCAGACTTCATAAAATAAAGGAATCAGATCAGAATAGAGAAAGTTCGAAGCGTAAACTGTAATGCAACATTGCGACTCTGGAATTGACTCTCTTCATCTGAACTCCCTGTCTAAAGAAGGGGCTCGACACAAAACGTCAACTACTCCTTTTCTCCAGAGATGCTGCCTGATCCGCTGAGTTACTCCAGCATTTTGTGTACATCTTCCTTAATCTCCGCCTGTCAAACCCAATTTCTGCTCATTAAAACCCATCTCTTTAACCAAACTTCTGTGTAATATTTTTTTATTTGAAATAATCAGTTTACAATGTATAGCTTACTTTATAAACTAACACCTTAATTCAATATTACTACAAATAACATATCAATACTTAATATCTTCTATTTTTTGGAAATAAAGAAAAAGATATATAAAAGAGAAAAAAAAAGAGGAAAAAAAAAGAGAATTAAAAAAAAAAAAATTCCCACATACTTCAACCATAAAAAAAAAAGAAAATTTAAAAAACAAAAATATTACATATATATAAACAAAACTAAATACATTATACGAAATACTATTTCATACAGTAATATCTATAATAAATGCGCAATAATATCAAATATAAGTAAGTTATTCGCATCGGATTCCGTAGGGTACCCGTCGAGCCGTGATTCCAAGAATAGCTACTTCTCTAAATACTGTATATATGGAGACCATATCGATTCAAAAGAATTATACCTGTCCAAAAGGACAAATCTAATTCTTTCCAAATTCAACGTCTCCAACATCTCTGCTTTCCACATTTTAATTGTTGGGGATAATGTTCCCTTCCAAAATTTAAGTATCATTTTTTTCCCTATTATTAAACAGTAATCAAAAAAATTTCTTTGATTTACTGTGAGTACCAAATTTGGCTCCGGAATTCCAAATATTATTAATTTTGGGTCTGGGTCGAGTTCAACCTTAAGAACTTCCGAAATAACTTAAAAAATTTAAATCCAATAATAATTCAACCGTGGGCACGTTACAAAACTATGTATTAAATTTGCTTCAAGATTCTTACATTTATCACAAATAGAGGAGAGACTAGGAAAGATACTTTTTAATTTGGTTTTCGAGTAGTGTAATCTATATATAACTAAATTGTATCAATGTGTGTCTGGCATTCAAAGAACACCAATGTATTCTTTGTAAGCTTTCTTCCCAAGTTTCTTTTATTATAGGTAATCCAATTTCATTTTCCCATGCTAGACGATATGTTTCAGTTGTTGGGTTCTCTTTATCTAAAATAATATTGTATATATAAGCTATAAGCTTATCCGTATTTGGATGTAAATTAAACAGCTCATCTAATAAGCCTGATTCTTTATTTTTATAGTCTTGTGTGTTGCATTTAATAAAATCTCTAATTTGTAAATACCTAAAATGGTGTTGTGAAGGTAGTCCAAAAATATCTTGTAACTCTTCAAATAATAGGAATTTTCCATTTCTATAAAGGTGTCCTATCCTTTTAATTCCTGAATCCTCCCACAGTCTAAACCCCGCATCTAAGATTGAGGGTTTAAACAGTGGGTTATTCCTAATTGGTAACCTAAAAGAAAGATTATCCAGATATAAGGTCTTAACTATCTGTTTCCAAATACGCCTATTATTATGAATTATAGGGTTGTCCCTATAAGTCTTTTTTTGTACTTCCTTTGGTGCGAAAATAATCGACTCTATATTGAAAGGTAAACAGTCTTCCTTTTCCATTTTTAACCACATTGGTTCATCATCCATATTTACCCACCAAAAATTCATATTCTTAATCTGGACAGCCCAAAAGTAGTATAGAAAATTTGGAAGTGCTAGCCCTCCGTTTATCTTAGACTTACATAAATGTTTTTTACTTATTCTATGACTTTTGTAATCCCAAACAAAACTATTAACAATATTATCAATTAAAAAAAAAAAAATTTTTGGGAGAAAAAAAGGAATTGCCTGAAATAAATATAACAATTGTGGTAAAAAAATCATCTTTATAGCATTAATTCTACCGATCATAGATATAGGGAGTGTTTTCCAATATGAAATGGTTTTTTTAAGTTTCTCTAATAATTGATAATAATTAGCTTTAATTAATAATTTATAGGATTTAGACACATTAATTCCTAAATATTTAAATTTATCTGTAACTATTTTTAATGGGTATTTTTGTAATATATTTACATTTATACCAGTTATAGGCATAATGTCGCTTTTATTCCAATTAATCCTATATCCTGAAAATACACTAAATTCATTTATAACATTGAATAACTTGGGAATACTACATTCCGGCTTAGTAATATAAATCAGAATATCGTCTGCATATAAAGATATCTTATTATTTGTTGTGTCAGTATTATACCCATATATTTCAGGTTCTGATCTAATTCTTTCAGCCAGAGGTTCTATCACCAAGGCAAATAATAAAGGGGATAACAGACATCCCTGTCTGCATCCCCTAAAAAGTCTAAATTTAGGTGATAGTATTTGATTGGTTAAAATTCTTGCAGTAGGGTTAGAATATAATATTCTTACCCATTTACAAAATCCATCCCCCAGTTGATACTTTTCCATTATATTAAATAAATATGACCATTCCACCTGGTCGAATGCTTTTTCAGCATCCAACGATATAACTGCTAATTCTATATCTTCTCGAGTAAATAATATTAAACAAGCGTCTAAGATTATGTGATGAGTAACGTTTTGGAATAAAACCTGTTTGATCATAATGTATTATTTTGGAAATCACTAAACTTAGTCTCCGAGAAAGTACTTTAGTTAATATTTTTTGATCAGTATTTAAAAGGGCAATCGCTCGATATGATCCAGGATCTTCCAGACCCTAATCTAATTTAGGAATTAATGTAATTGTAGATTCATTTAAAGACTCTGGTAATTTTCCTAACTCATAGGTGTGTCTGTACACTATTTGTAATCTTGGTGAAAGTAGATCATGAAATTTTTTATAAAATTCTGCACTCAGGCCATCGGGGCCCGCTGTTTTACCATTTTTTAACGATCCAATTGATTCTTCAATATCTATTATAGATATTTCAGCGTTTAACAATTGCCTACTCTCAGAATCTAGCTTATTAAAATGGCATTTTTCTAGAAATGTTTCCATTTCATCTATTTGCCCTGTTAATTTAGATGAGTAAAGATTTTGATAATATTGTAAAAATGTGTCATTAATGTCTCTTGGTATAGTCAACATATTTCCCTGTACCGATCTAATACTATGTATAGTTTTTTCATCGTCTAATCTTCTGAGTTGTCGTGCTAATAATTTTTGAGGTTTATCACCAAATTCAAAATGAAGCTATTGAGAAAGCTCAGTGGAATGGTGGACTTTAGCTGACACAGGCCAGGGCCCATCAGCATGATCCTCAAAGGATGAATTAATCTGAGCTCTCCCATGAAGAATAAGCATCTTATCAGAAGGCAGTCTTCACCACTGGGGTTCCCCAATGGCAGACTCAGCACAAGGGCGAAGAAAAATGTTCAGGGTTTCATTTAAATGGTATATATGTTGGCAGTTATCTTCTATTACATTAGTTCCCCACATACAACTGTCGAGTGCCAATAACATTGCGTGGTCTGAAGTCTCATATGAATTTCATCAGGCAAAGATGGCAGATTTCCTTCTTTGCAGAACATCAGTGGACCAGATTGGGTTTTATGACATGCAATCGTTTTGTGGTTATTACTGCAGATACAAGTCTTTTATCTGAGATTAATTTAATTAATTGAAATTAACTCTATTAACCTGGTGGAATTTGAAACCATATCAATATTTACAATATACATAAATGATTTGGATGAAGGGGTTCAAAGTAACATTAGCAAATTTGCAGATGACACAAAGCTGGGTGGCAGTGTGAACTGTGAGGAGGATGCTATGAGAATGCAGGGTGACTTGGACAGGTTGGGGGAGTGGGCAGTTGCATGGCAGATGAAGTTTAATGTGGATAAATGTGCACTTTGGTAGCAAAAACAGGAAGGCAGATTTTTATCTAAATGATGTCAAGTTGGGAAAAGGGGAAGTACAACGGGATCTGGGGGGTCCTTGTTCATCAGAAAGTAAGCATGCAGGTACAGCAGGCAGTGAAGAAAGCGAATGGCATGTTGGCCTTTATATCAAGAAGAGTCGAATATAGGAGCAAAGAGGTCCTTCTACAGTTGTACAGAGCCCTAGTGAGACCACACCTGGAGTATTGTGTGCAGTTTTGGTCCCCTAATTTGAGGAAGGGCATTCTTGCTATTGAGGGAGTGCAGCGTAAGTTTACAAAGCTAATTCCCGGGATGGCGGGACTGTCATATGCTGAGAGAATGGAGCGACTGGGCTTGTACACTCTGGAGTTTAGAAGGATGAGAGGCAATCTCATTGAAACATATAAGATTGTTAACGACACGTTAGAGTCAGGAAACATGCTCCTGATGTTGGGGAAGTCCAGAACTAGGGGTCACAGTTTAAGAATAAGGAGTAAGCCATTTAGAACGGATATGAGGAAACACTTTTTCTCACAGAGAGTTGAAAGTCTGTGGAATTTTCTGCCTCAGAGGGCGGTGGAGGCTGGTTCTCTGGATGCTTTCAAGAGAGAGCTAGATAGGGCTCGTAAAGATAGCAGAGTCAGTGGATATGGGGGGAAGGCAGGAACGGGGTACTGTTTGGGGATGATCAGCCATGATCACATTGAATGGCGGTGCTGGCTCAAAGGGCCGAATGGCCTACTCCTGCACCTATTGTCTATTGTCAATAACCAAGGCCTTTCAATACCAGTCCAATAACTTAACAACAATGCTACCATCATTAGTATGTTGATCATTTGAATATACAGTTGGTTTAGCAATGGAAAGCAGGAAGCAGGGTTTGATAGGATGTTGGTTATGTCTAATCTATAACTGAGTTAGCTCGTAAATATCAAAATGGATATTTCTTATCTAGAATTTGTTGATATTGCAAAAGATCCCTCGGACTTCTTACTTGTGAATTGACACTCAACGCACCTTTCCCTCCCATGCTAAAATCCTTGAATGTGTTGTTGCCTCCAAAATCCCAGCTCTCCTATCTCTGAACTCTTTTCCTCAGCTTTCTGTGCACATCATCAAACCTCTGTGCTGGCATTGTCTGCTGCCACTGCCTTTGGCTCCCGTCCCAAACTCTGTTCCCTCTCACTGAGTTTGTCCCTCTCCTAGGAAACAACCTAAGGCTGAATCAGACTGCTTGCAACATCACAACTTTAAGCCTTTAATATCACCTGACCCTACATTGCTCCCAGATTGTCTGCTTCTGAAACCATCCACCTTGCCTCTTTTACTGGAAAACATGGTAGTTCCATCATACACCTGACCCAAAATGTCACCTATCCATATCCCCCAGAGATGCTGGCTGACCCGTTGAGTTATTCGAACATTTTGTGTTCTATGCAAGATTCCAGCATCTGCAGTTCCTTGCGTCTACACCTGACCATTTGCCCCTCTGTAAAGTTAAGCAAATATCCTAATTCACCAAGCATAATGCAAAACCAGGCCAAGAAAAATGAATACAATAAGGAGAAGAATCTTGTGCATTTTGGATAATTAACTTAAAAATGGTGAACATTACTCATTCACACTGGTGGTAAAAGGAAAATTAATTTCAGTATGATCAGCAATCATTCACTGACTCATGATTCAAGAGTCGAGAATGTTCAAATGTCAGATGTATGGGGAACGGAACAATGAAATCCTTATTGTTGCAGCTTTACAAACACATTAACGCCACAAATAAATATGCAATAAACAATGAATTATCAGCTAAATGAGGTAACCAAACCATAAAAGTACACGGTGTACCTTTACAAAGTCCATAGTTTTTCGATGCTGAGTAGGACTGCGCAGTTTGGTTTAAGAGAATGATGGCAGATTGCACCAAGCTGTTCTTCAAGCTGGTGACAATGGATTTCAGGCTCCACTACCTTTTTCCCGATGGTAGCAGAAATATGACAGTATACCCAGGATGGTGTGGGCCTTTGATGATACTAGCTGCCATCTTGATGTGGTGCTTCCTGTAGATCCCTTTGATGGGGGAGTGGGGGAGTGGAGGGGGGAGAAGTTGATACCTTTGATGGACTGGGCAATGACTACCACCTCTGCAGCCTCCTTTAATATTGGGTGTTTGAGCCACCGAACAAGGGCATGATGCAACCAGGTCAGCATGATCTCTACCATACACCTGTAGAAGCTCAATATAGTCTTCGGCGACATACCAAATCTCCTCATTCTTCTTAGGAAGTGAAATGAATGAATGAATGAATAAGTTTATTGGCCAAGTAGTCACATACAAGGAATTTGCCTTGGTGCTCCGCCCACGAGTGACAACATGACATACAGTGACAGTTAAGAATGATACATAAAACATTAAACATTAATAATAAAACATAAAGTGGAGAAGTTGATAAGTTTTCTTTGTGATTGTATCAATGTGGTAGACTCAGGACCTGCCCTTGAGATGCTTCTGTACTGATGGTTATTGAGGAGGAAGTGTTTTTGCCAATTCGTATAGACGTCCGTTGATAGAGGAGGTCAATAATCCAAATGCATTGGGACAAGTAGAAACCCATTTCTCGGAATCATATGTATAAAGAGGATGACGGCGTTGTATATCGAGCTGTGGTTGATGAACAACAGCCTGAAGTACAGGGTGATCAAGGGTATAGTCATATTTTGCATAGCAACTCTGGCTTCAGCTTGAAAGGACACTGACAAAATGGCTCCAGAAGGCGTACCAGGATGATAAACGGTATTGTAGGATGATTTGGGGGCTTGGGTAACAAAGAGATTTGGTCAACTTAAATTTGGAAATAAAAACTGAGCAGTCTTATGATACAGGTCTCCATAATATTTACTTGGGCCAATGGTGCTGTATCCATGCTGTATGACAGAGACTCCGATATTGAGATGCTATAAGCAAAAATACCATCAAATATAATTAAATGATTTTTTGTCCTCCTTCTAACTTCAAACGAGAAAACACTGACACTTTAAATGAAATACATCAGATTTCTCTTGTTTAGCAATTTTCTCTTAGTAACATTTGTCCTGTTTCATGGACAGGTTTACATTCGGACATGTGAAGGCAGGTTTTGTAATGTTGTTTGTTGATATTATGGGATTCTGTAGGAAATATGTTGTAACATAGTTATTCACAGACTAGTTTGATCGTGAGAAAATAGATGAATCATGATGGAAGGCTGAACTCTACAAACACAGCATTGTCTTTTCATTGAGTAAAAGGTTATATTGTATGTCATAACATTGCAGATGAGCACAGGATCTGACTAGTGCTCTAGTAATTCACCTGCAGCATTATCATCAAAACTTGCACAACCAAGTTTCCGTGAGGAGGTCATTTTGACCTTACTTCCCATGTCTTGATATGTTATAGATGTAACATATTAAGTGCATGTTTTGCTGAACATAAAAGCACCAGCAATAATGGTAATGAAGGCTGGAATCTGTGTGATATAAAGTAACTAGCATAAAACTGAGCACAATCGTCTTGTAAGGCGTAGTAAGTGTAAGGCACTTATTACTTTAGAGACTTCAGCGACACAGTGCAGAAAACCAACTCCGCGCCGACCAGTAATCACCCCGTACACTAGCACTACCCTGCACACTAGGGACAATTTACAATTTTACCAAAGCTAACTAACCTACAAACTAGTACGTCATTGGAGTATGGGAGGAAACCGGAGCATCCAGAGAAAACCCACGTAGTCATAGGGAGAATGTATAAACTCCGTACAGAGAGCACGCTTGGTCAGGATCGAACCCGGGTCTGAGATGCTGTAAGGCAGCAACTACCGTTATGCCATTATGCCGCACTAATTAGAGAGAAGCATGGAAATAAGCTTGATACAGCCACATGTTGTGTGAAAACACAAACTGAAGCAAAAGGTTTGGTATTTAGAATGGATTTAACACGTCCATTTATTTTTCTCTTATGATGCAAGGATATTAGGATTTCAGTGAATTTTCATTAGCAATTGTGTAAAAACTGAAGTCTCGAACATCCACCAGAAAACAAGCCTAAAATAAAATTGAAGAGAAATTGCTGCAGCACCATATTAATATTCTGTACAATGGATGTCTTTTATTTATTAATAATAATAGAGGGATTGGAATAGGGCATTTAAACCATTCAGGCAGAACAGTCGTTTAATAATGTCATGGCTGATCAGTGATCAAGGACCACTTAACAAAACTATCAATCTCAAATTACCATTAACAATTCACTGTGCATCAATTGACATTTGCTGCAGTGAGATCCACACTTGTACGTCTCTCTGCATACAGTAGTGTTTTCTAATTTCACTTACACGGCAGAGCTGAAATGTTTAGTCTGGCCCTCTGGCACTGCACCCCCTACTCAATGGAAAAGACTATTCTTTCCACCATATCAGCGCCCATTAAAATCATTAGAACTTCAATCTGATCACGCTTTAACTTTCTACATTAAGGATCAATGTAAATTAACAATTTACCAAAGACAATGTAAATTAACAAAGCCATCAGAGGGAGCCTAAATATTTAGTTTAGTTTAAGTTTTAGTTTAGAGACACAGTGCAGAACCAAGCATCTCGGCCCACCAGCCGACCAGCAATCCCCATACACTAGCACCATCTTGGGGACAATTTACTATTTTTACCAAAGCCAATTAGCTTACAATTCTCTACATCTTTGGAGTGTGGAAGGAAACCAGAGCACCCAGTGAAAACCTACGCAGTCACATGGAGAGAATGCAAACTCTGAACAGAGAGCAACTGTAGTCAGAATCGAACCCGGGTCGCTGACGCTGTAAGTAAGCAACTCTATCACTGTGCCATTGTGTTCCCCTCAGTTAACATTCTAAGACAATTTCAAGATCTTGCATGGAAGAGCACATGAACAAATCAAAGCCGTGCATGGAGAGTGTGAGGATGGATTTTAACTTACTGCTTTCAGGATGGCCATTGCTCGCTCACTCAGCCAGACTGGGTAAAGGACCTCATCATTCAGGATAGATTCAAACAGATCGTCTTCATTTTCAGCTTCAAATGGGGGCTGGCCACACATCATCTCATAGAGCAGGACCCCGAGTGCCCACCAGTCCACAGAAGAGCCGTACTGCAACTCCTGTAAAATCTGCCCAAAGACATATTTCTTGTCAACCCATAGATTTTTCTCACAAAGTAACTGAAAACGTTAATACAACTGAAGCATTACAGAAGCATTGCAATTGTAACCCTTTAACAAGGAAACAGAGAATGTCGAAACAAGGAACTGCAAAATGCTGGTTTACAAAAAAGGTCACAAAGTGCTGGAGCAACTCAGTGGGTCAGGCAGCATCTCTGTCGGACATGGATAGGTAACCTCTCTGGTCAGGACAGTGGTCTCGACCCAAAACGTCACCTTCCATGTTCTACAGAGATGCCGCCTGACTCGCTGAGATACTCCTGCACTTTGTGTCCTTAATCATAGATGAGGATTCCGAAAATGATTACGTTGGTTATTTGTTCCCTAAAGTTCCTCGTAGCTCACCTGGTACATGGATAGAGCACCATAATCATACAGCATAGAAATCGACCCTTTGGCCCAACTTGCCAACCTGAAGAGCATCAGTGTTTGCTCAATCATCTGGAAGGGGGACTGGTCTTCCAAGCCAACTGTTTAGCTTGGTCAGCTTCTAAGCTTCACTGCTCACAGAGTAAAACATACAGATGAGATGGAGCGGGGAGATCAGATGGACGGGGGCCTAGAAAGGCAGTGCAACAACATCACCATGACTTGCAATTCTAGAGAGAGTAATAAAATGTCCCAAACAAGAATTTTTGATACTTATCAATCACAGTAAATATTTGATCAAATGATCAAAAAGTTGGTTAAAAAAAATCTTTCATGAGTATCAAACAATAAGCAGGTAGGGTTTAGGGAAGGTATTCCAGGGTTTAGGTCTTCGGCAAATGCCGACACAACCACCAATGATTGATACTGGGAAATTTCACAAAAGATCCAGAATTGAGTAACCTGTGAGGAAATGTTATGAAATTATTGGGATGAGGTTGAAGATACTGGACAGTCCACAGGATGTTGGGATACAATCAGCAGAACTCTGCTTGAGCTGGTTTATGGTGGGTGGGAGTTCCTCTGAGGATATATTTAAGGATATATTGAACTTTCTTTTTGTTTTGTTTATTATAGCACCTACTATAAGTTTAACATATCTGTTGTGCTGCTCCAATTTCATCATTCCATTTTGCTACACATGACAATAAAACTCTTGACAATTGACTCTTGACTGATTGGGTCAAGTCGAGAAGTAACAAAGTTGAACATTCCAGCAATGTATGAGATGAGCTGAGAGAATCAGATGGTGTCGCAGAGGTGAAACTATGCTGTCTTAGTAATGATGCAGGTAGGTGTTGAAAGCCCACTTATGGTTCAATATGTCACTAGTTTGTGAACAGTTTGGTTCAATTTGAAATAAAACTTGAAAATGCTCGAAACACTCAGGAGGTCAGGCAGAATCCATGGAAAGAAAAACAATTAAAATTTCAGGTTCAGGAAGGGTCCAAAACTTGAAACATTAATTGTTTCTCTTTCCACTGATGGTGCCCATCTGCATGTTTCAAAAAAAAAATTGCTGGTTTAATTGCAGACAGGTGTCAACAAAAAGGATGGAATCAGTGACAGGGGACTGGAATGTCAAAAAATGGAATAAGGTCTGAATTGTTTTTAATAAGGTCTGAAAAATATGATTTGAATCAGTTCAACTGAGTTTCTAAATGGACCATGTCCAGAATTGTCTTTTAAATATAGGACACAGAGAGCCACAGACTGGTGCTAATGGGAAAGCACTCTTCTGGTGCAGGGGTAAAGGTACATTTTTGGGGCAAAATAAATAAATATGCTGATGATAACACTGAATACTAAAGTGTATAAAGAATTCCACTAGCCAAATCCAATCATCTCATTTTATGTCAATATTATCAAGAGAACACTATGTTTTTATCATGTTTTATGTTCTGAAACATTTTTGTGTGATTCTGTGAATTTGTAGAGCTTATTAAATCTGTCTGTATCTGCACTTTACAGTTAATCAGATAAGTGAATCATCCACCTTGTTTATACCAGCTGAGCAGATAGTTTAAGATTGATGTTGCAAGGCAGCAATATAGTTAAAAGCACATAATTATGTCTTGAGGCTGTTTGGAAATGTTGGCATGGATCTTCCTGAATGGAGCTGACTGAACTTTCTGGAGTGAGACCATGCCAAAATGGGAGGAACAGCACCTCACAATCCGCTTGAGCAGCTTACAATCCAACAATATGAACAATGAATTCCCTAATTTTAGGTAGCCTCTAACAACTGCCACTCCCCCTCCCCTTTCTCCCCCACACCCCCTCCTTTTTGGTCCCCCCTAACCCCCCCGCTCCCCTGTGCTCAACCAAGACTTGGACCGATTTCTCCCTTCTCCTCTACCCACATTCCTTCCTCTGGCTTCACAACTCACAACCCTTCAATTCTTTTGTCTCACACCTTTTGTTCATTTCTGACCTTTGCCCAACCATCTGCCTATCAAATCCTTCTCACCTATGTTCACCTATTACCTGGTACGTTTTGGCCTGACCTTCCAATCTTCTAGCTTTTTTAATCCCCCCACCAAAACACACAATCAGTCTGAAGAAGGGTCCCGATCTGAAATGTCACATCTCCATGTTCTTCAGAGATGCTGCCTGACCTGCTGAGTAATTCTAGCAATTAGTGCCTTTTATTTGGACCATTTGCACGTACTGGCCCTAATCCCACTGCACCTCGACCTACATATGTCTGTCTAACTGATTCCACTGGCAAGTCTTTCCAGAGCTGGGCAACAAGGCCCTTGGCCATGACAGGGCCTCAAGTGATGCCATTGGGGGATGGGTGCAGACCAGGCCAAACCCTACCCATAGACCTCAGGGAAACCTGTGACCCCCAATAGCAAAGCAATCCCTTCAAAGCTCTGATTGTTTCAATGTTTCCAAATGCCCCTGATATTCAGAAACTTCTGAAAAATATTGAAAATTATCTCAACAAGTTAACATATGTAAAGTGCTGGAGTAACTCAATGGGTCAGGCAGCATCAGTGATAGGAATGGATAGGCGTGTTTTGGGTTGGGACCCTTCTTCAGACTGACTGCAGTAGGGGGGAGAAAGCTGGAAAAGAGATTGGGGGGGTGGGGTGGGGAAGCGGGACTAGGCCTGATGTATCCACCTGTCAATTGCAGACTTTGCACCACCCACAGAGATAAACACAAAGTGCTGGAGTAACTCAGCGGATCAGGCAGCATCTCCGGAGAAAAAAGGTGACGTTTTGGTTCAGATCCCATCTTCACATGAAACACTCTGTTATGAAGTGGTATGAACCAGCATCTGCAGTTCTTTATTTCTACATTTTGTCCTGCCCCCATCTCCTTTACGAAGAAGGATTCTGACCTGAGAGGTCATCTATCCATTCCTTCCACAGACGCTGCCTAACCCACTGAGTTACTCCAGTGCTTTGTCTTTTATGTAAGATTCCAGCATCTGCAATTCTGTGTGTTTCCACTTGAAAATATGCATTTTGTTCATGAGCTGACCTCAAACAAATGGTTTAAAAATTTATAAAATATTAAAACTAACACAAACAAGTGAAAAAATATATAATATTCAGTGTATTATTTTTGTTCATTGCAGCTGTACAATCCCCCGGTGGAGTGCGACTAGAAAAATCACTGGCAGAACCTGGCCAGCAAGGTTTGGACTTTTGATTTTTGGATGGGGATTTGAACTTACTTGCACTATTCTGAATAAATGCCACGAGTTCTGCAAAATCTCAGCCATTATCATTGTGTAACATGGAAATCAACCACAGTCGGAACACATTGCTCATGCCATCAAATATACTGTTACAGATCTATTTATTTCTGGGCCATAATTGACTTACTGTTTTTCATACTTTCCATAGTTACCAAATGTGAAACTGATCACATAGAGGTTCTGCAAATCAGTGTGTAGCTCAAGAGTCCTCAAACAGGCCAGTCATCAGCCAGGTCAGTAGCAGAGTTGCTGAATTGACCTGTGATGCCATTATAATTGGAAATGCATTGATTATTATTATGTGATCAAAATAAATCACAGTGTTGGGATCTGTAGAATTCATTGCCACAGAAGGCTGTGGAGGCCAAGTCAATGGATATTTTAAAGGCAGAGATTGGTAGATTCTTGATTAGTACGGATGTCAGGGGTTATGGTGAGAAGGCAGGAAAATGGGATTATATAGAGGGAAATATAGATAATCCGTGATTGAATGGCAGAGTAGACTTAGTGGGCCAAATGGCCCAATTCTGCTTATTTCACTTATGACATAATGACCATAAGACTCCAGACAGAATCATGTGCCAAACTTCTGAGCTAGCAATAAAAGTCTGCACAAGTAGTCCCCTCATTGTGGTGAAGGCTCATTCCATTAACAAAGCTTTCCACTAAGAAGGACATTGATCCACCTTTTTACCCACCTCTGGTGCAATGTAGTCAGGTGTGCCGCAGAAGGTACAAGTTGTGTAATTACCATAGATTCCCTCCTTGCACATTCCAAAATCAGCCAGCTTACAGTGACCATCGGAATCTAACAGGACATTATCCAGTTTCAAATCTCTGGAGAAGAAAAAAAAACATTAAAGTCATTTTGTTTTAATTTTTTAAATCTATCCTCGCATTTAACTTGATTTCCCAGATGACTATTTATGTTAGATGGCAAGTATAAGCAAAAGACAGACACAAACCCTTGAACTAATAAATAGCAGCAAAAAAAAACAGTAATTAGTTAACATTGGTAAGTGTTCCACAATAACTTCAGTATTCACAAGTTCAAAGAGAGAAATAAAGGGATAATGAGTTAGGTTTTCAATTCTTGGCTAGTGAAGTATTAAGACCAAGAGTGGTTATTTGTCATATGTACTTGATATGAATCGGAATAATGGAATTGTTACTGCAGTTTTACAGGCACATTAGCTGCAACAACAATAAATATACAATAAATGATCAGTTATTCTAAAGTAAACCAGACCTTGATCGTGCAAGAATCAAAGTACCAAGAGCAACCATAGTAATGCAAAGTCCATAGTGGTTCAGTGCGGTGCTATGGTAATGGGTGGGATTGTTCAGGGCAGTTCAAGAGCCTGTTGCTAGTGTAAAGAAGCCTGGAGGTAATGGTTTGCATGCTCCTGTACTTTCTTCCTGATGATAGCAGTGAGAAGAGATTGTGGCAAGGATGGGTCTGATGATATTAGCTGCCTTTGTGAGGCTTCGCTTCCAGTAGACCCATTCGATGGAGGGAGGTTCATACCAGTGATGGTGCAGGCAATGTCCACTACTTTCTAAGCCACCTTCATTTATGAGCATTCAAACTACTGAACCAGACAGTGGTACAACTAGTCAGTAGGCCCTCCATTGTACTTGCAGCAGCTTGATAGATTATTCAGTGACATGCTGAATCTCTTTAAACTTCTGAGGATATAGGGGGGTTAGTGAGCTTTCTTTGAGATTACATCAATGTACTGGGTTTAGGAGAGATCATCAGAGATGAGTCCACCTAGGAGCCTGAAGCTCATGATGCTCTCCACAAGTGTCCCACCGATGAAGTCAGGTGCATGGTTGCTTGGTTTCCCTTCTGGAAATCAACAATCAGCTCCTTGGTCCTGTTAACATTGACAGAGAGGTTATGTCTCTTGCATCGTTCAACTAGCTTATCAATCTCTCTCCTGTTTTCTGACTCATAGTTACCTGTTATTCATCCAACAACGGTGGTATCACTGGCAAATTTAAAGATTGCATTGGGCCCATGTCTGGCAACACAGTAGTCAGGCATAGAGAAAGTCGAGCTAGGGGACTGAGTACACAGCTCTGCAGTGTGTTATTGCCAATCCGCACTGATTGGGTTCACCAACTCAAGAACAATCCTGAGCTACTAGTTCGATCTACCTCATTGGAAACCCTCAGATAATCAGACTTTCCTGGGCTTTATCTTGCACTAAATGTTATTTACTTTATTCTGAATCGATACACTGTGGACAGCTTGATTGATATCACGCACCATCTTTCCACTGATAGCACACCACAAAAAAGCTTTTCACTGTACATGTGACAATGAACTAAACTAACTAATTAATGAGGGAGTTGAGGATACAGTTGCATGCGGAAGGGTAGAGATGTGCTTTCCTGAGTTTGAAGATGAGTTTGGAAGGGATGATTGTGTTGCAATTGATGAACAAGCAGCCTGACAGATGCGTGCCTGTTGTTTAAATGGTCTAGCACAGATTTCATCCGCTGTCCATCTGCTGTGGTGGCGGGCAAACGGAAGTGGGGCTTCCGCCTCCCAACAGTTATTCTACAGGTTGGTGTTTGATGTGTTCAGAATAGAATTTATTCCTGTAGAGGGAATATTGGTGGGTGTGGGAGAGGAAATACTTTGGATTTAAAAGTTTAGTGCCAGGCACTACAACATTTGCTGTGATCAGCTTCACGTTTCACATGGCTGCTGTATTTCTTGGCTTTCCCCTCCAGCACTCAGACTTCGAATTTTTATGAATACTTTCTTTGCTTTACTGGTATGTTGGAAATTTGGCTGCAGAACACACACTTACAGTTAAAGCTCCCGGATGCTAGATCATGGAAACCAACGAGCCAGTGTTCCTGCCAATCTTGGCTGGAAGCAAAACCAAGATTGAAATGACAGCAGCTTTCCAGTAAAGACTACAAGTCTGACTTTATTTCTGAGTTGATCCACTTAAAGGACCATTCATGGACCAGATATTAAGATGCATTTATATTGTGGGTTTCTCATCCTCAAGATTCCCAAAGCATTTTGCCACTAGCAGATTATTTGCAAAATGTGGCTATCATTGTGACATGGATAAATGTGACAGTTTGCAGATAACGAATTAACTGAATGATCACAGGCCTAGAAATTGTGGTGCAAGGTTTATGTGGCTATACAATATAATTTGAGTGAAAATGAGTCAAAATACTTAATTTAAGATTGAAAAGGTCTCTGTCTTTTTCTTCCAGCTCTTCTTCATATGATGTGTGTGTCCATTGAGTGGTGCACACTTACACGACCAGTTATTCATGGGAGTCTGGCTGTGTATGTTCCAGTCAGGTCCCTTTAATTAAAAACCTTTTGCAGCAGCTTCCCCTTGGGGGCCCCCAGTCCTAAGCACCACCTTACCTCAATCTACAAAGAGAAACTGTGTCCACTAGCTGAAGTGTCAATAGTCAGAGTGAACAGATGTCCCGTGATCGGCAAAGAATCTGGGCAAAATGAGGAAAACTGATTGTATTCATTAAGTTTAGAGCTACAATGTGGAAACAGGCCCTTCAGCCCAATGAGTCCATCATCACTCACCCTTTCACACTAGTTCTTTGTTATCCCATTTTATCATCTACTGTCTACACACCAAGGACAATTTTACAGAGCCATTTAATCTACAAGCCTGCATGTCTTTGGGATGTGGGTGGAAACCAGAGCGCCAGAAGGAAACCCATGTGGTTAAAGGGAGAATGAGCAAACTCCGCACAAATGGTATCCAAGGTCTCTGGCACTGTGAGGCAGCAGCTCTGCTGGCTGTGTCACTGTGCCATCCTAAAATTAAGTATTTAGGATTTGGAATGCATTGCCCGACAGAATGATTGATACATTCAAAGGCAGCTTTTGAAAATAAATTCGATAAACGCTTGCAGAAATAAAAGGATTTCCCACAATAGGGCTTTAGGGAAGGAGCTTTAGGAAGGGACCAAGAGAATTGGTCCTGAAAGATCTGATGGGCTGAATGGCCTCCCATGTGCTGTGTTGTTCTATAACTAAAGACAGACACAAAAAGCTGGAGTAACTCAGCAGGTCAGGTAGCATCTCTGGAAACTCTTCTCTGGAGATGCTGCCTGCCTGACCCGCTGAGTTACTCCAGCTTCTTGTGTCTGTCTTTTGTTTTATAACTACTTGAGATGCTGAATAGGTGTTGACAATTACCTTATCCCAAGAATTAACTTTAAAAAGGACAATAATTAAGAGCAGTGAAGGAGATTCCTGATATAAACATTTCAGAGATAAGGCAGATTATGATTGTCGCACATTTTCCCTTGTGATAAACAAATAAACTATTTTACACACGATCTGTCAAAGTGTCTTCCTTAAGCACTAAAGTACAACTTTATGCATCTGAAGCAAAACTAGATATTGTAGTTTTTAAAATGCCAGATTGGCTCTCATAGTGGATTCTGCTGTAATCTGCTGCAACTGGGGAGGTGGAAAACGGTGAGAAGGAATCACGCCACTACTGACAAAGTGGTGCTCTGCCAATCTGGAGTGCTAAATTCCCAGCCTAAGTGTTACAGGAGAGGCTTGGATCAGATGTTTAATGATTCTGAGATTCTTGGCAAGGTTTCCACCTTGTTGCGACCTCAATGGAATTCTAAAATACAAATATTCTACAAATATTGTAAGTAAGTTTAAACAAATATATTTTGGTTCTACCTGAGATAATTCTTTGACACTTTAATCACTATATAAAGAACATCAGATTCTGTAGAGAATTCAGATACTTGGGATTCAGCCTGTTTTCTTTATTAATGTATCTTATCTTCGACAGTAGAATGCAAAATGTAGCATTCAGGTCACAATTATTTAAAACATAGCATTTTGCAACTTAATAGACTACTTTCATTTCCCCATTTATCTGTCAACGTTTAGTAGCAGGAAAAGACACACTTCTGCCTTCTGGATGTTTATTTCGAGGAAGAGCGAGTGCCATTTTTCACATAACTATTTGCTAAAGCTTTGTTGTTGCTGCTTGGATGGTGAATCACTTCTACAGCTGTATGTCAGGGTGAGCTACAGTGAGCTGTAGCTCACCCTAAAAAATGAATACAGATGCAATTTGCCTCAACTGAAGCCATTTACGAAGAGCTGATGGAAGCTCAGACAGAATTTGAAACTAACCTTGTGAATTATTAACAAGTTTTATGTAGCTGAAATGAAGGGCTAGAAATTTATAAACACATGAAAAACATGGACCAAAGTGACAATGCGAGGGACAAGGTACTGTCCGATTCACCTCTACCCCATTGTGGACCTTGGACTTTATCTAAGGAATCAGTGCTAAGAAACTCTGCATCTTCCCCATTACTTTCCCTATTGTACCCGAGTTTGGCCAGATTGTATTGATGAACTGATGAAATAGCGTGCAAAATATTTTTTTTATTTTACATCAGTACAGGTGACAATAATAAACCCAAACCTAAAGAATGGTGATGTTTGCCCCATTGCATCCAATGATGTTCCTACCTGTTCCTAATGCAGCTACTCCTGTCTTCTGCTGGCACCAAGTGTTTGGTGCCAGGAATTTCAAGCGACTTGTCTCTCTGCTGGGGGTACACAAAAAGCTGGAGAAACTCAGTGGGTGCTGCAGCATCTAAGGGGCGAAGGAGATAGGCAACGTTTTGGGCCGAAACCCTTCTTCAGACTGATTGGAGGTGGGGCGGAGGGGGGGGGGGGGCGGGGAGAAGAAAGGAAAAAGGAGGAGGAGGAGCCCGAGGGCTGAGGGAGAGGTGGGAAGGGGAGGAGACAGCAAGGGTTATCAGAATTGAGAAAATTCAATGTTCAAGCCAAGAGGATGCAGATTCCCCAAGTGGAATATGAGGTGCTGTTCTTCCAATTTGTGGTGTTGCTCACTTTGGCCGTGGAGGAGGCCCAGGACAGAGATGTCAGATATGGAATGGGAGGGGGAGTTGAAGTGCTGAGCCACCGGGAGGCTGGGTTGGTTATTGCGGACCGAGCGGAGGTGTTCGGCGAAACGATCGCCAAGCCTCCACTTGGTCTCACTGATATAGATTAGCTGGCATCTGGAGCAACGGATGCAGTACATGAGGTTGGAGGAGGTGCAGGTGAACCTCTGTCGGATTTGGAAGGACTGCTTGGGTCCCTGAAAGGAGTGGAGGGGGGAGGTAAAGGGACAAGTGTAGCATCTCTTGTGGTTTGAAGGGAAAGCGCCTGGGGAAGGGGTGGAGCGGGAGGGAAGGGAAGAATTGGAGTTGCGGAGGGAGCGGTCTTTGCGGAAGGCAGACGGGGGGAGATGGGAAGATGTCTCTGTACTGTACACTGACAATGACAATTAAAATTGAATCTGAATCTGAATCTGAATCTGAATGTGGCGAGTGGTGGGGTCACGTTGGAGGTGGCGAAACTGGCGGAGGACTATGTGTTGTATGTGCAGGCTGGTGGGGTGAAAGGTGAGGACCAGGGGGACTCTGCCCTTGTTGCGAGTGGGGGAATGGAGAGAGAGGGTAGTGTTGCGGGGTATGGAGGAGACCCTGGTGCGAGCCTCATCTATAGTGGGGGAGGGCAAAATGAGGACATTTGTGATGACCTGGTCTCCTCATCCTGGGAGCAGATGCGGTGTAGACGGAGGAATTGGGAATAGGGGATGCAGTCCTTACAGGAAGCAGGGTGGGAGGAAGAGTAGTCCAGGTAGCCGTGGGAGTCAGTGGGTTTGTAGTGGATGTCGGTCAGGAGTGTATCACCTGCAATAGAGATGGTGAGGTCAAGGAATGGTAGGGATGTGTCGGAAATGGTCCAGGTGTATTTGAGTGTCGGATGGAAGTTGGTGGTGAAACGGATGAAATCAGTCAGTGTGTGTGGGTGAAGGAGGTGACACCAAAGCCGTCGTCGATGTAACAGAGGTAGAGGTCGGGGATGGGGCCCTGGTACGCCAAGAACAAGGATTGTTCGACATTCCCGACAAAGAGGCAGGCGTAGCTGGGGCCCATGCGTGTGCCCATAGCTACGCCTTGTATTTGGAGGAAATGGGAGGAGTCAAAAGAGAAGTTATTGAGGGTAAGGACCAACTCCGCTAAGCGGAAGAGAGTGTCAGTGGACGGGTATGGGTTGCTCCTCTGGTCGAGGAAGATCCGGAGGGCTTTGAGACCATCCTGGTGGGGGATGGAGGTGTAGAGTGACTGGACATCCATGGTGAAGATGAGAGGATGGGGGCCTGGAGAATTTTAACTGCTCTGCCTCTCTGCTGGACGGACCAGCATTATCTGAGCCCTCCTGAAGGGAGGTCACCGTTGAATTCTATTATAACATGATATCATTGTGCAGTCTGTGGACTACGTGGTGCAGCCCTGAACAATGAATGAGCATACTTTCACCTACACTAACCTTGGTGGAAGAGGTCGACATCCACAGACAGATCCTGAAGTCTAAAATAGTGGAGCTATTACTTGAAATTGGAAATTTCAATGTTCATACCATTGGATTGTAAGCTAATCAAATGGAATACAAGATAGTATTGTTCCAGTTTTTTGTCTGGGAATGGGGGAGGTTAAGAACAGAAAGGTCAGAATGGGAATAGGAGCAGGAGTTAAAATGGTTATCCAGGATTTGGGATATTCATCCCAGTTCCTAAAGCACCTGGAAGACCCAGCGGGCCTTTCTGGACAAGGAGCAAATGTTTAGTGAAACGGTCACCTAGTGTACGCTTGGTCTTGCCAATGTAATGGATCCCGCATCTGGAAAAACAAATGCTGTAGACAAGGTTTGAAGAGGTGCCTGTGAACCTCTGTCTCACCTGGAAGGGCTGCTGGGGTCCCTGGATGGAGGTGAGAGAGGAGGTGTAAGGACAGGTGTTACATCTCCTGCCGTTGCAAGGGAAAGGAGCTGGGAGGGAGGTTGAGTTAAAAAGGATGAACAAATCAAGGAGCGGTTTTCTCTACAGAAAATGGTAAGGGGTGGAACAAGAAGATGTGACCAGCAGTGGGATTATGCTGAAGGTGTATGAAGTGGGATTATGCTGAAATGTTGGAGCATGAAGTGAAAGGTGTGTACTAGGTGAACTCCTATCTGGGAGAAGGGAGAGTGAGAGCAGAACTGCAGGACAAAATGGAGACATGGATGAGGGCTCCATCCACAACTGCAGGGCTCCATCCACAGAAATATCAGGATATGCAGATGCTGCAATCTTAAATAAAACACCCAAGTGTTGGAGAAACTTAGCAGATCAAATCATCATGCTGGTGGCATGCATGGACAGGCAATGTTACAGATCGGACTGAAGAAAGATGTCCTAGAGTGGAAAGCCTCATCGTTGGAGCAGGTGCAGTGGAGACAGAGAAATTGAGAGTAAAGGATGGCATCCTTACAAAAGTATGGGTGGGAGGAAGTATTGTCAAGATTACTGGGAGTCAGTGATTCTATAGCAGACGTCAGTACATATTCTGTACCCTGTGATGTTGACAAAGATCAGGAAAGAAGAGAGAGGTGTGAGAGGTGGTCCAAGTGAATCTGAGGACAGGGTGCAAGTTAGTAGTAAAGTCAATGAAATCAACGAGTTCTGCATGGGTACAGGAGGCATGCCCGATGCATCTGTCGATGATCACAAAAGTACTTTGAGTAATATAAAGTGCAGATCACACTTCTGTGTTAAGTTTGTATTCAAAATCAATAACATACACTTCTAAAACGTCAAGAATGAGATTGTCATTCTTTCAAAACATTCCATGTGCTCTGGGTTGATATCAATATTTCATAAACTATTATCCTGGGGCTTCAGTCCCATGGTTTTAAATGCTTACTCCACAAAATGCTATGTTTGGATTAACAAAGACAATACATTGTATTAAGTTTGATAGGTGCTTATAAAAAATTCACCTTTAATGCTTCACTGAAATCGTTGGGATAAATGAACAGAACTGAATGCGAACCACGGATGAGGCAACTATATCGTGTGGGATATGATGGTTCCAGCACTACTTTGGATATTCATGCTTGTAGTAGAATGAATGCATGGATCGTGCTGTGTCAACTGAGATTCAGAGCTACTGCTCTACTTACCTTTGGGGACAGGTTTATCTCTTGGCTAACCTTTTCTCATCAGACTGAATGAAAGGGGTAAAGCTGGATTTGTCTATAACCTTGGCGAACCTTTCCTCAATCTCATCTTCTATTGTGGCCTATTCCATTGATACAACTTTGTGATGACAGGGTGATGAAGTAACATTGGATAAACTGTATAGAGATGATGAAGGTGCATTGGAAAATAACTCAGAAATGTCTAATCACGCAATGTTCCAGAGGCAGTGGCCTACTTTAGAAATGTAATTTGTTTTACATTGGGAGGTTTACCAATAAGCCCATGGCAAAGTCACAGTTTTAATTATATCTATTGGGTGATAATTGCTGGCCAGCCTTCATGAGGCTTCTTTGAATGATGCAATGGTTTTATTTGAGTACATGAGATTAGATGGTTTTATATCCAATCAAAAATGTGTGGTCATTAATCAAGAGTACCTCATTGTATTTCATTATTATTTTATTCCATTTATTTTTCTAGCCAGTATTGACCGGTCCTAAATTCAGATTAAATAAATACATGTTACTTTGTTCATTGACAGCTATCATGGATTCTCAATTGAATGCCCTATATATCTTTCAAAAGGAAGCATATAATTTTACTCCAGTTTACTCCTTTTTTCATTGTGATGGTTAAAGATTTAATCAACCAAAGCCACTAAAAGTCCTTTGTTGGTAGCTGAATGAGATTCCCTCTGAACTGTCACATTGGAGCATTGGTTTTTAATGACAGCTGCAGGGCCTGGCACAAGATATAGCGTGACCTAATTCCCCCTCTGGTTTGTTATCCAGACTCACCAAGCTGCTCCGTGCCTGCTCACGCTCAGGCTCAGATCACGGGGCCTTACATGTGCATTCTGTAACTCACAAATCACATCACTGCAACGCTAACCTTCACACTGCAAAGAAGGTTACTGTTGCACAAGAGCTGTCAAACTTCACCAAGGGTAAACTAAAGCTAGTGGCCTTAGAATTCAGATTTCTATATATGCAAATACAAATTGGAAACTCACATTTCACTATACTCCCAATAAGATAAAATCAGCTATTGCAAAGAAAGCAATATAAATGACTTATATTGCCATATTGCAGTATAAAATACAATATAAATGGCTTATATTAAGAGTCCCAACCCAAGATGTATCCATGTTTTCCAGAGATGCTGTCTGACCTGCTGAGTTTCAGTACTCCAGCACTTTGTGCCCTTTTGTGTAAACCAGCATCTGCAATTCCTTGTATCCATAATATAAATGGCTTGTTTGATAATGACAGACTGCTGATGATGTTGAATTTTCTTACTGCAAAAAAGGTGGCCATTCAACCCATGGAGATTATGCTGGCTCTCAATACATTTGCATCGATTACATTCTCACACTATTTCTCAGTCACGTTCTCATGTGCATATGAACTCTAATGTCAATCACCAAACACGGGGTGACTTACAGTCATTAATTAGACCACTGATCAGCATTCTTTAGCAGTGGCGCAGCGGTAGAGCTGCTGCCTCGCACCGCTAGAGACCTCGGTTCGATCTTGTCCTTGGATGCTGTCTGTGCAAAGTTTGTGTACGTTCTCCCTGTGACTGTGTGGGTTTCTCCTGGTGCTCCACTTTCCTCCCACATTCTAAAGACGTGCAGAAGTGTCAGGTTAAATGGCCTCAGTAAATTGCGCCTAAAAGTGGGATAACAGAACTAATTTATGGGTAATCGATGGTTGGCATGGACTCAGGATGCTGCCGGGCTTGTTTCTATGTTGAATCTCTAAACTAAACACTGACTGGAATTTGGAAGAAATACCGGAGCACATGGAAAAATACATATGGCCACAAGGAGAACAAGCAAACATCTGCAGTCTCTTGAAACTCCATTGTATTGCTCCACTGTAAAGACTCTTCCAGATATGTCTTCATTTAAGTTTTTCCTCCTCTCTTCATAGGCGATTCTATGATCCTTTCTCAGCTTCCCTCTTCTGCTCTTTGCCACTTCTCTTGCCTAACAGCTTCTAAAACATACCCCCTTTCACTGGCTGCATCACCTGCCAGTATCTGACTCTTCATCCACCCTTCATCACTCCCCTCACCTTGTTCCACTGAATGGCATTACCTTCCTTACCTAGCTCCATTTATTGACTGCCTCTTCTTTATACTGGCTAACGCCCCTCGACACTCTCAGCCCTCATGCAGTTTGTCCCGACCTGATAAATCATCTATCCCTTTGCCTCCACAGATGCTGCCTGAACTGCTGCTTCAGATTACAGCAGTTTCTTGGTCAGCGTTGAATCTGATTGCAGGAGCTGTGCAGCATCTGCTCCTGTTTCCACCACTGAGTCACTCTTGTACAAGAACAAAGTCCACTGAAAGGTGACACATCATGCATTTACCATAGCTCCTGTGTATATTATTATTATATGCAGCAGTTCAAGCTTCTATCATTGTTATAAAACGTAGCATCTGAATGGTTTATAAAATTGATTCCAAAGACTTTCAAGAGTTTAGCATCAGAAGAGAACAGCAGTCTATTGCATAAAATTGGATTTGAATTAATAACAGGCTGACAATGTCCAATTAAAATGTCTGAAGTGATATAAGTTAGATTGTGGGTGGACACAAAATGCTGGAGTAACTCAGCGGGACAGGGAGCATCTCTGGAGAGAAGGAATTGGTGAAGTTTCATTGACCCATCTTCAAATGGGTGACCCTTCTTCAGACCATATGTCACCCATTCATTCCTTCTCTTCAGAGATGCTGCCTGTCCCACTGAGTTACTCCAGCATTTTGTGTCTACCTTCGATTTAAACCAGCATCTGCAGTTCTTTCCTACATAAGTTAGATTGTGACTGTATTAACCACATTCCACTCTGTATCCTAATTTAACCTCAATGAATAGGAACTAAAATAGGATTGACTTTCAGTTTTTCTAAGCATTCTTGTTAACAAATTCCAAAAGCTAACAGTAATGACTAACTACACATCAATGGGAAGAACTGTTTTGGCTGGCAGGAAGGTCACATAGGAACCATGATCTCACTGAATGGTGGAATCGGCTCAAGTGTTAATTAGCTTAGTCTTGGTCTTATAGCACGGATTAAAAATAACCAGCAGAACAAAACCAGGGGCAGATGAGGAATGTTTTTGCAATAAGCAAGCAGTTATAGTCTGGAGCGCTCTGCCCTAAATTTCAATCATAATTTAAAAAGAAAATGTTTGCAGAGCCATGAAAATGAGCATGCAAGCAAGACTAATTGATAATTCTTTCAAGGAGATGGAACCAACGCAATTTTGAAAATGGCCCGCATGTATGCTGCAATGATTATATGATGTGGCGCTGTGTCACCATGACTACACAGGAATTAACTGGCACCAGGGGCAAGGAAAGAGCGTTCACATCGCGTCCCCATTTCCACCAATCTTTCCAGCACTATGCACAAGAAGCACAAGAAGCACAAGATGCGATTGTATGCAGTTGCCGAGAAGTGTGTTCAGTTCCGGCTGAACAATTTCTAATCTTCTGATGTGGACTTGATAAGAAGAACTGGCACCAGTGGCTCATAATCATTAATTAAACAATCAAGGAAACAACAAAGTAAGGAATGAAGATGGTGGGAGTGAGGTTTGGGGTGGAGTGTTGACCAAGAGGAGTTGGGGAGATTTGCCATTTCAATGTTAGGGTCAAAGTTATTGTATAATTTGAAGGAAAGTATTGGGGAAAAATGTCTACCATCAAAATTATTATACCCTTGTAGCATGCAGTTATAACTCTTCAGTGTGTTTAATTATTGTGTATGAAGAGGTATGAATATTGGACCTTGCAGAAAATAGATCTCAAGTAACTCCTGACACTATAGGGCGAAAATCTGATATTATTCTCCTTTCTAATCTTGGGTCAGGATGTTCAGTGATGTGGGCAGGAGCTGAGGAAATACCATGATGTGCTGTTACGATCCCATTGCCAAATAGTTTGGCATCCCTCACCATCATCAAGAGGAAGATGACTGAACTTTATTGCCTTCCCTCACAGTGGGAAACGTTGATTCTGCTACATGGGGATGTTCATATTAAATTCTATTGTGTATTGTGTTCTTTTTATTCGTATGGCTGTATGGTAATTCAATCTCACTGTACCAATTGGTGCATGTGATAATCAATGTCTCTTGAACTCAGGATCTAAACTCTTTCAAGGCAAAATGTCTCATATGGCTTTGTCAGAATTGGTGAAATGGCCAATGGAAGGAATCTTTGACTAAAGAGGAAAAGAGAATTGTTGAGCAAATGGGAACATAAGGAGTTGCTCCTTACCGCACAATCTATATCCTTCATTCACTTAACGTAGAAAAATTAATTGATCTCAGTCGATGATACTCAGTAACTGAGCCTCCAGACCTCTTTTAAAAACTTACATGGATGGGAAAGATATAGAATGATAAAGGCCAAACATGGGCAAATGGGATTAGCTTAAATGGAGTATTTTGGTCGGCATGGACAAGTTGGCCTTGAGGGCCTGCTTCCATAATGTATGGCAGTATGACTCAATTACTCTTGAATAGGCAACATCAGGCAATTGTAGCATACTTGTCAAACATGATTTCCATTTCATAAACCTATGTTGATTTTATCCAATCCTGTTCTTATTTTAGAAGCACCATGTTATCCCATTCTTGATAAAAGCTTTAACATTTTCCTCAACACTGATGTCAGGCTGACTTGTCTATAGTTCCACGTTTAACTCTCCCTGCCTTTTGTAAACAGTGGGGTGAAATTTTCTATTTTCTAATTTAGGAGAACCATTCTAGAATCAATGCAGCCACCATTGCCATATCCAACTCATTTAACATCTCAGGATGCATAATGCCATTCCTGGGGATTCATCTTGGAATCACCTTCCAATTGTATTATTTTCTACAATCCATTTAATTTTGGCAAATGCTGTCATTTGCTTAGCTGCTTCTCCTATAACTCTTCACACACTTTCTTTTAAAGATGTTTTTGACCAAGTCTGATCAAACTTTTAGTCATCTATCATAATATTGCTTTACGTGGCCTAGTGTGAAATTTTGTTCAATTATATTCCTACAAGTTAAGATGCTAGACAAATTGCTTGAGAAAACTATAGCACCCAAAGGTATGACCAGGCAAAAAAACGTTGATCCAGGAAAAGGAGATTCGAAGAGGTGATGAAGAGTTTTGTTTAAAGCAGTAGTCTTTCTGCTGACTGGGTAACACCCAACAAAAGCTCTTCACTCTACCTCGGTACACGTGACAATAAATAAAATCAAACTAAACTAAACACAGGAGGAAAGAAAAGTTGCCACAAAACTTTACAAGTGGAATAAATCACAGCAGGGAAACAATTTCCTGTCTTCATCATTTGTGTACGTTGCATCTGGAAATCCCTCCAAGAGGAACCAGAATTTTCTGGCTGGAGATTGGAATCATTCCAAGGTATTTGTTCAGAAAGCCAGAAACAATAAAGACTAAATGTTTTATAAATTTTTTATAGAAATTAACTTCAGTCAGGGAACCTGTGACAGAAAGCATTCATTTGATAAAGCCGTTACATAAACTCATTAATTAATTCTCACAACTGTAAAAAGTTTGTGTTTTTTTAAATCATCCATCCTTTGAATACATGGATAAAGACTGCTACCTCAAAAATCCAAACTCAGCAATTGTGATGATGACCATTGGAGAGAATTAAAAATCTCACCACAAAGTGCATCTGAACGAAAACAGAACTCTCACTGGGCAGATTGAAGTTCTGCATCAAATCTTTAACAATTGCTTTAAAGTTTAGTGACTTTTCAGAATGTGCTCCTCAAGATTTGATAGTCACACAAAATGGACACGTTTCCAGAAAGCGTGAAGGAGCCAGGACATATTTATTCTGTTTAGGCTTTTCCTTGTTAGAAAAATGTTTATCTGACTGGAAGATGACATTTTATTTCATTGCCACTGGTGTGGAAAAATATCTGCATTATTGTTTCTTTTGCATTATTTTCGAAACAGACCAATTGCATCAGGTCAATGAGTTGAGTTACTCCCCCGCTAGGTTACCCCAGCATTTTGTGTCTATCTAGCATCAGTTCTGATTCAGTTCAGAATGATTCAGTTCTGGATAAATGAGAAACCAAGAGAGTTATAAGATGCACAGGAGGAGTGGGAAGAACAGAAGGAGTTGATAAATTGAGGTTGTCTGAGTACTGGCCTAAAGAGAGAGAGTGAGAAATATAAAACTCAAGTAGCAAATGTGAGATGTAATTGTGGAGAGAGAAAAACTGAGTTTATCTTATGGGTTGAAGAAATTGTCTCAGAACTGACCCGTGTAAAATGTAAAATCCTGACTCAACATTGAAGTTAAGCAAGCAGTTTTTTCTGTTTCTGTCAGAACTGGCCCATTCTGATACTTGAACTCACTTTTCCATTTCTGTTAAAGGAACATTGACATTAAATCTGTTTCTCTTTCCACAGACGGTGTTTGATCTGCTGATTGACTTTGTTTCAGATTCCCAGTACTTGCTGTTTTTGCCTTTAAGCCTTTATTTCTGTCCACTCCCATCCACATATGCCAAACTGTACTTTTAATAGTATAAAGTATACAGTAAATAACTGGTCACTGCATGTTAAATATTGCTGGCAAGTGTTGTTTGTTTCTTTTCATTTTATGTGAGTAATATATACTTTCCTCAATAGTACCCCAGGGTCTCAACACAAAACATCACCTATCCTTGTTCTCCGGAGATGCTGCCTTACCTGCTGTTACCCCAGCACTTTGTGTCCATTTATGTATTAACCAGCATCTGCAGTTCCTTGTTTTTACATTTTAGTTTTTTTTGTAATTTCTTCTGACTGTGACTGTGCCCAACTGACTCCATTAACATGCCACCCTGTGTTCTCCATACCCCAATCAACTGCAGACAAACCAGTGATAATACTGCAAGCTGATATTGGGTAACTTTGCACAGATCATGCAGTCTTTATTTCATTATGGCAGCTGATGTTGATACTAACCTACAGAAAGCTACACTAATGTAAAGTACTTGAGAAAAAAAAACTCATTTTTTTCCACAGGATATTAGAAATACTTGGCAAAATCACCTGATTTTTCTGTACTAGCACATCACTATTTTCAGTTCAAATCATTGATGCCAATTTTATCAGGATCAGAACCAAAAGCAGAAGGTAGCAAATGCCTCTGTTTATATATTGCTCTGTTGTTTGGAGCTGACCAGTCAACTTCGGCATCCAATACATTTTCAGGTGGTTTCTGGTTTTGTTGTCGAGAGCACATTCACAGGACCTCTCCAGTATCCAGTAGATTTATTGATGGATTCTGGTGGAATACGTTCCTAGTGGTTTCAATGGCTGACAAATTTACAGGAAACCTCTGGTGCTGTCAGTGAAATGTTATATTTGGAGAATGCATTTCTGTGTACAGTGCAGAAAATCAGTCGATTTGTTGCTGCACTGAAAATAGTATACTGTATATTCAACATGTTTACAGATAAATCCCACTGGGCATGAAACAGAACATCCATTATGCAGACGCAGCAAGGAGAGAAGATTAATAACATTACCTATTTCCATTCAGAACAGTCAATCCTTCAGCAATGGAGCTACATTCACAAAGGTGCTCATTCACCATATTCAAAAGTTTTAACTAGCATTCCAAATTATTGAAGATAATTTGGATTTGATTCTGTTTAGTTTTGTATTGTGAGTATCAATATGCATTGAAGACTTTGTTGCATAATTTGTTTGCGCAATCTGAGCATCGCATAGATTTATTTGTTGAACTCATTTATCATCTCCAATGCAAATATTTAGACTGTAACTGTCATACCACAGTGTACTATCTGTTTACAAGCTAGCAATCAGGTTGCTGCAACCCATGTGGTATTTTCTCAAAGTTGTAATTTTTAGGACAAGCTCCAACTGGCTCCAAATATATTCCTTGTTCAGTAAATTATGAGTACTTTACTGATTTATCAAAGCACAAACATGTTGCAACATATCTCCTGACTTTAACCTGCTTCTGAAACTCCCTATCAGTTTACAATTGTAGCGGAGCAGAGGACAGCCATTCGGCCCATTTACTTGTGCCCATCCTTCTCTGAAAGAAGCTTCAAGCTGATTACTGTCAGGATCATCTGACAGTCATCATTATTTGGCTCTTGCCAACTCTGCGATATTGTTCAAAACTAGATTGTGGACAGGTAACGTACAGAAGAATAACAATTGGAAGGACAGCTTACTGTTTAGAATCTTGAAAGTCCCTTCGCCAATTGGATGATGGGAAAAGTTAAATTGCAGTGAATAAAGGAAGTGAAAGTCTGTTTGTAGGTTAATTGGCCTCTGTAAATTGCCCCTATTATATTAAAAGAGCTACTGTGAGCAGGTGATTGCTGGTCGGCGTAGACTGAAGAGTCTGTTTCCACGCTGCATCTTTCAATCAATTAATTAAATCAGTCAATCAGGTCTGTTACAGTAATCAACCTCTTTCACACTTTGCAAACATTCAGTGCGCTGTTTAATGTTTTTAAAATGGGTGATAAAGAGCTACCTTACCTTTTTCAAAGAGAAAGCAGATCAGAAGAGGTTGCATTCCTTTAGAAAAGAACTGACACAATAGAGATGGGCTCTCTTGCCCATGGAAACCTTTATGCTTCCAAGTGATTCACCGCTGATAATAAAATGATGCAGACCAACTCCTTCATCACCAATGGCAGTGACACAGATTTCAGCCTTACCTGTATATAACTTTCTTATTGTGCAGATAAATGAGTGCCGAGGTAATTTCAGCAGCGTAGAACTGGGCACGTATTTCATCGAATTTCCGTACTTGTTGAATCTGGAACATTAAATCTCCCCCGTTTACATATTCCATCACAAAAAATAGCCGGTCCTGCAAGAGATAACACAAATTGTTCAAAATAGTTTCGCTGAACTGTGACAGTTGTGGCCCACTCTTGAGTTCAGAACTTTCAAGCCGTTGTCTCAAAACTTATGATACACAAACCTAGGTAGTCTCTCTCTCCACTGTGGAATTGCTCCACCAAAAATAACCCATCTTTTGGATGAGATACTAAACTGAGGTTCCACTGTCCTCTGAGTAGATAAAGAGGCAAGGGTGGTACTATTTTTGCCACTATTGTTTACGGTAACACAATGGTGCTGCTAGTATAGCTGCTGCCTCACAGATCAAGTGATGACCAGATGCCAGAGATAAAACAGCGAGGCAGCAGTGTTGGTGCAAGGGGCATTTTGCAGACGGATTGGACACCCAGGGTCAGGTCAGGTGTCAGTGACAGTCAGAGAACTGGTTATATAGTGGATGCGGTGGACATCTTATAACATAGGAAAACCGGAGCAGAATTAGTCCACTCAGTTCTCAAACCTGTTCTGTCACTGAACACCGACTCCCCCAGGCGTCATCTCCTTTTCTGTTCCGCAATTCTTTTTCTTATCAAAAACACATCCGTTTCCTTTTTAATTACCACTGGAGGCCTTGCCCTCAGAACCCTCCAGGGTCACCACTCATTGAGAAGTTCCTACGTAACTGCTTTAAATGTGCATCCCCCTAACCTTGTAACTACGTTCCCTCATTAAGATTTGCTCACGTGGGAACATCTCCCCATTGCCATCACCCTTCTTTCCCCTCCTAGATTCCCCCGAACTAATTTCAGAATTGTTTACTTCAATGAGATCACCTTACAAAGGTTGCTGAGAGTCAGCCTGCCCACCAGTGAGTAGCCAGTGGTACTTATCCCGAGGGCTCGATCAGGCCACGTGATGACCGTTCCATCAGACTCAGTGACCATTTCGCTGAACACTGCCGAGGTCTACAGGTTCTCCCGGTTGCAAACCATTTCAACTCCCCTTCCCATTCTGACCTGGGCCTCCCCCAGTGACAAATGAGGCCACATGGAAATTGGAGGAATAGCACCTCATATATCGCTTGAGTAACTTACAACCCAGCAGTATGAATCTTCAATTCATTAATTTTAAGTAACTTCTCCCACTTTCGTCCCCTCCCCCCTTGCCCCCTTCCTCCACCCTTGTCGTTTAACCAATTCCACAAATTGCCACAATATATTCCTCTTGAGATCACACCTTCCCTAGCCAACAATTGGGCTACATGGGCACCACTCTGTTGCCGACCCCGATTTGTCCTGGTCTTTTTGTGTCTCCAACTCTGCTCTCCCCCTCACCCCCCACTTTCAGTCCGAAGAAGGGTCTTGACCTGAAACATTACCTATCCTTTTTCTTCAGACATACAGCCTGGCCCACTGAGTTACTCAAGCACTTTGTGCTTATCTTTGGTATAAACCAGCATCTACAATTCTTTATTCAAGTGATGAGGTCGCTTCTCCCACCCTGTTCATTGAAAGACAATGCTGAAGAAGAATAATAGCTGGTTCCAACAGTAGGCACAGAACATTTTTTTTAGAAGTATGAGAGGAGTTTATTTAATTAAGCTGTTTTTATCCCCGAAACAGATGTGCCTATTGACTATTAGAATTCACCATTACTAACAAAATGACAATAATTTTCCTCAAATCTGCCTGCATTCATCTGCAACTCTTTGAAGTTCACCCTGTAATTTACACAGGGTCTTACACATAATACATCATCATTTTCATGACCTGCAGCTCTCCAAAAGGTAATGGGTACGTTCAACAGTTGCTTGGCAGTGGGCCAACGAACATTTTGCCTGCTAATAGAAAGTTCAGTAGCAGGTCAAGTTGAGTTTATTGTCCTATGCATAAGTACGGCAAAGTGCAGGTCCAATGAAAATCTTCCTTGCTGCAATATCACATGCACATATCCTCAAACAACACGCAAAATATAAATCATACGTGAATTAAACACACATTCTATAAGACAATGAAAGAAAAACACCGCATTAAAAAAAAGACATTACTGCAAAGGAATTAGACAATAAGTGCAAGAGATGATCCATTGCCTCTTGTTGCTGGTGGTGTGGGATTTCAGGCTTCTGTATTTCCTGCGTGATGTCAGCAGCTAGATGTGGGCATGGTCCGGATGGTGGGGATATGATGGACGATGTGTTCTTAAGTCAACGCCTCATGTAGATGCTTTAGATGGTGAAGAGGGCCATTCCCCTGATGGACCGGGCTAAGTCCACCACAAAAGATTCTTGTGTTCCTGTACATTGGAATCCCTATATCTAGCTGTGATGCAACCAACATGTGAGGCCCAAGCCATTGGTACTAACTAGGACTTAAATGAACAAATCTTTTCACACATATGCTTTGACACTGTGGATGGATAAAGGACATGAGAAATCCAGGACTGGGCTCAAGACTGGATGTAGATGTGCAGGGGAGGGAGGTTTAGCTTAATTTAATTTAGTTTATTGTCGCATGTACGGATGTGGTAAAAAGCGTTTTTGTTGCATGCTATCCAGTTAGCTGAAAGATAAGGTTCATTAAAGATAAAGATACGTTTCAGTAAAGTCCAATTAAAGAGAGTCCAAAGATCTCCAATTAGGTAGGTGGTAGGTCAGGACACCTCTCTAGTTGGTAACAGGATCGTTTAGTTGTCTGATAACAGCTGGGAGGAAACTGTGCCTGAATCTGGAGGTATGCATTTTCACACTACTCTTGGCTAATGGGAGAAGGGAGAAGAGGGAATGCTGGTAGCATATGGAAAAAGATAAGGAAATGAAGAGGGGAAATGTTGGCACAGTTAAGCAGCTGTATTTTATTTTGTCCACTCATCCAAATGTGGAGTTTGCACATTTTCTTTGTTAGTACACCACTGAGAGCTCGGCTACAAGGAAAACAACAATGAGAGCTCGGCTACAAGGAAAACCCGGAGAAAATATCAAGGTAAGTGGGGGGGGATTCGGAATACGCTGAGAGCCCAAGCCTTTCGTCCCCCTCTGCCCAGCGTTCTTCTGGCGAACGTCCAGTCCCTGGAAAACAAGCTGGATGATCTCAGGGCGAGGATCAGATTCCAGCGGGACATGAGGGACTGCAACATCCTCTGCCTGACTGAAACATGGCTGACCTCACTGATTCCGGATCAGGTAATCTGTCCAACCGAGTCCTTTGCTGTCCATCGTGCTGACAGAACAGAAGCATCTGGGAAATCCAAGGGTGGAGCAGTCTGCTTCATGACCAATAACAACTGGTGCAACCCTGGAAATATCAAGATGCTTTCCCATTCCTGCTCGCCGGACCTGGAGCATCTGACGATCTCATGCCGCCCATTCTACCTTCCCCGGGAGTTCGGCTCAGTGATCGTCACAGCGGTCTCATTCCACCGCATGCGGACACCGACATGGCACTATCGGCCCTACACGATGTGCTATGTCGACACCAAAACAAGAACCCGGATGCGGCTATGGTGGTGGCTGGAGATTTTAATAAATCAAATCTCAAGAAGGTCATGCCGAACTTCTACCAACACACCACGTGTGCCACCAGGGGGGAAAGGGCATTGGACCACTGTTATACGCCGTTCCGGAAGGGCTACAAGGCCATTTCACTCCCTCCCCTAGAAAAATCTGACCACGCTGCCATTTTCCTGCTGCCGGAGTATAAACAGAGGATAGTTCGGGAAGCGGTAGAGACGAGGGACGTAAAGCGATGGTCCGACCAGTCAGAGGCCATGCTGCAAGATGCACTGAGCGATGTCGACAGGAATACGTTCCAAGCAAGTTCCAGCGACGTCAGTGAATTCGCGGAAGCAGTCACGGACTTCATTTAGGTACATTACAAAACTTACCTTTAGCGGTGCTGCAGTTCTGCCGCTGGCCGTGTGCGCGACTTTGGCGCCTTTAAGGGGGGGGGGCAGGGTTAAAATGCGGTTTTTCCCCTTGCCATCCGGAGCTTTCTTTTATCGGAGTGCGATAAATTAAACTTATTTTTATGCTTTATCTGATGGGATAAATTGCAGACTTGATTTTTTAAATCTCAAAATTTTGTAACATTGCTACTTCATTGCAACAATAACCGACAACATCGTCCCCATGGTAAGGGTTAGCATCTTTCCTAATCAAAAGCCCTGGGTGGACAGGTCCGTTCGTGTTACCTTGAATGCTCGCACCACTGCCTACAACTCTGGCCTGGCATCAGGAAACATGGACGTCTACAAGGTGCGAAGGGCGGTGAAGGACGCAAAAAGGAGGTACAGGGACAAGATGGAGTCACAGATGGAGCAGCAGGACACCAGACGCCTGTGGCAGGGGCTACGGACTGTAACCAACTACCGGAGCACCCCACCCTCATCCACAAGTGCCGGCACCTCCCTAGCTGATGACCTGAACTCTTTTTACCCTTGGTTCGAGATGGTCTGCCGACTATCAACAATACCGCCAGCGGGCTGGCTAACGAAGCTAATGGGAGGAATGTGCACACATTCTCGCTGTCTGAGCACGTTGTGAGGAGGGCTCTGACACGGGTGAACACGAGGAAAGCTGCAGGCCCCGATGGCATCTCGGGGCGAGTACTTAAGTCGTGTGCTACGCAGCTAGCTCCGGTGCTCACTACAATATTCAACCTCTCCCTGAACAAGTCCGTAGTCCCTGCCTGCTTCAAAAAATCCACCATTGTACCTGTACCAAAGAATGCCTCCCCAGCCTGTCTGAATGACTACCGTCCGGTGTCCCTCACCTCGGTAGTCATGAAATGCTTTGAGAGGGTGGTGAAGAAACACACCTGCGTGTTCCTCCCTCGCAACATGGACCCGTTACAATTTGGATACCGTCCGAACAGATCCACGGACGCTCTCTCCCATCTTGACAGCCAGAAGGGGGGCTACATGAGGATGCTGTTCATAGACTTCAGTTCAGCCTTCAACAAGATAGTCCCCACCAGACTGGCCGCGAAGCTACTGGATTTAGGGCTCAACACCCCCCTGTGTGCCTGGGTGCTGGACTTTCTCACCGCCAGGCCCCAGGTAGTCAAGATGGGAGGGAATACATCAAAGTCCCTCACCCTGTGCACAGGATCCCCCCAGGGTTGCGTCCTCAGCCCCCTATTGTACTCCCTGTACACATATGACTGTGTGGCTAGGTTCAGCTCCAACTCGATAATCAAGTTTGCTGATGACACCGTAGTGGTGGGCCTGATCTCAGACAACGATGAAAAGGCCTACCAAGAGGAGGTAGCTGATCTGGCACTCTGGTGTCAGGACAACAGCCTCCTCTTGAACATCAAAAAAACGAAGGAGTTGATTGTGGACTTTAGGAGGGCACATCATCCGAGGACGTACACACCATTGAGGATAAATGGGGATACTGTGGATAGGGTGAGCTGTTTTAAATACCTGGGAGTCCACATCTCTGAGGATATGACATGGACATCGCACGCTGCAGCACTTGTGAGTAAGGCAAGGCAGCGCCTTTACCACCTCAGGCAATTGATGAAATTCAGAATGTCTCCGAGGATCCTCCAGTGCTTCTACTCTGCGGCTGTGGAAAGCATCTTGTCCGGAAACATTATAATCTGGTTTGGGAATTGCTCTGCCCAGGACAAGAAGGCTCTGCAGAGAGAAGTGCGTTCGGCCGAACGCACTATGGGAACTTCTCTCGCCCCTCTGCAGGAACTATACATCAGGAGATGCAACTCCAGAGCCAATAAGATAATGGGAATCCCTTCCACCCCTGCAACGGACTGTTCCAGCTCTTACAGTCAGGCAAACGCCTCCGTTGCCATGCTGTGAGAACAGAGAGGATGAGAAGGAGTTTCTTCCCAGAGGCCATTCGGACTGTAAACTCCTATCTCACCAGGGACTAACTCTACTAACTTACTGTACCACAATACCGCCCACAATATTTAATATGAAAAAGATGTGACTCTGCTTGTAGTTTATTGGTTGTTTGTTTGTTTGTTTTTTGCACAAAGTCCGTGTTCATTGCCACTTTTCATTTCACTGCACATCCCGTATGTGTATGTGACGAATAAACTTGACTTGACTTGACTGCCGTCAGAGACTTCATCAGGAAGTTTATAAAGGACTGCATGCCAAGTAGAACCAAATCGGAAACCATAGATAAACCGGGAGATCCACCCCTTACTGAAGACCACGTCTGAGGGGTTCTTTGGGTGACCTTGACCTGTACTGGAATTCCAGGTGTGACCTTTGCGAAGCCATGAGGGACAAGAGACATCCAATCAGAGCTGACCACACGGTCACTCATGGATTGTGGCAAGGCATGCATGGTATAACAGGCTATAACGTGAAAGCACGCAGAATTGTTGACAACAAGGGTGTAGCAGCGGTAGAGTTGCTGCCTTAAGGGCCTGTCCCACTTTCACGACCTAATACATGACCTTTTTTACTCATGGACATTTTTCATCATGCTAGAAAAACACCCCGACCTACTTGATGCCACGAGTACCTACGACTATCATCACGGCCTGCTACGACCTCCTACAACCTCGTGATGACCATGCTGCGAGTATGAGTCAAGGGCAAACTCGGCAGAGGTCGTGAATTAGGTTGTGAAAGTGGGACAGGCCCTTAACACCGCATGCAGCGCCGGAGACCCGAGTTTGATCCCATTTACAGGTGCTGTCTGTACGGAAATTATACAATCTCCCCGTAACTGCGTGAGTTTTCCCCGAGATCTTCGGTTTCCTCCCACATTCCAAAGACGTACAGGTTTGTAGGTTAATTGGCTTGGTGTAAGTGTAAATTGTCCCTAGTGTATGTAGGATAGTGTTAATGTGCGAGGATTGCTGGCTGATGCAGACTCGGTGGGCCGAAGGGCCTGTTTCCATGCTGTATCTCTAAACTAAACTAAACAACAGAACCTGTGATGAGGGGGGGAGGGGGGGTTGTTAGTGAAATGCCGTAACCTGCCCAAATTACCTTGAGTGCACCTTCACCCATGGTCATCATTGCAGATATCGAATTGGGTTTATCTAAGAGTGAACCAGCAGAAAACAACTGCCCGAATGTAGTCCCTGGCAGCGTCCTCATAACCTGCCCAGACTAGCGGGGAGGAATATTCATGAACATCTTCAACTCTCCCTATTCCATTCCGAGGTTTCCCACTAACCAAGAAGACCACTGTCATCCCAAAAGAATTGTACATTAATGACTAATGTCCAGTGGCTCCAACATCCATCACTATGAAGCGCTTTGAGACGCTGGTTCTGGCACACACCAGCTCCGTCCTCCCAGACAGCCGTGATCCACTGCAATTCACCCACTGCTGCAACATATCCGTGGTAGATGCCATTTCCCTGGCACTACCCTCATCACTGGAACATCTGCATAATAAGGAACAATAAGTACGATCTACGTCAGACTCCTATTTATTGACTATAGTTCCATATTCAACTCCTAATTGAAACAAAACTCATCTCCAAACTCCAGGACTTAGGAGTCAGAAAACCTCTTTGCAACTGGATCTTCGTCTTCCTGACTTGCAGACTGCAATCTGTTAGATTAGGTGACCGCCTACTCCATGATAATCCCCAACACCGGTGTCCCACCAAGCTGCAAACTCAGCCCTTTAGTACACTCCCATTCCCAATCATGTGGTCACCTTCTACTGCAACTCCACCTACAGGTTTGCAGATGACACTGCAATAGCAGGCTGGATCACAAACATCAAAACAGAGCGCAGAAAGGAGATGGTTGACATGATATTAGGGAATCAACTGCTCCTTCAACGTTTGCAACATGACGGAGCTGGTCATTGACTTCAGTAAACGAGGTGGAGTATGTGACTGTGTATGTATCAGTGGTGCTAAGATGGAGAGGGTCAAATACTTTAAATTCATATAACCATATAATCATATAACAATTACAGCACGGAAACAGGCCATCTCGGCCCCTCAAGTCCGTGCCGAACAACTTTTTTTCCCTTAGTCCCACTTGCCTGCACTCATACCATAACCCTCCATACCCTTCTCATCCATATGCCTATCCAATTTATTTTTAAATGATACTAACAAACCTGCCGCCACCACTTCCACTGGAAGCTCATTCCACACCATATAACCATAAAACCATATAACAATTACAGCACGGAAACAGGCCATCTCGGCCCTTCAAGTCCGTGCCGAACAATCTTTTTCCCTTAGTCCCACCTGCCTGTACTCATACCATAACCCTCCATACCCTTCTCATCCATATGCCTATCCAATTTATTTTTAAATGATACCAACGAACCTGCCGCCACCACTTCCACTGGAAGCTCATTCCACACCACTACCACTCTCTGAGTAAAGAAGTTCCCCCTCATGTTACCCCTAAACCTCAGTCCCTTAATTCTAAAGTCATGTCCTCTTGTTTGAATCTTCCCTACTCTCATAGGGAAAAGCTTGTCCACATCAACTCTGTCTATCCCTCTCATCATTTTAAAGACCTCTATCAAGTCCCCCCTTATCCTTCTGCGCTCCAGAGAATAAAGACCTAACTTATTCAACCTATCTCTGTAACTTAGCTGTTGAAACCCAGGCAACATTCTAGTAAATCTCCTCTGTACCCTCTCTATTTTGTTGACATCGTTCCTATAATTGGGCGACCAAAATTGTACACCATACTCCAGATTTGGTCTCACCAATGCCTTGTACAATTTTAACATTACACCCCAGCTTCTATACTCAATGCTCTGATTTATAAAGGCTAGCATACCAAAAGCTTTCTTTACCACCCTATCCATATGAGATTCCACCTTCAAGGAACTATGCACGGTTATTCCCAGATCCCTCTGTTCAACTGTATTCTTCAATTCCCTACCGTTTACCATGTACGTCCTATTTTGATTTGTCCTGCCAAGGTGTAGCACCTCACATTTATCAGCATTAAACTCCATCTGCCATCTTTCAGCCCATTTTTCCAACTGGCCTAAATCACTCTGTAGACTTTGGAAATCCTCTTCACCCCCTATCTTGGTATCATCTGCATACTTACTAATCCAATTTACCACCCCTTCATCCAGATCATTGATGTACATGACAAACAACAAAGGACCCAACACAGATCCCTGAGGTACCCCACTAGTTACCTGCCTCCAACCCGACAAACAGCCATCCACCATTACCCTCTGGCTTCTCCCATTCAGCCACTGTTGAATCCATCTTGCTATTCCTGCATTTATACCCAACAGTTGAACCTTCTGAACCAACCTTCCATGAGGAACCTTGTCAAAGGCCTTACTGAAGTCCATATAGACAACATCCACTGCTTTACCCTCGTCAATTTCCCTAGTAACCTCTTCAAAAAATTCAAGAAGATTAGTCAAACATGACCTTCCAGGCATAAATCCATGTTGACTGTTCCTAATTAGACCCTCTTTATCCAGATACTTATATATATTATCTCTAAGTATCTTTTCCATTAATTTGCCCACCACTGAAGTCAAACTAACCGGTCTATAATTGCTAGGTTTACTTTTAGAACCCTTTTTAAACAATGGAACAACATGCGCAGTACGCCAATCCTCGGGGACTATTCCCGTTTCTAATGACATTTGAAAAATTTCTGTCATAGCCCCGGCTATTTCTACACTAACTTCCCTCAATGTCCTAGGGAATATCCTGTCAGGGCCTGGAGACTTATCCACTTTTATATTTTTCAAAAGTGTCAGTACTTCTTTTACTTTGAAACTCATAGTATCCATAGCTACTCTACTAGTTTCCCTTACCTCACATAATTCAATATCCTTCTCCTTGGTGAATACCGAAGAAAAGAAATAGTTCAATATCTCCCCCATCTCTTTTGGCTCTGCAGATAGCTGTCCACTCGGTCTCTCCAATGGTCCAATTTTATCCCTTGTTATCCTTTTGCTATTAATATAGCTGTAGAAACCCTTAGGATTTACTTTCACCTTACTTGCCAAAGCAACCTCATATCTTCTTTTAGCTTTTCTAATTTCTTTCTTAAGGTTCTTTTTACATTCCTTATACTCCTCAAGCACCTCATTTACTTCATGCTGCCTATAATTATTGTAGATCTCCCTCTTTTTCCGAACAAGATGTCCAATTTCCCTTGAAAACCAGGGCTCTTTCCAATTTTTACTGGTTCCTTTCAACCGAACAGGAACATAATGATTCTGTACTCTTAAAATTTCCCCTTTAAATGTCCTCCATTTCTCCTCTACATCTTTCCCATAAAACAAAATGTCCCAGTTCACTCCTTTTAAATCATCTCGCATCTCGTTAAAGTTAGCCTTTCTCCAATCAAAAATCTCAACCCTAGGCCCAGTTCTGTCCTTCTCCATAATTATATTGAAACTAATGGTATTGTGATCACTGGACCCGAAGTGCTCCCCAACGCATACCTCTGCCACCTGTCCTGTCTCATTTCCTAACAGGAGGTCCAGCACTGCCCCTCCTCTAGTAGGCACCTCTATGTATTGCTGCAAAAAACTATCCTGCACACATTTTACAAACTCCAAACCATCCAGCCCAGCCCACACCGCTACCACTCTCTGAGTAAAGAAGTTCCCCCTCATGTTACCCCTAAACTTCTGTCCCTTAATTCTAAAGTCATGTCCTCTTGTTTGAATCTTCCCTATTCTCAAAGGGAAAAGCTTGTCCACATCAACTCTATCTATCCCTCTCATCATTTAAAAGACCTATCAAGTATGCACAATTCCTGTGCATAAACATCACTCAACAATTTGGCTGTTCCAACCACATTGTCATTGTGGTCAAGAAAGTATGACAAGGCCTCAATTTTCTCAGAGGAAATTCTGCATATCCCCAATGACTCTTACTTTTACCAATGTTACATAGAAAGCATCCTAACCCGATGCGTTATAGCTTGCCATGGGAAATGCTGTGCTCAAGACCACAAGCAATTGCAGAGTTGTGAATGCATCCTACTGACCAACCTCCCCTCTATTGACTCCATCTACAATTCCCACTGCCTCAGGAAAGCAGCAACATAATCAATAACCACTCACAGACCATTCATTCTCTCTTCTCCCTTCTCCTGGCAGGCAGAAGACACAAATGCTTGAAAACATGTACAACTGGACTCAAGAACAGCTTCTTTCCCACTATTATCAAACTCTTGAACACTCCTCTCACTCACAAAGATGAATTCTTGATCTCACAACTCTCATTGCACTTTTATCTGTACCTTCTACAGACGTAACACTACATACTACATTGTTTTTCTTTCATTTTTTGCACAATCTTGATGTATGTATATAGTTATGTAATATATGATATGATTTGCCTGGATCGAATACAAGACATTTTCTTGGCATCTCAGTAAATGTGACAATAATAATAAACCTAAACCTATAAAATATACATTTCCTCCCACATCCTAAAGAACTGTGGATTGGTAGGTTACATGGCCATTGTAAATTGCCCTTTGATATGTTGGTGACTGATAAAATCTGGGAGGTGTTGATGAGAATAAAATACCCGGATTAACGTGGGATTAGTGCAAATGGAGATTGATGGTCAACAAAGGCCACAGTAGGCCAAAGTTCCTGTATCCATGTTGTGTTTTTGCAGCCAGCAAACATTTATTGTTTTATTCTGTCTCAGCAACCATAGATGCAAGAACAATGAGCATGTGGGCTTCATTAACATCGTTTGCAGAAAAAAAAACTTTTGTTCTGCATATTCAATCCAGGGCTCAAATGAACTAATGAAAGGGTCTAAAGTACCAATTATACTCATCTCAGCATGAATATGCTATGACATGTTGATGTAAGCACAACATTTGAGTCAATGAAATCCAACATAATCTTGTTGAACTACGGTACTTCACCACATCCAGAGAACTTGGCCCAAATTTTTATGAAAGCCATGCAACAATTATTCCTAAAATGATCCTAGTTAGTCTTTAACCTATCATAATTGGACCATTCAATATAGTCAAACATTGCATAAAAGCAGTGCTTATGATTAAGCCATATAAACAAGTACTGCACTATGCAAGAAGATACTTTTATTTTGTACACTATTGGGCTTGGATCACAATAAGATCATAAAAACAAGATTCTAACTGGTGCTAAAGACCATGCACAGATTATCATTGGCAGGAATAAAAGTTGGCTGTCAGAGGCTTAGTGCGAATGCCGTTAAGGTGAAACACTCAATGTGCTTTATTTTCTGGTCTCAGTTAGCTCTGGCAACACATGCACAGCTGGACCTTCACTTTCCTGCAATGGTGTGATAAATCTTCTACTAAAACCATTTAAGTCTTTATTCAGTGGTAATCCCATAATAGTACCGGACCACTTCTTCTGGGATATTGTCCAGCAATGAACATCTAAGCTATAGACCATTATGTGCAATTACAGGCTTTCAGGATTCTCAGCAGGATGGAGAAAAAAGTATTTTTGGGAAACTAACAACACTGGATGGGCTGTATGGAGTGGTATTCAGTGAGAAAGTATTTCAGAAATGTAGACGGTAGGGAACCATAATCAAAAATAATGGTTACTCTTAGAGGAGTTAGAGCGTTACTGACAGGATATTGTCATTGACTGAGAGGCAGCCACTGGCCCTCCGTGAACGCTGGTCGCCACGAGGGAACGAGAGAATTGTGGATACAGCTGACAACGTTATAACCTGATGGTCGATGTTTGCAAACTGCATGAATAGCAGTATTCAATTCAATTCAATTCAATTCAATTCAAGTTTAATGTCATTGCACAAATACAAGTATAGGTACAACGAAATGCAGTTTAGCGTCGTTCTTATTTATCTATTTATTAATGCAATATTTTGTAAACTCTGAATTTGTAATAAAAGCTCTTTGTTAAGAAAAAAAGAGACAGCCACTGTCAAACCCAGCTCATTACCGGTTTTCACCCCAGGGTTTAAAATGAACTAAAGATAGACACAAAAACATGGAGTAACTCAGCGGGACAGGCAGCATCTCTGGAGAGAAGGAATGCGTGACGTTTCGGGTCGAGACCTTTGAACTAAATGAAAACAGATGCCCTTGTCAAGATTTTCCAAACCATGACTCTGGAAGCATTAATTTAGTATCTATCTATCTATCTATCTATCTATCTATCTATCTATCTATCTATCTATCTATCTATCTATCTATCTCTCTATCTATCTATCTATCTATCTATCTATCTCTACATAACTAAAACTCTGATCTTGTTATCTTCCGGTTTGGCGGTCATTCTATTTGCGCAAAAACTATATGCGATAGCGCTACAATTGTTCACTGTTCTCCTGTGCTGCAATTGCACCAAGTTTCGTTCCGATCGGTGGAAGCTGGTAAGAGTTATCGAGGTTTAAAAATCTTTAAAACCGCGCGTGTGCAGATCGATTGCCTCTCCGCGCGGATTGGTCCCTTCTACTTTCACTCCGCGGGATGGTCCGCTCCTTCCTGCGCCATCGCATCTTTACTGCAGCTGCGGGAGGCTCTGGATGGCCGGCGGAGGTCTCCAACCGGACACAATTTTCGGATGGAGGGACCGGAAACGGACCGACCCAGCCCGACCCGACCCAGCCCAGCCAGCGCGGTTGGAGATGGCACCGATGTCGCCAAATGGAAAGCGGAGACTGATCCCGGCGGAGGATAACGACCAGCGGCAAACGACCATTGAAGCGACCAGTGGCCGGCGCCCAGTGGCCGGCGCCCACTGTGAGTCCCACATCGCACCTTCCCTTCCCCTCTTCTCCCCCTCGCTGGCTCCTGCCCCCCTCCCCGTAATACCTCACTCTCCCCCATGGCTCTTCCCCATCGTTTCTCCGAGCTCCCTCCCCCATGACCCCACACCCCTCCCACCCACACCCTTGCCCCCCAAAACACCCCTTCCTCGGACACCCCTCCTTCCCACACACACCTCACAATCCTCCCCCTGCCCACACACACATCCCTTTCCCACACACCCCTCTTCCTCACAACCCGCCCACACATACCCCCCTCCCACACACCCCTCCCTCCCACACATCCCTCCCCCTCGCACCCCTCCCCCCAAACAACACCTCCCTACCCATACACCCCCCTCCCCCCCCCACAACCCCCCATAATGCCACAATGGCACAATTAGTTGCACACTAATTAATTAAGCGAATTAGAAAATGAGATTGAAAAAGTAAGCGCCATCCAGTGTTCAATGCTCATATTACTCCATGGGGTGCCTAATTCCGTGCAGCGGTCTATTTAAACCATATATTATTATACCATATATTATTATACCATGGTATAATAATATATGGTTTAAATAGACCGCTGCACGGAATTAGGCACCTCATGGAGTAATATGAGCATTGAACACTGGATGGCGCTTACTTTTTCAATCTCATTTTCTAATTCGCTTACTATATATAATATATTAATATAATATATATAATATATATATAAAATATATTTGACTTGTGAATATGACTGGAGTTATATATAATTACTAGACTAAGTGTGGCCGCTCGGTGTGTCCACTTCGGCCACCATGCCCTTCTGGATCATCATGGTGATGATGGTGGTGAGCACCCCCATTGCGCCTGGCTCTGCCAGTCCGCCCGCTCGCTCGCTGCAACACCGGCCTACCGACAGCCCGACTGATCCTTCACAGCACTCACCCGTGGGCCGACAGCCCGATCAATCCTTCACTGCACTCACCGGCCTACCGTCAGCCCGACCGCCACTTCGCAGCATCCACCAGCCTACCGTCAGCCCGACCAACCGACCGACTGACCAACCCTAATCCTAATCCTAGGACTACATTTTATTGATAATTTTTATTTAACAGTTCACATCATAACTTTACAAAGATAAATCAATTGTAAAACAAAATGATCAGCAAGGTTAGCTTTACCTTTATTCCTTTGAAACCTTGCTATTGTTGTGATGTTATTACGTGGCAGCCATGATCCCAGCGTGCTCACTGCCTAGCTAGCATGAAACAAAGCGCGTGATTGGTCAATTGGGGTCCGACGCAATGTCAAACGTGCATTGATTAGACAATTATTACTTGGAGTTTTATATTTTTTAAATATGTGCAGGTTTTGTTTTTGATGAGTTTCTGGTATGATTTATATAATATTTTTACACAATATGTTAAAAATTCAGGTAGTTACGTGATTTGGGTCACGGACTTAAACAAAAAAGCACCTCGGCCCACAGCCTATTCAGCACTTTATATCTTTTTGTGCCAGGAGTTTGACTCAGTGACAATGAAAAGAGGGCAATATACCTTGCATTGTGGATACTGAAAACAGTAACAAAAAGAAACGCTGAGAGTCCATAGTCCCAATGCAACCTAGTGGTAGAGGTCATGATATTTAATTGATGCTGTTGAGGAGGGTTTAGCTAGTAAATGCAGTACACCTGTGGTGGTACACACTTCCAGCAGTTCATTCAGCAGGTTGTATGTTGCTCCAGATTCCAGCATCTGCAGTCTCTAGTGTCTCCAGTGAAAATATCCAAATGTACTGAGGATAACGGGCTGCATTCCACCCTCAGAAACCTTGGATTGTCCTCAACCCTTAACCTATTCTGCTCAGAAGTGTAAGCAATGCAATAAAAAAAGCAATGTGGCACTAAATCACACCGCCAGTTGTTCAGAAATGAAGGTCAGCCATTATTGCAAATTTTGTAGCAGAAAGGTCTACGGCAGGATTACGACTGTTATTCCAAGGCCTTGTTTAATGCTGATGATTTCACATTCTCCACAGACTATGACCTGACCAGCCTCTCCACTGATGTACTAAATAATGCAAAGTACACACTCAGGCACTGTTCCTGGCTGGCAGCCAAGGGAACTTGATCTCAGTAATCAACAAATAATGTCAGTGCCTTACTGCTGGCAAACAGCCCAGTGGTCTGGGGAGAAAAACAAAAGGGCACAGTTCTTCCTTATTTACACAGAGGGACGAGTGAGTACAGAATGAGCCATGGTTCAAACAATGATACTGAGAAGCTCAGACAGTTCCAATGGTGTATGCAGGCAACAAGAATAGAGCCTGTCTAATCTGTTTACCCCCTTAATTGTGTGCCTTTCCCCTTCTGAAAAAATGCAGTTTCCCACAACCCTGCAATGGGAATGATATAAATGTAACTGTCAGCAGATAGTTCCTTGTCATTCAGGACAATGAAATGAGCGGAGTTATTAACAAGAATATTTGTTTATTAATGCACATCATTCAGCTTTTGAGGTATGAGCACTAACTAGATTTAAAATGAAATAGAAATCATTTGATATGATTAAAACCAAACTTTAGTTTGAAAGGCAAACCAAGGTGCTTCAATGTGTCTAGTACCTTTGACTTTAATTGAATCAGACAATGGAATCAAATCAGTTTTAGTCTGCTTCACTGCCCTAGCATCTCACTTGCCCTTTTTGTTAATGAAATCCATTACAATGCTCTCTATGTCTGCAGTAATATATTAATGAGGCAAGCAAAAGCAGCCAAATTGCAGTGCGTGTAAAGTACGGTGCGTGCATTCAAGGAGTTTGAATCATGGTTCATCAAGACTTATTGATCAAATTCCGGACTACATGATCCTTGATATTTCCCCTTCCTAGAGTGAGCTCCGAGAGTGAAGAAGACTAAAGCTGATTTGATTCCATATGTTAGAAACGTATAAAATTCTTAAGGGATTGGACAGACTGAATGCAGGAAACATATTTCCGATGTTGGGGGAGTCCAGAACCAGGGGGTCACAGTTTAGGCAGAAAGGGTATGCAATTTGGGACTGAGATGAGGAAAAACGTTTTCACCTGCCACAGAAAGCAGTGGAGGCCAATTCCCTGGACATTTTCAGGGGTGTTAGATATAGCTCTTAGGGCTAACGGAATCAAGGGATATGGAGAGAAAGCAGGAATGGGGTGCTGATTTAGGATGATCAGCCGTGACCATATTGAATGGTGGTGCTGGTTCGAAGGGCTGAATGGCCCATTCCTGCACCAATTTTCTATGTTTTTAATAATTATTGTAATAGAGTGCACAGACATTGCCTTCTGCCCAATTCATCCATGTCAACCGGATTTTATAGCCAACCTGGTTCTATTTGCCTCGGTTTAGTCCATATCCCTATAAAAAACGTTCCTATCCGTGTATCTGTCTAAATGTATTTTAAAACTTACCATTGTACCCACCTCTACAGCTTCCTTTGACAGTTTGTTCCATATATGCACCACTGCAAGTTGTCTCTCAGGTCTTTTTTAAATCCTTTCCCTCTCACATTAAACCTATGCCCTCTAGTTTAGTTTTGTTTAGTTTAGTTTAGAAATACAGTGCGAAAACAGGCCCTCCTGCCCACCGAGTCCGCACCGCCCAGCGATCCCCACACATCAATGCGATCCTACACACTAGAGACAATTTTATATTTTATAGCAAGCCATTAACCTACAAACCTTCAGTCTTTGGAGTGTGGGAGGAAACAGAAGATCTCGGAGAAACCCACGTGGTCATGGGGAGAATGTACAAACTCCGTAGAGACAGCACCCATAGTCGGGATCAAACCCGGGACTCCGGCGCTGCAAGCGCTGTAAGGCAGCAACTCTACCGCTGCGCCACCGTGGCCACCCCCTATGCCCTCTAGATCTGGACTCCACTGTCCTGGGACAAAGACTGTGACCATTCATCTTATCTCTGCCTCTCATGATTTTGTACACATCTACAAGGTCATCCTACACCGCTACCAGGTCCTGTAGTCTGCTTTATTTTCCAACAGCCTCCACTCCAAATGTGGTTTAGCCACAAATGAATCCCTTTCCTTGTGACAGTCTTCATTCAAACCCACCCACTGACAAAAGACGCAGAGAGGAGAGAATTATTTTCAAAAATTGAGATGCAACGGAAGAGAAAGAGAAATTAAAGAGGATGAACAAGGAATTAGCAACACCATCACGAGAGACAGAAAAAAATAGTGCCCTTATTCTTTGACTCACTAAATAAAACAGTTTATTTAGATTTGGTGGACAATTACTTAAATAATTACGAACTATTTTTAATCATAATCACAAAACCTTGTCTTTACATAGCATTTATAAAGTAGAATATCTCAAACCGCTTTTACTAAGAGAGAGTATGCCCTGCTATTGCAGGGTGATAGGAAATCTATTGAAAGATGGGTTTGAAACGATCAAGGCGGCACAGTGGCACAGCGGATCAGGGTGGCACAGTAGTGCAAGGGTAGAGCTGCTACCTAGACCCGGGGTCAATCGTGACTATGGGTACTGTTTGCGCAGAGTTTATAGGTTTACAGGTTCTCCCTGTGACCGCATGGCTTTTCACCAGGTGCTCTGGTTTCCTCACACATAGATACATAGAAACATTAAAAAACAGGTGCAGGAGGAGGCCATCCGGCCCTTCGAGCCAGCACCGCCATTCATTGTGATCATGGCTGATCGTCCCCAATCAATAACCCGTGCCTGCCTTCTCCCCATATCCCTTGATTCCGCTAGCCCCTAGAGCTCTATCTAACTCTCTCTTAAATCCATTCAGTGATTTGGCCTCCACTGCCCTCTGTGGCATGGAATTCCACAAATTCACAACTCTATGGGTGAAAAAGTTTTTTCTCACCTCAGTCTTGACTGGCCTCCCCTTTATTCTAAGACTGTGGCCCCCGGTTCTGAACTGGCCCAACATTGGGAACATTTTTCCTGCATCTAGCTTGTCCAGTTCTTTTATAATTTCATATGTTTCTATAAGATATCCCCTCATTCTTCTAAACTCCAGTGAATACAAGCCTAGTCTTTTCAATCTTTCCTCATATGACAGTCCCGCCATCCGAGGGATCAATCTCGTGAACCTACGCTGCATTGCCTCAATCACAAGGATGTCCTTCCTCAAATTAGGAGACCAAAACTGTACACAATATTCCAGATGTGGTCTTACTAGAGCCCTATACAACTGCAGAAGAACCTCTTTACTCCTATACTGAAATCCTCTTATTATGAAGGCCAACATTCCATTAGTTTGCTTCACTGCCTGCTGTACCTGCACGCCAACTTTCAGTGACTGGTGTACAAGGATGCCCAGGTCTCACTGCACCTCCCCCTTACCTTCCCTAACCTAACCCCATTGAGAAAATAATCTGCCCCCTTGTTTTTGCCACACAGTTCAAAGATGTACAGATTTGTAGATTAATTGGCATCTGGAAATTGTCTCTGGTGTGTCGTACTAGAAGTAGTGTATTGGTGATCACAGCTTGGCGAGAACTCAGTGGGCCCGTTTTTACGCGATATATCTAAACTAAACTTAATTAAATTACTAAGGGTGGGGAGTAAAGCTCACAGGTGGTGGGGTTTAGATACTGTGTTCTGTAGAGGGAGATGGAAGCTGCTGAGGAGGTGAGCCAGAGGATGCACAGGAAGGAAAAATCAGCCATCTCTTGCAAAATGGAATCTGATGGTCAGATCTAAGAGATAGCTACAATAAAAACAATGCCCATGACCCAATGCCCTTATGACAGGTTGTATTCACAATTTATAACTCATGCCCATTCTTATTATCTATTTTTAGTAATTAGAATTTTGTTATGCCTTATTTATTGAAAAGTATTTTCTTTAATGCGATCTTGTGATTGTGTGTTACATATTTAGAATTTTATAACTACTTGCAGTTGCCACTGAAAATTGAAATGTCCTAATACAGTGAAGAGTGCTAGTTTCATCCGACACAATGCTGTTGCCTCATCCTTGCATCTCCATGTCCTCAGCACCTCCCAACATGCCTACAGACATTAACTGCTGGAGAAGAGTGGGCACTATGCAGACCAAGCCAGTGGTCAATTTGTGCACACGGTACGCAACAAAAGCTTTTCACTGTACCTCAATGCACGTGATAATAAACTAAACTAAAGTAAATTTAAGCAATTCACAAACACCAACGCGTTAATAATAAAGTAATCAGTTTCAATACTGTTGAGAGTAATGCAAAGAAACAGTTTCGATTTCATTGCTACTCAATCTGGTTGAAACCTGCCTGGTAAATTTAAATAAAGTTAAAGCGTATCAGTTTAACTAGTCAGCCATGTATCGCCTCTGTGCCCAACTCCTTCAGCCTTTCCCTGCTGTGGAGCTCCTCAGAACACTAAAGGGCCTGTCCCACCAGCATGCAACTCTATGCGATCAAACTAGAAGCGGGGGCCGCGCAGAGGTCAGGTGATCCCCTGTACAGGGTCGTACCCACCAGCATGCGCCTGCATGCGGCAAGCGCAACCAAACCGGCAGTAGGGGCCGCGTGGAGGTCGGGTGAGTGGCGCAACGCGGCGCAAAGTGAGGCGAACTTGGAGTGAAGTCTAAGGTAAGTTCGCCAGGACAGAGAGGGGCACACAGAGAGGGGCACAGAGGCACACACACACAGAGAGCCACGGAGCCACACACAGAGGGTCACGGAGGCACCTACAGATGTCGGGGCGGTGTGTAAGCGTCGAGGCGACTGCGAGCCGACAAGCTGTTGCCGCGCGGAATTTTTGGACATAGTCAGTTTTTCGGAGCCCCGCGCGGTGTCGGGTCGAACTCGGGACGAACTCCGCACAATTCCGCACGGCAATCGAAGTGGGACTGGCCCCGCAACGCCGGACGGCTCAAGCGACCACGTTAGGTCGCGTTAATCGCATAGAGTTGCATGCTGGTGGGACAGGCCCTTAAACTTCTGGCTGCTAGATTAAAGCCGCCAGGTGGAGAGATGTAGACTGCCTTGGAGAATGGCCTTAAGCAGCCCAGGACATGGAAGGCCTGATCCATACTGCCTCACTTCCGCCTGAGAGGAAGCAGTGCAGATCAACTGGTTTGACAGGCAGCAGCAAGGACACTGGCAGGGTGACAGGGGATGAATAATGAAAGGGATACACATTGGTGCTGCTTATAGCCACTGCCTCTCCATCAATGTTCCTATCCATAGCAACATACAAAATAGGTGCAGGAGTAGGCCATTCGGCCGTTCTAGCCAACACCACCATTCAATATGATCATGGTTGATCACCAAACTCAGTACCTCGTTCTGGCTTTTTCCCCATATCCATTGATTCCCTTAGCCCTAAGAGCTAAATCTAACCTTCTCTTGAAAACATCCAGTGAATTGGCCTCCACTGGCTTCAGTGGCAGAGAATTCCACAGATCCACAACTCTCTGGGTGAAAAAATGTTTCCTCATCTTAGTCCTAAATGGCCTACCCCTTATTCTTAAACTGTGACCCCTGGTTCTGGACTCCCTCAACATCGTAAACATTTTTCCTGCATCTACCCAATCCAATCCTCTCAGAATTTTATGTTTCTATAAGATCCCCTCTCATCCTTTGAAATTCCAGCGAATACAAGCCCAGTCGACCCATTCTTTCATCACATGTCAGTCCCGCCATCCCGGGAATTAACCTGGTGAACCTACGCTGAACTCCTTCAATAGCAATAATGTCCTTCCTCAAATTAGGAGACCAAAATTGGCACACAATATTGCAGGTGCGGTCTCACCAGGTCCTGCTGCGGTCTCAACTGCAGTAGGACCTCCTTGCTCCTAAACTCAAATCCTCTCACAATGAAGGCCAACATGCCATTAGCTTTCTTCACTGCCTACTGTAACTGTATGCTTACTTTCAGTGACTGATGTACAAACACACCCAGGTCTCATTGCACCTCCCCTTTTCCTAATCTGACACCATTCAGATAATAATCTGCCTTCCTGTTCTTGCCACCAAAGTTGATAACCTCACGTTTATCCACGTTATACTGCATCTGCCATGCATCTGCCCACTCACCCAACCTATCCAAGTAATTCTGCAGCCTCATAGCATGCTCCCCACAGCTCATGCTGCCACCCAGCTTTGAGCCATCCGCAAATTTAGAGATGTTACATTTAATTCCATCGTCTAAATTGTTGATATATGTTGTAAACAACTGGGGTCTCAGCACCGAGTCTTGCTGCACCCCACTAGTCACTGCCTGCCATTCTGAAAATAACCAGTTAACTCCTACTCTTTGCTTCCTGTCTGCCAACTGGTTCTCTATCCATGTGAATACCCTACCCCCAATACCACGTGCCCTTCATAAATCCATGCTGCCTTTGACCGATCCCGTCACTGCTTTCCAAATGCGCCGCTATAACCTTTAATAATCGACTCCAGCATTTTCCCCATTACAGATGTAAGGCTAACTGGTTAATAATTCCCCATTTTCTCTCTCCCTCCTTTCTTAACCTTACCACCAGTCCTAACAGTCACTAGGAGGGCAGTTCACTGCACTGTAGTGTCACACAGCAGCTGACATTCATCATGGATGACAGCAGGGTGGGCTGATGTGGCAGCACCCAGTCATTGAATGGCTAGTGATTGTGTAGATGTGCGGCATAGGCCTCTGGATGAAGCAACAAAGTTGGGTTCACGCGAGCACATTAATTGCCCACCATCGGCAAATTCTACATCGCTATGCATCAATTTAATGTTTAGCGACAGTGCATATAGACTTTTTGGAAAACCCCCATTACAATCCCCCAACTCCACTTCACCTCAGCAACAAGCATTCTCTCTTCACCTCTTTCCAACAAACATTCACTCCTCTCCCCTCTGCCTCACGTGTTCACTCCTCATCCCTCCACCACAAGTATTCACTCCTTTCAAGAGAGAGCTTTCAAGCTTTCAAGAGATAGCTAGATAGGGCTCTTAAAAATAGCGGGGTCAGGGGATATGGGGAGAAGGCAGGAACAGGGTACTGATTGGGGATGATCAGCCATGATCACATTGAATGGTGGTGCTGGCTCGAAGGGCAGAATGGCCTACTCATGCACCTATTGTCTATTGTCCTCACCTCTCCGCCACACGCATTCGCTCTTCACCCGCCTGCAGCAAGCATTGATTCTTCACCTCTCCGCCACACATATTCACTCCTCACCTCACTACAAGAAAGATGTTAAGCTGGAACATGTACAGAGAAGATTTACGAGGATGTTGCTAGGTCTGAGCTATAGGGAGCGGTTGAACAGACTGGGACTCTATTCCATGGAGTGCAGGAGGATGAGGGGTGATTTTATAGAGATGTATAAAATCATGAGAGAAATAGATCAGGTAAATACACAGTCTCTTGCCCAGAGTAATTGAATAGAGGACATAGGTTTAAGGTGAAGGGGAAAAGATTTAATAGGAATCTGAGATAACTTTTTCACACAAGGTTGGTGGGTGCATGGAACAAGCTGGTAGTTGAGGCAGGGACGATCGCAACGTTTAAGAAACAGTTTGACAGATAGGACACGTTTGGAAGGATATGGGCCAAATGCAGGCAGGTGGGGCTAGTGTTGCTGGGACATCTTGGCGGGTGTGGGCAAGTTGGGCCGAAGGGCCTGTTTCCATGCTGTATGATTCTATTACTCTCCACAACACATACTAATCCTTCCCAACAAGTATTCACTGTTCACCCTTCTACAATAACCATCCACTCCTCACCCCACTGCAGCAAGCATTCATTTTTCACCCCTCCACAACAATCATCCACTCCTCATCCCTCCACAACAATCATTCACTCTTCACCCGACAGCTGCATGGAAAGGACAGGTTTAGAGGGATATGGACCAAATACAGGCAAGTGAGACTCCTTCAGCTGGGACATTGTAGCTGGTGTGGGCCGAAGGGCCTGTTTCCACACTGTAGCACTCTATGAAATTATGAAAACAAACATTAATTTAACAAGCATTCACTCCTCTCCCCTCTGCACTGCATTCCGTCAGTCATTTCCTGCATGCTGCACCGTCAATACCCTGATATGAGTGATACTGTCTGACATTGCCTTCCAGAAAGCTGGCACTGGTTTCATCTTTACCACCAGCTCTGACTCTGAGTCAAATGTGTCTAAGCGCAATTCACACTGCTGTCCTGACTTCTCAATTACACAAAATGTCAGAGTTTGAGCTGTTATCTGTGAGAGTGAAACCTACTGGCAGTGTATGTTCACTGTTGTTATTTCTGGACAAGTTGGCCAATCTGATGCCTTGGGATCTAAAAGGTTAACACAGTGGCATGGAGATAGTCAAGTGTAGTGGCTTGGGTGGAGGTGTGGGGATTGGGAAAATGAGGGGGGAAACAAGAGGAGGTTCCTTATACCACTGTAGTTTGTAAACTAGAAAAGAACATGGACTGAAGGGGGTCTAGGATGGGTGAAGGAGGATTAAGATACTAATGCCATTAATTTCAGGACCACCAGGCCTCAGGCAACGTTCAGGCCTCAGCAACGACCAACACCATCTCCTCCCTTGAGGTTGGAATGTGCCAGCTTACCTGTCCTTCTCTGGTCCCATTTTGCTGTTTTGTGTTCATGCACCAACTTGTCTTACATTAGAGATAAAGCCTGTTGTAAGGTGTAGTAGGCTGCGGGTCGAGACCCTTCTCCTATACTTTTGGGTTGGGACCCTTCATCAGTCTGAACAGGGTCCTGAGCTGAACTGTCCCCTGCCCATTTCCCAAGAGATGCTGCCTGGCCTGCTGTGTTGCTCCAACACCATGTGTTTTGTCCAGACTAGCCACTCGTGATACTGCTCCCTGCTGATGCACCCAATCTCTCAAATAAATACATGTTGAATGAGCAGACAGCATCTCTTTGCATATAAATGAATAGGCCAGGATTGATTATCTGTCTTCAAAGTGATGAGCCACGAAACAGCAAATGAATTAAAAAAAAACACTCAAAATGGTGTTTTTTTACACAGCATTAACATCAATCTGAGTATGAATTGATCATTCAGAACTTGAACACACATTAACTGCCGAAAATAATTATTTGAACACTGTATCACAATTATCACATTTGCTTGCTGTAAGTTTAAAATCTAGCCCTCTCTATCTCGGCTCTTTCACTTTTCTCCGCCTCTTTCTGTGTGTTTCAATAAAGACAAAAATCTGTTGTTTTTTTACCAAAATCGATCATTTAAAAATCAAAGAACCTCAGTAAAATTTGTAAGCTGCCTTTAATATCTTTAACTAGCTTCAGCAGCTCTTTGACTGTCATTCTGAAAATCGCCTTGGGAGCAAGGCAAGAATTAAAAATAGAATGCAGTGCAGTATTTTGATTCCCTGAGGTATTATACATGCTTATAATGTGCTTGCGTGCACACACATACACACTATAGTTTAAACTAGTTGCAGGGTACATGTTCTAGTTTCGATCACGTAATTAAACACAAAAGTACATTCTTGTGTTCAAGTACATACAGAATCTGTCTGACATTATGTCTGCCTCTGCCCACATGTCAAACGGACCTTTCAGCCTCTTTCGGTGTCGGTGGGGGCGCTGCGAGACGGCTGCCCTGCCAGCAGCGTGTTAGTCATTTTGTACTTTTTTTGTTTTTTTAGTATGTCCAAATGTGTGTTTTTAACGTTACTCGGTGTGGGGATGGTGAGGGGGGGGGAACAGCATTTGGTCGCCTCCTCCACGGAGAGGCAACTTTGTCCATGTTGCCTCCCTGGTGGCCTAACACCAAGGATCGGTGTGGTCCTTCCGGGAGACGGACCCCAGAGCTTCAGCAGCAGGCGCGGAGCCTGGGATCCCTCGTTGGGGACCCTGGGATAAGAAGAGCTCCGACCGCCGGCCCACAGCCTACATCATCTAGATTGCGGTGCTTCTAGCCGCGGGCGCGGCGGGGACTTACCATCCGGAGCGGGATCCCTCGCCGGGGATCCCTGGAGAAGAGCTCCGACCGCTGACCCACGGCCTATATCATCTAGAAGGCGCAGACTGTGGTGCTTCTAGCCGCGGGCGCGGCGGGGACTTACCATCCGGAGAGGGATCCCTCGCCGGGGATCCCTGGAGAAGAGCTCCGACCGCCGGCCTGCGGCCTACGTCACCTTCAAGCCGCAGTCTCCGGTAGGGAAGCACCGATACAGGACTTACCTTGCCTGTACACCTGGCCGCCCGCAGCAGCGACTGCGGAGGTTTATGGTCCCGACCACGGGGAAAAATGGTGGAGAACTGACGGAACTTTCTGCCTTCCACCACAGTGATGAATGCTGTGGTGGATGTTTTGTGTTCAATGTTTTTATTGTATATTGTGTGTTCTTTTTTATTGTACCGCTGCTGGCAAGTTCATTTCACTGCACTTCATTGTGCATGTGACGAATAAATCTGTCTATTGACTGTTCACTTCCATGTTTGGAATATTGTGGCATGCGTCCTTGTTTACAGTGAGACTTTTCCACTAATGATGGTTTGCATTTATTTCCAATTTGCAACAACATGAGGGGGGGAGAGAGGGAGAGAGAGGGGGGGAGAGAGAGAGAGGAGGGGGGGGGGGAGAGAGGGGGAGGGAGGGGGAGGAGGAGGAGAGGGGGAGAGGGAGAATTGGAGTATGAAATAATCACAGAAAATGCCCACATATTGGTATCTTTCCCATTTACCGTGGGGAAATCCGGAGGTGGAAATAAGATGGGATAAAATGTTACTGGCTGGTATGGTAAGAAATAGCCGATGCACTCCGGGCAAACGGGTTAAATAATGTTAACAATACAATCGTACTAACAAGAAATTTAAGTTACTTTCACCACTGCAGAAATCATTCATTTTCAAATTTCCGGATAAGAGGCAAGTGTGGACAAAATTTAGAGGCTGCAATGTATGGACATACCTCATTGCTCGAAGAACCCTTTTGGTCATTTAGACTGGAACTTTCCTCATTAAACACTGAGCATTAGGTCATTGTCACTTATTGAGGTCATATATTTCCAGAACGACCTCAATAGACAATAGGCAATAGGTGCAGGAGTCGGTCATTCGGTCCTTCGAGCCAGCACCACCATTTAATGTGATCATGGCAGATCATCCACAATCAGTACCCCGTTCCTGCCTTCTCACCATATCCCCTGACTCCGCTATCTTTAAGAGCTCTATCTAATTCTCTCTTGAAAGCAACCAGAGAATTGGCCTCCAATTCTGAGGCAGAGAATTCCACAGAAGACCTCCTTGGTCAATGCAGTTGATCACAGAGAATTACATTGACCTCCTTGGTCAATGCAGCTTTCTACTTAATTCACTGAAAGCCAAGTTGTGATATTGGATGCCATCTGTTGTTGGATTGTTGGTATTGCAAAGCAAAAATCGCAGCACATAATTCAAACAAGACCAATGATATCAAGAATGAAAATACTGCAGTTAAGGGAAACTAAAAGAGTGGAGAGGTTTCAGCTATAGGGAGAGGTCGGATAGACTTGAATTGTTTTCTCTGAGAATGTTGTAGGTAGAAGAGAGACTGGATAGAAGTATATAAAATTATGAGGGGCTTAGATGGGATAGACAAGCAGAACCTGTTTTGTCAGAGAGTCAGAACAGTCAGAAAGCTTTTTTTGCCCCCCAGGATCAATTCTCTGATGCTTCCTCCCAGGACTTCTAGTTGTACATTTGGAAGGTGGGAAGTACATTTAAATAGTTATCTCCAGGGCAGTAACATCTTGAACATGCATGGAGGATTGGAAAGGCAATGGCAGATAATGGAATTTGCCTCCGGAAATGACAATTGATGACAGGTTAATTGATGATTTTAAACCACAGTCAAACACATTTCTCAATCAAAAGTATTACGGGATATGAAGGTTAGGCAGATAAATAGACTTTAGTCACAGGTCAGCCAGCAATTCACTGAATGACAGAGCAGGCTGGAGGGGCTGCAGAGCTCATACTTGTTTATTTGCTCCCCATGAATGATAATGAGGGAAATTTCCTCAACAACACCAAATCATTCCTTTCATCTCAAAGTTCAGGAAGAGCTGGGGTAGGTGGTTATAATCACATTACCAGGTTTTAATGGTTTCTAATGAAGGACATGGGCAGCACAGTAGAGTAGCTGCCTTACAGCACCAGAGACCCGGGATCAATCCTTCAAACTAATATTAGCAAATTTGCAGATGACACAAAGCTGAATGGCAGTGTGAACTGTGAGGAGGATGCTATGAGGATGCAGGGTGACAGGTTGGGTGAGTGGGCAGATGCATGGGAAATAGAGTTTAATGTAGATAAATGTGAGGTTATCCACTTTGGTGGCAAGAACAGAAAGGCAGATTATTTTCCAAATGGTGTCAAGTTAGGAAAAAGAGAACTGTCCTTGTTCATCAGTCACTGAATGTAAGTATGAAGATACAGTAGGCAGTGAAGAAGGATAATGGTACGTTGACCTTCATAACAAGAGAGGTTGAGGAAAGAGGCCCTTCTGCAGTTGTACAAGGCCCTAGTGAGACCACACCTGGAGTATTGCGTGCAGTTTTGATCTCCAAATTTTGAGGAAGGATATTCTTGTTATTGAGGAGTGCAGCGTAGGTTCATGAGGTTAATTCCCGGTATAGCAGGTATGGCATATGTTGAAAGAATGGAGCAACTGGGCTTGTATACACTGGAATTTAGAAGGATGAAAGGGGATCTTAATGAAACATATAAGATTATTAAGGGATTGGACACGCTAGAGGCAGGAATCATGTTCTCGATGTTGGGGGAGTCTAGAATTTGGGGCCACAGTTTAAGAATAAGGCGTTGGCCATTTAGAACGGAGATGAGGAAAAACATTTTTACCCAGAGAGTTGTGAATCTGTGGAATTCTCTGCCTCAGAAGGCAGTGGAGGCAAATTCTCTGGATGCTTTCAAGAGAGTGTTAGATAGTGTCTTAAAGATAGCAGTCAAGGGATATGGGGAGAAGGCAGGAATGGGATACTGGTCATGGATGATCAGCCATGATCACAGTGAATGGCGGTGCTGGCTCGAAGGACCAAATGGCCTACTCCTGCACCTATTGTCTATTGGTCCTGACCACGGGTGGTGTCTGTACGGAGTTTGTATGTTCTACTTGAGACTGCACAGATTTCCTTCAGGTACTCTGGCCTCCTCTCACAATGCAAAGACATGCAAGTATGTAGGTTAATTGGCTTCTGTAACTTGTCCCTAGTGTGTAGGATACAACTAGTGTATGGATGATTGCTGGTTGGCACAGACTCAGTGGGCTGAAAGGCCTGTTTCTAGGCTGTATCCCTCAACTAAACTAAACATGGGCAACATTCTGCAGTGGCTGAGCACGTTGGATATTAACAGAATGTTTCCCCTTGTGGGGGGGGGGGGACAAAGAATCTAGGCGGCATGGCTCAAAATAAGGAAACAACCACTTCAGAGAGAGGTGAGGAAGAACAATTTCTACCAATCGACCATGCATTTTCAGACCTCGGCATCAGAAAATGGTGATGGTATGATCACGGAGCATGCTCAAAGGACAGTTAGAGTTTTGAAGTGTAGAAAAGTAAAGTTGAAGGCAGGAACTGTTTAACCATGAACTAACTGAACAACGGCTGGGGATGTGGGAGAAAGACTACGAACATTCCCCCTTGTTAAACTTTCATGATATTTAAAACAAAAAAATATTTAAATGACATTCATGCAGTTGAATTTTATGACATCCTGAAATGGAAATTCAGATGGTCCACTCTTGACCACACAAGACTTTGCTCACCGGAGTTTGGAAGCAGCAGAAGATCTGTGTGAGGTATGGATGGTTTTTGGCCAGCGACAGGATCCGCTTCTCGATCATCGTGCACTCCACGTCATCGTCCTGGAGGATCATGTCTTTCTTCAGTATCTTCACAGCGTACACATCTTCTGTGCTTTTGAACTCTGCCAGCATTACCTGTAGTCAGAGAGCAGATGCATGGAATAACCCAGAAGTTAGGAAGCAATTGCATAATTTGGGAATTGGGAGGAAACAGAGCACCCAGTGAAGATTTGCGAGATCGCAGAGAGAACATGCGGCCTCCACAATGACAGCAACCAGGTTCAGGAATAAGAGGTATGGTGAGGTAGCATTGCACCACCGTGCCATCGTAAATCCAGTGAAGTGTAGAACAGGGAGGACTACAGCACTGGTTTCTATTTAGCATAACACACTCAACAAATATACATAACACTGGCTGCCATCACTTCCTCACTTTTATTCTCAGTGCATCAGAGCGTGTGATACCCAGCTGGAGGTGGGCGGGGGAATGACAAAGAATCACTCAGTTAGACAACTTGGTTAGCTTGATACAGCTGGGTTGAAGGGCCTGTGTCGATGGACTCTCCCTGGACAAATCCGTAGTCCCTGCCTGCTTCAAAAACTCCACCATTGTACCTGTACCAAAGAATGCCTCCCCAGCCTGTCTGAATGACTACCGTCCGGTGGCCCTCACCTCGGTAGTCATGAAATGCTTTGAGAGGTTGGTGAAGAAACACATCTGCGCCTTCCTCCCTCGCAACATGGACCTGTTACAATTTGCATACCGTCCTAACAGTTCCACGGACGATGCTGTCTCCCAGGTTTTGCACAACGCTCTCTCCCATCTTGACAGCCAGAAGGGGAGCTACGTGAGGATGCTGTTCATAGACTTCAGTTCAGCCTTCAACACGATAGTCCCCACCAGACTGGCCGCGAAGCTACTGGATTTAGGGCTCAACACCCCGCTGTGTGCCTGGGTCCTGGACTTTCTCACCGCCAGGCCCCAGGTAGTCAAGATGGGAGGGAATACATCAAAGTCCCTCACCCTGAGCACAGGATCCCCCCAGGGTTGCGTCCTCAGCCCCCTATTGTACTCCCTGTACACATATGACTGTGTGGCTAGGTTCAGCTCCAACTCGATAATCAAGTTTGGTGATGACATGGTGGTGGTGGGCCTGATCTCAACAACAATGAGAAGGCCTACCGGGAGGAGGTAGCTGATCTGGCACTCTGGTGTCAGGACAACAGCCTCCTCTTGAACATCAAAAAAACGAAGGAGCTGATCGTGGACTTTTGGAGTGCACATCATCCCAGGACGTACACACCATTGAGGATAAATGGGGATACTGTGGATAGGGTGAGCTGTTTTAAATACCTGGGAGTACACATCTCTGAGGATATGACATGGACATCGCACGCTGCAGCACTCGTGAGTAAGGCAAGGCAGCGCCTTTACCACCTCAGGCAATTGATGAAATTCAGAATGTCTCCGAGGATCCTCCAGTGCTTCTACTCTGCGGATGTGGAAAGCATCTTGTCCGGAAACATTATAATCTGGTTTGGGAATTGCTCTGCCCAGGACAAGAAGGCTCTGCAGAGAGAAGTGCGTTCGGCCGAAGGCACTATGGGAACTTCTCTCGCCCCCTCTGCAGGAACTATACATCAGGAGGTGCAACTGCAGAGCCAATAAGATAATGGGAGACCCCTTCCACCCCTGCAACGGACTGTTACAGCTCTTATGGTCAGGCAAACGCCTCCGTTGCCATGCTGTGAGAACGGAGAGGATGAGAAGGAGTTTCTTCCCAGAGGCCATTCGGACTGTAAACTCCTATCTCACCAGGGACTAACTCTACTAACTTACTGTACCACAATACCGCCCACAATATTTAATATGAAAAAGAACATGTGATTCTGCTTGTAGTTTATTGGTTGTTTGTTTGTTTGTTTTTTGCACAAAGTCCGTGAGCATTGCCACTTTTCATTTCACTGCACATCCCGTGTGTGTATGTGACGAATAAACTTGACTTGATGTTGAAAGGCTCTATGAATCCATGACACGTGCAAACAAACTCCGTAGAAATACATTATAAAACTTGCCACTGTTACAACAAATCTCCATGCTGTCCAATCCTTAGAAATGCACCTATTCCCTCCTCCCACTGCCAAAAGTGAGCCAATTTAGGAATTTTGTACATAATCCCTGAATGATTTGTAGCAGAAGAGAGTGTTTGACCTTTATTAATCCCAGCTTTAAAATATATTATTTTGTTTGAGGAGAAAAGGTCAGATTCACTGGGGATCTGCATGCTGCTCTCACATTATTGCAAGTAATAAATCTGAATAGCTTTATGCATAATAGACCTGTCCATAAATAATAGAGAATCATCAACCAGGATTGCAGTCAGTCCGTCATTACAAAGCTGACAGTTATGTGCCGTGGCGCATTACACAATGGGACCACATATATCACATCTTAAGCTTCCTACTGGTTCTTCCAAGTGCAGTCTGACTTACCTTCCCAAAGCTGCCTTTCCCTAGGACACTGATGAAGGTAAAATCGTCAATGCTTAATTTGCGTTGCATACGCTGGCTCTCCTTGTCATTTCTGTCAGGTGTGTCACCAGGCGTCTCGTCTTCTTTGTGGTTTTTGTAACTTTGCCCCTTTTTCAAGTAAAAGGATATGCAAATAATTAATGCAGAGTACAGGGAACTGAACAATTAACACCGGCCAATAAATAAACCTTTAAGGGCATGTCCCACCAGCATGCGACTGCATGCGGCCTAACGTGGTCGCTTGAGCCGTACGGCCTCACGGGGCCGGTCCCACTTCGAAACTCCGGAGCTGTATGGAGTTGTGCGGAGCTGGTCCCGACATCGCGCGGGGCTCCGAAAAACTGACACTAATCTGAGGAATCCTAAAATTAATCCTAATCTGGTCTCCTAATCTGAGGAAAGACATTCTTGCCATAGAGGGAGTACAGAGAAGGTTCACCAGACTGATTCCTGGGATGACAGGACTTCCATATGAAGAAAGACTGGATAGACTCGGCTTGTACTCGCTGGAATTTAGGAGATTGAGGGGGGATCTTATAGAGACTTACAAAATTCTTAAGGGGTTGGACAGGCTAGATGCAGGAACATTGTTCCCTATGTTGGGGAACTCCAGAACAAGGGGTCAAAGTTTAAGGATAAGGGGGAAGTCTTTTAGGACCAAGATGAGAAAATCATTTTTCACACAGAGTGGTGAATCTGTGGAATTCTCTGCCACAGAAGGTAGTTGAGGCCAGTTCATTGGCTATATTTAAGAGGGAGTTAGATGTGGCCCTTGTGGCAAAAGGGATCAGGGGGTATGGAGAGAAAGCAGGTACAGGATACTGAGTTGGATGATCAGCCATGATCATATTGAATGGCGGTGCAGACTCGAAGGGCCGAATGGCCTACTCCTGCACCTATTTTCTATGATTCTATGAAAATCAACCCTCCAACTCAATGCCATCGAACAAAGCTCATCGAAAGGTTCTACTTGCATAAATATGTTTAACACAATGAGTTTCAGTTTGCCTGACTTGAAGGTTGATACAGGAATGAGAAAGCATTTAGATGTTGTCACGACTCGAGGGCCTAAGCTATGGGGAGATGTTGAGCAAGTTAGGACTCTAGTCCTTGGAGCACAGGAGAATGAGGAGTCATAAAGTTATAGAGGTGTATAAAATCACGAGGAGTGTATAAAATCTTGAGAGGAATAGATCGGGTAGACCCACAGAGTCTCTTGCCCAGAGTAGGGGAATCGAGAACCAGAGGACATAGTGGAGAGGGAAGAAATATTTAATAAGCATCTGAGGGGTAACCTTTTCACGCAAAGGGTGGAAGGTATATGGAACGAGCTACCAGAGGAGATAGTTGAGGAAGGTACTATTGCAATGTTTAAGAAACGTTTAGACAGGTACATGGATAGGACAGGTGTAGAGGGATATGGGCCAAGCGCAGGTAGGTCTGACTAGTGTAGATAGGACATGTTGGCCGGTGTGGGCAAATTGGGACGAAGGGCCTGTTTCCATGCTGTAAGATCCTATAACTCTATAACTGAGGAATGGAGACTAGCAAAAACAATGCATTGTTTGCCATAGGAAGGACACTTTACCTTTACTTTGTAGAATTGGATATTGAAGGTCCTTAAAATAAGGTACAAGGATTGTTGCTAGGGATAAAGAAAGAATCTGGGAAAAACAGAAAACCACTGCACTCTTTGCTGCTCAGTAACATATGTCTTGTTTAATGTGGCATGTAAAGTATTAAACTTGCTAGTGAAGTGTGACCATTTAGTACAAATAAAATCACCGGAACACACACATTGGGAGAATTGGTTTCTGTCTTTAAGGATATACCATTTTTCTGAAAACGTTACTAAATCTCCCTCCCCATCTCTTCCACACAACGTCACCATTTGTGCTGTTTAAATAACCAGTACAATATTTTATATTTAAAAACTCCAGTTGGAGCGCAGTTCTTGCAAACTGAGACCAACATTAGCCGTATTTATTTTGACAATCAGTATATCTGCAACAGTGTGATATACATGATAAATGGGAGAGATTGAGAAGTACAGAGAAAAAGGAGTGCATGCCCATTTGTCCCTGGAGATAGAAAAAATAATTAAGAAACTATATAGGATGATATCCTTTATTGGCTATGACACCAAATGTAAGGGCAAAAGGGTATAGAATAGAGTTATAAAATTATGAAACTGTGGAATGTTTTTATGGGGGTAGGTGAGGAATGGATTTATTTTGAGTAATATAAGAGGAAATTTGACAGTTTGGTGGTAGGTGTTGCAGTTGGCTAGAGTGGAGGCTAATTCCCGCAGCAGGTAGGACTGGCTAACTCAACATGTTTTTCCCCTAGCCTGCCTGACTGGTCCCCTTGGGGAGATAAATTAACTCAACAAGGATTGAACACAAACAAACTGAAGGAAGTAGAGATCAACAATCAATATGTAAGAAGAACTGCAGATGCTGGTTTAAACTAAAGATAGACACAAATTGCTGGAGTAACTCAGCGGGACAGGCAGCATCTCTGAAGAGAAGGAATGTGTGACGTCGCGACCCAAAACGTCAACCATTCCTTCTCTCCAGAGATGCTACCTGTCCCGCTGAGTTACTCCAGCTTTTTGTCTCTATCACCAGATTCTTGTTTTTCTCCTTACTGGCCCGGGATGTTCATGTTCGATGTTCATCTTAGCATGAATGGTGCTCCAGTTGTGACCTTCACCCTGGAAATGACTGTAGGATCATCTTGCTTAGACAGCCATGTTTAAGAGAGAAAGGAGGAAGACATTTTTCTCTGAGAGGGTCGGGAATTTATTGAAATCCTTCAACACAGAGTGCCATGGAGGTTTAGTTTTACTTTAGTTTGTCATTGTCACATGTACAGAGGTACGGTGAACAGCGGTACAGGGAATATTGGTCAGAGCAAGATGAAGCCCAGTAAAGACTGATTAAAGATCTGAGGTTCTCCAATGAGGTGGATGGTAAATCAGGTCAGCTCTCTAGTTGGTGATAGGATTGTTCAGTTGCCTGAGAATCCCTGAATCTGGAGGTATGCATTTTCACACTTCTGTACCTCTTGCTTGATGGGAAAGGGGAGAAGAGGGAGTGAACGGGGTGAGACTCGTTCTTGATTGAGCTGTTGGCCTTGTTGAGGCAGTGTGAAGTGTAGATGGACCTTGATTTGCATGATGGTCTGGGCAGCATCCACAATTCCCTGCAATTTCATGTGGTCTTGGCGGAGCTGTTCCCAAACCATGCTGTTATGCACACCGATAAAATGCTTTCTGCAACACATCTGTAGAAGCTGTTTTTTCCTGAAGTGTATTGCCTTGCGCCTATCTTGTCTGAATCATTTATTTTGGGAACAGGGAGACTAACAGACATTTAAACTATCAGCGAGTCAGTTGGGGAGAGAGCAGGAGAGTGATGGTGAAGTCTTGAATGGATCTACTATGATCTTATTAAATAGCCAATCTGACTCGAGGGACCAATTGACCTGCTCCTGCTACTCTTTCTTTTCCAAGACTTGAAGTAAATAGAATTGCTATCTTTTGTTTGCTGATAGTTAAATACTAGAGAAGCATTGTCTTCCGAAAACACAAAGCTACATTTTCTGTCACTATTTATATGATATTTGGGGAAGTGGAATTAAAAAGGTACAAACAAAATATATACATGTGTATTTCCAATGCACATTATCAACAGGGAACATCTTCCTGATGAAAATATTAAATGAAGTATTAAATAGCTTTCATTCCTGCAGCAGATTTCACAGCTAATGGATGATCGCATGGAAGGAAAAATGACAAATTAAATTCAGTCAAGATACGCACAAGGCAATACATTTCGCTAAAATAAACGATGAAAAAGAAAAGATAATAAATGGGAGAAAACTGAGAAACATAGAAGAACATTGGATGCATGGCCACTGTTCCCTGAAGGTGGAGAAAATTGTTAAGAAACTATATGGGAAAATACCATTTATTGACTATGACATAAAATATAAGGGCACATGGTCATAAAATGGAATTATAAAACCATAGAATCATTATGCCAGATGTTTAGAACACTAATTAAACTATAGTTTGAATATCATGCACTGCTCTGATCACCACCATATAAAAGAGATAGGGTTACAATGGAGAGTTTACGCAGAAATTTACAGGGGAATTCCCCAGGACTAAAGAATTTTGGCAACAAGGAAAAAGCAGTGACAGTTATTTGCTTTAAGATAGATGATGGTGAGTGGGTACATTTAACTAGAGTGTATAAAATTATGAGCAAAGACCAAAGTGCTGGAGTAACTCAGCAAGTCAGGCAGCATGTCTGGAGAACATGGATAGGTGTCCTGTTCTTCATTCAGCCTCAAGTTGCTTGTTTCTCTAAAATTATGAGAAGCCTGGGGGGGAATGGATAGGAAGAACCAGTTTCCCTTAGCAGAGAGATCAATGATCAAGGAGGGTATTGGTTGTACAGTAATTGGAAGAAAGATTGGTACTTGGAAAGAGGCAGAAGTACTGACAACATTAGACACAATTAAGCAAATGGTCTTCCCCTGTGCCATGTATCCCCAGATAGTACCAATCTACCCTTGAGATGTCCCACATTACTCCACGGCTGAAGAGGATATTATAGCATATATTGTACATAAAATGAGAGGCATAGATAATGAAGACAACCAGGACCTGTTTCCCAGGATGGAAATATCAAATACTTGAAGCCACAGGTTCAAGGTCAAGAGGGGCAAAGTTTAACGGAGATGTGTGGGGTATGTTTTTTTTATGCACATGGTTGGAACGTGCTGCTGGGCGTGGTGGTGGAAGCAGATACAATAGTGGCATTTAAGATACTTTTAGATAGGCGCATGGATATGGAGGGTTATGGATTATGTGCGGGCAGGTAAGAGTTGGTCTTGACATCATATTCGGCACAGGCATTGTGGGCCGGTGAGCCTGTTCCTGTGTTGCACTGTTCTATGTTCGATTTACTGTTGTCATATTGAAAGCATTCCAGCCATGGTAAGCCTCCAGCACCGGCAATGTCCCCCTTCACTGAGGACCAGCATTCCACAGTTTAACCAGTGGCAGCATCCTTACCGTCTGTCTCCTCTTCAGAGTTGCTATGCTCCCCGCACTGAGCCCCATCTCTGCCAGCTTCCTGGCCAGCTCCACAGAGTTCACTCCGCAGCTTGGAGCCACATTGTTCTCGCAGCGAATGTGAATGTTCATTTTGCAAACTGTCAAAAGGATAGAAAATGGATCTGCATCAGCATCTAGTGGCGCACGAAGCCCAGTCAGTGCTGACAGCAACTAGATTCTGACAATCGAAAATAAACCTTCACCACAGAATTTTACACGGCCAGCATACCGTGCAACACATTTACTTCGAGCTCCCGTTGGTAGGTGTGCAAAAATAAAACAACCTCTCCCAGTCCTTCTGACTCCTTCAAAGTCTCAGCTGCCTCGACAAAACAGACTGTGTGACCCCTGGAAACCTACACTGACAGAGCATCCGTTACAGGATGCCAATTAAAAAGACCACACTGTGCACATCTTTGCTTGAGGTAGTGGAGGGAGCCCACGACAATCTTGCTGGAGTTTATGGAATTTGCTGCCTTTTATTGAAGGACTCCGATTTTGAATTGTTTAGCAGTGGATTCCTATGCTCAATCTCTTGCTGTCATTCAGTAACTTTAACAATGACAGCCAGCTGACCAAAGGAGCTGCATGTCTGTTGGCTTTGTGGGTTGTAACTATTAGTGAAAAAGCCAAAGAACACCAGAGTATCGCAAGCATTGCTGGATTACCACATACATCAGACTACATCAGATTTCTCTTTATTGTCTACAGCTCTGCCTTCAACACCGTAATCAAAGCAACCTCATCTCCAAATTCCTGGACCTAAGAGTCAGCACCCTTGTCTGCCATTGGATCCTTGACTTCCTGACCCACAATCAGTGAGGATAGGCAACAAGGGGCAACACAATGGCTCAGCAGTAGAGTTGCGGGCTCGATCCTGACTACAGGTGCAGTCTGAACAGAATTTTGTTCATTTTCCATGCGACTGCGGGTTTTCTTTGGGTGCTCCAGTTTCCTCCCACATCCCCAAAACATGCAGATTTGTAGGTTAATTGACATCTGTAAATTTTCCCTAGTGTGCAGGATAGAACTAGTGTATGGGTGATCGCTGGTCGGCATGGACTCGATGGGTAATAGGGCCTGTTTCCACGATGTATCTTTAAACTAAACTGATATCTTCCATGCTAATTCTCAATATCGGTGCCATGCAAGGATGAATTCTCATCCCCTTATTACACTCACAAATGTGCAGCCAAATTCTGCTCTAACTCTAATTTACCAGTTTGCAGACAACACCACTGTAGTGGTCCGATCTCAAACAATAACGGCACAGTATATAGGAAAAAGATAAAGAAATTAGTAACACAATGTCATGACAACAACCTCTCCCTCAATGTCAGCAAGAAGAAGCTACTGATCGACTTCAGGATATGGGGTGGTGTACATGCCCCAGTCTGTATCAACGGTACTGTGGTGGAGAGCTTCAAGTTCCTAGGTGTAAATACCACCAACAATTTGTCCTGGACAAACCACATTGAAGCCATGGCCAAGAGAGCACACCAATGCCTCTGGTTCCTTAGAAGACGAGAGACATTCGGCACGGCAGAAAGCATCCTATCTGGATGCCACACAACTCCGTTTGGTAATAGCTCTGCCCAAAACCACAAGAGATTGCAGAGAGTTGAGGATGCAGAGCAGTCAATCACATAAAGCAGCCACCTCCTACATTGATTCCATCTACACTTCACACTGCCTCGGGAAAGTAGCAACATAATCAAGAGCCATTTGCACCTTGGTCACCCCATTTAAGAACAGCATCAACCCTACTGTTATCAGATTACCGAACAACCCTCTCATAAACTAAAGGTAGAGTCCCAATCTTCCAACCTACATCATTGCTGCCCTTGCAATCTTTTTACCTGCACGTTCTCTGTGGAAGTAATGCTATTACACTGTAATGCTATTTTCTGCACTTTGGTATTTGCCTCTTTTCAATACCTGATTTGCCTGTATTTACATGATTGCACATAAAGTCATAGATAATACAGTGTGGAAACAGGCCCTTCGGCCCATGACTTGAGAACCAGCAAATAAAACTTTACATCTCAGTACCACCAACAATAAAAAAACAATACTATCAATATTCTTTTGATCAGCAAAACCAATATCAAATGAAGCTTTTAGTCAATTACATTAGTTTTTGTACATTATTGAAACATTATGTGTAAATAATTAAGTGTGAATGTAGTGGATGTTCTTGGGCTGATTTCACATAATTATGGTCAAGTTAATTGTCTCATCTAATCTTGAACACTAATTGCAAACTATTCTGCACTATATTTCTCCCACCTCCAATCATCCATGCTACCTCCCCCTCCTCTACCACGCTTGGTATTCAAATGTGTTACACAGACAACTGCTCTTAATGTCATTCGTTGCTCTGCTGACCTAACCACATGGAGGTGCATTTTAATGGCCTTCTGCTCACTTTCTGTGCAAAGTCAACCGAGCTTCCCCTACCACAAGAACTAAAGAAAGGGAGCCATTTACCTTTACATTGTTTTCCTTGCCCAATTAGTCCATAGAGCAGAGAGCCACAATGGTCACAGAAAGTTGGCTTCTTGTAGTTGTGGACGTGGAACTGGTGACGCACATTGATGCTGAATCTTTGTTCGCATACCTGCATGATTAAAATCATCAATTACTTAAGATGTGCATAGGTAGAGATATACAAAGAGACTGTTGTTCTGCTTTGGTGTCATCTGTAACTCTGGATTTTATTATCCCCTTTTCACTTTATGATGCAGCTTATAGGACTTTGGTTAGGACACATTTGGAGTATTGTTTTTATTTCTGGTCACCCCAATATAAGAAGGATGTGGAAGCTTTGGAGAAGGCACGGAGGAGATTTATCAGAATGATGCCTCAATTAGCTACAAGGAGATTGTTAGACAGACTGGATTGTTTTCTCTGGCATTATGAGAGGCATATATAGGGCAAGCAATCAGAATCTTTCCCAGAATGGAAATATCAAATACCGGAGGGCATTGCTTTAAGGTGAAAGGGGAAAAGTTTAAAGAAGATGTGGAGGCCTAGTTTTTTTATACACCGAGGGTGTTGAGTGCCTGGAACATGCTGCCGGGGATTGTATTTCAGAGACTTTTGGATTTGCAGATGGATATGCAAGGAATGGAGGGATATGGATTTTGTGCAGGCAGCTAAGAGTTGGTCTTGACATAATGTTCAGCACAGACATTGTGGGCTGAAGACTGTTCCCAGGCTGTACTGTTCTATGTTCTAATCTTCTAACCATTGCAATCATGCATTTGTGGTTGAAGAATCTAGTTCGGCATGAAACAGGCAATATCATGCCAGCCACTTTTTCACAGAATGCAAGTGTGTGCTCCAACCAAAGCTATAGCCTCTCTTGGTCATATTAACACAATATATAGTACAGTGGGAGGCCATTCAGCCCCTATCACCCTCTATAATCATCTTACGCAAGAAGCAAAACCAGCCATGAGTTTTGATCTTGAGTGACTTGGGTCCCACTGTGCCTAGTGCATTCTCAGTTTGTAAACTGAGCTCAGGGGACTCAAGTTATGAAGATAGACACAAAAAGCTGGAGTAACTCCGTTTGTCAGGGTGCATCTCTAGAGAAAAGGAATAGATTACATTTTGGGTCGAGGCCCTTCTTCAGACCGAGAGTCAGGGGAAAGGGATATAGACGGTGAGATAGAGAGAGCAATGGAATGAATGAATGAAAGGTATGAGTTCTGCGGGAGATTTACCTTCAAATAAATGAAAGCGTTTGGATATGGATGCTCATATTTTCTAACACCAGGGGGCACTTTTGTTTTACTTAATAGACTGTGATCCAACGGCAATAAAACTGGAAGTCAAACAGTGGGGTAAGCAGAGCAATGATTGATGATCTGAAAACTGTCAACTCCTCGACCAAAAATAAAATTACAACCACTGGAAAGAATCCAGTTTTGTCAAGTGTAATTTCTGATGGGGATACAATGTGCCTTCTGCTTGCCTGCCGTGGGTTCCTATCTGGTACAGAACATCTGGGACAGCTACATTGTGTGGCATGTCAGAGAGTGTATTTTTAGCTTTCAAATATTTCTGGGCATGAGTTGAACATGCAGTCAGGGGATGACCACAGAGGTATGGCCACTGATGCACAAGCCCCATTTTTTCAATGCACGTTGATATGTTCAATTGAAATCCATGCCTGCCTTCTCCACTCAACCATTCCTTTAGGTCCAAACCTGTCTGTGCTGATCTGCAGAGGGTGTGACAGGCTGAACAAACACAGGAAGACAAACAGGAGAATACATTATGTTGGATACACAGTAGGAAAAAGACCTTTCTGCAGAGCCCACACTCTATATATCTTCAGGCTCAAAAGAAAGAATTCCCTTTTCCCTAACACCATTCATCATCTCATGATTTTCCAAAAGGACTTTTAAAACAGGCAAAATGTAGAAACAAAGAACTGCCGATGCCAGTTTACAAAAAAATGACACATAGTGCTAGAGTAATTCAGCAGGGTCAGGCAGCATCCTTGGAGAACATGGATAGGTGAAGTTTTGGGTTGGGACCCTTTCATGTGATGAAAGGAACATGACACAAACTTGTGCATGACAAGCTAGTAAAGTTGCTGCCTCACAGCACCAAAGACACAAGTTCCTGACCTCCTGTGGTGGCTGTGAGGAGCTCTCCCTGTGATCCTGTTGGTTTACTCCGGTTTCAGATCCCAAAGATGTGTGGGCTGATGGATTAATTAGCCATTCTAAATCGCCCCGTGTGTGTAGGTGAGTGTTATAATCTGTTATGAGGAATGTAGGGAGAATATATTACAGGGAAAATTAGGAGGGGAAAGGGACTGCTCTGTCGACCAGCATTATTTTGATGGAGTGAAATGACTTCCTTTCTGTTGCACTGCAATACAATAATAAATATGTTACTATGGTAGGCAATTCTCTGATGCGGAGAGAATGTTAAATATTGTCGAGGGTGTTGGGCAGAACTTTCACATTTTTCTTCAAATGAGTGCAAAGGGATCCATCATATACGGGATGGCTTATGTGAGGCAGGTACGGTAACAACATTTAAAGACATTTGGGCAGAATGGATCGGAAAGATGCACAGAGTAGGGGAATTGAGGACCATAGGTTCAAGATGAAGGGAAATATTTTGTTTAGGAATCTGAGGGGTAACCTTTTCACACAAAGGGTGGTGGGTGTATGGAACAAGCTGCCAGAGGAGGTAGTTGAGGCTGGGACTATCCCAACATTTAAGAAAAAGTTAGACAGGTACATTAATAGGACAAGGTTGGAGGAATATGGACCAAATGCAGGCAGGTGGGACTTGTGTAGCTGGGACATGTTGGCCGGTGTGGGCAAGTTGGGACGAAGGGCCTCATTCCACACTGTATCACTCTATGACTCTATGAAAGGTTCAGATGAATATGATCCAACAATGGCAAAAGCAAGCTTAGATGGGGCATCGTGGTCAGCATGGACAAGTTGGGCTGAGAGGGTCTGGTTCTGTGCTGTAATACTCTATGACTCCACCATTGGGTTTTTGGACTTGTATACACCAAGAGTCTGGCCGGGACCTCCGAAGTTCAAATAATAGGGTGCAATCAACTGAGTTGCAGTTACAATTAGAGAAGATCCTTGACCTTACACACTAGTATGTTTCCCATTGCTACAGTGCATTTCAATTTATATCACAAAGCAATTGCCCACTAGAGGTGAAATCCTTTCATTTTGAGCTTCTGAGTAATGAACTTGTGAGTCCAATGTTTCCAATGTGGTGGATTGCAGGGAAATGTATCTCAGGCACGGGGTTAGCCATGATATTAGTGCATGGCAGTTTAAACTCTAGGACTCAGTGGCCTACCCCTGCTACGTTTTCTATTAATCAAAAAATTCCACAGGTTCATTATCCCCTGGGGGAAGAACTTTCATTTTAGCTCCTTGCTGAATGACCCTATTTTAAGACTGTGACCCTGTTTCTAGATACCTAACATCTGTTCTATCAAGCTCCCTCAGAATGGGGCAGGTTTCAATGAAGAAGTGGACACAGCTGGCAAAGAAGTACGAACTGTCCACCTCCTGAACTGAGCAATAGTTAAGATTCAAGCATATTTGTGGAGCTGGAGTCATACATAGGCCAGACCATGTACAATAAACAGATTTTGTACCCTGAACAATCTCAGCAGGTCAGGCGGCATTTGTGTTAGGAAATGTATGGTTGACATTTTGAGTTGGGATTCTGCATCAGGCAAGACACCAATGCTGCATGACATGCTGAGCTCCCTCAGCAGTTTGTTTTTTGCACCAGATTTCATCATCGGCAGACTCGTGTGTTTCCAGATTTCTTCCCCTATAGGATCTTTGTTCCCCTATAGGATATTTGTGAGCCATTTGGGATTTTAAACAGGAAACTAATCATTGGTTTTCTTTACTTACCTTAACTTCTTCATAAATTAAATTTATTTACTTATTCAAATGTAACTTTTCCTTTGTGGGTGGACCAGTGAGAAAACTACATAGATATATACTACTACCAGTGAGAGAACTACACATATAGTCACTCACCCACAACTGACCAAATTTCACTGAACAAAGATTCAAAGGTTCAAAGGTTTATTTATTGTCACAAACACTAATTGGTGTGGTGCAATTCAAGTTGCCATTGCAGCACACTAATAAGAATACAACACAACATTAAAGAAGAATTTAACATAAAACATAAAAACATCCCCCCACAATGGTTCCCACTGTGAGGGAAGGTACAAAGTCCAGTCCCCATCCCCTTGGCCACCCATAGTCGGGCCTATTGAGGCCTCCGCAGTCGCCGCTACGGGGCCAGATGTTTCAGGCCCACTCGCTGGGTGATGGTGCTCCGGCGTTGGGAGAACCCTCTCAGCGGCTTGGGATGCCTGGAATGGCTGCTTCTTTACCGGAGACCGCGGCTTCCGAAGCCAACAGGCTGCGCTGGACGGAGCTCCACCACTGGTGATCTCAGCGAAAGATCCCAGGCTCCCAATGCTAGAGTTAGCGTTGCCGCCTGCGGCTGGCTGCTCCACAGACCCGCAGCTCCGCGATGTTCAATTGGTGCACTCAGCATTCCGGAGCTCCAGAGCGGTGACCCGGGCAAGGCATCGCTACCTCCGTGTTAGCGCTCCAGCGCTCCAGTGCTGCGCCGCCGAAGCCGAGGTTCTGGCGGTTCCCGTCAGGAAACGCCGCTCCAGACCCCGATGGTAGGCCGCGAGGACGGGTCGAGATGCTGCTCGGAGGAAAGCTGCCTCTCCAACCAGATAGGGACTGAGAAATACAGTTTCCCCTTCCCCCCCCCCCCCCAACCACACACACACACACACACACACATAAAAAGAATAGACCTCCAAACAACACTTTTTAACGTACTAAAAGTAAAAAAAAGTGAAAGGACAGACAGCTGAAGGCAGGGCAGCCATACCCAACTGGATGGCGCTCGGGCCTGCTCTTACCTCTGCTTTCTTGTCCTTCTTTATTCTGGGGCATGCTGTGACAATTAGCTGGTGGCAGCGTTTGTGAACCACACATGTACAAACTGCGAAGCAAACAGGAGCCAGGATTAATAAAGCACACTGCCCATTCTATCGACAGCGTTGTGGAGCAAAATTCTGTGAACGCATCGTATTTCATACTCATTTTTGTAGCTTTTATTCAGCGAAACACTGAAATGGTTAAGCTCATGAACCACCTTGGTTTGCGGGGCAGTAATGTTGTCGAAGAATTACCTCAGCCCAGCGACCCAGGAATGAGCATGACGTGAGTTTGTTTGTTCCTCGTATTTGGCTTTTGTGGTCAGGTAAAGTCTACCTTCAAACACTTGAGGAAATACTGTCAGCAAAAAAAAACTGCAGGCTAGGAATTTAAAAAAGCAAATGGTTTCAGGTGAAAAAAATGTTTTTAATCAATTGACTTAGTTCAAATGTCACGCAGATGTTTCTTAACTCCCATGTGACTCTTCATTAGGATATCTCCCAGTCAGCAGAGTTCATTAAATTGCACCTAATGAATGTTCTTTACACCGGCTGCTGGGGTTCGAGACAATGGGTCTGTTAATCCTGGCCAAATTAGAGAGGCTAGGACACTAACATTGAGTAAAGGCTTCTGGACTGCTAGGCCATTTGGTCAATTTAAAAGTGCTTTCTGTAGAAATGGGACAAGCTGCATTAAATATTGAGCCTTGTCTGGTTTTCTTGCATATCAGGGTACATGTTGCAATGTTCGTTTCCTCCGAGAAACACTGTTTGAATACAATGTATTAGCCACTGTATTATTGGGCTAGGGAAATGTCTGTCATGTACGGGGTTAATCGATATCTGTAATTGGATTGTAAAGAGACCACCCCCATGTGGTTCGGCCCCTCGAGGTCCGGGGACCTATAAACGTCCGCTACCACGAGGTCCTATCTCGATCTTCTGGGAGAGCGCTTAGGACAGCATGACCTTCTGGAGTGTCCCTGTTTGAGTGAGGCCTAGAGGGCTTGATCAGGCATATACGAGGATCGAACCCGTGGCGTTTAGGTGCAGTAGTTGGACTGTAATTGTGTTTTGTCAAAATAAAGTTTAGATGCGCAAGTGCTTGATTCAGTGGTTTTTGACTGAAACTAGACTGGGGGGAAACTTAGAACGTGCTATTTACAGGTCCAACCCGTAAAAATGGATGAGAATCCACATTCCAAATCCGATTGGGATGAATAGAGGGTTAATTGATTCTCAGATCTGGAAGTAAAGTTGAAAATCTGCTTAGGTGCAGGCTAACAAGGATGTTCTTCCCCAATGCTTGCCCGTATTACCACCCCCCAACCCCTACACTGTGCCTCTGCATAGTTATATGGGAAATATTTATAACGCATGAATTACAACTCTCGTCAGTTGGTAACACAGCGGACACATCTGAGCTGATCAATCTCTTCTTAGGTGGTTCTTACCTGCATCCACTCTGGTCCTATGGTGATTGAGATAGCTGATGCCAACGTGGGAATGGAGGATTCCACCACAGTTGAGACAAGAAATTATGTTTCTGCTGTTGGTGTTGAGCTTCTCGGTATCATGGATGATGAACTCAAGGTTTGCAGTGCCATTCTGAATGCTCCCTCCCTGTATTGAACAGTTATGGGCTACGGATTCCCGCACATTGGTGCGAATATTACTGTTTCCCAAATAATCTTTGAGGGCAACTTAATGTCGATACTTCTGTCCACTTAATAAATCCTTCATGTTACAGACCAAGAGGTCCACAGAAGGTGGGGATCACTGGGGTCTGGTATACCATATGCTTATATGACGGGCTTTAGGTACAGCAGGAGGGGGAGGTGTGGTGCTGTGTACTGTACTTGGGAAACCATGTTTTATGGTGGGTGGCCATGTGATGATGTTATATGGGAGTGTATCATGGTCAGAAAGCTATGTGCTGTGGTTGGGAAGGTAGGCTATGTATCATAGCTGGAGGAATGGTATCGCAGTTGTTGAGGGGGTAGAGGGGGGGTTGGGGCAGTATATTACTGTGGGGAATACTATTACTGGTACTATCACTGAGCTGTGTACAGTGTTTGAGTAAGCTGCGCTGCGTATTGCGACCGAGTGGGCTGCATAGAACATTTCCAGGACTATACATTTAGACAGAGTGTTTTTTTTAATCGATTGAAAGATACAGCATGGAAACAGGCCTTTCAGCCCACAAGTTCACACCAACCGTCGATTACCGCTCATACAAGCTCTATGTTATCACACGTTCCAATCCACTCCCTACACATTAGCCGCAATTACCAGAGGCCAATGAATACACAAAATCACACGTCTGTGGAATGTGGAAGGAGACCAGATCACGTGGCAGAAACCCATAGTCACAGTGAAAATGTGTAAACTCCACACACACACACAGTAGCCGAGGAAAGGATTGAACTCGCGTCTCAGGTGTTGTGAGGATGCTGCTCTGCCAGCCTGAACCACTGTGCCGCTCTTAGTTGTGTTCTATGGTAAGGGGTTGTGTAGTGCAGTCAGGTGAGCAGCATGGTGGGGTCGGGTGAGCTGTGTCATGCAGTTGGTTGCATTTGTGTGGGATCGGGAGGACTGCAGGTCCATGGCGCTGTGTGGTGTTTGGTGGCTCTATAGCTTGTGTCTTTGACAAATTCTGTTCCAGATCCAATGCAATTTATTACAATTTATGCAATTTGTCTCATTTGATTAACGAATGATTGATTACCTTGACACTGGTATCCTTGCTTGCCAAAGATTCCCCTGTGGATTATACAGAAATAGAAATCACTGGTTAGATTGGGACGGAGACCAGTTGTCAGTCCATTTCCCCTCATCTCTCTGACTTCCCTCACATGATCGCAGCTCTATCGGCATCTAGCTCCCTCCTGTCAACCACCCTGCCTGCAAGTCTGCTCACAAAATTGATTATACACCATACAAAGAAATAACTCCTAATGTCTGTTCTCTCTTGTCTGCCACATTACCTTGGCAATATGGTAATCTGGGGATCGCCTTTCTGCAGCACCCTCCCCAGCCGTTATTTCAGCTCTTAGTTCTCAGAATAAATAAATAGAGACAATACATTTATTTTAAGTAAGCTTCATTCTTAAGTATCTGATGCACAAGACTAACTCCTTTTGCTATCCAAAGAAATTCAGCAGCAAATGCATTTCAACAACAGGGCTCTCTTTGCAGTCTTTACATAAACAAGAGCCTGAAATTAAGTGGTTTTTGTTGGAGATACAGCATGGAAACGGGCCCTTCAACCCATGGAGTCCACACTGACCATTGATCACTAGTTCGATGTTTCATATCCTACATACTAGGCAATTTACAGAAGCCAATTGACCTACAAACGTGCATGTCATCGGGGTGTGCGAGGACACCGGAGTGCCCGGAGAAAACCCACGCGGTCACAGGGAGAACATGCAAACTCCATACAGACAGCACCCTCAGTCAAGATTGAACCCAGATCTCTGGCGCTGAAACGCAGCAACTCTACCACTGTGCCACTGCTCCAAGAGGTGGAACACAGTTGTACTTTACTATAAAAGCCACTTTCTATTTTAAGGCATGTCCCAGATGATGGTGATGTGGTCCTGGTCCGAGAACACTAATGCAATTATCAAGAGAGCACATCAGCGCCTCTACTTCCTGAGAAGATTACGGAGAGTCGATTTGTCAAGGAGGACTCTCTCTAACTTCTACAGGTGCACAGCAGAGAGCTTGCTGACCGGTTGCATCGTGGCTTGGTTCGGCAACTTGAGCGCCCTGGAGAGGAAAAGACTTTAAAAAGTAGTAAACACTGCCCAGTCCATCATCGGCTCTGACCTCCCTTCCATCGAGGGGATTTATCGCAGTCGCTGCCTCAAAAAGGCTGGCAGCATCAACAAGGACCCACACCATCCTGGCCACACACTCATCTCCCTGCTACCTTCAGGTAGAAGGTACAGGAGCCTGAAGACTGCAACGACCAGGTTCAGGAATATCTACTTCCCCACAGCCATCAGGCTATTAAACCTGACTCGGACAAAACTCTGATCATTAATAACCCATTATCTGTTATTTTCACTTTATCAGTTTGTTTATCCATGTGTGTGTATATATTTATATAATGGTATATGGACACACTGATCTTTTTTGAAGTAAATGCCTATTATGTTCTGTGTGCTGAAGCAAAGCAAGAATGTTATTGTCCTATCAGGGACACATGACAATAAACTCACTTGAACTTGAACTTGAGATATAGAGAGATCCTGGTAGATGTGCAGATTATAACTTCTAAACAAAAGGCAAGTGACATCTTTAACACAAAAAGCTGGAGAAACTCAGCGGGTGCAGCAGCATCTAAGGAGCGAAGGAGATAGGCGACGTTTCGGGTCGAGACCCTTCTTCAGACCCCTTTAACATCTTTAACACCATAGGTTTAAGAGGAAGGGGACAAGTTTAAACAGGAATCTAAAAATTAGGCAAAAGGGCCTGTTTCCACGCTGACACAGACTCTATGACCAGTAGCTGAACACAGAAGGAGTACAAGGGTTTCGGCCCGAAACGTTGCCTATCTCCTTCGCTCCTTAGATGCTGCTGCACCCGCTGAGTTTCCCCAGCTTTTTGTGTAACCCCAGCTAAACACTGAAGCTTCCTACCAGATGAATTCCCTGCAGTGGGAACAGTACGTGGGCTGTCGCAGGTAGGTGGCCATGAACTTGTGGTTGTTGACCTGGTGAATCTTTCGCCGCATCGCACCTTGCCGTTTCCTGGAAACGATGCGTTCCTTGAATGCCCTTTCAGGTACATTTTGCTTCACTTGTTCTTCAGGCTCTAAGAAACAGAAAGGACAAGATAAAAGCATCACCGAATCCCCTAAATTAAGACCAACATTCTGCTCTGCAACATGACGCTTGCTTGTGTCCAGCACAGAAGGGACTTTAAATCAGACTCGCTGAACCATCACTGCTCCTGAGTATAAAGGTCATCCTGCAGACCTTGGAATTAAATAAAACACACACAAAACGTTCTGTGGTAACTCGCGAATCAGGCAGCATCACTGGTAGACATGGATAGATGACGTTTTGGGTTAGGACCCTTCTTCAAATCTTGGAATTATTGGCCTTTAATACTCCCAAACATGCCATCTGCCATCAAGGACAAGAGCTACTTCTCCTTCAAATCTCATATCATGCCTTGGAAAATATTGCTCTACCTTCAGCTTTGCTGGGTCTAAATCCTGGAATTTGCCTCCCAAAACACAATGGGAGAACTACTCCCCAAGAAGGTGGCTCACTACCTTCTTACGGCCTGTACCCACTGGGATTTGGAAGGATGAGGGTGTATCTCATTTAAACCTATCAGATAGTGAAAGGCGGAGATGGCGTATACGTTGAAAGGATGATTCCAGTAATAGTGGAGTCCATAACCAGAGGGCATAGCCTCAGAATAAAAGGACATACCTTCAGAATGGAGACGAGGAGGAATTTCGTTAGGCAGAGGGTGGCGATTCTGTGGAATTCATTGCCACAGACCGCTGTGGCGAGTATTTGGGTATTTCCAAGACGGAAATCCATAAGTTCGTGATTAGGAGGGGCGTCAATGGTTATGGGGAGAAGGCAGGAGAATGGGGTTGAGAGTGAAAAATTGATCAGCCACGATTGAATGGGGGAGTAAACGTGATGGGTTGAATTGCTTAATTCTGCTCCAATGTCTATCGTCTTACCAACACTCAAGGGAAATTAGGGATGAGCAATAAATTATGGCCCAGGATACCAATGATGCCACCTCCTGATCAGCATTGAGCATTCTTCCTCAGTTATATACAAAATGACACCTTATTCAGTTCTCTGATTGTAATAGAGTACCCTTTATAAAGCCAAAGTCAAAGTCAATTTTATTCGTCACATGCACCCAAAGGTGCAGTGAAAGCATTGCTCAGGCAATCTTAATTACTGATCAATGAGCAGTATTTCAAATGCTGGGGAAGAAAGTTCCAAGTTTCCTAAAGAGGCCTTTAGATGCTTGGGAGAGTCTCAGCTTTCATGGAAAAATATTTAACCAAAAAAAAGTTTGCAAACCCGTTGTTATGTGCACATAGTTTTCCTAGTCTCCAAGATCTCACTAATCAGAAAAGTATTATGTAAGAAAGTTTTTGTTTAAAAATGGCCTTGATCTTTGCTGGCATAAAGAATATTTACCAATATATTTCCTTCAGTCCCCTAGACTCTCTAGTTCGGCGACTTTCAGTTCATAAATTCATAAATTCAAAGGTTCTAGGAGCAGAATTAGGCCATTCAACCAGTCTACTCCGCCATTCAATCATGGCTGGTCTATCTTTCCCTCTCAACCCCGTTCTCCTGCCTTCTCCCCATAACCCCTGACACCCATACTAATCAAGAATCTATCAATCTCCACCTTAAAAATATTAATTGACTTGGCCTCCACAGCCGGCAATGAATTCCACAGATTCACCACCCTCTGACTGAAGAAATTCCTTCTCGTCTTTCTAAAGGTATATCCTTTTATTCTGAGGTTATGGCCTCGGGTCCTAGACTCTCCCACTTGTGGAAATTTACTAGTTGTAACTTTGTCGGCACCGGAAACGTGGCGACTCTTGTGTACTGCATAGGTGAGGACTGCTCTATGATTTTACCGAGTTGTATGCTAAACAAGGCATTTCACTGTTTCTAGGTATATGTGAAAATAAAGTATAATTGAATCATTGAGACAGCAGCCTAAGTCCTGTTTTGTACAGAAGAAATCAGAGCAACAAAGGGAATACGTAATTTGGCCCTTAGTTTGCTAGTACATCTCAGCATTTCTTTGAATGGATAGAATGTAAAAGGAAGCAATTGCCATGACAACGAGCTATCCCAGCATTCAAGTTGGCTGTTAAATTGATCCACTAAAATGAATGGAAGATTTTCAACATCGCCCGGTGGTGTTGCCATCATACCTGCCAACTATAAAACAAGGAAAAGCTGACGAGCAGTATAAACTTGACAGACCCTGAAATCTCCAAGAACAATTACAGAAATACAACTCTGAATAAAAGCACAAGCGTGACTGAACAAATTAAACCCCCTTCCTTTGCTCGAAATCAAGAAATCTGAATTGATGTTTAAACATCAATTTCCAAATTCCAGTCAATTTATGTGAGAACCAAGAATTTCAGATGTGACCCACCACAAGAAATGAACTGGGGGAAAAAATGGTCATGGCATAAAGCTGTAGTCATGTATAAGCTATATAAAATTAAGACGATTTTGTTAAGGTGTACTGACACATTTCTGAAGGGGAATTGTCTACTTTCTCAGAATTCAAAAACAAGATCATGTTGAGAAAATTCACCCTTTCATATTTTATGATTTGCTGCAATTATTTTCACCATCTGCCTTTGCTGTTCCACATCAGTGAGCAGATAACACAATTTTAAAAATAAATGTGGATTGACACATTATCAACTGAGATTAAAAACTCACAGTAAATGTTGCAAAGTTTGTAGATGCTACACCATGTTACCTATTAATAACCCATATTCTATAAAATTGGTTAATAAAAGTGCAATAGAAGCAAGGCTTCCTGCATTCCATAAAATGGAACTCTGCGAGAAGCTTCCCAATTTCCCACTTGCAGCATAACCTTTATTAAAATAATTATAATATGATCAACTGACTATAAATGGTGCTAAATACTTAAGAACTGGGTTATTCCTGTTCAATAAAGTGCTGTTCAGACATAACTAATATAATACTAATCCTGAATGTCAAAATGCAGGGAAAATTATCTACATCACCATGAAAGCAAATGCTGAAATCCCGATCCAATCAAACATACTCCAGAACGTTTGATGATCCACACTACACTGGCAATTTATAGGCTGCTGAAGCACAGGTTTAGCACACAAGCGTCCCTGAATCACCTCCCTACTGGATGGTCATGCACTTTTTGAAGGGTGGCATGGTAGCGCAGTCGTGGAGTTGGTGTCTTACAGCGCCTGAGTCCCAGCTTCGATCCCGATTATGGATGCTGTCTGCACGGAGTTTGTACATTCTTCCCATGACTGGGTTTTCCCCAGGTGTTCTGGTTTCCTCCCACACTCCAAAAACATACAGGTTTGTAGGTTAATTGGCTTTGTTAAAAATTGTACATTATACAGTGTGTAGGATAGTTTCCAGAGACCGCTGGTCGGCATGGATTAGATGGGCTGAAAGGCCTGTTTCCATGCTGTATCTATAGACTAAACTAAATCGTCAAAATATCAAGGTTGGAATACAAAACACAGAAATTAATGAGGAAGGTAGCAGTTTGTGAATAGATCAGCCGTGGTTTCAGTGGCCACACCTAGTTTCAAATTACCTTCAGTTTGGTAGGAATTACAATATGTGTGTGTGCGCCTGCAAACCTCACTGTCGTAATAAGCCATTAGGTGGATAAAATAACCATCTCCGCCTCTTGTTCTGCATAATAGAGCAGCAGAGCATATTTTAAAACATGGTGCAATAGGTACGGGGACTCTTACAAGATTAATACAGGTGAGGTTGAGATTTTCTTATCTCAGATCATTTAGCCAAACATAGTTCCACATTTCATCCAAATAGATGCTAAATATGCTTGTGTATTTGGAAACTATTTTAAGCATTGATCACAGCCTTGCAATTTTAATTGGACTTAAATTAGTTTTCAACCATTTTCAGTTTTTCTCCCTTGTTCTCCAGCTTTGAATTAGCGCTGTGCATCTATCTGTTCTGCCTCTCTCATTCTTCAGCACCTTCACTCATCAATCCCCCCTGGTAACTAATGGATCTAGTTTTTCCAGTCTTTCCTCATAGTTCAATCCTTGAACACAGCAAATAAATATCATATAGTCATAGAATCAGAAATGCGTAAACAGGCCCTTCGGCCTAACTTGCCAATGCCGACCACGTTACCCCATCTATACAAGTCCTATCTACGCAAATTTAAATATTCTTATAGTATCTGCCTCTACCACCTCCTCTGGCAGCTCATTCTATATTCCCCCTCTGTGTGAAATATTTGCCCTTCTTTCCCCTCTCACCTTACTGATTTAAAAGCAACACGCCGATCCCCTGGATCAGGTGCTTATGGATTGGAAGAGAAAGAAGTGCATGTGAACACTGCCTCACCATTTAACAGCAACTGATCATTCTCCTTGATAATGCGATGATGACTTGCCTCTCAACCTGCCGTAGTATACATAGCACATGTACATAGAGTTTGTACATTCACCCTGTGACCGCGTGGGTTTTCTCTGGGTGCTCTGGTTTCCTCGCACACTCTGGACATATAGGTTTGTAGGTTAATTGGCTTTGGTAAAAAATAGTAAATTGTGGGCCAAAGGGCATGTTTCCTCACTGTATTTCTAAAGTAAAAGTCTAAATCGTGAAATGATCACAGCCCACCCCAATATGTAGCGCAGAGGCCAGTCTGAAGCTATATCCCCGGCATCATTACCACTCACTGTGTGAGCAGTTGATAATTGTCATGTCTCCACAGGCAGGATTTGAGGAAGATTCATAATTAGGTTTGTTTCCTCGACACCAGCAAAGGTATATTCTGAGTGTTGTATGGCTTGGCTACATCATCCTTACAGGACCCAACATCGGTCTGTAGATCAAATCCAATCTGAAACGTTGTCTGTCCATTTTCCTCCTCAGATGACCCACTGAGTTTCTCCAGCAGTTTGTTTTTAATACCCAAACACGTTTCTGAGAAAGGTCATCATTCAAATTTTCAAGTCCTATACTTTTGTTCACTACCAGAAAATCTTGGGAATGCTACGGTTTGCAAGTTATGCAGCATCTGATTTGTAAAATGGAAACATGTCATGGTTGCCACTTCATTTATGTCACAATTTACAAGGCACATGCTGATCCAGATTTGAGACATTGGGTTGTTTTTTCCATTCGGAACATGCAACATTAGTTGTTAGATACGCATTTGTTGAATAAAGTTGGTTTTGTGCTATGGGAAACAAGAGAAAGACCACATTTGTTATCTATGTCTGGTGGACTTGATGCCTCAGTTGCAGCCATTTGAGGAATGGTAGTTTCTCAAGGCCTTATTGACTCAGGGATTAGGAAGGAATGCGAGGATGGGTAGTGTTGTCAGGAGGATTTGTAAAATGAAGTGGAATTGGGAATTAAAGTATCTTCACAAGACTTCTGTCAGTTTTAACCAGAGAGAAGTAAATTGCTGTAAGGTACACAGTGCTAATAGTTAAACCCCTGTCTCACGGTGCGAGTCCACCCACGAGTGATCCCGAGTTTAAACCAAATCAAACTCGTGGTAATCACGTAGAATTAACATAGCGGGAACATCGGGACTCGTAACGCTAACGGCAGGTACTCGGGAAACTAGTTAACTCGTGAAAATCTTTCAACATGATGAATGATTTCCACGAGTCAAATTTACTCTTGAAGTAAACATTTTAAACTTTTAAACTCGTTGTAAGAAAGCAGTAGCTCGTGAGTTTACCGTATTGACTCGTGAGTCTACCATGGGCACTCTTTAACTCAGCGGGACAGCAGCAACTCTGGAGAGAAGGAATGGATGACGGGATAACGTTTCCAAAATTCTGCTGTATGACATTATTTGTATCCGTGGCAGTTGATTGTCGCTCACTTCAGTTTCCCAGCGAGTTAATGGACCAAACAGATGGATGCTACATTTTAATATAAAATTGCACACATGTAAGTCGACAAGTAAGAAACAAAATGTGTCGATCACCTCTCAAAAGTACATAGTTACAATATCACTTGTTTTAGTGACTGTGAACTGAAAAAATATATAACGATTGCCGAAAAAGCAGTCCAGGCATGACATTGTGTGTGTGTGTGTGTGTGTGTGTGTGTGTGTGTGTGTGTGTGTGTGTGTGTGTGTGTGTGTGTGTGTGTGTGTGTGTGTGTGTGTGCGCGCGTGCGTGTGTAAGGGAGGAAGGAGAGAAGGGAGTGAGGGAAGTAGAGAAAGAAGGGAGGAAGGGAAGGAGAGAAAGAAGGGAGGGAGGGAAGGAGAGAAGGGAAAAGAGAGGAAGGGGAGAAAGAAGGGAGGGATGGAGAGAATGGAAAAGAGAGGGAGGAAGGAGGGAGGGAAGGAGAGAAGAGAGGGAGGAAAGAAGGGAAGGGAAGGAGAGAAGAGAGGGAGAAGGCCCGCGGCATGAGCGGATGCCGGGGTTCGGGTGTGGGCTGAGGCCAAGGTTTGTAAACGTTGCTCCAACCCCTGGCCCGGCCCTCCCTGTATTGTTCACCACGTCTCCCCGTGGAGAGAGAGGGATGGAGCTGGGGCTGTGTGCGTGAAGCACGATGACTGGAGGGGCGGGAGCGCTGCCCCGGGACCATGAGGGAACGACCCACCTCCCCCCTCCCCCTTCTCCATTCGCCTTCACACTCCCTCCCCGTCTATCCCATTCTTCCCCCTCTACTCTCTTTCCACCCCTCTCTCCCCCCTCCACCCGGGGTAGATCTACCTGAGCCGAGAGTAGATTACTCTGGCGCAGGGCCCTCTTAGGCACGGGGCCCAATTGGGAGCAATTGGTCCAATTGGCTTAAGGCCAGCCCTGCCAGAATGGTGTTGAATAGTGTTGGTGCTGAGTTCCTTGAGCATTGATTCAGCTGGGCCAATCCAGGCAAATTACATCACAACATTGCCTGGAGCACTGTCTGTGATGGGGGGGGAGGGTTTTTTTGTGAAGTTCCACGCTTTGTCAGGGCAGAAGCTTGGAACTTCATAAAGCCCTTGCACCATAGTGCTCCAAGCAAGGTTGTAATGTGATGCACAAAGTCGCCTGGATTAGCCCAGCCTCTGCCCCTGTCTTGCATCCATTACAAGTAGCGCAGCTAATAACAACTGTTTTTTCTACGGTAAATGTCTAGGTCAGTGCTGACTCCCATCGTGTTGATTCCTGGGATCTTGATAACAGCAGTGAAATGAAGATCACAGGAATCTTTTGTTCATGATGGACACTGCCATATATTTAGGTGGAGCAAAAGATGCCTGTTGGATGCCAGATCAAACCTTTATATCATAAAGATCCTATCACAAGCTGGCACAACGACTTCATTATTACAGGAGTTGTGAATATACCGTTGATCACTGTTAGCAAACTGCCCGTTTGTGAAAGAAGCTCAATAATAAAGCAATTGTAGGTGGCTGGGATGGAGGCACAACTACAAATGGCTAAGACCTGGGATAATCGGCCTCCAGATAACCACCTGGTATTTGATTTCTACTGACCTCAGATTCTTCAGGTTTTGTTTAGACACCATTTGGTCAAGTAGTCTTATGATGTCAAGAACAACTTCTCAACTCTGCTCTTGCTCTCAGACCTTGTGTTATGTCTGTGTCAAGGCTGTGATAAGGTCTGGAGCTGAAATATTCTGACGGAAATTTAGGATTACCAAACATTCCTTTGGTGAGGGAAAGATATAATGATTCAATGATACTTTATTGTCACATGTACCTAAGTACAGTACAATTCTTTGTTTTTGCATACAATCTGGAAAAATCATACAACAGACTAGGCAGTACACAAAGAGTGGCCGCGTTTCTGTTGCCCACAAGTTTCAAAGCTTCTCAGTAGCTTCTCGCAGCGGTGAACTAGGCCTGCTGCTGCATGTGGCCACATGCCACCGGGTCCCTCTTGCAGGCCCCTCCACCAGGTCGCTCTTAGTTCTCAGTGGCTCCTCTTAGTGCTCGGCAGCGTGGCACGTCAGGTCCCTTTTAGTTCTCAGATGCTGATTTACAAGAAAAAGATGACTGAAAGTGCTGGAGTAACTCTGCGGGCCAGGCAGCATGTCTTGAGGACATGGATAGGTGACACTTCATGTCAGGACCTTTCGACAGAATGATTGTAGTATCTGGGAGAAAGCTGGAAGAGATGGGGAGGCGGGGGAGGACAAAGTCTGGCAAATGATAGGTGGATATAGGTGTGGGTGGTTAATTGGCAGATGGCTGAACAAAGGCCAGAGATGAAAAGACAAAAAAGCATGACATAGCGATTGATGAAGTGCGAAATGTGAAGCCAGAGTGAGGATGATAGGTGCAAGAGAATGGAAGTGGTGGTGGGAAGGGAAAAGGGTAAAATGGCCATACAACTACATGGGGTGCAGGTGAAGTGACGTTGTTCAATGGCTCTATTAATCACCCAGTCCTTCAGTTAACGGATAATTAAATGAAAACTGAAAAGTAGTAATTTAGCATGTTTCAGTTACCTACTTATCTGAGACAGCTTTTACATTGTTGAATAAATTTCAGTGCCAAAATGATACTCCACCACTCGGTCAGGTAGAATGTACAATCAACATGTTCCGGTCCATAGTGGACTCAGATAGTGGACTATCTCATGGAGTGCATCAAATTAGTTGCGCAATGACTTATCTGAAAGTTGATCCTTTGCAAAATACCAAGTAGAGTGACCTGATATGTCCTTTGAATTGAAGATTTAGAAATAATTCAGTCTTATTTCTTACATTCCAAGTTGGGTTCAACAATGTTTGAGGATGAGCATTTTCATGGAGCCTTCTTCTCTTGGTTTGTGCAGCACATACTAATGTTCCACCCTATTTATAAGTAAACTGAATTTACAAAACCAGAGGCATCCTGTTTGCACATTAATGTATAGCGATCAATACTGATGCATACACACCACAATTGCACTGCAACAGTTATTTACTGATGCATCGCACTTGCAAACCAAAACTGCAAAGAACTTACAAATACAACACTGCATTTGTTTTGATATTTAAATATTACTCCTTCACTGCAATGGCCATTGTATTTTCCTGATTACTCTTTGCCATCTGCTGCTATTTTGGTTTCAAAATAAAATTTCTCCCAAATATTCAATAACAATTCCATTAAATGAATCTTCCTCCCATTATGAGAGTTACATTTTTCTAACAATTTGCCCTGACTAAAGTTGCATCCCACATGGAACAAAAGTACTTGAAGTAATTCTGCCAAGTACCCTTTGACTCAAGGGACATTTCATGCAAATTTAGGTCAGGTTAACGGTCTGGAGACCTATCAAACCATGAATGTCAATAGACAATTGAACATGCACCAAGAATCAGAGTCTCCAAATATATTTCGATCTGATCAATGGCATGCCCAGCACATGAGAGGAATAGCAAAAAACCCCATTCACAATCATATTCACCCCGAAGTGTCAGAGATGATCCGGCTCAGAGCTTTCTCCTGAGATCCCCAGCCTGATAGGAGCCATTCTCCATTCAATTCAGTTCATTTCACATGATATAAAAAGATGGATAAGAGCTAAGAGCAGGCATCATCCCAGCTATTGCATTGAAGACTTGCATTCCACAACTGGTTACATCTCTAACAAAGCTGTTATGCAACAACTATAGTTATAACATTAGCATCTACCCCAAAATATGTATACTTGCCCAGATATGTCCCATTCACAAAAATATGGACATGTTCAATCCAGCTAATTACTACCAAATCAATCAACTTCCAAACAAGCGCAAAATTATAGAAGCTGTTGTCAAAAATGCCATCAAGCAGCACTTACTCATCAATGACCTTCTCACCAATACGCAGTTTGGGTTTTGCTGAAAGCATTCGGCTCCAGTCCCTATCACCCTATCTGAGTCCAAGCATGGAACAAAGAGCTGAATTCAACAGGTAAGGTGAAAGTGACTGCATTTGACCTCAAACCAGCAGTTGACTAAATGTTACGTCAAGGTGCCCAGGGAAAATTGAACTCAATTGCATCAAAGGAAAAATATCGCAAAAGAAGGTGGATGTGATTATTGGAAGTCAATTATCCCAGTGGAAGGGTAACATTGTGGGATGTCACCAGGGCAGTCCTAACTCCAGCATCTTCAAGCTGTATCAGTACTGACCAAGACACAAAATGCTGGAGTAACTCAGTGGGCCAGGCAGCATCTCTGGAGAGAAGGAATGGGTAATGTTTCGGGTCAAGACCCTTCTTCAGACTGAGGGTCATGGGAAATGGAAACGAGAGATACAAACGTTGACGTAGAGAGATATAGAACAAATGAATGAAAGAAATGCAAAAATGTAACGATGATAAAGGAAATGGGCCATTGTTAGCTGTTTGCTAGGTGAGAACGAGAAGCTGGTGCAATGGGTGAGAGAGGGATGGAGCGAGGGAATGCAGGGGTTACTTGAAGTTAGAGCAATCAATATTCATACCACTGGGTTGTAAGCTGTCCAAGCGAAATATGAGATGCTGTTCCTCCAATTTGCATTTAACCCCACTGACAATGGAGGAGGCCTAGGAAGAAAGGTCGGTGTGGGAATGGGAAGGGGAATTAAAGTGTTTGGCAACTGGGAGATCAGGTTGGTCCAGGTGTTCCTTCCATTATAAGGAGAAAAGTGGGAATGCTTGTTGATGATGATACTATGTTCAATGTAATTTGCATATTTTCAGCAAATGAAGCAGCCCATGCCAGTGTGCAGACATCATCCAGGCATGAATCGATAAGAGGGGAGTAGCATTTGTATCATAAGATTGGTAGGCAATTACCATCTGCAGCACATGGCAATCTACCCATCCACTATTATGTTCAACACAAATTCCACAATTTGTGATGGAACACAAATTCCAGTTGCATAAACACAATAGTTACAAAGGCAGGTCAAAGCCAGTGAGTATCATGTAGATACTCTACCTTGCACAAGTCATAAGTATAATGTAATACTCTCCACTAAACTGCATATGGAGAGTATTCTATTGTAATCTAGAACCCAACAACTCTCATGTTGCTTAACACAATTCAGGGCAAAGGAGCCTGAAGAAGGCTGAAGAAGGGTCTCAACCCGAAGCATCACCCATTTCTTTTCTCCAGAGATGCCATCTGTTCTGCTGATTTACTCCAGCATTTTGTGTCCATCTTTGGTGTAAACGAGCATTTGCAGTTCCTTCCTACACAAAGCAATCCACTTGATTATCATCATATCATCATCCTAGACTTTCACTAATCCATCCACAACATATTAGAAAGATGAAGAGCCTGATTTACCTTAACAATGCACAGAAAGAACGTCCAAATTACACTTTGCATTTTGAAAAATACAACATTCTTCGGTTCTTGGAATGATAGAACACGTGAGCATTTATTATGTTCTTGTTAGAGAAGAGGTTTATAGATTGATTGATGATGGTCAGGTCGGGTGGAGTTTCCCGTGCTACATGCTTCATGGTCGGATTGTCGGTGACTAAACCATCTTCCCCACCTGGTTTGCCACATGAGAAGGGGGCTATGGACCCCCAGCAGGACCAAAAACAAGACCTGTCAAAGGGCGGATGAGCTCCTAGCGAGCCAACGGCCATCCACACCAGTAGAAGTTGCAACCACTGGCGTACATAGAATTGCAAGGCGCTGTGCCCGTTGATGTTTTTAAAGATGATGATGATGATGTTCCTCTTAGAGAATTCTATGTAGTAGCCCACAAAAGACAACAGCACATGCCCCACTTCCCAAAATGTGTGACTTTGTTAAAATAATCTTTGGAAACTTAAACCTAGTCAACACATTTTCTTTTATACACTGGGTTAACGATCCTTATTTTTACTATACACATTTTCTTTTATACACTTGGTTAACCATCCTTATTTTTAGCATCATTTCCAGCAGGGCTGGAGGTGTAATTGGCAGCACAGATTCAGCAGAAGAATAAATAATTAAAAGGAAATGGCCAACTGATTCCCTCTCCTCCGTACGTAAACTAATCTCTCACTCCCCCGTGCAAATCCCGTATAATTCATAAAGACCACGACAAAAGCCTAACACATGATGAATGAAATCTCTAATTTACAGAGCTATTGCATTTATTCACTAAAAAAAATGTATGTATAATTTGTACATTTTGTTGAGAGGATTCTTGCTTGGTGGTCAAAACGAAACATTTTTTTACTAATCAGCTATCATGGAAGAAAAGACATTCACAAACAATGGTTTTTTCATCATTCTTGTTCCATCTGCAAAAAATACTTCAATTTTTAAGATTTTCAGTTTCTTGTATGAACCACAAATATGTAACCGAGACAATCCTCATTAAGTCCTCAGTAATGGGAAACCGAAGAGAAATGAACTCTACAGCTAAGTGAGAGGGAACCTTAAACTAACATGTGGGATAGCAATGTGTACCACAGATGCTGCCTAACCCACTGAATTCCTCCAGCTGTTTGATTTTTGCTCAACGTGGAACAACCACATTTAGTCAAATTACCAAGAAACCCTCTCGGAAGATTAGTATAGCTAATACATTTGTTTTTATTCATTCAAGGGATGCAGGCTTTGCAGGCTGCACCAATATTTTATAGACATCCCTAACTACCCTTGAGAAGATTGCGGTGCGCTGCCTTCTTGAACGACTGCAGTTCTTCAGGTACAACAGTCTACAGTATTAAAGTGTGATTGGTCTGCCAATCCCTTACAAATATTTGGTCACCAACAGCAACAGGAAAACTGCTTGGAGTAAAGCTGGAGCTCCTTATTAATATTGGAACCACTAGAACGATGTCAAAATAAAAAGCCTACGCACTATCAGTGTGAATCTTCACACGCTGCAAATCCTGTATTTAGATCTTTCATCCAGGTAACGTCATCGTTCGCACTTCAGTCCCCGTTTTAAACACCATGTTAACAAGCACTCATTCAACAGAGGAATTGATGAGCATGTTACAAAGTGAGACCTAAGGTTGGTGTCCTTTGCTCCTTTAGTCTACCATTTCTTTGCAAACTCTTAGCAACCACTTGGATCAATTCTCAAAATTCTGTTCCAGTTAATGCACCAAAAGGGTTTCATGTACCATGTGAAACCTATACATTTGGTCAGCGAGGATATATGACGACAATATATCCTCCATAATAAATCTCAACATCAGTGCCCTATAATGATGAATTCTCAGTCCCTTACTCTGCACCCTACACACTCATGACTGCAGGGCCAAATTCAGCTCTAACTCCATCTATATGTATGCAGATCAGGGCCGGCCTTAAGCCAATTGGACCAATTGCTCCCAATTGGGCCCCGCGCCTTAGGGGGGCCCACGCTCCCTGGGTGGAGGGGGAAGAGAGGGGTGGAGAGTGCGTAGAGGGGTAGAGGGGGAAGAAAGGGGTATACTGGGAGGGGTGAATGGAGAAGGGGGAGAGAGGGAGGTGGGTCATTCCCTCACGGACCCGGGGCAGTGCTCCCAACCCTCCAGTCGCCGTGCTTCACACACACAGCCCCGGCTCTCTCTCCCTGGGGAGACGCGGTGAACAATACAGGGAGGGCTGGGCCGGGGGTTGGGGGCGGGGGGGAGCAACATTTACAAACCTCGGCCTCAGCTCACACCCGGACCCCGGCATCCGCTCCCAGCCCTCTCTCTCCCTCCCTTCTCTCCTTTCCTTCCCTCCCTTCCCTTCTTCCCACTCTCCCTTCTCTCCTTCCCTCCCTCCTTCCTCTCTCTCTTTTCCCTTCTCTCCTTCCCTCTATCCCTTCTTTCTCTACTTCCCACCATTCTCCCCTTCCTCCCTTCTCTCCCTCCCTCCCTTCTCTCCCTCCCTCCTACACACATAACGCACAGACAACTACCATGCACACAACTAACACACACACACAACTAATTTAGGATGGGGTAGAAGCCCAAAGGGTAGTATGGGGCTGAAGCCCAAAATTTAATGCCTGGACTGGTTTTTCACCAACGGTTATTGGTTATCCAGGATCTAGTTAATTAAATTACTCTTTTTTTCATTTCACAGTCATTAAAACAAGTGGTATTGTAACTATGTACTTTTCAGAGGTGATCTACAATTTTGTTTGTTACTTGTAGGCTTACATGTATGCAATTTGATATTAAAATGTAGCTTAGATCTGTTTGGTCCATTAACTTGCATGCACTTTTAAGGCGCACATTTTGATAACTATCCATTCTACCATAGAGATATAATAGACTTTATTTATATTTCTATGATTCTACAGACCTTGGCTGGGAACCTGAGGCTCACCAAAATTGTTCCCAATTGGACCCCGCACCTCCTAAGGCCGGCCCTGTTGCAGATGGTACCACTATGGTGGGTCGGAAAATGAATAATGTTGAGACGGAGTACACAAGAGATAGAGAATTTAGTAACATGGTGGCAGGACAACAAGCTTCCATTGTCAGCAAGAGAAAGGTGCTAGTTATTGACATCAGGAAGCACGGTGGAATATATATGTTCCAATTAGCATCAATGGTGCCGAGATAGAAATGGTTATGAGCTTCGTTCCTTAGTATAAATATTACCAACGATCTACCGTAGGCCAACCATATTAATGTGACAGCCAAGAAGATACATCATTGCCTCTATCTCCTTATCAGACTGAGGAGATTTAGCATGTCCCTGATGACTCTTACAAACTTCTGCACATGCACAATAGAAAGCATACTGTTGTGATGCATCACAGCTTGCTTTGGGAACAGCTCTGTCCAAGACCATAAGAAATTGCGGAGAATTGTGGATGTAGCCTAGTCCATCACACAGACCAGATGCCCCACTATAGATTCAATCAGCACTTCACGCTGCCTCGGAAAAGCCGCCAACATAATCAAAGACTTATCTCACCTCAGACATTCTTTCTTCTCCCCACTCCCGTCAAGCAGCAGATGCAGAAAGCTTCAAAGCATAAAGCACCATACTCAGAAACAGTTCTTCCCCTCTGTTATCAGGCTTCTGAAAGATCCTTCCATAAGCTAGGGTACAGTCCAATTCACCTCTACCTCATTGTGGACATTGGACCACTCTGGACCACTTGGACAACTAAAACTCATATGTCAGGCTGTTATTCATTGACTACAGCTCAGCGTTTAATACCATCATCCCCTCCAAGCTGGTTACCAAGCTCTCAGATCTGGGTCTCTGTGCATCCCTCTGCAATTGGATCCTCGACTTCAGACCACAGTCTGTCCATATTGGTGGAAATGTGTCATTCTCGATAACAATCAGCACGGGAGCACCTCAAGGCTGCGTGCTCAGCCCCCTGCTGTACTCATTCTATACTCATGACTTCGTAGCTAGGCATAGTACGAACTCCATCATAAAGTTCTCCGATGACACCACTGTTGTGGGACGAATCACTGATGGTGACAAGTCAGAGTATAGAAGTCAGATCGACTGATTGATCAAATGGTGCCAGCACAACAACCTGGCTCTCAACACCAGCAAAACCAAGGAGCTGATTGTGGACTTTGGAAGGGGCAGGATAGGGACCCACAACCCGCTTATATCAACGGGACGATGGTGGAAAGGGTCAAGAACTTCAAATTCCTGGGCGTGCATATTTCCGAAGATCTTTCCTGGTCCCAGCACACTGATGCAATTATAAAGAAAGCACATCAGCTCCTCTACTTTCTGAGAAGATTACGGAGAGTCGGTATGTCAAGGGGGACTCTCTCGAACTTCTACAGGTGCACAGTAGGGAGCATACTGACTGGTTGCATCGTGGCTTGCTTCGGCAACTTGAACGCCCAGGAGTGGAAAATAATGCAGAAAGTTGTGACCACTGCCCAGTCCATCGGCTCTGACATCCCCATCGAAGGGATCTATCGCAGTCGCTGCCTCAAAAAGGTTGCCAACATCATCAAACACCCACGTTATCCTGGCCACACACTCATCTCTCCGCTGCCATCAGGTAGAAGGCACAGGAGCCTGAAATCTGGTACATCCAGGTTCAGGAACAGCTTCTTCTCCACAGCCACCAGGCTATTAAACACAACATCAAACAAGCTCTGAACAATAACAGCCTATTGCACTTTATCTGTTTATTTATGTGTGTATATATGGATTATGCTATATAGACACACTGAACTGTTCTGTATTATGCCTACAATATTCTGTTGTGCTGCAGCAAGCAAGAATTTAATTGTCCTATCTGGGACACATGACAATAAACTCTCTTGACTTGACTTGGACCGTGTCTCTGAAACAAATCTGAGAACTATATTCTGCACTCTGTATCTATTCCTTTGCTCTACCTATTGAACTTGACTTTGGCCTGATTGGATTGATGGTATGGTATTATCCGATTTGATTGGATTGGATGCAAACCAAAACATTTCACTGTACAAAAATAAACCTCAAACGAAAATAGACACAAAGTGCTGGAGTAACTCAGCGGATCAGTCAGCATCCCAGGATAAAAAAGATCCTTTTTCCTTTTCCCATCCTTTTTCTCCAGAGATGCTTCCTGTCCAGCTGAGTTACTCCAGTACTTTGTCCCTATCTTCGGTATATACCAGCATCTGCAGTTCCTTTTTACACATTAAACCTAAAACCTTTGTCTGACGTTTACAAGGAAGAGAAAAATAAACAATGCTTGCTTGGATTATTTCCTCATTAGGGCAGCTGACATTGTTTAAATCACCAATCAGGTTAGAAAAGGAACAAAGGAGGCCCAAAAGAGGCAAGGTTTGGGAAAAGCTCCACCCATGACCACAAGAAATTACAGAGGGTTGTGGATGTAGCCCGATACATATTCATTAGCTCTTACCCTTAATTATTCAAATTTCAAAACCACAGGATAACAATTAGACACACCTTCAAGGGCATAAGGACATAATTAGATAAACCAACACAAGAGATCTGAGATTATTAATTTCATGTTTTGAAGATGGTATTCTGCTTATTTTTAAATGAAAGCTACTGTGGACTGTCCCTTGGTTATATATTGAAGGTTTGTACCTGGAGAAAGCCCATGGGAGTGAACCGTGTACGGCCTAGGGATCCTTCATGCCAAACAATAATGTTTTGTTTTAAACATTAATGGATTTCTTTTTTGTCCAGATATATATGTGAGGAGATGCAAAGAGTAGCAAGGTAAAGTAAATGGAAAATCCCAACTTTTAAATTATAAAAGGATATAAAAATGGCCGGCTCACATTACAACACTGGGATGGATGTCAAATGGATTAAATTTAAGACCCATTAATTAGAGTGGAACTCAAGCAATGATTAAACAAAGATTGCCTTGTTAAGTGGCTATTTACTGTATTGGATTTAAACCCTTTGCTGCATTGTGCTGCAGATCATAGAGTTGAATGCATGTATAGCATTACCCTTTGTTGGGATATTAAGATATCCACCCAGTTCAAAATGGAAACAAGGATTATGTAGAGAACTCAAAAACACCTTCAGTAGCCAGTGGAACAGTCTCCACAGCTGTATAAAAACTCAATGTGTGTTTTCTTGCTTAACAGATTGACTCCAGGTCGATAATCAGTGCCTGCCAAGATGAGAAAAAGCTGCAATCCTCAAATTGTATCCTTTACAAGCCTATTTTGCAATTCACTGTAAACAACCAAATTAAAGGCCCCGAATCCCAGAGAAATTCACATTTCTTCACATTTAATGGCAGCCAGCAGGTGACAGGTAATGATGATGACTTGGAGGCAAAATCTTGTCAGTGTCAGCATCAGCCTAAAGAAAAGCAATTCATTTTCCTGGGGCTCACTCACCTGTTAAACGAGCTTTACAGACAGCCAGCAGCTCAAGTGACATCCGCTGACTTACTCCTTTCCTTTGACCATAGCAGAAAAATGTTCCTCTGTTTTAGAACACCTCAGTCGGGCAAAAGCATACCCTTTGTTGCTTTCATTCAATGTGCCGTTGGATTTACAGACCTTGTCAACGCCTCAACTACTAAAAAATGGAACAACTACTCAAAGTAGCAAACCAATGAATCTACTGTAACCTGAAACTGCTGGGCTTCAAATTCTTGCATTTAAGCATACAATAATTCAAACGCCACAGAATAAGACTGTCACACGGTGGAATCAGTAGATAGTGGGATCTGGAGTATGGTACTTCAGCCTCTGCGAAATAATGTGCACAATCACTGGGATAGAGATCGGAAATAATTTAGTTTACTTCAGAGATACAGTGTGGAAACAGGCCCTTCAGCCCACCCAGTTGGCACCGACCAGCGATCACCCATACACTAGTTTTATCATACACACAAATAGGGACAATTTTACAAAAGCCAATTAATGGGCCTGTCCCACTTAGGCGATTTTTTTAGGCAACTACAGGCGACTAATTCGTCGCCACATGTTCGCCGGTGGTCGCCAGGAGTAGTCTCCTCGCGTAAAAGGTCGTAGCGTCTTTCTGGTGTCCGCTAAATTTTCAACATGTTGAAACATTTTCGGCGGCAGTGGGTTTGACGCCAATGTGCGTAGCTTGACTTCTCCTGATATAGCTGTTGTTGTAGGTTGTCGCCAGGATGACGTAGGTTGTCACCTGTTTTTTGGCGACCAGCTATGACTACGACAGTCGCCGCAGCTACCTAAAAAAATCCCTAAGTGGAACAGGCCCATTAACCAAACCCGCACATCTTTGGGATGTGAGAGGAAACCGCAACCACTGGAGAAAACCCACAGGGAGAACGTGCAAACTCTGTGCAGACATCACCTGTAGTCAGGTCAAATCCAGGTCTCTGGTACTGTACAGCAGCAGCTCTAACGCTGTGCCACTGTGATGCAATTTGTGAAGGAACATATGTATTTAATTAATTTTAATAAATCTCTCTAGAATATAAAATATATCTTGAGTTAAATTATTCCAATCAATTCTAATCCAACCAACGCATCTTAATTACTGAAGTCAATTATAAGGATATGCATGCTCATTCACAGCATGGGATAATTCACCAATGCACCCTTCAAATGAGAATTCACTTCCACAAACGTACTAACTGCAACTTACATGCAAAGCAGTTGCACAATAGTTGAAGAAGTGATAGCAACACCAGAAACATGAAAAGCAAGAGCTTAGCTTTACATCAGGAATAACCTGAACTGGACAGATGATGGATTGATGATTCAGAAGATTTGCTCAGGTCAGCATGACAATGCTGATCAACTTTCACTGTAAAAAGCTGAGGTTTATCATAAATTTCACTTCATCATTTATATACAAAAAAAAGCTTAGAACAGTAAAAGTAACAATGGCCACAGCAGAAGCATGTAAATAACCGTGCCACCCCTTTCCTTATGACTAGCATATACAGTAACCAGATCAAGCTACAGTGGCTTGCAAAAGTATTCATACCCCTTGAACTTTTCCACATTTTGTCACGTTATAACCACAAACGTAAATGTATTTTATTGGGATTTTATGCGATAGACCAACACAAAGTGGTACATAATTGTGAAGTGGTAGGAAAATGATACATGGTTTTCAAACTTTTTTACAAATAAAAAACTGAAAAGTGTGTCGTGCAAAAGTATTCAGCCGCCTTTACTCTGATACCCCTAAATAAAATCCAGTGCAACCAATTGCCTTCAGAATTCACCTAATTAGTAAATAGAGTCCACTTGTGTGTAATCTAATCTCAGTATAAATACAGCTGTTCTGTGAAGGCCTCAGAGGTTTGTTAGAGAACACTAGTGAACAAACAGCATCATGAAGCCCAAGGAACACACCAGACAGGTCAGGGATAAAGTTGTGGAGAAGTTTAAAGCAGGGTTAGGTTATAAAAAAATATCCCAAGCTTTGAACATCTCACAGAGCACTGTTCAATCCATCATCCGAAAATGGAAAGAGTATGGCACAACTGCAAACCTACCAAGACATGGCCATCCACCTAAACTGACAGGCCGGGTAAGGAGAGCATTGATCAGAGAAGCAGCCAAGAGGCCCATGGTAACTCTGGAGGAGCTGCAGAGATCCACAGCTCAGGTGGGAGAATCTGTCCACAGAACAACTATTAGTCGTGCACTCCACAAATCGGGCCTTTATGGAAGAGTGGCAGGAAGAAAGCCATTGTTGAAACAAAGCCATAATAAGTCCCGTTTGCAGTTTGCCACAAGCCATGTGGGGGACACAGCAAACATGTGGAGGAAGGTGCTCTGGTCTGATGAGACCAAAATTGAAGTTTTTGGCCTAAATGCAAAACGCTATGTGTGGTGGAAAACTAACACTGCACATCATCCTGAACACACCATCCCCACTGTGAAACATGGTGGTGGCAACATCATGCTGTGGGGATGCTTTACTTCAGCAGGGACAGGGAAGCTGGTCAGAGTTGATGGGAAGATGGATGGAGCCAAATACAGGGCAATCTTGGAAGAAAACCTGTTTGTCTGCAAAAGACTTGAGACTGGGGCGGAGGTTCACCTTCCAGCAGGACAAAGTCCAGACCTAAATCCAATAGTGAATCTCTGGCAAGACTTGAAAATTACTGTTCAAAGACGCTCTCCATCCAATCTGACTGAGCTTGAGCTATTTTACAAAGAAGAATGGGTAAAAATGTCAGTCTCTAGATGTGCAAAGCTGGTAGAGACATACCCCAAAAGACTTGCAGCTGTAATTGCAGCGAAAGGTGGTTCTACAAAGTATTAACTCAGGGGGGCTGAATACTTTTGCACGCCACACTTTTCAGTTTTTTATTTGTAATAAAATTTGGAAACCATGTATCATTTTCCTTCCACTTCACAATTATGCACCACTTTGTGCTGGTCTATCACATAAAATCCCAATAAAATACATTTACGTTTGTGGCTGTAACGTGACAAAATGTGAAAAAGTTCAAGGGGTATGAATACTTTTGCAAGCCACTGTAGCTTGATCTGATTAGCCTCCGTTTTGCTCAGCTGATACAATGGTGATCAACTTCTACAAGTTTGATCCTGGTTTTTTTCAGTTTTTGTTTAGTGCTAATTCTAACATATATTACTTATTTCTGAAAATTACATAAAGTCTTTACATTTAATGTTGAATTGGTCTGATATCATGTAAATGAACACTGCAAAGCAAGTGTTGTAAATTAGCTCATGCATCTAGCTAATATATTGTCTAATGATGCATCAAAATGGTGAAATGTTCTTTGATGACACAATACAAATCAGAAAATATGCGTGAACTAATGTGGGATCAGATACTAAATGCAATACAAAGTATGTACTCCGCAATTATTGTACTTATTTCAGTCAATCCCGATATATATTCCAAAATCTTTTTTTTTTTAAGTAGACTCTACTGTTACAAGTTTCATCTGGGACTACAAGAATCATAGAATAAATAAAAAAACATTTATGTAAATCAAAGATTAATGGAGGCTTAGCTCTACCAAATTTTCTGTTTTATTTCTGGGCAGTCCATATTAAAAACATGAATTTTTGGCTGGAAGAAATGGATCAACAACCAGACTGGTTAAGGATGGAAAAGGAGGACTGTTTACCATTTGAAATTGGTTTGATTATATTTGCACCGACAAAATTGCACAAAAAAACCTATAGGGAAAATCCTATAATATACAGTGGAACATGAATCTGGAAACAATTAAAAAGGCCTTAAAATTGGATAATATACCACTCTGTCTCCCTATTGTAAACAATCCCTTATTTAAACCTTCCATGCTGGATAAAGGTTTTACACAATGGAAAAACCATGGAATCAAAAAGATGGAACACCTTTATAAGAAAGGCACTTTTCTTTTATTTCAGGAATTACAACAGATTTACGGATTACATTCAAATATTTTTTTCCGATATCTACAACTCAGAGATTATATTAAATCAAACACACAAGATTATAGGAATAAGGAATCAGAAATCCTTGATGAATGTTTGAATAAGCATCCTAATACAGAAAAACTAACAACTTATATAATATCCTTTTAGATAGCGAGATACCAACAACGGAAGCATATAGACATACATAGGAAAATGAAATAAACCAACCCATAACGAAAGATATATGGGACAAAGGTTTACAATATATACATCAATGCTCGTTAAATACCAGGCATGCTTTAATACAATTTAAAGTACTACACAGATTACATTACTCAAAAGTTAAATTGAATAGAATCTACCCACAAATCTCCTCTATGTGTGATAAATGTCAGCATCGAGAGGCTAATTTAACACATACTTTTGCAAATTGTATAAAAATTAAGAATTTCTGGACTGAGATTTTTAGAATAACTTCTGAAGTTATTAATATTAAATTGGATCCGGACTCAAAATTAATAATACTTGGAATATCAGAACAAAGTCTAATACTTACAACGAGGCAAAGAAATTTCCTAGATTATAGTATAATAATTGGGAAGAAATTAATATTAAAATTTTGGAAAGGCCCTATATCCCCCACAATTAAAATGTGGATTACGGAAATGTCGGAGACCCTACACTTGGAAAGAATCAGATATGCCCTAATGGACAAACAAGAAGCTTTCATTAGAATATGGTCTTCTTTCATTGATTACTTAAAAGGGTAGATCGGTTCGGCAAGGAACCCTAACTGAAACTTGGACTCAGGATTAGATGAAAAGTTATATTTTATATTTCTTGATTTTATCTCCAATGACTAATTAATGGTAAATTATTCCATTCTTTATGATTTCTTTTTTTTGATTTATATTTTAGTTTTCTCTCTGTCTCTCTCTCTTTAAAAAAAATTAGAGACAAAATGATTCATTTGATAATATTAATAATGTACGATTGTTGCACACAAAATATTACTATCATAATATGTGTTTGCTAATGTACTGCTTACCTACTCTAATAAAAAATATATATTTTTTTTAAAAAGAAAATATGCGTAAACTAATGTGGGATCAGATACTAAATGCAATACAAAGTATGTCACAGCAGAATTGGACTTGATCTTCTCAATACATTTCACTGTTTGGCACCACCTCCAGCTAGATAAAACAATTTTATCAGTGAGACACATTCTAAGCCACAATAAATGAGCAATTTGAGAATATATGGTGAGTGCAATGTGGTTTGAAAAGATGGTGATAACATTCTCAAATATCTCAACCACTGAGTTTCTTCTTTTATGTTTGGCTTTTGTTTAGTTTAATGATACAACATGGAAACAGGCCCTTCGGCCCAATGAGTCCACACTGACCATCAACTACCCATTTAAATTATTGCTACATTAATCCCTATTTTTATTCAACACAGATTCACATTAATTGCTCCCCAGTCTCCTCCAGATTCCACGCCTCACTTATGTACCAGGGGCACTTTGGTGTAGTCAATTTGGCTACCAACATGTACGTCTTAGTGGTGTGGGAGGAAACCAGAGCAGCCAGAAGAAACCCACATGCTCACAAGGTGAGAGATCAAACTTCACTCAGACATACATGAGATCAGGTTTAAAGCTGAGTCTCTGGTGCTGGGAGGAATGGTTCTACGAGGAGCACAACTTTGCCATCAACTGCGTTATCATTATAACAACTAGTAGGATGACTGGAGTGAATGGAATTTTTACATCTTGGAAATCCTATGTTACTAAATACAAGTTCTAAATAGGCAAATCAAAATGACTCAATGGTTTTGAAGCCATCATTACTGAAATTAGTTGTTGTCTTCCAAATTCCAGCTAATTAACTGGATGTAAATTCCTTGCTGTCATGTAAGCCCACACCTCTGGATTACAAGAACCATAATTGCGCCACACCACATCCAGTCATCACTATTTTAACTTTTACAGTCATATGCAATGACATAAGAAATTTACTAGCTAAACACAGACTGTAATTAGACAATGGAGTGACTCTTTGGAAAATAACCTGTTGGAAATTAGTTTGGTAAGATTGCTTGATCAATTATACTTCTTTAAAGCCATTCGTTTCCAGGAATGAGTAGGTTAACCTATGATGAGCGTTTGTCGGCACTGGGCCTGTACTCGCTGGAGTTTAGAAGAATGAGGGGGGACCTAATTGAAACATATAGAATAGTGAAAGGCTTGGATAGAGCGTATGTGGAGAGGACGTTTCCACTAGTGGGAGAGTCTAGGACTTGAGATCTTAGCCTCAGAATTAAAGGACGTTCTTTTAGGAAGGAGAAGAGGAGAAATTTATTTAGTCAGAGGGTGGTGAATCTGTGGAGTTCTTTGCCACAGACGGCTGTGGAGGCCAAGTCAGTGGATATTTTTAAGGTATAGATAGTTCCTTGATTAGTACAGGTGTCAGAGGTTATGGGGAGGAGGCAGGAGAATGGGGTTAGGAGGGAGAGATAGATCAGCCATGATTGAATGGCGTAGACTTGATGGGCCAAATGGCCTAATTCTACTCGTATTCCTTATAACCTTATGTTTCCAAGGCAATTAGTTTGCAAGGAAACAAAAACAGTTATTTCTTCCAGTGCAATGGAAGATCGTTCAGTTTGTGTTTTGTATTTATGGGGTTAAGTAAAGGTTACTCTAATTTCAGGAAGTACTAAAGACAGCACCACAATACCATGAATTTCACCTCAAAAGAGGAACTTTAACGTTTCATCTTACTCATCAGTCAAGGAAAGAGTGGCGTGGATCAAAAATTTGTGACCAGCCAATTAACCATCATATTGCCAACACCAAATGACTTTGGGTTGCTAAAGGTGGGAATAGGTATGCGCTACCATAAGATCGTTGTGATGGGATTATGCGGGAGGACAGGCATAGTCAGGGAATCTGGGGCTAGTGAGAACATAGTTTTTTCAAGGGTCAATGTTTGTTACATTCATCAGTGATGAGGATGTGAATGTATGATGTGTGGTTAGTAGGTTCACAGTAACGCAAACACTTAAGCTGTTATTGGTACAAGGAGGGTGTCTTTGGCAACCGAGTGACATTGATCAGTTAGTAAGATGAGCAGAAAAATGATGGCTAGAATTCAATGTTGAGATGTGTGAGGTGATACATTTTGTGGGGACTAATAAGGCTATGGTATATAATGAATCAATAAACAAGCTGCTGGTGGAAGATAGTGGGTCAGGCAACACTATGCCGTAAAGGGACAGTGAACTTCAGTTCCAGATTTTGCATAGTCCTGCTAAAAGTACATGTACTATTTAATGGAAAGATGGTTAAAGCAATGGGTGCAATTTGTTAGGAAATGCCACTGCATGGAGCTCCCTCTGAAAACATCAGAAAGTTTTGGACTCCCACACAAAAACAGAGGTCTCAGATATGCAATGGTTTTGCTTATTGTCTTCTTCAGAGCCCAATGGACGTCAGCATTACTGCAATTGTCCCACCCTTATGATGTACAATCTGCCTGCTCAACTTGGCTGGGATGGTCCTGGCAGTGAAACACTGTTTATTATTTCAAAGGAAAGAACCATCTGCAAAGGACAGGGACAAGTATTGTAATTGTAATGCTAATTAACCAAATATAATTAACTTAATTATTGGTTACTAACTCATTCACCATCAAATTATTCCAAAAATTGTCTAGTGAACTCATAATGTCTACAATTTGTTTATCTCCATCTCCCTAATCCTTAAGTATCCCAGGGTACTTAAGGAAGTAGCTCTAGAAATTGTGGACGCATTGGTGATCATTTACCAATGTTCTATAGATTCAGGATTAGTTCCTGTGGATTGGAGGGTGGCTAATGTTATCCCACTTTTCAAGAAAGGCAGGAAAGATTAGTGGGCAAAATTCGGGCACATGGTATTGTGGGTAGAGTGCTGACATAGATAGAAAATTGGTTGGCAGACAGGAAACAAAGAGTAGGGATTAACGGGTCCCTTTCAGAATGGCAGGCAGTGAGTGACTAGTGGGGTACCGCAAGGCTCGGTGCTGGGACTACAGCTATTTACAATATATATTAATGATTAGATGAAGGGTTTATAAATAACATTAGCAAATTTGCAGATGACACAAAGCTAGTTGGCTGTGTGAACTGTGAGGAGGATGGTATGAGAATGCAGAGTGTCTTGGACAGGTTGGGTGAGTGGGCAGATGCATGGCAGATGCAGTTTAATGTGGATAAATGTAAGTTATATGTAGCAAAAACAGGAAGGAAGATTATTATCTAAACTGTGTCAAGTTGGGAAAAGTGGAAGTACAACAGGATCTGGGGGTCCTTGTTCATCATTCAATGTAAGTAAGCATGCAGGTACAGCAGACAGTGAAGAAAGCGAATGAAATGTTTGCGTTCGTAACAAGAGGAGTTGAGTATAGGAGCAAAGACGTACTTCTGCAGTTGTACAGGGTCCTAGTGAGACAACATCTGGAGCATTGTGTGCAGTTTTGGTCTCCAAATTTGAGGAAGGACATTCTTGCTATTGAGGGAGTGCAGCGTAGGTTCACAGTTAATTCCCAGGATGGCGGGACTGTTGCTGAGAGAATGGAGCGGGCGGGCTTGTATACTCTGGAATTTAGAAGGATGAGGGTATCTTATTGAAATATATAATATTATTCAGGGTTTGCTCACGTCAGAGGCAGGAAACATGTTCCCGATGTTGGGGGGAGTCCAGAATCAGGGGCCACAGTTTAAGAATAAGGGGTAAGCCATATACAATGGTTGTGAGTCTGAGGAATTCTCTACCTCAGAGGGCAGTGGAGGCCGGTTCTCTAGATAGTTTTAAGAGAGAGCTAGATAGCGCTCTTGAAGATAGCGGAGTCAGAGGATATGGGGAGAAGGCAGGAACGGGGTGCTGATTGTGGATGATCAGCCATGATCACATTGAATGGCAGTGCTGGCTTGAAGGGCCGAATGGCCTACTCCTGCACCTATTGTCTACTGTCTAATTAGCCCCGTGTAGCAGGGTCAGTTTGTGTCAAATAAAGATTAGATAGTGCTCCCATTTCTGAGACATGTTTGGTCAGTTTTGTTGCTTTGACTAGTTGGCAGAACCCACTTTGCAACCTGGTTGAAATTAGGCACTGGTTAGCACAGCTGCCAGAGTAACACATCATATTTTATGAAAGGCCAAATCTGCTTAAGAAGCTTCACAATCTGTGACACTGAAAAGTTCGTCTTGCTGGGTACTTCCGTTATCAGAGATCATATTTAATTATTTTTATTGCATTCATTCATATTGCCTTGAAATTCCAGTAAGCAGGATGAGATGATCAAACAGCATTTGTTTTATTTATCTGTGACATTGATACAATGATATCTGTCTGTGTTTCTCTTCACTTTTGTCCGGAGGCAAATATACTGTTTAATAGACAATAGGGCAGGAATAGGCCATTCAACCCTTCAAGCCAGCACAGCCATTCAATATGATCATGGCTGATCATCTACAATCATACCCTGTTCCTGCCTTCTCCCCATATCCCCTGATTCCGCTATCTTCCGCTATCGTGGCTTGGTTCGGCAACTTGAGCGCCCTGGAGAGGAAAAGACTCCAAAAAGTAGTAAACACTGCCCAGGCCATCATCGGCTCTGACCTTCCTTCCATCGAGGGGATCTATCACAGTCACTGCCTCAAAAAGGCTGGCAGCATCATCAAGGACCCACACCACCCTAGCCACACACTCATCTCCCTGCTACCTTCAGGTAGAAGGTACAGGAGCCTGAAGACTGCAACAACCCGGTTTAAGAATAGCTACTTCCCCACAGCCATCAGGCTATTAAACCTGGCTCGGAACTCTAATCATTAATATCCCTCTATCTGTTATTTGCACTTTATTAATTTATTAAGTCATGGGTGTATTTATGTATAGAATTGTAGTCAATACCTTCTATGTCCTGTTGTGCTATGCAAAGAAAGATTTTCATTGTCCTGTCAGGGACACATGACAATAAACTCTTTTGACTTTGACTTTGACTTCAAGAGCCCTATCTAGCTCTCTCTTGAAAGTATCCAGAGAACCGGCCTCCACCGCCCCCTGAGGCAGAGAATTCCACAGACTCACAACTCTCTGTGTTCAAAACTGGAATCCAATGCTCTTGTAATGAATTGATATTGATATGAATTATTTTAATACGTGGGAACTTGCATCAGCTTGAATCAGATTCATGGGCATACAGTCCTGACTATTTCAAAAACGTCTCAACCATTTTGAAGCGTAATAAACCAATAAATCCACTTAAACTTACTGTTGCTTGTTATTTGAAAAATTCCTCTTTTGCCTCTCTGCTCCATTCTCATTGTAATTTTTTGGCATTTATCATTGCAAATATTACATCTGGACTGCTTAACTGAAAGAGTGACTGAAAGGATAATATTGTCTTATTCTGCTTGAGTCACAGCATTAAACACGTCTCAATTTAAAAAACTTCTCTTCAATTTCCATATTTCCTTTTCTGTTTCCAATAAAGGGTAGATCCAAAACTTCCTTCAAGTAGACGACAGTAGATAAAAGAATAGTCAGGTAGCATTGGATATGGTGAATCATTCACATACTGGAAACACTAATGTATGGATGTGATGAGGAGGGGAGACCAAGTCTGTCGTGCAGCATGAAAATCAGGTCAACTATTTTATAAATTTGCTCTGTGGGTTTGGTGGCACTTCAATCACACAAAGCATTGAGGGCTTATGCTTCTCCTGTGCATGGATACCAATATTCAAATATGCACAAGGTCTAAGATATCATTGGAGTAGGACAGCCAGTTAATAGCCAAATACACAAAGTTTGGGATTGAAAATACATTTGATCTTTTGGGGAGTGGGGGGAGGGGGGTGGTGTGAGGAAAGGGGCAAGGGGGAGCAGGGCTTGAGGTTAGTTGTGAGGAAGAATGAATGTGGTGTCAATAATGTAATTCGTGGTTGCTGCGCACTAAAGCATGTAACAAGAATAACGCTACGAACAAGACATTCTCCTCTGAAGACGGTCAATAATCACGTCAAACAGCAGTGCCTGTTTCAAAGGTCATACCACATGGAAAACAAAGTGTTTAAAGTTACAATTAATCACATTGCTTCCCTTTAAAAAAAATCAGATTCACCTCATTCATTTCATACATAAACACAAACCTTGTCAAGTTATGCTGCTACAATGGATAAAGGTACACCAAGAGTTGTATCACCTCATTCATTGCAACAAACACCATTTAACTTGAACTGATCTCACTTATGCACCTTCCACCATAGGTGTGAATCCTTGCAATGACACATCTGTTATCCTGACACTGAATCACTGGTTGTTTCATATTTTGCAACAGATTACGGTATATACACTTCTTTCAAACTGCTTGCTGTTGAGATCATGCAGTACTATGTTCTTTACCCCCTCTCCCACTTGAGAAATAAACATATGCTTGGCCATTGGTGAACACATAGAAAACCAACTACAGACCGTGGCTTTAAACAGCTGCTCTTAAACGGGTCCTTATGACCCAAAATATTAATAGAGATTATGAACAACCCAACTTCTGGGAACATGAGATTTCTAAACACTCGCATGCGATAGCTCTTGGCTCTGTAACACAATTTTTTATTGATTTATTTGGCCCACAATTGTTAAATGCATTGTTGAACTTCTGGTAGCCTCTTCTTTAAGATCTCGTGTTAGGTTGCGTATCCTCATCTCTGCACTTTCTCATGGATAGGACTACCCATCATTGCTATACTCTTATATAAATTATCTGACATTCTCAGGTAACGAGATACTTTCATTCACCTGCTTGCCACGATTACCCAGTTAGAGCTGCATAAAGTGACTTGGAATAGATAGTGTCGAAAAGCTTGGCTCCTGTGAAGCCCAGTTTACAAATGGCCTGCTTGGATGAGCAATTTCATAGTTTAAGACTTCTGAGTCAAGAGTGTTTTATTGTCATACTAGACTAAGTGGGACCCATTGGGACCCTGTCACACAGGACGCTTGATCCCCCAATGCAATGTTCCACCACTCACCCATAGCCCCCAACTGCACAGGCGCAGCTCATTTCCCCTCATCCACAGCACTCAATCCCCCTCATCCATCCTCCCTCTTCTTTCCCCTTTCCTCCTCCCCTCCCCAATCTCTCTCTTCCTCTCTTTTCCCCTACCCTCAGTTACTCCCTCCCTCCCTCCCTCCCTCCATAACTCCTCTCCCCTCCCTACCCCCTCCTATCCCTCTATCCCCCATCTCTCCCACTCCTCACCCCCTATCCACTCCACTATCCCTCCTCACCTCCCCCACTGCCCTCCTCTCCCCTATTCCCCACTCCCTACCTCCCCCACTTCTCTACTGCCCCCTCCTCTCCCTCTATTCCCCCTCCTACCCCCTCCTCACCTCTGCCCTCTTCTTTTCCCACTCCTCCTCCCCTCCCCAAATCCATCCCATTCAGACCTTTGAGCCAGCAATATTCAATATGATCATGGCTGATCATCTAAAATCAGTACTCCGTTCCTGTTTTTTCCCTATATCCCTTGATTCCTTTAGACCTAAGAGTTAAATTTAACACTCTCTTGAAAACATCCAGTGAATTGGCCTCCACTGCCCTCTGCGGTAGGGAATTCCACAGATTCACAACTCTCTGGGTGAAAAAGTTTTTCCTCATCTCAGTCCTATATGGACTACCATAGGCCATTCAACCATAATGACATGGTTAATTTAGATAGTAATGGTTGAGACACCTGGGCTTCCTGTTTCCGAATCCCATCAAGGAATAGTGGGGGGCTAAGGGGCATCTGGTGCTGTCAATAGAGGCTTGCAGAGCTTCCAAAACTATATCAAGGTGTTCAAGTCAAGTTTATTCAGTCTCTGGCTAGATTAAGAAATATGTAAATACCACCTGGCCATGGATCCGCAGGATTCTGGCAGCTCATTCAGTGCACTGTAATTTAGTCTTAACAAGAAAATGTTCATTGCTGCGCCGGCATTAAAATGGCAGCGTGAATTGCCTAGTCAATATACAACCCACCAAATTATTACCACTAATGGTAAATTACCATAAATAAGGGATGGCAGGTGGTGCAGCGGTAGAGTTGCTACCTTACGGCACCAGACTCCTTGTCTGTACGGAGTTTGTACATTCTCTCCTTGACCTGTGTGGGTTTTCTCTCACACTCCAAAGATGTACAGGTTTGTAGGTTAATTGGCTTGGTGTAGTGAGACCACACATGGCTCTAGTGAGACCACACCTGGAGTATTGCATCCAGTTTTGGTGTCCAAATTTGAGGAAGGACATTCTTGCTATTGAGGGAGTGCAGCATAGGTTCACAAGGTTAATTCCCAGGATGGCGGGACTGTCAAATGCTGAGAGGTTGGAGCGGCTGGGCTTGCATACGCTAGAGGCAGGAAACATGATCCTGATGTTGGGGGAGTCCAGAACCAGGGGCCACAGTTTAAAAATAAGGGGTAAGCCATTTAGAACAGAGATGAGGAAGAACTTTTTCACACAGAGAGTTGTGAGTCTGTGGAATTCTCTGCCTCAGAGGGTGGTGGAGGCCTGATCTCTGGATACTTTCAAGAGAGTGCTAGATAGGGCTCTTAAAGATAGCAGTCAGGGTACATGGGGAGAAGGCAGGAACGGGGTACTGATTTTGGATGATCCACCACAATCACATTGAATGGCGGTGCTGGCTTGAAGGGCTGATTGGCCTACTCTTGCACCTATTGTCTATTGTTAAAATGTAAAATTGTCCTTAGTGTGTATAGGAAAGTGTTAGTGTGTAGGAATTGCTGGTCAGCGTGGACGCGGTGGGTCGAATGGCCTGTCTCTGTGCTGTATCTCTAAACTAAATTAAACTAAACTGGTTTCTGTAATTTGATTGTGCAGCAAAAATAACACAAAGCGCGTTGAGAAGATTTTTTTGCAGAGATTGGGGTGGATGCAGAATGAGGGGGAGTTTGTAAAGGAAACTGTACAACATCTTTGCACCTTGTTAAGGAAGGAGCAAGATTACTCTGTGCAGAAGCAATGTTGTAATTGCACGGCAGTGTGCGTGGAGTGAAATAATTTGAACTTACTTGTCTATAATGAACATTTATAAAACCAAACAGTAAAAGAGTGTGGGTTACACAAAAAGCTGGAGAAACTCAGCGGGTGCAGCAGCATCTAAGGAGTGAAGGAGATAGGCGACGTTTCGGGTCGAGACCCTTCTTCAGACTGGTCAGGGATCAGGGAAACGAGAGATATAAACAGTGATATGGAGAGATAAAGCAAGAACAATGAGTGAAAGATATGCAAAAAAGTATTGGTGATAAGAAAAACAGGCCATTGTAAGCTGTTTCTGGTGTGAAAATGAGAAGCTAGTGCGACTTGGGGGGGGGGGGGGGGGGAGATGGTGAAGGAATGTCAGGGCCCGAGGGCTGAGGGAGAGGTGGGGGGGTGGGGGGAAAGGAGCAGTCTGGGTTAACAGAATTGAGAAAATTCAATGTTTAAGCCCAGAGGATGCAGACTCCCCAAGCGGAATATGAGATGTTGTTCCTCAAACTTGCGGTGTTGTTCACTCTGGCCATGGAGGAGGCCCAGGACCGAGAGGTCGGATACGGAGTGGGAGGGGGAGTTGAAGTGCTGAGCCACCGGGAGGTCGGGTTGGTTATTGCGGACCGAGCGGAGGTGTTCGGCGAAACGATCGCCTAGCCTCCGCTTGGTCTCACCGATGTAGATTAGCTGGCATCTGGAGCAACGGATGCAAAAGAGTAAAAGAGTGTGGTCATCTTGTTAACATTTTACTGACAGACATAAAGGCTCACAGTGTTTCCAGGCTTCCTCAGCCAGAGCTTTTCATTCATTTTAGTATTAACCAGGATCTTTTGAACAACAGCAGTGACTTTCCTATGTTTTTAAGATGGCTAATTCTTAAGAACCAATGGCATTGCAAATGATTATTGCACAGCATTCATATTGTAATCAAATCATTTGCTCACATTACAGAAGCCTGCTAATGTTGCCAGTAAACAGCAATCAAGTTGCGGAAACTTTCCTGGACCATGCACATGCTGAGGTTCTTCACAATATGTCAGGCCACACAAGAAAAAAATGCTACTTCACTCTGATATGTATATTCTAAAGCAATGTGGACCTCCATCTGAACAATAACCTTGAAGTGCCCAATTCATTCATGGGACTGTTCATTTCCAGCTATTGATTTTAATGATCTGAAAGTCATAAGTGTGGCACCATGGAATACAGATCTTAATGCTATGTTTTTTCTCTACATTACGTAGAATATAGAAAAGTACAGCACTGGAACAGGCCCTTTGGCCCACCGTGTCACTGCTGAACATGATGCCAGGATACACGTATCTCCTCTGCCAGCACATAATTCACAGCTCTCCATTCCCTACATATCCATGCACCAATTTGAAAGCCTCTTAAATGCGACTATTATATCTACCCCCACCAACACCACCCCAAGCAGTGTGTCCCAGGGCTCCACCACCATTTGTGTGAAAAACATGCACTACAAATCTCCTTTAAACTTTGTCTCTCCCGCCTTAACATGCATCTCCAACTTGGAAGCTCACAGTTTTGGTAAAGTCATATATTTCATAAGACCAAAAGATATTTGAGACAGGACCTGAAATATGCCCTGATGATTTATTTGCTTAAAGTAAGGCACAGGTGACAGGAGGTGAATTTGTGGTTTCCAGGGTGACATTTTGCCGTACAAAACCAATTATAATCAGGACTGAATTCTGCCTGCAGTATTACATTAAAAAATTTAAATAGGGAATTTAGATGAAACCTCTTCACTCAAAGAATAGTTAGGCTTTGCCAATGACCGCCCCATTGATATGTTGAGGGAGTAGCACAGATATATGTAAGAGGACGTACGGGAGGAAGAAAAGTACAAAGTCCAACACAAACTACTTGATGTGTTGATTAGCAGGAAGAGGCTCAGGTGAAGCATAATGAGATGATCAATGATTAGATGGGCCTCGTGGGCTGTTTCTGTGCAGTCAATGTCTGCACTGAAAAGAGGTTTGAAACAAACAGCAGCTTATGTAAGAATGCATCAATAAAATATATTTCTTACAGTGAGCTTTGTAATAAAATCCATAGTATTCACAGTGTGAGGTAACCGCAAAAACAAGACACTGAACCAAAGAAAAAAATGTGTTCCAACCATAATATTTTTACTTAATTCTAGATTATTAACCCAGAGAATAACTTTATGTTAATGGTTATGTTTCTATTAAATTTAAACACTAATTTGAACTAATTTCTTGATTGTCTAAGATGTTGATTGGACAATCTGCCTTTATCAACTCTGATATCGGGAAGAAAAGTATCATCTGGGCTCCCAGTGGCGACTGATAGTCCGTGACTGCTTTAATTCAGTCTGCGCACATACGCACACATTTACACAGCAAATCTTGACCTATGGAAGGATCAGGCTTCAGAATAGAACATTGCACCATCTTCATAGTTATTAGTTCATGAGAGGCAGCAGAGGCCGTTGGACTTCAACAAGGTAGCAGTAGGACATGTACAGTAAATGTTCAGCCACTGAGGAATATTGATGAAGAGAGGTATCACGGGTTCAAGTCCATAGTTCCCAGAAAATATCAATACACTTAGATTGGGTGGCGAACCCTATCATAGGATGGCATATGGTATGCTCGCCTTCACTGATCAGGCGTAGAATATAAAAGCTGGGTTGTTAAGTTGCAACTTTACAAAGCACTGGCTGGAACCGTGCAGTTTAGGTTACAAACCAATACAAGGGTGCGGTTGTGCTGGAGAGTGTGTTGAGGAGATTCACCAGCATGTTGCCCGGATTAGAGGGCATTAATTATAGAGAGAGGTTGGATAGGTTGGGCTTGTTTTCCCTGGAGCAAAGAAGACTGAGGGGTGACCAGGTAGAGGTACAGTATATACAATTCTAAAAGGCATAGGAGGATATATATTCAGGATATTTTTTCCCGCAGCAAGAGTATTAAAAACAAGAGGGACGATATGGTGAGAGAAATTAGATTTGAGGGTTTTTTTTTTACTGAGAGTGGTTAATATTTGGAACTTGCTACCGGAGTTCTAGTACAAACTCCGGAAGTTAATTCAGACTTCACTGGACTTTATCCTGCACTAAATGCTGTCGTGTATCTGTTCATTGTGGTTAGCTGGATTGTAATCATATGTGGTCTTTCTGCTGACTGCTTAGCACACAACAAAAGCTTTTCACCATACCTCGGTACACGTGACAATAAACTAAACTAACCTAATTATCGGTGTAAAATATTCTGTTTCCACTAAATTAACCAAAGAGGTGAAACAATTCTGGGATATTACAGCTATCGCAGAAACATGGTTGAGGAATGGGCGGGACTGGCAACTCGATGTTCTGGGGTAGAAATACTACATGTGTGATAGAGATAAGGGTAAGAAAAGACGGGGAATTGCTTTATCCATTAAGGAGAATATCATAGCAGTAAGTAGTGGCAGATATTCCTCAGGATTTGTCCAGAGGCCATGCAGGTGGAACTCAGAAATACACGGTGGGTGATTACTTTGATAGGGTTTACAGTAGGCACCCCCAATAGTTAGTGGGAATTAATGGAGCAAAAATGTGAGGAGATTGCAGATAACAGTAAGAATAATAGGGATATCATAGGCAATTTTAATTTCCCTAACATTGTCAATGACTACCATAATGCTCAGGGCTTGAATGAGGTGCAATTTATTAAATGTGTCCCACAACAAGTCCCCCTGGAGAAGGAGTAATATTGAATCTCCTATTGCAAAATGAGGCTGGGTAAGTGATTGCAGTGTCAGTGGCGAAGTGCTTTGGGTACATTTGTTTTAATTAGTAATGGAAAAGGATAGGATTAGTCCAGAAGTTAAACTCCCAATTTAGTCAAGCTAATTTTGATGGCATTAGACAGGAACTTGCAAAAGTTCAACAAATATATTTTTATTCCGGCCATTAATTTGGAACAGTTTGTACTTCAACAGGCATTTTGGAAGGATGTTGGTCAGATGCATTGTGTGGCATGTCATGGCTTAAGTCAGAGAATGTGTAAAAAGGAACTGCAGTTACTGGTTTACAGAGAGTGGTTGGTTTCAATGTGAGAACACATTTACAGCAGTCATTTGGTTTTAAGCTGTCTGTTCTGAGGCTTGTGGTGAGTAGAAGCAGCACAAATTTTATTTATTTTCTTGAAGTGGTTCTGTGACAGGAAATTGAAATAAATAGTTCTGCAAGTGCTACAATCAAAATGCCAAGGGTGGTGCATGTTATACATTGCAATTTGTCGCACCAAGCCCTTAATCTGCAGCATTGCCAGTGCAGAAATCTTTCAAACTCACATTTGGTGTCACTGGTATTGCTCATATTCAGCTGGTCACGGCTTTACTCACCCCTGCTCTTTCCAATTGTAATAAACTAAGATCTGTTTTCACCCTTTGTCCTTTGTAGACATTAATTATATCCGTGCCGGTCTGACTTTTTTTCCGATGTTGTAACAGATTGAGTTGACATGTGTAATGCAATTAATATGGTGCTCATTGCTTTTGAAAAATGTGCCACATTACAGGCTTATCAACAAACTTCAGACACATGGCACAAAAGATACATTAACATCCCAGATATAAAGTTCAAAGGTCAAAAGGTCAAAGGGTCAAGGTCAAAAGAGTTTATTGTCATGTGTCCATGACAGGACAATGAAATTCTTTCTTTACATAGCACAACAGAACATAGTAGGCATTGACTACAATTATATATGTAAATACACACATGAATTAATAAATTAATAAAGTGCAAACAACAGATGGAGGGATATTAATGTTCAGAGTTTTGTCCGAGCCAAGTTTAATAGCCTGATGGCTGTGGGGAAGTAGCTGTTCCTGAACCGGGTCGTTGCAGTCCTCAGGCTCCTGTACCTTCTACCCGAAGGTAGCAGGGAGATGAGTGTGTGGCCAGTGTGGTGTGGGTCCTTGATGATGCTGCCAGCCTTTTTGAGGCAGCGACTGTGGTAGATCCCCTCGATGGAAGGAAGGTCAGAGCCGATGATGGACCGGGCAGTGTTTACTACTTTTTGTAGTCTTTTCCTCTCCAGGGCACTCAAGTTGCCGAACCAAGCCACGATGCAACCGGTCAGCAAGCTCTCTTCTGTGCACCTGTAGAAGTTAGAGAGAGTCCTCCTTGACAGACCAACTCTCCGTAATCATCTCAGGAAGTAGATGCGCTGATGAGCTTTCTTAATAATTACATCTGTGTTCTCGGACCAGGAAAGATCTTCAGAGATGTGCACGCCCAGGAATTTGAAGCTCTTGACCCTTTCAACCATTGACCCGTTGATATAAACAGGACTGTGGGTCCCCATCCTATTCCTTCCAAAGTCTACAATCAGTTCCTTGGTTTTGCTGGTGTTGAGGGCCAGGTTATTGTGCTGGCACCATATGGACAGTTGCTCGATCTCTCTTCTATACTATGACTCATCCCCATCAGTGATACGTCCCACAACAGTGGTGTCGTCAGCGAACCTGATGATGGAGTTCACACTATGACCGGCTACGCAGTCATGAGTATAGAGTGAGTACAGCAGGGGGCTGAGCACGCAGCCTTGAGGTGCTCCCATACTGATTGTTATCGAGTCTGACACATTTCCACCAATACGAATAGACTGTGGTCTGTGAATGAGAAAGTCGAGGATCCAATTGCAGAGGGATGCGCAGAGACCCAGTTCTGCGAGTTTGGTAACCAGCTTGGAGGGGATGATTGTGTTAAATGCCGAGCTGTAGTCAATGAATAGCAGCCTGACATATGAGTTTTTTTTGTCCAAGTGGTCCAGAGCGGAGTGGAGCCCCAGCGAGATCGCGTCCACCATTGTGGCGGTAAGCGAACTGCAGTGGGTCCAGGTTTTTGTCGAGGTAGGAGTTGATTTGCGCCATGATCAACCTCTCAAAGGACTTCATCACCACAGGCGTCAGTGCCACAGGTCGATAGTCATTAAGGCACGTCACCTTGCTCTTCTTGGGCACCGGTATTATTGATGCCCTTTTGAAGCAGGTGGGGACCTCAGACCTCAGAAGTGACAGGTTGAAAATGTCCGTAAAAACTCCAGCCAGTTGGTCCGCACAGGTTTTTAGAACACGACCAGGTATGCCATCAGATCCATCCAGAAGTTGGCCAACTAACTGACAACGCAGGGACATAGTAAATGGTTGTTTCTCGGATTGGAGAAAGGTGAATAGGTGTGTTTCCTAGGATCAATGTTGGGGACGTTGCATTATTGATGACCAACACCGGAGAGGGATGGAGGGGGTTGAAAGTCATATTACTAAATTTGGGATGACACAAAGCTTGACAGTATTGTGAGTTACAAAGAAGATGGTGATATATTGCAACAAGAGGTAAACAGACTGGCGAAACAGGCAGATGCATGGCAGATGACGTTTAATGCAAAGAAATGTGGAATGGAATGTAATACTATTGTCTCATGAGAAATTATTTGCTTGCATACCCAAGGTATGCCAATAGTGGCCACCTATAGCGCTGACAAAGTTACAAAGTATGGCGGCTCCTCCTTTGTTCTCCCCCCCTCCCCACTTTGTTCGTCCACTCTCCCTCCCTCATGGCGCCCCCCCCATGCTGGGTCCTCCATTGTTCTTCCCCTCACCCCCACCACGGCGGGTCGACCCGCGAGACTTCACCGCCATTGCAAGGCTTCACCGCCACTGCGAGGCTTCACTGCCGCCGCCGCGGCTTCACCACCACCGGTGAATGTATTTAGGTAAGTAGAAGCAGGGTGATAATATAGGATAAAGGGACCATTCTTAAATTAGGTATGTTACAAAACTTACCTTTAGCAGCGCTGCAGTTCTGCCGCTCCCCGTGTGCGTGACTTTGGCGCCTTTCAGAGGGGGGCGTGTTTAAAGTGCCGTTTTTCTGCAGACTGGGCAAATGGATCCATGTCGGGCGATTTCGTTGCGGAAGAAAAATCGCTCTGACATTTCATTAATGAAGGTATTTTTAAATTACGCTAAATTATTTATTATCTAGAGTAATTTAAAAATCACCTTCAAAATCCGTGAGTGCCGATAACGGGAAGGATTTTGCGTAGGGGAGAAAAAAAGGGACACAGTTTCTTTTTATATTAAAAGTTGTTTTTTATGGAGGCTTTAATAATATTTTCATGTTGCGAAATGGGGTCCAAAAAAAATGTATGAACTGGCTGTATTTTTAGTACTGACTTCACAGTAAACCACAACGTTCCAATCCACTGCATTCCACTAAAACCCACTCGCTGGTTGATTTAAATGGCCATTAATTTACAGGCATTAAACACTAAATTCCTTCTATTTGGCCCAGAAATTCATGAAAATGAGATTTAAAAATTATGTTATATTGTGGATTATTGTGTGAATGTTATTTGGACACTTAGACAATTTTAAAAAAGTTTATCTTTTCTTAAGAAATGGATAGATGTTTAGATCTACTCATTGAATTTTGTAATTAGCTACAATTAGATAACTAAGTAATTATATGCTTTAATTTCAGGTCAGCCAAGTAAGATTGTTTCATATTTGTTTCAGAATACTTCAATCTATAATAACTGGAAATTTCATTGAGTTCTCTTAATTTTTAAGTTAGGGGCTTTTAACGGTTCTAGATCACAGCTTTTGAGTTAAGTCAATTGAAAGGCAATGGGGAGCAAGATGCTAATTTCCGAGTATGAAAATGGTCATAACTTTCTTAATACTGAAGATATGAAAGTGAATTAGGTGTCGAATTAAACTTATTTTTATGCTTTATCTGATGGGATAACTTGCAGACATGATTTTTAAAATCTCAAAATTTTGTAACATTGCTACTTAAATGGGAGTAAGAACAGACTTGCAAGAATCGTCCAGAGGTGAGGGGTTACATTTACAAGGATTGATTTGTGAGGCTTTAACTGTTTTCCTTGGCAAAGGCTGAGGGGAGACTTGACAGAAATAATTAAAATAATGAGGTATATAAAATAATGAATAATATAAAATAATATAAAGCATCTCATCTTTGGTCAAGTCTTTCCAAGGCCTCAACACAGCCTACCTCTCTCCTTTCCTCCAGCCCTACAGTTTAGTTTAATTTCATGCTACCCACCAATCATCCATTCACATTAGTTCCGTGTTATCCCACTTTCTCATCAACTCCATTCACATTGGGGGCAATGTTACAGCAACCAATTAACTTACAAACCCACCCATGTTTTGGACTTGGGAAGAGACTGGAGCACCTGGAGGAAACCAATGGTGTTACAGGGAGAACGTGCATACTCACGTAGACAACACCCAAGGTCAGGATTGAACCCAGGTCTACGGTGCTGTGAGGCAGCAGCTCTGCAGCCGTCCCTGTGTACAGACTACCTCTCTGAGCAAAGTTTTGTTCACATATCATTACTGGTTGGTAGGTTACTGTAAGTAATCCTTAGTGTTCATGAGTGCTGCAAAATCTATGGGACTGAGAGAGAAAATATTTCAGGGAAATGTAGGGGAATGGGATTGATTGAAATGCTCTAAGAGCCATCATTGACAAGGTGGGCCAAATAGTATATTGTGAGAAAAAAATTACGTCTTGTGTGTCTTGGTATCAAATTTTGGTGCCGTGGGACATTTTCTTGCTTCAAAGCAGGTTGTTGAAGCTCTGAGATGTTTCTGAGTAATTGGAGAAGGCATTAAATAAATGTGATCATATCAGATAAGTCTAATTAATGCCATTAGTAATTCCACTCTGCCGCTGAGAAAAGAATATATGCTTTCTAAAGCATTTGACCAGGTTGCCAAACAAGGCATTTTTAAATTAATGACCTACAAACCCCACCGTAAATGCAGCGGCCTTTTCTAACAACATCTGGACAATCAAATTAAATTTAAAATAATCTCTCCTCTGAACAAAGAGAACTAAACAAATTCTGCCGGCTGCAATTCATGAGCATTCACAGTCCAGACAGAGTAGTTTGTCCACCTGTGGTTAAAACTATGTGTTTTACATGAGACCGGTCAAAACAAAGTTCTGAGTATCCATGATTGTGTGTACTTAATTTTTTTTAACCATTCAGAATAGCCTGCTCCAGATGGCCACTGAGTTCTTGACTTTACAAGTACCATTTAAGTCGGTCAAAACTGCTCAAACTACTCTAAAACAGGAGCATGCAACAGAAAGCAGCACAGTGTGGAGGGTGGTGCTGCCTAGTCAAGAACTTTCAAGTGAAATCATAGATTGTCAATCATATGGACATATTTAAAGGAACGAGCAGTATTTAATGAATAATATATCACAGGCAGTACAATATTTCCAAATACAATGTTTTTAGGTGCAGTTATCAGAAAAATTAATTAAAATATCGTTACTATTATCAAAAGAACAAAGAACAGGAAAGCCATCTCTTGCTTTATACACAGGGCAAATATCAGTCCTGACTATGCCCTTGCTGTTCCCCTCTGACCAGCAGTTGTCATGATCCCTCTAATTGTTCCAGCTCCTGCTCTGTGCGCCATTCCATGTGCTGTGTGTTGTGGTACGATACTTCATTAATATGCTTGATTCAGTGTTCCTGAATCTTTACAAGACATACGCTTTTGCTGTTCAAAAAAAAAAGCACAGCATGAAACCACAGTAATGTTGTAGTATGGTGGTGATATATTAACTGAAATGGAATAAAAATTCCATCCTCTGGAAGTCTGGTTAAAAGATCTCTGAAATGTTGCCTGTATCCTCTTTTCAAATACTGCTCTGTATTTGTGTAAGAAGGAACAGTAGATGCTGGTTTACACCGAAGATAGGCACAAAATGCTGGAGGAATTCAGTCGATCAGGCAGCACCTCTGGACAAAAGGGGTAGGTGACATCTCAAATCAGATCTGAAGAAGGGTCCCGACCTGAAGCGTCACCTGTTCCTTTTCTCCCGAAATACTGTCTGAACTGCTGAGTTACTCCAGCATTTTGTGTCTATCACTAATATGCATTTCCTGGATAAAACATGCACCTACACTATACTGTCATGTAAACTACTAGTACCCATGTCTGCTGATGCACAGCATGAAAGTATTGGTGGTGTGGAGCTTGGAAGAAGTACGGGTGGTTGCTGTAAATGGTGGAAGAATTGTGTCAACATTATTGTCTGAGGTGATTGCATTTCCAGAACCAAGTAACAGATAATATAACATGCCTTGGTGTACTTATTAATGACTGTTGTGTATCTCACCAGACATAGCATTAGTCGAAGGAGGTAGCAACAGATGGCCAATAATAAAGTCAATTAAACATTTTCCTAATAAGTGCTGGCATAAACTAAAATGAACAGAAGGGATCTTATGTTTTTCAATGTGACTCCGCTTATTTACAGGGATCCAAGCATGTCATATTTTCTTAAAACCTTTAATACGTGGGCTGAAAGCTAGGGAAAGTGGATGCAGGCCCTAGTCCACAAGGAGATGAAAATTCAATCCTCGGCACTTTGGGCAGCAATTATTCTTTGCTTGACTCTCTCTTAGAGAGTTAATACCATTACTCAATACCTGCAGTTAGCTTAAACACCCAACAAGGCACAATTTCCTTCATTGTGGCCTCAGCTGGTTCCAGAAACATGCATGAATAAGGACTAAACATAATTGCCTTCATTATTGGCTTAGATGGTTAAGAGCATGCCTCTCCAAAAAAACAAGATTTAATAGACAGACATGTTGCACTGTGGTCTGCAACAATACTGCGGCACTTTACTTTTATTAGCCAAGTTGTATCTGGTGAAACAGGAAGCAATGAACTCAATGTGCACTCAGGAGCTTTACACCACTTGGAGTTATGAAGATTTTATTTCCCAACAGTACATAGTTATCATCATTATTTAAAAATTATTTTTAAGATGTATAAAGCAGATACAATTGGGAACCAGTAGCAATCATTGTTGTGCATCTCCACTGCATCGTATCCAGTTGGCACTGCTGATGAAGAACTCAGATCACACAGAAATCTGTGATACTATTTCTATTTTTGGTAAATGAACACGAGAAAGCAATTTCAGTGCTGGATTATCTTTCAATCAATTTCTTCATTATTTTAGATCAGTGAGATTTCAGAGCAAACAGAAGTGGCCTCTTGTATTGATAATGCTTTCACATGCTCTTTGCTAAAATAATCTGCAAAGAATTCCACACACTCAAATTTACCTCCTTTTCTGCATTTTATTCTATACTGACCACATTTCTCGTAATTTTTTTAAATCTTCTTTAATTGTATCATCTTTACCAAAAGATCTTCAAGGGAATAAATAAAAATATTTTAAGGTTTCACTGTATTAATTGTGACTGAAAATTAACAAGGAAAATATTTTTATATTTGGCATGAGATTATCTGAGGTTAATGGGTCAACAAACTCTATGGTTTGTCATTTCTGATACTGACACTCTCAAATTATCTTCAAAAGACATTATCTTTAAAACAATACATTTAATAATTTTCCTATTATCAACCAACAAAATGCAATCTCCATGGCAGTGAATGACCACATACATATAGTGTAACATGCCAAAGCAATTATTTTAATTGACAATATAAAAATGAACTGCTGGGCTTCCTAAATAATCGCTGGTAGTGCAAGAAACTGGGTCTTACCTTCACAAATCACTTCCTTCATGTCTATCACGATATAAATTTTGCCCTCAGGCTCCAAATCAACCTGCCAAAAGGAACATATGAAGTATGAGGACATGCATGTGGCAAAACATGTTATATCAAACATTACCACTCCACAACCACAATAGCCAAGTAAATATAATAATCCTAGCAAAATACTGCAGCTGCCGTGAATCTGAAATAATGACAGAAATTCCTGGATAACTCAGCATTGGCAGTTTGTATTTTAGATTCTCAGCACCTGTGGGTCAAGCAGCATCAGCGGAGAGAGAAACAGATTTACTGGTCCAAGTGAATGATCTTTCATCGAGACTCTTGTTGAAAATTACGATGGATGAATATGGTGGCTGGTAGGGTGGAGGGCAAGGAGAACCTTAACTGTGTTCTGGGTGGGAGAAAAGGTGGCAGGAGCAGAGGTACAGGAAATGAAAAAAGCGCAGTAAAGACAATTGAGTGACGGTGCAGCAGAATCCATGGTTGAATGAACAAGAAAAACATTTCTGAAGTTTGGGTACAGAGGTGGCATCATCATTATAAATGGGATGAAAATGCTAAGAGAATGGAATGGAATCCATACAGGAAGCAAGATGGAAAGAAGTGTAGTTTGGCCTTTCAGTATGTTGTAGTGAATGTCACAGATGTCAACAATAGCTCAATTTGTGACCACAGATGCTGCCTAATTTGCTGAGTATTTCCGATTTTATTTTACATAAAATAAAAGATAGCCAAGTTTAACTCAGGTGAAGACCTAAAATCAGTGTAAGAGCAGAGGCTCATTGCAAAGAGGCCATTCGGAGCAAACCAGAATTAATGAAAGGATTACCTTTGCTTCCTTGAAAGCCCACATCCCCTTCTGCAACAAATTTGTATCCACTTTCCATGAGATACAAAAGTCTGGTTATCAACCATAGGAATTGCATTATGTAATATCTCAATAGTGCAGACATCTCTAATCTTTCCCCTCATTAATTAAAATGGATTGCACCCATTGCCAATGTTCCAATATCAATGAGGCAATTTTCCACAGTAGCTGCCTGGACAATACAATCCAGAAAAACAGTGCAAAGGTCATTCAATGTCATATTTCTCCAGCTCCTAGAATATTTTGCCAAAGATACAGTAGATGAACTGGAAAATCTTACATTCCCTTCACTCTCTTGGTGTTATAGTCTCCTGCGCCCTTTAGTCAGTTTTCCCTGCCTTCTCATGTCCACCCTCCAATTCCCATCCATCCCATATGTGTTCAATGGTAATGCATCTCCTGCACAATTCAATGACAGTAGGAGTTGACATGTGGGTGTGTCTGTGTGCATGAATATATGGGCGACGAGAGGAATAAGAGAAAGAAGGAAGTTTACAAAAATTGAGAATAGGTTGGGTTGAGGAACTGAAACTAAAGGACGTACATTAATGATCGAGAGAATGACGCATTGAAGTTGACTCAGCAAATTAATATACCATGACATCAGGGTAAAATATTCCTTTTGTGGATGAAACGTTTTACCGGTTTACAGACATTCTGAAAATGTTTTGGTTTTTGCTGTAAAATACATGTTGTTATGTTTAATTTTTTTTTAAATATTATTCTTAACTGTCACAGTATGTCATGCTGTCACTTGTGGGCGGAGCACCAAGGCAAATTCCTTGTATGTAAATACTTGGCCAATAAACTTATTCATTCATTCGTTGTTATAGTCCCATATAGATGCATATATGCAGGTGCATGACACACACAGTCCTGAACATGTTGGATCACAATGCATGATTCACCCATGTCTATAGCCAGAGCTAATTGCAAGCCAATATCATGAATAATTAGCAACACAAAGCCACCTGAAGAGATGAGGCCATTGTGGCTAGTGCAGGTGCTGAGAAGTATTTGGAAATGATTCAGATCTGGGTTGAAGCATTGGACAACACGGAAGACAACAGGTCCCATGAATCTCTAATAGTGCACTGGCAGGAGGAGGTAAGTTATCTATCCAAAGGGTCAAGAGATCCTTCAGGCTGCACTCTCAGTCAATTCAAAAATGTGTTTAAAATGCCATATTTAGAGCAGTCAGTCAATCCAATCTCTGCTCTTGAAGGATTTCAACATCTAAACTGCAGGACTGAACTCAACTGCTGTGTCCACTATTTGACTTACATGCTTCTGCTGAACATACAAAACCAAGGAAACGAGACCACATCTGTTAAGTGAATCACACCACATCACAGTTCTACAATGTGACTTTATTCAGCAACCCTTTAATTTGGCATTTTTATAAAACAAAAATAGAAAATTGACAATTTGCTTCTCGGTCAACCTGTTGCAACAAAGAAACAAAATATCCAATTGCCCTTTATAAACAATCTTCACATAACATCTATTTCATTCCACCTCCCTCTCTGCCGATAGCAAGAAATGGTGCAAATAAGTTAAATGCTTATCTATATACTTAAAACTCTGTTCTTGGATGTGTGTGTGTGTGTGTGTGTGTGTGTGTGTGTGTGTGTGTGTGTGTGTGTGTGTGTGTGTGTGTGTGTGTGTGTGTGTGTGTGTGTGTGTGTGTGTGTGTGTGTGTGTGTGTGTGTGTGTGTTTGTTTATTTGTTCGTGTAGAATCACATCTTCTTGAAAAAACGATGCGCTAACGGTAATATGTTTACATATTCCGGAAGGGATTTCCCCCCTGGAGTCCGAAATCACCTTATCTGAAAGTTTAATGCTTTATTTCTCAAGCTATTAATGAAAATGTTCTAGATTCTGACAAAAGTTTGAAATAAAAACGACTCTTTTGCTGATGACATCACAATGGGTCTGCGTCATCTTGCTCGCGCTGCGATGCTGCTTGTTCCCCGCTGCTCCCCCCCCCCTTGCTGCTGGCTCCCTGGCCGCCCCCCTGCTTCCCTTCTCCTCTCCCCCCTCCACCTCTCTGTGCCCCTGCGCCCCTCTCTGTGCCCCTGCGCCCCCCTCTGTGCCCCTGCGCCCCCCTCTGTGCCCCTGCGCCCCCCTCTGTGCCCCTGCGCCCCCCTCTGTGCCCCTCTCTGTGTCCCTCTCTGTGCCCCTGTGTCTCTCTCTCTTTATCCCCCCCTCCTAGCCGTGCCTGCGAGTTGGGGACTGTGCATGAGTGGATAGGCCGGGGGATGGGGTAAAAGGAGTGAATTAATAATATTAATATAATATCAAGGGGGGTGGTTAGTGTGTGTGTGTGTGGGGGGGGGTGTTTAGTGTGTGTGTGTAGGGGGTGGTTAGTGTGTGTGTGACGCCGCAGGCTGCCCCCCTCCCCCCGCAACTGCGTGTTGAGGGGACGGGACCCAACGGGTCCCCCTTGGTCTAGTATTCTTTAAACATTGCGGGTTGGAGCCTGACTAACAGAGGATGGTGGCACTTCCTTTCTTCAATGTACTAAAATAACACAGCCTTCTTTAACACAGAACTAAAGGATTCCTTCTTTAGTTTGAATCTAATGAAATTCTCCAGCTTCCCATAGAAGAAGCAAAATACACCTGTTGATCCGACAAGTAACTAATATCAGGCAAGGAGCAAATTCAAAAAACAATTCAGAGGCAGATGGCACTGGAGAATGAATTCTACATAACAGTAAATAAGTGAGGGATCAATAAAATAATAATTAAGGATTTCTAAAAGTAAATCCATTTTAACTGTTACTGAATGTATTCTCAAAATGGAAGTCAATTATGGAAATAAGGAACTGCAGATGCTGTCTTATAAAAAATAAAGACACAAGGTGCTGGAGTAACTCAGCGGGTCAGGCAGCATCTCCAGAAACATGGATATGTGATGTTTTCTCATCTTATAGCTGATTTCTTCCTGGTCATGACTCTTCTGGAAACTTTGTATCTGGAAATCAATTTATTTATACTTCAAACTTTTCATTAACCAGGGTTTACATCTCTAGTACTGAGATCATCTGTTTTGAACCCATAATAGAACTGTGCAGGGCTCAGAAGAGGCTGGAGCACATTGTGGCTCTCTCTGCTCCTTGTGGGGAGTCTTATCAAAAGGACTCTTGTGGTTTATCTTCATTTCTTTAATCCTGATTTCGGGTGTTGCTTTTTTCAGTGGCCTGAGCACACTTTCTTAACTCAGTGATTTTATTCAGTTGTGTTGTCATTTTGTTTTGATATTTCACTCATTTACCATGCTGATGTTCAATGAATAGTACTGAAATAGGACAGATGCATACCATTCAATGGAATGCTCCAGTTCACCATGTTTGCAGAAATGATTAACACAATGCAATATACTGAATATAGACACAAAATGCTGGAGTAACTCAGTGGGACACGCAGCATCTCTGGATAGCAGGAATGGTTGACATTTTGGGTCGAGACCCTTCTTCAGACTGAAGACTATCTTCGATTTAAACCAATATCTGCAGTTCCTTCCTACACAGTATACTGAATAGATCTGAAAATCTATTGTTCATGTTCACAAGTTATAGGAGCAGAATTAGGTCATTCAGCCTATCAAGTCTACTCTATATTTCCCTCTCAACCCCATTCTGCTCCCTTCTCCCCACAATCCCTGACACCCATACTAATAAAGAATCTATCAATCTCTGCCTTAAAAATATCAATTGATTTGGCCTCCACAGCCTTCTGAGGCAATGAATTCCACAGTTTCACCACTCCCTGACTAAAGAAATTCCTTCTCATCTCTTTTCTAAATTTATATCCTTTTATAAGTGAGTTTGGCATTCCGAAGAACGCAAGGAATCATGGGATTTGTCAAACGCACAAGCGTTTCAATGAGGTCTCCCCACATTGTTCTAAACTCCAGCAAGTACAGGCCCAGTGCCGCCAAACGCTCATCATAGGTTAACCTACTTATTCCTGGGATCATTCTTGTAAACCTCATCTGGACCCTTTCCAGAGCCAGCACATCCTTCCTCAGATATGGTGCCCACAATTACTCACAATATTCCAAATGCGGCCTGACCAGTGTCTTATAGAGCCTCAGCATTACATCCCTGTTTTTGTATACTAGCCCTCTCAAAATAAATGCTAGCATTGCATTTGCTTTCTTTACTACCAATTTGACTTGCAGATTACCTTTTTGGGAATCTTGCACCAGCACTCCCAACTCCCAAGTCCCTTTGCATCTCCAATTTCTAGATTCTCTCCCCATTTAGAAAATAATCTATGCTTTTATTCCTGCCACCAAAATGCAAGACTCAGCACTTTGCTATACTAAATTCCATTTGCCACTTCTCTGCCCACTCTCCCAACCTATCCAAGTCCTTCAGTAGAGTCCTTCCTTTCTCCACACTTTCCCCCTTATCCATTTTCTCAGCCTAACTGTTCAGAACCTCAACAGAGCTGTTGAGATGTTGCATTTGCCAACACAAAAATTACAAACATTCATGTCAAATGCACTCCACTCAACCCACCTACTGCTGAAATAGTCATTCACGTCTTTTTCACCTACAGACATAGCTATTCTCAACTCACTTAATGCATGGCAACACATCAAAACCTCTGCTGCCTATTCCAGTGCAAGAAATGTTGGAACATCACCTATATCTCATTAACTTACAATGATCCTGGACTACTAATATTACAACGATCAACCCCATTCTCGCCTTTGGGAATGTAGAATGGAATAATTGAATAATTCCCAAAATTATTCAAGTAGAATAATTGAAAGATACAAACTTGGAAGTGATGCAGCCCACTAGGCTGTGCCTGCCAAGGATTTTTTATAACAGAAGGGAGGGGCACCAAGTGGGAAAACATTTTTCAGCCCTGCTAAAAGACCCAGTCAGCTTTAAAGCAACACTGACAAAATAAGTCCAAAGCCTGCAGATTAAATATCCACAAGTTACTATCAGAAAGGAAATTGCTTCATTTTAAAAGAAAATTACTGGTTCCTTTTTTTTCCCAATCTTCTTTTTCCTCATTGTGTCTGTCTCCCTGATACACACAATTGTCCCTTATATAGCTGGACATACGACCACGTAACTTGTTAATACTGTTTTTAAAATAGTCTGTGGTAATGATTGGCAAGATGGCTCTGAATTCAGTGCACGGAAACGCCCTGCTTTCAATGGCAATTTTTCTTAATGATACAATGGAGGTTAGGAATTCAAAAAGAAGGATTCAAGTGTATTCGGCACAAACTTTCATTACATAATAAACATTTGGGCTTTGACATGGTCAATCCCACACCGATTAATGCTTTTATGTATTAATTTTAAGCATATCCGCCAAATATCTGAAACAGTCTAAAAAATATTATTTTTTTCAACCTTCAGGAAAAAAACAACAAAAACACAATAGGTCTACAATTAATACTAAAATCACAGAGCAACGTTGAAAATTGTGCAAGGTTAATCCACATCCTGCCTGCTCTCAGATATTAAGCACAATACTGTACTGTTGTCAGTATGGATCTGCAGATGACAATAGAGGGGGTTGATGTGAAACAGATCCTCAGCAGTTGTTTCTTTACCAAACTCCCCATTCTCTCCTGTCCATGTTGAGACTATGCTGGGTGTGAACTGATGCAATTTCAGCTTCTACTTAAAACGAAGCTTTGAACTTCAATCACCAAGCATTTAGAACTTGTTCCTCCCTGTGTTTTTATTGCTCCTACAAATGCTGATGAGCCAAGCAGATACTAAAAACAGGCGAGAAAGCAGTCGTTTCAAGTGTAACCAAGGTCCCAATTTCTAAGAGAGTAAATCATGTGGACTTTTCTTGAAGTGAAAAAAATGCACATTAAAAACGTTCTAAACGTTGTTCATTTTATGTTTCAGGTTCCGATTCACAGCGTGTCCTCTTGATCTAAACTTCTACCTCAAGAGATGCAGGTGAGATTGAGAGTTCAGTCAACTAGGAAAATCAACCCGTCCTTGTGAATGTGAATTAATAATCCTGTCACATCTGTTACCATGTGTTATACCTTACATTTTCTGTTTTACCTCAGGAGCATCAAGAAAAACAAGGAATAGCCTTATTAGGTTAAGAGAAATAGCTGGAAGCCTGAGTTGGGAGCATTTTAAAACAAGAAAAGGAGGAATACTCTTTATGAATATGTAACGGAGAATAAGGAAATAGCAGAGGAGTTAAATAATTACTTTGTGGCATTCTTCATGGAAGCAGACAAGAAACTACCAGAAATACCAGAGAACAAATAGTCTTGCGGAAATAGTAATGAGGAAATGAAGGAAATAAGTGTTAAAGAAGGAACTGCAGATGCTGGAGAATCGAGGGTACACAAAAGGCTGGAGAAACTCAGCGGGTGCAGCAGCATCTAAGGAGCGAAGGAGATAGGCAACGTTTCGGGTCGAGACCCTTCTTCAGACTGGTTAGGGATCAGGGAAACGAGAGATATAGACGGTGATGTGGAGAGAATAAAGAACAATGAATGAAAGATATGCAAAAAAGTATCGATAATAAAGGAAACAGGCCATTGTAAGCTCTTTGTAGTGTGAAAATGAGAAGCTAGTGCGACTTGGGTGGGGGACAGATAGAGAGAGAGGGAATGCCAGGGCCCGAGGGCTGAGGGAAAGGTGGGAAGGGGAGGAGGCAGCAAGGGTTAACAGAATTGAGAAAATTCAATGTTTAAGCCCAGAGGATGCAGACTCCCCAAGCGGAATATGAGATGCTGTTCCTCCAACCTGCGGTGTTGCTCACTCTGGCCGTGGAGGAGGCCCAGGACCGAGAGGTCGGATACAGAATGGGAGGGAGAGTTGAAGTGCTGAGCCACCGGGAGGTCGGGTTGGTTTGAAGGAAATAAGTATTCGTTAAAGAAAATTGTATTGAAGAAATTGGTGAGAATAAGCGAGCAGTTTGGTAACACAAAGTACCAATGACACATGTTATTTCCTATCCCTACAAACAAGTTCTCAGAATTGGCCACAAACCGTAAAATTATAAATAACAATGGCAAAATTGGAGACCAAATCACCATTGATGTGTTGTTGCTGCATGCTTCCAATTGGACTGATGAACAAAGTGTGAATGAAGGGCCAACTCAAGAGCTTTGAAAGAGATGGGAAGAATAATAATGGATCTAATTTTCCAAAGTTCTATGCGTGATTTGTATCAGCAATTTGACAAAGGTGGACACCTGCATTATTTCCAAGTTTGCTAATGATACTCAACTAGATGGGATTGTGAATAGGAGAAAGGATATAAAGAGGGGATTCTAAAGAAGTTGAGTGAGTGGCAATAACGTGACAGATCAAATATAATGTGGACAAATGTGAAGTTATTCACTTTGCTGCACAAAACAGAAGAGCTAAGTATTTTTTAAATTATGAGAGATTGTGTAGTGTCAATGTTCAAAGTCTGTGGTGAACATGATGATATTGGGTAAGCTGGCACAATGGACTTCCAGAGTAACTGCCATGGAAATGCGGCAAATCAACACTGCCACTTCACTCCATGAAGACTCCAATATTGGAATGGATTCAGAATTACAGTGTCAGGATTTTCAAGAATTTTAGAAACATTGAAACAGCAATAGGTGCAGGAGTAGGCCATTCGGCACTTCGAGCCAGCACCGCCATTCAATATGATCATGACTGATCATCCTAAATCTGTACCCTGTTCCTGCTTTCTCCCCATAATCCTTGGCAGCAGGTATGTTCGCATGAGTGGTCTTGTACAATATCATGGTTGTTCACCACTAACCTAGCTCTTCAGTGAACCCGAGGAGATCACATAGTAGCAATGCTAACCAATAAAATGTATCATTTCTTCTCCCCCCTTGGAGTGTCATTCTGTGTGAAGGGAACAGGAGAGAGTATCAACTGGATTAGATCTGAACTTGAACTTCAGACATTGAATATTGGGCTTCATAGCAGAGCTGGATGAAATCAAAGAGAACACACAAAGATTACATATATTGTTTTCCTTAGAGCTTCGGAGATTGAGGGTAGATGATTGTAATCATCTGTAGTCTTTCCGCTGACTGGACAGCATGCAATAAAAGCTTTACACTGTACCCGGTGCAGCAGACAATAAACTAAATTAAACTTATGAGAGGTATAGATACGATAGTCAGAACCTTTTTCCCCCAGGGTGGAAATGTCACAGACTAGTGTGTGTGAGAGAGGCAAAGCTTCAGTGTGAGAGAGGCAAAGTTTAAAGAAGATGTGCAGGGCAAGTTTTTTTACAAGGAGGGTGGTGGGTGCCTGGCTTGTGTTGCTGGGTGCAGTAGTGGAGTCAGTTACAATTGTGGCATTTAAGAGGCTTTTAGAATGGAAGGATGTGGATCATGTGCAGGCAGAGGAGATTAGTTGGTTTCATGTTCAGCACAGACATTGTGAGCCGAAGGGCCTGTTCCTATGCTGTACTGTTCTATGTTCTAAAGACTGCAGGGTCAGAACTGGGGAATGTGTCTCAGGGCACCATCATTTAAACTCAACTCAGTTTACGTCACTTCATTGGTATGGAATAAGAAAGGTGTGCACAACATAACAGATAATACAGCAAAGGAGATCATTCAGACTGTATTATGATAGAGTACACTCCAGTCACCCTTTTATTACAATAGTCTGCTCTTCAGTAATAGCCCTGTCCCACGGTACCAGTTCATTCCAAGAGCTCCCCCAAGTTTAAAAAAAATCAAACTTGTGGTAAGCACGGAGAATGAACGTAGCGGGTACGTCGGAGCTGGGGGACTCTTACCGGCTCGTAACGCGAATGGCAGGTACTCGGGAAGACTCGCTAATGGCAGGTAAGCACGGGAAGACTCGTGAACATTTTTCAACATATTGAAAAATGTCCACGAGAGCCTCGAGTACCGATGAGTGGCCATTACCGTAAATCTCCGAGTTCGAATCAGGGCAAACTCGGGAGAGCTCTTGGAATGAACTCGTACCATGGGACACGGCTTTAACCATGATCTCCTAATCTTTTTATACTACTTTTCAAATATTTAGCCTATATTGATTAGATGATAATATTCACCACTTCAATCAATAATTGTGGTGATGTATTCCATTGTCAAATAGCCTTTCACACAAAAAAATGCCCACTATCTATTCCTTCAATTAACGTTATTAAGATAAATTATCTGGTCGGCATATTTCTGCTTCAGGTCATAAGCTTATAAGTAATTGGAGCAGACCTAGGCCCCTCTCAACCCCATTCTCAGCCTCCTACCCATAACCCTTGACTGTCTATCTCTACCTTTAAAATACCCAATGACTTGGCCTCCACAGCCATCTGTCATTATTGCATATTGCATATTGTCAATATGCGAGCAAATTGCTTGTAGCACCTCCAACATTACAATATCCACACTTCAGGAGTTCTTCATTGGCTGCAGAGCACGTTGGAAAGTACGTACGTTGTAAATGCACGTGTCTTTCACAATAATTCCATGCATTCTAACCTGTATCATTTCTTCGATGTAGTACTTTATCTTAACTTTATTGAATTAAAAATATATTACATCCATCATATTATCCTTGCCTGTTCTTCTGGTCACTTTTTCATTACCCCACAAGCAAATTGAAATATTTAAATCCAAGTATCATTTTTAGGAAGGCTTTGTTATGACTGGGAGATTTTCACAGTGTTGAAACACCGCATAAATACAAGTTGGTGTTAATTCACTACTATTAAAATAAAGCAAGCACTGATAATTAGACATTTTTGTTAACACATTTTTAATGTGACCAACTTGTGTATCTTCAGCATTCTTTTACAAATGAAACAACTGGTAATAATAGAAAAGAAATGGTTTGCATACTTATATATATATACTTCTGTCCATTATCCTGGCCTTGCTAAAACATATATAATGCCTTCTATCACAGGAAAGTAATTTAGATAGGATTACATAATTTCTATGTTTCTATCATCAATGGTGCTTTGGTCTCCAATTTTGTAATTGTTTAGTTAAATGGTATTTATAATCTTAAAACATGTGGCCAAGACTGGGAACTCGTAGGGATGGGAAATAACATGCACATTGGCACCTTGTGTTACCAAGCTGCTTGTGAGCAGCTCAATGAAGGTCAGATCCTCATGAATTTTGCTTATGGTTACAGATACCTGCAACACAGTGGACTACAGTGTATTCAGCTTGGGGGAACATCCCTTTATTGTAAAACATGCTTCACCTGCCATTTCCTGCTCTAGGAGTTTACAATATTTGTAGAGCTTCTTCCTCTGGCTAACAGAATTAACTTATTAAATATTAGATTTTTTTTGTTGTTTCCCTGAACATTGACAAATGTGAAATTTTGTTTCAGGTATGATTAATTACAGTCAAGCAATTCTTCATATCGAGTTGAATTAGATGCATCATGGTGTAAAATAATGGTGTGAATGTGCAAATTGTTTTATCTGGTAAAATGTTCCCAAGTGAAGCAATCCCCAACACGTCCACTGTCTGAAAAGATGCCTCCACTGTGTATGCATTACTTAGATCAGGTGGGACTTCATCTGAGGAAACACAGGATCTGTAATCCTTGACAGATATCTTTGACTATCTGGTCTACAGACAGTTTCTTTGACAAATTGACAAATTAAAATATTACATTGGACATCTGAATCCGGAAGTAGATTCCTCAGTATATATTTAATAAGAGAATATTTAATAAAGAAATACAGATACTGGAAAAATCAAAGGTAGACAAAAATGCTGGAGAAACTCAGCGTGTGAGGCAGCATCTATGGAGCGGAGGAATAGGTGACGTTTCAGGTCGAGACCCTTCTTCAGTCTGAAATAGGGTCTCGACCCAAAACATCACCTATTCCTTCGCTCCATAGATGCTGCCTCACCCGCTGAGTTTCTCCAGTACTTTTGTCTTCCTCAGTATATAAATCACAAAGTAATGAGTATTCACAGTTCAATTTATGTTCTATGTTTAGTTTAGTTTCGAGATACAGTGCGGAAAGGGGGCATTTGGCCCACCGAGTCCGCGCCAACTTGCGATCCCAATACACTAGCACTATCCTACACACCAGGGATAATATTTGCAATGAACCTGCAAACCTGTACATTGTTGGAGAATGTACAAACTCCATACAGACAGCACCCGTAGTCAGGATCGAATCCAGGTCTCTGTCACTGCAAGGCAGCAACTCTACTGCTGCGCCATCCCAAATGATTCCTAATGATCTTCCACTTAAATTAATTTATCTCTTTCGATAGTACAGGCATTTTGTAAATTGCTTTTTAATTTACAATGATCAATCCCCAAATATATTAAACATTTATCTGTGATTGGGTGCACTCTAATGTGGCATTTGGAGCCAGTTCAACAGGATTAGCATCATGGAATTTAGTTTCAGGAAATTATGCTTATTGGAGATTTAAGCCAATGTAATGAAAAGCTAGAAAGCTTAAACAATAGCACTACAAAGGTGTTGCCCTCCCTCTGTCGATACAGTGCCCTCCATAATGTTTGGGGCAGGGATCCATCATTTATTTATTTAAATCATATGTGATTAAAGTGCACATTGTCATATTTTAATAAAGGCCATTTTTACACATTTTGGTTTCACCATGAATAAATTACAGCAGTGTTTATACATAGTCTCCCCATTTCAGGGCACCATAATGTTTGGGACAACAATGTAATGTAAATGAAAGTAGCCATGTTTAGTATTTTGTTACATATCCTTTGCATGCAATAACTGCTTGAAGTCTGCGATTCATGGACCACCAGTTACTGGGTGCCTTCTCTGGTGATGCTCTGCCAAGCCTGTATTGCAGCCATCTTTGTCCCCTGTATTGCTAGTTTTCTCTTCAGCATATAAAAGGTATGCTCAATTGGGTTCACATCAGGTGATTGACTTGGCCACTCAAGAATTGACCATTTCACAGCTTTAAAAAATCCTTTGTTGCTTTTGCAGCATGTTTTGGATCATTGTCTTGCTGTAGAATGAACCGCCGGCCAATGAGTTTTGAGGCATTTGTTTGAAATTGAGCAGATAGGATGCGTCTATACACTTCAGAATTCATTATGCTACTCCAATCGGCCGTTGTATCATCGATGAAGGTAAGTGAGCCAGTACCTTCAGCAGCCATACATGCCCAGGCCATAACACCCCCACCACCGTGTTGCACAGATGCTTTCGATCTTGGGCAGTTCCTTCTCTCCTCCATACTTTGCTCTTGCCATCACTCTGATATGTTAATCTTCATCTCATCTGTTCACAAGACCATTTTAAAGAACTGTGGTTGCTCTTTTAAGCACTTCTTGGCAAACCGTAACCTGACCATCCTAATTTTGCAGCTAACCAGTGGTTTGCATTCTGCAGTGTAGCCTCTGTATTTCTGTTCATGAAGTCTTCTGCGGACAGTGGTCATTGACAAATCCACACCTGAAGAGTGTTTCTGATCTGTCGGACGGGTGTGTGGAGATTTTTCTTTATTATAGAGAGAATTCTTCTGTCATTAGCTGTGGAGGTCTTCCTTGGCCTGCCAGTCCCTCCGGAAGTGGTGGCGTGCCTGGCAGCTGCGGCTCGCCTGCAGTCCTTCTGTTTTTTTTCTTTTTGTTGTTGTTTTCTTTTGTCTGTTTTGGTTAGATTTTGTTTATTAGGTTGTGTATGTGTGGGGGGGGAGAATGGTTTTATTCTCTTCCTTCGGGGGGGATGCGACTTTTTCTTGTCGTGTCCCCCAAATCCGTCTGCGCTGAGGCCTAATGGCAGAGCTGGTGGCCTCGGGTCTGTGGCGGCGTTCCGGCGGTTGACCCGGCTTCGGAGCTGTGGCGGCGTTCCGGCATTCCGGCAGCGGCCCGACTTTGGAGCTGTGGCGGCGTTCCGGCGGCGGACCCGACTTCGGAGCTGTGGCGGTGTTCCGGAGGCGGACCCGACTTCAGAGCTGTGGCGGTGTTCCAGTGGCCCCGACTTTGGAGCTGTGACGGCGTCTGGCGGCGGCGCGGCTTCGGAGCTGTGGCGGACCCAACTTCGGAGCTGTGGCAGTGTTCCGGCGGCGGACCCGACTTCGGAGCTGTGGCGGTGTTCCGGCGGCGGACCAAACTTCAGAGCTGTGGCAGTGTTCCGGAGGCGGACCCAACTTCGGAGCTGTGGCGGTGTTCCGGCGGCCCCAACTTTGGAGCTGTGACGGCGTCTGGCGGCGGCGCGGTTTCGGGGCTGTGGCGGCGTTCCGGCGGCCCAACTTCGGAGGCTCGGCCGAGGGCCCAGTGGATGACATCGTCGGAAGCTCGCAGGTCACAGGTTGGTGACCTGTTTTTCCGGAGCTCCCGCAACAACAGCTTCGTCCGCTGGACTGGAGGGCGGCAGCTTCGGGAGCTTCGACTGCCCCGGGCCGCGGAGTTTGAGCCAGCCCGTTCGCGGAGCCCGGATTCAGCCGCGGGACTGACTTAGTTACCATCACCCGGCGGGGTCACAACATCGGAGGCCTGGATCGCCTCAGCACAGAGGGAGAACAAGGAGGGAAGAGACAAAGACTTTAAGACTTTTGCCTTCCATCACAGCGAGGAGGTGCCTGGTGAACTCACTGTGGTGGATGTTAAATTTGTGTTTATTGTGTGTTTTTGTTACTTTTAATATATGTATGACTGCAAGGCACTAACTTTCATTCAGACCGAAAGGTCAGAATGACAATAAAGGATACTTTGACTTTGACTTTTGATTAGGAAGCTCACCAGAGCTCTCTTTCTTCTTAATGATGTTCCAAACAGTTCATTTGGGGAAGCCTAAGGTATGGCTGATGTCTCTAACAATTTTATTCTTGTTTCTCAGTCTCATAATGGCTTATTTGACTTTCATTGGCACAACTTGGCATAACAGCGATAAACGTTTCCAAAGGTGATGGAAAGACTGGTGGAAAGAGTAGGTGCTGAGAGCTCCCTTATACCTGCATTAAGGAGGCAATTAAACACCTGAGCAATTACAAACGGCTGTGCAGCCCATGTGTCCAAAACATTATGGTGTCCTGAAAGGGAGGCACTATGTATAAACACAGTTGTAATTTCTACATGGTGAAACCAAAATGTTTAAAAATGGCTTTTAATAAAATCTGACAATGTGCACTTTAACCACATGTGAGTTTTTCTATTACAAGTCTCAAATTGTGGAGTACAGAGACAAATAAATAAATGATGGGTCTTTGTCCCAAACATTATGGAGGGCACTGTATTTAGAAATAGCTTTACCAGAGTTTATTTTGAATATTTTAGAATATCAGTTATTTCTTGCCCGATTTCATAATGCCTTCAGCAGCGACTAGCCATCTGGTTGCAACTTTCATTCAATCAATGTAGTTTTTTTCTACACTATTCCAGCCCTTTTGTTCCCTCCTTTCTCCAGTTGCTTTTAATTAGACAAGTCACCAAAGGACTGAAGAGAATGCAGTTCCTCGTTGTAGTGTGACTTCCTTTACAGGTCCATCCTCTGATGCTGCCCTCGTGATCTATCTTTACGTTACAGATGACACCAATTAAGTTTATTAGCAGGACATGCACTTCTTTTCCTGACCTGACACAATGGAGTCCATCAAATAGGACAAAGTAAAGATAATTCTCATAAAAGATTCTCATCCCCACAACTCAAATAATTTGTTTATGAAAGAACTGCGGATGCTGGAAAATCGAAGGTAGACGAAAATGCTGGAGAAACTCAGCGGGTGAGGCAGCATCTATAGAGCGAAGGATCTCCCACATTTCCTTCGCTCCATAGATGCTGCCTCACCCGCTGAGTTTCTCCAGCATTTTTGTCTAACTCAAATTATTTGCCATCTTGTCTATATCTTCAATTTCCAGCCAAATCTGATATAAAGTATCAGCTTATTTTGGATATCATGTTTCCTTAGATGTTTTGCAATTTTGATTAATTTCCACCTTGCCAAGATATTTAAAATTATTACTGGAAACACCCAACTAATCTCCCACATTCCTTGCTGTTAACTAGCGGCTCTGAGGCTATTAGTGCACAGATCGCACCTGACCACAGCACCCAACCAGCTTGAATTTGTAATAAGCAAAAGGGAATGATACAGAGAGAAGGAGATTGGGAGAATGGATATAAAAGGAGATAAGGAAGCGGGCAGGGGAGAGGGAGAAAGGAATAAAAACAGACTACTTTTGAAATGGAGAATGGAGGTGCAAAAAGAATTGCAGGTACATGATTCCCAAATGGTTAAGTCAGCGTTAAGGAAGGCAAATGCAGTGCTTAACATTCACTACCGGCGAACAAAAAAGCAAAAATAAGGATGTAGCGTTGAGGCTTCATTTGGAATATTGTGAGTAGTTTTCGGCCCCATGTCTGATGATCTGCTGTCTTTGAAAATCGTCCAGAGGAGGTTTACGAGAATGATCCCAGGGTTAACATATGAAGAGCGTTTGCCAGCTCTGGGCCTGTACTCACTGGACTTTAGAAGGATGAGGGGCGGATCTCATTGAATCTTTTCGGATAATGAAAGGCCTACACAGAGTGTATGTGGAAAGGATGTATCCAGTAATGGGAACGTTTAGAACCAGAGGGCAGCGTCTCAAAATAAAAAGATGTACCTCCAAAATGGAGTTGAGATGGAATTTCTTTAGCCAAAGGGTGATGAACTTGTGGAATTCAGACAGCTGTGGAGCCCAAGGCATTGGGTATTTTTAAAGTGGAAATTAAAAATGTTCTTGTTTAGGAAGGCTGTTGATTGGGATGGAGAGAAGGTAGAAGTATGTGATTGAGAGAGAAAAATAGATAGACATTATAGACAATAGGTGCAGGAGTAGGCCATTCGGCCCATCGAGCCAGCATGATTGAATGGCGGAGGCGGCTCGATGGGCATAAATGGTCTAATTCTGCTCCTAATGTCTTATAGTCATTGTGAATGGTTAAAAGTAAGCAACATGTTTTTCTCATTGAACAGTGGTAATATTGCTTCATTTAAAAAATGTACAATCAGACCCTTACATCAAAATTGAGGTTTGAAAAACCAAGGTATGAAGAAAATGAAAGCAATTTCCCTTTGCTGATCTCGCAGGCTCAAACAGAAATTCTTCACAGGTTACACTACATATCTGTATAGGACAAAGATTTGTATAGATCTGTATAGGACAAAGATCTGTTTTTGGTTAGTAAACTAAGCTAAAATTTCAGATATGCAGCAGCCATTGTTTGTAAGCAATGGAGCTAAACTGGTTCCCACATGATAACCAATTTATTTGTGGTGCGAGTTGTGCCAATAGGTTAACACACACATTGCTATCACTGACTGGAGATACGCTGAGTAGCTGGATTGGAGGAGCGTACAGCACCCACTTCCACCATGCTATTAAATAAAAAATCAGATGCTCATCTTAACATGGACAAGTAAGCCAGCACGTGCATACCAAAGGGTTACACAAAAAGCTGGAGAAACTCAGCGGGTGCAGCAGCATCTAAGGAGCGAAGGAGATAGGCGACGTTTCGGGTCAAGACCCTTCTTCAGCAGTCTGAAGAAGGGTCTCGACCCGAAACGTCGCCTATCTCCTTCGCTCCTTAGATGCTGCTGCACCGCTGAGTTTCTCCAGCTTTTTGTGTAACCCTCGATTCTCCAGCATCTGCAGTTCCTTCTTTAACACGTGCATACCAAAGACTGAAACATATACCAATTGGTTGAAAGATACAGCATGGAACCAGACCCCTCAGTCCAGCGTCCACACAGACCCTTGATCACGATCACAAATTCTACATAATCCCGCTCTCTCATCCACTCCCAACACACTAGGAACAATTTACAGAGGCCAATTAACCTACAAACCCTCACATCTTTGGGTTGTGCGGGGAAACATGAACATGCCGAGGAAATCCACGCGGTCACACGGAGAATGTGCAAACTTTACACAGACAGAATTGAATCCGGGTCACTGCCACTGTGAGGCAGCAAGTCTACCAGCTGTGTCCTGTGCCACCCATAATGGCTTCAGCTAGAAAGGCCAGAGTGGATAGTGCATGACAATCAGTTTTCAATCAGTTCAATTTATTCCACATATTAGGAAGCAGGTAAGTGCAAGCCAACAAGTTAAAGTACTGAATGGGGGAAAGGCTAACTTTGATCATATTAGACAGGAATTTGCAAAACTGTATATGTTTGTCTATTGTGATTTCAGCAAGGCATTTGATCAAGTTCCACGTGGTAGGCTGCTTTGGAAGGTGAGATTGCATGGGATCCAGGGAGAGCTAGCCGACTGGATTGAGAATTGGCTTCATGGATGGAAGCAGATGGTGGAAGATTGTTTTGCAGACTGGATGCCAGTGACACCAGTGGTGTGCCTCTGGAATCAGTGCAAAGTCCATTAATCTTTGTGGTTTATATCAATGACGTGGATGAAAAAGTAGAAGGCATGATTAGTATCTTTGCAGATTACACTAAAGTGGGTGGCATTGTAGATAGTGAATAATGTTATAAAAATTACAGCAGAATCTTGATGAACTGGGCAAGTGGGCTGACGAATGGTTAATGGTGTTTAATGCAGATAAGTGTGAAGTGTTGCATTTTGGGAAGTCAAACCAGAGCAGCTCCTGAACAGTGAATGGTAGGAACTAGGGGAGTATTGTAAAAGATGGATCTATGAGTGCAGGTACATAGTTTCCTGAAAGTTATCACATGTAAAGGAGTGGAAATCGCTGTCATAACATGGGGGGAGGACACAATTCCTTGGTGGCCGCACATGCGCGCACACACGCGCGAGGCTTTGGCCGTGGGGCCCTGTGGACGGTAACATCGGGAGGTCACCTAGTTGGTGACCGACTCCGAATTCCAGCAACAGCAGCTTCGTCTGCCCCCAATCGCTTGAATCGGCCGGTTCACAGGACCTTTCATCACCCGAAGCGGCTTAAAACCGGCCACGGGACCTTCCATTCCCCGGCGGGGGCTTCAACGTCGGAAGCCTCGACGCGACCTTTTTGACCGTGGGGCGGTGAAAGATCCCGCGGCCAATTTTAAGCCGCGACGGGTGATGAAAAGCCCCGCAAACGGGCTGATTCAAGCTCCGCTCTATGATCTTTGCTCCACCAGGACGTCTCCCTCTTCCAATCACCACGCTCTATCCTCAGTCCCATCCCCCCTACTTCCGCCTCTGACCGACACCTCCCTCCTCCAATCATCGCACTGAATCATCATGACCCCCCCCCCCCCCGCCTGCTGACTGACGTCTCTCTCGTCCAATCAGCGCCGTCGATCATCAGTCCCACCCCCACAGTCTCGCAGAAAGCAGAGATTTCTAATAGGTTTTTTTTCACCAAATTTCAAAGTCCGGATTACAAATCATGAGGGGGGGGATTGTCCTCCACCTCTCAAAACATGGAGGGGACGTGTCCCCCCTTCCCCCCCAGGATTTCAACCCATGCACATGTAGATGGAGCAGTCAAGATACCTTTCAGTACATTGGACTTCATCGGTCAAGGTGTTGAGTATATGATAGACACAAAATGCTGGAGTAACTCAGCAGGTCAGCCAGGCAACATCTCTGGAGGAAAGAAGGGTCCCGACTCGAAATGTCACCCAATCCATTTTCTCCACACATGCTGCGTGATCTGCTGTTACTCCAGCATTTTGGGTCAATCTTTGGAATAAACCAGCATCTGTTTCCTTTTTATTTCATTATTATAACAGGAGGTGGGATGTTTTGTTACAATTGTACAAGATGTTGGTGAGGCTGCATTTTGAGTATTGTGTTCAGTTTTGGTCACCTGACTATAGGAAGGATGTGGTTAAGCTGGAAAGAGTGTAGAGAAAATTAACGAGGATGTTTACTTGAGGACCTGAACTATAAGGAAAGGTTGGACAGGGAGATCTTTCTTATTCCTTGACTGTGGAAGGCTGAGGTATGAGTTTATTGAGGTGTATAAAATCATGAGAGGGATAGACAGGTCTTTCACTCAGAGTTGGGGAATTAATGTGAGAGGGGAAAGATTTAATGAGAACCTGAGGGACAACTATTTCACACAGAGGGTGACACGTATATGGAATGAACTGCCGGAAAGGTAGTTGGCAGATACTATAACTAAATTAAAAGATATTTGGACAAGTATATGGATAGGAAAAGTTTCCTATGGGCCAAAACACTGGCAGGTGCTAGAATTGTAGATATAATATGACCATGACATGACCAGTTCTAGTACATAATGCTTCAGCACCATGGTCAAGGTGCTTCCTCATCCCATTGCCTTCATTATGTCTAGCATTTCGAGCAGATTTTGAATAGCGAGTGTGTGGAATTTAATTGGTTAGACATTGGTTTCTGCGCTGAAAGGTCCCAAGTTGAATGATGCATTGTGATTGATGGGGGGATGTTGAGGAAGGGGAGTCGGGCCACACGGAGCTGATTCTTCCTCTCGTCACTTATGGCTCAAGTTAGCTGTGAATGCTTCAGACTTGTCTTTTGTGCTGAGACCCCCATCATTACAGATTGAATGTTCGGGGTACTTCTGCCAATCAACCAGTTGGCTGTGGGATCCCATAGCATGCACTGAAGTCATGGGAACAGAAATACTTCATTATGGCAAATCTAAAAGATTCACAATTGAAGGGTTCATAGTCAGCCGTTAGTTTTACTGGTTATCTTGGACCTCGCTGATAGAACCCACAGACATGTGGCATCCAAGCCATTACTTTTACACCAGGGGAGACGTGTTATTACTGATACTGTGGATAAAACCAAATACAAGTGTCTGAACTAGTTCTCATACTTTTAATGTACTAAATTAATTAATATATTTTTTACAATGATCTACATTATTCTTCATATTTACAATTTTATTTAACTATTTTATGGACAGCAGAGCACTTGCTCCTCCTGTTATCTTTTTTATTTCGAGATTATTAACCTCACCGATCTGGCCCAGATTAGGGTTCAGGTTAGTTTTGTAGCTGACGTCCCATGAACTCATGGAAGCCCAGATATTAGCTGCTAGATAGTCATCGAGTCACACAGCATGGAAGCAGGCCTTTGGCCCAACCTGCCCATACCGACCAACATGCCCCATCTACACTAGTCCCACCTGCCTGCGTTTGGCCCATTTCCCTCTAAACATATCCACCTACCCGTCTAAATGTTTCTTGTTGCAATAGTACCAACCTCAACTACACTACCTTCTCTAGCAGCTTGTTCCATACAACAACCACCGTTTGTGGAAAATAGTTACCCCTCAAGTTCCTATTAAATAATTTCCCCCTCACCATAGACCCATGTCCTCTCGATCCCCCTACTCTGGACAAGAGTCTGCGTTTACCCGATTATCCTCTCATGATTTTGTACACCTCAAGGTCACACCTCATTGTTACCAAAATTATGAAGGCAAAGGTGAGAAAAGAAACTGCATGTTCAGTATGACCAACATGACATTGTGACATTCAAAACATTCTACAATGAAGTCAAGTCAAGTTGAGTCAAGTGCTTTGTTATATATTGTAGTTATACACAATTGCAGTGAGGTACAGGTACAATGAAATCTTGTTTGCAGCAGCAGAGTAACATAAATTCAGACAAACACACACAAATATAAATTATACATGAAATGTCTACAAAACTGAAAATAAAAAAGATTGTGTCCCAGGAGGTTTCTCCTGCAGCCAACCCTGAAGGTTCTGGAGGTAGATATAGGCACTGGCATGTCTTCTTCATGATTACGATACAACACGATATAACTTTATTTATCCCAGGAGGGAAATTGATCTGCCAACAGTCATAAAACACAAAATCCAGGAAGCATGAAATTAAAGTGACAAGTGAAAAGGGTTGGGGATGTGCAAAGATTGGGGAGGGGAGTCAGTCTACCCCACGACCGAAGGGGGAGGAGTTGTACAGTTTGATAGCCACAGGGAAGAAGGATCTTTTTTAAGGATAAGGGGGAAGTCTTTTAGGACCGAGATGAGGAAATCATTTTTCACACAGAGTGGTGAATCTGTGGAATTCTCTGCCACAGAAGGTAGTTGAGGCCAGTTCGTTGGCTATATTTAAGAGGGAGTTAGATTTGGCCCTTGTGGTTAAAGGGATCAGGGGTTATCGAGAGAAGGCAAGTACAGGATACTGAGTTGGATGATCAGCCATGATCATATTGAATGGCAGTGCAGGCTCGAAGGGCCAAATGGCCTACTCCTGCACCTATTGTCTATGTTTCTATCTCCTGTGGCGTTCTGTGCTGCATCTTGGTGGAACCAGTCTGTTGCTGAATGTGCTCCTCAGGTTGACCAGTGTGTCATGGAGGGGGTGTGCTGTATTACATTTGTGCTGCACCCAGGACGTCATTCCAGATGTCAACACCTGGAAATTTGAAGCTGCTCTGCTCTCTTTCTCCACCGACGTCCCTCCAATGAAAGCCGATGCATGGTATCCTGACTTCCCCTTTCTGAAGTTAATAATTATTTTCCTGATTTGATGTTGAGAGTGAAGTTGTTACTATCACACTACCCAGCCTGGTGTTCTATCTTTCACCTGTTCGTTGACTTATCAGCATCTAGGATTCAGCCAGCAACAGCCGTGTCATCGGCTGATCTGTAGATGGCATTGGAGCATGCTTAGAAGTGCTTCTGATATAATCCAGGAAATCCCTACTGCAGGTTGAGCTCAACCACTCAATAAAAGTGTAGAGTTCAAATAAATAGTTATGGTAATCAATCAGTTTCAGTTCTGAATTTTGGAAAATGGGAACACTAAGTGCTAACAAACTTGGCAAAAATCCAATTCAAAATAAGATAGATATGGTTTAATGAGAAAACAACAGGCTTGTTAATGCAATTTTCACACTTCATACAATGTTTTCCCAAGTTCATTTTTTCATACAACCAGCTGAAGCTAAACAAAGCCCATGAACAAATGGAGAGAGCACCATTCATTCTCCCTAACAATTTCAGTTGTGCTCAGATTTCTAACCTGCACTGATTGGGTTCAGCATAAAATGTTAAATGTCACAGCCTGTTCTTCCAGTTTAGAATTGCAGAATGCAATTGACAGTGCTGGACGTAATGCGTAAAATTCTCCTTCATCTTTTATTTTTCAAAATAACATCTCACCTAGATGACATACCATCTGTTTGCAGAGAGTTTGTGCCATCTATTTGTGACACAATTGAAACCCGACCTCTCTCTAGTGACAATGCAGTTTGCTGTGTAACCCACGACTTCCTTTCCTTTCCACCTTTTGGCATCCTGGGTACCTAACCAAGCAGGAGATCACATACAAGTGTACATAGTGTAGAGCTCTAGACACTCCATTCCATTACTATGTTCTGGTGTGCTAAAGCAAACCAAGAATTTAATTGTCCTATCAGGGACACATGACAATAAAACTCTCTTGAACTCTTACCCAGTTTCTCTGGTTCATATTTATTCCATCAATGATTCCTTCTGCTGTTTTGCATTGGTCATTGTATTTATTGCTGCATGTATCATTGCCATGTGCACTGTTTACTCTCTGGGCTTTACGCGAACAAGGAATTCAATTGCAACCGAGTAACAATAAACTAATCTGAATCCAAGACTTCATTATTCCGCAAACATATTTGAGAAAGCTTCCAACAGTGTCTCTTTCATATCCTGCCCACTCCCCACCTCCTTCCACCCAGAGCAAGGATAGGGTTGTCCTGGTCCTTGCCTTTCCCAGGCGGCTTCTGCATCTACTCGATCATCCTCCGTCATTTTGGCCACCGTCAATACCACCAGGCATCTTCCCCTCGTCTCTCCGACTGGCATTCCAAAGGGACCGTTTCTTCTTTAATCTCGAATAACAGCCACATAACAGCTTTCCATGCAACCGCAGGAGTTGCAGTACCTACTCATTTACCATTCCATTTTGCACCATGCATGGAGCCAAACACTCTCACGGGAAGAGGTGCTTCCAATTTAGTGTAAGCTTTTTATGTTCACCAATGTCTTCTCAACATTGGGGAATCCAAATGCAGGTGGATGACAGCTCTGCAGAGCAGCTCCATTTAGTCTGCAATGGTGACTAAGCTCCTGGATATCTGCCACTTTAAATCTTCACCCCACTGATCCTGACCCCTCATTTTTGACCTGCTAAACTATTCCACTTATCTTCAATGCAAACTCGATCAACAGTATCTCACTTTTGAACTGGCCACGTCGAGCCCCTGTGATCAACATGGAATTCAACTATTTCAGATAATCGGCCTTTCCACCCTATGTCAGAGCTACCCAGTCGATGAATAATCAGCAATCTGTAACATTAACTCAATTTTTTCCAGACCCACTGAACATTTCCAACCATCAACTAATTTCAGACTTAAAGCAACTGCAGCATTTTCTATCTCACATTTCCAGGATATTTTCCCCTTTCCTTTGTTTTCATTCATCTACTTATACCTCCTCCACACAGATTAGCTGTAACAAGCCATAACCACCTTCTCTCAGATGGCACTTCCTCCATGTGTCATTCAGTCTTTATTGTCTCCATCTTCTCTAAAATTTGAAACCTTTGCCTTGTACCTTTTCCTCTTTCTGATGAAAGGACATTGAGATGTAACAAGACCCAGGTTCGATCCCGACTACGGGTGCTTGGCTGTACGGAGTTTGTACATTCTCCCCGTGACCTGCGTGGGTTTTCTCTGAGATCTCTGGTTACCTCCCACACTGCAAAGACGTACAGGTTTGTAGGTTAATTGGCTTGGTGTAAATGTAAAATGGTCCCTAGTGTTTAGGATAGTGTTAGTGTGCGGGGATTGCTGGAGGGTGTGGACTCAGTGGGCCAAAAGGCCCGTTCTCGCACTGTATCTTTAAAAAAAGTCCTATTTCCATCGTTGGCAGTTTTTGCTTTACAGTATCAAAATGCTGTTGGTTTGAACATTTTTTCTCTTCACTCCAACTAATAAAATATATTCCAAGTAATTTGGGTATAAAATTGCAACTGAGCTAGCCTTTTGACGTTTTGCAAGTTTTCCTTCTTCCAGCATCTCTTTAGTACTCCATGTCTTTGCTTTCTCTCCAACAGGCTCTGAATCACACTGAATTATTTTTGAACACCTCCCACTGTCTTACTGACATTTTGTGAATCAGGCCTTTGAATAATTGAATCGAAAAATTAAATGTTCATCTCTCTCTATCCTTGTCTTGTTTACTGTGTGTTTTAGACATATTTGTAAGTAGAGAAAATCTGCCAATTGCAAGCAATTTCTGAACCATTATTTTAGCTTCTCAAATCAAATCAGATTTCACCTTTGAAAAATAAATTGACTGTCTGATACTACAAAAATAGTGGGTGCCAGTAAAATTCTCTTTGCTGTCAATTTGTGAAAGCACTATTCCTTCTTAGAGATGATGCCTGATAAATCAGTGGTAAAATGAGGGAAACTTGAAGGTTTTAAACACTCGTGACTGCAAGGTCGTAGTACTTTGAGATACGAAGAACACGTTCCAAAACTCTACTCAAACATGCGTGCATAAGTTCTAGTAAGCATAATAATCATTCTGATTCGTCCCATCAAGTCTACTCCGCCATTCAATCAAGGCTGATCTATCTTTCCCTCTCAACCTCATTCTCCTGCCTTCTCCCCATAACTCTTGACACCCCTCACTAATCAAGAATCTGCCAATCTCTGCCTTAAAATATACATTGACTTGGCCTCCTCAACCTTCTGTGGCAATGAATTCCACAGATTCACCACCCTCTGACAAAAGAAACTCCTCCTCATCTCCTTTCTAAAGGTTCATCCTTTTATTCTGAGGCTATGGCCTCTGGTCCTAGTCTCTCCCACTCATCAAAACATCCTCTCCAAATTGACCCTATCCAGTGCAAAATTAACTCCAGCCAATTCCACCAGCACGTTCTACTACTGCCTTAATAAACTGTGTCCTTCATTACAGCTCACATCTCAATGCTGCTGTAAAGAGTAGACTCCAGATTGATGAAGCCGACTCATCTTCCTCAACCCCAAGTCTAACTGAACGTTCTTGAAACTTTTTTTTCTGAGTTAGAGCAACCCAAATGTTGACCAATTCTTTATATATAAACTCCAACAACTTTAAAGTGGACCATTTTCAGGCTTGCAATCTTTCAATATTATTTCCTAAGGGATTCAGAATATTAAAGAGATTATCAGCATGACCAATATTGGACATGTGGCATCACTGGGTGCATTTTACTCAAAATGTTTGCCAATTTTCTTGCTCTCTGTCTGTTGATGTAAAAAGACTTTCACATGCCTCTGAATGGCCCAGTACATTTTACAGCCAAGTACATTTTGAAGTTTAGCAAGGCAAGTAACATGGGGAACATTGTAGGCAGCATAAAACAATGATGGGCAGTCAGCAGAGAACCTGTTGTTTCTTTTTAAAACTGTTGAATTAGGATAAATGTTGGCCAACAACACACTGCATGTAGCAATGCTTCAAATGTGTGCAATTGCAAATTTAAATCGACCTGAGAAACCAATGAAAATTGAGTTTTAACATCTCTTCCAACAAACACCCGTGTTGCAGAGAGGGAGGGCCAGCCTCGATCTTTCTGCTCGTCTCTGCAGAGCGAACCCAGAACCTTTTGAACTTCAGAGGCAGAAGCGTTGAGTGCTTTTGACTGAAGCTGAAGATCAGGCACATTCGCAGCCAGCATGGAGTATCACAGCAGTAAAAGCACAGCTGCCCTACTCTTTTAAATTCACCATTATCAAGCCTGTTGCTGTTGGAAGGGAGAGTCAGAATAAGGCAATGGTAGGGGTCTAACATTTGTACTCTCAAAGCTGAATCACAACCAAACCTTGATCCTGACCGCGGGTGCTGTCTGTATGGAGTTTGTACATTCTCCCTGTGACCGCATGGGTTTTCTTCCACATTCCAAAGACTTGCAGGTTTGTTAGTTAATTGGCTTCTGCAAATTGGTGCTAGCGTGTATGACAGAACTAGTGTATGCGTGATTATTGGTCGGCGTGGGCTCGGTGGGCTGAAGAACCTGTTTCCATGCTGTATCTCTAAACAAAATTACATTTTGTGCAGGCTATTTGCCTGTAGCCTCTGTGGGAAGGGAAGGTGAAGACTTCCTGATCCCATTTCTCAGACTCCATATCCAGATTTCTGAACTCTGCAACGGTGGTTCAGAAAGTGTCTTCAATGGGAAACTGAGCAGTGCAGAACTGTAGAAGTCTCAGGTTTAATGGATAATTTGTGCTGTTTATATCATTAAAACATACATATTTAAGAACCACACATCAATGATTGTGTCCATTGTTGATGTTCTAGTGGGGATTCAGTTTAAATCACCAATTGGAGAATATAAATTACTTTGTCCAACTTGAAGAGCAGTTGACATCTCAATCACAATAAAACCAACCAACCAGTTTTAAAGAACGATTTTAAGAAACTTAAGGACTGTGGCAACACAGTGGTGCAGCAGTAGAGTTGCTGCCTTACAGCACCAGAGACCTGGGTTCGATCCTGACTGCAGGTGCTGTACATTGGTGGTGTGTTCTCTTTGTGACCACTTGTGCTTTCTCCACGAGCTCCTGTTTTCTACCCACACTCCAAAGAGTACAGGTTTGTACCCGAGCCGGCTGCCTGCCCGTTTTCCGGGTTTACGCCCTTGCCCGGGTGGGGTTAGAACGGGAACACGCCCTGTCCACGGGCACCCTGGGGGAGTTCCGGGACCGCTGGGCTCCACAGGGTGTTGAATGTATCCTCAATAAGGTTGTAACATAGCTGTATAGTAGTTTATTATGGATATATGTTTGTACTGTATTATGGTGGTGGGTTCTGGCTTGGTTTATTGTAGTATAAATATTATTTTTTGATAATTGAATACTTTTGATTTAAAAAAAGAGAGTACAGGTTTGTAGGTTAATTAGCCTCTGTAAATTGTCCCTAGTGCGTAGGATAGTGTTAATATATGGGGTGATTGTTGGTTGGCGCAGACTTGGTGGGCCAAAGGGCCTGTTTCCGCGCTGTATCTCTGAACTTTCCATTGACATACCTTATGCACGCCATGGAATGCTTTTACACCAGTGTAGCAAAGAGCACACATTGCAACACTCTCACACTCGCTCTTTATTGCACATGTGTTCAACTAGAATGACCAGACCAGAAAATACTTAGTGCCATTAACCAAGATAACGGGTTGGCATTGGACCAATAGAAATAGTGAGAAAATAACACTTAAATGTTGTAACTAACCCAGTCCTGCAACTATTTCAGATTAAAAGATTAACGTTTGCTCATTTGCTCAGGCGAGCCTTAGAGCTTTGATCAATTCTGCCAAGGACAGGAAACCCATTTATTTCTGTAAGCCCACACAGCATCCCTCTTTGTTATAAACCACTCACAATGAGTCTAAATGTCTGCAGCAACCTGCTATGTGGAGGAGCGTTTGGCTCCTTACATTTATGTACCAGTTGTGAGAGTTAAAGCATTATGCAAAGTCTGCTACAGAAAGAAAGTTTCAACCATTTGGATGAAGAATACACAAGGGACTCAGTGAATGATCTCATGCTGGAGTTACAACACTGGTCACAGGTCACAGCTTAGCTACTCATGAAGCATGCATTGCCAGACACATTGGTTGAGACATCTTAAATGAGACAGAACTGGGTAATTAAGACCAGGAACCCAATCTCTGCAGACTTCTGCTGCGAATAAGAAGACACAAAAATCAACAATTTTAAATGTTACTGAATAATTTCTTCTGAGCACTACAAAAATCATCACTGTACATTTCTAGGGAAATTAACCCTTTTTAAAAATGGATTATCGATAGCCTGTGTCGGTACACCAATAACCTTAATGCATAAAACCAACAAGCCACATGAACCAACAGAAGCTCATGACAAGAACAGGTATTAAAGAAAGAAAAGACAAACTAATAACAAGCTTGCCTTAGCCTTCGATAATATTGTTGATTTCTGTTTATTCGTATTCCATCCTCCATACCTATAAACCTCCCATCATATTCCTTCTTCCTTGGATATCTCATCCTCTTCTTCACTTCTTCACTTCTAAGACTAGCATTCATAAATTCCTGGCATATCTCCACATTCTTCTTCACTATGCCTCTCTTCACCATCCAGAATCCTCACCCAGAGGATTTATTCTCGTCCTCTTTATTTTTCCACCCCATGCTGCCACTTGGCACCATCACTAGAAGGCTTGCCATCAGATTCCACAAAAAAAGGGCAGTTGCAATCATTCAGTAGTCATGCAGCTCTGGCCAAAGATGGAAAGGAGCAGGGATCATGCAGAAAATCATGTGGTGAGGGTCTTTACAGGAAGGATAGGAGTGGGTGTGCAGGATGCTGTGTGTGTGGGTGTTCTGACTCTGACAAAATGTCAGCACCTAAATATAAACTGCACTTTTCGCATTACTACACTGAAGTATTCTGAGAAGAATGGACAAGATAAATGCCGCAAGACCATATCCTTTGGCATGAGAGACTACAATAGCAAGCATCATCTCAGAATAAGAGGCGAGCCATCGAGCTCTAAGGAGAGCAAAAACAAAGTGCTGGAGAAACTCAGCAGACCTGCTAGCATTTATGGAGGGAAATGTTTCAGGTCCACAGCCTTCTACACACCCAAGCCTAATTGTCGTCTCTCTGTTTCCCTCCACAGATGCTGCCTGGACTGCTGAGTTCCTCCAGCAGTTTGTTTTTTTTACTCAAAATTCCAGCATCTGCAGTCTCTTGTATCGCATGGTCTAAGGACAAATGTCTGTACTCCAGAAACTTTGGAATGCCCTACCTCGGAGTGTAGAGAATACTTAGTTATTAAGTATATGCAAGACTCAGATCAATCAGTTTGGTGACACTAAGAAACTCAAGGTGTACGGTAAAATATGAACGAGAGACAGGATGAAGCTTCATCTCAAAGACTGACCAACCAGGGAGCCTGGTTTCTTTTTCTCCTGTTCTCTGCTTCTCTTTCCACAGATGCTGTCTGATCTACTACTGAATGTTTCCAGCATTTTGCATTTAAATGTCAGATTTTTCACACTTGCTGTATTGTGGTATCACTCTGAAGGTTAGTGATGAGTCACACACAAAGCCCACAATAACGTTTCCTTTAATTTTAGAGGCCTGCCCACACTTGTCCTTTTAAATTTACTGCATGAGCTCCAGATCCTGGGTGGGACAAGCTAGCACTGAACAGATGGCAGAAGAATGAATCAAAGTGAGACACGATCTCATCCTTTAAAGATCTTTCTTTAATTGAATCTATCATACTGTAGATGTTGTGTCAAAACTGCAATACAGATCGCAGACACAATCTCGTCAATTCAGCAAATTGACGGAATTATATTTATATTTATAACCATATAACAATTACAGCACGGAAACAGGCCTTCTCAGCCCTTCCAGTCCGTGCCGACCATTTATTTTCCCCTAGTCCCATCTACCTGCACGTTTATAAGCATGTTTACAATGGCAGGGTGCAGGACAATATTTTAAATTGGCAATACCTAGAGCCAGACGGAGGACACTGTGGGACCCTGAGATTGTGATCTGCAAGCTTTGTTATTGGCCCGAAGTTTAAGGGAGATCTTAAAGGGAAATAGGTGTCAGGACAGCTCAGCGAGAGAATCCTAGAGTTCCTGCCTGGACAATGGTGGAGCAAAGCAAGACTGGAGAGTGGTCCGCAAGAGGCCATGGATGTAGATATTGGAGGAGTTTACAAAGGCTGTGGAGGAATCCAACTACAGGGTGGGTTCAAACAGAGGATTTGATGAACCAGGACCAGGTGATAGCTGGTATGACGTGGGTTAGAAAACAGCCCACAGTGCTTGCAGGGCTGCCAACTCCCACGCTTTGAGCGTGAGAATCACGCAATTGAAGAAACTCTCATGCCCTCACGCTGATCACAAATTTCTCACGGTCTGTCGTGAGAAATTCTGTGATCAACCAAAATGTCAAAACTCAGGTGTGCAGGTGTTGGAGAGCCGGGGCTGAGGGAGGGATGGAAGCAGATGTAGCGGCGGGGACGGATGCGGGGAGCCGCGGCTGCCCAGTGTTTGCCGGGGACAGATGCGGACGGAAAGTCGGGGCTGGTGAGTGTTTGCGGGGCCTGCGAGTCGCTCGCTACATCTCCGGCCATGGAGCAGCCCCAGTGCAAGAGTCCCGGGCCGATCGTAGGAATCGGAAGCGTTGCGCCGCTGCCGCGAGAGTTTCTGTGCCAATGGGACAGACTCTCAAAGGGAGGTGGAGAGAGAGAGGGGGGCTGAGAGGAGAGAGAGGGGAGAGACAGGGGGGAGAGGAGGAGAGAGAGAAGGGTGAGAGGGAAGAGAGAGAGAGGGAGTGAATGGGGAGAGAGAAGAGGGAAGAGAGAGAGGCGGTGGAGAGGGTAGGTGAGAATGGCAGAGAGGGGGGAAAGAGAGAGAGGGGGAAGAGGGGAAGGGGAAAGAGAAAAATGGGGGAAAGGGAGGGAGATGGGGGGCAAACAGAAATAGGGGAGAGTGAAGGTGGAGAGGGGGACGAGAGAGGGGGGGACGAGAGAGGGGGGGACGAGAGGGGGGGGGACGAGAGGGGGGGGGACGAGAGGGGGGGGGACGAGAGGGGGGGGGGACGCGAGAGGGGGGGGACGCGAGAGGGGGGGGGGACGAGAGAGGGGGGGGACGAGAGAGGGGGGGGACGAGAGAGGGGGGGGGACGAGAGAGGGGGGGGACGAGAGGGGGGGGGACGAGAGAGGGGGGGGGACGAGAGGGGGGGGACGAGAGGGGGGGGGACGAGAGAGGGGGGGGACGAGAGAGGGGGGGGACGAGAGAGGGGGGGGACGAGAGAGGGGGGGACGAGAGAGGGGGGGGACGAGAGAGGGGGGGGACGAGAGAGGGGGGGGACGAGAGAGGGGGGGGACGAGAGAGGGGGGGGACGAGAGAGGGGGGGGACGAGAGAGGGGGGGGACGAGAGAGGGGGGGGACGAGAGAGGGGGGGGACGAGAGAGGGGGGGGACGAGAGAGGGGGGGGACGAGAGAGGGGGGGGACGAGAGAGGGGGGGGACGAGAGAGGGGGGGGACGAGAGAGGGGGGGGACGAGAGAGGGGGGGGACGAGAGAGGGGGGGGACGAGAGAGGGGGGGACGAGAGAGGGGGGGACGAGAGAGGGGGGGACGAGAGAGGGGGGGACGAGAGAGGGGGGGGACGAGAGAGGGGGGGGACGAGAGAGGGGGGGACGAGAGAGGGGGGGACGAGAGAGGGGGGGGACGAGAGAGGGGGGGGACGAGAGAGGGGGGGACGAGAGAGGGGGGGGACGAGAGAGGGGGGGGACGAGAGAGGGGGGGACGAGAGAGGGGGGGGACGAGAGAGGGGGGGGACGAGAGAGGGGGGGGACGAGAGAGGGGGGGGACGAGAGAGGGGGGGGACGAGAGAGGGGGGGGACGAGAGAGGGGGGGGACGAGAGAGGGGGGGGACGAGAGAGGGGGGGGACGAGAGAGGGGGGGGACGAGAGAGGGGGGGGACGAGAGAGGGGGGGGACGGAGAGGGGGGGGACGAGAGAGGGGGGGGACGAGAGAGGGGGGGGACGAGAGAGGGGGGGACGAGAGAGGGGGGGGACGAGAGAGGGGGGGGACGAGAGAGGGGGGGGACGAGAGAGGGGGGGGACGAGAGAGGGGGGGGACGAGAGAGGGGGGGGACGAGAGAGGGGGGGGACGAGAGAGGGGGGGACGAGAGAGGGGGGGGACGAGAGAGGGGGGGGACGAGAGAGGGGGGGGACGAGAGAGGGGGGGGACGAGAGAGGGGGGGGACGAGAGAGGGGGGGGACGAGAGAGGGGGGGGACGAGAGAGGGGGGGGACGAGAGAGGGGGGGGACGAGAGAGGGGGGGGACGAGAGAGGGGGGGGACGAGAGAGGGGGGGACGAGAGAGGGGGGGGACGAGAGAGGGGGGGGACGAGAGAGGGGGGGGACGAGAGAGGGGGGGGACGAGAGAGGGGGGGGACGAGAGAGGGGGGGGGACGAGAGAGGGGGGGACGAGAGAGGGGGGGACGAGAGAGGGGGGGGGACGAGAGAGGGGGGGACGAGAGAGGGGGGGGACGAGAGAGGGGGGGACGAGAGAGGGGGGGGACGAGAGAGGGGGGGGACGAGAGAGGGGGGGGACGAGAGAGGGGGGGACGAGAGAGGGGGGGGACGAGAGAGGGGGGGGACGAGAGAGGGGGGGGACGAGAGAGGGGGGGACGAGAGAGGGGGGGGACGAGAGAGGGGGGGACGAGAGAGGGGGGGGACGAGAGAGGGGGGGGACGAGAGAGGGGGGGGACGAGAGAGGGGGGGGACGAGAGAGGGGGGGACGAGAGAGGGGGGGGACGAGAGAGGGGGGGGACGAGAGAGGGGGGGGACGAGAGAGGGGGGGGACGAGAGAGGGGGGGGACGAGAGAGGGGGGGGACGAGAGAGGGGGGGGACGAGAGAGGGGGGGGACGAGAGAGGGGGGGGACGAGAGAGGGGGGGGACGAGAGAGGGGGGGGACGAGAGAGGGGGGGGACGAGAGAGGGGGGGGACGAGAGAGGGGGGGGACGAGAGAGGGGGGGGACGAGAGAGGGGGGGGACGAGAGAGGGGGGGACGAGAGAGGGGGGGACGAGAGAGGGGGGGGACGAGAGAGGGGGGGGACGAGAGAGGGGGGGGACGAGAGAGGGGGGGGACGAGAGAGGGGGGGGACGAGAGAGGGGGGGGACGAGAGAGGGGGGGGACGAGAGAGGGGGGGGACGAGAGAGGGGGGGGACGAGAGAGGGGGGGGACGAGAGAGGGGGGGGACGAGAGAGGGGGGGGACGAGAGAGGGGGGGGACGAGAGAGGGGGGGGACGAGAGAGGGGGGGGACGAGAGAGGGGGGGGACGAGAGAGGGGGGGGACGAGAGAGGGGGGGGACGAGAGAGGGGGGGGACGAGAGAGGGGGGGGACGAGAGAGGGGGGGGACGAGAGAGGGGGGGGACGAGAGAGGGGGGGGACGAGAGAGGGGGGGGACGAGAGAGGGGGGGGACGAGAGAGGGGGGGGACGAGAGAGGGGGGGGACGAGAGAGGGGGGGGACGAGAGAGGGGGGGGACGAGAGAGGGGGGGGACGAGAGAGGGGGGGGACGAGAGAGGGGGGGGACGAGAGAGGGGGGGGACGAGAGAGGGGGGGGACGAGAGAGGGGGGGGACGAGAGAGGGGGGGGACGAGAGAGGGGGGGGACGAGAGAGGGGGGGGACGAGAGAGGGGGGGGACGAGAGAGGGGGGGGACGAGAGAGGGGGGGGACGAGAGAGGGGGGGGACGAGAGAGGGGGGGGACGAGAGAGGGGGGGACGAGAGAGGGGGGGGACGAGAGAGGGGGGGGACGAGAGAGGGGGGGGACGAGAGAGGGGGGGGACGAGAGAGGGGGGGGACGAGAGAGGGGGGGGGACGAGAGAGGGGGGGGACGAGAGAGGGGGGGGACGAGAGAGGGGGGGGACGAGAGAGGGGGGGGACGAGAGAGGGGGGGGACGAGAGAGGGGGGGACGAGAGAGGGGGGGGACGAGAGAGGGGGGGGACGAGAGAGGGGGGGGACGAGAGAGGGGGGGACGAGAGAGGGGGGGGACGAGAGAGGGGGGGGACGAGAGAGGGGGGGGACGAGAGAGGGGGGGGACGAGAGAGGGGGGGGACGAGAGAGGGGGGGGGACGAGAGAGGGGGGGGACGAGAGAGGGGGGGGACGAGAGAGGGGGGGGACGAGAGGGGGGGACGAGAGAGGGGGGGACGAGAGAGGGGGGGGACGAGAGAGGGGGGGACGAGAGAGGGGGGGACGAGAGAGGGGGGGACGAGAGAGGGGGGGACGAGAGAGGGGGGGGACGAGAGAGGGGGGGGACGAGAGAGGGGGGGGACGAGAGAGGGGGGGGACGAGAGAGGGGGGGGACGAGAGAGGGGGGGGGACGAGAGAGGGGGGGACGAGAGAGGGGGGGACGAGAGAGGGGGGGGACGAGAGAGGGGGGGGACGAGAGAGGGGGGGGACGAGAGAGGGGGGGGACGAGAGAGGGGGGGGACGAGAGAGGGGGGGGACGAGAGAGGGGGGGGGACGAGAGAGGGGGGGGACGAGAGAGGGGGGGGACGAGAGAGGGGGGGGACGAGAGGGGGGGGACGAGAGAGGGGGGGACGAGAGAGGGGGGGGACGAGAGAGGGGGGGGACGAGAGAGGGGGGGACGAGAGAGGGGGGGGACGAGAGAGGGGGGGGGACGAGAGAGGGGGGGACGAGAGAGGGGGGGGACGAGAGAGGGGGGGGACGAGAGAGGGGGGGGACGAGAGAGGGGGGGGACGAGAGAGGGGGGGGACGAGAGAGGGGGGGGACGAGAGAGGGGGGGGACGAGAGAGGGGGGGAGAGGGGGGGGACGAGAGAGGGGGGGGACGAGAGAGGGGGGGGACGAGAGAGGGGGGGGACGAGAGAGGGGGGGGACGAGAGAGGGGGGGACGAGAGAGGGGGGGGACGAGAGAGGGGGGGGACGAGAGAGGGGGGGGACGAGAGAGGGGGGGACGAGAGAGGGGGGGACGAGAGAGGGGGGGGACGAGAGAGGGGGGGACGAGAGAGGGGGGGGACGAGAGAGGGGGGGGACGAGAGAGGGGGGGGACGAGAGAGGGGGGGGACGAGAGAGGGGGGGGACGAGAGAGGGGGGGACGAGAGAGGGGGGGGACGAGAGAGGGGGGGGACGAGAGAGGGGGGGGACGAGAGAGGGGGGGGACGAGAGAGGGGGGGGACGAGAGAGGGGGGGGACGAGAGAGGGGGGGACGAGAGAGGGGGGGGACGAGAGAGAGGGGACGAGAGAGGGGGGGGGACGAGAGAGGGGGGGGACGAGAGAGGGGGGGGACGAGAGAGGGGGGGGACGAGAGAGGGGGGGGACGAGAGAGGGGGGGGACGAGAGAGGGGGGGGACGAGAGAGGGGGGGACGAGAGAGGGGGGGACGAGAGAGGGGGGGGGACGAGAGAGGGGGGACGAGAGAGGGGGGGGACGAGAGAGGGGGGGGACGAGAGAGGGGGGGACGAGAGAGGGGGGGACGAGAGAGGGGGGGGGACGAGAGGGGGGGGACGAGAGGGGGGGGGACGAGAGGGGGGGGACGAGAGGGGGGGGACGAGAGGGGGGGGAGGAGAGAGAGAGAGGGGGGGGAGGAGAGAGAGAGAGGGGGGGAGGAGAGAGAGGGGGGGAGGAGAGAGAGGGGGGGAGGAGAGAGAGGGGGGGAGGAGAGAGAGGGGGGGGAGGAGAGAGAGGGGGGGGAGGAGAGGGGGGGGGGGAGGAGAGAGAGGGGGGGGAGGACAGAGAGGGGGGGAGGACAGAGAGGGGGGGAGGAGAGAGGGGGGGGAGGAGAGAGGGGGGGGGAGGAGAGAGGGGGGGGGAGGAGAGAGAGGTGGGGGGAGGAGAGAGAGGGGGGGAGGAGAGAGGGGGGGGACGAGAGAGGGGGGGGACGAGAGAGGGGGGGGACGAGAGAGGGGGGGGGACGAGAGAGGGGGGGGACGAGAGAGGGGGGGGGACGAGAGAGGGGGGGGACGAGAGAGGGGGGGGACGAGAGAGGGGGGGGACGAGAGAGGGGGGGGACGAGAGAGGGGGGGGACGAGAGAGGGGGGGGACGAGAGAGGGGGGGGACGAGAGAGGGGGGGGACGAGAGAGGGGGGGGACGAGAGAGGGGGGGGACGAGAGAGGGGGGGGACGAGAGAGGGGGGGGACGAGAGAGGGGGGGGACGAGAGAGGGGGGGGACGAGAGAGGGGGGGGACGAGAGAGGGGGGGACGAGAGAGGGGGGGGACGAGAGAGGGGGGGGACGAGAGAGGGGGGGGACGAGAGAGGGGGGGGACGAGAGAGGGGGGGGACGAGAGAGGGGGGGGACGAGAGAGGGGGGGGACGAGAGAGGGGGGGGACGAGAGAGGGGGGGGACGAGAGAGGGGGGGGACGAGAGAGGGGGGGGACGAGAGAGGGGGGGGACGAGAGAGGGGGGGGACGAGAGAGGGGGGGGACGAGAGAGGGGGGGGGACGAGAGAGGGGGGGGGACGAGAGAGGGGGGGGACGAGAGAGGGGGGGGACGAGAGAGGGGGGGGACGAGAGAGGGGGGGGACGAGAGAGGGGGGGGACGAGAGAGGGGGGGGACGAGAGAGGGGGGGGACGAGAGAGGGGGGGGACGAGAGAGGGGGGGGACGAGAGAGGGGGGGGACGAGAGAGGGGGGGGACGAGAGAGGGGGGGGACGAGAGAGGGGGGGGACGAGAGAGGGGGGGGACGAGAGAGGGGGGGGACGAGAGAGGGGGGGGACGAGAGAGGGGGGGGACGAGAGAGGGGGGGGACGAGAGAGGGGGGGGACGAGAGAGGGGGGGGACGAGAGAGGGGGGGGGACGAGAGAGGGGGGGGGACGAGAGAGGGGGGGGGACGAGAGAGGGGGGGGACGAGAGAGGGGGGGGACGAGAGAGGGGGGGGACGAGAGAGGGGGGGGACGAGAGAGGGGGGGGACGAGAGAGGGGGGGGACGAGAGAGGGGGGGGACGAGAGAGGGGGGGGACGAGAGAGGGGGGGGACGAGAGAGGGGGGGGACGAGAGAGGGGGGGGACGAGAGAGGGGGGGGACGAGAGAGGGGGGGGGACGAGAGGGGGGGGGACGAGAGGGGGGGGGACGAGAGGGGGGGGGGACGAGAGAGGGGGGGACGAGAGAGGGGGGGGACGAGAGAGGGGGGGGACGAGAGAGGGGGGGGACGAGAGAGGGGGGGGACGAGAGAGGGGGGGGACGAGAGAGGGGGGGGACGAGAGAGGGGGGGGACGAGAGAGGGGGGGGACGAGAGAGGGGGGGGACGAGAGAGGGGGGGGACGAGAGAGGGGGGGACGAGAGAGGGGGGGGACGAGAGAGGGGGGGGACGAGAGAGGGGGGGGGACGAGAGAGGGGGGGGACGAGAGAGGGGGGGGACGAGAGGGGGGGGGGACGAGAGAGGGGGGGGACGAGAGAGGGGGGGGACGAGAGAGGGGGGGGACGAGAGAGGGGGGGGGACGAGAGAGGGGGGGGACGAGAGAGGGGGGGGGACGAGAGAGGGGGGGGGACGAGAGAGGGGGGGGACGAGAGAGGGGGGGGACGAGAGAGGGGGGGGACGAGAGAGGGGGGGGACGAGAGAGGGGGGGGACGAGAGAGGGGGGGGACGAGAGAGGGGGGGGACGAGAGAGGGGGGGGACGAGAGAGGGGGGGGACGAGAGAGGGGGGGGACGAGAGAGGGGGGGACGAGAGAGGGGGGACGAGAGAGGGGGGGGGACGAGAGAGGGGGGACGAGAGAGGGGGGGACGAGAGAGGGGGGGGACGAGAGAGGGGGGGGACGAGAGAGGGGGGGGACGAGAGAGGGGGGGGACGAGAGGGGGGGGGACGAGAGGGGGGGGACGAGAGGGGGGGGACGAGAGGGGGGGGACGAGAGGGGGGGGAGGAGAGAGAGAGAGGGGGGGAGGAGAGAGAGGGGGGGAGGAGAGAGAGGGGGGGAGGAGAGAGAGGGGGGGGAGGAGAGAGAGGGGGGGGAGGAGGGGGGGGGGAGGAGAGAGAGGGGGGGAGGACAGAGAGGGGGGGGAGGACAGAGAGGGGGGGGAGGAGAGAGGGGGGGGAGGAGAGAGGGGGGGGAGGAGAGAGGGGGGGGGAGGAGAGAGAGGTGGGGGAGGAGAGAGAGGGGGGGAGGAGAGAGAGGGGGGGAGGAGAGAGAGGGGGGGGAGGAGAGAGAGGGGGGGAGGAGAGAGAGGGGGGGAGGAGAGAGAGGGGGGGAGGAGAGAGAGGGGGGGAGGAGAGAGGGGGGGAGGAGAGAGAGGGGGGGAGGAGAGAGAGGGGGGGAGGAGAGAGAGGGGGGGAGGAGAGAGAGGGGGGGGAGGAGAGAGAGGGGGGGAGGAGAGAGAGGGGGGGAGGAGAGAGAGGGGGGGAGGAGAGAGAGGGGGGAGGAGAGAGAAGGGGGAGGAGAGAGAAGGGGGAGGAGAGAGAAGGGGGAGGAGAGAGAGGGGGGGAGGAGAGAGGGGGGGGGGGGGAGAGAGAGGGGGGGGGAGGAGAGAGAGGGGGGGAGGAGAGAGAGGGGGAAGGGAGAGATAAAGGGGTAGAGAGGGGGAGAGGGGGGAGAAAGGGATGAGAGTGAGGTGGAAGGGAGAGAGAGAGAGAGAGGGGAGAGAAAGAGGTGGAGAGAGGGGAGGGAGGGAGACAGGGGGACAGAGAGAGGAGAGTGGGGTGGAGAGGGGGAGAGAGAGAGGCGGAGAGAGAGAGGGGGAGAGAGAGGCGAGAGGCGAGAGAGAGAGGGGAGATGAGAGAGGGGGAGAGGGAAAGAGAGCGAGGGGGGGGGGAGAGAGAGAGGGGGAGAGAGGGGGGATAGAGAGGCAGGGCTGCCAACTCCCATGCACTGAGCGTGAGAATCACACATTTCGCCAAATTCTCACGCTGATCACAAATTTCTCACGCTCTGTCGCGAGAAATTCTGTGATCAACGAAAATTTCAAAACTCATATCAACTGCATGGGACATGGGAGTTGGAAGCAGAAGCAGCGACGGGGACAGATGCAGACAGGGAGCGGGGCTAACGAGTGTTTGCCGGGCTGGCGAGTCGCTCACTGCAGCTCCGGCCATGGAGCAGCCTCAGTGCAAGGCGTCGGAAGTGTTGCGCCGCTGCCGTGAGAGTCTCTGTGCCAAATTCGCCCAGGTGACCGGCATGGATCAGGCTGCGGCTCAGTGCATCCTGCAAGACAACCAGTGGCTGCTGGAAGTAAGTACCAAGCACTGGGTAGAAACGGTGGAAGATAATGAACTTCAAATGGGGGTGGTTGGATTTTCACTTACTGTAACTGCAGGAAAAATGTTCCCGATGTTGTGGGAGTTCAGAACCAGGGGTCACAGTTTAAGAATAAAGGCGGGGCCAGTTAGGACTGAGATGAGGACAAACTATCTTCACCCAGAGTGTTGTGAATCTGTGGAATTCTCTGCCACAGAAGGCAGTGCAGGCCAATTCACTGGATGTTTTCAAGAGAGAGCTACATTTAGCTCACAAAATCAAGGGATATGGGGAAAAAACAGGAAAAAGGTACTGAGTTTAGATGAATAGCCACGATCATATTGAATGGCAGTGCTGGCTCGAAGGGCCGATGGCCTATTCCTGCACCTATTTTCTACGTTTCTATGCTTGCGTATATGACAATAAAACTCGATAACTTGATTTTGAAGCAATCATGCATGGTGGAGGTATAATGTAGTCATAGAGTGATACAGTGTGAAAACAGGCCCTTCAGCGCAACTTGCCCACACCCGCCAACATGTCCCAGCTACGCTACCTGCTTTTGGTCCATACCTCCAAACCTGTCCTATCCATGTATCAGTCTAACTGTTTCTTAAGTGTTTGTATGGTCCATGCCTCAACTACCTCCTCTGGCAGCTTGTTCCACACACCCACCACCCTTTGTGTGGATAAAGTTACCCCTTAAAAATAATTCATACAAAAAACATTGAAATCATACTTCTACAATGCACTAAAACATGATTTTAAAACATCAAATTTCAAAAAGTTCCTACCCTGGGAGGGGGAACACACTTCTTCCACACCCTCTCCCCACTCGGTTGCTCCATTCCCTCACTGGGTACCCTCAAGGCCAGTGATCAGTGATCGCTCAGCCTCCCCACTTTCAAAAACGCTCCGCGGCCCCTGGTTCAGATGGAGAACACTGCCAGATGTGAGCGGGGAACCAAGGCCAGTTGTCCATGATGTTTGGATCCCAATGCCCAGCGCTTCATGTTTCGGAGTTGGCTAATGTTATTGATTTGTAATTAACCTCATGACTTCAGGACAGTTTGTTATGAAAATGAAAGAAATTGTATCAGAATACTTATACAGCTGAGTGAGTATAATTTTATGGATGGGAATTGTGTTCAACCAATTGATGACTTCTTTGACAACGTAATTAGCATGTTAGATAACAAGGAAGCCAATGAATGTAGCAAATTTTGTTATCCATAATTTGGTCTGTGAAGTGCCCCATAAAGGATTACTGCATTAGCTAAGCACCTGTGGACTTGAACGTAATAGGTTAAGTCCAGGGGGTCAGATATGGGGCTTTATGTGTGGGTCAGATATATTGTCAGTGCAGAGGGGCTAGGAGCAAGGCCAAGTGTGCATCCAGAGTCAAGGTCTGGAATAGAACTAGGTGTGCAGTCAAAGCTGGGACCAGGGGTGTGTTCAACACTGGGAACCTAAGCAGGTAAGCAGCTATGATCAGGGTAGAATAGGGGGCCAGGTGTAGGGCTGGACTCGGGGACAGGAATGAGAGAAGGTATGCATCTGGAGTCCGGGCCAGGAGTAGTGCCAGGTGTGCAGTGAGACCCAGGTTGGCCAACATGGGCCAAGTGTTTGATTATAATCTGATTTCCATACATGAATATACTAAGATCATTCACGTGCTGCACGTATGGATTAGAGCCTGGCTCTACTGTGGAATGTAATTTACTCTAACCTTATTCATAGCTAATCCGATTTAAAGCATATATATTGCATTCAAGTGTAAGTTAAAAGACTTGCTACAGTATGCACCATATTACACAATTTCAAGCTGAAAAATGCAAAAGTTCCGTACCAATGGGAGGGGGGACACCGGTCGCTACACTTCCTCGGGCTTGGTCTCGCAATTTCTCACTCCCAACTCTCACCCAATGTTGGCAGCCCTCGTGCTTGGGATGAGTTTAAGATTACGGCTCATTGGATTTGGGAGGGGAAGGGAAGGCATGGCTGATCATGTCAGCAACAGATGGCCTGAGGCACAGAGGGAGACAGGCGGTCCAGTAAATAGAAGGTGTGTGACATCACCTGCCAGGACGTGCAAATGCTGGGAAAGAAATAAACTTTTCAAGCATTTCTGTAACTTCACATTGGCTTTCGTGAGGGCTTGTGGTATAACTAGTCAATTTAAGAAGAGAGAGGTTCTACCGAAAAAATGCTTTGCTCACAAGAGAAAAGCCAAAGTGATAAACAAAATATCAAAAAGTGTATCCTACATTAAATAATCTCAACCAGACAATCACTTATATTTTGGGCACAAAATGCTGGAATAACAACCTGAAACATCACCTATTCCTTTTCTCCAGAGATGCTGCTTGACCCACTGAGTTACTCCAGCATTTTGTGTCTATCTTCAGTGTAAACCAGCATCTGCAGTTCCTTCCTGCACTTTCATTTTAGGTTTAGGTTTATTATTGTCATGTGCACCATGCTACTCCATGAAAAGCTTTGCTTTGCACGCTATCCAAATAGACCAGATGTACCACACATAAATGCAATTGAGTGAAATAGATAGAGCAAAGGAGAAGATGCAGAGAGCACAACATAGTCCTCAGCATTATAATGCATCAGTTCCATAGACAAAGTCCAATGTTCAAAATGGGGTAGAGGCGAATCGGACAATACTGTTGCTGAATAATTTAACTACCACAGAATTAAGATAAGATAAGATGCATTTATTTGTCACGTGTGCCAATTGGCACAGCGAAATTAAATCACCATACAGTAAAAATAAAGAAACACAACATGGAGTAGATAGAATTCAACATAAAACATCCCCCCACAGCAGGATCAAAAATTCCCACTGTGAGGGAAGGCACCAAAGTCAGTCTCTTCCCAAAGTTCAGACACCGGGTGCTATGACTGAAATGTAGGATGAGGACAGGAGGGAAAAACGACCGAGGACCGGGGGCAAAGAATCGCAATGGAGACAATGATGGCAGGCGGGCGTATGGAGCTCAAAGTCTCTGATGTAGGCCTCAAAAAAATAGGTGAACCTGACCAGAGGAACCACAGGTGATCATGGCCAGGGTCAGGAGATTAGGGGGCTTGGGGATAGTTGAGAAAGGGGGTAATGGGCAGCGGTGGTCTGCAGGATTGGAAAGGGTTTTGGGCTCAAGAAAGTAATATACCCTGGTAATTGAGTTGTGAGGTGGGGCGCAGAGTGAAAGGTGGGGGTCAGATGGACAAGTTATGCTCTTGCTTTAAGGAGAACTCGATCCAGTGTGGTGCTGTGAACAACCACTCATCTCGGGAGCGACCATCAGTAGTTGCTCCTTGGTTAATGTGTTCTCAGTTTCCTGAGATGCTCAAAAACAAGAGGACCGCATTGACAAGGGAATCAGGACTGTGTATACGAGTGAGCAAATTCAGGAAATACCCAATAAAACATCTGAAGTGTTTCTGAGCAACCCAGAAATGGTTATCGTATTTCAATCTGGGAAAAAAATGATTTGCAATTGCGTAATTCTGAAACGAAAACAACTTTTAGCCGTCGAATTTCTAGACAAATATCTGGCGTGCACTCACCCTCCTCTTCTAGAATGGAGATTTCAGAGGTTCCACAAATTACTGTCGGTAACCTGGGATTGTTCACAGGTACTTCTGATTAACCTGTCCTTTATTCCAAGAGTCAGGAGTGAGAGGGCAGAACATGCAACAGGTGTTTGACTTCTGCTTTGACAGTTAAGAAAGATTTTCTTCAGCAAAGAGATTTTTCTTGCTTTACAGAACACGCTGTGTGGGGCTGGTTGTTGTATCTTGTTATATCTTGTCAGAGCATGTTCAACATTTTGAAAGCTTGCACATAATCAGATAATGGATCCACTTGTCAGAAGCATAATGCCTTCACGTTCACCTCTGCTGCAATTGGCCACAGCATGCCAATCAGAGGAACATGTGAACAGAAAGTTTATTTCCAGAATTCTGACCTAAAAACAGTTCTGCACCTATAATATCACAGGCATTACTGAAGTGCCATTATATACCAGAGTGCAAAAGAAAATCTGGCGCTGCGGTCTTGGGCCAGATCTATCTTGGTGTGAGCAAGGGTTGTGGGGCAGCAACCCAATTGGGTCCTCAGGTAGAGCGGGAGTGATGGGTGATCAGTGAATGCAGGTTCCCAATGGGGTACAGGGAGTGAAGGGTGGGTGTAATTGGAACTGTGGAGGAGGGAAGGAAGGCAATAAAGAGACAAGTGCAGTCTCAACCTGGAGTGACGTTAATTCAACTTGCCCGCAATGATGCAGAGGCAATATTGCTTGGGCACTTTGGCACTTAATGTGCTCATAATGCTGCAGTAGATGTGCCAGGATGAATTCTGAATTCATGAATATCCATACGAATTTCTCTAGCATGGGGATTCTGCCTAGAAATTAGTGCATTCCAGGGGAAAAGAAAATCACTTTTCAGTTATATATCAACGAAAAACATTGCGTATGTGTCCAATTTTCTGTTAAAATATCCTTCTTGAGGTTGTAACACTTTCTAAAAAAAATCTAAATTATTACTTTTCCTTGGGAAATATTGTTTTTAAAATCAACAAACACCAGTAAAAAAAAAGAAAATAAACTGCAAAAATCAGGCTGAATGGTTATTAACAAGGAGAGAAAGTTGGAAAGGCGTGCAGTTAGAATTCTGAGGTTATTTTTTCTCATCAGAAATAAACATTTACTGGAGAGCATATTCGCTGCAAAAGTAACAAGACCTTAAGCTGTTACTTGACCAAAGCATAGAAAAACATGGATAATTCAAAAGTATTTGGTGCCTTGCTCGCCACTCCGTCTTTTTCCATTGCCAACAATAATGATCATGTAAAACTGAGAAAATAAAAATGCTCTCTATCTGTCAAGAAAAAAAAAAAAATTGGATGATAATGATCCAGCAGGGGAAATTTTAATCTATCAAGGAACAAGGAACTGCGGATGCTGGTTTACACAAAAAAAGCCCCTGCCTTTCGTGGCCTACTGAGTTGAATTCAGTTCAGACACACACACACACACACACACACATAATTCTTTCCCAACATCTCCTTCTTGGATGGAGGGAGCATCAGCTGCCACGACCTTGCCTCGTTCTTTCACCAGCAGTCTGACCCCACAACACACATCTGTCGAGGTGGTAGTTGATAGAAAAACCTTTACACATTTACAGAAGAAAATTATGGGATACTTGGGAAATTTCTTCCATCCATTTTAAATTAAATCTTCAATAAATATCTGTCTTTAATGACAAAAGCTTGTAGATCTGCTGGATCCTTCAACTCCATTGGATTGATGAGAACCTTTTAGAAGCTGTTCTGGGATCCATTGGATCCTCAACTCCTTTTCAGGTCCTTGTCAAATTAGAAATAACTGAGACAGGCAATAGCACAGGCATAGCCCAAATGTTTGTGTTTAGTTTAGGTTATTATTACATGTAGCAAAGTACAGTGAAAAGCTTTTGTTGTGTGCTCGCTTGTCAGTGAAAATACAATACATGATTCCAATCATGCCATCCAGTGTACAGATACATGGTAAAGGGATTAACGTTTGGTGCAAGATAAAATACATTAAAGTCCGATTAAAGATAATATAAGGGTTTCCAATGAGGTAGAGAGTAGCTCCGGACTGCTCGCTAGTTGTTGGTAAAATGGTTCAGTTGCCCGAAAACAACTGGGACGAAACTGTCCCAGAATCTGAAGGTGTGCGTTTTCATGCTTTTTTACCTCGTGCCTAATCGGAGCGGGGAGAATGTCCACGATGCGACTCACCCTTGATTATGCTGCTGGCCTTGCCGAAGCAGCATGATGTATAAATTGAGTCAATAGAAGGGAGATTGGTTTGTGTGATGATCTGTGCTGCATCCACATTTTTTGGCGATCTTGAATGGAGCCGTTCCCAAACCATGCTTTGATGCATCCTGATAAAATGCTTTCTACGCCGCATCTGTAGAAGTTTGTGCGAGTTGCTGGGGCAAGCCAAACTTCCTAGTTGGTGTTGTTCAGCAAATGGAGCATGCTATTAATAATCCTATGCACCGGCTGACCATTAGACATAGGAGCAGATTAGACCATTTATAGACAATGGGTGCAGGAGTAGACCACTCGGCCCTTCGAGCCAGCACTGCCATTCAATGTGATCATGGCTGATCATCCCCAATCAATACCCTGTTCCTGCCTTCTCCCCATATCCACTGACTCCACTATCTTTAAGAGCCCTATCTAGCTCTCTTTTGAAAGTATCCAGAGAACAGGCCTCCACCGCCCTCTGCGACAGAGAATTCCACAGACTCACAACTCTCTGTGAGAAAAAGTGTTTCCTCGTCTCCATGGTTAGTCTTAAACTGTGGCCCCTATTTCTGGACTCCCCCAACATCGGGAACATGTTTCCTGCATCTAGCATGTCCAAAACCTTAATAATCTTATATGTTTCAATGAGAACACCTCTCATCCTTCTATACTCTATAGAAGCCCAGCTGCTCCATTCTCTCAGCATATGACAGTCACGCCTTCCCGGGAATTAACCTTGTAAACCTACGCTGCACTCCCTCAATAGCAAGAATGTCCTTCCTCAAATTAGGGGACCAAAACTGCACACAATACTCCAGGTGTGGTCTCACTAGAGCCATGTACAAGTGCAGAAGGACCTCTTTGCTCCTATACTCAACTCCTCGTTATAAAGGCCAACATGCCATTCGCTTTCTTCACTGCCTACTGTACCTGCATGCTTATTTTCATAGACTGATGTACAAGGAACCCCAGATCCCATTGTACTTCCTCTTTTCCCAACTTGACACAATTTAAATAGTAATCTGCATTCCTGTTTTTGCTACCAAAGTGGATAAACTCACATTTATCCACATTAAACTGCATGTGCCATGCATCTGACCACTCACCCAACCTGTCCCAAGTCACCCTGCATCCTCCTCAAAGCTCACACTGTCACCCAGCTTTGTGTCATCTGCAAATTTGCTAATGTTACTTTGAATCTCTTCATCTAAATCATTGATGTATATTGTAAATAGCTGCAGTCCCCACATTCTGAAAGGGACCCGTTAATCCTGCCTGCCAACCAATTTTCTATCCATGTCAGCACTCTACCCCCAATACCATGTGCCCTCATTTTGCCCACTAATCTCCTGTGTGGGACCTTATCAAATGCTTTCTGAAAGTCCAGGTTCACTACATCCACTGGCTCTTCCTTGTCCATTTTCCTAGTTACATCATCAAAAGATTCCAGAAGATTAGTCACGCATAACAAGAGGATTTTGTTCATAACAAGAGGATTTCAGTATAGGAGTAGAGAGGTTCTTCTGCAGTTGCATAAGGCTCTGGTAAGACCACATCTGGAATATTGCATACAGTTTTGGTCTCCTAATTTGAGGAAGGACATCCTTGTGATTGAGGCAGTGCAGCGTAGGTTCACGAGATTGATCCCTGGGATGCCGAGACTGTGGCATGAGAAAAGATTGAAACGACTAGGCTTGTATTCACTGGAGTTTAGAAGGATGAGGGGAGATCTTATAGAAACATATAAAATTATAAAAGGACTGGACAAGCTAGATGCAGGAAAAATGTTCCCAATGTTGGGCGAGTCCAGAACAAGGGGCCACAGTCTTAGAATTAAGGGGAGGCCATTTAAGACAGAGGTGAAAAAAAAAACTTATTCACCCAGAGAGTTGTGAATTTGTGGAATTCCCTGCCACAGAGGGCAGTGGAGGCCAAATCACTGGATGGATTTAAGAGAGAGTTAGATAGAGCTCTAGGGGTAGTGGAATCAAGGGATATGGGGAGAAGGCAGGCACGGGTTATTGATTGGGGACGATCAGCCATGATCACAATGAATGGCGGTGCTGGCTCGAAGGGCCGAATGGCCTCCTCCTGCACCTATTTTCTATGTTTCTAAATCCATGCTGACTCGGACTGATCCTGTTACTGCTATCCAAATGTGCACTGAGAGAAGGGCCAACCCTGCACCACACCTCATTGGCCGACAGAACTCAGGGTTAAATTACCATCAAGGGAAGGACATTCTTCGTTGTATACCATATCCCTCTTCAACTATATTTTCTCTCAGCTTTATGTGAGAGCTGCCTCTACACAATCACCTGGCTTCACAATTCCCTGGCGTAATTGCCAGTGTGGGATTTGGAAACACACTGGAGCTCAGGAAAGGCTTCAACTGCTCACTACATTGACCAGTGAAGGGGGAACCATTGAAACACCTCACATTTTTCAATATAATTTGAAGTTGGCAGGTGCTGTGAGGAAGATATTAATGTGATGGTGTTGACCCTTTTAATTTCAGTGAATGCCCTTGACTTCTCCGAAACACTCCAATTGCTGCCAACTGGTTTGGAAGTATGTGCTGAGCAGCCCATGATGCCATTTGGTACGTGACTGATGCTGGGCACCACCTGAAAAGTTACCACTGCGACAGGCCTCCCCAAATAAAACCCGTCTCTAATTACATTTATTCTTTATAGACTTTAGAGATACAGCATGGAAACAGGCCCATCAGCCCACAACGTCCGCGCCGACCAGTTATCACGATACAATAGAACTTTATTTATCCCAGGAGGGAAATTGGTTTGCCAACAGTCATAAAATACAACAAGATACATGAAATGACAGTGACAAGTGGAAAGTCCAGGATTGAGGATGTGCAAAGATTGGGGAGAGGAGCCAGGAGCCAGTGGTTTCTTCATGAATCCAACAAAGTGACCTGACCCTGCTCTTGGCATGAAAATGCTTCCCCTGAAGCAGTGCCTGATTTAACCGTGTGCAAGTGGAGCCAACCATGACAGAAGGGGCAGGGGTTGTACAGTGTGATAGCCACAAGGAAAGGGGATCTCCTGTGGCGTTCTGTGCTGCATCTTGGTGGAACTAGCCTGTTGCTGAAAGTGCTCCTTAGGCTGACCAGTGCGCCATGGAGGGGGTGAGCTCATTGTCCAAGATGCTCCGCAGTTTGAAGAGCATCCTCCCCTCCAAGACCACATCCCACGAATCCTACTCCACCCCCAGGATGGAGCCAGTCATCCTGATGAGCTTGTTGATTCTGTTGGCAATCGCAGCCTTCACCCTAGCACACGACAGCACGATCACCACCCATACATTAGCACTATCCTACACACCAAGGACAATTTACAATTTAAAGAAGCTTAATAACCTAGAAACCTCTACGTATATAGAGTGTGGGAGGAAACCAGACCATCTGGGGAAAACCCATGCGGTCAGAGTGTGATTTTGATCAGCCATGATCATATGATCAGCCATGATCATATTGAATGGCGGTGCAGGCTGGAAGGGCCGAATGGCCTACTCCTGCACCTAATTTCTATGTTTCTATGTACAAACTCTGTACAGACTGCACCCATAGTCAGGATCGTACCCGGGTCTCTGGTGCTGTAAGGCAGCAAATCTACCGCTGTGCTGCCCCGACATGCACAGGTTTCACATTTAAACAAGGGGGGGGGGGGGGGGGGGGGGAAGGTTTTCTCACTAATATTTCACTTTGAGGGCAAATACGTAGGAATAGCATTCATGTTAGCCGACAGAATTATTTATACCATACATAATATAGTGAAATATGCAGCTTAAAATAGTGACACAACTCTTCCTCCCCATGCCAGGATTTGCACTGGGACTTTGCCAGTCATCTCCACAAAGTCTCCGCTTCCAATCCAAAGGCAGCAAAAGGGCTCAGTCTGCCCCTGACTGCTCCAGTGGTTTCTTCACGAATCCAACAAAGTGACCTGACCCTGCTCTTGGCATGAAAATGCTTCCCCTGAAGCAGTGCCTGATTTAACCGTGTGCAAGTGGAGCCAACCCATTCAAAGTACTGGCAGAAAATGCCAACTGGGAGAAAACAAGTTACTTTTATTAATTACCCATGTTTGTTTCAATTTATGAGTCGGCCTTTAGTACGTGAATGTGTTTCTTTTGAGTTTTAGATGTAAAAATAAACGTCAATCTTTTTTGAATAACACTTTTAATTTTTAGATGTCCCCAATGTTAATGCTACTTAGTATTACTAGATATTGGACGATACACAAGATTCCATGTTTTCCATGCGTTGATGACCCTGACAGTTTGTACACCTAAAGGGTGGAGCCTAATGAGCTGTCAAAGCCACCCTGTATGTGTAGTTCACTGGAACCTATGCTACACCTCTTAACTCCAAAGGACTGAAGACAGACTTCCAATAGGAGATAGTATCAAGGACTACACTGAAAAGCAAATCTTGGTAAAGGGGTAGGCAACCAGCAACATAAGATCTGTCATACAGTCAGAGACAATCAGCACGGAAACAGGCCCTTCAGCTCAACATGCCCATGCCAACCAACATGCCCCATCTATTCTAGTCCCATTTGGCCCATATCACTCTAAACCTTTCTTATCTGTACCTGTCCAAATGTCTTTTAAATGTTATTATCGTATCTGCCTCAACTGCCACTTCTGGCAGCTTGTTCCATATACCCACTGCCTTCTAATGGAAAAAAAAGTTGCCCCTTTGATTCCCATTAAATAATTTCTCCCTCTCACATCGAAAGTAGGTGCAGGAGGAGGCCATTCGGTCCTTCGAGCCAGCACCACCATTCATTGTGATCATAGCTGATCGTCCCCTATCAATAACCCATGCCTGCCTTCTCCCCATATCCCTCGATTCCACTAGCCCCTAGAGCTCTATCCAACTCTCTCTTAAATCCATCCAGTGATTTGGCCTCCCCTGCCCTCTGTGGCAGGGAATTCCATAAATTCACAACTCTCTGGGTGAAAAAGTTTTTTCTCATGTCAGTCTTAAATGACCTCCCCTTTATTCTAAGACTGTGGCCCCCGATTCTGGACTCGCCCAACATTGGGAACATTTTTCCTGCATCTAGCTTGTCCAGTCCTTTTATAATTTCATATGTTTCTATAAGATATCCCCTCATCCTTCTAAACTCCAGTGAATACAAGCCTAGTCTTTTCAATCTTTCCTCATTTGACAGTCCTGCCATCCCATGGATCAATCTTGTGAACCTACGCTGCACTGCCTCAATCACTAGGATGTCCTTCCTCAAATTTGGAGACCAAAACTGTACACAATACTCCAGATGTGGTCTCACCAGAGCACTATATAACTGCCAAAGAACCTCTTTACTCCTATACTGAAATCCTCTTGTTATGAAGGCCAACATTCCATTGGCTTTCTTCACTGCCTACTGTACCTGCACGCCAACTTTCAGTGACCAGTGTACAAGGACACCCAGGTCTCGCTGTACCTCCCCCTTACCTAACCTAACGCCATTGAGATAATAATCTGCCCCCTTGTTTTTGGTGCCAAAGTCAATAACCTCACATTTATCTATATTATACTGCATCTGCCATGCATCTGCCCACGCACTCAACCTGCCCAAGTCCCCCTGCAACCTCCGAACATCCTCTTCACAGTTCACACTGCCACCCAGCTTTGTGTCATCCGCAAACTTGCTAGCGTTGCTCCTAATTCCCTCTTCCAAATCATTAATATATATGGTAAACAGTTGCGGCCCCAACACCGAGCCTTGCGGCACTCCACTTGCCACTGCCTGCCATTCTGAAAAGGACCCGTTCACTCCTACTTTTTGCTTCCGGTCTGCCAACCAATTTTCTATCCATGTCAACACCCATCCACAATACAATGTGCTCTAATTTTAGTCACCAGTCTCCCGTGCGGGACCTTATCAAAGGCTTTCTGAAAGTCTAGATACATTACATCCACTGGCACCCCTTCATCCATTTTACTTGTCACATCCTCAAAAAATTCCAGAAGATTAGTCAAGCATGATTTCCCTTTCATAAATCCATGTTGACTTTGACTAATACTTTTACTGCTATTCAAAGTCCCCATTATTACCTCTTTAATAATTGACTCCAGCATCTTTCCCACCACTGAAGTCAGCCCTCACCTACTATGCCCTCTGGCGCTGTTCCCCTACTCTGGTAAAAAAAACTGTGCATCTATCTATTCCCCTCATGAACTTTCACATCTCTATATGATCACCCCTCATCCCCCTTCGCTCTAAGAAATAAAGTCCTAGGCTGCCCAACCTCGCTATACAGCTCGAACCCTCGTCCTGGCAACATCCTCGTAAATCTCCTCTGCACTCTTTTCAGCATAACAACCTGTTTCCCGTAGCAAGATGACCAAAGCTGATCACAATACTCAAAACATGGCCTCACCAACTATTGTAACGCAACAGGATATTTGATTAATCAGTGAAGACAGCAAATGGTATGTTAGCATTCATAGCAAAAGAATTTGAGTATAGGAGCAGGGAGGTTCTACTGCAGTTGTACAGGGTTTTGGTGAGACCACACCTGGAGTATTGCGTATAGTTTTGGTCTCCAAATCTGAGAAAAGACATTCTTGCCATAGAGGGGGTACAGAGAAGGTTCACCAGACGGATTCCTGGGATGTCAGGACTTTCATATGAGGAAAGAGTGGATAGACTTGGCTTGTACTCACTAGAATTTAGAAGACTGAGGGGGGATCTTATAGAAACTTACAAAATTCTTAAGGGGTTGGATAGGCTAGATGCAGGAAGATTGTTCCCGATGTTGGGGAGGTCCAGAACAAGGGGTTACAGTCTAAGGATAAGGGGGAATTCCTTTAGGACAGAGATGAGGAAAACATTTTTCACACAGAGAGTGGTGAGTCTCTGGAATTATCTGCCACAGAAGGTAGTTGAGGCCAGTTCATTGGATATATTTAAGAGGGAGTTAGATGTGGCCCTTGTAGCGAAAGGGATCAGGGGGTATGGAGAGAAGGCAGGTACAGGATACTGAGTTGGATGATCAGCTATGATCACATTGAATGGCGGTGCAGGCTCAAAGGGCCGAATGGCCTACTCCTGCACCTATTTTCTATGTTTCTATGTCTATGCCAGCTAATTATTCCCAAGGCTTATTCTATCCTCATACCCTTCTTGTGTTTTAAAAAACCATCCATATCCCTTTTACCAGTCAATAATTATTCTACTTGCACTACTATTTCAGACATTCCAAACTCTCGAAATCAAAAGAATAAATAATTCTAATTTTTGTTCTTTTAATGGCCTCGCCCTCACACCTTTTATAACTTTGAACATCTCATTCAGATCATGTGTTCCACTTCACTGCTGCAATGAAGAGCACTCTAATGTATCTCATTCTTTCCCATAATTAAATAATTGCACTCCTGATAACATCACGCTACCCCCCCCCCCCCGGCTTTGATGTGCAACCTAAACTAAGGACTTGAATCAGTGGCTCGAACAATATTTTCTTCAACTCTTACTTAAGATTCTATACACTTTACTTTTGCAGCTTCTATCAACTTGTCCACCCACTCACACTACCATCTGAAAATCGAAACCCACAAGTGCAGAGAATTTAATGCATTATACATATGGAATAAACAAATATGTAAGTGTGAGATAACACATGTTAGGATTTGAATTTAATTATTTCAAGTGTGGAAAGAAATGCATATTTTACAAAAGTATGTTGCATTTTTCTAGTTCCTGGAGGACATCAGTAAAACTGGTGGGTTGGCACGAGTTCACAAGAGTTCTCTGCCATCATGATACTGGTGGGGTAGGACCATCTGCAGAAGGGAGAGCAGGAGGTGGCTGCGGCAGCCAGTAGGAAGGGAAGCAGCAGGAGACTATGGAGAGCTTGGAGCAAGCGGGAATGGCAGACAGGAGGCCAGACCCAACAACCTGCAGCCGCGAAATAAAGGCAGTGAAGGTGAAAGCCAAGAGGCCTTAAGAAATAGGAGAGGTTTGATACTAATTGCTCTGGAGACTTTAATTTACTTTAGTGATAGAGTGCAGACACAGGCCCTTTGGCTCTCTGAAGACACACTGAATCCCCTTGTACTAGCACTATCCAACACACTAGGGATAATTTACAATATTTACCAAGCAAATTAACCTCCAAACCTGTATGTCTTGGGAGTGTGGGAGGAAACCGGAGCACCCAGGGAAAACCCAAGCGGTAACAGGGCAAATGTACAGACTACATATGGACAGCACCCATCATCAGGATCGAACAAAGGCCTCTGGTAACTCTACTGTTGCACCAACAATGTCGCCCCTTATGCCCAGAGAAATCTGAAGATCTTTAACAGAGTTATTATTTCTTCATTGGATTGGAAACTGTGGATTTCCAGGTGTTAGTAAACCACTAATTCTTCCCCAAAGTTAGGAGACAGCTTCAGGATTATCTTTTAACTTGGTTGTTTGAAGGATACCAGGAAAATGTACAGATATGGGCATTGTGATGATGTACATCTGCAAAAATCTATACACTTTATGTTTTAAATTGAATTTAAATTAAATTTCACAATTTAATTTCTACCTCACCGCTTCTGACACGGTTGCATTTCATGAATTAAACATTACACTTGCATCAAATGGGATCCTGGTTATTGTCTTTGACGGGGTGGCACTGCGAGCACAGTTCTTCGTGCTGCTGCCAGCCATGCTGAGCCTCCCGACTGACACTGCTGCTGGCTTCACGCTCTGCTGCTGCCCCTCTCACACCATGCAAAGCCACACTGTTCTCGCCGATTACCAACCCCACCCTCTGGGCTTGGCACCCTGGACCAGGTTCTGAAGCCATATTCACATCCATGCACAAAAGGAACAGGTCTCAACTTTGTTTCTAAAAAAAAAATCATCAGGTCCACTTTTACCAAGTATAACCAATAGAACCTGCATTAATGTTTAAACTGATTCCCTGATTGTAGCGGGGTGCCGTCCTGTATGGTATGTCTTTCCCCCTTTTCTTTTTTTTTAAGTGTGTTAAAGTGTTTTGTTTTGGAGCCTATTCTTTTTTATGTGAGGGGGGGGGGGGGGGGGGGAGAAAGGGGGAAACTGCTTTTCCTGGTCCCTACCTGGTCGGAGAGGCAGCTTTTCTCCGGGCTGCATCTTCGACCCGTCCTCGCGGCCTACCAGCGGGCCTGGAGCGGCGTTTCCTGAGGGGACCGCCCAGAACCTCGGCTTCGGCAGCGGCGCAACGCTGGAGCGCCATCGCGGGATGGAGCGGGCGATGCCTTGCCTGGGTCGCCGCGTCTCAACTCCGGTGAGCTGAGACCGCCGAGACAAACATCGCGGGCCGCGGGTCTGTGGAGCGGCCGGTGGCGCTGAACTTTAACATCGGGAGCCAGTGGGGGAGCTCCATTCAGCGCGGCCTTGTCGGCTTCGGAAGCCGCGGACTCCAGTAGGAAGCGGCCGTTCCGGGTGTCCCAAGTCGCTGAGAGGATTCTCCCGACACCAGAGCACCCTCACCCGGCGTGAACGGCCTGGAACATCGGGCCTCCGTGAAGGCAACTATGGAGGCCTCAATAGGCCTGACTATGGGTGGACATGGGTTGGGGACTGGACATTGTGCCTTCCCTCATAATGGGAACCATTGTGGGGGGATGTTTTTATGTTTAAATCTCTTTATTAGTGTTGTGTCTGTATTCTTTATTTTATGTGCTGCATGGCAAGAAGCATTTCACTACACCAATTGGTGTATGTGACAAATAAACTAACCTTGAACCTTGATCACAATTAAAAAAATAATCACAGTGCTCTCCTCAACATTGGAGGTGGAGATCTGTGAAAACGTTTTTCCCCATAAAGACACAAAATATGCTATTTCAATTAGGCCGCCTTGGGAGATCAGTGGCAAATTCCTCCAGTCTTTTAGAAAACAACTTCCTTTGATAACCTTCTCCATCTTGATAACTACACTTTGCTCAGAAGGAGCCTTGGCCGAATTGTGGGTAGAGGTCTCCTAACCACATTTCCCATTTCCCCTGCAGGTGGCTTGGTTAAGAACAGAAAACTCACCTCTACAGGAAGTTATCAAAATGTCAGTCAACTGAGGGATTCAAACTTTCTTAGTGTTGAGAATCCAATGTTCTAAAGCAAAGCTAATGGTGTTGAACACGCTCCCTGCCCGCCATCCTTATTGGCTCACCAAGGCTGTTCCACCATTGAATGTAATCATGGCCAATCCCATGTCACGTCCACTTTCCTACCTGATCCCTACATTCCCTCATTCCTATGGTGTCCGAATATCAATCCATATTAGTCTTGAGAAATAGAGCATCCATTGAATGTCTGACAATCCTCGATGTTAAGAAATTTCTTCCCAGCCCAAAACGCAACCACCAACTGTGCTCCCACATTCTAGATTGTCCACTTGTGGAAAGTGAATTTCAAACTTTCCCCTTCCACTCTTTCTCAGACGTGAAATCTGTGAGTAGTGTTGGTGAGGTGCCTGAATGCCCGATAGGGGTCTATCCTCTCGCTTCCCCTTCCTGCCACACCCCCCGCCCCACCCCCACCACACACACTCAGTCCAAATACGCCTATCCATGTTCTCCAGAGATGTTGCCTGACCTGCTGAGTTAATCTAGGACTTTGTGTCCTTTATAATACAATGGAGTGTCTGCCTATATTTTTGTACTTAAATCTCTCAAATTGTAAACACACCCTTCTGACTCAGGGCTGAATACATGACCAACTAAGTCACATCTGGCATCCTTGTGTAAAATAATACATGGCTGTGCCATTATAGTAGTGAGGAAGGCCAAGGATGTGAAAATGTAAACACGGTCTAAGTAGAATAGGCAAGATATCAGATCAAGGCCCTTCTTTTCCCAAGGGAGTAGTTAGGCCAGGGAATTGACTATTGGCAGACACGATGGGTGCAGGCCTCAGAAAGATGTGGTATGGTTGGTTATAGGGACAAAGGGTACATAGCATAGAAGACATATTAACAAGGAGCACCTAGTACTTCTAACTTCTTGGTATGGTTGCACTCGCTAGAAAGGTTGAATAGACTGAAGGGTCTCAACCCGAAACGTCACCCATTCCTTCTCTCCAGAGTTGCTGCCTGTCCCGCTGAGTTACTCCAGCTTTTTGTGTCTATCACCAGATTCTTGTTTTTCTCCTTACTGGCCCGGGAGAGATTAATGTTTTTTTTGTAGATAACACGGAAACAATATGGAGTTTAGTGTAGGAAAGTATGATCTTACTGAATGGTACAGCAGAGCATGGAACCCATGGCTTCTGTTTCTATTGTTTTTTAATTCAACCTCTCTCAGGATTTGGGAGTAAACTGTATCTAATAGTTTAGTTCTGCCATCATGAGTGTGAGATAAGTTGTGCCTGTGAGAGTTAAAACACATACATGTAAAATAGGCAAGAGAAAACAAGCTTCCCGTGGTTGTTAGTTTTACATATTTGCATTTGAACTGAGATAAGCACAACATTACATAGCGGAATTACTTACTTACAAAAATGGCACCAATAATAACATTCAATCCAGAGTCAAACAAAGAAACTTAAGAAAACAAACAGAGTTAGAACACATACTAGACACAAAAAGGCTTTGTGCAAAAAGTGCATGTTATGTTTATAAATGGAAAAAAGTTAATCGTACTTGCACCCACACAGTTATTCCACCCACACATCTCTGTGGTGGGTTGAACCGCTGAATGCTGTCAATGGTGCTTACATTTTAGCGTTGCACGTTTGACCAAATCAATCTTTGCCTACAAAACAATATAAGGAAGTTGAAGAAACATGTCAAATCTGCCCAGCATGATGCCGTCACACACAGTAAATGCCAGTTGGCAATTATCCAAGCTAAAAACCTCATTTTGATTGTTTATCATTTAGCTAATGGAAACAGAAAAATAACCAAGAAGTGGAAATAAATTGTTAAAAGGTGCAAGAATGAGCAAGTGTTTTCCCCAGAGGATTCAATGGCCAAACACTAGTGTCACAAAGGTTATTATTAATGAGAGGAAGTGTACGACAAACAGGTTATATTATCTCGTCACACAAGTGGAAAACAGAGCTGTTTTAGTTTAGTTTAAAGATACATCATGGAAACGGCCCTAAGGCCCACCGAATCGATGCTAACCATTGATCACCTGTTCACACAAGTTCTGTGTTATCCCAATTCCTCACTAACATGGGACAATTTACAGAGGCCAATTAAACTACAAACCCATAAGTAGAGCCAGGATGTTTAGGCACTAAAAAACTCTGAAATAGGCAGGCAAAAAGGCAAAATAAAATTTCAAAAAAAGGCAGGAAAAAGGCATTTATTGACAAAAAAGGCATAAAAAGGCATTTATTTCCACCGCCAAAATATGGTTAAAAGTGATAATATAAACGGCCTGTCCCACTAACGGGACTTAAAGCTCTACTACATTAAATGACCAAAGTTGCATGGTTGCACATAATTACTAGCATTTTTTTCAAATTATCTGGTGGTAAACTATGCCGTCTGTCAGACATAATATGTTCCAGTTGTGATAAACCTCTTTCTACCCCAGTGGAGGTCACTGGTGCATACCCAAAACAAGCTACAGACTCTATATTTATGTCGATATCTTGTACATTACAACTACCTTTGAGAACTTTAGCTATGTTTTCTATTTCTTTAAGATCTTTGTTAGCTAAAATCACGTTCACATTTTCCTTGTATGTCTTTACCTGCATCGCCATGAACTTTACGAATATTGTCAGTTACTTTGTTGAAAACCTGCAAGTTATTCACTAATGTTTCGCCACATTTCTCAAGGGAAGTGATAGCTTGTGGGAAGTTTGCAAAATTGGAAGCAATAAACACAAGATCGCAGTGGAGGGACTTTTTCTGCATGATTTCACTGACGATCCTGATTGCAGCAGATTCTTCTTTAAAACAGTTGGCGATTTATTTTATCTTTTCAAATTTTGCAGCATAGTAGAGTACAGCAAGAGAGCCATGTACCCCACCTAGTCAAAACGGGCTGAGGAAGTAGTGGAATCTCGGGTGCTATTTCGTTGAACAACTGCACACATGACGGTACTTTGAGGAAGGTTTTCTAGACATTGCCTAGGCGATCAACATTTGGAAACAAGCTACGTCTGTGCTTGGCAATTTTATGAAGTCCTTGAGCTAAGCATGTTGAATGCAACATTTTGGGGAATGAAACATTGTCACAAACAGAAGAACATTCTCGTGTTTTATACCTTCTGGCCAAAGTACAAGAAGTGAAGATGTAAACAACTGAGCAATAGTTGAGCTGTTTGACTTCTCCAATACTTCCGATGTCAACAAATACTCATTTGATGGTTGACCTGCCTCCAGTATACCGATGACCAGATTGGCAACACATCTCCCCACAGCATCGGTTGTCTCGTCTATTGAGATCCATATTTTGATGCATGCAACTTCATCTCTAATTTTCTGCACTACAATGTTGAAGTTGTGTCAACATAAGTTTTCCATAATGACTCGCTTGGTATATGTTCCTCTGTATATTTCTCTAAAAAACCTCTGAGAGATTTGTTTTCCAATTTCCACAGTGGAATTCCAGCATCAATGAATGCCTTGCACAAATCACTCAAAAATTCAGATTTGCGACTGGAGCCAGCAGTAAATGTAGTGAGGAGACAAGCTTGGGTATTTCGCTTGGGTAGTCTGCACCCCAGTGGTATCAACATTGACTTCTCTAATTTTAAATAGCCCTTGTCTTCTCCCTACTCCCCTTCCCAGCTCTCCTGCTAGTCCTACTGTCACCACCTCTTCCTTTTTTACCCGCCCCCCCCCCCACATCAGTCTGAAGAAGAGTCTCGACCCGAATGTCGCCTATTCCTTCTCTCCATAGATGCTGCCTCACCCGCTTTTTCTCCAGCATTTTTTGTCCAGCATCTGCAGTTCTTTATTAAATAGATCTTGGAGAAAACTGAACCAACGGACAGTGGCACGAATGAATGAACGACCGTCGGTGGCGCCCTGGTTTTGCCCCGGTGGTGGAGGTTTCCTTGTAAGTTAAACTATGTTAACACATTAATAATAACATTAATATTAATGCTTTAACATAGAAAACGTCATTGTAATCACAGTACAACTAGAGAAAATAGCACGACCATTTATCAAAACGGCAAAAAAAGGCTGATTTAGGCACTCGATCGTGAAAAAGGCATTATCCTGGTGAAATCAAAAAGGCATAACAAGGCACATGGCATTTATGGCAAAATCCTGGTTCTACCCATAAGTATTTGGGATGTGGGAGGAAACCCACACATTCACAGGGAGAATGTACAAACCCCACATGTACAGACGACACCCGAGGTCAGGATCAAACCTGGGTCTCTGGCACCGTGTGGCGGCAGCTTCTGCACCACAGTGCCCCCACTTATTTAAAATTATTTTTATATTTTATTTTCCATTTAACAAACCCATATGTGGGTCCAGTCTTACACCAGGATCCTTAAAGGAATAACTCTCCACTGAACATCTATGAAATTATAGATCTTGAAATATACCCTATACCACATATTATTTAATATGTATTCTCAGCATGGATTTAATTGCACTCCAATTGCAGAAATTAGTTCTATATTTGGCACTTGCATCTTTAATATTGAAATTAAATAATATTTCTCATCAATTCACAAAACGTTCAGTTAAAATGAATTACAACTGTATACATTAATTTGATTGTTTTTGTTTAAGGCAAATTCCTTGTGTGTGAATACTTGGCCAATAAACGTACTTACTAAACACAGAAACTCTCAAAGTTTTGGACTCACAACTGAGAGATCTGAATGATACTCCAAGCAGTGGCAGGCAATTCAGCTTTACCGAATAGTAAATTCAGCCCTTCTTGGAGAAACAGTAGGTTAAAGCTTTTTGTGGAAGCAAGACACCCACCTGGTTTCAAAATTGCACTGTGACTGCACACTCAAAAAAGAGTGCATACTGCTCAACACTGAAGCAGCAGTACACAAGCATTCACAAATATTGCTTCAATTAAAGCAGATATGGACCAAAGAATAAAATCATGTGACAAAAACATGAACGATATTCATCGGAGGATAGGCGAGCAATGTCACCAAAATGAATAGAGACTCTTACCAAAACATGTGGTCAGAAGCAGAAAGGACCTCTAGAGGCCAAATTAAAAAAAATTAAAAAAGCAAGAAATCTTTTGGTATTATCAAAAAGTGTTGATATGTTAAAAGGACCAAATTGAATTATAAAAACTATTTACTGAAATTATTCTTGGAAGACAGGAAGCAGCTTCTTGCTAGTTAAGATATAAGCATCACACCCAATTTAATTTATTCTCTTGCTAAAGGGCAAATGACTTTGATAGGATTTGAAATGATGTTCAACAGTGCCATGGTTTTCACTGACCTGGGGAAATAAAGAGTATGTGATTAGTTATCTAGTGAATGTAGTTCAAATCTCACCAGGCCATATGCAAGAAAAAGCAATCGCCAGTTGGCACCTGGAGAATGTGAAACAGTGTTGGCTCATCAGCTCAATGACCTAGGATTGATTAATTGAATTGAATAAATGTTATTAGCCAAGTATGTATACATACAACAAATTTGCCTTGGAGCTTTGCTCGCAAGTAACAACATGATATACAGTAAACTATTAAGAATAAAACATTATAATTTAAGCATGTGAAGAATGAAATAAAATACCTGAGCAAAAGGAGGCTACAGACTTTTGGTCGTCAAGTAGAGCTACTGCTCGTGGAAAATAGCTGTTTTTATGTCTGGCTGTGGCGGCTTTGACAGTCCGGAGACGCCTTGCAGTGGAAAGTTCTTCATAGAGATTGTGGCCAGGGTGAGAGATGAACAAAATCCTTGCATAGGTCCCCTGGCAGTCGAAGTGCTGGAGGATGAAGAGCAGGCCTCATCCACTGATCTATTGGCCCAGTCTGTAAATTGCATGGGGTCCAGCAGGGGGTTTGTGATATTTTTCACGTGGGTCAGCACATCTTTCAAGGGTCTTCATGATTACAGAGGTCAGTGTGACAGTCCTGTAGTCTTTAAGACCAGTAATCCTTGGCTTTTTCGGTACAGGAACAATAGTGGAGACTTTGAAGCAGGCGGGGCAGTGCAGATTTACAGGGACTGGTTGAAAATGTCCGTGTAGACTGCTGCCAGTGGTTCACCACAGAGCTTGAGGGTAGAGGGGGAAACATTGTCCGGTCCTGGAGATTTTCGGCTTTTCTGTGTCCTGAATAGCTTCTCCACCTCCTCAATTTCTATTGTTAGTGATGGAGAAGTGGCCAGACTGATGTTGGGCAGTAACGTGTGCGGACAGGATGTCGAAGAACGAGAAGCCAAAGCCAAGATGCCGAACGTATATCACGCCGAAAAGCCAAGATACCGAACGGACACGATGCCGAAAGTACATGAAGCCAAACGGACACGACAAACGAAAAGCCGCCGAACAGACATGATGTCTAAAAGCAATGACGCCCAGCAGACATGAAGCCAAATGGACATGACGTCTCCGGAGACGGGATTGGTCTAACACCTTGTCGGTCATTGACAAAGGTCAGTGATGGGTCCACATCCCCGCGCCCATCACATCACTGGCGGGGGCGGACGGGAGGGTGGGGTAGGTGGGGAGCTTGAGTTTGTAAAATGGTGGCAGTCTCCAAGCTGCTGCGATTGCCACAGAGGCCACGGGGGTTCTGGGCCAATCGCTGACTTTTGTCGATGAGTGACAAGGTGTCGGACCAATCGCGTTCCCGGCGACATACAACAATTTAACTATTTTAAAATGTAACAATGTACAACAATTCATGCAGCAAATATAGATTTTTACAAGTTTGGCTTCATGTCAGTTCGGCGTCATCAATTTTTGACTTCCTGTCAGTTTGACGTCATTTCCTATTGGTGTCGTGTCCTTTTGGCATCATGTCCGTTCGGGTTCATGTCCTTTCGGCGTTGTGTTCGTTTGGCATCTCGGGTTTTCGACGCGACGCATCTTGGCTTTGACTTCTTGGCTTTGGCTTCTTGTCCTTTGGCGTCCCGTCCGGGTATTGAGCAGTAAGGAGGGGGTGGGTAGTGGACGAGGGCCCAATCTTTGCAGACTGGGGAGTCAGGCTGTAAGTGGTGATTGGGTAGGGGTGGATGGGGAAGGATCCAGTCTTTGCAGACTGGAGTCAGGCTGTAAGTAGGTGTGAAGTGGTGAGTGTGGAGGAGTTGGAGGGTGTATGCTTCTGTGTATCGAACCTGCAGTAGAACTCGTTCAGGTCGTTGGTCAGCTGACGATTGTCCAAGAAGCAGGGCGTTTTCCTCTTGCAGCTGGTGATTTCTTGCAAGCTCTTCCACACTGAAGAGTCTTTAGCTGAGAACTTGCTCCTCAACTTCTGAGTACCTTTCCTTGGCAGCTCTGATTCCTCTTCTCAGCTTGTACTTGGCCTGCCTGTAGAGGTCTGCATCCCCGCTCCTGTAGGCCTCATCTTTAGACTGGCGGAGCTGTCTGAGTTGTGCTGTAAACCAAGGTTTGGCATTGTTGAACCTGATCCGGGTCCTAGTGGGAATGCAACTGTCCTCACAAAAGCTGACATATGATGTCATTGATGTGAGTGTTGACCTCAACTTTTTCTGCAACGATCCGGCCTAAAGCAGCATTTAACTTTTTTTAATGAGAGTTTTATAAATTCAATCCTGGCTTGTACCCTGCTCAAGGGCCAGTTGTCTGTTAGAAGCCGTCTGAGTTATATCAAAATATTAAACATAGTAACATAGAAAATAGGTGGAGTAGGTCATTGGGCCCTTCCAGCCAGCACTGCCAGTCAATATGATCATGGATGATCATCCAACTCAGTATCCTGTACCTGCCTTCTCTCCATACCCCCTGATCCCTTTAGCCACAAGGGCCACATCTAACTCCCGCTTAAATATAGCCAGTGAACTGGCCTCAACTACCTTCTGTGGAAGAGAATTCCAGAGATTCACCACTCTCAGTGTGAAAAATGTTTTGCTCATCTCGGTCCTAAAAGACTTCCCCCTTAAACTGTGACCCCTTGTCCTGGACTTCCCCAATATCGGGAACAATCTTCCTGCATCTAGCCTGTCCAACCTCTTAATATTAAAAGGCATTCAAGAATGTTTGCAGAGCAAACACACACTTTGACTGAAGAAACAACATGAGCATTTATTGGTGATTCTTCAGTTTCACCACGCGAGCTGAATTCCCAAACACAGGTTGGTCCCAACACCAGATAACTGAAACAGGTCAAAGTGAAGCCCTTGCCTCAACTACTCAGACCAAAAAGGAATGGGCCAATTGTTCTTAAAATTTAAGATGAATAGATTTTTTTTTGGCTTGTAAAAAAAAAACTATCCGTCTAAAATATAGCAGCATGGAAACTTGGTGAGAAATTGAATTGGGATACAGATTAGCGTTACATTTGTTGCTGGGTGTTACTTGTTCCCAGTATTACAGGAATAGGGATTAATTATGAAAATAGTTGTCCCTTGCCAGAAGGTAGAGAAATAATTCACATTAATATTCATTCTTCTCTGTCCTCAGGATGTCCCATTGCTTTTCCCAGTCCATGAAGCAAGTCAACATTGAAGTGCAATGTTGGCAAACATTAATCCAATTTATGCACGGCTGCAATCATATAAACCACTAGCGAGATAAATAAACAGATAATCGGCTATTGATAGTGTTTGTTAAATGTTAAAGATTGACAGTGCATTGGAAGAACCATAATCCTCTTGGATGAACAAAATCAGGGAATCTCTTATACCCGCCCAAGGGGATTTTTGATGGTTTGACAACTAATCTTAAAATGTCTGCTTATAACATTCAGATCCAAACTGGAGCCCGAACGTTCCAACTCGGGTGGCAAGGGTACCATTGATCCAAGCTGACACGCAGGATGCCAAGTTAACGTTAATCAATATTTTAAGTGAAAGTCCGCAGGAACAGTTCAGGAAGCACCACTTCACACAAAGAATGAGTGATGTTTAGCACAATCACATAAATGCAGTTAACATTTTTAAATCAATTAAGAAATAAATACTGTGCAATATATGGAGACAAGGAGAGCTTGGTAAATTTCTGTGGAAGGTCATATAACTAGAGCAGAACATGTTACACCTTTATCTTAATTACAAACATTGACTTGACTGAAGTCTAGAGCTGTAGTAGTTCATAGCCTCAAAAGGTTAATTATTAACTCTTGTTTCGCTGCATTGTGGAATGCATTACAATTGACATGCCAAAGAATAAATCTATTACTTCTAGCTTATAGTCACTTTGCAACTCGAGACCAATAATTTGTGCTGCAACACGGAATTGAAAACTAGCAGTTCAAAACAGCAGGTCACCACAACCAACTATCTGGCCATAGACTAAAAAAGTCATGCGAGGCGGATAAAAAAGCCCTTTAGCCCCACCTATGTATAAAATGATCCTTGAAACCATTTGAGGTTTCCATGCTTTTGTCCCAGTCATGCCTATGCGGGCGACAACATGGTAGAAGGAAAGTATTCAGTCGCTGGTGCCTGTGTTTCTGTTTGCCTCCGGCCCTGCAAGCTATCCCCTTCAAGTATTTATCCATCTCCAAAATAACCAAGTTACAGAGGACATTTAATGACCAATATCCATTGTGATTTGCTACAGGGTGTAACACAGCAACATTGTACTTCCTGCCCAACTCCATGGACGACAATGGGAAGTGAAATAGTGGTGAATTGCCCATTGTTTGTATGGCTTGGATTCCAATGGAAAGTGTAGCAGCAGAGGCCTGGCCAATGCTTGTATATCCGCCCAACACCATGGATTCCAATGGAAAATGAAATCACGCAGCTCATGTGACTGGAGCTATCTGTCACTACCTACATTACACCCTTATTGAAGCTGCAAGCTCTGCCTGGGGCCCTGCCTTGGATGCAAAATTGAAACTGAAACTCTGTTCTGGCATTTTTATCAAAGCTTGCAATTTATCTACATTGATGGATGCTAACACCAATTCTCTGGATCCAGCATACATTTAGAATTGTAATCTCTATATATTTTCTCACCTTGGAGTAGACAGAACAATTTAACTGAAGGTCACTCAGTATCTAACTCTGTGGAACAATAATCTTTCTAATTGCAGACTGTTATAAAAAATGATTCTGAGGATGTGGGCTGATGAAAGCAGCTCCAACTACATTCTCAAAGCTGAGTGTGACCTGGGTTAAAGAAACACACAGCCACCTACCATCCTAAACATTCCCCCCCCCCCCCCCCCCCCAAATATTATCCCCACAAGATGAAGGGTCCCTAACCAAAATATCGACTGCCTATTTCCCTCGACTGATGGTGTCCGGCCTGTGGACTTCCTCCAGCTGCTCTCCTTTATTATTTGCAGATTCCAGCATCTGCAGCCTCTTTAGCCTCTAATAGTCCCTCTCCAGCTACAAGATGCATGTAGCAAGTTGCCAAGATTCCTTTGATAATTCCTTCCAACCCAGCTTCCTTGACTGTCTCAGAGGGCAAAGCCAGCAGGTAAATTTGAACACTATAATCTTCACGTTTCTCTTCCGGTCACATACCATCTTGACATAGCAATATTCTGTCACCACTGGGTCAATATCCTGAGAGCCTGGAGCACTGTGGCAGCACCTTACCACACAGATTGGACGTTCAAGGCATTAGCTCATCGTCACCTTCTGAAAGGCACCCACGTCCCGTAGAAGGGTTTATATATTTTTTAATAGTTTGCCCACCCACCTAACGCATATAGTTCAGAACTAATTGCCACACTTATTCATGCATCTTTCTGCCAATGCCCCATATATTTTTTTCTTTACACTGTCCAACTTATCCTCCCTCAGGAAAAACAAAATGTCCGTCAGGTGAACATACAGCCTCTCTCTTACAAGACTTTTTGTTCACCCTACTGTTGCTGTGAAGAGTACAGAGCAGGGAAAAGGAGGAGTGGAGCAGGATCACTAAAATGACATCTCTCAGAGTAGCTTGAAGGAGACAAAGGAGATAATTGATACATCTCTGTTGTACTCAAAGAAGGAGTGATTAACAACTTGCCTGGGTGATTCATTAAATCTGCACGCACACCATTATTATTTTTTCATAATGACCAAACGATGAGAAGGTATTGTGACTGTTACATCACCAAGATCAATTGAAAGTCCTTTCCCTCATCTTCCAGGATCTGTCGGAGCAGAGCCTGAGGCTGTGGGAATGCAGGATTCTCAATAAGACCTTATTTCTTCTTAAGCTGCACATACACAAGACTGAGAGGCACTTACTTACACTTATGCACTTACTTACACTTATATGCACTTACACTTTAGTGACTCAGTGAGAGAATTAGCTGGGAGATCTGCAAATGCACATTTCAGGCACCAGCATCAAGGTCTGCTCAGCAGGGCATGGTTGAAAAAGAGAACGGTAGAAGTGGGAAACAAAATTTGTGAATAAGATTTGCCTTGTACATTCACTCATGGGGAGCATGGAGGGTGTGTTGTGGGAAGTATCCAATGTTGGCCATGGACATGCACACCTATGGCTTCAAGCATGGTTTTCAAATAAATTGAAGATTTTGATTGAATGCACTAAATCACTGGGTGAACATTGAGCTATTATATCCACTCTGGCATCTGAACAGCAATGCTAGCAGCCAGTAGGGTTGCAGATGCCCATTTTTGCCCAGGATGGCAGGACTGTCATATGCTGAGAGAATGGAGCGGCTGGGCTTGTATACTCTGGAATTTAGAAGGATGAGAGGGGATCTTATTGAAACATATAAGATTATTAAGGGTTTGGACACGCTAGAGGCAGGAAACATGTTCCCGATGTTGGGGGAGTCCAGAACCAAGGGCCACAGTTTAAGAATTAGGGGCAAGCCATTTAGAACGGAGATGGGGAAAGACTTTTTCACACAGAGAGTTGCGAGTCTGTGGAATTCTCTGCCTCAGAGGGCGGTGGAGGCCGGTTCTCTGGATATTTTAAGAGAGAGCTAGATAGGGCTCTTGAAGATAGCGGAGTCAGGGGATATGGGGAGAAAGCAGGAACGGGGTACTGATTGGGGATGATCAGCCATGATCACATTGCATGGCGGTGCTGGATCGAAGGGCCAAATGGCCTACTCCTGCACCTATTGTCTATTTACAAGAGTCCCCATGTTCCTCCTCTTATCACAACAGGCATCTCAAGTCCCAGATCATCCTCCTGCTCCATTATGCAATATGGTGCAGTCTGCGACGATTCTATGGCCATCCTTGCTGGTAGGTATTGGGGGCATGTCCAGGCCTGCTGACTCGGACTGGTTGTCATGCAGCTCAAGTTGTGGGGTTCTTCAACCCATCTGATGGTAATTGTTCTTTCCCTTCAGCTCCACTTTCTCGTTCTAACTCTTGGTGGGTTATGTCTGGAACTAGCAGAGGAGTGGCAAAATAATTAGTCTGAAGATAAAATGGAGGGTTTGTCACCTAGGCTGTGTGTAGGAGGGATTTCTTGTCTGAAATTTGTACAACTGTGGGATTTCTAGCTCAATATCTATTTAGTTCCCATCATAAATAGATTTCTAAACCATTGAAAAATCTAGGGTTTAAATGGATCAGGAAATAATGCGGTGTTAAGCTCAAAGGTCAAAACAGCCAGCTCATGTTTGGTGTTCTTTAATCCATTTGCTAAGTTCTTCACAGATATTGAGTGACAAGTTTGAAGGAGACTTGCATTTGCATTTGGCCTCAATCCTGTACTTTCTTCTTCTGGTGCAACCTAGATCAACATTCCAATCATTCCCAAAGAACCCGACGTACAGCTGCATGATTAATGTCATTGAACAACAACTGCATGTTGAAAATGAAATCAGGTGTGGTTTATAAAACATCCAGGTAGATGTGGTAACCCTTGCAATACTAAATGTGCAACTAACAGCAACCTATGGAAGGTCAGACAAGCTCAGTCCCAGTAATTGGCCTCCTGCACATTCTCAGTCATTATCAATACAAGGGAACTGGACACAATTTGACTCCACGACAAACAATCCATCTGTGATGTACTGAAAGGACACACAAGATAGGAGCAGGAGTGAATAATAGAGACATGAAACTACAAATGATGGTTTACAAAAGAAGACAGAGTGCTGAAGTAGTTCAGCGGATCAAGTAGCATCTCAGGAGAACATGGATAGTCGACATTTCAGGTTGGGACCCTACTTCAGTCCAAAGAAGGGGCCGGATTTGAAAAGTCACCATTGCATGTTCTCCTGAGATAGTACCCGACCTGCAGAGCTACTCCATCATTCTGTGTCTGCAGGAGTGAGTAATTTTCCGCAGTAGCCAGATTCATCTTTTAATAAGGTCATGGGTGATCTTACCTTTCAACTCAATATGCCTTTACTTCTTGATCCCCAAAACCTGATCCTCTGATTTTCAGACAGGGGAAAATCTCTCTGTTGATTCTACATAAATAGATTTTTTGCTAGAAATCCACACAATGCTCAAGGAAGAAATCTTCCTTGGATGCACCACATCTTCAAACTAATTCCTCTCCCTCTCTGCCCCGTTAGCAAACCCCCCCCCCCCCATCCAGGTTCAAACACAAAAGTGGTATTGAGATAAAAGAAGAAACAATCGTAATATTATTGACTGGTTGAAGTGACCAAGGGACCAAATGGCCCGTCTCTGCTTCCATTCTTTTCTCTGAACCAAATCACCACACATTTCTCCCAAAACAATTGTCTTTAAGCTTAAATTCTCTCTCTAGAAGCAGCTCAAGCAATGCGAGGTTGTGACTTATATTTCCGAGGAATTCCTGACTTTACTGGATCTGCAATGGGCATCTCTCCCATGGATTTCTAAAAACTCCCATATTCCATGAACGACAAATGTCCAGTTTGTCTGGTCCTTTTGAAAATATCACCACCTGATCATCCATTTTTATTACATCAGTTTGAGATCCTCTTCTCTTTGGAAGTCACAAGGATCTAGTCACAAGGAGCAAGCAGAAATTTGCTGGAGGAATCTCAGAAAGCAGTTGGAGGCACCGAATCTTTATTTATAGTCCGATGTTTGAATGCCTCCATGAAGTGTCACTCAGTCCTGCCTTCTTTTCACTGGCGAGTTTCCCAAATCCTGGAAAACCACCGATGGAGGCGTTAATTTCAAATCCCTCCTGAAATCATCTTAAGAAACATTTCTTCAGGTTTTGATAAGAGAGATTTAAGAGAGAGTTAGATAGAGCTCTAGGGGCTAGTGGAGTCAAGTGATATGGGGAGAAGGCAGGCACGGGTTATTTATAGGGGACGATCAGCCATAATCACAATGAATGGCAGTGCTGGCTCGAAGGGCCGAATGGCCTCCTCCTGCACCTATTTTCTATGTTTCTATGATAATGAGCGTCCCACCTCCACTGATATGCAGAGAATCATTGTTTAATCCAGAAGTTCCCAGACACATCTAAACCATAAGTGAATGGTGGGAGAGAGTTAAAATTCCCCTCAACTGATTGCTGTAGGGAAAATTGTTTTTAACGATTAGCAAAAGAATCAGTGGGCGATTAAACACATATTCTCCATCAATCCAATTTGTTAAAGGCAATAGATTAATATTATATAAATTATCCCTTGCATTACTCATATCAGTAAACCACCAATTTGATGTTTTCAGCAAATAACAGTTGGAGTGGAAACACAGAACTTATCTCAGTTAATCACATTGCCAAATGCAGAAGAATTTAAATCAACAACAAACGAATACACAGTAAAAGTACAGTAAAAATAACACCATTATTTTGTTCTGTGTGGATGGGGCAATGCAATGATACCCTGAGCTCCAAAAGCCACAATAATTCAACAACTAAATGTAGCCAAAGGGTACATAAATGAACACAGCCCCATTTATTTGAGGATGCCGCTTATTTAACATTGCAAGGCACAATTAGAGTAAACTGGAAAAACTAATGCTTTGAAATTGAAATTTCACCCTTTCTATTCATTTTGCAATGTGCAGTCCTCATGTCCAGGTAGATTCCCTGCAAATGCTGGTTTAAACCAAAAATGTGGAGTTGGATCATATACAATGTTGGGGGGGGGGGGGGGGGGCTTGCATCCAAAGCCAGGCATTAAAAAATAACCGGCATTGTTCTCAATGAGGTGCAGATTCTAATAAAATGCAACACAGCAGATTGAGGGTGGTATTGGTCCTCAAAGCCACAGCCCATGGCACCCCAATAAGTAGCAATATTGTAAGCAGCCTGGAAGATGTAGCTTCAAATCCCTTCCCCAGGTGTGAGAATCTCCACTCAATAAATGATCATAGAAACATAGAAAATAGATGCAGGAGTAGGTCATTCGGCCCTTCGAGCCTGCACTGCCATTCAATATGATCATGGCTGATCATCCAACTCAGTGTCCCTTACCTGCCTTCCCTCCATACCCCCCGATCCCTTTAGCCACAAGGGCCACATCTAACTCTCTCTTAAATATAGCCAACAAACTGGCTTCAACTGCCTTCTGTGGCAGAGAATTCCAGAGATTCACCACTCTCTGTGTGAAAAATGTTTTTCTCGCGCATCCTCACGCAATAGGTCAGGTGAGCTCCACACAACTGGCAGCAAACAACAGGTCGTTTTAGTAAATGGACCAGGGATTTATTCATTCCTTTATTATGGTGAGTGAGCATGGTCCTGCCAAGGTTCATGTGAAGAATTTAGCCTAATACATGTGCGCTCACTCATGTGAACAATGGTGGAGGATGAAGAAAGTTACTTTGCATTGGGACAATTACCACGTTCAAATGAAATTGACTCTTAGTCTGGCCATCTCATATCTTGAACAGTCGATGTCTCCCTCCAACATTTTGCTGGAAGATTAGCAATGTTCACCCTGGAGTTCCCACTGGATAGCTCTCTGGTCTTCCCACCCCTCTGGCTCCTGCAGTTTAATTTAATTTAGAGATACAGTATGGAAACAGGCCCTTCAGCCCACCAAATCCACGCTGACCAATGCTCACCCATACACTGATGGCACTCAACATCCTAGGGACAATTTACAGAAGCCAATTAACCTACAAACCTGTACATCTTGAGAGTGAGGGAGGAAACCAGAGCAGCCAGAGAAAACGCATGCGGTCACAGGGAGAATGTACAAACTCCGTGTAGACAGCACCCATTAGTCAGAATCGAAGCCGGGTCTCTGGCACTGTAAGGCAGCAACTCTACCACTGTTCTTCAGCTTGTGTCGTTTCTGCGACTCCAAGCTACTCTTGCTCTGCAACCATCTACTTCCTGATCACTGAGTTTTATTGGAGGCAGCACAGAAGGATGATGTATCCACACCTGCTGGAAATACGCTGCATGGCACTTCAGACTGATACAGGCACAATGGCTCTCAGCTACTGTCCAGGACCGAACAGGCATCAGAAGCTCTTTCCTCCAGTTCTGTTCCTCCAGGAAGCGCAAGAACATGATGAGCTTTCTGAGGATGATTTTGTTTTGCTTCCTGGAAACATGGCAATGACCATCGTGAAATCTTCTGATGATCCACTCCTACGTGAACATTGAGTACAGAGGATTCCTTTCTCTTGAGGAAAAGGCTCGAGTAATAAGTAGATGGCAGTCTATTTGTGGAAAACCAATTATACTGGCAGTGGTCATTGCCCGAGATGCCATCTGTTCCTCACTGAAATTGAAGAAAATTAACTTGGTTCTTCCTGAACATAGTGCCGGGTGATCTCCCTGATGCGAAGGCGAGGAGCAAAGTATGAACGATGGTAGAGATCTGCTGCAGTCACTCGATAGATCTCGAGTGACTGTTCATTACCGTATCGGGACCTCAAACTTTAGAGTGCTGGCAACACTGAAGAACCTATCGGATGAATACCTCCGCAGCTAAATGCTGAAGAAAATACTCCCCGTTAGCCAAGAGCAAGCTGAAGAGTTTGGAAGGATTTAAATGTCCTGCTGTCTGAAGCTGACTATTCAAACATCTCCATATCAGCAGTGTCCCTTTGAATAGACGTTAGTTCAAAGGAGCATAATTTACTCTGAATTGTACCGTGAATATTCAACCAAGATTATAAATTGTAAAATAAACACTTTCATGCCAGAAAGAGACAAAATAAGTTGTATAAGTGCAAGACCACAAGAAATAATAGGAGTTGGTGATTCAGCCTTGAGTTTGGTCCACCACATAACAACTTTGTTATTGATCCTGCAATCATCCTGTCCATTGTCTTGATCACCCCCAATAATTCTTGATTACCTTAGTGATAACTATTTGTCACACTTCTGATGCCAGAGTAAATGACAGACACATTATGTTGAACTGTGCGCCAGGTGCCTAGTTCAATTTACAAATAGAGCCCGACAGAAGGAAACAGGCCCTTCCAAAGTCAAGGTCAAATTTATTCGTCGCATGCACCAACGAAGGTGCAGTGAAATGAATTTGCCAGGCAGCGATACACTTAAAAAAAAGAACACACAATACACATTAGAGTTTAACACAAACATCCACCAAAGCTCTCAAAGCCCTCCGGTACTTCCACGACCAGAGGAGCAACCCATACCCATCCACTGACACCCTCCTCCGCCTACCGGAGTTGGTCCTTACCCTCAACAACTTCTCTTTTGACTCCTCCCATTTCCTCCAAACACAAGACGTAGCTATGAGCACACGCATGGGCCCTAGCTATGCCTGCCTCTTTGTCGGGCACGTCGAACAATCTTTGTTCTCGGCGTACCAGGGCCCCACCCCCGAACTTTACCTCCGTTACATTGACGATTGCTTTGGTGTCACCTCCTGCACCCACGCACAACTGACTGACTTCATCCATTTCACCACCAACTTCCATCCGGCACTCAAATATACTTGGACCATTTCCGACATTTCCCTACCATTCCTTGACCTCACCATCTCTGTTGCAGGTGATACACTCCTGACTGACATCCACTACAAACCAACTGACTCCCACAGCTACCTGGACTACTCTTCCTCCCACCCTGCTTCCTGTAAGGACTCCATCCCCTATTCCCAATTCCTCCGTCTACGCCGCATCTGCTCCCAGGATGACGTGTTCCACACCAGGTCATCACAAATGTCCTCGTTCTTCAGAGAACGGGGTTTCCCCTCCCCCACTATAGATGAGGCTCACACCAGGGTCTCCTCCATACCCCGCAACACTGCCCTCTCTCCCCACTCACAACAAGGGCCGAGTCCCTCTGGTCCTCACCTTTCACCCCACTAGCCAGCGCATACAACAGATAGTCCTCCGCCAGTTTCGCCACCTCCAACGTGATCCCTCCACTCACCACATCTTCCCATCTCCCCCCCCGTCTGCCTTCCGCAAAGACCGCTCCCTCCGCAACTCCCTTGTCAATTCTTCCCTTCCCTCCCGCTCCACTCCTTCCCCGGGCACTTTCCTTTGCAACCGCAAGAGATGCTACACTTGGCCCTTCACCTCCCCCATCCACTCCTTTCAGGGACCCAAGCAGTCATTCCAAGTCCGACAGAGGTTCACCTGCACCTCCTCCAACCTCATCTACTGCATCCGTTGCTCCAGATGCCAGCTGATCTACATCGGTGAGACCAAGCGGAGGCTGGGCGATCGTTTCGCCGAACACCTCCGCTCGGTCCGCAATAACCAACCCGACCTCCCGGTGGCTCAGCACTTCAACTCCCCCTCCCATTCCGTATCCGACCTCTGGGTCCTGGGCCTCCTCCACGGCCAGAGTGAGCAACACCGCAAGTTGGAGGAACAGCACCTCATATTCCGCTTGGGGAGTCTGCATCCTCTGGGCTTAAACATTGAATTTTCTCAATTCTGTTAACCCAGACACCCCCTCCCCTCCCCACCTCTCCCTCAGCCCTCGGGCTCTGACATTCCTTCTCCATCTCTCCCCCCCCCCCCCCCCCCCACCCCAGTCGCACTTGCTTCTCATTTTCACACCACAAACAGCTTACAATGGCCTGTTTCCTTTATCATCAATACTTTTTTGCATATCTTTCATTCATTGTTCTTTATCTCTCCACCTCACTGTTTATATCTCTCGTTTCCCTGATCCCTGACCAGTCTGAAGAAGGGTCTCGACCCGAAACGTCGCCCATCTCCTTCGCTCCTTAGATGCTGCTGCACCCGCTGAGTTTCTCCAGCTTTTTGTGTAACCCTCCACCAAAGCATTGTTCACTGTGGTGGAAAGCAACAAAGTTCAGCCAGTCTTCCTCCTTTGTTCACCCATGGTCAGGGCCATAAACCTTCCGTAGTCGCTGCTACAGACGGCCGGATGTACAAGCCCTCTCGTCGGGATGATCTAAACTCCAACGTTGGGACGGTCAAACACACTCCGCATCTTGTTGCGCTCGAATTGGCACTTTCTTACTGGATACCGCGGCTTCAGGATGCTATAGGCCAAAGGCTGACGGTGGGAGATCTTCTCCGGTGATCTCCTGCAAGGGATCCCAGACTCCGGATGATAAGTCCACTCCACGCCCGCAGCTAGAAGCTCCACAGACCACAGCCCCATGATGTCAAAGACACCAGGCCTGCGATCGGAGCACTCCTCTCTGGCGACCCCCAGCAAGGGTTCACCCGCTCCGAGATGGAAAAGTTCATGCTGTGCCCACTGAAGCTCCGGGCCCGACTCCGGGAAAGGCCGCTCCAATCCAAGCTGTTAGGCCGTGAGGGTGGCAGCATGGAAAAAGTCGCCTCTCCGTCGAGGAGGTGACCAAAAAGCAGTTTCCCCCTTTCCCCCCCCCCCCCCCACCCCAGGAAATACCGAGAGACACCAAAACTAACATTTGGACACACCAAAAAAAACAAAAAGGCAAAATAATGAACACGCTGCTGGCAAGGCAGCCGACTCTTAGCGCTCCCCACAACATGCATGCAACCGTTTTGAACATTTACATTAATCCCACTTGGTTGTGCCCAGGTTGTTGTCTTAATAAATTTAACTTCACCAAAAAATGAGCACAAGCACAAGCAGAATATAATTCTAGTTAAAACTAAATTCATACATAAAATAGTTTCCATTTTTAGGCATAAGAGTTTATATTATAAGTGTTTAAGATGTTAGAAAGAGGAATAAAACGGAGAGACCTAATATTTATTGGAGAGGGTTTTCCCATATCACATTGAGAATGGTTTGGAACGAGAAGAATTAATATATTCTGGTCACAGAATACAATTTGAGTTTGTCTCTGCATTGCATTTATGTCTATTTAAATAGGTTCCCCATAAAAAAGATTAATGGGCTTGTCAACCTGTTAGGAACCTCACAGCACAGATCACATCCACAGGTTGGTAAGTTGATGCTGCCATAAAAATGAGTGCAAGGTTGAGCGGGGTGGGTGTGGGAGAGAGATGTTGAGTAAAGTATGGTTTGCAGAGCCAGGATAGGATTGGTTGAACAGGGAGCATGTCATGTCAAGTGAAGTTTATTGTCATATGCACAAGTACGGTGAGATACAGGTACAATGGAAGTTTTGTTTGCAGCAGTATCATAAGCACATAGACCAGACCAACTGACAACATAAATTATACAAAGAAAAGAGAGTGTGCCAAAGCAATAGTGTGAAAATACAATTAGTAAGCATGTCCATGCTAGTACAAAAGGTAATCCATAGAAATCCATTGCTGAGGTAGGATTATGATTGTGCAGGTTGGTTCAAGAACCTGATGGTTACAGAAAAGCAGCTGTTCCTGAACCTGATTTTGTGGGACCAAGTTTCTGAACCTCTAGCCTGCTAGTGATCAGTGAGAAGAGGGCATGGCTTGGATGCTGGGGACCCTTGATGATGGATGCTTGAGGCAGTACGTTGATGTAGGGAAGGCAGTGTCCCTAATGGACTGGGCTGAGCCCACTACTCTACAGCCTCTTGAGTTCCTGTGTGTTTGGAATTACTGCACCAGGTCATGCTGCATTTAATCAGGATACTTTCTACAGTATATCCATTGGTTTGTTAGAAAGTTCAGTGAAATACAAAATCTCCTTAAACCTCCTTAAAGAAAGCGGAAACGCTGGCGCACATTCTCAGTCCAGGCCCAAGACAAGTCATCCAAAATGTTAATAACAAAGGATTTTAAGCTTCCAATTCTCTCCACCGCCACTCCTCCAATGAAAACTGGCACCAAGTCTACCAATTCTGCTGAGGGGGGAAACAAGCTTGCTTGGGAGCCAGAAGCAAACAATCTAACTTGGCTTCCTTGGAAGGCAGGATTGGATAATGATTTACCCCATGCACATGGTAGTCTCCATCTCTATTAATCTGCCAGATTTCTGCAGAATGAAAAATCTAGTCTGCCAAAGTAAGACCTAAAAATGAAATGCAATCTGAGACAAGCAACCGTACTAAAAGAACCAAAATGTATCAATGCTTATTTTCTATACGTAGATTAGTTGTCCAACCCCTTTCAAATTAAAGATATGCACATTATGTCTGGATTTGAGACCTTTATTTTTATTTCGATCTCAACCAAACATAACTCACTGAATTTAAAATTTTAAGGAGTAAAATATGCACTGTTACTGTTTGAGCTGCATATGGCCGAGCTATCTTAGATTATATCTGAAGAAATGCAAGTAACAGTCAATTTTTTTAAAAAAACTATTTAAATACAAACTCTAGAATCACCTCAGTAATGACGGTGATAAGAAATGGGGACAGGGGACTGAGCTTGGAGCCTTCCTGGTCTACACAGCTCGGCCATACAGCTTCAATAAACTCATCAATAGCAGCCATGAATGGTACCTATTAATAAATACATAAGAATTATTGATGCCCATGTATATCGCAGTGATTCAAGTTATTAACAATATTTGTTGATCTAACCACTCTTAATCACAGTATAGAAATATACTGGAAAACCAAGTGGATTCAGAACATTTCACTTTGCAGCCAAAAAAATACTGTTTTTTGCTAAAGATTGTATTGTGGGCTTGGATATTATTTTTGCAGTGAATGATGAAGTGTTCTGAGCTAAGATTCTGAAAAAAGACACTGTGACTGCATCATCCTCCCTTAACACCCACCCATCCACCCACACGACTCAAGCATATTAGTGCCGCAAAACAATATGTGGATCCAGGGATTTGCATTCAAGACAGATCCGAACTCCTAAACTCCATGAATATTAATACATACAGAGCCTTTCAGATGTTCACACTGGTGAAACTAGCTCTGTTTCAATCTGTAGCTATTTTGGGAATAAGAAGAAGCCCCAGAACATTCTTAATCCACATGGTTTTGTGTTTAACTCATAATCCTGCTGTCGTTTGTTTTGCTGCATCACAGCTCCTGCAACCCAGTTTCAATCCACACCTCGGGTGATGCATGTGTGGGGTTTGCATGTCATGCTTGTGCCGCAGTAGACTTCCTCCAGGTGGTCTGGTTTCTTCCCATATCCAAAGGATGTGGCTAATAGGTTAATTAAGCAATGTAAATCATCCAAAGCATCGGCAAATGGCGAGAGATTCAGAAAGAAGATGATGGATATGCAAGAGAGAATGGTCACAGGGAGGTAGACAAAAATGCTGGAGAAACTCCTTGGTCAATTCATCCTTTCCCACCCAGACTACCCCCTCCCCTGGTACATTCCCTTACAACTGCAGGAAATGCTACACTTGTTGCTTTACCTCCCCCCTTGACTCCATCCAAGGGCCCAAGCAGTCTTTCCAGGTGAGGCAGAGGTTCACCTGCACCTCCTACAACCTCATCTATTGCATCCACTGCTCCAGGTAGAAACTGCTCTACATCGGTGAGACCAAGCGCAGGCTTGGCGATCGCTTCGCCCAACACCTCCACTCAGTTCGCACTAACCAACCTGATCTCCCGGTGACCCAGCACTTCAACTCCCCCTCCCACTCTGAATCCGACCTTTATGTCCTGGGCCTCCTCCATGGCCAGAGTGAGTCCCACCACAAATTGGAAGACCAGCACCTCGTATTTCACTTGGGCAGTTTACACCCCGGTGGTATGAACATTGACTTCTCCAATTTCAGGTAGTCCTTCCTTTCTCCCTCCTTCCCCTCCCCTTCTCAGCTGTCCCACAGCCTACTGTCTCCGCCTCTTCCTTTCTTGTTCCTGCCCCCCCCACCCCCCCCATCAGTCTGAAGAAGGGCCTCGACCTGAAACGTTATCTATTCCTTCGCTCCATAGATGCTGCCTCACCCACTGAGTTTCTCCAGCATTTTTGTCTACCTTCGATTTTTGTTCTTTCTTAAACATAGGTCACAGGGAAATGAGAGGGAGAATGGGACTTGCTATGCCATGAGCCTGCATGGATATGAAGGACCAAACATCCTTCTCAGCTGCGATCCTATAAGCAATATATAAAAATCATGGAACACAATGTTCCGGCTAAGTAAGCAATGCTGTTTGAAATATAATTCTTAAAAGGAATTACGTGTGGTATTTGCTTTCTCCTCAGTATGTTGGTAAATACACTTCCACGTAATTCCATAATACAGATGACGAGAGGCTCACTCATTGCCTCTGACATTTCCCAGCTCTATTCCCTTCCAGCTATTCTCAGCCCAATTTATATTGCATTACACTCTAGCTTCTTCACCCAGTTATTCAACTTTCCATTCTTTTGATCAGAGCACCAAAACAGCACTAATTCACCAAAGCAAAAACGTAATGCCCTCGCTACTTCTTCTTTCTTAAATATAATGCAACTGCAGTCCAACCCAACTACAAGTATGGGGTTCATCATCAACCTTGGGTGGAGCTTCAAACTCCAGATCAGATTTATCAGGCTGCCCCCAGTGCAATCTCACATATTGTTCAATCTCACATATTGCCATTTTCAGCTCTTGTTTCATCATCCCTTCCCACTGACACCATTTGTCTGACATCCAACCCTTATCTGGTTCTATTCATCACCTTCTGTTCTTATCAAATTGCACAATCTGAAGTCCTTTACAGTCTGCACTAAACACCTCCCAGCATCGGTTGGTATCTCCATCCTTCCCACTTCCTTATCTAGTTCCATCTGCCCTTCAACCCTTCCTCAGTTTGAACTACCTGTCACTTGGCAGTTCCTGCCTCACCTCTCCTCCCTCGCCACTTTATACTGGTTATCTCTCCTTTATATTTTGGCCTGATGCAAGATCTTGGCCTGAAATATTGACCATTTATTTGCCACCACTGAATTCCCCCAGCAGCGTTTTTTCCCTTTCATCTGCATTCTCTTCTGTTTCCCAAGAATATATTTTTCCACTTCCACCTTATATTAAATTCACCTTGTGAAATTAAATTGTGCTAAATGGAAACTGGAGCTCACCTGCTACCTCAGGTCCCTGTTGGCTGCCACTGGTTCTCTGTCTACTTATGTATATCGGTCAAACAGAATATTTACATTGTGGATTCCACACTGCAATTATATTTGGACCCTAGAAGACCACATTTGGATAATTATTGTAAAACTGGTCTCCCTGCCACCTTCCCTTCCATTTGAGTAAGTGGTTTAGAAAGGATAAAAGGAAGAACTTATCACCCAAATGGTGGCTGGGATCAGGAACACTGTTTAAGTCGTGGTTGAGGCATTCTCAGAGCATTTAAGAAGTACTTGAATTGCCAAGGCATTGAAGGTTACAGACCAAATGCCAGTAGGACAGGCTAGATGCAGGAAGATTGTTCCCGATGTTGGGGAAGTCCAGGACAAGGGGTCACAGCTTAAGGATAAGGGATAAATCCTTTAAGCCGGAGATGAGAACGACTTTTTTCACACAGAGAGTCTCTGGAACTCTCTGCCACAGAGGGTAGTTGAGGCCAGTTCATTGGCTATATTTAAGAGGGAGTTAGATGTGGCCCTTGTGGCTAAGGGGATCAGAGGGTATGGAGAGAAGGCAGGTACGGGATACTGAGTTGGATGATCAGCCATGATCATATTGAATGGCGGTGCAGGCTCGCAGGGCCGAATGGCCTACTCCTGCACCTAATTTCTATGTTTCTATGTTTCTAAATGGAATTAGTATTGATAAATACTTAACAGCTGGCACGGGCAAGGTTGGCTGAAGAATTTAATTCTGTGCTGTGTAACTCAAAGATTCTATAACCTCGTGTCTCCATCAGCACCATGTTCTGACACTATTTTTTGATCTAAAACCAGTTATGAAGTACCTTATGAAGGATATTTCACTATAAAAAGAAAATAAAGGAAATAAATATGAGCTGCTGTGTGCAGATGAACATTCGCCCACTGCTATCAGACTATTGAACTAATCACCATTTTCACCCCCTTCTTCCCGGAGATGCTGATAACCAAATTCTTGCAAAATTGTACAGTTGGTACAATGAGCCATATGATCCATGCCTGCTTCTATGTTATTATATTCTCAGTTCCATCTATTATTTCACTTTCTCATCAAGATTTTGACTATTCAAGCAGATATTTCTTCGTTTTCAACTGTTTGTTTCACAAAGAAGTCTCCAATCCAATCAGTACTTTTTTGCATATCTTTCATTCATTGTTCTTTATCTCTCCACATCACCATCTATATCTCTCGTTTTCCTGATCCCTAACCAGTCTGAAGAAGGGTCTCGACCCAAAACGTTGCCCATCTCCTTCACTTCTTAGATTCTGCTGCACCCGCTGAGTTTCTCCAGCCTTTTGTGTACCCCAGTAAATGATGCATGTTGTCACTAGCCCAGACACCATCAGCTCTGGATCACCCGGTAAGACAACCACATTGTACTAAACACTCAATGGTGGCATATTGCCACAGAAAACCCTAGGCAAAGTAGGTAAGCCAATTAATAGGCCAATTGCACGGGTAATTAATGGCATGAGCCATGCATTATCGCAACTACAGAATTTGTACCAAGGTTGGATATAGGATTAATTGGAACAAAAGTGATATTATGCCTATAACTAGAATAAATTTACATATATTAGAACAATACCCATTAAAAATAGTTACAGACAAATTTAAATATTTAGGAATTAATGTAACTAAATCCTATAATTCATTAATTAAATCTAATTATCCTCAACTACTAGACAAACTTAGAAAAAATATTTTATATTGGAAAACACTTCCTATATCTATGATTGGTAGAATAAATGCTATAAAGATGGTTTTTTTAACCACAATTGTTATACTTGTTTCAGGCTATTCCTTTTTTTCTCCCGAAAACCTTTCTTAAAAAAATAGATAATATTGTTAATAGTTTTATTTGGGACTATAAAAATCATAGAATAAGTAAAAAACATTTATGTAAATCTAAGATAAATGGAGGATTAGCACTTCCAAATTTTTTATATTATTTTTGGGCTGTCCAGATTAAGAATATGAATTGCTGGTGGGTAAATATGGATCATGAACCAATGTGGTTAAAGATGGAAAAGGAAGACTGTTTACCTTTCAATGTAGGCTCGATTCTCTTTGCCCCAAAGGAAGTACAAAAAAAAATTTATAGGGACAACCCTATAATTTATAATAATAGACGTATTTGGAAACAAATAGTTAAGACTTTACATTTAGATAATCTCTCACTTAGACTACCAATTACAAATAACCCATTATTTAAACCCTCTATATTAGATGGGGGGTTTAGACATTGGGATGATTTAGGAATTAAAAGGATAGAGCACCTTTATAGAAAAGGAAAATTTCTTTTATTCCAGGTGTTACAAGATATCTATGGATTGTCTCCACAACACTTGTTTAGATACTTACAAATTAGAGATTATATTAAATCCAATACAGAAGATTATAAAAATAAAGAACCAGGATTATTAGATGAACTGTTTAACTTGCACCCAAATACAGAAAAATTAATAGCTTATATATATATTATTTTGGATAAGGAGAATCCAATAACTGAAACATATCGTCAAGCATGGGAAAATGAAATTGGTTTATCTATAACAAAAGAAAATTGGGAAGAAAGTTTACAACGAATACATCGGTGTTCGTTAAATGCCAGACATACATTGATACAATTTAAAGTATTATATAGATTACACTATTCGAAAACTAAATTAAATAGTATCTTTCCCAATCTCTCCTCCATTTGTGATAAATGTAAGAATTTAGAAGCAAATTTAATACATAGTTTTGTTACATGTCCCAAACTGAATTATTATTGGATAGAAATTTTTAAAGTTATTTCTGAAGTTCTTAAAGTTAGATTGGACCCTGACCCAAAGTTAATAACATTTGGAATTCCGGATTCAAATTTGGTACTTACAGTAAATCAAAGAAATTTCTTTGATTACTGTTTAATAGGGAAAAAAATCATATTGAAATTTTGGAAGGGAACATTATCCCCCACAATTAAAATGTGGGCAGCAGAGATGTTGGAGACGTAACATTTAGAAAGAATTAGATTTGTCCTATTGGACAAGTATAATTCCTTCGAACAGATATGGTCTCCATATATACAGTATTTAGAGAAGTAGCTGTTCTTGGCATCACAGCTCGGCGGGTACCCTGCGGGATTTGATGAGAATAATTTATTTTCATAATAGGATTAATATGCATGTCTCTATTGATATTATTATTCGTATTAGTTTTATTTACAATATATTTTGTTGTTTTTCATTTATATATATATATAATATTTTTTCACTCTTTTGTTAACCTTTTTCCCTTTCTCTTTTTTTTTCTTATATATAATCAAATTATTATGTAATCAGATCTTTATTGATTTATAACTGCTCTATCTCTTTTCTATCTTTATTTCTAAAAAAATAGAAGATAATAATTATCAATGTGTTATTTGTTCAAATATTGAATTAAGTTGATGTTTGTAAATCTGTATAAAACATTGCAAATTGGTTACTTCTAATAAAAAAATATTAAAAAAAAAAAGAATTTGGACCAAGGTGTTCAAATTTTTGTATAGGAACAAAGCCTCACTGCAAAAATCCAGGTTAAGCGGTAAATAATGCAAGGCTGGAATCCCATACCTTAAGGGCCTGTCACACCAGCATGCGATAGCATGCATCTAATGCGACCAAACGTGGTCACTTGAAGTGTACGGTCTCGCGGGGCCAGTCCCACTTCCATTGGCGGAGGCGTATGGAGTTGTGCGGGGCTGGTCCCGACATCGCGCGGGGCTCCGAAAATCTTGCACTGTCCAAAAATCCCGTGCCCCAACAGCCTGTCGGCCCGCAGGCGCATTGAGGGAGTACACAGCATCTTGACGTCGTACGCAGCGTCTTGACAGCATACGCCTAGCGCATGCTGTTGCGCAATGATGTCACTGCCCGGCATGCCGTTTCGTGATGACGTCACTGCCCGACGCCATGCAACGTACAAATTCAGTCCGCCCGTCTACTGCCCAGCTGATTGGCGAGTATGATGTCGGGACCAGCCCCGCATAACTCCATACGCCTCCGCAGTTTGAATTGGAACCAGCCCCGCGAGGCCATATGCCTCAAGCGACCACGTTTGGTCGTGCTAGACGCATGCAACCGCATGCTGGTGGGACAGATCCTTTAAGCTTCAGAAGGCGAGCAAAATTACATTTATAAGAAACAGGAATTGCAAATAACTCCTGCTGTGTACATTTTTTAAAAGATACTTATAGGTGAATGAATCTCCATGTTAGATTAGATTGACTCATGCCATCTGCTGCATAACTTCATTAAATAACCAATTTAAACTTCTTGAAACTGTTTGATTATGGATTACTTTTAACACCAAAAACCCACAAAATTCATAAAATCAAAGGTTTATCATAAAGTATTTATATTTCCACATCACAGATGATAAGTAGAGGATTCAAGTTTCCAAAATGCATCTTTTCTCATCATAAGAAGTTGCATGCAAACTATGTTTGTGCTTTCCAACTGGAAATAGTTTTCTTATAATTGCTACAATTGTTTTTCGGCCCCTATCACACAATTGCTCACAACGTTGTGGTTTTCCTGCCATTTTCTCACAACGGCCCATTTTACCCACCCTCAACAACTGCCCTTGCTTCGACAAAGCAATAATTCTCACACTTTGGGCAGCATGTACGTGCAGACAATGAGACTCTGAGGAAAAGAACCATCACAGTCAAAACCAGTCTTGTGCTTGTCTCATGGCTGATATCTATTGGGCAATTTTCAATTTTTGCAATTACTGTACAATAATCACCTGTAAGCATCCTAGCTGTTTATGTACTTCTCAATCATAAGCTATTCGGGACATATTGTTAATCCCTTCCAGTGTTCTGGTTGAGATCAGCTAATTTAGCCATCTTCAGATTTCACGCCTCTCCTCTGTGAATAAAATATGCCACCATCACAAAACATGTCTTACTTATCAAGGCATTAGCTTTGGTTCAAGGTGGACAAAAATGCTGGAGAAGCTCAGCGGGTAAAGCAGCATCTATGGAGCGAAGGAAATAGGTAACGTCTCGGGCTGAAACCAGCTTTGGTTCATTGGTAGTTCTTACTCTGTACCAGATCATTATGGGTCAATTCCACTGCTGGTACATGGGTAGCTAATACAGATTGGCAAGATCATAAAAAGTACATTGAAGAAGTCTTGTATTATTTTGAGCGAGACGTTAAACCGAGGTCCTGTTTGTCCCATCACAGATATGATGGTCCCCTGGCAGATTTAAGATGAGCTGGACAGTATTCCTGGCCCACATATGATATGACAGCGATACATACAGAAACAGATTACTGGGTCATTTCTTTCAATGTTCTTTGTGCAATCTTCCTGTATGTAAATTGGCTCTTGCTTTTCCTTATATCTATCATCTCTACTCTTCAAATGGAACTTAATTATCTGTCAGACGCGCTGGCACATCCCAAACTTTTAAAAGATGGCAAAGTGTTTTGTTTCTATTGAGATTTTGTTTCTGTGAGCAATCTGTCCTCATAAACATCTTCCGGCTATGTTAGCATAGTTGTAAAATCTTTGGAATCTTTCTTAGACAAGCATATTTTCCCTGTAATGTGGTTACAAGAGGTGTGCACAATTTCTAATGTTGTTGTACAGCTCTTGCAGAGCCACGCTGCTCTTCTACTCCTGGAATAAGAATTAATTGCTGAAATACTGTCCCGCTGAGTTACTCCAGCATTTTGTGTCTATCTATGCTGAAATTCTCTTTGATTAAAAAGAAACGAGGGAAATGCACAGCAAGAAAGAAACCTTGCAGTTATGTAGTTAAATGTAGTGTAATGTAGTTAAATAATCATATTATTTTTAAAGGACCCCTGATGTATGGTCACTTCATAGAACAGTATAGCACAGGAACAGGCCTTTTGTCCCACCATGTCTTCCCCCACCATGATGCCAATCCAACATAAAGCAACTTTCTACACAGCATCTCTGTCCCACTATTCCCAGTCTAACTGACTCTTAATCAATGTTATTATATCTGTTTCTACCATCTCTACTGGCAGAATGATACAGGCACCTACCACCACTCTCTATGTAAAGGTTCATACCTGGCAAATCTCCCTTAAACTTTCCATCTCTCATTGTAAACCCACACTCTCTAGTATTTGACATTTCCACCCAGGGAAAAAGCTTTTGCCTGCCTACCCTATCAATGCCTTACATAATTTTATTTAAGTTAAGTAAGTAAGTTTATTGGCCAAGTATTCACATAGAAGGAATTTGCTTATGTGCTCCGCCCACAACTAACAACATGACATACAGTGACAGTTACGAATGACTCGGAAAACACTAAACATTAATAATAATAAAACATTAATGATAAAATACCATTGATCAAGCATGTGAACCAACAAAATACCAGATCAAAGGGAGGCTACAGATTTTTGGCTGTTGAGTAGAGCTACTCGTGGATAAAAATTGTTTTTATGTCTGGCTGTGGCAGCTTTGACAGTCCGGAGTCGTCTTCCTGAGGGAAGTGATTCAAAGAGTTTGTAGCCAGGGTGAGATGGGTCAGAGATGATCTTGCCCGCTCGCTTCCAGGCCCTTGCAGTGTACAGTTCATCAATGGAGGGAAGGTTACAGCCAATAACCTTCTCTGCTGATCGGACGATTCGCTGCAGCCTCCAGGTGTCGTGTTTGGTGGCTGAGCCAAACCAGACCATGATGGAGAAGGTGAGAACAGACTCTACGATGGCCGTGTAGAATTGGACTATTATTGCCTGTGGCAGATTGTGCTTCCTCAGCTGCCATAGGACGTACATCCTCTGTTGTGCTTTTTTGACTGTGGAGTCGATGGTCACCCCCCACTTAAGGTCCTTGGAAGATGATGGCTCCCAGGAACTTAAAAGACTCCACAGATGTGACGATGGTGTTGTTGATGGTGAGTGGGGTGAGGGGGAGCTCTCCTAAAATCTACAATCAATTCCACAATCAATTTACATCTACCTGGTCTCTCTTCAGCATCCAACATTCCAGCAAAAACATAGAAACATAGAAACATAGAAAATAGGTGCAGGAGTAGGCCATTCGGCCCTTCGAGCCTGCACCGCCATTCAATGTGATCATGGCTGATCATCCAACTCAGTATCCCGTACCTGCCTTCTCTCCATACCCCCTGATCCCTTTAGCCACAAGTGCCACATCTAACGCCCTCTTAAATATAGCAATCCAATTTGGTCCAACCTCTTCTTATCGCTAATACACTCCAATCCAGGCAACATCCATCTCACAGTCCATCACACAGACCAAACGTCTGCATTTTTCTCTGAATTACACGCAATTATCCAAATGCAGCTTAACTCTTTAGGCACCTCTTAAATTTTAAGAGTTAAATTTTCTTTTGTGATGATGTACCTTGCAATATTTCACTCAGTTAGAACTAAATGATGTTGTTTTTGAACATTTATTATACGTACCATGTTGGATAAAACTATGTGATAGCTAGCTCATAGACGTTCTTTTAGGAAGGAGATGGAGGAATTTCTTTAGTCAGAGGTTGGTGAATCTGTGGAGTTCTTTGCCACAGAAGGCTGTGGAGGCCTAGTCAGTAGATATATTTAAGGCAGAGATAGATAGATTCTCGATTAGTACAGTTGTCAGAGGTTATGGGGAAAAGACAAGAGAATGGGGTTAGGCGGGAGAGATAGATTAGCCATGATAGAATGGTGGAGTAGACTTGATGGGCCGAATAGCCTAATTCTGCTCCTATCACCTATGATCTTATGATCTCAATTTCTGAAACCAAACATACATTTTACACACAAATTACACACACAGGGCACACATTTTACTCCTTGATGGCATGAATAGAGGACATGACTAAAGAGGACTAGCACATTCCTATTCACATTACAAACACACTTCAAACCCTGGCATTTGGGTTGTACTTAGTGATCCACACATATTTGCACTCCTGCGCATTGCTTCTGTTCTCAGTGACGGAGAGTTATTTGAGATTACTTTTATCTGTGGGTGGACAGAAATATACACATTTGACTACCATTAATGGACTTTTCTGGCATCCATAACTCAAAAGTAAGCAGTGTAATCAAATTCTCTATTTGCCTGGACTAGCAGTGCTTCTACTTCACCGATAAAGTTCATTAACATCCAGGATAAAGCCAGCCCATTTCATAAGTAATAAAGAAGGAACTGCAGATGCTGGAGAATCGAGGTACACAAAAGGCTGGAGAAACTCAGCGGGTGCAGCAGCATCTAAGGAGCGAAGGGGATAGGCGACGTTTCGGGTCGAGACTCTTCTTCAGACTGGTTAGGGATCAGGGAAACGCACATTTCCCGCATCAGGGTCTCCCTGATCCCTAACCAGTCTGAAGAAGGGTCTCGACCCGAAACGTCGCCCATCTCCTTCGCTCCTTAGATGCTGCTGCACCCGCTGAGTTTCTCCAGCCTTTTGTGTATCCCCCATTTCATAAGTACCCCATTCACCACACTAAATATTAACTGCATCCACCACCAATGCATCGTGGTTGAGGTATGTAACATCTACAAAAATTCACCGCAGCAATTTACCAAATTGTATTCAACAGCACCTCCTGTGCCTCTGACCTCTATTGTTTAAAAATAAAAGGTGCTTAGTACACCACCACTCGCACATTCCCCTCCAATGCAAAGATCAGCGTGGGCAGCGCAGTGACAGTGGTAGAGCTGCTGCCTCACAGCGCCAGAGACCCGGGTTCGATCCTGACGTCGGGTGTTGTCTGTGCAGAGATTACGTGTGCTCTCCCTGTGACCACATGGGTATTCTACAGGTGCTCTGGTTTCCTCTCATGTCCCAAAGACGTGCAGGTTTGTAGGTTAATTGGCCCTCTGTAAATTGACCCTAGTGTGCAGGGTATGGGCGATCATTGGGCACCACAAGCTCAGTGGGCCAAAGGCCTGGTTTCCACACTGTATCTCTAAACTAAATCCTGACTTTAAAATACAACACAACAACTTCAACAAGTGTTCTGACAAAATCCTTGAACTCCATTACCTAAACAAGAATATCATCACTATGACGTTCAAGCATTGTAACCTTTAATGCCAATATTGACCAGCATTATATGCTCCCCATTCCAGTGATACCCATACCCCAGGAGATAACTAAAGACCTATGGTAAGCTAAATTATCTCATATTACTCTGGGGCTATGAGTTAACCTGAACAGACAGCTCAAACCGTGTTGGGCCTGCAACTCAAAACGTTGGTCATCATTTAAGAACCTCATCAAATAGCCATTTTTTCCATTCAAAACCCCAAGTCGTGATCAATACGAATGCAATCAAGAAACAAGAGTGGAAAGAGAGAATAAATTAATACTGTCCAAATATGGGTCAAGAGGAGAATTTTTTTTTTCCAAATTTCTCTTGAACCTAGATGTTCAGCCAACTAACAAATTTATAGAATGTGGAAACATTTTGTTTTCTACATTTAAGCGACCAACACTGGGCAAAGCAATGTGGTTTGGAGGCTCCGAATTTTATAAATTTTGTTAACCAATATCAGAAAATTAAATGTCTCTGCAACTTTGATGTGAGAATATTGATTAAACTGGTACAATTTGTAATAATGCTCAGAACTATCTGTCTTAGGTAGTTTATTTGAATACACTTTTCTTGGTATGAATTTATTTGATCTGATTGTATTTTTAAAAGGCTCTGTTTACGTGCAGCATTTGTGCACAGAAGGTATGATATTTGCCATAACAATAAATTCACTTTAAAAGGTCATGGCCAATGTTGCCTTCTGTGTATTGGTCAGTAAACGGCAGCCAGGAACAGCTGTAATGGGTTCTGGCATTTTAAACCTCACCGTTACCGGTTGTACATTATTTTATAAAGAAAACTCGTTGTAGAGTCATGGTAACTTATATTCTCAAACCCTGCATGCATGTTTCCATAAAGCCTTTCCAAACTGCAAGAATAATATTCAAGTGAACGTCAGTCTGGGAATGTCACATATATCAACAACTTACCCAGCCCTCGAAGGTTTTCGTGCCATTTTTCAGTAACTCCTCGAACTGTAAGGTGCAGTTGGCCACGAAGTCATCGTACCCGATGGGGGTGTCGTGGAAGACGGTCAGCTCGATCTCGCTGCTTCTCCATATCCGAGTGCTGAAGTCCTCGTTGAACGTGGGCCGGCTGGTTTTCTGCTTGGTGACCGTCTGCCCGACCCTCCGATTGTCAACTTTCACCATGACATACGGATCCAACAACTGGTAATTCTTGCTGGATATCGAGTGCCGGAGAGCGCAGCGGGTGGGTTTCAGGTCCACAGCCTCCCCGATCTTCACCTTCAGGGAGCCGCTGAAAAGCACCATCCTTGCACCCCTGTCAGCCCGGCTTGGGGAAGGTGCGCGTTGCGGCAACTGGAACTAGGTCTGGGACTGGTACTGGTCTGACTGTCAGAGATACAAGAGGCCACTTGAAAGTGGAAACAAAATAAAAGCTACCAGAAACAAAGACCTTCCCCCCCCCCACAAAAAAAAGTGCTTAATTTGATCGCGGGGTGCGGAAAAAAGTTAAAGTTGAATGTTGCAGGAATGACAAGCAGTAGATTGCTGGTTTTATTCGCCCTTCTCCCTCCTCGACAAAGCGAGTTGGCCACGAGTAAACATCACAGGTGTGCGGGGAATGTCCCCGGACGAGCCTCCAGCCCCCTTTATCTCGCAGAGGCGGATCCCAGGGGAAGAGTCGACCGCACTTCTCCTCCCGCACTTGTTAGCGCTTCTCCCGGTCACTCTGCCCCGCCTGGCTCGGTGACCCGCTCTTCAAACAGTCGCCCCGGACAACCCGTTCAACGTGGGCGCCTGCGAGCCAAGTGTTATTTTCTGTCACTCGAGCACCGTGATGCAGGAAGCAATTACACTTCAAATTTCCGTGTGTCAATAGGCGAGGTGTGTGGGGCTTTAAATAAAGGAACACGCTCCGACACAGCGCGTCCTGCCTTCTGACAACGTGTATTTAGAATTGAGAAGTCGAGCTCAAACAACAAACTTATTTAATGACTTTTTTTTTAACCACAAAAATATTGATCTTATTTTAAGAGTGCATGTTGCAAGGGAATTGTGGTGGTTGTAGTCCACGGTTCCTCTTGCTACAGACAATTTGAACTTGAGGAACTACGATTCCCAGAAGACAGAGCGAGTGCTTTTATTCCGCGTTTCTTATCCACCCTTGCTTTGGTTGTGATTGGCCTTCAAAGTGCAACAGTTGGCGAATGACTGCCGACGAACCAATGGTCTCGACCAATCGAAGGCTGGCAACTATTCCCCCCCCCCCCCCCCCCCCCCCACATGTTGTAGGAACAAGGAACTGCAGATGCTGGTTTACACACAAAAGGACACAAAGTGCTGGAGTAACTCAGCAGGTCAGGCAGCATCTCTGGAGAACATGGATCGGTAACGTTTCTGGTCGATGCCCTCCTTCAGACTGAACATGGATAGGCACTGTTGAGGGTTGAGACCCTACTTCAGTCTGAGGAAGGATCTCGACCCGAAACATCGCCTATCTGTGTTTTTCAGAGATGCTGTCTGACCTGCTGGGTTACTCCAACATTTTGTGTCCTTTCCCAACCTGGTGGGCGGGCTGTACGATCAAGGTTCCAGCATCTATAGTTTTTTGTGACTCCATCCTTATATACAATCAGGCAAATGCTTTGTTCACTTAGTTTACGGACAATAGACAACATGATTCTCCAATCCCAATCGTACTTTGTTTTCCAAGAATATCTTTACAGTGTGAGGGTGTGGCAGGCAGTGTTTTTCCAGAATGCAACAACCCTCGGGGTGAAAATGTTTTCCTCATGTCTCCTCTAAATCTCTTACTCCTCACTTTAAATCGAAGACTTCTGGTCTTGCACATCTCCCCCTGTGGTACCCTTTCTTAAGATCCACCCTGTCAACACCTCATAATTTTTGAATACCCCTATTACGTCCTTCCACTGCCTCCTCTGCTCCAAAGAAATCCAGCCTATTCAGGCTCTCCTAATAAGTAAACACATTCCTACAGCTCTTCCTTTCCTTCTTCCCCGTCCTTCACCATCTCCCTCCTTTTCCCTCTCCCCATCCATCTTCTCCCTTCCCACTTCCCCCTTTTTTCCTCTTCCTGTTCTTATCCTTCCTGTCTCTTCTACTCTTCTCCAACTTAACTTTCCCTCTCTCCCACCACTACCCTTACTTTGCTTCTCCTTTCTTCCATTTATCCTTTATTTCCTTCATTATCCCCTTTGCTTTCTCTCTCCTCCACCTCTCCTTCCTTTCCCCCTCACCCTTCTCCATATCTCCCACTCATTTCCTCTCCTACCCTTTCACTTTTCTTCATCACCCTCCTCCACGTTCCTTTGCCCCCCCCCCCTCGTTCAGTCACTTTGTGCCCTCTCCTCTCTTTTCTCCGTTTTCCTTCTCCATTGTTCCTTTCATGTTTGCTTTCTCTTCAACATATTCCTCCTCTCTACTCCCCATTTTTATCTTCCTCCTCCTTTCTCTCCCTTTTTCTCCAACTCCTTCCTTGTCTTCTCCCCTTCAACACCAGAATGCTCACCAACGCCTCTACTTCCTTAGAATGTTTAGGAAGTTTGGCATGTCCCCTACAACTCTCACTAACTTCTGCAGATGCACCATAGCAAGCATTTTATCGGGCTGCATCACAGCTTGGTTTGGGAACAGCTCCAACCAAGACTGCAATAAATTGCAGCGAATTGTGGATGTAGCCTGGACTATCATACAAACTAACCACCGTTCCATTCTCCATTTATACCTCACGCTGCCTCGGCAAGGCCAGCAGCATAATCAAGGATGAGTCGCACTCCCTCTTCTCCCTGTACCCATCAAACAAAAGGTATAGAAGGCTCCTCCCCTGAGAGGAGAGCATTAGATCTCCTCCCAGCTAATTTCTCTTCTTCTACCTTCATCCTTCATATATCCCCCCCACTCTTCCTTTCCTCCCACCATGCCTTTCTTCCTTCCCAGTCTCTCTCACTTTTTTCTCCCCTTCCCCTCCTCTGCCCCTTTTATTCACCTACACATTTTCATCGCCCAACCATTTCCTGTCCCCTTTCCTGCTCACCTTTCTTTCTCCCCTTCCCTTCTCTCCTTCCACTTTTCCAATTTCTCCCTCCCTTCTTTTCCCATTCCTCTTTGTTCATTGCTCCCCTCTTCCTTCTTTTTCATGCAAGCTTTGCACCTTCCTCTCTCCTGTTTTGTTCCTTCCTGATCCCTCCTCCCTTGCGCCTCCTTTGCGCCATCCTCCAAGATGAAGAAGGTTTCACTCGCCTCCATGTATGGAGTCCCTATGTGCAAATGTATGGCCTGCAAGTTAATTTTTTTGAAAACGTTGTGCTGGTGGCATTGTAAGTTTTCTATATGATAATTTAAAATGGTGTGTGTGCATATGTTACAAAACAAGCAACATCAAATGTAACACAAGAGAAAGTAATGATGAAAAGTACCACAGTAATGTATAATATTTAAAGGACAATATAAAACTTAATTTGATAAGTACTATTCACGTCATCAGAGACACGGATCCGGCCAATTGAATGTCCCAATTGTGTAGGGGTGTCTGGCACATGGAATCTAAACTAAGCCTCCCGCATTGATGTAATCTGCAATACAATTATTTAGCTGCCTCTTAAAAAGGGCTCATTAACTTCTCCAAGATATTTTCATTTATTATAATTTTACATGCAACTCTCTAAACAATACATATTATACAAATATAAAGACACTTAACAATTATTTCCAATTATTTAATTTTTTCAAATAAATCCTGAATCGCTGATTTAACATTGACAGATGGCTGCCAAGGGATATTTTAGGAAATTATGTGGATTAATTAAATTTGCTTCTGTAATAAATGTTAATAGTCAATCAGGAAGGAGAAACGATGGAGGCAATCCAATTATTTGGGGAATTTCAAAATCTCAACCTATTTTCAGGGCTTTTAGGTTTAATGTTTTGCTTGGTTGTGTTCCATATGCATCATGGAGTGAATGTCAGGCATTGAATCGCGAACACACCATCTGCTGGTTTTGGATGTCACTGCACAGTTATCACAGGTTCTCATCATCTTCTTGATGCACATGGCTTGTTTCCAAAGGTTTAAAAAATATGTAGGTACATTTTTTGCCTCTCCAGTTTCAGTAATGTTAATGTAAAGAGAACAAAAATATTTAAGGTTGCAAAATTATTTGCTCTCCAGATTTTCTTAAGGGGAAAAGGTAGTGAAGGGATACAAATTACCATTGAGAAGAAATTGTAAAAGGTGCCAAGTGAAACAATTATTTTCTTTTTTATTTCTGCTTTTCAATGAAAATCAATGAAAATCATTTAAAGATCAAGTCACAGTATGAACTCAATGTCTTTCTCAACAGATGCTCCCTGAGTGAGTGTTTCCAGCATATTCTGTTTCATTTTATCTTATTTCACAAGCTATAATAATGAATGAATGAATGATTGAATAAGTTTATTGGCCAAGTATTCACATACAAGGAATTTGCCTTGGTGCTCCGCCCACAAGTGACAACATGACATACAGTGACAGTTAGGAATGACACATAAAACATTAAACATTAATAATAAAATTAATTAAATAACATTAATTAAATAAAATACCAAAGCAAAAGGAGGCTACAGATTTTAGATTATTGAGTAGAGCTACTACGCATGGAAAAAAGCTGTTTTGATGTCTGGCTGTGGCAGCTTTGACAGTGATTGATTGATTGTTCTGTGGTTGATTGATTGAAAATCACAGCAAGTAAACAGGCTCCTCGACCTGCTGAGTTCACATCAAACATTGATCACCAGTGAACTAGATCGATGTTATCACATTCACCTCCTGCAGATTAGCAGCAATTTACAGAGGCCCATGAACCTACAAAACTGCACACCTTTGGGATATGTAAGGAATCTAGGGCATGTAAGAACCCCATGTGGTCACAGGAAGAACATGCAAATTCCACACAGAAACACCCGAGGTCAGGATCGGACCCACGTCTCTGGCACTGTGAGATGGCAGTTCTATCAGCTTTGCCACTCTGCCACCTGGTTTGTGGGTAGATTATGCACAGTTCAGTTGAAGGATATTTTTTCTTCAATTTATTCTCTTCTCGAGGTTTTAATTTATGCTCATAAACACAGCCCTATGACATTATGTATAGTCACCATATGTTTTATTTTAAGGTAAAAACAGAAAGTGCTGGAAAGAATCGCAGGTTGCATCTGTGGGAAGAGTTAGTATTTCTGGTTGAAGACCCTTCATTGGAACTAGGAATGATATAAATTAAGCTTCTTAAATTGCAGGGAGATTGGATGGGTGGGTGAGATGGGGGTGATTCTGACAGCTTAAAACCAGAGTGGCCATAAGAAAGGTTACCTGGTCAATGTGTGACTGGGAGCAGTTAGAGAAAAGGAACATGGACAGGAGTAGCAAAATGGAGAGCAGGAAGACATGCCTGGCAAGTCAGACTGAAATTTATTCCACGCCCAGAGAGGAAAAAACACGGAACAAAAAAGCTCAGCCAGTATCAAAAATAGACAACTGATATATATACACATAGAACATAGAACAGTACTGCATAGGAACAGGAGCTTTGGCCTAAAACTTCAATGCTGAACATGATACAAAGTTAGTCTTTGCATATACGTGATGGATATTCCTCCATATCCTTCATATCCATATGACTATTTAAACGCTTCTTTGTTTAAATGCATCCTTTATGGTCATTTAGATCCTTCTTTGGTTGGGACAATGAGTATAAGAATCGGGAAGTCATTAAGCAGCTAGAGAGAATTTTGCGTAGACCACTTTGGAGAATTGCATACAGTTCTGGTCACACCCATTACAGAAAATATGTGCAAGCTTTGGAGAGGGTGCAAGAGAGGTTTACCAGAATGTTGCCTGGATTAGAGGGTATTAGCTATAAGGAGAGGGCCATATTTTTGTATTGTCTTCTCCAGAGCATCAGAGCCTGAGGGGATATCTGATAGAAGTATATAAAATTATGAGAGGCATCGATAGGGTAGACAATCAGAACCTTTCACCCAGGGTGGAAATGTCAAAGACAAGACAGAGGACATAACTTTACGATGAAACTGGAAAAGTCTAAAGGATATGTGCGGGACAAGGTTTTTAACCCAGAAGGTGGTGGGTGCCTGGAATGCACTGCCAGGGATGGTGGTGGAGACAGATATGATAGTGGCATTTAAGGGGCTTTTATGGTGTGATATGCAGGGAATAGATGGGTATGGGTCATATATATGCTGATGAGATTTGTTCATCATGGCATCATGTTCGGCACAGTCGTTGTGGACCAAAAGGCTTGTTCTTCTACTGTACTGTTCTATCTTCCATGTTCATTGGTTCATCCTTTTAGATTCTTAACAAGAAAAACACTAATGCCACCTAAAACTAAATGTTGTACTATTTGTTACTATTTTTCTCGCATCATTGTCACTGAATACCATGGAAGTGGGAAAATGTTAATTCCATCAGCATGAATCAGTTCGAAGCCCATATCCTCCAGACAAAATCCTGTGAACATTTTCTCACCTTTTCTTCCCTTTTTGTTGAAAGTTTTTGGAATATCCTGCAGTGGAATTCACTGCTATTTACCTTTTTCATTAGCTGTTTATATTACCTATAATTGGTGTAAAGTACATGATTAGATGATTAGTAAAAATCATTGCAATGCATCCCAATGACTGATTTGTACATGAATAAAAATCTTGCCATAAGAACCATCATAAAAAGACGAGGAGGCTTTATATATTAGAACTATGAACAGATGGTAATTTGTGAAACAATCATCAATCAATGATAATTGAGTAGTTTCTTCCTGCACATAACTTAACCTTCCTTTTTTTCTCTAGCTCTATTCCTGTCATTTGTGAAACAACTGACCTATTGTTGTGTCACCGTTCCAATATTGTTTGACATGATGAATATCCTACCCGATTACTGCTCTTCACACATACTTGAATCAGCAGGCTATATCATCTTGAAAGATATCACTCATAAATTAATCCCACTCGTAGTCTGTTGTTCGTTTTATCAAGTGAACTGGATCGGGATTGGGAACAACTTTACAGAGTGTGAAATGAGAGCAGTGCTTTTTTTTGCAGATTAACTGGTGCCAATATGCATATCAATTAAAAATTAAGCCCTCTTCGGTTTTGATTTTGTGACCAATCAACTTCTAATTTATTAAACTAACAATTAAAAAGTATAAAATCAAATTGAAAGTCTGAAATTGTGAAAATCTAGTTTTTTATCTCTTCGGAGGTGTCCTTACACCATATTGTAGCAATGTTACAAAATTTTGAGATTTAAAACATCGTCTGCAATTTATCCCATTAGATAAAGCATAACAAGAAGTTTAATTTGACACCTAATTCACTTTCATATCTTCAGTATTAAAAAGTTATTGCCATTTTCATACTCGGAAATTAGCATCTTATTCCCTGTTGCTTTTCCATTGACTTAACACAAAAGCTGTGATCGAGGACAATCAAAAGCCCATAACTTTCTTAAAAATTAAGAGAACTGAAAGAAATTTTCCATTATTATAGATTGAAGCATTCTGAAACAAATATGAAACAATCTTACTTGGATGGCCTGAAATTAAAGCATATAATTAGTTAGTTATCCAATTGTAGCTAATTACAAAATTCACTTACTAGATCTAAACATCTATCAATTTCTTAAGAAAAGATGAACATTTTTAAATAGCCTAAGTGTCCAAATAACATTCACACAAGAATTCACAATATAACATGATTTTTAAATCTCATTGTCATTAATTTATATGCCAAATGGAAGGAATTTAGTGTTAAATTCCCGTAAATTAATGGCCATTTAAATCATCTTGCGAGTAGGATTTTCTGGAACACGATCGATTGGAACGTTGGGGTTGCAGTGAATTTAAACCCCATGTCGGCAGGAAAAATACTGCCGGTTCGTATGGGGAGTAAATCACCTTCGCGCAACGTGAAATTTTGATTAAAGGTATCCTAAGAAGCACTTTTTAATGAAAAAAAAAACTGTGTACCTTGCCTTGTCCCCTACGCGAGGTCCATCCCGTTGTCGGCGTTGTTGGCTTTAGAAGATGATTTTTAAATTACTACAGCAATTAAATTACCAAGCGCAGTTTAAAAATCACTTCAGAGAACAGCAGTCAAAGCGATTTTTCTTCATCTACTAAATAGCCTGTTCAATATCGATTTGAATGGTCTTCCGAAATACCGCATTTTAAACCCGCCCCCCTCTCAAAGGCGCCAAAGTCGCACACATGGGCAGTGACAGAACTGCAGCGCCACTAAAGGTAAGTATTGTAACATACCTACATATTGGATGAGAGTATAATGCCCCTGTCCCACTTAGGAAACCTGAACAGAAACCTCTGGAGACTTTGCGCCCCACCCAAGGTTTCCGTGCGGTTCCGGAGGTTTTTGTCAATCTCCCTAATGGTCGAAAGTGGATTCCGTTTTAAAAATCGGTAATTTTTTAGTCGAAGCCGGTTGCGATGCTAGTTGAAGGTGGTTGCCTGAGGACAAAAACTTCCGGGAACCTCCGGGAACCGCACGGAAACCTTGTGTGGAGCGCAAAGTCCCCAGAGGTTTCCGTTCAGTTTTCCTAAGTGGGACAGGGGCATAACAACACCGTAGCTACTCAGTCTGAAGATGGATCTCAACCCGAAACGTAACCCATTCCTTCTCTCCAGAGATGCTGCCTATCCCTCTGAGTTAAACCAGCATTTTGTGTCTATCTTTGATTTAAACCAGCATCTGTAGTTCCTTCCTACACAGCTACTCATTTAAAATCCTTAATCCAATAGTTTAGGAATTTAATCTACAATTCAACGTCCATTTTATTGATGACAGTCAGAGGTCGGCACCACAGAGGTGTGAAGGGGCATCGACAGCGGTGAGGCCTCGATAGTGGCAGCCGTGAAGCCTCGCAACGATTGGGTCTCGGCGGCAGTGAACGGCGGCAATGCCTCGCGGGTCGACCCATGGTTGATGAGAGCGTGGAGAACCACCATGAGGAAGAAGGGGAAGAACAATGGTGGACCTGGCATGGGGGGACTGCCGTAAGGGGAGCGGGGAAGAACAATGGACAATGTGGGGGCGCAGGGGAATTGGGAACATAGGGTAATGGGCGTGGGGGAATTCCTGTGGTGGGGGGGACAAAAGGGGGAGCCGGCCTGCTTTGTAACTTTGTCAGCGCTGAAGGTGGCTGCTATTTGTATACATTGTGTATGCAAGCAAAGAATCTCATGTGCTTAGTCACATGAGACAATAAAAAATTCCTCCTCCTTCCTCCTCCTATTCCTATGGTTGCCAACGGGTGTAGGTTGTTTTGGACATCAATCTCCAATGATCAGATTGATTTTGAAGATTAGATTTGCTTAGGTATTGCAACATATGAATATAGAGATATCATCACTTCACGTTCTTCTCATTGAACCATTACCTTGTGGAAAATTGTTCCAAAATATTCAAAGCAATCAGCAGAACAGCGTAACCCTTAGCAAACAACTGCAGATTAATTAGCACTCACTGTGCCCCCTGCTGCATTCCAACCATCCCTATGGGGTTTTACACATCATTAAAACCAACTCTTTCATTTTCTTACCAAATTAATTTACCGGATGTTATAATAAAATACATTATGAAACCCATTGGGATTTAATTAGGTTCACTCATGGGATTTCAATGTTATCTGATGGAATTGTTTCCCTTTATGACTTACACCTTAACATTTATATTGCCACTGCTTTATAAGGAACTTAATAGAGTAAAATATTAGCTGTTCATTACAATCAATGTTTTTCTCGATAGTGCCAAAGAATGTCTTCTCTTTCATGAATGTAATTGTAGTTAAAGCAGTAGAAGTCATATTTTGTGCATATTCACAGCTCTTATGATGAAAGCTTTGATGGAAGGTAATTAGCCAGAAATTGTAACCGTATAAATGTTAACTCTACATATCCTGCCCAGTTTAGTTTGGAGATCCAACATAGAAAGGCCCTTAGGCCCATGGCGACCATCAATCACCTGTACTCTAATTCTACGTTATCCTACTATTACATCCTATACACTCGGGTCAATTTACTAAAGCCAATTAACCCACAAACCTGCACGTCTTTGGAATGTGGAAGGAAACCGGAGAAAACACACACAGACACAAGGAGAATGTACAAACTCCGCACAGTCAGTACCCAAAGTCAGGATTGAACCCAGGTCTCTTGCTCTGAGAGGCAGCAGCTCTACTGTTGTGCCACTCTGCCTCCCCTGATGAAGATGTCCAGCATTGTTATTTCAGATTTCTGTCACACTAATTTTTGTTTCCTTTTCAATAAGAGCTTTTCCCAACTTTCTTGTTTTTATACTTGCATGTCACAGGGTCTGCGAAACTGCTGCAGGAAATGTATCAACACTAAATATACTGCTGGTTGCCACAAAATTTGCTTTCAAGGCAGCAACAAACATGATTGGTTGGATTCCAAATATATTTCCTAAATTTGGAGCTTAATGCAGCAAATACAAATAAGGTTATTTAATTTGAATATAACATTTAATTTGTTGGTATCATTTGACTACAAGATAGATGTTAGACCAGAGGTCATAAGGTGGTCATGAGGTGCCGCATAAAACTGCATTTTAAGTAATTACACTGGAAGTGATTATAATTAAACAACAATTATTAATTGTCATGGTGTCAACTTGATTAATCTCTTTCTCAAAGTGGCTTTGGCTTACTGATATCTGTCTGCCCATTCTTTCCCTAGGCATGATTTAGTGATTGAGATGCAAAAAACATTTAACAATTAAAATAACCATTGAATTACATGCTGTGTTTAGATGAAGATTCACTTGCAAAATTGAAGTACATTTTCGTAAAGGGGAGAGGTAGAGCATTTGAAACCAGATCTTTCCTCTGATCAATGCAATAGAGAGTGAAATAAAACAGTAGAAAATGGTGTGTGAGGACAGCATGGGAGATTGATGAGGCAGTGCGATCGAAAGAGTCTACGTGGAATTCAGCAAGGGGCTGTAAGAGGTCGCACATTGTATTCCGTTTCAATATGTAATCTAAGAAAAATTGATACTAAAAATAGACCAGTAATGAGCCTTTTTTTGAATAAAGGTGTAAAATTTGCATATATCCTGCCCAAATTTGCATTTTTCAGGCACACTGATGAGGCGTTGATTTAATTTGTAAGGGAACGAGAGGAGAAGAGTTTAAATGTTTTGAACCAGAGCATTGGAGGTTATTTGGAACTAATGGCTTGAAACGATGCTGAAACCCACGACATATAAAATATCCATGGACATGTACTTGAGGACCTTGACCTGCATGACTATGAGATTGATGCTGAGATTAGGTGAACAGAGTCAAGAGTGTTTTATTGTCATATGTCCCGGAGGGGACAATGAAATTCACACTTGCTGCAGCACAACATAATATGTGAATATGTAAACATTGTATATAATGGGAAAAAAAGAAAAAGTTCAATAAATAACAAATATAGTGCAAATAACAAATAATAATATAGTCTTTTGCAGTTCAGAGCTCATAGCTTATCCGTTGTGTTTAATAGCCTGATGGCTGTGGGGACGTAGCTGTTCCTGAACCTGGACGTTACAGTCTTCAGGCTCCTGTACCTTCTTCCTGATGGCAGTGGTGAGATAAGTGTACGGCCAGGATGTTGTGGGTCCTTGATGATTTTGGCTGCCTTTTGAGGCAGCTACTACGATAGATCTCTTCGACGGTGGGGACGTTAAAGCCAGTGATGGACTGGGCAGTGGTCACAACTTTTTGTGGTATTTTTCGCTCCTGGACATTCAAGTTGCCGAACCAGGCCACGATGCAAACAGTCAGACTGCTCTCTACCGTGCACCTGTAGAAGTTTAGGAGAATCCTTTTAGACATGCCGAATCTCCGCAATCTTCTCAGGAAGTAGAGTCGCTGATGTGCCTTCTTTACAATTGCATTGGTGTGCTGGGTCCTTCTTTGCCAGCACTTCAAGGGCACAAGGGAACAAATGGTCTCCTTCCGTGTTGTAAATTTTCAAAGACTCTATAATTCTCCAATATTGCGACTAGTGTCACATAAATATTACAAATTGAGAAGCAGGCTGATTAGAGGAAGTTTGGAGGGGAAGTAAATTGGAAATTGGAGGAAAAATAGTGTGAGAAAATCTGGAGCTAAACACAGAAGGGATTTTGGAAAATCTTCAAAAGGCATGTAATAAGTAAATGAGCAGTAAATGGAGAATCTGGATTCTGGATTCTACACATAGGGCCCCAGAGTATAAGAGCAAGGAAGTCATGATCCACCTTTATAAAGTACTATTCCACACAAAGGGTGGTGGGTTTATGGAACAAGCTGCCAGAGGAGGTAGTTGAGGCTGGGAGTATCCCAACATTTAAGAAACAGTTAGACGGGTACATGGATAGGATAAGTTTGAAGGGATATGAACCAAGCACAGGCAGGTGGGACGAGTGCAGCTGGGACTTGTTGGCCAATGTGGGCAAGTTGGGCCAAAGGGCTTGTTTCCACACTGTATCACTCTATGACTATGACTCGATGACACTGGTTTAGCCACAACTGGAGTAGAGTATCCAATTCTGGGCACCACACTTTAGAAATGATTTGAAGGTGCAGGGAGATTTACAAGAATGGTTCCAGGGAGGAGAGAATTAAGTTATCTGGATCGACTGGAGAATTTGGAGTTGTTCTTTTTTGAGAGTCTCTTGCCCAGTCAAGCTCCAGAGGACATAGGTTTAAGGTGAAGGGGAAAAGATTTAATAGGAATCTGAGCAAATACTAAATCACACAAAGGATGGTGGATGTATGGAACAAACTGCCAGAGGAGGTAATTGAGGCTGGGACTATTGCAATGGTACATGGAAACAATTAGACAGGTACATGGATAGGACAGGTTTAGTGGGATCTGGGCTAAATGCAGGCAGATGGGACTAGTGTAGCTGGGAAATGTTGGCCATTGGGGGCAAGTTGGGCTGAAAGGCCTGTTTCCAGCTCTATGACTCTACGAGAGCATAGATTGATAGAACAGATAGGGTGAAACTGAATCCAATGATAAAAGGATGAAAAACCCGAGATGAAGAATAGCATGATTGTGAATGGCAAAAGTAACACGAGGCAAAATTATTTTGCACAAGATTGAGTAGCATCAGGAATCTGTTGCCAATGAGAGCAGTAGATCTGTGCTTAAGTTTTGTTATTCATAAAAAAATGAAATAAGAACTGGAAATTATATAAATACCTTTATCCTTTATTTGAATATTCTTAATCCACTCTTTCAAATGATCTACTAATCAATTTAATGGTTATGGTTTCAAGTATATGGAATACTAATAAAGGCAATTGTAATGTTACAAAGGACAACCTTAATTAAATGAAAATCAAAAATTTAATTATTATTTAAATGGCTAACATCATTTAAACTGGGTTTCAGATGCTCGGTATTGTTGCCAGATATAGAATATAAAGGCAGAGGTTTACAAGCGTGGATAGTGTTGTGTCATGTTCCTCAAATGTATAGTTAATTTTCAGGTATTTTGGAATCTAAGGCAATGTGGGTGGGATTGCACAGGGCCAAATGGCCTTCCTCTGATCTGTAACCTCTAATGTGATTCAGCAATCTTCATTCCTGGATCTCTCCTCTACTTCAAACTCTTGTCCTCATCTCCACTCTAATCCATGGTTCAAAATTAGGAAACATATTTCAGCCACAATTTTCTGTTGGCATGCGTGCAGCCACCATGTTGCATGCACATGCACAGCTGCAGAGAGTAGAGGTGGGCCTTCAAGCCTATGGAGTTTATCCTGATGATCCTCAACGATATTACCAGAGATCCTGGTTGAGATCTGGAGATTTTCCAGGTATGCCACTGAGACTGACTACGTGTCCAAATCCAAGTAATTCATGAAGGTCTCCTCACAGTTTTGAGCTGAGAAATATGGTGAATGAAGAGTTAAACCTCAAACTATTTAACTATTTCTCTCTAAGAGCCTGTTGGAATGTCTGTACTTTTGAAATCACTCTTTCATTGAACTGCAGAGTTTCATTGAACCTAAGGGTTTGGGCAATTTCAGAGTCCAGAATGGGTATGGTAAATTTAGTTAAATTTAAGTTAAATCCAGTTAAATTTAGACCTGACCAGGTAGGATTAGTAGATTTTGGTCATGAAGGGATATTGCAATCAGATGGACTTTTTTTTAACAATGATCTCCATTTTTGATATTATCTTTTTTTATTGTAGATTAATTGCCAGGCTAACCTGGTGGATTTGGACTCATGTCCATAGATTAGTAGTTCAAACTTTAGGATTATCCGTCTAAACTAACATCTGATGCTGGGTACACAAAATGCTGGAGAAACTCAGCGGGTGCAGCAGCATCTATGGAGCGATGGAGATAGGCAACGTTTCGGGCCGAAACCCTTCTTCAGACAGGCATTTTGTGTACCCTCGATTTTCCAGTATCTGCAGTTCCTTCTTTAACATAACATCTGATGCTGATCAGCTAGGAAATGGTGTTTCAGATGAACGTTTGAAACATTGCTCGGCTACAATAAACATGAAAAGGTTATATCAATGCTTTTGTTAACTCAGTTTACACTTAGAAAGAGGAAAATATTAAATGCCATTTAATTTAATTAGTCAGTATGGCAAGCCTTGAAAAGTAACCCCATAATCATGGAAATTAATTATCAGAACACCAGCAAAGGACAGACGGAAGGACACAATTTTAATTCATCATGGATTATGTATTTCTTGTCTCGCCACAAGCAATTATTATGACCCGGGGTAAAACTACAACAAAACCTGTTAAAAGTAAAGGACCATCTGGAGAAGCAAGCTGCTCAATTTTAACAACTTGTGATGCATTTGCTTCTCGCAAACTTAATTTTGTCTCAGTTACATTTAAAATAATAAATGCTCACAAACGTCAATAATGGCAACATGGCAATTTGCAATGAAATCTAAAACATCTATAAAGAGGTTTTTCTTACCAATGTAGATGCAGGAAAATCATCTGGAAATAAATTGCCACAATTGGCTTTGGTCTTGACTTGCAAGGCAAAACATATGCTACTCCTCACCAATGGCCAGTGACCTTCATTGGGAATATGAGTGCAAAACCCTGACAAGTGTTTGATAACCCTTATAAGTAGAAACCCTGATAAGGCTTAGCTTTTATAACTGGCCCAGTCATTCTTCTGCAGGCAACAAATTAACAAAATGCACAAGATCTGGAAATTGGATGAAGAAAAGCTAGTGTACAAATGACAGCAACTTGCATTTATTTAGGACCTTTATATAAAAAGCTGATGAGGGTTGCACAGTAACACAGCTGGTAGAGCTGTTGCCTCACATCACTAGCAAGCCAGTTTCAATTGTGATCTTAGGCGCTGTCTGTGTGGAGTTTGCACGTTCTCGCCGGGTTTTCTTCAGGTACTAAGGTTTCCTAACACATCTCAAAAATGTGTGATAGAAAAATGAAATGGGTTAGGGTAGAATTGGTGTACAAATGTGTGCGTGGTGGTCATTTTGGTCTCAGTGGATCGGAGGCCCTATTTTCATGTTGTTTATGTCTTTGACTCTTAAATCAAAGAATCAAAGAAAGTGTGATATTAACCCCCCAAAAGTGATAGGTGGTTGATGAAAGGAAGAAATTTTATTGAGGAAAGAATGAAACAGAGACTTAAGGAGGGAATTAAGGGCTGTTCATTAATAGTGTTGGCCAGAGGAGTGTGAAGATTTTTGGAGATTTTGGGCTGGTTTAAGAGATTGAGGGAGCCACGTTCATGGAGGGATATAGCAGCAAGAGTGAAAGTTTTAGAGATTCAATGTTCTGGCTGGGAACTGATGGAAGTCATGGAAGGAAATCAGAACCAGTCAGGACATGGGCAGCAGAGCTACAGATCAGCTCCAGCTTTTGACAAAGGCTTCTGATAGAATGGCATTTTCATGAAGAAATTGTTTCACGCACTTCAATCAGTCAAGTCCAGAGATAACAATAGCATGATTGGTGACTTCGGTAGCACCTGCACTGAGTCAGAGACCCAGGGAAGTGATGTCACAGAAGTGTAAGTGGATAGACATGGTGGCCCAGGAAATACATGGCTGGTTACTCACCTCATTATCAAGTATGATGCCAACATTTAGTGCAGCTTAGTTCATCCCCATAATAGCTGGGGAGAGGGATGGAGAACTAAGTTTGCGAGGGGGAGCAAAATCAAAGTCCTCTTCTGTTTCTTGACCTTGTAGGAAATGTCTATTCGTCTAGAGAACATAGTTTCAAGGTGAAGGGGAAAAGATTTTGTACAAATCCGACAGGTAACTTTTTCACATAGAAGGTGGTGGGTGTATGGAACAAGCTGCCAGAGGAGGTAGTTAAGGCTGGGACTATTCACTCATTTATGATGCAGTTGGACAGGTACATAGATAGGACAAGATTGGAGGGATAAGGACCAGACGCAGGCAGGTGGGACTAGTGCAGCTGGGACATGTTGGCCGATGTGGGCAAGTTGGGCCGAAGGGCCTGTTTCCACACTGTATCAGTCTATTACTTTAATTGGATGTCACAAGAGCAGTGCAAGAAAGTAGAGAAGATCGGGGGCCAAGGATAATGTTAGTATCATCAAAGTGGATTGTAAACCTGACATTATGTTTTTGGACAATGAAAACATGAATAATGGGATGTGCTTTATGTGATAACAGATTTTACAGTATGGAACTGGGAAAATAATCATGGGAAACTGGATACAAAGTATTGAGTGTATTTATCTTTTATCTGAGATTTCTCAATCCACTCTTTCAAATGTTCTACTATTTAAAGTTTATGGTTTAAAGTATATGGTATAATGGTTCAAGTTTCAAGTTTACATTTATTGTCACACACACCTTTTTGTGCAGTGAAATTTGGGAAATGTGAAACACAACTAGCATTGCACAGGGAAACCTTCATCTAATGAAAATCAAAAATCTACTCATCAGTTAAATAACGACCATCGTTTAAGCTGGGTGTGCCCGATACTCAGTTTTAATGCCAGGAATAGAATATGAAGCACAACGGCAGAAGTTCACAAGGAAGTACATGGTCTCGGGCCATGTTCCTCTAAGTTCCAGTTATCTTTCTGCTATTTTAGAATTTACAGCAATTCTGCCTCGCGAACCTAGAAGAAGATAAGATTATTGAATATGAGAATAAAATTGCACAAACCAATAAGATTTGACATAATCCATTTCCTTCATTGTGAATCTAAAGCCAGATGTATCATGGTGATTTCTGCCAGGTGCAATTGAGAGAGAGAGAGAGAGAGAGAGAGAGAGAGAGAGAGAGAGAGAGAGAGAGAGAGAGAGAGAGAGAGAGAGAGAGAGAGAGAGAGAGAGTGAGAGAATGAGAGAGAGTGAGAGAATGAGAGAGAGTGAGAGAGAGAGTGAGAGAGAGAGTGAGAGAATGAGAGAGAGAGAGTGAGAGAGTGAGAGGTGAGAGTGAGAGAGAGAGAGAGAGAGAGAGAGAGAGAGAGAGAGAGAGAGAGAGAGAGAGGGGAAGAGAGGGTGAAAGAGAGAAAGGAGAGAGAGGTAGATTAAAATTAGGAAAATACAAATGGAAAAAACATAAAACAAATGAAAGAGAAAGGCAAAGAAAAAAAGAGAGAATAACATAAGTAAACAAATTGTATATAATACATACAGATAGAAAAAAATACAGAATGCATACATAAACATATATGATAAAAAGTGGAATATACTGTTAGATTAAACTTAAAAGGGTAAAAGAATGAGAGAGGACAAAAATATGCTGGAGTCAGTTATAAAAGATGAAATAACACTTACGTAGATAGCAGTAAGAGGATCAGTCCGAATCAGCATGGATTTACAAAGGGGAAATCATGCTTGACTAATCTTCTGGAATTTTTTGAGGATGTAACTAGGAAAATGGACAAGGGAGAGCCAGTGGATGTGGTGTACCTGGACTTTCAGAAAGCATTTGATACAGTCCCACTTAGGAGATTAGTGTCTCTGAAAGTAAGCATGCAGGTAGCGCAGGCAGTGAATGGCATGTTGGCCTTCATAACAAGAGGAGTTGAGTATAGGAGCAAAGAGGTGCTTCTGCAGTTGTACAGGGCCCTAGTGAGACCACACCTGGAGTATTGTGTGCAGTTTTTGTCTCCAAATTTGAGGAAGGACATTCTTGCTATTGAGGGAGTGTAGCGTCAGTTAACAAAGTTAATTCCCTGGATGGTGGGACTGTCATATGTTGATATAGAATGGTGTGGCTGGGCTTGTATACCCTGGAATTTAGAAGGATGAGAGCGGATCTTATTGAAACATATAAGATTATTAATGGTTTGGACATGCTAGAAGCAGGAAACATGTTCCCGATGTTGGGGGAGTCCAGAACCAGGGGCCACAGTTTAAGAATAAGGGGTAAGCCATTTAAAACGGAGATGAGGAAAAACGTTTTCTCACAGAGAGTTGTGAATCGGTGGAATTCTCTGCCTCAGAAGGCAGTGGAGGCCAATTCTTTGGATGCTTTCAAGAAACAGTTAGATAAAGCTCTTAAAAATAGGATATGGGGAGAAGGCAGGAAAGAGGTACTGATTGTGGATGATCAGCCATGATCACAGTGAATGGCGGTGCTGGCTCAAAGGGCCGAATGGCCTATTCCTGCACCTATTGCCTATTGTCTATTGTCTAAGAGAAATTTGTTCCTAATACCTCCAACGTTTGAAGCCTAGTTATGGCTATTGCTATCCATCATTAAATACTGGTCTGTTGAGAAACAACAATGACAATCCTTTCACAAAGTTTTATACTTTAGAGATACATTGTGGAAGCAGACACTTCAGTCCACCGAGTCCTTGCAGACCAGCGATCACCTCACATGCTAGCACTATCCTACACACAAGGGACATTTACACTTTTTACAGAAGCCAATTAACATACAAACCTGTACATGTTTGGAATGTGGGAGGAAAACGGACCTGAAGAAAACCTATGTTGCCACAGGGAGAAAGTGCAAACTGCATACAGACAGCACCAGGAGTCAGGATTGAAACCCGGTCCCTGGCGCTGTAATGCAGCAACCTTGCCGCTGTGCAACTGCGCCGCCCTTAAACAATTACTGACCACTTCAACATATTCAAACTCAAAAGTGTGATAAGGCAGGAGAAGAAGAGAAAGAGGAAAAAAATTCTAAAATGAAAAACACTCTTAATTAATTGTTATTCCACTATTTCCTTTGCTAAATCTAACCTTGGTCAGATTGAATTGCTTCATTTTGAATACATTTTAACTCCAAATATACCAAAATGTATGTTATTCCAGTCTACCTTATAGTCAATGTGCAGAATATTCCACAGCTGTTTGATATTTAGTCTTTCCACCACTAAGCCCATTAAACCATTGAAAATGTCAAATTCTGCACTTACAATCAAATTTCAGTATTGATGCTGTACGCTCTTCCTCTTTTCCAGTCTCGCTCAATGACTGAATGTTGTGAGTTATTGAGTTTCAGTTGATGTATCGATCTACATTTAGTCATATTTTAGCAATAAATGGCCATATGAACCTTGTCCTGAAGGCTGCCATCTGTTTTGCGTACAACACAACCACCCATGGAGCCACGGGAGATCCCCTGCCGCTGCCAGGCAACCGGTTTTATTGATTTTTTTCCCCCCCCCCAACCCTTTAAAGAGATGAAAGTTCTTAAAAACTTTTTGATGGTCTGTGTTAATGAGCCAAGCAGCTGTCGGGTGAGTGAAGGTCACTCTGAAATGAATTACTCCGGGGCAATACACCTAAAAGTTGTACTGGTTTGGTGTGGCGATTAGTAGGTGATGACAAGCCCTCAGAGTAATCACCTAAGAATGCACGGTGTAACTATGAATCTCACAGGGAGTGATAATACAGTTAATAGGCAATGGGGAGCTCACTGATGTCTCTGTATCAGAGGTGTCGACTCATGCAGCACTTCTGTTAACTCCTTCACTGCAAATAAGATGGAACAAAAAGCTGTCAGTGCAGTAGAGCTATAAATAACCTCTCAAGAAGCATAATAGACCTGCATGTATACAGTGGCTTTAATGACCTCTGGACATTCCCCAAACACTTTACAGCTAATCAAGTAATTTTATACTGGGGCCATTGTTGCAATGCAGGAAAGATGTTGCTTATTTCCTTCATGCATTTGTTTACCGAACGCATTATTTTTCTTAGGCGAATGTATCTAGAAATTGTATTTCTCCTGTTTGTGGTGAGCGTCACTGGCACTACACATTGTCAAGAAGCACCCATTTACAAAATGGAATGAAATTAGCTGAAGGGCGATCTGAAATAATGTTAGGATGGTTGACACTCAAAAGTGGGACGTTCACTGTCCCTCCAGAACTACACTCAGTTGAATGTACATTTCTGACCATTTGTTGTGCACCATCTGAGAAGGGCATTGACTTTTAAAAGCCGCTCCCAAAGGCAGCTGGAAACCATAAACACCCACGATGGCTGCCTTGGAGGAGACAGGGGCTGCAAGGAAGAGGGAGAAAGCCTCCAGCATTTGTGAAAGAGACCTGACATTCTCGTCAATGGGGAAAGTGCCAAAAGGTAGGTCTTATTAGCAAGGGAGGCAGGAGACCAGCCAGGTTCACCATGGGAAGAGAATAGCACCAACTCTCTTCAACAGGGGTGGGAATCACTACACAAATACATTTCATGCCCTCCAAGAAATGTCAGAGTGAGCTGTAAGCATTTCCAGTAAATGGAGCAAGGATTAATTCATTGATGTCTTGCCTTCAAAGGAGGATGTTAATGTGTAGCTATGTGTCACTTGGGCTCTTTCAGTAGATTACTAATCAACCATGCTCTCGTTAAGGATTAGAGCATGGACTTTGTCTCGACTAGGAACACATTGGTAGGATGCTATGAAAAGTGTCCCACAATCAAGGACTTCCCTCTTGATCTGCTGAAAGATGAGACTGGTGGTGTTCAGTTGGAGCTTCCTTCCGCGTAGTTCTCACATCATCCTACTCCTGTGTCTCATGTCCCTCAGATTCTGGGTCTTCTTTTGGCATTAACTGCTTTTTCAGATGGCTGGGTTTTTCTAAGAGGCACCACACAAGGATGAGGCCTCCACACCTACTGGGCAAGTGCTGCAGATGCAAGGACTGATGCAAGCACTGCATTCACTCCTTCAAAAGACCAATGATATTTCCCACAATGATTCCACAATGCGGCACAGTGTTGCAGCTGTGGAGTTGCTGCCTTGCAGTGCTAGCGACCCTGGTTCGATTTTGATCACAAGTGCTGTCTGTACAGAGTTTGTGTGTTCTTCCTTTGACTAGCAATGTTACACATTTTTGAGATTTAAAAAATCAAGTCTGCAATGTACCCCATCAAATAAAGCATAAAAGGAAGTTTAATTTGACACCGAATTCACTTTCATATCTTCAGTATTAAAAAACTTATGGTCATTTTCATACTCGGAAATTAGCATCTTGTTCCCTATCGCTTTTCCATTAACTTAACACAAAAGCTGTGATCGAGGACAGTCAAAAGCCCATAACCTTCTTAAAAATTAAGGGAACTGAAATAATGTTTCAGTTATTATAGATTGAAGCATTCTGAAACAAATATGAAACAATCTTACTTGGATGACCTGAAATTAAAGCATATAATTAGTTAGTTACCTAATTGTAGCTAATTACAAAATACAATTACTAGATCTAAACATCTATCCATTTCTTAAGAAAAGATTAACATTTTTAAATAGCCTAAGTGTCCAAATAACATTCATACAAGAATTCACAATATAACATGATTTTTAAATCTCATTGTCAACGTGGATTTTTATTTTACTCCAGCGTTGAAATTGTCCCACGGTTTAAAAAAAAAATTGCAGAACGGCAGTCGGAACAATTGTTCAGCATTAGCTAGCAGCCCGAGAAAATATATCTCGGACAGGCAGGGGAAAACGGCATTTTAACCCCCCCCCCCCCCCAAAGGCGCCAAAGCGAGCACACGGCCAGTGGCAGAACATATCTACTTTGACTGCCTGGGTTTTCTCTGGGTGCTCCAGCTTCGTCGCACACTCCTAAGATGTACAAGTTTGTAGGTTAATTAGCTTCAGCAAAATTGTAAGTGATCCATTGCATGTAGGATGGTGCTAGTGTACGGGGTGATTCCTTGTCAGTGGAGACTCGGTTGGCCGAAGAGCCTGTTTCCATGCTGAATCTCTAAATGTCAAGAGTCTAAAGTAAAGATTGAAGTGCTTCACTGACACTCAGAAATCAGGAGATGACTGTTCTCAAGGAACAACCCATACGGGCATTGCTAGCCATAGAATTGAGTAGCAATATGGAGACACAAGAGACTGCGGGTGTTGGAAACTGGAGCAGAAAAATAAACTGCAGGAGGAACTCAGTGGGTCAAGCAGCATCTGTGGAGGTGACAAGTCAGATCCTGATGCAGAGTGTTGAGTCAAAATGTCAACCATCATCCCTGACCAGCCTCCATAAATGTTGATTGAGAATGACTGGCAGTTCAGTTTCCTTGGAGATGAATCTATCTTTGGTGCTTCCTGAAAACAATTATCAGAAAATGTTCTGAAGATCCACATTTACTTGAGCATTGAGGGAGGCAAGACCCTTTCATTTGACGGAAAGGTTCAGGTTTTTAGCAAGAGCCTTCATGGGCTTTGTAAGCACATTCATCGACTCCTAACACTTTGAGAAGCCAGCAACACTGGGGAATTCTCCATTCCTCACTGAAATTGAAGTATATTAAATTATCTTTTCATGTATACAGTGCGTGGGTGAACTCTCTGCTGCTGAGGCGGATGGCGAATTGAGAGAGTGGCCGTGAGCTGCTGCAGTCATTTGGAAAGAACCTCTGGCACAGTGACACTTTCAGGAATAAACATGCCAGGAATAAACGTCTCCACTGTGGCATTTATTGGTTGAGGATCTCAGCAGGTGACCAGTGGAGAAAACATGCCCTGTTTGATGTGGATCACCCTGTGATCTTTGGAATGTGTGAGCAGACTGTCGTCAGTTCTGAAACTACCAAGGCATATTTCAGGTCTGAAGAAGTTGTCCCGAAACGAAACGTCGCCCATCCTTTCTCTCCAGAGATGCTGCCTGGCCCGCTGAGTCAGCACTGTTTGTCAAACAAAGGGAAAGCCAACCCAGCTTACATCACTTATTGCACAATTTGCATACTGAAAAGGTAGCAACCGCAAAACAGTTTCTATTTGGTTCAGGTGAACCAATGAATGCTGAGATTGTTAGAAGGTGTGTCTATTATTGAAGGGTGACATAAGAAGTGTGCCGAAATATTACATACATCATCACCCATAGGTCAGGGGTGAGAGAAACAAAGTTAATATTATGGGTGAATGAGCCCCTCATTGGAACTGGAAAAACGAGATACCAAACATGTTTTCAGATCTTGAGAGAAGAAGGAGAAGGAGAAGGAGGACGTGGAGGTGGAAAGCAAAGATACTAGTATCGTTGGTGGAAAGTACAAAGGAAATGGCTCTGCAAGGATGCAGACCAAGGTTGTCAAGGTAACCATTACTTTAAAAAGCGTCACCAAGTGACAGATTAAAAAAAACATGAAATAAATTATGGCTGGAGGGTTTCCAAGGATCAGCTCATGAGGAAATAATGAAAATCTCTAAGAATCTTCCAGAAGATTCCCATTTTCATGGTAAACAAGCAAACCTCATGCAAAACAGTGATAGATATTTATCCCTTCGTGTCTCTGTCCAATCTGTGGTCTACTGCCAGATTTTGATGCACTGCCAATTTCATTAAAAAAAAATGCATTGTGGGGCCAATGATGTGACTGGGCCACAAACTTTCACAATTTTAATGAGCTTCCCAGGCGATTTGTGGCAAGTCATCTCTGTACTTCATGAATCCTACCAGTTAAAGTAGCAGGGAGGCAGTAATTTCCAAGATGCCATTTTAATATCCCCTGCACCATCTTCTCACTGCAATTGTCCATTGTTGCTCTATTTATCCTCACAGAACCTGCCCCCTTCCCACTAGCCAACTGTGGCACGGGTGATGCTGCGGTAGAGATGCTGCCTTACAGCGCCGGAGACCCGGATTTGATCCTGAGTGCTTGTTGTACGGAGTTTGTATGTTCGCCCCTTGACTGTGTGGATTTTCTTCGGTTTCCTCCCACACTCCAAAAACATACAGGTTTGTAGGCTGATTGGCTTGGTATGTATGTAAATTATTCAGGATAGCGTCAATGTGCGGGAGTTGCTGGTGGGTGCGGACTTGGTGGGCCAAAGGGACTGTTTCCGCGCTGTATATCTAAACTAAACTGTGATAAAACAGGAGCTACAAAACAGTGGAAACATGAAGAAGCCATTTACTGATTGGATTTGTATCACCTTCATCATTTGCTGAAAATTTAACTGTTTCTCATGCAGTCACATCTTGTTGTATCCTTTCACAAATCTTTCCATGTATGTCCATCAGCTAATGGATGGTTCCAGGAATGTCCTCGATGAAACAACATTCCTACAGTGAACTATTCCACTTTTAACAATTTAACTGCTGAGAGCAACACCCCCATTTGCAGAAATTACTTGGCAATTTCACCCGTGCATTAACCAATGCTGAAAATAGAAAACTCAAAATATTAGCATGAAAGTAAAATACTGTGGATACTGGAAATCTAAAATTAAAAACAGGAAATGCTAGAATTGGGTCAGACTGAACAATGGAGGGCGAATAATGTGTTTTAGGTTAACAAGCTTTTGCCAGATTGAAAGAAGTTCAAGGTTTAACAATTTATAAGCAAACACAGAAGCTGTGGGGAGAGAGGAAAGGACCAAAGAGAAAGGAAGGCCTTTAATAGGGCTGTGATAAGGGTGATTCATCAATAAAAGAGGTGAAAGTGCATGGCAAGGAAGGAGTAATGGGATTATATAACAGCTATTCTCTTGTGCAAAATCAGCACCGCAATCACTTTGGGAAGATTGGCATAAAATAAGGCCTTTTGACATTTGATAAGCATACACTTACAAAACTCTTTACTGGGTTTTGTATCTTAAAAGTACTGCCAATTACTCTATGCTAGATACAAAGTTTGTTAGTAACTCTGGAGACACAAGCCAGGTAAGAGCATTTTGGTTGAGACTAGAGCAGAAAGCTACGGGGAATGGAAAGGGAGCCTTGTGGGGATTGCAAGGATACAAAGTGATATCAGTGTGTAAAATATAACGTGGGGAAGCATTATCCTCACTCCATCAGTTCAATTGTCTACTTCTACTCCATTTCACACCAGATGTAATATACAAATGTTTAATTCTCTACAAACATAAAATTGATGTTATCCATTTAAGTATTGTCAAAAATTGACGAGTATCTTTCACATAGAAAACGATGGACAAATATCTTCCAATAATTCCAGTTTTCAAACAACAGCATGCGAAGGTGCAGGGACCAAAATAGATTACACCATAAAAATGAGAATTGTTTTTATCATTCATTCGCTGAATACTCACATGAATGATGGATCTATTCAATTGCCCCATCCTAATTGGCCTTGAGAACGTGACAATGACTGAACTATTGATGAGATTCTGAATAAATGTACAATTTCGGCTGTTTGTACTGATGCAAATCATCAGAAACCTGAAAGACACTGGTATGTACTATGTTTAAGAAGGAACTGCAGATGCTAGAAAATCGAAGGTAGACAATAATGCTGGAGAAACTCAGCGGGTGAGACAGCATCTCTGGAGCAAAGGAAATAGGCAAAGTTTCGGGTCGAGACGCTTGAAGGGTCTAGACCCCAAACGTTGCCGGTTTCCTTCGCTCCATAGATGCTGTCTCACCCGTTGAGTTTTTCCAGCACCTAGTTTGTACTATACTCTTTTACACTGGGATGCCGTATCCAGCCACTTTGATCCAAGGACCAAATGTTTTAAAAAAACAATAATCTCTCATCATCTACTAACTTTATAAGGATTTTCTTTATTAAAGTTTCACATAACTTGACACTACCTTATTTTATGTTCGAGAAACATTAGTTGATTTTGCCTTCTACTCCATTGAGTAAGATTTGTTTGATAATAACTTATTGCAAAACCCAAAACATCCCAAAAAATTTGAATAGATTAAAAATCACCAAAACTAATGACAGTAAATGAAGAAAAATCATCATGAGGGCATGAAGCATGAAAACACAAAATTCTCTCTCTGAAATATAAAACACTCCCTTGCAATCAATGTTGGTATTGGTTTCTTATTGTCATTGAGTTATGAGATACAGTGAAGATTTTGTTTTATATTTAGTGCAGTTGTTACTTCAAGAGTCCTTTCAGAATTGAATTAGAACAAGTCGGCACTGAGGACTACACAAAAAGCTGGAGAAACTCAGCAGGTGCAGCAGCATCTAAGGAGCGAAGGAGATAGGTGACGTTTCGGGTCGAGACCCTTCTTCAGACTGGTCAGGGATCAGGGAAACGAGAGATATAGACAGTGATGTGGAGAGAGTTGTGTAAGTTGTTTCAGAGATGCTGCCTGCCCTGCTGAGCAACTCCAACAATTATCTTTATTTTTGTGATATACCAAATAAAATATTGTGTTTCTGTGTAGTTTGCATCATCCTTAACATTACCATGAATATCTTGACTGGAGTACAATGTGAGGATTCTCATACCAGTAAAACTCTTCACTATATTCGGAGCACTGCAAAACCATAAGTACTTTGTCATCCTTGCTTCAATTTTCCAGCATGACAGTTACCAAACTGTTACCAGTCATGTCAAGAGTGAGTGACCTTGAAGTGAAATCTCCAGAGGTTTCATGTCTGAATCATTTATCTTGGACAGAATATTGTAATTAATTTATTAGCCAACTATGTAAAAACAAACAAAGAATTTGATTTGCCATAGAGTCATACCAAAACAACAACAAAACACACAAGTACATAAAAATTAACATAAACATCCACCACAGCACACTGTGATAGAAGGCAATAACGTATTATCTTCTTCCCTCCATTTCTCCCGCGGTCGGGGCAGTTGAACCATCTGCAGTCGGGACGATCGAAGCTCCCGCAGCTGGCGATAGAAGCTTCTGCATCGGGGCGATCAAAGCTCCCGTGATCGGGGCGGTCGAAGCTCCTGCGGTTGGAGCTCCCGAAGTCGATACCTAACTCCACGATGTTAAGTCCGTAAGCTTCCGCGGTTGGAGCTCCCGAAGTCGATCTCTGACAAAGGGATTGCAAGCTCCACGATGTTAGGCCGCAGTACGGATGGAGACACAATACGGAAAAAGTTGCATCTCCGTCGAGGAAAGAGATTTTAAAAAGTCCCCCCCCCCCCACATAATACAAAACTAAAGATACACTAAATCATATTTCACAACCGACTAAAAACAACAAAAGAAGAAAAGGACAAGGCAGACTGTTGGCTGCCATCATACAGCACCACCCTGCAATATATATTCGAAATTACAGTGCAAAACTGGACCTGCTTTACGCCTTCATGGTGATTTTTCTTCATTTATTGCCATTAATTTTGGCTTTTTTAATCTATTCAAATTATTTTGTTTGTTTTGCAAAAGAAACTGGAAATTTAGGTAAAATACTTTTGTAACATTTGGCTGCCTCTGGTTTTGAAAAACTGACTAAATCATTTTAACTGTTATGTAACATTATATGTTAAGATATTTGCCCTCACATTCAGACCCAATAAAATCAATATCTTCACAAAGTTTTAAATGAAAAGGATAGATTAGGTTTTGGAGGAACAATTGTAAATGTACAATGAGCCCCTGTGCAAATGTATAATTAAGTCAGAAGCAATTTGCTTTCAGGCTGCCAAGAGCAGTACATATGTGCATTAACGGCATCCATTTTCTCTGGTTAGTTTTACAGAACTATTAACGGGACTCAATTACATTTGTGCCCAAGTTATTCCTTTGATTTAACCTCAGGATGCAGATTGAGATTGGGAAGTTACTTTCATAAGAACAAATGGTTTGCTTTCTATACTTGAGACTCAACGGTGCCTCGTATATCAAAATAATAAACTGGGTTGTTTCATACAGTGTTAAGATGCAATCACTAGATGGCAACATTGCCTTTACACATTGACAGGAAATGCCTGCTTACAGAAAAATGATTCCACAGCCCATGCAGAGGTCATGGCTCTAAGCTACACTTTATAAAGCATCAGCTGCCAGAACCTGACTTCTGAAAGGCTCAATGTGTGTCATTTCTGAGATCTGAGCCTTTGCTGGCATGGGCAGCAAACACTGCCCATCTTCCATTGCCTTTGAACAGTTCAACCATTTCAGTGCCAACTACATGCCACACGCAATCAGACTGATGTCACATGTCAGCCAGACCAATTAAGGGTGACAACTTTCTTCCCAAAAAGGCATTAACAAACCAGTTGGGTTTCTAAAACCAGAATTTTTTCCCGTTGTCGTTACTACGTTAGGTTTGTTGTTGTTTTCTTTTCCAAATTCCAGATTATTAACTGAATTCAACTTCCACTGCCACCATGATTGGAAATGAAATCAGGTCTCTGGCTTGCCAGCACAGGTCTCCACATTACATATCCAATAATCTAACTCTAGACCCCCACTCTTATATTATTGGTCAATTTCTTGGAGGTGAAATTTCACCTGCATTTCTTCATTATCTTTTCATCATTGCTAACACCATTGAGATATCTTATGAAGACTATTGCACTGTGGCTACACACTGATGCAAACTCAAATATTTACTTGGCTGTTCAGATAAGCTGAAAGAACTGTGTCTATTAATTTTGAATCAGTGTGTTGGTAGGCTGATAGAGTAAATAACTAACGAAAGAGCTAAGGGAGCAACGAGTACCTTGTTGGACAGTGCGGAAGTGTGCATCATGACGAGGTATCAAGTTGGTCGTACTTCGGACCAGAGATCCCAACGCATCGAAGTGTAAATGGAGTAACATTTACATGACAAACAGATTACAAATGCAAATTGGGCTTTTTGAGCACCTGAGGATGGAAGATAAGTTGTCATAGTTCCTTGAAATGGCGTTACTGGTAGATAATATAGTGGTCAAGGTTTTTGATACATTGGCCTTCATCAGGCAGGCTATTGAGTACAGAAGTTGGGATGTTATGGTAGAGTTGTACAAGACGTTGGTGAGGCCATATTTGGAGTTTTGGACATCCTGCTATAGGAACGATGTAGGTAAGGTGGAAAGAGTGCAGAAACGATTTGCAAGAATGTTGCCAGGACTGGTGGGTCTGAGCTATAAGGAGAGGTTGGTTAAGCTAGGACTTTATTCCTTGGAGCACAGGAGGATGAGGTACATGTCATCCAATAACCACTGGTAGACAAAAGTGCTGGAGAAACTCAGCGGGTGCAGCAGCATCTATGGAGCAAAACGTTGCCTATTTCCTTCACTCCATAGATGCTGCTGCACCCATTGAGTTTCTCCAGCCATTTTTGTCTACCTTCGATTTATCAGCATCTGCAGTTCCTTCTTGAACATCCAATAAACCCTGATTGGAGAAGGACTATGAAACACCACATCAGTGCTTGTGCCCACATTTAAAATTATTGTCACGAGTAACCTTGGAACTTGAAAGGGCAGAATAATGTGGTCAGACCTGTATGTTCAAATTCACCCTGTTTCTACTCCCAGCATATTGAAATGTAATATGTAGGAAAAAACTGCAAATGCTGGTTTAAATCAAAGATAGATACAAAATGCTGAAGTAATTCAGCGGGTCAGGCTGCATCTCTGGAGAGAAGGAATGGATGATGTTTTGGGTCAAGACCCTTCTTCAGAATTTGAGTCTTGAGTCTGAAGAAGGGTCTTGACCCAAAACGTCAACCATTCCTTCTCTCCAGAGATGCTGCCTGTCCCACTGAGTTACTCCAACATGTTGTATCTATTTTCATATTGAAATTTAATACAGGTCTATATCTCAGAGCTTACCTAGAACAGCATCAAAGCATATTACCAAAGTATCTTTTATTTTTTAAAATCTTACTAGCCTATTGTTTGTATCAATACACGTATATCATACAAGTAGATAAATTATCTCTGATTGACAGAATTCTAAGTGACAGAATCTCTGAGCCACAGTTCTGGCATGGATTGGAAGTACTATGACAGACAGCAGTTCATACCTCCATCTTAATGCCGCTAGAAGTCATAACCTTCTGTTTCCAAGTAATAACTGCTTTTAATATACATTTTCAGTTGAAGTCTTATTTCTTCTGCATCATGAGAAGAATGATTGGTTCTTGGGGCCCCATTATCTTTCTCTGGGACCCTGCGTGAGGTCACCTTCAAACTCTGAAACAAACAATCTTTATATGTTTATCAATTGGAATCATTGGCTTTGAAGGCCAGCTGCTTTCTTCATCTTTGTAGCCAATGCAGACACACAAATGGAGCCAATGTTTTTCCAAAAATACCATCACTCTGGCACATTTCATCTTGTTGTTTTCTGTTAACAAAGAGGGTAAATGTAGAATCCACGGTGTACAAAACAATTTGCATTTATTTACTCCCCTCACTTAATGTAGGAAAATGTCTTAAGGCTGATTACAGGAATGCAATTGGACAAAAATGATTTTGAGGTGTGGAAAGAGAAACAGAAGAGATGATTATCAAGGTCTGGACAGAGAGCTAAAATTTTCAGAGCCTCCTGAAGGTGGAGAGAGGGATTTAGGGAGGGAATTCCTGAGTTTAATGGTCAAAGACCCTGCTATCTACAGTCACTTCCAAATGGGAAGTGAACTCAAAGCCCGATTTGGAAGAATCTGAAACTCACAGGGAGTTGCGGAGCTGAAGGAGGTTGCCGATATAGAAAAGGATGATCTAAATCTAAATATTTGTATGAGCAACAGGAACAATACCTCAAATTTATTAGAATTTAAATGAAAACAGGAAGAAAGTGCATGAGTAGGCCATTCGGCCCTTTGAGCCAGCACCGCCATACAATGTGATCATGGCTGATCATCCACAATCAGTACCCTGTTCCTGCCTTCTCTCCATATCCCTTGACTCCGCTATCTTTAAAAGCTCTTTCTTGAAAGCATCCAAAGAATTGGCCTCCACTGCCTTCTGAGGCAGAGAATTCCACAAATTCAAAACTCTCTGTTTGAAAATGTTTTCCTCATCTCCGTTCTAAATGACTTACCCCTTATTCTTAAACTGTGGCGCCTGATTCTGGACTCTCCAAACTTCGGGAACATGTTTCCTGCTTCTAACGTGTCCAAACCATTAATAATCTTACATGTTTCAGTAAGATCCCCTCTTATCCTTCTAAATTCCAGAGTTTACAAGCCCAGCCCCACCATTCTATCAACATATGACAGTCCAGCCATCACGGGAATTAACCTGGTGAACCTACGTTGCACTCCCTCAATAGCACGAATGTCCTTCCTCAAATTTGGAGACCAAAACTGCACATAATACTCCAGGTGTGGATCCACTAGGGCCCTGTACAACTGCAGAAGGACCTCTTTGCTCCTATACTCAACTCCTCTTGTTATGAAGCATTAGCATTCTTTACTGCCTGCTGTACCTGCATGCTTACTTTCATGAACAGGGGCCCCCAGATCTTTGTGCTTCCTCTATTCCCAATTTGACACCATTCAGATGATAATCTCTTCCTGTTTTCCTGTTTTTTGCCACCAAAGTGAATAACTTCACATTAATCCACATTAAACTGCATCTGCCATGCATCCGCCCACTCACCCAACCTGTCCATGTCACCCTCCATCCTCATAACATCCTCCTCACAATTCCCACTGCCACCCAGCTTTGTGTCATCTGCAAATTTGCTAATGTTACTTTGAATCCCTTCATCTAAATCATTGATGTATTTTGTAAATAACTGCGATCCCAGCACCGAGTCTTGCGGTACCCCACTGCCTGCTATTCTGAAACGGACCCGTTAATCCCTACTCTTTGTTTCTTGTCTGCCAAACAATTTTCTATCCATGTCAGTACCCTACCCCCAATGCTATGTGCTCTTTTAGAAACATAGAAACATAGGAAATAGGTGCAGGAGTAGGCCATTCGGCCCTTCGAGCCTCCACCGCCATTCAATATGATCATGGCTGATCATCCAACTCAGTATCCTGTACCTGCCTTCTCTCCATGCCCCCTGATCCCTTTAGCCACAAGGGCCACATCTAATTCCCTCTTAAATATAGCCAATGAACTGGCCTCAGCTACCTTCCGCAGTTCCTTCTTTATTACCTTCTTTTATACTCCATCCTGAATAATATCAATCACACAACGCTAACAAATAAGTAGATTCCAACCCTTGAAATACTGACAGTGCAGGTAAAAGCCTGAAATACTAACCCATTGTTATCTAACCTAAGAACACATGGTCCTAATTTTACTTTGCTAGTTACTGCAGAATTTACATGACCAAATTTGCAACTGTCAACGAAGTTGAGCAATGCACAGTAATAGTTGGTTTGTGGTTAGTTTCTGGACAATGAGGTGCTTTGCATCATTTTCACTACATAATAAAGACGTAAGGAGGAAACATGCATTGATCTTTGAAATAGAATCCCGAAGATCACATTTGGCACCAGTATTTGCATTTCTAAGGTGCGACTGTTTCACAACCGATTCCAAAAATAACAACCAATGTGCACATCAAACCTGCGCCATGGCATTTGCCATCATATTGGTGGGAGTATTGGCATCCTCTGTACATAAGATTTACTATTACTATTAAAACACAAAGTATTTGTGCTATAACACCAGAAAAGGCGCCCAAACAAGAAAACAAACCACAATGCCATAGTAATTTCTAAACTACCTATACACACTTATGCTACAGAGTACTTCATATTCAGTAATAAGCTATCTTAGTTTAATTTATTGTCACGTGTACCGAGGTACAGTGAAAAGCTTTTTTGTTGCCTGCTACTCAGTCAGCAGAAAGACTTTTTTGTTGTATGCTACTCAGTCAGTGGAAAGATTACCATGAAGCTGTCCACAGCGTACAGATACAGGATAAAGGGAATAATGTTTAGTGCAAGATAGAGTCCAGTAAAGTTTTATTAAAGATAGACCCTCTGTCTCCAATGAGGAAGATAATGTCAGGACTGCTCTCTGGTTGCTGATATGATACTTCAGTTGCCTGTTAACAGCTGGGAAGAAACTGTCCCCGAATCTGGAGGTATAAGTTTTCACACTTCTGTACCTCTTGCCTGATGGGAGAGGGAAGAAGAGGGAGTGTCCAGGTTGAAACTCGTCCTTGATTATGTTGGTGGCCTTGCCGAGGCAGCATGGAGTGTAGATAGAGTCAACGGAAAGGAGATTGGTTTGAGTGATGGCCTGGGCTGCAAAGCAGTTTAATTCAGATAAGTGTGTGGTGTTGCATTTATAAATTCATAAGTCATAGGAGCAGAATTGGGCAGTTTGGCCCATCAAGTCTACTCCGCCATTCAATCATGGCTGATCTATCTTTCCCTCTCAACTCAATTCTCCAGCCTTCCTTCCATAATCATTGACACCCTTACCAATCAAGAATCTGTCAATCTTCACCTCAAAAATACTTAATCACTTGGCCTCCACAGCCGTCTGTGGCAATGAATTCCACAGAGTCACCACCCTTGAGACGTCAAACCAAGATATGACTTTCACAGTGAATGGGTAGGGCCCTGGGGAGTGATGTAGAACAGAAGGATATAGAAATATAAATTCATAATTCACAGAAAGTGGTGACACCGATAGAGTGGTGAAGAATATATATTAATTATATATATTCATTATATATATTAATGATCTGATGAGGGAATTGAATGCAACATCTCCAAGTTTTCAGATGACACAAAGCTGGGGGGCAGTGTTAGCTGTGAGGAGGATGCTAGGAGGCTGCAAGGTGACTTGGATAGGTAGGGGGAGTGGGCAAATGCATGGCAGATGCAGTATAATGTGGATAAATGTGAGGTTATCCATTTGGCGGCAAAAAGAGGAGGGTAGACTATTATCTGAACGGTGGCCGATTAGGAATGGGGGAGATGCAACGAGACCTGGGTGTCATGGTACACCAGTCATTGAAAATAGGCATGCAGGTGCAACAGGCTGTGAAGAAAGCGAATGGTATGTTGGCATTCATAGCAAAAAGATTTGGGTACAAGAGCAGGGAGGTTCTACTGTAGTTGTACAGGGTCTTGGTGAGGCCACACCTGGAGTATTGCGTACAGTCTTGGTCTCCTAATCTGAGGAAAGACATTCTTGCCATAGAGGGAGTACAGAGAAGGTTCACCAGACTGATTCCTGGGATGGCAGGACTTCCATATGAAGAAAGACTGGAGAGACTTGGCTTGTACTCGCTGGAATTTAGGAGATTGAGGGGGGATCTTATAGAGACTTACAAAATTCTTAAGGTTGTTGGACAGGCTACATGCAGGAAGATTGTTCCCAATGTTGGGGAACTCCAGAACAAGGGGTCACAGTTTAAGGATAAGGGGGAAGTCTTTTAGGACCGAGATGAGAAGATCATTTTTCACACAGAGAGTGGTGAGTCTGTGGAATTCTCTGCCACAGAAGGTAGTTGAGGCCAGTTCATTGGCTATATTTAAGAAGGAGTTAGATGTGGCCTTTGTGGCTAAAGGGATCAGGGAGTATGGAGAGCAGGCAGGTACACGATGCTGATTTAGATGATCAGCCATGATCATATTGAATGGTGGTGCAGGCTCGAAGGGCCGAATGGCCTACTCCTGCACCTATTTTCTATGATTCTATGATTCTACAAGAAGGATTTTGGCTTGCTGACCATCATTGGTCAGGGTAGACACAAAATGTGGAGTAACTCAGCGGGAGGGGCAGCATCTCTGGAGAGAAGGAATGGGTGATGTTTTGGGTCGAGACCCTTCTTCCTGCCATTGCAAAACTGGAATGAGGTTCCTTTTCCCTCTTCTCAACAATTTCGAGACTGACTCACTGAGTTACTCCGGCACTTTGTGGGGTTAGTTTTGCAAACCAGCAGCTGCAGTTACTTGTGAATCAAGTAAAACTGGATTAACTTTGTTCCTCACATGGAACTTGATATAAGTTTGTGGAGATGAATTGCTGCATAGTTGTGTGTTTGAGCCACTCTGGCCATTTTCCTAGGTTTACAGTTCAAGGATAGCACGCAACGCAATGTAGCTTTGCTACATGTGACAACAATAAACTAAATATGTCCACATAGAATTTTTCACAATCTCCCATATAATTTAATATCTACAGTAAATCTAGAAAGTCGTTCCTAGTTATCAAACTTTGATTAAGGTCATAAGGTCATAAGTGATATGAGTAGAATTAGGCCATTCGGACCGTCAACTCCACCATTCATGCACTAATCAAGAATCTACCAATTCCACAGATTATCTACCAATTGTCCTGTTCTGTTTATGGAGGTAGAAAAACTTAGTAAAGTGAGAAACAAATTAATCACAAAACATTCTGAAAGACAGGTTTAGCTGGATCAATGGTAAGAATAAGGACACAGAATAAAAGGGAGTCTGGCTGCATGGATCATAATTTGAAGGGCTGTAAAAAAAGGAACAAGCTGGTTAAATATGTGTGATGGGAGCTATTTTTCAATAATGTAAACAATCTAGGCCTAGTAATTTGGAGACAATTTTTATATTTGCTGTTGATATTGCATTGTGTGGGGAATCGTGAAAAATTCCAATCTGACATATTTAAGATGATGGATTAGTAAAGTGAACATTGCAGCTCAAAGCTGAAAAACTATGAGGCAATACATCACGGTAAACTTTTCAAGCCCTACGAGACTCAGAGGTATCAGTGTTCCTCCTGCTCTGGCCTCTTATTAACCCAGTTTTAATTGCTCTACCATTAATGGCTGCGAGGAGTTTCTATGCTCTAAAGTTTCCACTGTGAACTTTTACCTCACTCCGCGACTTCTCTTTCCTCGTTTGGGACGTTTAAAGCCTACGGCTTTGACCAAGCTTTTCATCATCCACCTTAATATTCAATCATGCAATTGGGTGTCAAATTTTGTTTGCCAGTGCTATTGTGAAGCACCTTGGGAGGTTGTTACTGGGGCTCAGGGATTATAGCTATGATGCGAAACTTGATCAGCCTGGGCTTTCTTCATCCGAGGTAAGAAGGTTAAGGAGTGAGAGAGGGCTTTCGATTTGTGTAAAATGATGAAGTGTAAACAATGTTCCACTGGTTGGCTAGACAACAACAACAACAACAGGGCACACACAACCTTATGTAATCACGGAAAGAAAAGGGTAGGGAATAAGATTGGAAATTAACAGTCCATAAAAAAATATTTATCTAGAAATTGGATTACTGGACCCAATGTCAAATCAGAAAATGGCCAAGAGTCATTGATGAAATGATTTTGAGGTGATTTATGCCCGGGCAGTAAAACTGGATCAACATGGTCTCCCAGAGAATGGCATCCAGTATTGTATAGGATCCAGTTATTTGTTGCACTACATTCAGAGATGAGTGGCAGCCCTTAAACACATCACTACTTGCCATTTATACTATGGGAAAGAAAGCAATGGCAAGAAGTAAATAGCTACCAAATTCAGTCCATGGGACAGAGTTGTGGCCAGTGAAAAGTCTGGAGAAATGTTTTTATGTGTCATGGGGCCAGCAGACACAACAGGCCCATCACAAGAGATTGGCCTGAGATGCTACAGTAGTTTCTGGTTGTAAGAATCCCAACACTGGACTAATACCTTGAGAAATGTAACAAAATACATCCAGATGATCTGCACACCATTCATTTAGACTTTAGAGGAACAGCGCAAAACAGGCTCTTCAACCCACCGAATTTGGCCCAAACAACAATATTTTACTCACTAGGGACAAATTAAAAATTTACTGAAGCCATTTAACCTACAAACCCTTATATCTTTGCAATGTGGGAGGAAACTAAAGTACCCAGAGAAAACCCACATTGTTACAGGAAGGCCGTACAAACTTCCTACAGAGAGCAGCCGTAGTCAGGATTGAACCCGGGTCTATAGCGCTGTAAGGCAGCAAATCTACCGCTGCACCAATGAGGGGCCATTTCACTTGCACGATGGAGATCTTCACAGACGAAAAACTTTATATGTGGAAACCTGAGTATTTTGAGTAAGATGGCTCTTCAGTAAATACAATAATATCATAAGATCATGTGATAGTGGTAGAATTACGCCATCCGGCTCATCATGTCCACTCTGCCATTCAATCATGGCTGATCTATCTCTCCCTCCAAACCCTATTCTCCTGCATTCTGACAAATGAGAGCAAACCCTCAAAATAATTGGAGTAGTATTCAGCATTCACTTATTCATGTGTTAATATTTAGTGCAGGCAAGCCCATAGAGAATGTAGTGAATCAAGTCGGCATCAGTATCTCGCAGTCGATAGTACCGAAGGCAAACGCAATGCTAGCATTTATTTCAAGAAGGCTAGAATATAAAAACAGAGATGTAATGTTAAGGCTCTATGAGGCACTGGTCAGGCCGCATTTTGAGTATTGTGACCAATTTTGGGCACCATATCTGTGGAATGATGTACTGGCTCTGGAGAGGGTCCAGAGGAGGTTTGCAAGAATTATCCCAGGAATGAGCGGGTTAACACACGATGAGCGTTTGACGGCACTAGGCCTGTACTCGCTGGAGTTTAGTAGGATGAGGATGTCCTCATTGAAACTTACCGAATAGTGAAAAACTTGCATAGTCTAAGACTAGAACCTACTGGTGGAATTGGCTGGAATACATTTTGCACTGGATAGGGTCAATTTGGAGAGGATGTTTCCACTAGTGGGAGAGACTAGGACCAGAGGCCATTGCCTCAGAATTAAAGGACATTGCTTTAGGAAGATTAGGAGGAATTTATTTAATCAGAGGGTGATGAATCTGTGGAATTCTTTGCCACAGAAAGCTGTGGAGGCCAAGTCAATGGATAATTTTAAGGCAGAGATAGATAGAGGGCTGTAGGGAGGACTACGGACTGGAAGAGCTTTACTTTGAGCATCTTGGATACCCTGCCACAAGACCATATTTCCGGCATTCGGCTGAAGACTGATGCAGCTTTACCAATTCGGGTGTTGATGTTGACCATCACATCTCCATCTACTGTGAACATGCTGCCAAGATAGGTAAATCTTGTGGTGTTTTTCACAGGTTCCCCATTGATTATCGGTTGGTCTATTGGCTGCTGGTCTCCAGTCTGCATGGTCTTAGTCTTCTGGCAGCTGATCTTTAATCTAGTGGCAGGATATCCAAGGTGCTAAAAGTCAAGCTCTTCCAGTTAGTAGTCCTCTATGCCAGTGAGACATGGAAAATCAATGTGAAGATGAAAAATAAATTGGATGCATTCCAACAACGCTGCTTGAGGAAGATCCTGAAGACTAGCTACAGAGACCACATCACAAATGAGGAGATCTACATCCTGCATTTTCATTGTGAAAATCATCTATCTGTTAATGAGTCCATCATATCCTGTGCGGCCAATGTTTTCCTCTGTTCTGGGAGATGTGACCATAGATGACACAGCAAGGACATCCTCCTGCAGCCTTTTTCTACGTCATGCTCCTCTTCCTCCTACTGCTCATCAGGCTCTGCCTCATGGCCCCTGGCTCCGGGTCTCTATACTATTCAGCACCAGTCACTGTCTTCAGATTGGGCACCAAACGGCACGCCATAATAAATTCTCAATATCTATCTGATGTGCATCAAAGAGTACTCCTGGTCTGATCTCATCTTGAGAAGTCGAGTGGTGTTTTCCATTACTATTCCAGTACTGATGTTGCTCTCATTGTAAAACATAGAACATTGTAAAACATAGAACATAAAACATAGAAAAAGACTCTTCGATCCAATATGTCTGCACTCACCATGTTGCCAAAGTAAACCAATCCCATCTGCCTGCACAACGTCCAAATCCCCCCATTCCCAGCCTATTCATGTATCTCTCTAAATGCTTCTTAAATAATACTTGCATATCTACTTCTACTACTTCCCCTGACACCAAGTTTCAGGTACCTCTATGTGTAAATATACGCCTCACAAAACTCCTTTAAATTGTTCCCCTCTCACCTTAAACGTATGCCCTGTAGTATTTTGACATTTACATTCTGGGAAAACGATTCTTCCATCAATTCTATCTATGCCAATCATATGTTTGTATACTTCTATCAAGTCACTCTGAGGCTTCTGATGTGCCAGTCTCCAATTATCCTGATCTTCAACTGAAATTATCCTCAAAAAAATTGTGTGGACATGGCCTCCTCGATGTAAATAGCATTTAGCGAATAGCTCTGAACAAATTGCACCACAGAAATGCCAGAGAATCCTTGACTGCAGATTTGAAGGCTATTACATCCATAAAATTCAGAATTTGTGTGCATCTATGCAACTCAAAAACCTTAAGAGAAATAAAATTAGTTTATTAATTTTAAGATGTTTTCGCAAGAAAAAACATGTAATAAACTTTCGTATCTTTATACTGTGAACATAATTAACAAAAAGGTCATGTGGAATTTGAGGAATAATGGACTGGAGATGCTAGAATCTGGTGCAAAAACACAGATTTTGTGGAAAGCACAGTAGGTTAAGCAGCATCTGTGGAAGCAAATAGTTGACGGAGAAGGTAGAGGGAAGATAGCCAGAATATGGAACTGAGCGGGAGGGATGAGACAGAGGCTGATGGGATGACAGATGATTGATCTGATCAGATGATGGGAAGAAGGAAGCAAGTGGAGGAAAGACAAAGGTTTGGAGAAAGAGAGGCTGGTAGATGACAAATAATGGAGGAATGATGGGCAGATGGAGCTAGGTGGGAGGGGTAAGGAGAAGAGTGGAAAGTAAAAGGATAGTAGGTGTTAGGTGTTACCAGATAGAGGAGGGACGATGGATGGATAGAACCAGGTGGGGAGGTAGAGATTGAAAAGGTGAACCAAGGAAGAAGATACGCACGTGGATAGTTATGTTGCTGATGGGGAGAGTGAACCCATGGTGGAGGGTGGAAAAGGGAGAGAGAACCTTGCTGGACTGGTGGAAATGGGAATGGGACACTGGTGGAGTGGTTACCTGAAATTGGAAAATTCAATATTCATTGGGTTTTAGACTACTCATGAGGCGTTGCCTCTCTGGTATGTGTTTGGCCTCACCATGAATTCAGAGGACGCCAATGACAGACAGGTTGGTGTAAGAATGGGAAAAGGAGATGAAATAACATCCAACCAGAAGTTCAAGATGGCCATTTCAGATAGAGCACTGATGTTCTTCCAAGTGGTTGCCTAGTCTACACTTGGTCTCCCATTGCAGAGGATGTCAAATAGCAAGGTCCAAGTGCTTTAACCAAATTATAGGAGGTGCATATGAATCTCTGCTTCAGCTGGAAATACAGTTTAGGTCCCTGGATGGTAGTGAGGGAGGAGATGTAGGGACAAGTGTTGCACCTCCTAAAGTTTCAGGGTAAAAAGTGCCAGGAAATGAGGAAATGTCTCATTAGAAACTTACCTACCTCCCTTGCTGCAACCCCTCTTCATTGACACAAGATCAGCAGGCAAATTCCAAGCCTTTGATTAGTACGGGTGTTAGGTGTTATGGGAAGAAGGCAGGAGAATGGAGTTGAGAGGGAAAGATAGATCAGCCAACAAGGTACTAATTCTGCCCCTACCATTCTGCTCCTATAACATGAAACCTTGTCAGTTCATAAGATCATTAGGGATAGGAGCAGAATTAGGCCATTTGGCCCATCAAGTCTGCTCTGCCATTCAATCATGGCTAATGCATCCCTCTCCTAACCCCATTCTCCTGCCTTCTCCCCAAAGACACTCATACTAATCAAAGTTCCAGGAAACTGACGTTTTATGCTTAGTCTTCACATGTCAAAGCACATTCTGAAGAAACAACAAGTACTTCCTAGGAAGTTCAGGATTTCCACATTCACACATGCTTGTGAACCCAAGAACCCAGACACATATTGAGGAAAACATTAGAAATTCCATACAGAACTGGCAGCTTTTCTTAGGAAAATATGGAAAAACAGCAAACACATGCATACTCTCTCTTTGATTGTATCCCCATTTACAAAAGATTTCTTTTGATTAGATTCCGAATTTGTTTTTAAGGGATCGCATTAAAGGAGTTTTCAGGACATGGATGAATGGAAGAATAATGCTTCTCTATATCTGCGCCAAAGTGCCAATTCCCTTTTCTGCATTGACAGCAAACCCATTTCAAAATATCAAGCAAACACTAAAACTAGTTTGTGTTTTCACTGGACACATTGGACCCTTTCAGTCGGCGAAGACAGTTGCATACTTCCATGCTCTTTCATATCGGACACTTTGACTGCACTTTGAATAACTTCTTTCTCTATCAACACTCTCAGTCGAGGCTGTGACAGCTGCTCCCTTTTCTAGTCTAACAGTGTTTTAGCAAACATCTTGGTTACATGCCTCAATTAAGAGCATGAATGTTAAAATCAAAACCAGATTTTTTTTTCCCTTTAAAATTGAGGAGTATGCTGGTGTTGATAGAACCACATTGGCACACAACACACTTCAACTCGGGTCCAATTTTTTTTTTCTCTGAATGAGACTAGACAAGATTCTTCCTGGAATTCAATTAATGTCTGGTTGACCTGCCACTAACAGATCAATGTAAGCTACACCTTCCTGATACTGGAGATAGGCAGAAAAAGCTAGAGTAGCTCAGCGGGCCAGGCAGCAGCTCTGATGAAAAGGAATAGGTGATGTTTCGGGTCAAGTCCCTTCTTCAGACTGAGAGTCAGGGGTGAGGGAAATGATAGATATGAAAAGGTACAAAGAAACAAATAAATGAAAGGTATGCAAAAGGACAAATCAAAACCTTTTAAAATCAAATCTTTCAGATACTGTTTATAAAACTAGATTAGAATGGATGCAGTGTAATCCTGGCTTGATATGTTCTTGGAAATGCGTAGAAGATATTGGACCAGTAACTTGATGTTTCCAGGATGCAGTGGATAGGAGCATTTCCACAAGGTGTAAGTTTCTAGTTGGCCCACGAGCCTAGTTTGGCTCAAGACTCTGGGCTGTTACGGTGATGAATCGATGATAGTTCAACTTGCACAGGACAATCTGTGTCTCCAGTGCAGCCAGTAGAGCTGCTGCCTTGCAGTTCCAGAGACGGAGGTTCAATCCTGATCTCTGATATTGTCTATGTGGAGTTTGCAGGGTCTCTCTATGACACAATGAATTTCTCCAGGGTGCTCCAGTTTCCTCTTACAACCCAAAGATGCATGGCCACTGTAAATTACTGCTACTGTGTAGGAGGTGATGGGTGTGTGGAAAATATAATATGAGAGTGTAAATGAACACAAACTTGGCAGGCTGAAGGGCCTGTCTCTGTACTCTACAACTATGATTCCATAACAGATGAAAGGATATCTTGAACAGACTGTAATGTCAATTGGAAAGATAGCATCTCTCCAATAGCTTGTACTCATTATTCTGTGGAAGAAGTGTGAAAATGTGCTGACAAGCATTTTTTATATAATAGAGCTAGGCTCCTGTGCTGTTCTGGAAAACAATCTGGTGCACAAACGTCGGTGCCTATTTTGATAATGCGATTTTTTCCCCTATATTTTCTGCCTGCATAGGTTACATTGGTGCAGTTCAGTGGGTAAACAACACCATCAAATAGCCGACTCCAATTAAACCTCGTGCCCATTAGTGCAGATTGACATAGGTGGGGAAATAGGACTCATGGAGTCATGTAGTCATAGAGCTATATAGCACTGCAACAGGCCATTTGGCCCAACTCATCATGCCAACCAAGTTACCAAACCATGCTAACCCGCTCGCCTGCACCTGGTCTCTATCCCTCCTACCCTTTCTTATCCATGACTCACTTGGCAAAGGATTACCTTCAACGAAAGCCTAGAAATTGGATTGCACAATAAGTCAATCTAATGTGTCATAATTTTCTGGTCAAATCACACTCATCATGAATTTCAAAGGGCCACTTCAATATAGTCCCAATATAACCACATCAACATAAGTCATGCCTTTCCTGTGTCAGGCTTCCACTGATGACATTACTATTTCTTCCTTGGTGGTGTAAACTATGATCTTCATGCAACTGAATCTGTGGAGCTAAGAGAACAACATGTCTGATAGATAGCATGAACTCGGAGGCCTGCAGGGCCCGTTTCCATGCTGTTTCTCTAAACAGAACTAAGCTAAACTGAGCTAAACTAAGCTAAATTCTGCAGTTATTCGAACCCGTGAATGGGCAGCTTCTGAACTCACAGCAATGTCCACAGAATGTTCCAATGTCGTCATTCAACGGGTGCCTTAGTTACCATGCCTCTGGCTACACTTCATGAGCAACCTGTAGTGTAGGTACGACAAAATCAACAGCAAAACCAACAGCTGCCTCACCAGTGTCACTCATCTCTGACCACTGTCTTACCTTAAATTGCTACAGATTTTAGCAATACTTCTGTATTCAGAAGGATTCCTAATTACAACAAAAAAAAATTGAAAATCCTTATAATTTCATCTGAGCTAGCAAAGCACTTGGGTGTTTAACAACTTTGTGTATAGGAAATCAGGTCACAATATCCCCCCCAGTGTATCCCCTCCAGGGTTAAAGTCTGCTGTTGAAAGGCTGCACTCTTTTGCTATGAGACTGCAGAGATATCCTTGATGAAATGCATTCCCACCCTTCGCTCCACATGAACCTCTTGTCCAAGACGGACTGTACTTAGACTGCTGCCCAGAGCTAATAGCAGGAGCAGCCTGGGACATTTGGCTGTGAGGCCTGATAAGTATAGAGTTTTGAGAGGTTATTCCATTGTGAGGGGGGCATCACTGTTCTGATAGAACACGTCTGGAGACCTCTCGGAGGTTGGGTGAGAAATTGGTGCCTTGATCTGCTGGTGCTGAGGAACCTCAACTCTACACCTGGCACGGACATGGCTGACTGGCCCCAGGTCACGGGAGTCTCCGTGTATGTGTCAATGAGTGTGTGCGTCTGCATGTATATTGCAGAGAAAGAGTGTATGTATGAATGCCTGCATGTGAAAGCAAGTGTGAGTGAGTGCCTATATGTGAGAGTGAGTGTAAGTGTGAGTGAATGTCTGTATGTGAGAGTGAGAGATTGAGAGAGTGAGAAAAAGGGATGATAAGGTCAGGTAGTATGTCTGGTTGCCCCTGTCAACGGGGTTGGGGGTGGGGGGGCGAGAGGATGTATCTATAAGGGCTCGTGCCCGTTCCTCATTCTGCACAACAAAGTGTCGGCCGTTGGTCCCATTGGGAACCCTGCAGGTCCTGTTTTACCACATGCTTCTGGGTGTCACATTGCGCTGCTGTTTCAGGTGATGGCTGCTGTGGATAGAAAAAAACATTGTGTAGAAGGGTGGGTAAAATTCCAGACACAAGTTAGCGGAAAACTAAACTTTTTCAAATGAGCAATGAGTTAAAACAAGATCAGCAGCAGAGTGCAACCTCAGTATCTCAGACTGGATGAACCTGTGAGCAAAGTCTGGACAAAAGATGGAGATATTGATGTGATTTATTGTAACTGGTGCCACAGATTAAAATAAGTGCCTTTTTTTTGCCTGATCCCTGCTTCAAAGAAGAACTCTGAGGGCTCATAAAATCGCAGAGTACAAATAGGTGGTTCTGAGTTCCAGTTATTACTCCATGCCCCACAAGTATTGAGACATATAATCAGTAAAACATCAGCTTCAAAGCTCCATGGAGATCAGTGTTAACCCTGACCTCTGACACTACACTCCTTGGGGTGTCCAGACTGCCAGCCAGGTGTTTTAAATAAGTGCATTTTATTTGCAGAGATGCAATCAGGAACTTCACACTCATCATTTAGCAAAGGAACAATATTTAATTAGGAATATTTTGTCTCTTTTTCTCCTGCCTTAATTTATTTCCTTCCATCTTGCTTTGAGCCTTCTGCTTCCTGATCTAGCACGGTGGCATCAATCTCCTGGAAAGGTCAGGACCCACAGTAACTCAGGCATTAGAAGCAAAGACTTAGAAGGCATGGCAACAAGCCAGACATGGGGAATTGTTCGTATGAGTACATGCATTGAATTTCTCTCTCAGTTTACACTTAAGAAGCTGAACGTTAACAATTATCCAATTACTTTAGGATGTGTTTACTACATATTACAGTGCAGTGAGATGAAATAATTTCAATAACTTGCACCCTGCACTCTGTTTCCAAAACAATACTTGCTGAAATAAGTACTTTATTGTTGGCATGAAAGGCAGCCTTGGTGGCATCAACGTTAAAATGAAGATGTAAGAAATCATCATTGCATATTATTGCAATCAATAACTTGAGTTCAACCGTTCTCATAAGAGCAAACATGCAAACTCACCTAAGCAGCGCCAAAATCCAGCGGGGTGGCACAGATGTAGGATTTGCTGCCTTACAGCAGCAGAAACACAGATTCAATCCAGACTAAGGGTGTTGTCTGTACGGAGTTCGTATGTTCTCCCTGTGACTGTGTGGGTTTACTCCGTGTGACCGGGTTTCCTCCCACATCATAAAGAGATACAGGTTTGTCGGTTAATTGGCTTTGGTAAAGATTATAAATTGTCCCTAGGGCATAGGATAGTGCTAGTGCATGAGATCGCTGGTTGGTGCGGACACGATGGGCCAAAGGGCCTGTTTCGGCACTGTATCTCTAAATTAAGCTAAACTAAACACGCATCCACGTTGCACTGCTGGTGGATGCATCTGCAAAACATTCATCGGCAAATGCAGCTCGCAATGGCTTTGATGAAACATGAACAACGGGGCTTCTGAGAGGAAAACCGATGTGGGCAATTAAAATATTTCAACCAAAAACCGTGCAATGAAAATATTTCATTGTTCCTAGATATACCTCAATAAACCAATGTGTGAAATATATTTGATTCCTGTCTCTCTGTGTTTTTAGCCAAAGGGCTTCATGCTCTCTCCTGGAAAGACACCAACCTTGACAGTTACATCAGGTCCCCCTTTGTGCAGGATCTATGTGGGGCAGTACAGGTAACTACTTGCCTTTGGTTAATGCAATACAAGATACAGTTCAAAGGCCTGTCAGATCTTTAAAGAAACCTTACTTCAAAGAACTTGCCAGAATTCAGACTGCACAGAGTTAGCATTTCCTTCTTCAAGGTGCATAGTTACAAAGCAAAATCTCTGTTTCTCGGTTCTGACCAGCAGTTTTTACATTTCAAAAACCACCATTCTGAAAACAGAACAAATGCAGATAAAACACCAAAACAGCCTGCTTAAAGAAACTAGCGAATTGGGTACAAGTACCCTCAACCCAGGTGAATCTTACACTTCTGTACGGTTTCAGCCCGAAACGTTGCCTATTTCCTTCGCTCCATAAATGCTGCCTCACCTGCTGAGATTCTCCAGCATTTTTGTCTACCTTGAAACTTACACTTGTCCTGAGCGGCGGCCAAAACTCTGCACACGTGTAAGTGAAAAATCAGCAGAAAATCCTGAGAGAAATTCATTCTTCAGCCTCACTAAATTTTGGAGATGCATTTTAGTATTCATTACAGTCCATTAAAAAAAAAATTAAAACTCTCAATTTTATCCTTACATTATCCCAAATAATAATTTTTAAACAAAAAAAAATTGCACTTCCAAACTTCCTTTATATCTTATCCATCACTTATCATTCTTCAGAGCAGAAATGGAAGTGTGAGATTTGAGCTCAGCTTTGCGATGTGGAAATGTAAATTGGTCACAGACTTTCCATCTTCCGTTCACCCAGCCAGAATCCTGTGCCAGTCCATTCACATAAATGTAACAAATCCAAATAAAATTGAATTTGGCCTACTTTTAACAGGCACACAGCCTTCAAAGACAAGGTCAAAGCTATACTGTGAATGACATCTGTTAAATCCGAACCACACCCACACATCTACAAATGCTGTTTTATAAATTGCATCATTCGACGTGCAGAAGCAACTGTGTTATTTGGTTTCTTGTGTTTCCCTCCTTATGCCTCCATGTGTTGTATTGTCTCAATTTCCAGCCAGTGTGCAGCACAGTGGTGCAGCTGGTACAGCTATTGCCTCATAGTGGCAGAGACCCGGGTTTGATCCTGACCTAGGGTGCTCTCTGTGTGGAGTTTGCACATTCTCCCTTGACCAACTGCGTTTCCTCCAGGTGCTCTGGTTTCCTCCCACATCCCAAAAGTTGTGCGGTTTGTAGGTCATAAGGAATAGGAGTAGAATTAGGCCATTCGAACCTTCGAATCTACTCCACCATGGCTGATCTACCTCTTCCTCCTAACCCCATTCTCCTGCCTTCTCCCCATAACCTCTGGCATCTGTCAATTGGTTTCTGTAAAAATTGCCCCTAGAGTGTAGGGAATGGATGAGATATTGGGATAATATAGAATTAGTGTGAATGGGTGATTGATAGTCGGCATGCTCGATGGGCTGAAGGGCCTGCTTCCATGCTGTATCTGTAAACTAATCTAAACTAAACTAAAAGTGTATTGACAGCCACACAAGGAGTCAGGTATTCAAATATAATCTCATCATTCCATGCTGGATGACTAAAGCTCCTGTGCCCATGTTAAAGTTTACCATCTAACAAGGTATGTTTGCAAAAATCACAACACAAAATATTCCCAAAAGCTATAGTAAATACGTTGTTAATAAAAATTGTTTACTGTGATAAAATATAGAGACATGGAGTTGTACAGCATAGAAACATGCTCTTCAGTCCAATACATCCATGCCACCCATGATGCCTGCCTACACTTATTCAATTTTCCTGAAATAGAACCATATCACTCTACACCCTCCAGATCCGTATGCCTGCATTTCCTGCTTATCCATCTGCCTGACATTTGGATATTAAGGGAACGGAAAGGGAATAATAAAGGGAATTTATTATCTGAATGGTGGCAGATTAGGAAAAGGGGAGATGCAACGAGACCTGGCTGTCATGGTACACCAGTCATTGAAAGTAGGCATGCAGGTGCAGCAGGCAGTGAAGAAAGCAAATGGTATGTTAGCATTCATAGTGAAAGGATTTGAGTATAGGAGCAGGGAGGTTCTACTGCAGTTGTACAGGGTTTTGGTGAGACCACACCTGGAGTATTGCGTACAGTTTTGGTCTCCAAATCTGAGGAAAGACATTCTTGCCATAGAGAGGGTTCAGAGAAGGTTCACCAGACTGATTCCTGGGATGTCGGGACTTTCATATGAAGAAAGGCTGGATAGACTCGGCTTGTACTCACTGGAATTTAGAAGATTGAGGGGGGATCTTATAGAAACTTATAAAATTCTTAAGGGGTTGGACAAGCTAGATGCAGGAAGATTGTTCCCGATGTTGGGGGAGTCCAGAACAAGGGGTCACAGTCTAAGGATAAGGGGGAATTCCTTTAGGACCGAGATGAGGAAAACATTCTTTACACAGTGAGTGGTGAGTCTCTGGAATTCTCTGCCACAGAAGGTCGTTGAGGCCAGTTCATTGGCTATATTCAAGAGGAAGTTGGATGTGGCTCTTGTGGCTAAAGGGATCAGGGGATATGGAGAGAAGGCAGGTACGGGATACTGAGTTGGATGATCAGCCATGATCATATTGAATGGCGGTGCAGGCTCGAAGGGCTGAATGGCCTACTCCTGCACCTATTATTCTATGTTTCTATGTTCTATGGAAGGGATTATAAGGAGGCAGATAAGAGGTGGTCATGGCATGATGTTCCGCACAACTTTTGTGGGCGGAAGGGCCTGTTCCTGTGATGTACTGTTCTACATTTGTTGTGCTCTGTTCCTTTCCTATCCAACTACCTGCTCAAATGCCTTTAAAACATTGTATTTCCCTCTTCCACCTCCTCTGGCAGCTGGTTACCCATAAACACCACTCTCTGTGTGAAAAACCAATAACTCATCAATAAATAAATGTAATTCATCAGTGACTATCGTAAACCTATCGTAGCTTTTTGAAATTATTTAGAGCTATATGCACACACATGCATGTGCACAATCATGCGTCCATTTTATTGACCCAATTATGATGTTTTTAAAATATTGAAAGTTTCATAAAATTATTCTAGCTGGCCCTTTAATAATTATAGAGCTCGTTTTAGTTGGGCTAATTACATTGTTTTTACATAAAGACAGATACACACTTGAACAGTAGATGGCGAGAACATTACATTTTCCAATATCATTGTAATAAGAGTTCCTGAGGACTGTCCAGACAATAAAGTGAAACTGTGCAAAACAACATATTTTTTCTCTACAACATAATCGTCCATTTGGAGCAAATAAAAAGACTGCAGAAAATTAAGTTCTATGTTCTTGTTAACTGTAATCTTGCTCTGTGCTGAATGTGCCAGGGGCAGTCATTGCCATATTGAAAGATAATAACCAAAACTGAAAAGACCTCAATTAGGAACAATAAGACGTTGGTAAATCCAGGCATTGATCATTTCCAAATTTATTTGCAGACCTCCCACTGGTTGCAGGGTAGGCCAATAATCTACTCCAAGGACTGAAAGTAACTATTACAGCTGCAATGCCCTCGTGTATTAAAGCATTCCGAACTTGCAAATAAAAACCTGCTTAAAGGAAATCTGTATATAAAGAAAATCTTCCTTGTTCAGCTATGAATATCTTTAATTGTAGCGGCCGAGGTAAACATCAGAAACATTACGTATTCATAGAAATGACCTTCTTCCTTTGGATCTGTGATTGCCAGCAACCCTGGGGCGAAGAAGCAAGGTCAACGACAAGAGTGCACATACCACATGTTACAAACATTAACCTCGCCCACAAAACGTGAATATTTTTACAATGGATGGTGGTTGGAAGAAAGGATTCTAATAGGTTGGGTCTTTACTAAAGCCCAGAGTAGTATGCCAAAAAATATGGTATTGGATAAAACAAGGCACTATTGTGTAGTGCTCAACAAATCCGTAAAAAAGGTTAATAATTGAAGACAGACAAGAATTAGTTGAATAGGAAGCATTAGCCAACGCAAACAGATTTATTTCCATGCTAAAGGTGATGCGAGAAAATGTTCAGATGATTTGCTTTCATACCAAAATGCTTGAACTCTGACTAAAAAAAACCCAACTTAAACTCAGGAAAAACAGCCTTTCTATAGTTTGCCCAGTCAAAGTGCAGCTTCCATTAGCGACTCACTTGCCGGCATTGGCAATGGCTACATTAATGGCTTCACCAGGGTCAGAGCTTGTTTCTCCTTGGGGAAGGTGGGGAGGAAGGAGCCAATCCACATCCTAAACATGGAATATATCAAAAGGTATTAGTTTACAAGCCTTTCTTCTGCAAGTACAGGCGGAACTTAAAATGCTGCCATTGCCATCTGCCAGAGCTGGGTGATGGTGTGGAAATGAAGCCAAGAGGTGATCATTTCACCTGTTTTCTCCCATCGTTACAGTTGCAGAAAAGTTAGAATTCTTCTCCTCCACTGTACTCAAACCTCAAAATCTGCTTTTCAGATATTTTGTTTATGGATTCAAGTTAAAAAATCATAGAAATAATTAAAATAGCATCTGAAAATGGAAATGTGGAAAATTCCTTGTTCCTGATATATTTAATCCTTCACGTTTCTGCCTTAAACTATCAAAATACCTTGCAACTATGGGAAAAGTATCTCATGGTCCAAATAGTTTGCAGGTTCCAGCAACTCCTCTTTATCCTGATTCAGAACACAGTAGCAAAATTGTAGAATTTAAAAGATATTTGGTCAGGTAAATGGATAGGAAAAGTTCAGAGGGATATGGGGCAAATGCAGCCAGGTGGGACTAATGTAGATGGGACATCTTGGTTGGTGTGGGCAAGTTGGGCGGAAGGATCTATTTCTGTGATGTATGACTCCATGACTCTAAATAAAGATAATCAACATATGAGATTAAAATAATCTTTATATTTTTCATTACAAAGAGTCAACATTGGCGAGTTAGTTCACATCAACAAGTTGGACACGTGGGATGTGGTTGAGAGGGAAAGATAGATCAGCCATGATTGAATGGTGGAATAGACCTGATGGGCCAAATGGCCTATTGTTCCTCTGACTTATGAATAAAAGAATAATGCAAATCTATAGTCATTCAAAAGATAATAGTGTATCACAATGGTTTGCTCAGACACCAAGCATTAAAATGCAAGCCTGCTTTTCATCCAGATGCTGAAAGGTAGAACTTATAGGAAATATCCAAAAATATCCTTATTTTAAATTCTCACCATTCAGGTTTGTATGTGTGTAAGTTGAATCTGTAGCACTGCAAATCAATGATTGTACCTAAGCATTCTAGTGATATTTGAATCAACTTAAACTTCTGCTTCTCTGTAGCTGCCTATCGATCCACTTTCCAATTTTCATTTGTAGGTCAGTCCAATCACTCCTTTACTAACTCCGAGCAGCTTAACTATAATCAAGCCCTTCCCACATTACAAACACATTGAACAAACATTGGCACTGTATAACATAATCACCTCACTATTACCTTAAAATAAAATCTTTCAAAATGATTTAGCCATGGCCAAACGATTAGTTTACACCATGATGCAACTAATTATTCAACACAGTTGTAGACTTGATGATGCTAACAGCTGAGGGTAATATAGTTTGATGGAACATGATTTAAAGTTCATTCTTGGTTTTATTGAACTTTAAAGAAGGATTTATCAAACACACTGAAGGCATTGATTTCCTGGAGGAAAACAATGTTATTACAATATACCTTAAAACAACTACGTGAGCTAGGTATTTTTTTAGTCACAAAAAAGAAAAGTTTAGCGGAGCAGTATTGCGGCGAGAGGTGAGACTGAACAAAGGGCTGAGATCAAAAACATCACTGGAAACCAGGAGAGAATCAGTGGTTACTCCAGCATTTGATTCATTTTTCTTAGCTGCATAACCACATTACAACAGTGACAGCACTTCAAAAGTACTTCTTGGTTGTAACGTGCTTCGGGCTGCCCTGATGATGTGAACAACATTGTGAGATTGTACAACTGTCGTGCTTGCAGCTTGTGTTTTGAAGATAAGTTTTTAAAAAAAATCAAACTTCAAAATCTTAAAAAATTGAAGCTAATTTCAAACAAGCATGGTTGTGATCTATGGGTCACAGAATTACAGCAATGCTTTCAAAATGACAGCACTGACCAAGACTTAAAACTAACTGACCAATGTCTATGGTGAAAGTTGTGGGAACATGATCCTGATGTGAGCTTCATTAAGCACATTCCATGAGAACTTTTTAGCACTCAGTCTGCAACCATGCTCCCAGCTAATGAAGGTCTGTGTGCTGTTCAAAGGGCCTCTTTAGTTTGGACTCTGAGTGTTGACAAATGGTCACTCATCCTAAAGTGTAACAATGATTATTTTCCCCTAAAGTTTGCTTTGATCGTCCCTTGTAGGTGAATATTATTTTGATAGGATTAATACATTGTTATCAACATTTCACCCAGAGCATGTACCTTTCTACTGATTATTTGTACTGTGTTTAAATGCTTTATTAAAAAAAAGACAGAGCAGAACTCACTGGTCATTAATTCAATAAATACTAAATTTAATAAGGAGTCATTGCCACGACACAACATAGCTTTTTCATTGTAAGGGGGAAACAAATGCCTTATAATTTTTAACCTTCAACTACGTTATGACTTAGTTGGAATCCGTATGAAAGCAGGGACACTACGGTTTGAATCAGGAAATTCAAACGTTTGTGATTGTGCCTCTATTGGGGATCATAGAGAAAATGTCTGTCACGCTTTGATTAGTTGCGAGAAATCCTTTAATTGTTGAGTCGTGTTTAATGAGTTGACTGAGGGAGAGAGTGAACTAAACATTCAGTAAGATCCACATTTGTAGATGGCCATAGCTAGTGCGACCCTTTTTTTGCCTTGAACTCAAAGAATTTACCTCCTTACCCCTGCTTCCGGTGCAACCTTCAACAAGCCTTAAGGAGAATTACTCACAATGATAAATTTCCGATCATCATCAAAGACATTACATGGAGAGAAACATCAAATATAATTGAGCATTAAGAAGCCTGCCATGGATTCACATTTGATGCCCGTATATAGGCAATTTAAATGATTTCCAATTCTCCAAAGAAAGAAAGTATTAGACTTCAGAGATATAGCGTGGAAACAGGCCCTTCAGCCCTCCGGATCCATGCCAACCCCAGATCACCCCATACACCAGCACTATCCTACACACTAGCGACACTTTTACAATTTTACCAAAGCCAATTAACCTACAAACCTGTACCTTTTTGGAGTGTGAGAGGAAACCAAGAGCACCCAGAGAAAACCCTTGGGGTCACAGGGAGAAGGTACAAACTCCGTACAGACAGCACCCGTGGTCAGGATCGAACTGGGTCTATGGTGCTGTAAGGCAGCAACTCTACCATTTCGCCATTTTGCCACCCCTGATGAAACTGAATTATGAATTTATGCGCCTGCTTTTTAAAGTACAGCATCATCCTGAAAATCATAAAATCTCAGGCTTTTTCTGAAATATTCTTTGAGGCAGCTACAGTATTATGGGCCCGAAATAAGAAGTAAATTCTAGGGGCCCCCCCACAACTTAATGCTCAGCAGCAGAATGCCTGAAATATACATGCAATCGCTAATTTGAGGTCGGCTTGGCTTCCTCAGTGAGAAGCCCTTCACACACAGTCAAGGCCTGGTTTTCATGCTGTATCTCTAAATTAAACTTAACTAAGATACTGTATGCCAGGGCATACTGGGGTCCGATAACATGAATATCTGTTACAAACACACTACTTCCCCATCTTCTCATTCCCATCCTGGGCGGTTCTATCAGGTCTACATCTCTGTGGTGCTCCCATCTGAATTGTTGACTCCAAGACAAAAGTGGATGGACATTTTCAAAACAGAACCTTTTATAACTGCATTAATCCATAAAGGATGCATAACAGAGACAGATCACAGACTAGCACCACAATCCCCAACATAGTTAATCATCCTGTTGACCTTTGTAAAGATATTTTTAAACATGCATCAGTTGATTTTAACTGTGTAGGTATTTTATTGGGAACCATAAAGAGGACGGGAGTTTGATTGTTCCATTTCAATCATTAAAGTATAAATATGCAACTGCTAGCTTTCCAGCTTTGTGTGTGTGTTCTGGAAAAACTCCAGATGCTTCAGCAGACCTTGGCCCATGACAGTTCCAGAGCACATCTTGTCCCTGTAACATACTGAAGGAGCCGAGGAGGAAAGGAGATGCAGGGAGATTTTCTCTGGCTTCCTTCGTGGTGATCTGTACGCAAACACCAGGACATAGGATGTTCCCTGGCTGGTGGAAGCCGGCTCCAGACCCTCCGAACTACGTCTGGCAGCAATGTGCAGCTCCCCTAATCCTCCCCTCCCCTCCCGCATGCCTCCACGTGAACTCATCAGCGAGCCAATCCTCTTTGTATTGGAAAGAACTGCAGATGCTGGCTTAAATCGAAGGTCGACACAAAATGCTGGATTAATTCAGTGGGTCAGGCAGCATCTCTGGAGAGAAGGAATGGGTGATGTTTCGAGTCGAGACTCCTTCATCTGTCTGAAGAAGGATCTCGACCCAAAACATCACCTATTCCTTCTCTCAGTCGTGCTGAGTTACTCGAGCCAATGCTCTTTCACCTCCTTGCGCTCTGGGTGAACGAGGGTTAAAACTCCTCTTGCTCTGGGCCTTCTGTTTACTTCAACGCTATGAAAACACTGGTCATACGCCTTCTGTCGATGCCAGGGAATTCTTATTTGACCTTTGCAGAAGCAGCACAGCTGTGCCAGTCAGCTAAAGAAATGGCAGATGAAAGCAGCAACTACTGAGTAACTAATGAGGGGATCATTCGCTACCCTCTGCTGACATCACAGAAACCAACATATCGCAGCCACACTTGCAACATTTACTTTAGACTTTAGATACAGCACGAAAACAGGCCCTTTGGCCCACCGAGTCCACGCTGACCAGCGATCATCCCATGCACTAGCACTATCCTACACAGAAGGGAAATTTACAATTTTACTGAAGCCAATTTACCTATAAACCTGCACGTCTTTGGAGTGTGGGAGGAAACCGGTATCCCCAAGAAAACCCACACGGTCACAGGGAGAACGTGCAAACTCTGTACAGACAGCACCTGCAGTCAGGATCGAACCTGGGTTTTTGGCGCAGTATGGCAGCAACTCTACCACTGCGCCACTGTGCTGCACTTCTTCTAAATAGGTTTATACAACTTGTGTAAGCAGCCTATTGTATTTTACTTCGGAGTCACGTGAGTGACTTCGTGAAGACCCCGCCAACACGCATGCGCGGCATATCGTCGCGCGCATTTGCTCACGGCAGCTGGGGGGGGGAGTGCGCTCCCTCAACCGGCTCTTTCAAAAAGGTAAGCAGCTGCAGGTAAGTTAACCTTAAGCTGGTTTGCCGTTTTGTGTGGTCTGTGTTGTTTTTCAGGGCCATGGAAGGAGGAAGGAGTGGGAGTCGCGTTCAGCGAGTAAAGTCCTCGGAGCTGCCCGCTACATCGGGAGCAGCTGAGACACCACCGAGGAAGAAGTCGCGGCAGTCGGGGAGCTCTGAGCAGCTGACCAGACCCGGCACAACCCCTCTGACAAAGAAGAGGGTGTCCGCGCAGGAGCAGGCGCTGGGAGACCCTGACTCCAGAACTCCAGTGCCCAAGTCCAGGGCTGGAGGTAAGGCACGTGGGGCTCTTGGAGCAAGCGTGTCCGCGAGTGCACCCCCCCCTTTAAAGGTCCCTCGCGGGCAGAACAGGGGGGAAGCCTCGCTAAAGTCCAGCCTTGTCGGTACGGCAGGCAGGGACAAGCCACTGGGGAAACCTGCAAGGAAGCAGACCAGTGGCAATGCTGGCGTGCCGAGGATCCCTGTGGGGACAGGATGTACCGGCACACCACCGGAACAGGCTGCCGTAGTGCGGGCCGGTGGCAGCAAAGTACGGTCCGGCGCCCCTGCTGAGGCGGGTAGAGCAGACCATGCGCCGCCACAGTCCCGTTTATGTGTGGAACACTGTGGTGGTAAGCCCGCACGGACATCAGAGAGTCCAGTTTCTGGTGCAAGTACTGAATCTAGCCCTCTTCCCTCCCATCAGACAGAGGGGCCGCTGCTGTCCAAACGACGGCGGACCAGCGGTATGTCCGTGTGGGAGTCGCACAGCCCCGCTGGAGGGGGAGCTGGCGATTTCCCGGCAGTACATTCCGTGGGGGTGTTGACAACTGCTGGAAGCCCCGGTTCCTCTGGAGAGGCTGGGGAAGACGACCAGTGGCCCGCGTACAGCGGTGACGGTCGTATGGGCTGGTTGGAGCATATGGTGGAGGTGCTCTATCAACGGGACCTGGAGCGTCAGGAACGGGAATCCCAGAGGTCTGGGAGCTACATGCAGCCGCCACCTTCCATCTCCCCGTTGCTTGAGAGCCAGCAAGGAAGTATGGGTGAGCCTGAGGAGGGAGAAGAGTTCCAGAACCCACAGGAAATGTTGGAGGCGGTATCGAAATTTGGGTCACCTGCGTCAGCAGGGGGACCACTACATCCCAAAATAGCGGCGTCAATCGATTTCCTGACTACGCACCAGCTCCAGGATACCGTGCTCTCGGAAACAGTGGGGAAGTATAAGGCACCAGCAAACTGCAACTCCCTCAACGTACCGAAAGTGAATGCAGCAATATGGGGGAACATGTCGGCCAACACAATGGTCAAGGAGGGCAAGCTCCAGAAAATCTTAAAGCTGCTGACAGCAGGTATCATGGCTTTTGCTCGGTCGCTGGATGCCACGAATGTGTCCGAGGAGCAGCAGGATGCGCTAGCGCTTCTGTGCACCACCCAGTTTGAGATAAATTGTTTTAGGAAGAGCTCCATCCGGCCAAATTTGAATCCCAAATTTGCGGGATTATGCAGCACCTCCACCGCACCACCACCACCAAGGCAGCTGTTTGGGGAAGACCTGCCTAAACGCGTGAAGGAACTGGACGAGGAAGCCAAGACTGTGGGGATGATGAGACAGTCTCATTCATCCAAAACTCCCGCTTACACCAGGCAGCAGCCACGTTCCTCGTTCAGGCCCCACACACCGGTGGACCAAGGCCCCAGAACATATTCACAAACATATTCCTCGTCGGGGGCCCAACAGCAGAGGCCTTTTTTATTCCAAGGCCAGACCAAGCCAGCTTGGAAGATGCGGCAACAGGGCCGCGCCACACGGGGAGCAAAGACACCACAGTCCAGACCCCGGCGCTAACCTTGGAGGTAAGGGGGCTTGGTTCCGTCCACAACGTAGCATTAGTAACCTCACCGGGGGGGGGACGGCTACGGGGTTTCCGGTCTGCTTGGGATACCCTAACTACGGACCCTTTTATTTTACAAAGCATTCAGGGTTATGAGATAGAGTTTATTAATGGCAGAGATCCCCCTTCGCAACATGAGCCTAGTCGCAGATTTGCACTCTCTCAGTCAGAGAAGGAGCGGGCTCATGTTGAGATACTACGATTAGAAAAGAAAGGGGTGATACAAAAAACGACGCACGAGCCATTGGAGTTTGTTTCCAACATCTTTACTAGGGTCAAGAAGGATGGAGGCTGTCGGATTATCATCGACTTAACCCAGTTGAATGCTTTCGTACAATATACCCATTTTAAGATGGAGACGTTTGAGACGGCCAAGCAGTTGGTTAGTCATGGGTACTTTATGGCTTGCATTGACCTGAAGGATGCATACTATACAGTCCCTATTGCTAAACAACATCGAAGGTTCTTGAAGTTTGTCTGGGAAGGTCAATTATGGCAATATATGGCTTTGCCTAATGGGATTACAACAGCGCCGAGACTATTTACTAAAATTGTCAAACCTTTATTGGTACATCTCAGGAAACAAAACCATATTATAATGGCATATTTAGATGACATTTTCATAGCAGGGAAAACCCTAGAGCACGCCCAGTTGGCAGTCTCGGCCGCTATATCTTTGTTTCAAAGAATGGGGTTTGTAATCCATCCAGACAAATCCAAGTTCAACCCTTCGCAGGTCATGGACTATTTGGGGTTCACTATAGACACTAACCAGATGAAAATCACCGTCCCAGTTGACAAAGTGGTGGACGTTCAACAAGCATGCATCAGTTTGCTTGACAACAACAGGCCAACCATTCGGCAGGTTGCTCAGGTAATTGGCAAGCTGGTTGCCACGTTCCCGGCCGTAAATTATGGTCCGTTGCATTACCAAAACTTACAAAAAAGTAAAATTCTGGCATTAAAATTGAATACCGGACATTTTGACAGACCTATGCGCTTAGGCATAGGGGAGCAAACTGAGTTGGAATGGTGGGTTCATAATATTGGAGTAAGTTCCAAACCCATCATTCTCCCCAATCCTACGGTTCTGTTGCAAACTGATGCGAGTGCCCAAGGCTGGGGGGCAACTGACACTGTAACCAGCTGTGGTGGCAGATGGGACGCTCATGAGTTCACGCTTCTCCAAGTGCAAGGCATTAATTATTTGGAAATGCTGGGGGTCTTTCATGGACTGCGGGCATATTGCAGTAATTTGCGTCATGCACATGTCCGCCTTCAAATCGATAATACCACGGTGGTAGCCTATATAAATCATATGGGTGGTATCAGGTCAGTATCTTGTAATGATTTGGCAAATACAATTTGGCTCTGGTGCATCAAAAGGGGTATTTGGATATCAGCAACGTACCTTCCGGGGATACTCAATACGGTGGCGGACACCAGGTCACGAGTTTTTAATGATAACATTGAGTGGATGCTGAATCCCCTTGTGTTTGCTGAAATTGTGACAAAATTCAGTTTGCCAGATATTGACCTATTTGCGTCTAGACTGAACCATCAGATACCAACATATGTATCGTGGGAACCAGATCCTGGGGCAGTGGCTTTGGATGCTTTTTCGCTCCACTGGGGGAAATGGTATTGCTACGCATTTCCCCCATTCTGCCTCATCAGCCGGGTATTACAGAAGATTAAATTAGACTCTGCATCAGGCATTCTGGTAATACCCGACTGGCCGACACAACCATGGTACCCGGTGGTCTCCCAGATGCTGAAGCACCCGTGGGTGCGAATTGGGAACAACCCACAATTGGTTACTAATCCTGTCACTGGCGAGCCGCATCCGTGCCACGCCTATTTAAACCTGTTGGTCTGCAGGTTCTGAAAAGGCCTTTGATGAACACCGGGATCTCACCGAGGGCCATGGATTTAATCGCTGCATCGTGCAGAGCATCTACAAGGCGGCAGTACCTGACCCAGATCAGGAAATGGGAACTATTCTGTTTAAGGAAGAGTGTTGCCTATGATTCTGCCACAATACCTGACGTCCTGGAATTCCTGGCGGGCCTCCACTATGATGAAGGGCTCAGCTATAGTACCATCAATAGCGCCAGGAGTGCGCTGTCCTCGTACCTTCCGGTAGGAGTGGGGACCAACAATCTGGTGTCGAAGTTTATGAGGGGTGTATTTAACACAAACCCTCCACGGCCCAGATATAACGTTGTCTGGGATGCAGGAGTGGTCCTGTCCCTGTTAAGATCATGGTCCCCCATGGCGGGGTTACCTCTTCACCGGCTCACCCTGAAGGTGGTCATGTTGATGGCGCTCACGTCTGCTCAGTGGGTACAGGCGCTTCAAAAGTTGCGCATTGACAATATGCTCTCTACCCCTGGGAAAATAACGTTTTACGTTGCAGAACTGCTGAAGCAGCATCGACCCGGATCTTTGGGGCTGCAGTTGGAATTCCAGGCGTACCCCTCTGATGCCACACTCTGCACAGTCGCCCACCTCCGTTGCTACATTGAGTTGACCCGGTCGATCAGGAATTCGGAACAAGGACTGCTTATAAGCCACAAAAAACCACATCGCCGGGTGACAGTGCAGACGATCTCCAGGTGGCTCAGGGAAGTGTTGGATGCAGCGGGTATTGACACTAACTTGTTTAAATCTCATTCCACCAGGGCTGCATCCACATCAACAGCGAGGGCCATGGAGGTGCCCATGGATCACGTCCTCGCTACGGCAGGATGGGCCAGTGAGTCAACCTTTCAACGGTTCTACCATAAGCCATTGGCCGGACCTGCAACATATGCGGATGCAGTACTCAGGGCTGCTCCCTAATATCATTTGTCCCCAGGCAGGGGGTTTTGTTTATGATTTGTGTTTAATAAATGTTAATTATTTTCAGATTGTCCAGCCTGGATTGCTTTAACAAACTTCCTCCATCAGGATTGCGGCAGTGTGGTAGCATGGGCGTTGTCCAGGGCGTGTAATCACAGAGCTTTGAAGTCTTCACGAAGTCACTCACGTGACTCCGAAGTAAAATAGTAAGATTAAACGAGAACTTACCAGTTCGAAGGTTGATCTTTATTTTATGAGGAGTTGCGATGAGGGATTTCGTGCCCTCCGCTCCCAACCCTCGATCATTATGTTCAGCTGGTTAGTTCGCAGTTTAATCTTAATATCCTTACTTTTCGTCGAGTCTGTGATTCCACACCGCTGCTTTGAAGGATGCCGCGCATGCGTGTTGGCGGGGTCTTCACGAAATCCCTCATCGTAACTCCTCATAAAATAAAGATCAACCTTCGAACTGGTAAGTTCTCGTTTAATCTTACTATTATACCTCCAAAATCCCCTTGTCACATTCAGAACTTCAAAACAGAATATATATTGTACAAAAGTGCAAGAGCACAGAGCTAAGAAGGTCCTAGCAGGTGGATAAAGAAATCCATTCTGCACTTAAGTGAAACGTAATTACACTCAGTGGAATATTCCTGTAACACTAACAATTATTCACTTTGTATTGTAGAAGGAAATAGTCTAATGTACTGTCAAATAAAACATGATGGTTATTTTTTAAGGAGTTTCTTTACTCCTAATAATAATCTGACTGCAAAAGGAGGCAGACTGTAAACAGCAGCCCATTTCAGTGAACCTTTACTATATCGAACAGTCAGGATCTCCATGTAGATAGTGCAGATTCAGGCATGCTTGCAGAATATACGTCAAAGTTAGTCATTGAGCCTTAGGCTGCTCCAGAGATTTCTACAATGTGTTCAGATCAGCTTTCAGCAGACGAAAAGTTGATTATCAAAGTGCTGCTGCCAGCTAATTCGAAAGTACTTCCATTTATTCTGCAGGGTATGAATTTAATTGATCACTATCCTTGGCTGGGAACATGCAAACACGTGGTTTAGTGCCGACACCGCGATCAGTGGTGCAACGCTCATATTTGGTTTTGCGGTACTCAGGTATTGCTTTAGAGGGAAGGAGGGAGTGTCAGGATTCGTTTTGTGAGTAATTCAGTTTTACACACCTCAGTGTTTTATCTTTCCTTATGTAAAACAATTGTACAAATTGGGTCTCCACAAATAGGCTATTGTAGACACTTAGTGGGTGTGTAAAGGAATTAGAGCATTTTAGGCTTTTTGGTTATAACTTTTCTGCTTCAGTTTGTGATCTCTTTTAAGATGAAATTCGTAAGCTTATGTTATAGGAGCAGAATTAGGCCATTCGGCCCATCGAGTCCACTCCGCCATTCAATCATGGCTAATCTGAAATTCCTGGTGAGAATATTTCCTTAGTTCCTTTTGGTGTTATTATTCAGCATTATTCAGATAGTTTCACAAATGTTAATTTTAATCTCAAACTAAATTGACTTGAAAAGTGTTGTAAGATGTTAATTTTACTTCGGAGTCACGTGAGTGACTATGTGAAGAAACCCCGCCAGGCGCATGCGCGTCATTACGTCCGACGCATGGCGCACCGACGGGCTGGAGAACGCAGCTCCACCAGCGGTAAGTAGTAAACTCACAGGCAAGTGAGTTTTTAAAACTTTTCCTGCGACTAATTAAACTCTGTAAGTCTGGCTCGGGAGCCAGTGGGAGTTAGTGGTTATGGTAGGAGTGGAACGCGCGGGCCCGCGGTTCCACCTCGCAGATCGAGTCGTGAGGTAACAAGTGTGGTAACGCCGGCTCCGATACCGGCTGCTTTTTTACTGGCAGTTCAACAGCCTCGATCAGCTCCTGTGTCTCAGGGCACTGAGGCCACTACAACAGGAAGAAAAGCAAAAATAAAGTATGACAGACCCGTTTTATCTGACAGGTCTGATGAGGAAGAAGACTCCCCTCCTGATAACAAGAAAATATGGTGACGGCTCGACCAAATGGAGAGGATGCTCCAGACATTAATGAGCCACAACATTTTTCAATCGGGGTCCAGTGCCCCAGGGATTCCCCAGGCAGCCTGTCAAAGAGGCCCATATAGTGAGGACGACACTGCCTGCCAATATCAATGGGAATCACCCTCACCAGCACCTCGTTTAGGGCTGGAAGAGACCTCCCTTGAGCATGACTCGGGAGAGCCAGGGCAGGAGGAGTCTGACCCTGAAGCTGGTGTCACTGCATTTGTGCACACAAAAGAGCACATGAGCCATGCTCCGGGTGTCCCGGACGTAGCGCAAAACTTCGCTATTCTGGAAGGGACTGGTGAGGCTATGGAGGAAAACCTAGCCGCCAATGTTAATTACATGGCTTCTCACCAGCTCCAGGATACGATTATGGAGGAGACACCCACAAGATATAAAACACCTGTTAATTGTGCGTCGCTCAAAGTGCCCACCGCAAACTCTGGAATATGGGAACAAATGAGTGCAACGATGCGGGGACAGGAAATCAGGTTTTAGCGCATCCTCAAGTTGGTGGCAGCAGGCACCATTACTGCATTCGGGAAAATGGTCCGGGGGGCACCGATGTCTGGCACCCAACAAGATGTCTGGCACCCAATGCCCTGTTCTGCAACGCCTATTTTGAGGTCAACTGCATTAGGAAGATAGCTATCAAACTGACGTTTGATAAACAAAATTTGCAGCTTTATGTAGGTACACCAACATCCAAGCCTCAGATGATTTATTTTGGGTGGACCTGATCAAACAAATCAAGGACCTGGAGGATGAGGCCAAAACAATTGGTCCTATGAAAACATACGGCCCTTCTCATAGAAACATAGAAACATAGAAAATAGGTGCAGGGGGAGGCCATTCGAGCCAGCACCGCCATTCAATATGATCATGGCTGATCGTCCGCTATCAATAACCCATGCCTGCCTTCTCTACACATCCCTTGACTCCACTAGCCCCTAGAGCACTATCCAACTCTCTCTTAAATCCATCCAGTGATTTGACCTCCACTGCCATCTGTGGCAGGGAATTCCATAAATTCACCCAGGATGCCACCTCGCAGGTCGGGTTCAGCGTGAAGGAGGTCGGATCCAGGGGCAGGGCCAAGCAGAGTGGGGCCAGTAGGGCGACGGTATTACCCATCTGTGTATCCCAGCTACAACCCCAATATGGGAGGAAGGAGGACTTCGAGGCCGACTGTAGAGGTACAGGTGATTCATTCTGTTCAGGATAAGACTTCTGGGGAACAACCTCCGGTTGGGGGTAGATTGCAATTGTTTTATGATGAATGGTGCTGCATAGCATCTGATCGGTTTATACTAGACACTGTGTCAGGCTCTCAAATGGAGTTTATGTCAGGAATTGATCCACCTGCACAGAATATGCCTAATAGAGTATTGTTTTTTCCTGCACCAGAAAGTCAGCTGGTGAAAGAAAAAATTACGATTTTGTCCCTAAAAGGGGTAATTTAGAGATCGACTAACCATTCTCAACAATTTGTGTCCAATATATTCCCCAGACAGAAAAAAGATGGGGGATGTAGATTAATTCTGGACCTAACCCAGTTAAATTCCTATGTTCAGTATAGGCATTTTAAAATGGACACCTTCAATACTGCTAAACAGCTATAATCACAAGGCTGTTATATGGCAATTATAGATATGTATATTATTCAGTACCAATTCATCATGTATCGGAGATACTTGAAATTTAGTTGGATGGGACAGCTGTGGCAATTTAAAGCATTGCCCAATGGGTTAACCTCAGCTCCTAGGCTGTTCACGAAATTGTTGAAACCGGTGCAGGCGCTACTTCGGGCCCAGAATCACATTGTAATGGCTTATCTAGATGATATTTTAATCATAAGCAACACTCAGGATACAGCTGAGGAATCGGTTTCAGCAACCAAACACCTGTTTGAAAGGTTAGGGTTTCTGGTCCATCCAACAAAAGTTAGAGCCATCCCAAAAAGATGATTATTTGGGGGTTTGTCATTGATTCAGTTGATATGTCAGTAACTTTGTCTACAGCCAAGGCTGTGGAGATCAGGGAGGTCTGTACTAGTCTCGCTGAAAACAATACCCTCCATCCGGGAAGTAGCCAGTGTTATTGGTAAATTGGTAGCAGCTTTCCTTGCAGCGGAGTTTGGCCCTTTGCACTATCAAAGTTTGCAACAAGCTAGAGAACAAACATTAAAAGAAAATGCAGGTCATTTTGATAGACCTATGCAGTTACCAACCAGACCCATTGCTGAATTACAATGGTGGATTATCAATATTGTACAAACTACCAAAACCATTTTGGTTCAGCAACCTTCACTGGTTTTACAGACAGATGTGAGTGCTCTTGGATGGGGAGCTATGGACAGCGAGTCTAGCTGTGGTGGTAGATGGAGTGTGCAAGAAGATTTAATCCTGCACAGGCATGGTATAAATTATTTAGAATTGTTGTGTGCAGTCTATGGATTAAAAGCTTTTTGTTCAACAATGAATAATTTACATGTTCAACTCCAGATTGATAAAAGCACGGGTGTGGCATATATCAATCACATGGGAGGAATAAGGTCAGTATCATGTGATAATCTGGCTAACCTAATGTAGCACTGGTGTATTTCCAGAAACATCTGGGTCTCAGCTATCTACCTACCAGTTAGAGACAATGTGGTGGCAGACAACAGGTCACAAAATTTCAATGACAACATAGAATAGATGTTAAATCCTGAAGTTTTTTAAATGATTGTCAGCCGCTATAGTTTGCCTGATATTGATCTGTTTGCATCCAGGCTAAATCACCAGTTGCCTAAATATGTTTCATGGGAACCGGATCCAGGAGCAGTAGCGGTGGATGCATTCTCGCTACGTTGGGGAAGTACATTCTTTTATGCTTTTCCCCCATTCTGCCTGATTAGGCAATGTCTCACCAAAATAGAGCAGGACTCCTGGTGGTTTTGGTGGTTCTGGACTGGCCTACACAGCCATGGTTCCCATTGGTGCTCAGAATGATGATTCATCCATTCATGACTGTCCCCAACTGCAATAATTTGTTGGTGCATCCAGTAAGAGGAGAAAGTAATCCGTTACATGATCGTATTAATTTGTTGATCTGCAGGTTCTGACCAGACCGTTTCAAGGCCTTGGACTGTCGAATAGGACCATGGATGTGATAACTGCAGCTTGGAGATATAGCACTAAGAAACAATATGGGCTCCAATTACATCACTGTCTTTTCAGAAGTTAACACTTAAAGTGGTTATGCTCATGGCACTAATATCAGCGCAACAAGTGCAAACATTGCAAAAGTTACGACTAGATAGCATGTATTCTTCTGTAGCTATCATTACATTTTATGTGTATGATTTAATCAAACAAAGCAGGCCAGGAATGGCCAGAACCAAAGTAAGCTTTAAAGCATACCCTGTTGACCAAACATTATGTGTAGTTAAGCACCTGAGTCAATATATCGAGGTAACTAAGAGTCTCAGAGGTTCTGAGACCGCAATGCTCATCAGCCACAAAAAACCTTATAAAACAGTGTCAGTACAAACTATTTCTAGTTGGTTAAAACAGATTTTGGATTGTGCTGGAGTGAACACTCATGTGTTTAAATCTCACTCCACCAGGGCAGCATCAACATCCACAGCGAAGGCGCAGGACGTGCCGTTAGACCAAATCCTTGGGGCCGCAGGATGGTCTAAGGAATCAACTTTTTCTAAATTTTACGATAAACCTGTTCTGACAGTGCCAGGGTTTGGGCATGCTGTGTTGGGTTCCGTTTAATTTGATTTGCTTTGTCTTTGTAAATTTCTTTTGTAATTTCCCCCTGGGATAGAGGGGTTATTACTGTCTTTTCTTTATTATTATTAAAATAGTTATTGAATAATTCAAAGCAATGTCCAATACATTATTTATTCACTACTGTGTCAACTGAAGCAGTGTGTCGTACGGAATGGATCTACGGCATGAAATCACAGAGCTTTGAAATCATCACGTAGTCACTCACGTGACTCCGAAGTAAAATAGTAAGATTAAACGAGAACTTACCAGTGTGAAGTTTGATCTTTATTTTATGAGGAGTTACTATGAAGGATTACGTGCCCTCCGCTCCCGGCCCTCATAATCGCAAATATCATCTAGTAGTTCTAGTCTTCTGAGTCTTACTATGTCACTTCGGCTATAGTTTGTGTGTTTTCACGCCGCTGCTTTGAAGTATGATGCGCATGCGCCTGGCTGGGCTTCTTCACGTAATCCCTCATTTTACTATTTCAGCTTTATAGTCATGGGCGTTTAATTGTCATCTGTACCAAATTGGAACAATGGATTTTTTTACTTACAGCAGCATAACATGCCTGTAAACACAGTACCTATTAGATAATATAAGAAGCAAACAAAGATATGTTCGATAAATTAAAAAAAACAATATTAATGCCCAAAGTCCCTAGTGCAGCCAAGGCATTTGTTGTTTACAGTTTAGTTGGTGTTTGCTATGTTAAATAGCCTGATGTTTGTGGTTATTATATAATAATACATTTGTTAAATTATTGAGTTGAGTTTATTTTATTGTCCGAGATACAGTGAAAAGCTTTTGTTGCATGCTAACCAGTCAGCGGAAAGACAATACATGATTATAATCAAACCATCCACATGCACAGATACACGATAAAGTATGATTGTGATTTTATTTGTATGATGGTTGATATCTGGATGATGTAATTTTACATGATTAAATAATTTATATCAGTTCCATTTCCATTTATTCTCTGCCTTACATTCTAATAATCTGGGTGTCCAAATGAAACCTGATGTGATAAGCTTAGAAGTCCCCATGTCAGTGAGTTATGATTCAATTCACCATGGGATGGCAGGACTTCCATATGATGAAAGACTGGATAGACTCGGCTTGTACTCGCTGGAATTTAGAAGATTGAGGGGGGATCTCATAGAGACTTACAAAATTCTTAAGGGGTTGGACAGGCTAGATGCAGGAAGATTGGTCCCGATGTTGGGGAAGTCCAGGACAAGGGGTCACTGTTTAAGGATAAGGGGGAAGTCTTTTAGGACCGAGATGAGAAAATCATTTGTCACACAGAGAGTGGTGAATCTGTGGAATTCTCTGCCACAGAAGGTAGTTGAGGCCATTTCATTGGCTATATTTAAGTGGGAGTTAGATGTGGCCCTTGTGGCTAATGGGATCAGGGGGTATGGAGAGAAGGCAGGTACAGGATACTGAGTTGGATGATCAGCCATGATCATATTGAAGGGCGGTGCAGGGTCGAAGGGCCGAATGGCCTATTCCTGCACATATTTTCTATGTTTCTATGTTTCAAATCTGAAGTGATAGGTGCCAGTAGAAAATAAATCCAGCAGACAGGAGAAGAAAAATCTCCGGCAGACAAAAATGCTGGAGAAACTCAGCTGATGAGGCAGCATCTATGGAGTGAAGGAATAGGCAACGTTTCGGGTCGAGGCCCTTCTTCAGACTCTCTCAAAACCTCTGTGAGTTTGGTGGAATGTCTTAAAAAAATAAGGGAAGCAAAAGGGCTTTCAGTAAATTGTGGAATTGTAGATGAGAATAAGGAATGGCAAATTCAATGTGTAAATGGAAGTAAATAAAGGAGCTCGTCGACGCTTGCAACATCACACTCGTCATCCATACTATTTTGCAATATTTTGCTGAATGCACCACTGCTGCTGCCCTTTTACATAGAGAGGCATAGATTGCCAGCTGATATACAAGTACATCATCCAATATATGTGGCACATTATGAGCAATACAAGCCAACCCAAAAAAAAACATTTTAAATGACTGAAATCTCATTGACAAAGGGTAAACTGTGCTTCAGCTCGTACATATGGAATTCCACTCATATTTAGCGGACACTGGACCAACTGTTACTGAAGCAATACTGTGTACTCAGACGAACCCTGCTTTCAAAAATCTTTCATTGAGGAAAGGCTACATTAGTATCTCAGTGGGTGGAATGCAGACATTATTTTCAGCAGCACAAGGGTGATATTTATAATCCTGGTGGCTGAATTTCAGAAGGTAAAAATGTTATGGCTGCAAATATTGGAGCTGCTGGATTCATCCAAACACCTCTGGATAGAAACTTAAACCAGTCTGATTCCCTGTGGTGGATGGTGTGGAGCTTTTGGATGCCTGCGGACAGATTGCATCCTTACTGGGAGGCTGTCTTGGACAGCAATGCTAAGCTCTTGTTGAGCATGTTGAGCATTGTACCTCTATCAAACATGAGGGATCTGATCATCTACACCAAAGCCTCTACTTCCTTAGAAGGCTCAGAAAGTTTGGCATGTCGCCAACAACTCTCACCAACGTCTACAGATGTGGCGCAGAGAGCATTTTATCGGGATGCGTCGCAGCATGGTTTGGGAACAGCTCTGTCCAAGACCGCAAAAAATTACAGAGACTTGTGGACACAGCCCAGACCATCACACTAACCAACCTCCCTTCTATTGACTCCATCTATACATCAGGGGCAGTATTTTTACCATAGAGCTATGGGTGCCTGGAAGCAGCTGCCAGGGGCAGTGGTGGAAGTGGATAAGATGGTAGCAGAACCGAAGGCCAGCAGCATAATATAGGGCGTGTTGCACCCTGATCACTCCCTCTTCTCCCCTCTCCCATCGGGCAAAAGGTATAGAAACGTGAAAACGCAAGCCTCCAGATTCATGGACAGTTTCTTCCCAACTGTTATCAGGCAACTGAACCATCCTACAATCAACTAGAGAGCAGTCCTGAGCTACTATCTACCTCATTGGAGTGCCATGGACTATCTTTGATTGGACTTTATTGAATTTTATCTTGCACCAAACATTATTCACGTTATCCGCTTTAACACGTATCAGTACTCCATGGATGGCTCAATTGTCATCATGTATTTTCTTTCCTTCTGATTGGTTAGCACGTAACAAAAGCTTTTCAATGTACCTCGGTATACTTGGCAATAAATTAAACTAAATCTTCTGATGAAGATCTCTACTTGAAAAACATAATATGTTTACCAACACTAAACTCCTTAAGGTTTGTGATACAGCTTGGATAGGGATGAACATATAAGGTCACTAGTAATAGGAGCAGAATTAGGCCATTCGGCCCATCGAGTCTTCTCCTCCATTCTATCATGGCTGATCTATCACTCGCTCCTCACCCCATTCTCCTGCCTTCTCCCCATAACCCCTGACACCCATACTAATCCAGAATCTATCTATCTCTACTTTAAAAATATCCATTGACTTGGCCTCCACAGTCTTCTGTGGCAAACAATTCCACAGATTCACCACTTTCTAACTAAATAAATTCATTCTCATCTCCTTCCTAAAGGAACATCCTATAATTCTGAGGCTATGACCTCTAGTCCTAGACTCTCCCACTAATGGAAACATCCTCTCCATGCAAGCCTTTCACTACTAGGCATGTTTCAATGAGGTCCCTCCTCCAAGCGAGTACAGTGCCGTCAAATACTCATAATAAGTTTACCCACTCATTTCTGCGATCATTCTTGTAAACCTCCTCAGGACCCTCTCCAGGGCCAGCACATCCTCCCCCAGATATGGTGCCCAAGATTGCTCACAACACTCCAAATGCAGTCTGACCAGCGTCTTATAGAGCCTCAGCATTACATCCCTGATTTTGTATTCCAGCCCTCTTGAAATAAATGCTGCCATTGCATTTGCCTTCTTTACTACCGATTCAACTTGCAGATTAACTTTTTGAGAATCCTGCACCAGCATTCCCAAGTCTCTTTGCATCTCCGATTTCTGGATTCTCTTCCCACGTAGAAAATAGTCTATGCCTTTATCCCTGCTACCAAAATGCATTATTCCACACTTTGCTACACTATATTCCATCTGCCACTTCTCTGCCCACTGTCCCAACCTGTCCAAGTCCTTCTGCAGAGTCCCTGTTTTCTCTGCACTACCTGCCCTTCCACCTCTATTCGTATCATCCACAAACTTGGCCACAAAGCCTTCAATCCCCTTGTCCAAATCATTAATATACAATGTGAAGAGTAGCGGCCCCAGCACCAATCCCTGCGGAACGCCACTAATAAACATGTTTATTGTGTTCAAAAATGCAGTTTAGTTTAAAGGTAGAGAACGGATACAGGCCCTTCAGCCCACAAAGTCCTGCCAACCAGTGATCCCAGCACATTAACACTATTCTACACATACTTGGGACAATTTGCAATTTACAATTTTAGCCTACAAACTTATATGTCATTGGATTGTGGGAGTAAACGGAGCACACAGAGAAAACCCACATGGACCACTGGGAGAGGGAATAGATAGGCAACATTCCGGGTCTGGACCCTTTTTCAAATTCTTCTACCCCAGTGTGAAGATGAGTCCTGAACTGACACGTCATCTGTCCATTCCATCCGCAGATCCTGTCTGGGGTTCCTCTAGCACTTTGTGTTTTGCTCAGGATAACAACGTCTGCAAACTCTTATGTCGCAATGATATATTGTCTTTCTACTGGCTGGTTAGCACGCAACAAAAAGCTATTCACTGTACTTCGGTACATGTGGCAATAAACTGAAATGAACTAATGAGTATCGTTGATGTCTTTCCTGAGGTTTACCGCTTCCTTGCGTGAAAGAGCAATTGACTCGGTAACTGGTCGCATTTGTGGTTTATAATGTTGCCTGGAATGTCATTCTATGGCATATTAACTTCCACTGCAAATAGACAACCTTAGGCAATCAGTAATGTCCAAACCCTGCTGCCAAGGATTCTTGAGGTATTTCTTTTTTGATCTATTTGGAACACATGTTCTGTTACTTGGGATACATCTTGCCAGCTGAGAGGTGCCATGGCTTAGATCCAAACCATCATACCCATCAGTGGCTTGTCAGGCAACAGACAGGTGCTGAAGGTTGCTTTTGTGGACCCATAGATCTCTAATCCTCTTAACTTCCACTACCTGTAGTTATCAGCTGGCCAATGGATAACTAATTTGCGAGGATTTTAAGCTGCCACTGGGTGTAAAGAAATCTTGCCACAAGTGGAACTAAGAAGCACGATTCCTTAATGTTTGATGAGCTGGGGATATTAATTGGTTGCATTATGGCCTGGTTTGGCGAATTGAAGGAGATTGCAGAGTGGTACGCAATGCCCAGTCCATCACAAGTACTGACTCTCCCACCATCGAAGGAATCTACAGGAGATGCTGCCTCAAAAAAGCAGACAATGTCATCAACCACTACACTCTCATTTTGCTCCTACCATTGGAAAGAAGGTACAGGAGTCAGAAACTATGAACGGATTGTGCCTTTGGTTGCACTAAGCACTTTGTTTATTTTTGCACTAGTATTACAGTTATTTATTTATTAATATTTACAAATAATTGTATATTATCTGTGTACATTGCATTTACAGGCCTGTTAAACTGCTGCAAGTTCCATTGTCGATACATATATGACAATTAAAACTCTTGAGCCTCCCCGAATACATCAAACAGCTTCCAGCTTCCACAAGAGCCTTTAATTCACTGTTTGTGTGACTGGAAGACTATAACTTAGTTTCTCAGCTCAAATGCATGAACATGATCATTGACCACATCTTCGACTATTCTCTGACCAGATATTAGGATTCATGGTCAGTATTTTCCTTCTTGTGGCCAAGCCCCTGGTCCATAACTATCACAGCACCGGTGCTTTAGACTAGTCAGACTTAGTAGCTGACCTCTGCCACTGCCAACATCTTTCCCATGTGTGAAAAAGGCAATTGACTGAGTACTTGGTTGCGGATGTTTTTTACGATGTTCCCACAAAATTCAACCTTTTGCCCAATTAACTTCCATTAATCATGATGATAGTCCCTGTATTTCACACATTGCACTGTGACGAAAGAGTAGCCAGTCACAGATACTGCCATCACAAGACATATTCTATCTACCACTGTTGCTACATGACAGCATCATTGCAGAAAGATAATAAGAAAAATGCTAGTAAGGAAATCTGATTAGGCTTTTTTGTCACTAAGATTACATTTTTAGTTCCAATGAAAATAAATATTTCTGCAATAGCAAATGGTCTGGGCAAACTGACATGGTAGACTGCCAACGTGGCCTTTCAAAAGTGGATCTATATTCTAGTCTCAGGCAGTTCCCATAATCAAAGGGGCAATGTATTTATCAAATTGAAACCCAATTCTAGTTAATTCAATGACTTTTCCTTTGTGTACCACTCAAAGTACAGACCATCCGGAGGTCATTAAAATAGACTGCAGTGATTATAGTCAACATCAATTTAGTGGTAACATGGAATTTGGTAGTTTACTCACAAACAAAGTCCTTTGCCAAACATTCTTAACTGTGTGCTGGAGACTTCCAAGTTGTAACACTGCAACTCGAGGAGGGACTAACATCCCTTTTGGCGGGCATTTTGATTTCATTGCAGATAAGTTACATGAAACCTGCAATTATTCACATCGAAACCTTTTCATAGAAATTTTATAAAGTAAAAAAAAATGATTACGAACAACTTAATAACAACTTAACAACAAATAGATTTAATGGATCTAATTTGGTACATGATTAAATTATATATATATGAGATGTTAAGATTCTACTTTTGTCCATCTTCAATATTTGACACTTTTTGTTCCTGTAGTTTCTTTTCTCAACTGGGATAATTTCTCCAACAGATGAAAGATAGTTGCAGATAATTTTTTGTCTTAAATTTGCCCTTGGTATTTGAATCAAGTTTCAGATGGGAACTATTAATTCAATTAGCTTGTTAGCAGCAGCATAATGTCCTATCCAAGTTTTCAAGCAAATCTCCCTCACCTGGAATCTGTTTATCAGCAGACAAGGAAAACAAGAGATTACTGAACTCATCTTTCAAAGAATAAATGAACGAAAAAGATCCAAACAGAGCAAAGGGAATGGCTGAAAAGAGCAGAACGAAATAAACATTTGCAATTCAAAAATATAAGAATACTTTGCTTTATAGAAAAAAAAATCCAAATGTTTTAATCTCTAACTGTTTTTGGCACGTTCTGCATCAAAAGTGATAAGTCATGTTGAGGTGAAGAATCTTGAGGTGAAGAGCAGGCCTTTTAAGCACTGTTCTTGTGTGAGTTCGGATGATGAGTCACTACAGGCTATTTTGCCATCCTGCCCGTCCAGGTCAGGCTCGGTGAATGCATAACTTTCCACGGCACGGTGGTGCAGCAGTAGAGTTGCTGCCTTACAGCGCTTGCAGTGCCAGAGACCAGGGTTCAATCCCAACTACGGGTGCTGCCTGTATGGAGTCTGTGCTTTCGCCCTGTGACCACGTGGGTTTCCTCCCTCACTCCAAAGATGTGCAGGTTTATAGGTTAATTGGCTTGGTATAAATGTAAATTGTCCCTAGTGTGTGTGTAGGATAGTGTTGGTGTGCTGGTCGGTGTGGACACGGTGGGCTGAAGGGCCTGTTTCCGGGCGGTATCTGTAAAACTAGAAAAAAACTAAAAAACTGTAGTGAAGTTCAGTATCTGGATTCTCAGCAGTAAACAAGTTCATGGGTACTTCAGATTTGAACCCACAATTAAACCTAGTGTGACAAATAAAACAATATTTTAATTCAGTTTACCACAAAATACTGAGGAAAATACCACCACTGAATGTAATACTTTAAATATGCAAGAAAAACATTAAGGTTTCTCTGACATTAATCCTATTCATAATTAATGCATTTTAGTTTGGTTTAGTTTAGAGATACAGCATGGAAATAGACCCTTCCACCCACCTAGTCCACACCCACCAGCAATCACTCATACACTAGTTCTATCCTACACACAGTAGGGATAATTTACAGAAGCCAATTAACCTGCAAGCCTTTGGAATGTGGAAGGAAGCCAGAGAACCCAGAAGAAACCCATGCAGTCACAGGGAGAGTGTACAGACCATACAGACAGCACCTGTATTCAGATTCGAACCCGGGTCTCTGGTACTGTAACGCAGCAATTCTACCGTTGTGCAGCCTGTAGAATGATGACTATGATGAGGGCACTGTGATGAGGTAGCTCACTGTACAGGTTACCCCACTATTCCTAGACTTCCATTTTTTCCTAAGTATCTGTCATTCTTTCCAGTTGAAGTGTTTGGCCAAGTTTCTGGAAGTCTCTGTTGGAAAAGCCATAGTTATCACGGATGTATGCAGCAGACACTCTTCCCGTCCAATATGTGCATGCAATGTTAGCAAAGAACTGCAGATGCTGGAAATCTGAAGAAAAACAGAAGATTCTGGAGATACTCAGCAGGTCAGGCAGCATCTGTGGAAAGGAAAACAGAGTTAACATTTCAGATCGTGGTCATTTCCTTGGAAATTTGAAATGAACCAAGGTACAGGTAAAATGTTTTGTTGCATGCTTACCAGAAAGACAAATCATGATTACAATCGAGCCATTTACCGTGTGTAAATACACGGACAGGGAATAACGTTTAGTGCAAGGTAAAGCCAGCAAAGTCTAACCAGGGATAGACTGAGGGTCACCAATGAGGTAGACATTAGTTCAGCATTGCTTTCTTGTTGTGGTAGGATGATTCAGTTGCCAGATGACAGCTGGGAAGAAACTGTTCCTGAATCTGAAGGTGTGCTTTTTCACACTTCTATACCTTTTGCCTGATGGGAGATGGGAGAAGAGGGAGTGGTCAGGGTGCGACTCATCCTTGATTACGCTGCTGGCCTTCGTATCTGCTACCATCGTATCTGCTTCCACCACTGCCCCTGGCATCTCCTTGCAGGCACCCACCACTCTATGGTAAAAATACTAGCCCAGCACATCCTCTTTAAAATTCCCTCCAATCTTCTTAAAGCTATGCCCTCTAGTATTTGACATATCTGCCCCAGGATAAAGATTCTAACTGTCTACTATCTATGCCTCCCCTAATTTTATAAACTTCCATCAAGTCTCCCCTCAGCCTCTGACAATGCACATAAAACAATCCAAGTTCGTCCAACCTCTCGACCACACCCCGGTAAACATCTTCTGCACCCTCTCCAAAGCCTCCATGTCCTTCTTGTAATGGGGCAACCAGAACTGCAAGCAATACTACAAATGTGGCCTTACCTATTTTCTGGTACAATCTAAAGTCGCTCAACGGATTGGGAATTCAACCAGCCATGATCTGTGGAATTGAAACCTCTCTGTTCAATTTGTGTGTCCTTAGCAATTTACTGAACTGTATCACTGGGGCACATAAAGTTAAGTCTTTGCATCCAAAACTATAAAAGTTAAGCTTTCATGTCTTGCATGTTCCCAAAAGAAAAGTATTCTTTTTTTTTCCATGTTGTTACTTGCATGGCTATCATTGGAGAATACAGTATTCTTGGCCCTTTCCACAGTGGAAGGACAATGATCCAACATTTTTTGTACTCTATTCCAAATGTAAAATGTAATAGGCATAACATTTTTAACAATGAGAATGTCTTGCCACCACGGACCATTATTGAATTAGAGCGATTTAACTAGACTTTTGGAGATACAGCTTAGAAACATCCCTTCGGCCCATTGAGTTCATGACAACCATTCATCATCCATTCACACACCAGCTCTATGTCATCTCACTTTCACATCCTCTCCTTACACACAAGGGGCAAATTATTTTACAGCATCCAATTAACTACAAACCCCCACCTCTTTGGGATGTGGGTGGAAACTGGAGCACCCAGAGGAAACCCATGCAGTCACAGGGAGAACATGCAAACTCCACGCAGACAGCACCTGAAGTTGGGATCGAACTCTGGAAATGTGAGGCAGCTGCTCTACCAACTGTGCCACCTTATCTTTTAATTTTATATATTCTCACCATAGTTTGTGATGCTCCAGTAATATCGAGTGGAGCAGACTTGATAAAGCAATTAGGTTATTTGCTCTCAATCCGTTTCATTTCTTCCATTTCCTTTAGATAATAATTTACAACTCCATTTATAACAATACAATTTCACAGTTATTAATCCCATCAACATCCATGTTTTTTACATGACTGACCAATTATGTCCCTACATATCCACATGAGGGTTATGTACTTCTTTACTATAACTATGAACTGCAGCACCATTTCAGATCAGCTATAGTAGGATCCAGATGCAGTTTATAAAATCCTATTCGCTACCCTGAGGATATATCTTAATGCCAACCATAGAAGACTAATCCTTACTTTGCAGACGCAATTGTTTTCCACTTCCTACAGCATCCATCCATGTGCCTCTTTGTGTGCGGCTGCCAAATTTAATTCCAAATTATAAGCAATTTCACGTTCTTAATTCCTGCTTGCTGAATGTGATTAGACACAACTTAAAGTCCACTTAAAATGGCCCCATTTCAGCTTGTTGCAAGACGAAAGATTTGGTGGTCTGACTTAAATTCAAACTTAAGATAAAATGAAACCTGCTCATTGCATTCTGCAGCTGTTTATTGTCCACAAACACTTTGAGAGTTTGCTACACATTGCACGGTTGAAAGATGCTAGTCCGCATTGTGGAACTCTTTCAGACTTCTGCCTCAGTTAGGCGGGAAGTGCATGCAAGCATTGGTTGCATTGGAATTTTTTTTAGGAGCAAAGATCCCTTTTGACATGTTTCCCAGCTTTCTCATTCACATTGTTACTGACCTGCTTTGGATTTCCAACATTTCTGAGGAGCTTTGCACAAATATGAACTGCAGTTTCACTGGAAAGCTCTTTTATTTACTTTTCAAATAAATCGTTTTAAGCGCAGTGTTTCTTACACATTTAACTGTATTGTTTCTCCAAGCTAGCTCACGAGCACAATAACTGCACAAATACAGTAATCGGAGCAATTTGAAATGTTCAGAAGTTCACAACAAAGAATTTATGTTCAGTGGCAGGGAATATTTTTTCACTTAACCAGTAGTTTTTAATTGGTATTTTGAATTTAACTTTAAGAGTAGATTTAAAATAAACAGATTTTTTTCCTATGTGTAAATTTTACGGCAAAATTGTTCTGCTCTTGGCTGAGAATCAAAAAATCCAAGACACAGACATTTAATGACCACAGCAGAAATGAACTAAAACAAAAAAGCACTTCAATAACTATAACATTTCATGGTTGCCTACAGAGAGTAATTTTCCATCAAAGGTAGGCTGTACATTTAAAAGTAAATCTTAGAAGCATGTAATAGCATTTTTATAATGTGTATGGTTCTGCGTTTGCAAGCAGCAGCTCATAAAAATTCTTGAGAAAATTTATTGCGATTAACTGATCTTTTCTTTCAGAAAGCAGGTTTAAAGCTGGCACTCAACGAGTCTCAGCTTTTTTCAGTGTAGTTTTCTAAAAACTTAGCTGGCTCAGTCATAAAGTCACCTTTTCATCCGAACTAACTCAAACCAGATGCTTAGGCTCCACAAGGACCAAAGTCACCTCAGACATCCCGTCAGAATGCATCCCCTCCCCGCCCCCACTTCCTTGTCTTCTTTGCCCTCTCATTAATTTATTTCTTATTCCTAAAGGCCACAATGTTTAATTTTTAACTTTACCATATTTTACCCTGCAGAAGTTGCAACTAGATAAACTAAATTTCTACTGAGTACTTATTTTAACCCTTTTAAATATATCCAAGCAAACATTTTGAGGGACTGGGCTCTTTTATTGACGTTCAGCCCAAATCATTACTTGAAGCAGATTAGTGAAGTTCCTGGAAGTGCAACCTTTGTAACAAGCCAACAATACTGCTCTGTAGGTCAGGCAGCAACTGTGGAAAGAGAAACAGAGTTAATTTTTCAGGTCAAAAGCACTTTGTTGGGAAGAAGTGAAAACATTTTAATATTAAACTGCTGGAAGGATGGGTTGGGGGGAGGGGGGAGGGGACGGGGGGTTGAGGGGTAGATAGGCCATGCCCTCTCTCGACTCAATATTGAATTCTAATTTGCTCTCTCTGTCTGTACCAGATTGGACCAAATCATCCACCTCTCCATTAGCACAGCCTAACCTGCTGGCATGTCCTACAGCCCAATATTTAGCAACTCTTACATCCATCCATCTGTTCAAAATTTCACTTTCTAACTACCCTCACTTCTTATAAACAAAGGCCCATATTCTCTCTTCTCATCTGCTGCCATTCATCCAATGATGCAGATTGGTAAAGTTCCTGGAAGTGACCTCCTTTATAGTTTATCTCCAGAACAGCCCTGCCTCGCCCTATCAAAGATATTCCCTCTCTCCTATCAATTCCTCTCACTGTCGATACCATTTTTTTCTCGCTTTTCCAGTTCAGACAAAGAGTGTTTGACCAGAAATGTTACCTCTTTCCCAGATGCTGCCTGGCCTGCTGTGTGTTCCCAGGATTGTCTATCTTAATTGCCATTTCCAACATATGTAGTTTTGATTTTTATTTGCTGTTGACAACTTCTGCAGTTTTCTTTGAACAGGTTTAGTCATACTTTAGCAATCCACTGCACATTCCAAATGAAGTTTACAAATTCAGAGACATTGATTGAAATGTACAGCATGGAAACAGGCTCTTCGGCCCACCGAGTCCATACCGGCCATCAATCACTCGCCCACTCCAGCATGGTCTACGATTTTGCACTTTCTCATCCACTCCCTGCATGCACAGGACGATTTGCAAAGACCAATTAACATAGAACAATAGAAAAGAACAACACAGGAACAGGCCCTTTAGCTCATTATATCTGTGCTGAACATAACGCCAAGATAAACTAATCCCCTCAACTTTTGCAAATAGCATATTGTTTTCTTGACATATTTAAAAATACTGTACATTTTTTAAAAAGTATCTCTGATGGAAACGTCAGCTTGCATTTGTTTTTTTCCAATCACTGGTAATTGAAATGTTAGTTTAATGTTATTGTATTATTCTGTTCCCAAATTCTCACATCAACATTCATACATGAGCATTACCCACGACGTTATTCCAAAAGAACTTGGCCCACCAAGGTGGTTGGAACAATTTATATTCGTGTAGGTTCATTATTACCAAAACCAAAATTAAATTATAGTTATTTACATCAATCTGGTTTAGATTTTGTCATAGGAATCTATCAATGTCTATTAATTCTGCACACGCTGACAAATACTAGGTCCAGATTAAACAATCACTTGTTTTTTCATAATTCATCTCCATTATTTTGCCCTCCCGTATTTCAACTGCCCAAAATAACTATAATCCTCTGATATCCTCAAACTTTGATCTTTTAAGCAATCCCACCTAATCACTCTGTTTTCAATGACTGATTTCCAATGATCCGTCAGTTGCTGTAACCTGCTACTTCTGAGGTCCAATAATCTGCAACCTTTTACTCGGTGATCCCAAACTCTGAGCTCTGGAATTCAAGTCCATTAAAACTTTCAACCTCCTAGAAACTTCTTTCAACACTGTCGTGTTGGCCATGACTCAGGACATCTTCCTAAAATGTCCTTATATGGCTTGGCACCAATTATTTTTTGATATAATTCTGTAATGCACTTTGGATTGTTCTGATATAACAAAGGCATTTAATAATTGTTGAATAAGCTGAAATTGTTGTTTTATTCCAGTAATAACCTAATGATTGACATACAATATAATTACATGAGCAGTTTCATGCTGTAATGATGAATCTGCTCAACCAGAAATATCACCGACGCAATATCCTTCTAAAGATATGGCATTGAGAAAAATGCAGTGCAAGAAGACAAATATCAAAGGCTGGGACTTTCCATTACAGATGTAATTGCATTCTTAATACCATACTAAATCTTAATTAGTGCCAAATAATTATCTCTGAAAATTAATTTCACAAGAAGTTTCATTCCATAGGATTTTTTAAAATTGTCATTGTTCTATTTTTTTTCAGAAAAAAGGTTCTCCAGAAAGGAAAATGTTTTTTCTTTAAATTCAGGCTGCTTTCAAACTACCTAATGTGATATATCCCAAGTTCTTGGGAGAAAATTGCAGAGACCCTCACCATGATCTTTCAAACTCCTTTAAATTCAGGCATGATACTTGAGGACTGGAAACTTAAAGATGTTACACCCTTCTTTAAACAAAGGGTACTGGTCTAGTGATTACAGCCCAGTTTAATCTCTTCAGTGGATAAGAACAGTCATGAATCAAAAGTGTTTTATTGTCATATATGAGGCAGCGACTCTGGTAAATCCCTTCAATGGTGGGGAGGTCAGAACCCGTGACGGACTGGGCAGTGTTCACAACTTTTTTGCACTCTTCTTCGCTCCTGGGCATTGAAGTTGCCGAACCAGGCCATGATGCAACCAGTCAATATGCTCTGCAGAAGTTCAAGAGAATCCTATCAGACATACCAACTCTCCGCAATCTTTTCAGGAAGTAGAGGCATTGATGGCCTTTTTTTATAATTGCATCACTGTGCTGGGTCCACGAAAGATCTTCAGAAATATGCAGACCTAGGAATTTGAAGCTTTTGACCATGACCATAATCAAGGACATAATTAATAATAATTTGCTCACGAGTGAATTGATTCAAGAAAGATTGCATTAATTTGTTAATGCCAAATCATTGATTGATTGATTGATTGATTGATTGATTGATTGATTGATTGATTGATTGATTGATTGTTGATGTAGTATCATTGAACTTCCAAAAGACATTTAAAAAGTTGCTACAAAATAGGTGTGTCTTCAAAATGGCTGGCAGGAAACAGAGCAGCAGTGAAAGGTTGATTCTTGGACACGAGAGAGGTGCATTGTCATTGCCCTAGTGGTGGCTATTAAGACCACTGCATTTGCAAATGTATTTTATTAACATAACGTACTTTAGTTTTGGATGGAAAAGATACAGGTACCAATTTTCAGATGGCACAAAAAATGGAGGCACAGTGAACTATGAAGATGAACTGTCAGGCATCCATTTACACTAATGCAACATTGCTCCCTTTTATTCTCCTCATGTAAAAACTCCTTACAGATTCTCGGATCCTGCTTAAGCGAAGGCAGGCTTGGTACCTTTTTTGTAGACAACAAGATACTGGAGGCAGCAAGCTGATTTAGGATTTGTAACAGTAAATGCTGGAAACACTCAGCACGTCTGGCAGCGTCTGGGAAAGGAGAAAATCAAAATCAAAATTAAAAGCTACAGCTGCCAGAAATTTGAAATAAAAACAGAAAATGTTAGAAATACTCAGCAGGTCAGGCAGCACCTGTTGAAAGAGAAACAGTTAACATTTCAGATCACAGTCTTCATAAAATTAGTTTTGATAATGGGTCTTTGACCTGAAACATTGACTGTTTCTCTTTCCACAAATGCCACCTGATCTCATGAGTTTTCCCAGTATTTTCTGTTACTGTTTCTGTGGATAGAGAAACATTTAATGTTTTAGGTCCTGAACATTTCATCTGAACACACATGTCAGATTTCCAGCATTAGCAGTTTTGTTTTATTTTCAATTTGTTTTGGAGTGGCGGTGCTGCCTTGGCAGCTGCGGCTCGCCTGCAGTCCGTCTGTTTTTTCTTTTTTTGTTGTTTTTTTGTCCTGTTTTAGATTGTTAATTTGAGTTATTAGGTTGTGTATGTGTGTGGGGAGGGGGGGTGGGAGAAATGTGTTTTAGTCTCTTTCTTCGGGGGGACCCGACTTTTCTTGTCGTATCCCCCGTCTCCATCTCTGTCTGCACTGAGGCCTAGTGGCGGAGCTGGCAACCTCCAACTGTGACCGACCTCGAGGCTCTGGAGGCAGAGCCAGCCAGGACTTACCAGCATGAGGCTGGCCGACTTCGGGGCTGTGGCGGGTTCAGGCATTCCGGCGTTCCGGCGGCCCGACTTGGAGCTGTGGCGGAGGCGGTGGCGGCGGCAGCGACTTCAGAGGTTCGGCTGCGGGCCCAGTGAATGACATTGTCGGCAGCTCACAGGTCACAGGTTGGTGACCTGTTTTTCTGGAGCTCCCGCGGCAACAGCTGCGTCCGCTGAACTGGAGGGCGGCAGCTTTGGCAGCTTCGACCGCCCTGGGCCGCGGAGTTGAACCAGCCCGTTCGCGGAGCACGGTTTGAGCCGCGGGACTTACTTGCTATCACCCAGTGGGGTCACAACATCGGAGGCCTGGATTGCCTCAGCGCAGAGGAAGAACAAGAAGGGAAGAGACAAAGACTTAAGATTTTTGCCTTCCATCACAGTGAGGAGGTGCCTGGTGAACTCACTGTGGTGGATGTTAAATTTGTGTTTATTGTGTGTTTTGTTATTTTATTATATGTATGACAGCAAGGCAACAACATTTTGTTCAGACCGAAAGGTCTGAATGACAATAAAGTTTCCATGAATTGGTTGAAGGATTGGGGTTGACTGGGAGAACAGGAGAACCTCCGGCTCTCTTTCAAACAGATTCATGAGGCTTTTTACATTTCAGATCAATGACTCTTCATAACATGAGTCTTGATAATGGATCTTTGACATGATGTATTGACTGCTTCTCTTTCCACAGATGCTACCTGACCCAGCCGAGTCACTTTTACGTGGAAGATGGGGACTCAGCTAAGTGTCACATCCATCACTTCTGGCACTAACCCTCAGTCCAGTCCTGCAGATAGCTACGTGCATAGTTATTCAGTGGCTTGAGTGACAATGAACCAGCAATACCAAACAGGTTAGTCAACTAGAAACAACAAAGCCCGGGTCAACACTGAGTATAGATACTGTGTCAGCCGCACACACTTGTCTTACCACCATTCTGCATCAGGGCACAGTGGTCAGGCTATTACCCAGTTACGTTTCCTCTGGATTTGGAGGAATATCCATTTCCAAGTCACTGTTAATCTTACCAGCTGCAGCGCTTCAGCAGTTGATTTCCGTGTGTGAATGATCTCTCTCCCCTTTGCCCTGTCAACCTGTGAGCTTCTTGGGAGTCTCGGCGTGGCTCTTGCTTTGAGCTCCATAAAATACCAGGAGACCACAAAGTTATAATTTACTTTGCTTGCTGGCCCTCACCAAATGTTGTTTTTTTTGGCTCTATGTTCATTGTTTTCCCTTCCCAATTTATCCTTTTCCCTTTTTAGCATCTCTCCTCGGAGGATACCAATTTCTTTGAACTTTGAACACAATTGCCTTTGCCAATGAAGGGGGTGACGTACATCATTGTCACTCTTTGCAGTAATTCCCTGAGGTTGCTTTTCTCAATGACATTTTCCCATCTAGCCCCCTCAAAATTGCTTCATCTGCAAAACAGAATTTTATTGACATTGCTGAAATTTTCAGTTTTTTTTTGTGCATACAGCAAATGCAATCCGAGTTTCTCAACTTCCCTTTGTGTCCTTGTGGGTTTAGTTTAGTTTATTGTCGTCTGTGCCGAGGTACAGTGAAAAGCTTTTGTTGTGTGCTAACCAGTCAGCGGATAGACAATACATGATTACAATCAAGCTATCCAGAGTGTACAGATACAAGATAAAGTAAATAATGTGAGCAACGTTTAGTGCAAGATAATGTCAAGTAAAGTCTGATTAAAGGTAGTCCGAGGGTCTCCAATCAGAGAGTAGCTCAGGAGTGCTCTGGTTGTTAGTAGGATGGTTCATTTGCCTGGTAACAGCTGAGAAAAAACCGTCACTGAATCTTGCCTGTTTGGAGAGGGGAGAAGAGAGAATAGCTGGGGTACGACTCATGTTGATTATGCTGGTGGCTTTGCCAAGGCAGCGTAAGGTGTAAATGGAGTCAATGGAAGGGAGGTTGGTTTATGTGTTGGTCTGGGCTGTTCTGCTTGATTGATAGCATTTTTCCCTCTCAAATGGATGGATCTAGGACAAAACCGCACAATGCGGACCTGAATCAAAGATTTAGGTTGACAGTCCAGATTAGGACGGAGAGAAGGCTGCTCTGCCTGAGGATCTGTCTTTCAAATGAAACATTAAATTGAAGCTGTCCAAAAATAATTTGCACAGTCTAATGTTATTTAAGATTATGGAGACACAATAAATTGTAGATGCTGGAATCTTTAGCAAAAAAAAGCGAAATGCTGGAGGAACTCAGCAGGTCAGGCAGCATCTAAGGTTATTATCCCCTCACCAATATCCTGGCCAATAATTATTCCTTAATCAATAAAAGTAGAACAGATGCTTTGGACATTAATGGTTACTCTTCCTGTGAGTATCCTCGGTGAAAATCGGCCACCACATTACAATAGCAGCCACTCTCCTAGTGGATATGTACTTGGACTTCTGAGAGCATTGAGAAAAACTAAGGTTTTACAAGATGCTGTATAATTCCAAATCTTTATCTCCTTCAAAATGTAAAGTTGTTGGTGCTGCCATCTGCTCCAAGAATTAAATAGGGAAAAACAAAAAGTTACTGAAAATTCTCAAGTGATAGCTACGTAATATTCAGTGGAAATGCAGTTGTGTTCTGTATGAATTACAATTGTTAAGAGTGTCTTTGAAGAGCGCATGGAAATGTAATTTTCATCAAAAATTCACTTTGCAGTAAAGGCCAGGAAGCAGATGAGGCACGCAGCTTTCAGACTTATTAAAGAACAGCTCGTTGGTTCACTGTGAAACTCAGCCAGACAGTTTTCCACGTAGTAGTGATGTTTACTCTGGCTCGGGGTTCTGCACATTGCAGCCACGACATCAGTTATTTTTCCATTCTGCCATGTTCATTCATTTTCCTTATTGTTTTTCCACAACTGTTTTATTACTCTCAAGTTTACATTATCTCTCCGAAACTTATTAAATGTTGCACCCATTGACCTGTCGAGAGTGTGTTTGCTTTCAGATCCTTGTATCCTAATATTTGAGATTTCACTTCATTTTATTTGTTTGTTTATTTAGTCTGAGATTTTCTCCAAACACGTTTCAAATGTCTCTAACACAAAAGCTAGAAATAATGATTACCAAAACAGACAACTGATGTCATGATATTAGACATATTGAAAACTGCATTGTGAGCAGACTGGCTTCCCCTGAGAAAGTTTTTAGCTGAAGATTAAACCCCGCGGAAGCTCAACCAACAGATTATTATATTTGTCATTAATGGTTCCATGCATTGTACCACAGTGGTCTCTCCTGGGAGGTTAACATAGTGATAAAAACTCTTCTAAACTCCTACATACAGTACATTAAAATTATTGGCATCCAGAGGGAGAAGTACAGCCCAATTCCTAAATCCGACGTGGGATCGCTCAGAAAATATCAGTCAAAATTGCAGGAAGCAGGATATTTTGATGTGTAATTAATCAAAGAGGGAGCATGGCCCATGACTCCCTGCCCTTCTCCAAGAAGGAGACTGTACCTCTCCTTATGTGTTTTGCTTGTCATACTGATTGACATGCACGTTTATTCAAACCATAAGTAGAAGCAGTGCAGAGAGACCATTTGTCAGTTCCAAGCAGAGAGCCGGCTGAAAAGGACTGTAGATATCTAAGCAATAGAAATTATGCTGGATTCCTCAGAGGTCTTTCAAAATCGAAGGTGTCACCTCTCCCATCTCTCTGAAACACTGTCATCTCAAAGAAATGAGACCCAATTCTTGATGCCATTTCGACAGCTGGTGAATCTTCCCTGCCTGCCTGCCTGACAAAGGCCCTACCCAAATTTTTGGCCTTTAGCACCGACACAGAAATTTGGACCAGTGTTAATATATTTTCTCATTAATATGAAAAGAGAGAACAATAAATATCTGTACTTCACACACATGCTGCCTGGAGCATTTTCTTTTACATTTCCCACCTAGCTCTTCAAACCTCCAAGTAACTTGACTAATAATTAAAAAGTATTCTTGAAGCTGACCGATCCATTAATATAGCTGCCATATAATTCGTTATGGGCCAGGCAAAAACTGAGATCTTATAAAAATTAGATTGAACTATTTTGAAGGAGAGTGTTTGTTATTAAGTAGACACATGCAGATATATCTCAGCACATGCTCCAACCCTGACAAACAGAAACATTGCCCAGATTTTGCTAGAACCAGCCCATTGTCTGAGGTCAAAGAAGGGTCTCAACCCAAAACATCACCGATCTACATCTAAAGATGATATGCTGCCTGACACGCTGAGTTCTTCCAACACTTTGTCTTTTGATCTCTGTTTTCATGAGAGTTAGATTTAGCTCTTAGGGCGAATGGAATCAAGAGATATGGACAAAAAGCAGGAGTTAATTTTGGATGATCAGCCATGATCATATTGAATGGCGGTGCTGGCTCGAAGGGCATAATGGCCTACTCCTGCACCTATTTTCTATGTTTCTATGTTCAAGATTCAAGCAACTGCAGTTCCTTGTTTCTGTGGTGTCTGTGGGCACCACATTTACCTAATCCAGATGTACAGGGTCAATCTCAGTGGCCCCTCTATATCCTTGTGTCAAACACTTTAGGTCCAGAGGCCTCAGACAATGAAGCTTGGTGTACCACCCCTGGATTGACCCTAACCACCACTTTAATTGTGGGCAACACTGGAGGCGGAGCTGGTCTCCTGTCAAAGCTTTCATGGATTTTTGTCATTTTAAAACATCTCTTGCTGTGAGATTTTTGAATGATATTAAAATTGAAACAAAAGTTAATTATAACATGTGAAAACATTTAACAGCAATAAACTGAAACCTAATAATTTAAAATCCCAAAGACAGGCAGGTTTGTAGGTTAATTATCTGTAAACTGTCTCTAGTGTGTCGGACCAAACTAGTGTACAGGGATTGCTGGACGGAGATGACATGCTGGGGCTGGTTCCACACTGGATCTCTAACCTAAACTAAAACTAAACATTTGTTTTTTTTCTTTTCGCCTCCTACGCTGCAATCCTGAGCTCGCGATTTAAATGAGGCTTGACTGATGCAGGATCTGAAGCAATTCCCCAGCATAATGCTGGAAAAAGCTAGCTAGACTATACCCCCTCCTGGATTCCAATGACTGGGCAAGCCAGCAGATTCAACCTTCCGAGCCTGAATTCACGGCTCATGTATAAGCCTGGGATTTACTTCAGTTGACGGAAATAAGTAAGATTCAGCCCAAGATGAATGAGCAGTCTGTTACTGACGGTCATCTATTTAGTTTGTTTGAGTTTGTAATATTTTCCTAAAATTTTCTCAAAGTTTATTTTGATTTCACTGCAGTCATATATATTTGCCAACCCCACTCTGTCAATAGATCACTTACTGAGTTGGAGAAAGATACTTATTTTTATATCCGAGTAAATCCAACACTCAGCAAGAATATCCTTGCATTAAAGAAAGATGAGCTTACTTGGTGAATAGTTCTAGTACACAAGCTCAAGGGGATGTTAGGACAAGTGGTGTGCAATTAGACCAAGGTCAATATTCCATTAAGTATTTAATATTTCTATAGCTGGGTATAGCACAATTATTGTCACACTGTTACCAAAATATTATTTTCACAAACATTCTTCAGAGAGGAGGTTGGTCTTGTATCTGTTGTCACACATCACATTTAAATGGACACTTTATCAATGGTAACCTTGAGGCTACAAACTGAGGACAATACGATACAATAGGAAGAAGGGTCTCGACCCGAAACGTCGCCTGTCTCCTTCGCTCCTTAGATGCTGCTGCACCCGCTGAGTTTCTCCAGCTTTTTGTGTAACCCTCGATTCTCCAGCATCTGCAGTTCCTTCTTTAACACAACACAATACAATACAAAATGGTTTGATTTTGTTTTTCCCACTAAGAATTCCACCTCCAAGTTACAAAGGACTCTCTGGATACAATTTGCTGGGTTAACAGATTAAAGCGTGAGTGAGGCTGAGTATTTTTTTGTTATTTGTTTAAAGGATTTGGGGTCCGCAGATTGATCCTTAAGGGCCTGTCCCACCAGCATGCAACTCTATGCGATGAACGTGATCAAACTAGAAGCGGGGGCCGCGCGGAGGTCGGGTGATCCCCTGTACAGGGCCGTTCCCACCAGCATGCGCCTGCATGCGGCAAGGGCAACCAAACCGGCAGTTGGGGCCGCGCGGAGTCGGGTGAGTGGCGCAACGCGGCGCAAAGTGAGGCGAACTTGGAGCGAAGTCTAAGGTAAGAGAGGGGCACACAGAGAGGGGCACAGAGGCACACACACACAGAGGGCCACGGAGCCACACACATAGAGAGTCATGGAGGCACCTACAGATAGGTTCACAGAGGCACGATGTCGGGGCGGTGTGTAAACGTTGAGGCGACTGCGAGCCGACAAGCCGTTGCCGCGCGGAATTTTCGGACACAGTCAGTTTTTTGGAGCCCCGCGCGGTGTCGAGACGAACTCGGGACGAACTCCGCACAATTCCGCACGGCTCCGGCGATCGAAGTGGGACCGGCCCCGTGACGCCGGACGGCTCAAGCGACCACGTTAGGTTGCGCTAATCGCATAGAGTTGCATGCTGGTGGGACAGGCCCTTTAATTGCCCTTGGGAAGGAGTTCGTGAGCTGCTTTCTTGAACTGCTGCAGCCCTTGAGGTGTGGGTGCACCCATGAAGCTGTTCTTGAGGGACATCAAGGATTTTGACCAAGTATCTTTCTTTAGTCCTAGCTAAAGATGTTTGTCAAAAGCTCCAGTCATTTCACGAGGTACTAAAGCATATGAATTGAAAGTGTATATTAAAGCATCATATACTTGGGAAGAAGTTAAACATTCAGCTGTCATGTCGTGTGGTAGACACAAAATGCTGGAGTAACTCAGCGGGGCAGGCAGCATCTCTGGAGAGAAGGAATGGGTGATGTTTCAGGTCAAAGAAACATAGAAAATAGGTGCAGGAGGAGGCCTTTCGGCCCTTCGAGCCAGCACCGCCATTCATTGCGATCATGGCTGATCGCCACCAATCAATAACCTGTGCCTGCCGTCTCCCCATATCCCTTGATTCCACTAGCCCCTGGAGCTCCATCTAACTCTAACTTGAGACTCTTCTTCAGACTTTCGTGCTCTGGGTTTGAGAGATTTGGCTCCAATAAACCACAGCTACCTTCCTTTGAGGTTGGTGTGCTACACGTCTGGATTAGATGACATCAATCATTATCTGCTGAAGATTGCAATTTCCTCAAGTTCAAAGGATTTCTCGATAAGGCAAAGCAAGTTGCATTTAGCATAAACTAGACTAAGTGGGACCTGTTGGGTCTCAGTCACACGGGAGGCCTGGTTCCCCCAAACATAACCCACTCCCCAACACAATATTCCACTCACCTGTTCCCCCAATGCAACCCGTTCCCCCAAAGCAATGTTCCCCCACTCTGGGGGGGGGGGGGGGGGGTGTTGGGATGGGCAGGGCTGTGGGGGAGGACAGTGTGTGGGGGAGGGGGGTGTGTGGGAGAGGGGGAACCTTCAAAACCTTCATAACTTTTGTACTATTTCACCGATCGGAACAAGACTTGCAGCAGAGGAGAATGGTGAGCAAGGTGGCGAAAAATCATAGCGCTATGGGTGATCGCTTTTGCGCAAATTTAATTACAACGCAGACAGGAAGTGATCAAGATGAGAGGACAGACAGACAGACAGACAGACAGACAGACAGACAGACAGACAGACAGACAGACAGACAGACAGACAGACAGACAGACAGACAGACAGACAGACAGACAACTGATCTGCTTTGAATGGTGCTGCCTGAAGATAGAATTTGGCCAAGACACCAGGATATGTTTGTTCTGCTTTGAATATATCCTGGTAAATTGGAAAACAAGCTCTCTACTCTCTGTACAAGAGCTAAAACTTAAATTCCTTGCCACAATATCAAACTAGAACCTGGTCTTGGGATTGATCTCACCCTTTCTAACAGAGATGTTAGTGCATAGACACAAAAAGCTGGAGTAACTCAATGGGACAGGCAGCATCTCTGGAGAGAAGGAATGGGTGATGTTTCGGGTCGAGACCCTTAGAGCATGTTGCAAATTGAAGAGGCTTCAAACAATATGTTGCAGAGGCTTAAAAAGGTCAGATTCATAAACTAAACAGTAAACCTTGCTTCAATATCAAACAAACGTTCATATTGCCAATCAGGCTCAGGATGCTACTGATTTATCACTAATTATAAAAGGATTCCAGTGGCTGAGGTTATCCTCAGTAGGAGACATGAGAGACCACAGATGTTGGACTCCAGAGCCCCATATTCCTCCTGGGTCGTCAACAACCCAATGGTATGGATGCTGAATTTTTATATTTCAGTTAATCCCTATCATCTGTTTGTTCCACTCTCTCCTTCTGATTCATCCTTGCTCCATTTTCTCCATTTTCTCCATTCCCCATTTACTTCCTACAGCCTTTCATCACTCATTTTGTCACCCTCCCCTCGCTGGTTTCATCCCCCCAACTGCTCACACACTTCATCCATCTTTATCTGGTTCCATTTGCCCAACTTTTCCTTAAATGATTCCCATTATCATTTCCCCTATTTATCTGATTCCAGTACTTGTAGCCTTAGTCTCCTCTAACTGTTTTGAACCTAAGTAGCTACAAATGATAATTATGAATCATGACTTTGTAATTACATAGCTATAGTTGGACTTCATGATTGGAATGTTTGTGTCAGTTATTGTTACCAGAGTTGCACATGTCATTCTTTAATAGAAAAAAAGCTCAATCCCAACCAAATTCGAGCATAGTCATACAGCACGGAAATAGACCTTGGGTGCTGCCTCTTTGGAGTTTGCAAGTTCTCCCTGTTACTGCATGGGTTTCTCTGGGTGCTGAAGTTTCCTCCAATATCCCAAAGACATGTGGGTTTGTAAGGTAATTTGCCTCTTTAAAAAAATTTCCCCCCTGAAATTGGACACAAAAGTGGGATAATTCAGAACGTGTGTGAACAAGTAACCGATAGCCGGCATGGTCTCGATGGGCCAATGGGTCGGTTTCCATGCGGTATCTCTACACTCTAATCACAAAACCTCATCTCCATTATAAGGGCAGAAAGACTATCCATGCACCTGCAAGGATGCAGAGTTTGGGAATCCTTATAAACTTTTACAACTGCAAGTCCTCCTTGGTCATAAAAGAAGACATAATGATCTTGTGGTTAAGAAAACGGTTTGATTTTAAGTGATCTCTTTTGAATGTGCACAGTTGGATACATTTAGAGGAATCGTTCCACTCAGGTCATAGCTGGTTATTTGTTTGAGACAATCTTCCTGCGCAATGATTTTAAATTATTGCAAAAAGCATGGAAACAATATGCACTTAAAATTATATATTTATTTGCATTGCTTTGGTTAATGTCAGGATAACAGAATAACAGATTAAACAGTGCTACCAGAAATTGTTCTCTCATTGGATTGCAATTTTCCTTTATCTAATTTAACTGCATGTCTTCTTCACTGAGGAATCAATCGCCCAATGATTCATCATTCATGCTAGAATTTAAGCATGCTTTAGCTCACATGCCTTGTTGCAGGAGTCCTCTGTAATGGTACAACCAATCTTACTACCTGGTGGAATCTCAAAAGCTCAGCTGCTACCACATTCTCAGATCCATAGTCTATCTTTCAGTAAAGCCTTTCCCCGTTAACTATTGTATTTCTTCAGCTAGTCTGCAAACTGATCTGGAACAATAACTTACGAGAGATGTCCATAATATTTTGGAAAGAAAGAGCTTACATTTAATCCAGCCATGGAAAAATAATTGTAATAACATTCTCTTTCACACCATTAGTTTCAGCAAAAGTTTGGAATTTGAAACACGGCAATCACCCAGCTGCTCTGAAATGAAAGAAGGTTTGGAAATGGCCGATGAGCTCCCCAGTCCCCTAAAATTCCCAAGAAACTTCCAATGGTTTCATGTTCCTCAACTTCCAGCTTTGTTTCTGTTAAATAAATAATAATATTTTTCACAGATTCAGAAGTATGAACAAATGGATTAGAGTAAAAGAGCCATTGAGCTATACAGGCCATTCAGCCTAATTCATCCATACCATCCAAGTTTCCTAACCAAGCTAGTCCCACTTGCCTGTACTTGACTAATATCCTTCCATATTCATGAGGCATGATTTTCCATGCACAAAGCTATGAATGTGTGAGACATGATTTCCCACGCACTCCTCCAGAAGAAGATGGAGCATGGAAACAGGCCCTTCAGCCCGTCCACAACAGCCATTAACTACCCATTTCTACCAATCCGACATTAATCCCATTATTTATTCTCCCCACATTTCCATCAACACCTCTAGGATTTATACACTTATCTGCACACCAACAAGTTTTAAAGCCAGAAATCTGCCTGTACTTCAGAAGTTACAAAATTCAAAACAGCACTTTAAAAAAATTTAAAAGAATAGAGTACTTAAAAAAAATCTTCTAAAGGAAACAGATGTGCAAGTCTTTACAACACAGTACAATTATATTTTAGTATTTTATACGTCTGATGGATCACAGAACCTGCATTCTTCATCATATGAATCAGAGGCAGTATGTTCTATTAATTTAAGTGTGATACTAATCCATTGAACAGAATTATTCTGTCTGACTTCATACAAATTTCATAAATCAGGTGTGTTTCATTTAATAGCAATTACTAAAAATCAATATCTTAATTTTATTGTTTCAGATTATTTAATAAAGATGAGCAAAACATTGTCAACATCAGTGTTCTGAACTTTATACTTTTATAGGATATGAGTGTCACTGGCAAGGTCAGAATTTATTACTCATCCTTATTTTCCCTTGAGAAGGTCCAAGAAACTCATACTCCACTATGGCACATATTCTTTTCTTTGTTTTTGTTTCTTTGGGTAGATTTAATTTCCTCAGGAGTACTGTTGTTATGACCCAACTTGTGGTTACCAATTCTCACAAGAGGCCTTTAAGCTAACACTAGGATCAGCAACTCCATGATCGGCCCACATTTAATTATTTCTCCTGATGGTGTAGGACTCTTTGCAACTATCTGCCCTTCCCCCAGTAATGTGCTCTCCTAGCTAAGATGGGTTTTTTTTGTAAAACTGTAAATATGCCGTTATTTAAATATTTATGACACCTTTTGAATTTTCTAGTAACGTCGCTGATGAAACTTGTAGAAATTAGCAGTTTCTGGAGCTAAGATTAACAAGCATGCCTTATCGAAGAACAGCAAGGAGAACAACATTACAAAGCATCATTCCATCCATTATTTAAATGGTTCCGAGTGTCTGGCAAATCTTTCCTTAGGTTTTGATTCTGATTATAAGGTTAATCCACAGGGGAAAAGTCCTTGATTATTCTACCACAGTTTAATATGTAAATTGTGCTCTATTATCCTGAGATGCACAATGTGAAGAGGAACTCAGTTTCCTCATAAAATATAACATAGACATACACAGAAGCTGAAAAATGATAAGGACAATGAAATATTTGCTGATAAATTTTAAGTGTTAAGGCAATAATTCAATCCATTTAGTGTGCATTAGTCTGCCTGCTTCAAGCCAATGAGAATATTTGCTTAGGTCAGCTGAGAGCTATGTAGAAGACAGCTTGGACTGCTTTATCCCGGCAATGGTAATAACTCCTTAGTACTATAGAACCAAAAGGAAATCTGGAAAAGCTCAGCTAATCATTCATCGAGCCAGTCTTTGAAATTATACAGATGTCTTTTGAATTCACAAGGAGGACAACGGAGCAATGAAAGAACATTTTCTTGTCCATAACATAGATAATGGAGCTAATGATTTCCTCCCCTCATATAAAATAGAAATTAGCAATACCGAGCTGGCCAGATAATCACTGTGCATTTTGAACAGGAATTATTCGGACTTCTCCTCAGGCACAAGACTCACACTGCTGCACACAGAAGGGGAAATGGTTTTGCAAATACCTGAACCATTTTCAAATACAACAGTGCTCATGCTGATTCAGTTTCCTGCCTTTGAGGAAATAAGATTTTTTAAAATATCAGATATGTTCACCTTGGAATTTACATTGCAATTGTGTTCCAGTTTTTTTATAATTGAAATTGCTTTCTTTTAACAAAATCGTTAAGTCAGCCAGCTGTCTCAGAGAAATATTTCCTCTGTTCTCTATTCAGAATACAATTGCAAACATGGATATAAATAAATAATTTCTGTGTTTACAATAAGTAGCTAACAATGAAATAGAAAATAGGTGCAGGATGAGGCCATTCGGCCCTTTGAGCCACCATTTGGCCCTTCGAGCCTCGAAATAGGAGACTTCACTTTGTAATTAAGTCAAGAATCACATATAGAGATTAAATGAATTGTATATTACAGCAAATTGTCTGATTAAATAATTCACTATTATGGTTCCAAATATTTACAGATAGGAACCAAAACATTATGCAGACTACAGGGTGTCAAAAGCACAGGAGGACATCACTTTTATTTACCTCAAGAAAATATCTAAGAAACTGAAAATCTCAATCAAACTACTTCTTTACCTTTTCTGCTTTGGTGTAGAGTGCTGCAGATTGACTAGCCTACCTTCATAACTAAACTCTCTCATCTCCAAACCAACCTTGGTCCATTCTCGAACATCATTTAGACTTTACTTTAAAGATACAGCGTGGAAACAGGCCCTTTGGCCCACAAAGTCTGCACTGACCAGCGACCAGTGATACACTAACATTATCTTACATACTAGGGATAATTTACAATATTACCAAAGCCATAAACTACAAACCTGTAGGCCTTGGAATGTGGGAAGAAATCGGAGCATCCAGAGAAAGCCCACACAGTCACTCGGAGAACATGTAAACTCATTACAGATAGCACCCTTGATCATGATCAAACCTGGGTCTCTGTCGCTGTAAGGCAGCAACTCTACCACTACCCCACTGTGCCACCCTTTCTGACATCGAACCTGAATGATCTATATGCTTAGAATGATTTGTTTACTCATTTCCTTCAGGAGATCGGTGTCTACATTTGGCTTCAAATGGCCAAGGCACTTGTTTGGCTGGGCCTCTGGCTTCACTTCAATTACTCTGGAGACAACTACTGAGCACTTCCTGCCAGCGAACTGATAAAGGAGTCTAACGTTTGGGCTTCTGTAATGCTTACTGCAGCCCCAAAGGAGAGTTCAACATCTTGGTGCTAAGTTTACAACGCTGAAGCTTCAAGGATGGAATGAAATGGCAATGTTGGGCGTGGTGTGGTTGGTGGTAATCAACAAACTTAGGCTTCAAGATGCAATCAGGAAATGGGGATGGAGAGTCGTGGCTGCCTCATGGTTTGAACATAATGGTAAATGCAGCATTTCTGCATCTCCTTGGTTCTCCATTCATGTACACATTTCTAATGGCTGCAGTGGCGAACTGGTAAAGCTGCTGCTTCACAGCTCCAGAGACCTGGGTTCAAACCTGATCTTGGGTGCTATCTGTGTGGAGTTGGTACGTTCTCCCTGAGACCACATGGGTTTCCTCTGGGTGCTCCAGTTTCCTCCCATATCCCAAAGATGTGCGAGTTTGTAGTTAATTGGCTTCTCTAAATTGCCCCCAGTTTGTAGTGAGAGGATGAGAAAGTGCAATAACATGGACTAGTGTGAATGGGCGATCTATGGTTGGCGTAGACTCAGTGGGCGGAAGGGCCTGTTTCCATGCTGTTCCTCTAAACTCTAAAACTACATTGTTAATAGAAATCTGCAGTGTCACAACAGATCCAGCATTTTTTGGATGAATCTAACGTAATCAGATCAATTCCAAATGCTTAGCCAGCTGATTAGTGCCACCGTGGAATATATACACTATTGTTCTTATACTATGCCTCTCACTATTAAAGGTTTATGTACTTACAGGGCTTACTTTCTGCATTTCTTTTGAGGTTTTCAGCAAGTCATTTGGGATTTAGGAACGTGCAGCTCATGATTACAACTTTATTTTTTTAAACATTTTTTCAATGCAAGGCGATTTATCTAGCAGAAAACTTTTCTAATAAAAAGGAGGTAAGATGATCAATTACCTGCTGAACTGCCGTTGGCAGACTATAGCGTCTGCATTCAGATCTGTATTACATTACAGTCGTCTTTGATTCTTTCTCATTGAGCTACATAGTTGTGCAGTATTGATTTCCCAATTGTATTTCACTTTTCAGCTTAATCCAGTCTCCATATCCCTTTACATATACCTGTTAACTAAAACAACTGTCTTTTCTTCGCAATAGTTTCTGCATTGTTCCAAATAAAGCCTGCCAGCTCACAAGCAAGTGATTGTACCGGTAAATATTGTTACTAATTTACTATGTAAATCAGATTTCTAAAATCAGCTTTTCTTTGGCTTTCTGTGTTGGTTTGCAACTGATTGGCGAAGCATATTATGTATTGCGTTTCCTCCGAGTGTGGCAGGCGATGGAACCCAATCCACAGCCCAGATCTACAATCTGGACAGAGTCAAGCACAGAAAAAAAACACTCTTTGTGGGATAATTTATAGCTGAACTGGGTGGCGGTCTGGTAGATCTGTAGTCACGTTTGCCAAGCCCAGACCTCTGCCAACAATCAGAATTTAAGAGAGGAAAAAAATCTAGATTATAGAGCAACCAAATTAAATAGAATATGGCGCTTTTCACAGTGGTGCCATGAGGCAACTAGATTAGCAGAAGCTACACCCGGTGGACAATTAAAATTATTCAAGGCACTTACCTGTCCTTTAAATGTTATAGATGCAGTGTTGAAACAGGCCCTTCGGCCAACCGAGTCCGCACCGACCAGCAATCACCCCGTACACTAACACTAGTCCTACATACTAGGGACAATTTACAATTTAACCAAAGCCAATTAACCTACAGACCTGTAAGTCCTTTGTAGTGTGGGAGTAAACTGGAGCAACCTGAAGAAAACCCTTATTTGGCAACATCCCTTTGTAAGCAACTGAGAATGGGAAGCTATTGGCGTGGTAAAAGATGTTCTTACAATCTTAAGATTGGGACAAAATTACTGTGAAAAGCAAATCGCTCCATTCATTATGAAAGTACTAGAAACTGTTGTATGTTTTTTTCTGAATATCGGCATTAGTGACTGCATATCTCCCAGGCTTCAGTTACAGTATAATGGAGATTTCAACATTAGGAAAGTTTATGGTACAACTTCAAAGAAACATTGGGAATTTTTTTTTGCATTCGGAATTTGTAACACAAGCTTTTCACGTATATGCACTCTAATATTGAAGATCAAGAGACTATTCAAAATGGTCCAAAAATATGTTGACTTAATTTTATCCAGCAGAATTGTCAAAAATAAAATTGACAAATAAGAGCAGGGTGCCAAAAGTGTCTGAAAAAGCAATGTAACAAAGAGCATGGGATGATGCTTTTTGCTTCCCCATTTTATATTGATTAGTAGGACTGGATGTTACAATCCCTAAGATCTTTCACTACAATTGACATTCTAGGGTTTGACCACTAGGTGATTTTGCAAACAATCAGACACATCTTCAGTTGTGTACCTCAACATCACTGGGTGTTTCGGCCTTTTATCATACCACAGGGTGATCAGACCTGGGTGTGCGGCTTATTGCTAGCCTCTAGATGGTCACATGGCAGCCCAAACAGCATCTTTCCTCTTCCGCCACAGCCAGTGACTGCTCCATTCGGCGGCATTGGCAAGTTCTTTTTTGCCCTCCTTTGTGCCTGCCCTTTCACTCCTACTTCCCTCAGGAGCCTTGCGGTGGAACTGGCTACAAAGCCCCTGCACCCCACCTCCACTGGACACACCTTACCCTCCAACCTCTCTCCTCTGCCTCTGCTGCAAGGTTTGAATATCAAAGCTTTTTTCTTTCATAAGCTTCGTCCACAGCCTCCTCCCATGGGACCGTCAGCTGAATGATGAAAACATGCTGACAGGAGTTGGACCAGAGAACGAGGTCTGGTCGCAGGTTGGTAACTGCGATTTCAACTGGGAACAAAAGCCTCTGGCCTAGGTCAACACGCATTTCCCAGTCCCTGGCTGTGTTCAGTGGGCATGAGTTGAGAGGTGAGGGGTTAGTCTTCTGTTTCTCTCCTTCCCAGATGAAGGATGGTATTTGCGGGAATGTTATCTGGGCCAGATAACATGCATTGATAGGCATGGTGCTGGTGGTAACTCTCTTGCACTCGAGTTCAGCTGCCAACACCTCAGCAACTGGTTGTGTCGCCAGGTGTATCTGCCTTGTGTTAGGCTGGTCTTACAACCGACCATGCTGTGCTTGAGGTTTGCTGGAACTGCATACAGGGGGCAGTCTTGATCCTCTCCATCCAAAGATTTAGGTTTGTGGGAGAGGGAAGGACATCTTATGTGGCTCTGATAATGAAGCTCTACTTATTTCACTCCATGCTCCACAGCTCTCTCCATGTGATCTTCCTCCTCTCAACGCCATCCCACCTCATCCAGCGCCCTTTTTGGCATGGGATATGGCTTTGGCACACCTGGCTGCTTCTTCCTGGTGGCGCACCTCCTCCACCACCAGGTGCCGATGTTCAGCTGGAGTAGCCTTTTGCCAGGTAGGTTTCATTGCTCCCAGGCCAAAGCCCCCTCGGCCTTGTTGGACATGGCCCACTATGTCCCGGTGTTGGAGGGCGGATTTTGCGTCCAGTACCACTGCTGCTGGAGTCCATTTCTTCCCTGTTGCTAGGGTTGGAGCGACACCTCTTATTATTGGGTCCCGGAATTCTGTTAGTGTCATGTTCAGCCTCACTTTGGCACATTTGTATTCCTCCACCAGGCTTGAGACTGGCAGTGAGAGGGCTCCATTCCCATAGAGCCCTATGCTGCTGAGGCATCTCGGTAGCCCAAACCACTTCCTCACGTGAGTTCACCAGTCTCTCCAGCTGGCTGACATGGGATAAAGTGACCTCGTAGCTGGTAATTGGCCACATGAGTCAGGGCAGTAGACCGAATTGAAGGCACCAAAGCTTCAGCTTCCCTGGGAGAGCAGTATTGTTGATTTGCTTGAGGCCACTGATTGTATCCTGCCTGAGTTGTTCCACCTGCTCTGCATCCTTGAGATATGCGGTGTACCATCGCCCGAGGCTTTTGACAGGCTTCTCCAGGACAGTTGGTATTGTCTCGTTATTAATGCGGAACCTTTTGTCAGTGAGCCGGCCTTTGACGATGGAAATACTGCAGGATTTGCTGGGTTTAATCTCCATTCGTGCCCATTTGATGTTTTCCTGGAGTTTATCCAGCAGGCATTTGGTGCATGCTTTTGTTGTTGTCATTGTGGTCATGTCATCCACGTACGCCCTGATTGGAGGAAGACGCAGCCCACTCTACAAGCGTTCCCCTCCGACCACCCATCGTGATGCGCGAATGATGAGCTCCATTGCCATGGTGAAAACCAGAGGGGAAATGGTACAGCCTGCCATTATGCCTACCACAAGGTGCTGCCAGGCAGTGGTGTTGCCCTGTGTTGTGACGCAGAATTGGAGGTCCTGGAAGTAAGCTTTTACCAGCTTTGTGATGACCTCTGGGACCTGGAAGCTGCCCAAAGAGTCTCATGGGGCACCGAACCAAAGGCATTGGCAAAATCTAAGAAAACCACATGCAGATCTCTCTTTTCCTTCTTGGCAGTTTGTATCTGGTGTCAGATGATGTTTGCATGTTCCAGACATCCTGAGAAACCACGTACCCCTGCTTTCTGCACTGACGAGTCAATGAAGTTGTTGCTCTGCAAAAATGCTGAGTCTTTGGGCCACAACACCAAAGAAGATCTTTCCTTCCACGTTCAGAAGGCTGATCTGGTGGAATTGGCTAATGGTTGAGGAGTTCTTTTATTTGGGAATTAAGATCCCTCCTGCCCTTCGCCATGCCATGGGTATGATTCCTTTCCCCCATGCCACTTTCATTAACTTCCAAAGGTATTTCAGGGCACCAGGGGTGTTCTTATAGAGCCTGTATGGAATGTCATTGGGCCCTGGGGCTGATGCTGTTAGAAACATAGAAACATAGAAATTAGTTGCAGGAGTAAGCCATTCGGCCCTTCGAGCCTGCACCGCCATTCAATATGATCATGGCTGATCATCCAACTCAGTTCTTGCCCGTTTGACTGTGTTCTCCACCTCCTTCCATGTAGGAGGCCTTATGTCTATCTGGTGCTCAGGTGGGTGGATAGGTGGCATGTCATCTGGATTGATAACTGGCTCATGCCTCAAGTTGTCAGAGAACGTCTTCCTCAGGTGCTCCTCCAGTTCCCTTACAGGTACTCTCAGGATCCCGCTCTTCTCCTTGACAAAGAGGCTTTTGACAAACTTATACAGATCTCTGTAGAAACTTGTCCTCGCCCGTTCTTTCTTCTTGCGTTGCTTTCTCAAGCATTCTGCTCTTCGCAGGATTGCCAGGCGCTGCTTTATTTCTGCCTGCAGTGCCTCGAGTCCTTTCCTTTCTGCCTCTGTGGCCTTCCTCCACTGTTTTCTCAGCTGACTCCTTTCTTTCACTAGTCTTTTGATCTCCTGCTGCCTCCCGAACTTGTACTGGAGTGCTGGTTCCTTCTGTGTCCTCTGTTTCACGACCTTCACCCCAAATCTCTCGGCCCCATAGTTGTACATGGTGTCTCCCATCTTCTCCAGTTTTCATTCCACCCATCCCTTCAATCCTTTCAGAAGATGGACGAGGTCAGTGTTAATGGTCTCCCACTCTTTCCTCTGGCAGGATTTAGGCCACAAGATTTGAGGCTTTTTCCCTTCCATTTTTCTCTCTACCGCTGACTGTGGCTGGTTGGGCTCTGGACTCATGTCCGTTGGTGCTACTGTACCTGGTTGAGCTTCGCCTGGGGTGCTGATACCCTGTGGACTGTGGTGGTTATCCTGCCACTGGGCTTCACTCGACTGATTTGGCCTACCTCTTAGAAAGTAATGGTCAATGCAAGGCCCCTCTCTCAGGCACTTTTTCCTGCCCTGTTGTACCTTGAGACCCTTCTCTGATGTTATCTTTTCCCAGCCACAAATACAACTTCGTAACTTATGTCCTGCCGGTGCTGCTGCTCTGTGAATTGCTGTGCTAGTTGTAATACTCATAGTCGATTCCGTTCCTAGGTCTGTTGCCGTGTGGTCTGTCGATGAGTCATCTTGCGCCCCCGCTCTCGCAAACTCAAGGGGTATTCTTCGTCTTGTCTTTTTCATAGCAATACATGGGTGGATCCAAATCGCTGATTAGCGATGGATCCTGCTGGCATGAGGAGCTAGCCCATGCCAGCCCCGGTGGGGTCTATTCCCTCCGGTCAGCAGTCTCTCCAGGCCGTCACTAGGTCTTTCCCTGGTTGTCAGCTGCCCTTTCACAGCGGTCACTGGTTTGATCCAGATGTTCAGATTGACTAGTAGGACTGGGTGTTACAATGCCTAAGGTTTTTCACTACAATTGACATTCTTGGGGATGACCACTAGGTGATTTTGCTATCAATCAGACACATCTTCAATTGTGTACCTCAACGTCACTGGGTGTTTCGGCCTTTTATCACAAGACATCCTCAGTCGAGGCAGGCCCACCGCAGGGTGATCAGACCTGGGTGTGTGTGTTATTGTTAGCCACTAGATGGTCACGTGGCAGCCCAGACAGCATCTTTTCTCTTCAGCCACAGCCAGTGACTGCTCCATTCGGCGGCACCTCCTCCACCACCTGGTGCCGACTTTCAGCTGGAGCAGCCTTTTGCCAGGTAGATTTCATTACTCCCAGGCCAAAGCCCCCTCGGCCTTGTTGGACATGGCCCACTATGTTCCACTATGAAGGAGTAAGAAACGAGATCCATCACGATACTGTGGCCAAAGCCGTAAAACAGAGGGACACAGAAAAAGTCAAACACTAGTGTGCAAGGTTTAAGACAAAAACATAGATGCATTTGTTTGCTTGTGAATGGCAGGTGAACAAACTCAAGACATGACAACTAGAAAAATGGCAGATGCTGGAAAATTGAAATAAAAATGAAAAATGTCGAAAAACGCTCAGCGTTTGTGGGGAAGGGTTCTGATGATAGGTTTTCAACCTAAAACGTTAACTCAGTTTCTTTTTCCATACATTAATGACGTTCTTTGAACTTGCAGTTACATTACATTCTAAATTTGTTGTTACAACGGCAGCATGCTTGTGCGGCACGGTGGTGCAGAGGTAAAGCTGCTGCCTTACAGCGCCAGAGACCCGGTTAGATCTACAGGTGTTGTCTGTATGGAGTTTGTACGTTCTCCCTGAGACCTGCGTGGGTTATCTATGAGATATTCGGTTTCCTCCCACACTCCAAAGACATACAGGTTTGTAGGTTAATTGGTTTGGTGTAAATGTAAAATTGGGCCTAGTGTATGTAGGGTAGTGTTAATGTGCGGGGATTGCTGATCAATGCGAACTCAATGGTCCGAAGTGCCTGTTTCTGTACTGTATCTCTGAACTAAAAAAAAACCCAAACTGCAAAAAATTGGAGCATAAAAGTAAGTCACAAGATTTGTTTTTTTCAAAGCTTTGGTGAAAGAAATAGATAGGGCGAATGCATGTTCGTTTACCTAAAGTAGAGGAATCACGAACCAGAGGACATTGTTTAAGGTGAGACAGAAAAAATGTAATAGGAACCTGAGTGGCAACTTTTCCACACAAGCGGTGGTGGGTATATGAAACAAGCTGCCAGAGTAGGTAGTTGGAAACGTATTATCACAACATGTAAAATACATTTGGACAGGTACATGGATAGGAAAGGTATTGCAGGATATGAGCCAAATTCAGGCAGGTGAGAAAAGGGCATCTTGGTCAGCTTGGGCAAGTTGCGCTGAAGGGCCTGTTTCTGTGCTGCATGACTCTGACTATGTTTTACCTGATTAACCGATCATTTAAAAGTGCTTTTAATGCAAGAATCAAATAAGAAGTTCTGATGACACAACTGGATGAGCATAGAAACATAGAAAATAGGTGCAGGAGGAGGCCATTCGGCCCTTCGAGCCAGCACCCCCATTCATTGTGATCATGGCTGATCGTCCACCATCAATAACCCGTGCCTGCCTTCTCCCCATATCCACTAGCCCCAAGACCTCTACCTAACTCTCTCTTAAATCCATCCAGTGACTTGGCCTCCACTGCCCTCTGTGGCAGGGAATTCCATAAATTCACAACTCTCTGGGTGAAAAAGTTTTTTCTCACAGCGTTGCACTGTGTTTTGAAGTTTGAATGTCAACAGACAATGAGTTAACTCAACATAATTGTATCGAACCCAGAGCATCCTAGGTTAATGACTGATGACATTGATCCAACTCCCACACAGCATCAGGCTAGTTGTCTTGGCCAAGCCAGGTGCCCCAAGAATATCATCAAGTCCACGTACAGAAAGCTATTCAAAGAAAACAGCAGAAAGATGTTCAAAAACGTACTTGAACCGGTGATATAGAGGGGAACTAACAAAGAGGATCGCACATTTCATGTTCAAATGATGAAAGATAGTGGATGACAGCAGAGGTCCACAAGGGGAAAAGTGGGAGGTAGGTGCTTGACTATTCCATTAAGGGTCCTTTGAACAGTCTGTAATATATATTATAGCAGCAAAAAGCTATTGTAAGAAAAATATTGCAAGTGTGTGGATTATAGCCTCGAGAGTCCAAAGAATAACTCTTGTTCACTCTATTCCCCATTGCAAAAGGAAAGAAATAGTAAGTCTCAATGGACTCACAACATAAACTTTTCTAAGGCGGTTTTAACTGCAAAACCCAATCAGGACTCCAGTGCACAATTAAAGCATTCCACAAGCAACTCGCAGGAACCACAAATGTTTAAAAAAGTTGGATCCTTGTTGCTGCTGATTGAAGGAGATGGATACTTTTAACCAACTTTCGTCAGCAAACCTTGCTTTGTTTAACAAACGCTTTGACCTCACCCCAAGTCTCAGCTGGTATTGCTGCTGGCCCCTCATCTCCTGAAAGGAAGCTGAGGATTATATTGTCTTGCCAATTTATATCAAAACTCTTATTTTGTAATCCCTTGCACCAGTTTCCCTAACCACTGCCTTGGAAAGTCTGTTTCTGGTTTAAAACGTAGGAAAAGTAGCCTGGTTAGGGCAACCATTTGATGAAAAAGTCAGTAAAAGTAAATTATTTGTAGTTAGGGGTCATTTCCTAAACTTCAGACCAAAGTATATAATCTGCTAAATTAGTCATGCATGTTGAATAGATAACCCTTCACCCCAATTCTACCTGCCAACTGTGTAGTATTTCACTGGCATCTTCATGATTTCATCCGTTTCTCCTACATTTAAGTAAGAAAGACAATGTTGGGGATTGCTCTTCAACATCAATAACTGAAGAGAGATAACTGCCTTTGTCCAGTCTCAACCAACACCCGTACAAAGTACCTTTCCTGATGATTACTGTGCATGAGAATTCCAAAACGGTTCTACAATCAAAGTTGCTTCTAAAGTTCTCAACTTGAAATAAAGCAGAATCTGCTCTTTTTACATAATGTTCTATGACATCAGCTGTTGAACATGTTTTATATGATGTTTGTTGATACTTCTGCACAAATAACATACAACCTAAAGAAGACGGCTATGGGGCAGTACGGTGGCGCAGTGGTAGAGTTGCAGCCTTAAGGGCCTGTCCCACTTACGCAACTTTATCAGCGACTGCCGGCACCCGTCATAAGTCGTTGCAGGTCGCCAACATTTTCAACATGTTGAAAATTCATCAGCAACCAGACAGACGCTACGAATCTTTGGGCGACTGAGGTGACTATTCACGACCATACAGGCGACACCCTGGCGACATGTCGTGGGGTGAAGCCTGTATGGTCGTGAGTAGTCGCCCAAAGAGTCGTACCTTGTTCTGGTCGCCGCTGGATTTTCAACATGGTGAAAATTTCGGCAACCTGTAACAACCTATGACTGGTGCCGGCAGTCGCCGAAAAAGTCGGGTAAGTAGGACAGGCCCTTCACAGCACCAGAGACCAGGGTTCGATCCTGACTATGGGTGCTGTCTGAACGGAGTTTGTATGTTCTCCCCATGACCACGTGGGATTTTCCCGGGCGCTCCGGTTTCCTCCTACTTCCCAAAGATGTACAGATTTATAGGTTAATTTGGCTTTGGGAAAGTTTGTAAATTGTCCCTAGTGTGTAGGATAGTGCTTGTGTACAGGGATCGCTGGACAGCACGGAGTTGGTAGGGCAAAGGGTATGTTGCCGCTCTGTATCTCTAAACTAAACTAAAACTAAATTACAAAAATAGTTCTACATCAATTCAAAGGTACTTCTGCAGTTTAATAACTTTCAATAAAACAGAATCAGCTCTCTTTATATAATGTTCTCTGACACAACAGTTTATGAACATATTTTATATGATGTGTATATTTATAATTCTTTCATGAATAACATACAACCTAAAGAAGACTGAATGCACAAGTTTAAATAAATAATATACCTGGATTTGTGGTAAAAGGAATCTTAATATTTTAAAGTACAAAATTCTTTGACTCTTACCATTTGCAATATAATTTACCCACTGGCTCATAATCTGAGACTGGGAGGAGCAGGAATTGAACCATCTGCATTCTTATGTCATCATAAAATGGGTTTTAAATGAGGAGCTTCTTACAGCATTGAAAGAAAAAGGCCCGCCCTCAATTCCTCAGGGGGAGCTCAGATTGGGTAGTAATGGGACAGAGTATCCTTTCAGTAGCACTAAACATGCTCTGTGGTCACATCAGTGCATTGTACTCTGGCACTGAGATTGTTTCCCTGCAAATATGTGGGTTTCCAGGTTCTGAACTTTCCAAACAGCATAGCTCCCTCACATGCAATACATTTACAAGGAAGATTGAGACATTAAAATATTGAGTAAAATGAGGCATTTATGCAAGAGGGGAAAATTAATCCATTTGCTGTGGTATATATGTACAATCAGTATACATACATTGCCGCCAATAAACCATGGTTTTATCTGCATAGTGATTTAATAAAATTGATCACTAACCAATTACATTAGGAAAGGCTTCCCTTAATGCGTGCCATCAGCAAAGCGATGTGTGAGCGCAATCTGTCAGAGGAGCCCAATGTGTCATAGAGTCATACAGCATGGAAACAGGCCCTTTGGCCCAACCTGCCTAACATGTCCCAGCTACACTGGTCCCACCTGCCTGCGTTTGGTCCATATCCCTCCAAACCTGCCCTATCCATGCACCTGTGCAATGATGAGAAATGACTGCATATAATGGTTTAATCTAATCTCTGCTGCGACATCTGCTTTCTCCCTTTTTGAACACACCACTGGTATACAACCTCTGCAGAGATCCCTCGGGCTGTTAGCTGTGATGTGGGTGAACTTGGTGCCTGCTGTATGCAATATTAGATCTGAGGATTCGAAGGATGTATTGAGGCTGACACGTTTTAGCAATCTAGAAAAAAACAGGAGATTTAGAGCACAGGAAACAATGCAAAATATCTTATGACAGGCTAATAGCATATTCCATATGAGGGATAATCCCAGCAGCACGCCACCAACGCATGAAAGCAAAGGAAAGAGGAAATGTCACCTGAAAAACGTTATTCACTATGTAATCACATAAAAATGCTTGCTCCTATTTCCCGTGGTCTCATCCCATCACCACAGACAGGACTGGAACCTTGGAAGCAAATCAAAAGGAGTCAATCACTTTTGATGCAGCACCTCTGAGAGTGAAGCTAAGCAAACACAATCAAGCTCCAACTATGTTTGAAACGATCAAGCCAGTGATACAATGAAAGTGTTATCCAAACCATGGCCATTCTCCTGAGAGTAGTCTTGCTCCACTGAGGAAAAGGGTGTTTCCAGTTCTGCAAACTGCATTTCAGAGCAGTGATTCCTAATATTTTGGTTTAAGTGTCTAACCAGAGCTGGGTCACATCTGAATTTCTGCTGCACTGCAGATCTGTGAGGCTATAATGAGCTACATCTGTTGCATATGTTATTAATTTCAAAAGCATCATCCAGCTGAGGCAATTTGCCGAATGCTCTTTTAGCTGATATTTACTTTTGCTTCACTATTTTAATATTAGTTTTTTGGTTTAAAAAAAAAGAAATACATCTTCTCTGGCATTTAACTGATTGAATTCTAGAAAATGTACAAGTAAATGTAAAGCAGAGGTGGCTTTTCAGTTGCATAATGAGTGCAGAGCATTTCATTCTAGCCAGCATCAATTCAGTATGGACACCAGTTCTACAGCGTGGTTGCTAGAGCCCAACTTTAGGCCCTTAGTCATTTGAGCTTCCAGTGAAGAGTCGGGCTTACCCGGCACCGGGTTCTGCACGAAAAGATAGCCTGAACTGATTTGAGCTTGAAGCAAGAATGTTCCTCCAATTATTTCATGAACATTCACTTCCCTTCTTGCTTCCCTCCTCCACTGTCATCGTTTCATACCCAACGCCAGAACACTCCTTGCACTCCACACACCCTATCTCAATGTGAATTTCCACCTCTGGCAGAGCTGCTTCTGGAATAGCATCGGCAATTACTCTGCAATTCTTCATATGAGATGGAAGGGTCATTTTTGATTGACCTTTAGGTCTCTGAGTCCAGGCATATATATATAACTAAAAGTCTCATCTTGACCACTTCCTGTTTGTGCTGTATATTGATTTTAGAAAAAACGCTACCATCTATCGCTATGATTTTTGGCCACCTTACTCACAGTCCTCGTCCGCTGAGGCAGCCCTGAGGATTTTTTCATTCACTGGAAAATAAAAAAGTTTTGAATGTTTAAAAAATCTTGAGATCAGCTGATTCGTCCTCTCGCCTGTCAATCACCATGATCATGGTAACGCCCCTTCCGGGGGGGCAGGGCTATAAAACCCCAGATGCCTGGACATGAGTCAGTCACTCTGGAAGTTCGTGAGGGAGAGGCCACAACTGTGAGTCTACTGAACTGGGAGTCTACCATTTATGTGCTTTATGTGGTTATCAATCAATCAATCAATTTTATTTGTATAGCACATTTAAAAACACTTCATGTTGACCAAAGTGCTGTACATCTATTCAGGTACTGATGTGCTACATACAATGGTACACAAACCTAACAATACATACATGTATTGTGGTTATGTGCTTTATGTGGTTAACCCTTCATGTGCTGGCAATAAATGATGATTTGTTAACCCTTAATGTGCTTGCAATAAATGATTTGTTAGCCAGCAATGTGCTTGCAGTGAATGATGATTTGTTAACACTTAATGTGCTTGCAATAAATGATTTGTTAGCCCTTAATGAAAAGAAATGAGTTGTTTGGCCTGCCCTGTGCTTGAAATGGAAATGGAAATGGAAATGAAATGAAATGAGTTGTTTGGCCTGCCCTGTGCTTTTGCTTTAGCTTTGCCTTTGCTTTGCTTGGGCTCACCTGAAATGAAAACAAGTGGATTGTATTGTTGGCTGGCCCCACCTGCCCTGTGATTTTGCTTTTGCTTTGCCTTTGCTTTGCTTGAGGTCACCTGAAATGAAAGCAAATGGATTGTATGGTTGGCTGGCATCACCTGCCCTGTGCTTTTGCTTTGCCTTTGCCTTTGCTTTGCTTGACCTCACCTGAAATGAAAGCAAATGGATTGTATTGTTGGCTGGCCCCGCCTGCCCTGTGCTTTTGCTTTGCCTTTGCCTTTGCTTTGCTTGAGCTCACCTGAAATGAAAGCAAATGGATTGTATTGTTGGCTGGCACCGCCTGCCCTGTGCTTTTGCTTTTACTTTGCCTTTGCTTTGCTTGACCTCACCTGAAATGAAAGCAAATAGATTGTATTCTTGGCTGGCCACGCCTGCCCTGTGCTTGACTTGACTTGACTTGAAATGGATTGACTTGACATGAAATGGATTGAAATAGATCGTTGGCCCTGCACTCACTGTGCTTGACTTGACCTGACACACAACACCCATGCTAGCGCTCCAGACCCCCCCCCCCTCCCCCCCCCTCCCCCCCCCCCCCCCCCCCCCCCCCACTGGCTACCAATATTAGAAGTCACGAGTCTGGTTGTTGAGATGGCAGACCTTTCACTGGGGGAGAGATTGGGGGGGCATCTATTCCACATAGTTTAAAGAAATGAAAGAAGACTTCATTGAAATATACAAAATTCTTCAGGCCATAATCCGTAGATGTGGGGATGATGTTAGCCTGTCTTAGGCATCTAGATCTATAGATTAGCTTTAGTTTTAGAGAAACAGGCCCTTTGCCCCACTGAGTCCGCGCTGACCAACGATCACCCCATACACTAGCACGACCCTACACACAAGGGACTATGTAACAGTTTTTACCGAAGCTAATTAACCTACCAACCAGTACGTCATAGCAATGTGGGAGGAAACCGAAGCTCCTGGAGAAAACCCACCTGGTCACGGGCAGAACGTACAAACACCATAGAGGCAGCACCCATAGTCAAGATCGAATCCGAGTTTCTGGCGCTGTAAGGCAGCGACTCTACCACTGCGTCACTGTGCACAGTCTCAAAATAAGGTGCAAGACACTTAAGACTGAAATGCGGAAACATTACTTCACCTTTAGAATTCTTTATTCCAGATACTCAGTCCTTGATCACATTCAATATGTTGAGATGGAAGATGGAAGACTTGACGGCATTGAAAGGTGCTGCAGGCCCAAGTGGGCCAAATGGCCGTCTGTTGTTTACGTCTCTCGTGTTTTGTTCTTATATTCTCACATTATTCAAATTGCAGCAAAGGAGTTTGCAAGTTATCGAGTGGTGTTCGTGGTCATTATGCAACGATTAGTGTAGTGGCTGGTGCAAGCTGATCAGTGGGAAGGAGGTGGGGAGCCAAAAGGTGAAGGAGATATATACCTACCCTAAAGAGGGCCAATGTGTGTCAGGTTCCCTTCCCATGAAATGCCCCTGTTTGTAACACAGGGGCATTTCCTGGAACAGAGGCCGGGCTCACAGGAGAAAGGAAAGCCTGCTCATGGTTAAGGGCCCCAAGGTTAGTGTTGGCCATATGTGCTCTTTTTGACAATTGCCACAACATATGGTTCACACTGTTACATTTACTGGATGTATATGAGGCCCTAGATCCATGAAGGGTAAAACAAAATTATGGATTTCATGCAACCTGTGTGGTCCCCAACAGTTTATGTTTCTTTAGACTTTAGAGATACAGCGCAAAAACATGCCCTTCAGCCTGCCGAGTCTGCACAGACCAGCGATCACCCTAACCTACGCACTAGGGACAATTTTACAACTTACCAAAGCCAATTAACGTACACACCTGTAAATTTTTGGAGTGTGCGAGGAAATCGAAGCATCCAGAGAAAATCCATGTGGTCACAGGGAGAACATACAAACTCTGTACAGACAGCACCCATGGTCAGAATCAATCCCAGGTCTTTCGTGTTGTAAGGCAGCCTACTGTTGAGCCACTGTGCAGTTTAATTTATGTAAATGAAAGTCTCATCTTGACCACTTCCTGTCTGTGCTGTATAGTGATTTTAGACAAAACACTACCATATATCGCTGTTCAAGAAGGAACTGCAAATGCTGGAAAATCAAAGGTAGACAAAAGTGCTGGAGAAACTCAGCAGGCGCAGCAGCATCTATGGAGCAAAGGAAATAGGCAACGTTTCGGGCCAAAACCCTTTTTGAAGATGCTGCTGCACCCGCTGGGTTTCTCCAGCACTTTTGTCTACCTACCATATATCGCTATGATTTTTGGGCATCTTACTCACAGCCCTCCTCCGCTGAGGCAGCCCCGAGGATTTTCCGATCGATGAAAAATAAAATAATTAAGATTGTTTACAAAATCTTGATCAACTGATTGGTCCTCTCGCCTGTCAATCACCATGATGAAGGTAATGCCCCTTCCGGAGGGCAGGCCTATCAAACCCCAGATGCCTGGACGTGGGTCAGTCACTCTGAACTGTAAGTCTGCAATTCATTGTTAATCCTTAATGAAAATAAAATGAATTGCTTGTCTGCCCTGAGCTTGAAACTGAAATGGCAATGGAAGTGAAATGAAATGAAAATGAGATGAGTAGTTTGGCCTGCCCTGAGCTTGAAACTGAAATGGCAATGGAAATAAAATAAAATTAAAATGAGATTAGTTGTTTGGCCTGCCCTGCGCTTGAAACTGAAATGGCAATGGCAATGGCAATGGAAATTAAATGAAAATGAAATTAATTGTTTGGCCTGCCCTGTGCTTGAAATTGAAATGGAAATGAAATGAAATGAGTTGTTTGGCCTGCTGGAAACCACTCATTTCGGCCCACAAGGTCCCTATTAACCGAGAAACCAGTCCCTTTTGCCCAAAATGTCCGTATTAGCCCAGGAAGAGCATTTTGGGCCAAAAGGCCCGTGCCAGGCCAGGAAAAGTCAGAAAAATTGCCTTTCTCTGAGATTTCACTCCCTTCAACCCATCAGTCCAGCACTAGCCCAGGAGGAGTCCCTTTGGTCCATCGGTAAGTATTCCCCCTGCAAATATTAAACCTCACCCCAGTATTTTTCTCCCTCCCTGTGAGATCCAGGCCAGGACTTTCCTCCTTCATTGCTGTGATCTGCAGCAAAAATAAAAATTGTCTAAAATTGATTCTCCACCCTCCCCCCCTTCTCTCTCACAGAGTCTCTCACCTGTTTTGGGCAGAATTTCTGGCAGTTTCTGAGCTGCCAGCCCACCAGGCCCGATTGACTGAGCTGCCAGCCCACCAGGCCTGAGTGACTGAGCTGCCAGCCCACCAGGCCCGAGTGACTGAGCTGCCAGCCCACCAGGCCTGTGTGACTGAGCTGACAGCCTAAGAATCCATTCGGCCCACAATGCCCATACTAGCCCTCTGGAAACCAGTCCCTTTGGCCCACAACACACAAACTAGCACTCCAGACCCCCCCCCCCCCCACCCTACTGGCCACCAATATTAGAATTGGTGGAGAGGTAGAATATTGCATTGGGGCACCAGCCCTCCCATGTGAACATGGGACCCAACGGGTCCCACTTAGTCTAGTTTTCATTAATATGAACATGTAGCTTGGTGCAGGCAGTACTTTACCACCACCTGCCATCACCACTAGACAGCCATGAAGAGGTGGTTTAGATGAGGACTGATGCCTGTGGCACTCAGACTTCTGCTCTTGAGTTCAGATCACACAGGTGGACATGATGCGAACTGCAGAGAAGATTGGAGCTGGAGGGTTTATAAGGTAGACATACATGCTGGAGTAACCCACTTAGGAAACCTGAACAGAAACCTCTGGAGACCTTGCGCCCCACCCAAGGTTTCCGTGAGGTTCCTGGAGGTTTTGGTCACTCTCCCTAATAGTGGAAAGTGGTTTACGTGTAGTCGAGGCTTTTTCTTTGTTCCTGCGATTATTTCAACAAATTCAAAACCGTCCTTGACTAAAAATAGGTTGCCGTTTGGTCGAAGCCAGTGGAGTGGGGTTGCTATTTACTTACAGCCAGTCGAAGGCAATCTCCTTCGCTGACCGGCCATTATGATTTGCTCGTTGGAGTTTTGAGCAAAGATCCTATAGGAGCTTCCTCTTCATCGCGCAAACAGTGCTCCTCCGCTGTCCCTGGCCCCCACCTTCGCGGTGTGTGTGTGTGTGTGTGTGTGTGTGTGTGTGTGTGTGTGTGTGTGTGTGTGTGTGTGTGTGTGTGTGTGTGTGTGTGTGTGTGTGTGTGTGTGTGTGTGTGTGTGCGTGTGTGTGTGTGGTCGGTAGCAAAGATCCTGTAGGACCGGTTGGTCAGTAGATTCAGCTCACACTTCGGTCGAAGCTTTCCAGGCGAGTGACCAAAACCTCTGGCGACTCATGGAAACCTTGGGTGGGGCGCAAGGTCACCAGAGGTTTCCGTTCAAGTTTCCTAAGTGGGACAGAGGCTTTAACTCAGCAGGGCAGGCAGCATCTCTGGAGAGAAGGAATGGGTGACGTTTCGGGTCGAGACCCTTCTTCAGACTAATGTCAGGGGAGCGGGCGGTACAGAGATAAAATGTAGTCGGAGATTAAGACTAATGGGAGATCTGAGAGGGGGGGGTGGAGAGAGAGGGAAAGCAAGGGCTACTTGAAGTTGGTGAAGTCAATGTTCATACCACTGGGGTGTAAGCTGCCCAAGTGAAATATGAGGTGCTGTTTCTCCAATTTGCGCTGGGTCTCACTCTGACAATGGAATGGGAGGGGGATTTAAAGTGCTGAGCAACCAATAGATCAGGTAGGTTTAGGTGGACTTAGCGGAGGTGTTCAGCGAAATGATCGCCGAGCCCTGTGCTTGGTCTCGCCGATATACAGGAGTTGACACCTGGAACAGCGGATACAGTAGATGAGGTTGGAGGAGGTGCAAGTGAACTTCAGCCTCACCTAAAAAGATTGTCGGCCTCCTTGGGGGAGGTAAAGGGACAGGTGTGCATCTCCTGCAGTTGCAGGGGAAAGTACATGGGGAGGGGGTAGTTTGGGTGGGAAGGGATGAGTTGACCTGGGAGATGCGGAGCGAACGGTCTCTGCGGAAAGTAGAAAGGGGAGGAATTGGGAAGATGTGGCCAGTAATGGGATGCTGGTGGAGGTTGTGAAAATGTCGGAGCCCAAAGCTGCTCTACCACAATTTGTAAGGACACTATGCTGATACAGGTGGGTAAAAGAAAAGAGCTGAGAAGGTTAAGAGGGGGCATAGAGTCATGCAGCATGGAAACAGGCCCTTCGGCCCAACTTGCCCATGCCGACCAAGATGTCCCACCTCTTGCATTTGGCCCATATCCCTCTAAACCTTTCCAACCTATGCACCTGTCCAAGTGTCTTTGTTATATGTACCTGCCTCAACTATCTCCTCTGGCAGCTCGTTCCACATACCCACTACCATCTATGTGAAAAAGTTGCCCCTGAGGTTCCTATTAAATATTTTTCCTCTCACTCATGTCCTCTGGTTCTTGATTTCCATACTCTGGGTAAAAGAGTGCATCTACTAAACTTGAGGCATGATTGAGATAAATAAAATTATGATGTGTGTAGATGGGTTAGATTACAGGAATCTATTTCCCGGGATAAATGCTGGAAACTATTCCCCAGACCATAAGTAGATATAAAGAGAGGGCATGGAATTAGGGTAATGGGAAAGACATTTAGAGGAAACCCAAGGGAGACCTTTCTCAGCCAAAGTGCGGTGAGTACCTGGAATACACTGTGAGAGAACGGTTGTTGCTGGGCCGCTGACAGCTTTTAAGAAATGTCTAGACAAACACTTGAATTGCCTGGGCATAGAAGGCTGTGGGCCAAGTGGTAAAAGATGGGAATCATTATGGATGTGTCCCCACTGATCGGTACGAATAGGGTTAGACCAATGACCTGTTTCTATGCTGTGGGACTATGGCTGTACTCCATGGATAAAATTACCACAAGTGTCTTTTGAAGTTTCAGCAGAACTTTGAGCAATTTAGAAAACTCTGACAAGGTGAAAAGTGAAAGGTTCTGAGGGAAACTGATGCTGCTTATCCATGTTGGGCCAAATTATTAATGTGAGTTCATGTTGACTAAAGAACTAGTACCCTGCCCACCCAGGAACAGAGGACATTGGAACAGGAGTAGTTCAGTCCCTTGTGCCTGCTCTGACACTTAATAATATCATGGCTGAACTTTAATTACACAACCACTTCTCTGCACTAATAACAAGGCCGCTGTTTCCCTTAATACCTAAAGGTCTATTGATCCCTATGTTGAATATAGTCACTGAGCCCTCTCTACCTTCATGGGTAATGAATTCCAAAGATTTACTCCTCTCTGTATGGAAAACAAATCGTTTCCTCACTCCCTGTGTGTCGGAAAGGGGGAGTGTCTCTTTAATTGTTGCAAAAGGAACCTGAGGTTGGCTTTGATCCTTGCCATGGTTGAGCAAGCTGCCAATGTACACGGTCTATGCTTACATGTGAAAAATAGCCAACCAACCTTGGTGGCAACCATTTAAAGGAACCACAAATCAGGAGAATACAAATCAACAGGACAAAAGTACAGAAAATGGAAAGTGAATAAAAATAATGATACAAATAATTAGATGACAAAACATTTTGACAATTCCAAATAAAGTGGGGTCGTGAAAAACTAAATATATTTCCACAACAACTTGTGCTTGCATAATCATCTTAACATAGCAAATCCTTCTAAAATTTTGAAATTTGATTGGACTATATCCAGAAAAAAATCTTAGAATTGTTTTTTGTTGAGAGAAAACAGCTATTTATTTACGTATGTTTTGTTTTGTGAGAAATCAGTACGAGCGATTCAAAGCTAATGAGAAAAGTGCTGCCTTAAGTTAAATCCTTAGAGCCTATCAATAAATGACTGCATTGTGCAAACACCAGTGAAAAGTTATTATTGTTATTGTATTGTTAACCTACATTAATAAAGGGAGTTAAAATAACTTAGTTTTATAACGACATTTGCAACAAAACAGACTTGCTGCCTGTTGACGTGCAATACATCTCTCAAATGTTGTCGACAGTCAATCGCTCCATTACACTGGAGCACGTTCTGTTTATACAGATGTCTGGAGCTTTGGTCAGGACTTTGAGCCCTCACGGATTTCTGCCAGAAGAAAGAAAAATAAATCAGAAACATTCTTATATTAAGAGAGTACGATTTCAGTATGATTACAAAATGAAAATAAAATGAGGTTGATGAATGATTTTTTTTTTAAATTAAATGAAGGCGTGCAGAGAAAACAGTTTATACATTCTTCCAACTTATACATCAAAAGGGGCATTGTCTTACTGCGGAAATTACAGAGGTGAGCAATTATAATTACAGATTAATACAATTAGCAACAGCTTAGTCATTGTCCAACACGATGGCAGACAACAAACTGAATGATATTTGGTTTTATTGTGTATCAGCAAAGGAAGCAAAGTTTGAAACCTTTATAGACCCACGCTGCAGGCTGCTGCTAAGCATCAATAAGTGGGTAGTTTGTCCATTATATTCTTGCAATAAAATTATCTCCTTTAGCTGGTTCCACTTGCTCCAACACAAATGTGTGCCCCGTGAGTTAAGTAGAGTGAAAGACCAACGCTTGCAGTTTTGTAATCGATATCTGAAAGCTCAAGATCTAGTTCTAGCTTCTGCCATCCCCACTGGCATCAGGCAAAGTAGGGGCGGAAAGGGGGCTAAATGAAGGGTTCACACATTGTCCAACAGTTGTATTGTGAGTTCTGCTTCCTATCATATGATCCTTCCTCCCCTTCCACTACATATGAAATGCTGGCCAAAGATATATTGCTCACTTCTTTGCCAAATTTCCTGTTGGCTATCTCCTGACCACTGGATGTCATGGCTTGTCCAATGGAGCCAATGCGTGTAACTAGAGCCACTATGTGTGGAACATTGGCCTGAGAGAGAGAGAGTAGTGACATTTGGTCTGCTTGCCCTTCCAGTGAATTTGGAGGCTCATTGTGAAGACAGTGTTGGTATTATTTTTCCAGTGACATGAGGTGCCTGCTGTAGGTAGCCCAGGAATCTAGAAAAGCATGGGTCACAACTGTCTGGCAGGCCAAGTGTTTCATGCGAGGTCTGAGGTTTTGCCCTTCAAATTCTCTCTTTCGCAATTGACTAATGGCTTTGCAGGTACATTGAAGACAGAGGTGGATTTCAGTGGTGGATGAGAGGTGACTTCCAAGATATGTTTACAGGGTCTTGTTGAGGATTTTGTCACAAGGCATTGTGGGACAGCAAGGGCAAGCTGGTAATGACCCTTGTCTTGTTGAGTGTCTGACCCATCCTCTTATATACTTCATTGAAAGCATCAACATGACTTGAACCTCAGCCGCTGAGCAGTTCAGTCACTGAGGTCTGGGTAACATGTTTTGGATTGTAGTTGGTGTAGGTTGAACACATTCTATTCCATCTGAAGATTACCTCCACTCCATATGCTGATTCTTGGAAGTGAGACGACAAGAAAGAATGAGAAAAGTGCTGGGACAATGGGGCAACAATGCTTGACATTATTTTTTCCAGAGAATAGTTCTCTGATACAGCAATAGAGATACAACGAAGAAAGATGAAGGGTGCACTGATTCCATGCCGACCATCAGTTCATACTCATCCCTTGTTAAACAACTTTCTTATTCACTCCATACACATTAGAGGCAATTGTACAGAGGCCAATTAATCTACAAACCCACAGATCTTTGGGATGTGGGAGTAAACTGAGCAGGGAGAACGTGCAAACTCCACACAGACAACACCCTAGATCAGGATCAAACCCAGGTCTCTGGTGCTGTGTGGCAGCAGCTCTACCAGCTGTAGCTCCGTGAAGCCATCCTAGTGACCCACAGGATATTTGCATGGCTTTCTCATTAACATGGAGCAAATGTAAAATGGAGAATACTTTAACTGTGCATCCAAACTTGAGGATGGTGTTCCACAATTCTACCCAATTGATGGAAGCAAAGGCTTTGATGAAATCAATGAAGGCCAGGCATCATGATGCTTCCTGCATTTGTCATGAAATCTAGTGACAGGCAGAATCCACACAGTATTTCAGGAAATGGCTCTTTGTGCACTGGGAGGAGCTGGTTGAGGAGAACCATGGTGATGATTTTCACTGTAGAAGATAGCGAGACGATCCTTCTGAAGTTTTCACAGTTAGATTTACCTGCTTTCTTTGAAGATGATAATGATTAAAACATTTGTGAGAAGGAACAAAAGACACAAAATATTGGAGTAACTCAGCGGATCAGGCAACATTTCTGGAGAAAAGAAAAGGTGATGTTTCGGTTTGAGACGTTTTATCTCTGGTTCCCAAGACTATCCTACCCCCTCCAAATGTGGATGATAAAGATTGGATTTGTGACCAACATTTTCTGCTACCAAGGTTTGGGATTGATATGTTATTGTCACATATACTGCATACAGTGAAAAGCGTATGTTTGGATACTATCCAATTAAGCCAAATCATTCTATACATGAGTACAATCAAGCTATACACAGGTACAACAAGTTTTGCAAAGAGAAAAGTACCAGAGTTCAGAGTATCTTTCTCTGGGACCAGCACACATAGAGCCACCTCCTCTAGTACCATTTTGTGAATATTTTTCTTCCCTAGTGAAATGAACCATCCCCACACTCTAGGGACACTCTGGCACACAGCTATTCAAAGTGGAGAAGGAGCGTCGGAGTAGTGTTAGGAACCTTTAGAAGGATGAGGGGAGAACATCATTGAAACTTACCGGATACTGAAAGGCGTGGATAGAGTGGATGCAGAGAGGGTGAGAGAGCCAAGAACCAGAGGGCACAACCTCAGAATATAAGGCCTCCTCCTGCACCTATTTTCTATGTTTCTATGTTAATCAGGAATTTGTCAATCTCTGTTTTAAAAATACCCAAGATTTGGCCTCCACGTCTGTCTGTGGCCACGCCTTCACTGCCCTCTAAGGAGATGAGGAGGAATTTATTTAGTCAGAGGGAGGTGAAGGCGTGGCCATAGACAGACGTGGAGGCCAAGTCTTGGGTATTTTTAAAACAGAGATTGACAAATTCCTGATTAACAAAGAAACATGGAAAATAGGTGCAGGAGGAGGCCATTCAACCCTTCGAGCCAGCACCGCCATTCATTGTGATCATGGCTGATCATCCCCAATCAATAACCCGTGCCTCCCTTCTCCCCATATCCCTTGATTCCACTAGCCCCTAGAGCTCTATCTAACTCTCTCTTAAATCCACTGCCCTCTGTGACAGGGAATTCCACAAATTCACAACTCTCTGGGTGAAAACATTTTTTTCTCACCTCAATCTTAAATGGCCTCCCCTTTATTCTAAGACTGTGGCCCCTGGTTCTGGACTTGCCCAACATTGGGAACATTTTTCCTGCATCTAGCTTGTCCAGTCCTTTTATAATTTTATATGTTTCTATAAGATCCCCCCTCATCCTACTAAACTCCAGTGAATACAAGCCTAGTCTTTTCAATCTTTCCTCATATGACAGTCCCGCCGTCCCAGGGATCAATCTCGTGAACCTACGCTGCACTGCCTCATTTACAAGGATGTCCTTCCTCAAATTAGGAGACCAAAACTGTGCACAATACTCCAGATGTGGCCTCACCAGAGCCCCATACAACTGCAGAAGAACCTCTTTACTCCTCTACTGAAATCCTCTTGTTGTGAAGGCCAACATTAGTAAGGGTGTCAAACATTATGGGGAGAAGGCATGAGAATGGGTGAGAGCCATGAGTGAATGGAAGAGTACACTCGATGTGCTGAATGGCCTAATTCTGCTCCTATTACATATGAACTTATGAACTTGAGAACCCTGAGGTGATGCATCAAAAGAACTCTGTGAGAAGTGTAAGAGGGATGTATTACTGACCTAATTAACCATCTGTCCATCCTGCCAGCCACCATCTGCCCTGCCTAGGGAAAAGTCAGTGGTTTCCACACTGGTCTCGTTAGCCACCTCAGAACTCACAAAGCCAAAGAGGCAGCGAGTCATCCTCGGTCCGAAGGCGCGACCTGTGTCCGTGAAGGTGGACGTGAAGATGGCAATAAAGCTGACAATGCCATGTAGATCACAGTGATGGGAAAGTAAGTCAGTTCACATCAGATTCATGCAAATTGATGGGATGCAAAATATGAGGCCAATGGTCCATAGTGTCCACACCAGCCAAAAAAGAGTATCTTATCAAAAAGAGCGGCACAGTGGCACAGTGGTAGAGCTGTTGCCCTGCAGCACCAGAGACCCAGGTTCGATCCTGACTACGGGTGCTATCTGTGTGGAGTTTGCACATTCTCCCTGTGACCATCTGAGTTTCTTTGGGTGCTCCGGGTTCCTCCCTCACTCCAGGCATACAACTTTGTAAGTTAATTGGCTTCGGTAAAATTGTAAATTGCCCCAGTGTGCAGGATAGCGCTGGTATACGGGGCGATTGCTGGTCGGCGCAGACTCGATGGGCTGAAGGGCCTGTTTCCAAGCTGTATCTCTAGTCTAAAGGCTAGAGTCTATATAAACCCACTTCCCAGTTCTGCACCCTTATAACAGAGCAAGTGCTCATGAGATTTGCAACCCCAACCGCATCTAAGAATCATTTCTAAGGCACAGTAGCTAAAGACCAAGTGCTGCTAAATGGTATTAATCTATACGGGAACCTGATGGTCAGCGTGGATATGATGGGCGAAAGGGTCTGTTACCATGCTGTCCGACTCTACGATATGACATCCTAACAGGCTGTGAGATCCAGAACCCCTCACCGACCTTCAGGTGAAAAAATTGTCGCTCAAACCCTCTCTAACGTTTTACTTATTACCAGCCGTTAACCAACGCCCCTTAGAGTCATAGAGTGATACAGTGTGGAAACAGGCCCTACGGGCCCAACTTGCCCACACCGGCCAACATGTCCCAGCTACAATAGTCCTACCTGCCAGCATTTGGTCCATATTCCTCCAAACCTGTCCTATCAGTGCGAGATATCCCTTCTCAGAGAAATAAGTCCTTCCTGCTCACACTATCAAGGTCTCCCATGTTCTTATATTTTGTGATTAATTCTCCCCTTCCCAACAGTGCGATTCCCAAATTCCACACACCAGTCTTAATTCCACATGGCATTAAATGGAATGAAAGAACTCGTCATCAGAACTATTTAAAGGAATCATGAATTGCTTTCAAGTAAATTGCTGCCTTTTTGTTGGTTCCTGGTGTAGTTGTTTCAGAGTTTTACTGTACTTGGCTAAAAGTTTTAATAATCTACATGGAAAGATCTGGGTGTCCTAAAGGAGTTTTATTGGTGATTTAGAAACTTGTGGTGAAATAAGTTCCTTTCAGGAATTGAACCTGACTGGTAGAATGAAGTGAGACCACACAGAGTAAAACCAGCTGTTGGAAGAGCAAGCTGGAGGAAAGATCCCGATCGCTTGGGGTTCAAAGGGAGCAATATCCCTCCCTCTGATTCCACGAGGGACACAGCTTGAGAGGTGGTGACTGAAATCTTCCAACTGCAACCCCAGAGCAGGACAGGGACCACATCGCCTGTGAAAATTAACCCTGGATCTTAACTGTTGCACACCTGGTTCCTGTCCAAATGCAGACAAAGACATAAGCAACGTCTTGTGGTTCACAAGTGCCCTGCTGCATTCTGGTAGAGCGGCACTGAGACTCTACAGAGAAAGAAGCACAGTCATCCTACTCCCTCTTGACAGAGGCGGGCAGCCAGAGCAACTGAGGATAGACTCAAAATGCTGGAGTAACTCAGCTGGACGGGCAGCATCTCGGAAGAGAAGAAATGGGTTCAAGACTCTTCTTCAGACCCGAAACATCACCCATTCACTCTCTCCAGTGATGCTGCCCATCCTGCTGAGTTACTCCAGCATTTTGTGTCTATCTTTGGTGTAAACCAGCATTTGCAGTTCCTTCCTACACAGAGCAACTGAGGAGATCCATCGAATGTAAGCTCCCTTGCAGCTCAGAAGACCTACCTGCATACATGGGTCATATAAGCCCGGTTAAATATGAATTCAAATATGAATTCATGAACCAAATATGAATTTACTCCCATACTGTGTTAGCACCTGGTGGGTGAGATGATTCCCAGTATATTGCTTAGGTGGACATCAGTCACACTACCCTCAAACCGCATTGGCCTTCTGCGCCCCTTCATATGAACCACAACAAGAAGCCGCAGTTTGATATTGAATGACCGTGCTTAGCCCACAGATCTGAGTCACGAGGCTCGTCTGAACCCACACAGTGTGAGCACTAAAATGAGCAGGCAGCACAATGTTGGCAGGCTGACTGCAATATGATGAAGAGGAAGGGTGTGAGTTAATGGTGCACCCTTCTGCCTCACGATGTGCGTGTTGTATACTTTAACTTCCTACGAATTTCTCATCCATCTTTTCAAGTTAGGTATTCTTTGGCATTCACCCGGACTTGATCCACAAAGAAAACAATCTGATCCCAAAAGATCTGCAAGAGCCTTGACAGTGAAACTACATAACAAAAGGTCTGCAGGACCTCCATCCACTGGATGTGCTCATCGAACCCTTGATTTAAGGGGGAGTTCACAGGCCAGGAACATTTGCAGGGTGACAGATCATGAGCCTGCTTCCAAGTATCAAAAGATTCCCACAGGAAGAGGCGCGGTCCCGCAAACTCAAAGTGAAACATGGTCAACCTTGCAGACACCAATCTAACTTCCACCAGCCTCCCCGTCCACAACCCTTCCCCCGGGTCAGATGCTGCAGTGTGGAACTGACAATTGACACGCCATCACATATCTGCCCTCTGGTGAGTTATTTGCAAACGGGAAGCAAACGAGTGTGGATCACTGGTGGACAATGTAAGTCCACTGGTTTCAATTCTGTTCTGGCAAGCGTGGAAACATGAGCTCCCATTTCCACTCACCACGATCCTTTTCAGCAATCAGGATGATGTCACACAGAAGCTATCGCCATGGGTTACGCTTTGGCTGTTCTAAACAGTTACCATAACAGTGTTGCCTCCTTCCCTGTGGGAGGACTGTATCGCCTTACATTCATAATCTGAAGTGCAGAGTTCATGCACATCACAGGTTTATTGAACACTGAAGGCTTTGGAAAATATCCACTCCCCCACATTCAGCTTCCTGTGCCTTCAAACTCTTTAACCGTGTCACTCACCAGCCCCTCCCCAGCTAGCCACTGGGCAGGCTTTTCCCAGCAGATGGGACGAAACAACTGCATCCAGTCAAGCGTTAAAAGCGCCAGAGGGAGAACGTTTTATAGGAAAACCATATGCTTTGTAAATAAATGTATTCATGTGAAATGATTTAACGTGAATTGATTTTCAACACTTTCCCTCATTAGATATGGTGATACAGGAGGCACGTCTCTCAATTCAGATAAGCACCAGTGAATGGATACTTACAGGTGGAAGCATTAATAACGCATCATTGTTTTCCATCCCAAATTTAGAAAATTGACATGTGTTCCACTTAATTTACTGAAGAAAATCAGCATTAAAGTTTGGCCAAAGTTTGTTAGAAGAGGAAGTCAAGGTAAATTCAGAAATGGAAGGCAATAAATGTAGCATATCCAGACTCCCAGATAGATAACCATTGCTCAGTAAGTTACTAAAAGCTAGTAAATACTGGTGTCCATGAAACGATATTACAGCAGGCCTCAGAGTGTGAGAGAGAGAGAGAGAGCAAGAGGGAGAGAGGGAGAGAGGGAGAGGGGGAGATAGAGGGGGAGAGGGGGAGAGGGAGATAGAGGGGGAGAGGGAGATAGAGGGGGAGAGGGAGATAGAGGGGGAGAGGGGGAGAGGGGGAGAGGGGGGGAGAGGGGGGGAGGGGGGGAGAGGGGGAGAGGGGGAGAGGGGGAGAGGGGGAGAGGGGGAGGGAGAGGGAGAGGGAGTGGGAGAGGGAGAGGGAGAGGGAGAGGGAGAGGGGGAGAGGGAGAGGGAGGGGAGAGGGGGAGAGGGAGAGGGAGAGGGAGAGGGAGAGGGAGAGGGAGAGGGAGAGGGAGAGGGAGAGGGAGAGGGAGAGAGAGAGAGAGAGAGAGAGAGAGAGAGAGAGAGAGAGAGAGAGAGAGAGAGAGAGAGAGAGAGAGAGAGAGAGAGAGAGAGAGAGAGAGAGAGAGAGAGAGAGAGAGAGAGAGAGAGAGAGAGACGGGAGTGGAGCATGGGATGGGGGAGGGCGACAGGAATCAGGCAGCAAAATAAGTAAGGGCCTTGTGCTCATGCGTTGTGGGAGATCCAGATTTTTTTTTTACACTATCAGGGGGTCCACATACCTGGGCTCTTCATCTCAAGGCATGTTCTATGCAATCCAATTTATTGGAAATATGATCTTAACAAATAAGTAAGTCTAATGAGAGAGATAAGTACTGATCAGATAAATGTGTTCAGAGACCTCATAGTTCAGAAAATGAAGTGTATCAGGACATATTTTAACAAAGGATCTCTTGTGCGAGATAAGACTGTTTTCCCCTTACAGATTCCCCTCTCCTTTCTTGAAAGTGGTGACTCAGATTGAACTTCAGCACTTCACAGGTACCAGCAACACACCAGTGATCTCCTTTTAAGGCTACGCTTGAATTGTTTTTAGATAGGATTGTATAGACTGTCAAGGATGCATCAGAGTCAATCCTCGTTAACTCACACAATAGGCATGTACAGCAAGTATACACTTTCCAACACAGATCACTATGTGGCAAATATGAGCCAGGCAACAGTGATTTGTAAAGAAATAGCCCCAACCTCTGCAACAATGAATGATCCCAATAGAAATGTTATCAAATAGAATTTCAGGCCTACCCACTTAACAGGAATTTTTCACAGATTAACTGAAGGCTGATCAGGAAGATAGATTTTAACAAATACTATATGCAGGTACTATCAAATGTAGCTACTACAATCGCAATGTTTAAGAAACATTTAGTCAGGTACATGGTTAGGATAGATTTAGAGGGATACTAGACTAAGTGGGACCCGTTGGATCCCATGTTTACACGGGATGGCTGGTCCCCCAATGCAATATTCCACCGCTCCACTAATTCTGATATTGGTGGCCGGTGGGGTGGGGGTGGGTGCTCTCTGGAGTGCTAGTATGGGTGTTTTGGGCTGAAGGGACTGGTTTCCAGAAGGCTAGTATGGACATTGTGGGCTGAATGGATTCTTGGGTTGGCAGCTCAGTCACTCAGGCCTGGTGGGCTGGCAGCTCATAGTCACTCAGGCCTGGTGGGCTGGCAGCTTAGGCACTCATGGCTGGTGGACTGGCAGTTGACTCACTCATGGCTGGTGAACTGGCAGTTGACTCACTCACGGCTGATAGGCTGGCAGTTGACTCGCTCACTGCTGGTGAGCTGGCAGTTGACACACAGCTGGTGGGCTGGCAGTTGACTCACGGCTGGTGGGCTGGCAGTTGACTCATGGCTGGTGGGCTGGCAGTTGACTAACAGCTGGTTGGCTGGCAGTTCACTCACGACTGGTGGGCTCACACACACCCTCCATCTCACACACACACACACACCCTCCATCACACACACACACACACACACACACACCCTCCATCACACACACTCACACCCTCCATCACACACACTCACACCCTCCATCACACACAGTCACACCCTCCATCACACACACTCACACATACACACTCACACATACACACTTACACACAACATATATATGACAGTAAAACTCTCTTGAATCTACTCACATGACTGTGCGCGGCCTCTCCATTGAGCGGGACTTCCGCAGTGAGTGGGACTTCTGGAATGAGCGCGACCTCTCCACTGAGCGGGACTTCCGGAATGAGCGCGACATCTCCACTGAGCCCGACTTCTGGAGTGAGCGGGACTTCCGGAATGAGCGTGACCTTTGGACTTAGCACACTGCAGACTAACAATTCAGTTCAAGCACAGTGCAGACTAACAATCAACTTCAAGCACAATGCAGACTAACAATTCACTTCAAGCACAGTGCAGACTAACAATTCACTTCAAGCACAGTGCAGACTAACAATTCACTTCAAGCACAATGCAGACTAACAATTCACTTCAAGCACAGTGCAGACTAACAATTCACTTCATGCACAGTGCAGACTAACAATCAACTTCAAGCACAGTGCAGACTAACAATTCACTTCAAGCACAGTGCAGACTAACAATTCACTTCAAGCACAGTGCAGACTAACAATTCACTTCAAGCACAATGCAGACTAACAATTCACTTCAAGCACAGTGCAGACTAACAATTCACTTCATGCACAGTGCAGACTAACAATTCAGTTCACTCACAGTGAAGACTAACAATTCAGTTCACTCACAGTGCAGACACAGTTCAGTTCACTCACGGCGTAGACTCACAGTTCTGGACTCAACTCTCACTCACGGTCTTCCGGGGTGACTGACTCACGTCTGGCCTCCAGGACTTTATTCTCCTGGCCCCCCCGGAAGGGGCATTACCTTCATCACTGTGAATGACAGGCGAGAAAACCAATCTGCTGATCTCATGATTTTTTAAACATTCATAACTTTTTAATTATTTCACTGACCGGAAAAAACCTTGGGGGACTTGAAGGAGAGGAGGTCGGTGAGTAAGATGGCGAATAAATCATAGCGATACAGGATAGCATTTTTTCTAAATTTTATTTACAACGAAGACAGGAAGTGGTCAAGATGAGAATTTTAGTAATAGTATAGATAGATAGATGAGCCAACCACAGGAAGGTGGGTCTAGTGTAGATGGGGCATGTTGGTCGGTATGGACAGGTTGGGCCAAAGTGCCTGTTTTCATGCAGTATGACTATGAATAAGTATCTTAAAGGAAGAAAGAGCAGCAGATGCAAAGTGGACCAAGAAGAGAATTTCAGAAATTAGGTTAATTGGAATATTGCAGGGTTCAGATAACTTGGCACAAATCAGGGATTAAACAGAACTGCCACACTGTCAAGAGGAGTCAATATCTGCATCTCACTAAAATTCTTAGCATTTTGAAGGCTAAAATGGGTTAAACGTATCAATTTTCTGCCTTTGTCCCAGGCAGCTGCAATTTAGGTGATTTTAGATATCACCTCAACCAGACATTATCCGAATCACAGGTGGTGATGAGTCAGCATTCAGGAGAGATATAGAGGACCTAGTTGGATGATGCAACAAATATAACATCACTCTCAACATCAACAAAACCAAATAACTAAATGTTGACTTTAGAGAGGGCAAGTGTGGTAACTACATGCAGTTTTCATTGGTGGTCAGTGGTGGAGAGAGTGAGCCGTTTCAAATTCCTGAGGGTTAACATCTCGGATGTTTTGACCTGGATCCAGCACAAAGATGTAAACATGAAGCAGAGTCAGTGCCTTTACTTTCTCAGAGGTTTAGGGAGATTCGGCACGTCACTGAATACTCAAACAAGCTTCCACAGGTGCACTGTAGAAAGTATCCTGATTGGTTGCCTCATGGCCGGAAATTCCAATTCCAATGCACTGGAACTCAAGAAACTGCAGAGAGTGAGTTCTGAGTTATGTTTATTGTCACATGCTTTGAGGTCCTGTGAAAAGCTTTTGTTGCGTACAAACCAGTTAGCGAAAGGACAATACATGATTACAATTGAGCTATTCGCAGTATACAGATACATGATAAAGGGAATAACGTGAATAACGTTTAGTGCAAGGTAGAGCCAGCAAAGTCCAATCAAAGATAGTCCGAAGGTCACCAGTGGAGTAGGTAGTAGTTCAAGACTGCTTGCTAGTTGTTGTTGGATAGTTCAGTTGATAACAGCTGGGAAGAAAATGTCCCTCAATGTGGAGGCGTGCATTTTCACACTTCTAATCATTTCGCCCGATGGGAGAGGGGAGAAGAGGGAGCGGCCAGGGTGCAACTCGTCCTTGATTATGCTGCTGGCCTCGCCAAGGCAGCATGAGGGTGGTGGACTTAATCCATCATGAGCACAGCCCCCCACACTGTTGACAGCATCTACATGAGGCACTGCTTCAAGAAGACGCACCCATCATTAATCATTATCCCATCACTATCCCCACCATCGGAGTCATGCATACGTTTTGCTGATATAATACAGAAGCTGTAGGTCCAAAACCATCAGGTTCAGGAACAGCTACTTCCCCACAACCATTGGTCTCTTGACCGAAGGTACAACTCTTATGGGCCTGTGCCACTTAGGCGAATTTTTAGGCGACTGCTGGAGACTATGCAGTCGCCATATGGTCGCCACATGTTCGTGGGTGGTTGCCGGGGAGTTGCCTTCCTGGTCGTGAGCAGTTCCCGCATTCCGGGAACTAGTGGCGACCTCATTATGATCGCCGCAAATTTTTCAACACATAGAGTAGCGAGTAGCCGCCATGTAGAGTAGCGAGAATTCTCGTGCCGTAGATCGGTCGCCAGGAGGTCCTAATGGGTTGGACCGGTGAATTTCATTGGCTCATTGGGGAAAATAAACGTAAGCAGTAGTTTTCAGAACCAAGGATAACCGACTGTTAATGTTAAACGTCCGCCAAGCTTCACAGCCGTCTATCTCTGGCTTCCTAAAAGTTGTCTGGCTTCTTAAAAGTTGTCTCCACTCCTTCGCCACTCCTTCTCCCCAACCCCCTTCTTTTAAAGCACTTACTGTACACTGTGCTAGCCGTCTTAATTACAGCGCCAACCTTCCTGTTCATTGGCTTTGCAACGTGTGAATTTCGGACAGCGCTCCCCCCGCTTGCCCTGTCCCCTGCCTTTGCGATGTGTTTGTGTGTGTGTCCCACTCTGACAGTCGCCGTTCCAGTTGCCGGTTTTTCTGGCGACTGCCGGCAACTTGACAGTCGCCGGCAGATTCCTTAAAAAACCGCCTAAGTGGGACAGGCTTCATAATCCTACCTCAGCAACAGAATATCATGGACCAACTTTTCCATTACCGTCCACCTTTCTTCTAATTGTCTTTTAAAACCTAATGTGTTGTTTTCTGCACCGTATTTTTCTTTTCACTGTCTTGCAGAATTTATGCGTACTTCAGGTTTAATTTATGTTTTTCTTTGTTCACTGAGTCCATGTGCCCATGATGCTGTTTCAAGCAAGTTTTTCATTGCACCTGTACCTCAGTGTGCCCTTGCATATGACAATGTTGACTTGACATACCAGTTGTTTACCTCAAGAGACCAGAACAAAAGGATATTTCAGCAAGTTATTTAAGGTTGCCTTCACACATATTACTGCAAACTTACTCTGAAACAAAGGAAAGATTACAGCTATAGAAGTGAAATTTATAATATTATTATTGCCGAAAAGTCTAAAAATGCAGTAATTGCAACACTGAAAAGCCAATTATTCCATTCTCAAGAACTTAGAATATTAGATCATCGTAACATATATTTAAACAGAATTACAAATATGCTCATGCAAATTCTTGCTCAACGCTCATTAGAGATGTGCCTCCATCATAAGGGTTTTCTATTGGTTTATTGTTCACAAATTTTTCGCAATTTACGTAGTCTGATGTATTTCTGAATTCGAGGTGATTTATCATGAAATAATCTGCAGATAGCAACAACCTACAACAGAGCTAATTAAATGACTGCGTGCTTCTACCATTCGCTGGTTTTGTTTGGGATTATCAGCATATTTTTTTCCTCCATCCACAGAGGTGGTTGTACTCCTCTGTTCCAATTTGTTTCTCTTTCCATTTCTGTCTTCAGTGACCAGTTTTTTAAAATTGTTGATACTGTAACAACCTTTGAATAACATACACTTCCTTTGTTCTCTCTGCCCCTCGGCCTCTCTGCACTCTCTGCAACTAAACGTACTAGTCCCTTTACATTTCTAGTTCTGGTGGAAGAGTTGATCATCAGAAACATTGGCTCTGTTTCACTCCTAATTGATGCTGCTTGATCTGTGATTTGTGAATTGCTATTTCCTGCACTTGCAGTATTTTTGCTCCAATAATGGCGGCGCGATGGCACAGCCCAGAAGCCACTGTTCAATGCTTACTATGGGCGCTGTCTGTCTGGAGTTTGTACCTTCTCCCCATAACCTGCGTGGGTTTTCTCCAGGAGCTCCAATTTCCTACCACACTCCAACAATGTACAGGTTTGTAGGTTAATTGGTTTGGTAAAATTGCAAATTGTCCCTAGTGTGTAGTATTGTGTAAGTGTGCTTTGATCACTGGTCGGCTTTGATATGGGTGGGCTGATGGGCCTGTATTCGCACTGTATCTCTAAACTAAACTGAGCTAGAAACATTTTTAAACCAGATAGAATTGTTGCTGAGTTGTCATCTGTGGCTCCTGGTTAACCACAACATTTTCTCACTATTTACAAGCTGTGAAGACATAACTCTTGAGGCTGAGAAAAAATAACTTGCTGGATGGTTTCTTATTAGTTTTATTGCAGTTATGGGTGGCTTGGTAGGATGACAAATAGCAGAAGAAAGAGGAGAGAAAAGTGTGCAAAATCATGTGAGGACTAGATCGGGTAGACGAACAGAGTCCCTTGCCCAGAGTAGGGGAATGAAGAACCATAGGACATAGGTTTAAGGTGAAGGGGAAAAGATTTAATAGGAAACTGAGGGGTAACTTTTCCACACAAAAGAAGGTGGGGGCATGGAACGAGCTGCCGGAGGAGGTAGTTGAGATAGTTACTATCAAAGCATTTAAGATACATTTAGACAGATACGTGGGTAGGACAGATTCAGTGGAATATGAGCCAAATGCAGGCAGGTGGGGTGTGTGGATGGGACATGTTGGCCGGTGTGAGCAAGTTGGACCGAAGGGCCTGTTTCCATGATGCAAGACTCGATAAGTCTTTGAGAAGTGAACTAGCAGCATAGACGAAGGGAGGACGAGAGGAAAGATGAGAAAGAGGATGCAGGGGAAAATAGAAAAAGAGGGGAAAATAGAGCAGGGAAAGGGGAGGAAAGAAGGAGGAGGAGAGGATAAAGAAGAGAAAAATAGGAGATGGAAGAGGAGGAAGAGGACAAAGCCGAAGAAAGCAGAGAAGAAGAAAAGGTGGAGCAAGAGATGGAGGAGTGCATGCAGGAATGGGAAGAGTTTAGGAACAGGAGGAGCAGAGTGAAATGAAGAATGTAGAGAAAGAAGAGAGAATGGAGGTAGGGGATGAGAAAATGAGAATTTGGCAAGAAGAATCATGTGGAGAAGAGAGTGGAGAAGATGGAAGAGCAGATTGGGAGGAGGTGGAGAGGAGACAGAAAGGTGGAGGAGGAAGAAAAGAGCTGAAGTGAAAGAGGAGATATGAAGAAATAAGGATCAGAGAAGGTGGGAATCTGCCTAGAAGAATAGTTGGAGCAACTGAGGAAAGAGGGGGAAGAGGAAATTGCTCAGGAGGATGGCAAGTCATCGGGAGATCTCTCTCCTCCCTGATCCTCACTGGGGAAACAATCTCCAAATACCCTCTCTTCTACAAATGAATGTCATCCAGATGTAATTTTCTATACACTCAGCAAGATGCAAGTCATGAAGAGCACCAGCATGGCACCAGTTAATCTGCTGAGGGCAAGCTAGCCGTCTGTTGAGGAAGGGTGGCTCAGCATGCCATAAGACCTCTCTGACTATGAGTTGGCTCCCCCCATGAATGGTTTGGGTTGCTGGCAAGAACCCACTTCTGGCTCACCATCTCTCAGACAACTGGTCGCCACTCCAACACCACCCTCAACTCACTACCCGGTGTTTCAACACCCAGCCTCTTCTCCAGGCTACCCTGACATGCCTCCCAGCAAGCCCCTGATTATCTCCAAGTTGGTTCCTATTTGCCAGACATTCCTCTTGTCAGGTGCAATTCCACCACCACCAAGAGCTTAGTTTAGAGATACAGCACTGACCAGCGATCCCCGCATAATACCACTATCCTACACACACTAGGGACAATTTACAATTTTACCAAGCCAAATAGCCTACAAACCCATTTAGGAAGGAACTGGCTTACATCGAAGATAGACACAAAATGCTGGAGTAGCTGAGAGGAACAGGCAACATCTCCGGAGAGAAGGAATGGGTGATGTTTCGGGTCAAGACCATTCTTCAGACTGAGAGTCAAGGGAGAGGGAGACTAGCGATATGTGGAAGAGTAAGGTATGAAAACGACAGATCAAAGAAATGTAGAATGAATCATTGTTAGCCGAGAGGAAGGTGACAATGAAGCATCCAATCAGCAAAATTAATCAGGAGTACAATCAAGCCATCCACAGTTTACAGGTACATGATAATGTGAATGACGTTTTATGCAAGTTAAAGTCCAGGAAAATCCAATGAGGTAGATAATTATCTCCAATAGGTAGATAATTGGTTCTCCAATGAGGTAGATAATGGTAGTACGATGGTAATTATGGACTTACCTGATAGACCTCCCTGATAGATTAACACAGCACTTGGTGACCAGGCTATCCCACCAGTCCCGAACCACTGACACCTCCAGAACACCAGGCCACATTCTCCCACAGCGTTATAAAACAAATATAGGGACTGATTTTGCCTATTAAACAAGAGTAAGTCTGAGGTCATCCTACTCGGCCCATCGGAATCCATCAAAACAATAGCAGGCAGCCTTGGTGGCCTTACCCCATTACTCAAACTTCACGTCAAAACCTTGGCGTGATATTTGACTACGTGTTGCAATTTGACAAACACGTCAATGCCGTGGTAAAAGCTAGATTCTTCCAGCCTTGAAACATACAAAAATAAAACCTTTCCTCTGATTTGACGACCTTGAAAAGATCATCCACTCATTTATCTCCTCCTGTCTTGATTACTGCAACTCCCTTTACACTGGCATCAGCCAATCATCCCTGTCCCGCCTGCAATTGGTCGAAAACGCCGCAGCGAGACTCCTGACAGGCACCCGAAAAAAGGACACCATCACCCCGATTCTGGCCTCTCTCCACTGGCTCCCTGTGCGGTTCCGAATACATTTCAAGCTCCTTCTTTATGTCTACAAAGCCCTTAATGGGCTTGCCCCCACCTACATCAAAAATCTGCTTTCCCACCACACCACTTCCAGGTCCCTCAGATCGGCCGACTTGGGGTTACTGACCATCCCTCTAGGCATACGCTCAGGGACGACTGCGCTTTTGCAGTTGCAGCACCTAGTCTATGGAACAGCATCCCTCTTCCCATCAGAATTGCTCCCTCCATCAACTCTTTTAAGTCAAGATTTAAAACTTATTTCTACTCTCAAGCCTTTCTTGAGGTCCTCTGAGGGAGCGCTGTATGTACAGTCTGTATCTATGTACCATTATTTGTAGCACGTCAGTACCTGCACTGATGTAGAGTACTTTGGTCAATGAGAGTTGTTTTTAAATATGCTATAGAAATAAAATTGACTTGACTTGATTTTATCCCTCATAGCTCTGATATCCAAACTATATGGCAAATGCAACAATGGTCCAAGCCCAGAAATGCCCAGATGAATTTCTGGACTGATGCAACATGTCTGTAACACATTTCTCTCTGATCATTGAAGTTTACACTCTAGTGGAAATTGATTTTCAATTACTTAACGTTGGAAATAAAACAGCCAGTATTTGATTGAATTTAAAGGTGTTGGTTTGTACATAGGCATTCCCTTCTCTCTCTCCCCCCCTCTTTCACAAACACATACACAGTCGTGTATAACTACATCCATATCACACTTCAGGCACACACACACTCTGTCATGTCCGTGACATGGCAGATTGTAGATGGCATCACCCAAAGTGCAATAAATCTGGAGAAATCTGTAACAAAAATGGATGCACTGTTCCCCATTTTAGTGTTAATAAAATATTCCAGCTGGCCAGTGATAAAGAAAGGATATTTTCTTCTACAATATTGGTAGCTGAAGGGAAGCTGTAGATTGTTTCTACAATTAGAGAGCTAAAGAAAGGACTTCATGATGACATTTGTCAATGTCACATCTAGTCCAAGCAGTGCTTTAGGTGAGATGTAACTTTTAGACCTTGATTTATTCTTTAAGGTTATTGGGACTTTTACTGTATTATATATCAACCTTTTCTTCTACATTTAGGAAAAATAATATAGTTACAGTAGCCGAGTTAAACTAAACGTATGTTCATAAGTTTATAGAAGCAAAATTAACCCATTCGGCCCATCAAGTCTACTCCGTCATTCAATCATGGCTGATCTATCTTCCCCTCTCAAGCCCATTCTCCTGCCTTCTCAGCACAACCCCTGACATGCATACTATACAAGAATTATCAATCCCTGCCTTAAAAGTATCCATTGACCTGGCCTCCACAGCCGACTGTGGCAATGAATTCCACAGATTCACCATTGCCTGACAAAATTAATTCCTCCTCATCTCCTTTCTAAGGGTAAGTCATTTTACTCTGAGGCTATGGCCTCTGACCCTAGACTCTACCACTAGCAGAAAAATCCTCTCCACATCCACTCTATCCAGACCTTTCACTATTTTCTTACGATGTAAACGCTATTTCGTGGATGGAGCAGCAAGGCAAATTCCTTGTATGTGAATACTTGGCCAATAAAATATTCATTCATTCATTCATTCATTTTGCAGCAAAGAAAAAAACCCAGATAGAAAATCAAAAGTTCGTGGCACTCGATTGGCTGAGCGTTTTTGATGTGAAGTATTTTAATCTGTTCTCCGGTAAATCCACACTGCTTTCTCCAAACTCCATCTGCTGGGTTGCAAGTTTTGTTGAAAACATCCTGCCGATCATATTTTATGTAAAATCTTATCCCAAGAGAAGAGCAGCGAATCGTGGACGCAGCCCAGACCATCACACAAACCAACCTCCCTTCTATTGACTCCCTTTATACCTCACGCTGCCTCGGCAAGGCCAGCAGCATAATCAAGGATGAGTCGTACCCTGGTCACTCCCTCATACCCCCCTCTCCCATCAGGCAAAAGGTATAGCAGCATGAAAACGCACACCACCAGATTCAGGGACAGTTCCCAGCTGTTATCAGGCAACTGATTCACCCTACCACAACCAGAGAGCAATGCTGAACTACTATCTACCTCGTTGATGACCCTCAGACTATCCTTGGTCGGACTTTGCTGACTTTACCTTGCACTAAACGTTATTCCCTTATCAAGTATCTACACACTGTAAATGGATCGATTGTAATGATGTATTATCTTTCTGCTGACTGGTTAGCATGCAACAAAAGCTTTTCACTGTACCTCAGTACATGTGACAATAAACTAAACAGAAACTTGTCCCACTCCTCCCCTAGTTAGATCCACTCTACTCCTTTAGCACAGATTAGTCTTGAACCAAAACCACAACTATCCATCTCCCTCCTCAGATGCTGCCTGACTCATTGAGTTCCTCCAGCTGCTCTCCTTTTTTGATAGATTTCAGCATCTAGTCTTTTGTGCCTCTACATCGGATTCAATTTGTTCTGTTGTTTTACTTCACAGAAAGTGAAAGTACATAATTATGGCCAAAGTTAAAGCTTGCAGAAGTCAATGATAATATAAAGTCGGAGATATGTACATTTCTAATTTACAATAGCAGGCATGAGTCCTGGCTTGTTTAGCAACTTTCTTTTTGGCAGGATGATTTTGCAATCTTTTCCGGGACTGCCAATGGAATCGTTGAGTTGTGGAGTCAAATAGCGCGGAAACAGGCCCTTCAGCACACCACATCCATGTGATCTTGCAGCCCCACCTGCACAATCTCATTTTCCACATATAAAGTCCATATATGGGGAATATATTGTGCCTTGCCTGTTTAAGGGCCTGTTTAAATATCTCTAAAATGCTGTGATTGTGTTTGATTCCACCATCTCCTCTGGAAGTGCATTCAAAATGTAAACCACTCTCTGGGTAAAAAGACTTTCCCCTTAAATTCTCTTTAAAATTTCTTCCTCTCACCTTAAACCTATGGCCTCTTGTTTTTAGACCTCACGATTATTTTTAGACCGCTATCATATTCTGACCATCCACTGTATCTATAGAAACATAGAAAATAGGTGCAGGAGTAGGCCATTCGGCCCATCGAGCCTGCACTGCCATTCAAAATGATCATGGCTGATCATCCAACTCAGTATCCTGTACCTGCCTTCTCTCCATACCCCCTGATCCCTTTTGCCACAAGGGCCATATCTAACTCCCTCTTAAATATAGCCAATGAACTGGCCTCAACTACCTTCTGTGGGAGAGAAATCCACAGATTCACCACTCTCTGTGTGAAAAATGTTGTTCTCATCTCGGTCCTAAAAGACTTCCCCCTTATCCTTAAACTGTGGCCCTTTGTTCTAGACTTCCCCAACATTGGGAACAATCTTCCTGCATCTAGCCTGTCCAACCCCTTAAGAATTTTGTAAGTTTCTATAAGATCCCCCCTCAATCTTCTAAATTCTACCGAGTACAAGCCGAGTCTATCCAGTCTTTCTTCATATGAAAGTCCTGACATCCCAGGAATCAGTCTGGTGAACCTTCTCTGTACTCCCTCTATGGCAAGAATGTCTTTCCTCAGATTAGGAGACCAACACTGTATGCAATACTCCAGGTGTGGTCTCACCAAGACCCCGTACAACTGCAGTAGAACCTCCCTGCTCTTATACACAAATCCTTTTGCTATATATGCTAACATACCATTCGCTTTCTTCACTACCTGCTGCACCTGCATGCCTACTTTCAATGACTGGTGTACCATGACACCCAGGTCTCGTTGCATCTCCCCTTTTCCTAATCGGACACCATTCAGATAATTGTCTACTTTCCTGTTTTTGCCACCAAAGTGGATAACCTCACATTTATCCACATTATACTGCATCTGCCATGCATTTTCCCACTCACCCAGTCTATCCAAGTCACCTTGCAGCCTCATAGCATCCTCCTCACAGCTAACACTGCCCCCCAGCTTCGTGTCATCCGCAAACCTGGGAGATGTTGCATTCAATTCCCTCGCCAGATCATTAATATATATTGTAAATAGCTGGGGTCCCAGCACTGAGCCTTGCTGTACCCCACTATCACTGCCTGCCATTCTGCTTATGCTTCTTATAATTTCATATGCCACTATTGTGTCACCCCTCAGATTTCCTTTGCTTCAGGGAAAATAAACCTAGCCTGCCCAATATACCCCAGTAACTAAAGTCCACCAATACAAGCAAGATCTTGATGAATCTCCGCCCATCGCTCCATTGCAACCACATCCGTCCTATTGCGTGGTGACCAGAACACCACGCAATACACCAAGTGCGGTCTAACCAGAGTTTTGCAAAGTTGCAACTTAATGCCTGAACATTTATACTCTATGCCCTGATCTTTGAAGGCAGGGTATGCCACATGCTTCCTTTACCACTGCAATACAGATCAGAAGTATTCATTTTGGACCTTGCCTACATTATCTGGCTCCACATATGGATTATCTCATTGCACCCTGAAGTGGAGGACCCCACTGAGGAGTCGTGTTGGTGCCGGATGGCAGCGCACACCACCAGGGCCACCAGCACATGTCCAGAGGGCAAATGACAGTGAGGTGGTGAATGTGCAGGAGCAACCCCGATAGGAAAGTCCTCTGCATTGCGTGGAACAGCACTGAGAGCATATCTGAGAAATTGCTCAGCTCTTGTGGGACCGGCTCCGGCGGAGAGTCCTTGGCAGGGCTCCATGGAACAATTCCAGCTGAGACGCACACTCGTGAGACCCCTCAACCTCCACGATAAGGGGGTTCTGGCAGTTTCATCTAGAAGCCTAGGTGGCATTATGCTCACTGCTCCAGTCCAACCCACCAAGCATCAGGCCATTCCATCCCCAGAACACCCACCACCATTGGGTGGTTGGGTGGAGGGGGACTGGAGATGACAATATCTCTCAGCCATTGTTTGTCTCCCTCTGTTCATAGACATAGTGTCAGCCTTCCAAAAGCACCCAGCATCTGGGAGAAGAGACACACAATTAATCACAATCAATAACATGCTAACTAAAAATACGTATTTTTACAAATTAGTGCAATTACACTTTGTTTTAGATTCCAAAAAAATAAAATAAACGTATATTTATTTGAATCACGTTGGTGGGAAAAGGCAAAAATGTGACCGGGTTCTTCAATGTTTCCTGCAAAAATCAAACCCTGTTCTACTAAATCCTGAGAAGAATGTCCCATTGTTCTTTAAATCTGCACAGCAGTTCGGTAAAGAAATGGCTTCGATAGGAACAGAAGATACGAAGGCAACCTGTTCCTGCACTAACTTAATTTGCTTGCCTTATTTCAAAGGTCTATTTATTCTTCAAATTGCTTGTATCCAATGTGAAATCTTTCAACCTGCAACCATTCCAGACTTACAGGTATTCAATATATGGTCAAACTCGAAATCTCACTGTCTGAACAGATCACCAATCTAAACCTAGTTTGAAAATTGAATCTGTTAAAACAATCCACATACAAGTTTGATAAGACACCCTAACCCCTGGCAAAGATATCAAGTATAACTACGCAGTTCAAGTGGTTTAAAAGAAATAATAAAAATTTATTAAAGAATTGCCCTGAAATTATTTTCTCACTCAGCAGCACGATTTTGTTATAATTACGCTCTACATTTCATTAGGGGTTGGCAGCAGTTGCCTGTGAAGACTGCAATTTAAAATGGGGTTTATGAGAAAATTGCTAGCTTTGCAAAGCTTCAACTGCCCTGAAAGACGTTGGAGATTCCTCTTTGACACTGATAAACAAGGCTCTTCTGTCACATAAGTCATTGAAGCCGCGCTAATAATAGGGCCGCTCAGCATCAAATTGCTTTCTGTAAAAGAGTGGGATTGATCATCAGTTTGTGGGAGACTTCTGCAGTCCAGTGAACTGTCCATTGTGTTCAATCAAGGGCCTTGTCAATGAGAGGAATTAGGTGCGTTCATTATCAGATTATAACAGCATTTTCACAGGTTCGGACTAATCATAGTCATTTAGATTGCTTCATTGTCAACGTTTTGGGCCCAAGGGGATCCATTCTCCCAAACCGTGTTCTGTAAACCCTTGCTAGCTCCGTGGCCCAGTCTTCTGTTTAGAAAACATCTTGGGCGGTGGAAAGGTAACTGGGATTTTTAAAAACCTGTTCACAGCTGGCACGTGAAGAGTAAATTCCACTTATTTTCCCCGCTGAGGAATTAGTGAAAGGTTTAGAAACTGCAGTGGAGATCATTTCCTTGTGCCTTGCATTGTTGATATACTCTTGAAGGGGCAGTGGGACTGAGAGCATGGGAAGGAGCTAGGGGGATGTGGCAGGCTGTAGACTTTTGTCTCCTTGTAAAAAAGAAGCTTCCTACGTAGAATTCGACCATAACTGCAATGAGGGAGACACTCATTTAGAAATGGCCACGTTCCTAAACAAGTGTCTCTCTCAATGCAAATATGCAAAATCCTAGTGAGTGATATTCCAATATATATAGTATGCAAAGTATTTAAATGTGGTCGTCCCAGACCATTCACATGCATGAATGCATAAAGGTGGATAAATCCCACACCCTGACCAGGTGTATCCTAAGATGTTATAGAAAGCAAGAAGTCTGGCACCTTAGACCACTCGGCCATCCTGACATGGTTGTTCACCTTCTCTCTGACACCCACTAAACAACTCTCTGCAAGGGTTACTTGAGGCAACTGAACAGTCTGGCAGGTTACCGCGGGCGGTACAATAATTTGAAGGTAGAAAATCAAACCTCTGCCCAACAGCTCCCAGTTTGGAGGGCCGATGAAATGGAGATGAAGCTGTAATGACACACAAGTTCCTGTACTCACTTTCAAGATACCCCACTAGGGCAGAATTTATAGGATACTCAAAAGGTGGCAGATGAAGGAGGTGGCTGACCATTTTCAGTAGTGGCGATGCCATTTTGGGAATGATTGATGAGTCTGGCTGCCTCCTGATTTCCATGCTGGGAACTCAGTTCTACAGGTTCAATGTCAGGCAAGCACCAGCTGTGAGTATGGGCTGAATATTACAGGCAGTTGGGCACCCTTCCTTCAAAAACATGTAAACGGAGCTCCCACTGGGAACCACGGTAACCTAATATCATGGAAGGACGAAAGAAAAATAAAGGATACTTGGCAAACAGCCTTCAGAGCAGTTAGTTTGAAACAGGAAAGAGACAAAGCAAACATTTTTTTAAATGAGCTGCTTGAGCACCTTGTTGGAGTTGAAATGCATTTTCCATAGAAATGTGCGTGCTAACATAGAAGGTTCCAGAACAAAGCAGAAGATCTTTGCTTTTGGATAGTTGCGGGCAGCCTTTGATTCTCCTCTTGAGTGAGGTGGATGACTGAGCACCAAATCAGAGGGAACAAAGCAGTTGTGTGGGTATCAAAGTGCCTGCGAACTGACCTTTATTAAGTCTCCAATAACATGATGTTCTAGTAATTCTGGCAACAAACATTTCGAGGGCCAGGAGAGTGCCCAATAAATATAGAAAAGAAAAAATCCCTATCTGTTTTCCAGATTGGTTTCAGCCACCTTAGAGCATTAGTCGGTTTGGATTGAACCTACCATGTCACTGAGCTAAACACATTATCTCAATGTATTTAAAAGGATGAGGGGGAACTTCATTGAAATTTACTGATTAGTGAAAGGCCTGGGTAGAGTGGATGTGGAGAGGATGTTTCCATGAGTGGAAGAGTCTAGGACCAGAGGGCACAGACTCAGAATAAAAGGATGTACCTTTAGAAAGGAGATGAGGGTACATTTCTTTAGTCAGAGGGTGGTGAATCTGTGGAACTCATTGCCACAGACAGCTGTGAAGGCAAAGTCATTGAGTATTTTTTAAGCAGAGGTTAACAGGTTCTTGATTAGTTTAGTTTTGTTTAGAAATCCAGCATGGAAACAGGCCCTTTGGCACACCGAGTCCACGCCGTCCAACAATCACCCCTTACACTAGTTCTATCCTACACTCTAGGGACAATTTACATTAGCCAATTAACCTGCATTTTGCTTTGGAATGTGGAGAAAACTGTAGCACCCGGAGAAAGCCCACGCGGTCACAGGGAGAACGTACAAACTCTGTACAGACAGCACCCATAGTCAGAATTGAACCCGGGTCTCTAGCACTGTAAGGAAGCAACTCTACAGCAGTTAGTAACGGTGTCAGAGGCTAGCGGGAGAAGGCAGGAGAATGGAATTTAGAGGGAAAGATAGATCAGCCATGATTGAATGGCGGAGTAGACTCAATGGGCCGAATGGCCTAATTCTGCTCCCGTGGCTTGTGAATTTGCCAGCTCATGTTTGCTGTTGCATTTTTGGTGGTGGATTAAAAAAAAGGTCTCTATTTATTCCAAGCAAAATTGTCAAACAAATTAAAATTCTCATCCATTTTTATTATATAATTAGGTAACCAAACACATTTACAACTTGGCAACTTTTCTGCCTTAGTTAATTCTGATTCACTCTGCACCAAACCTGTCTGGGAACCTGAAGCAGCAGAGAGTGTTCACATTGTTCTCCTACCTCTGGGACCCAGGCTCCAGTCCAAGATTCTCGGAGCAAATGAAAGCCTCTTTTCTGTGCAGGCCTCAGAGGTCGAAACTGAGAAGGGTTGCACAATATCAGTCAAATAGCTGATGATTGCTTACCTGAGATTGGTATTCAGGCATTTTTTAAAGAAAGGCTTTTGCACTCTCATTGTCCATGCTGCATATCAGCTTAGAGTTTTGGATGTTAATATTCGTCCAGAGTTTTTTTTTAAATTGCATCATACTTATTAACAGGTCGATTACATTTTTTTTTTAATTTAAAGGAAAAGCAAAGTGTTGACACCTTCTGAACTGCTTATAGATATTGTTCCTTATCTTGCTAACAGCAGCAACATTGCCCAAAGAAAACAGACTTCAGTGGAAGTAGCAGTGAGAATGGATGAAGTGGCAGAGAAATTTAGAGGTAGTTTTAAAGTGATAAAAAAGCAAGAATACTGCATTTCCTTACATTTTTCCCATAAGATTTTGAAAACATAGCCATTATAAACTAGTCATTGACTTTTTGAGTAACAAAACTTAATCTGTTCAAAACACGGAGTAATAATTCTGTCGGCTTTGTCAGGGCAAGGTGTTAAATGAATTTTTACTCTGCACTTACAGTGGAGCAAGACATGGATGCAACAGAACTCAGGGAAGTTAATAGTGAAGTCTTAAGAAAGTCCTTGTTACAGAAGAGGAGGCGCTAGAGATCTTACAGCGTATTAATCGCCAAGACCTGATCAAGTGTATCATAGGACATTTTGGGAAAACTAGGGAATAATCTGCAGGGCCACTGGCACAGATATTACATCATCTGGAAGTGCCAGAAGACTGGAGGGTGGCTAATGTTAAGCCTCTTTTTTTAAGAAAGGCTGCAAGGAAAAGCCATGGAACAACCAACCAGTGAGCCTAATATCAGTTGTTGGTAACCCTTTGGATGTGAGATATCGAATCAATATGCATTTGGAAAGGCAAGGTCTGGTTAAAGATAGACAGCATGGCTTTGTGCATGGGAAATCGTGTCCCACAAATTTGATTGAGATTTTGAAGAGGTGACCAAGAGGCTTGATCAAGACAGTGTAGTAGAGATGGCTTACATAACCTTCAGCAAGACCTTTTGACATAGTGGGCTCGTGTGGACGATTAGACCACATGGGATGCAGGACAAGCTGGCCAATTTGATCCAAAATTGCTTGAATTGCCTTGAAGTAGGAAAAAGAGGATGGTGGAAGAGTGTTGTTTTTCATATTGGAGGCCTGTAAGCCATAGGAATTGGCAGAATGTCAATTGCTCATCATTATTTATATTAAGATTTGGATGTGAATAGTAAATTAGTACATTTTCAGATGACATTAAAATTGGTGGTAGAGTGGACAGTCAACAAGATTATCTATAATTTCAATAGGATTGTGATCAACTGAGCCAATGGGCCGAGGAATGGCGGACAGAGCTCAGATCAGAAACATGCGAGGTGTAGTATTTTGACAGGACAAACCAGGGCGAAACTCACATAGGGCCCTAGAGGGTGTGGTAGAAGAGAGAGACCTAGGTATGCAAGTACATAGTTCCATGAAGGTGGTGACACAGGGGGACAAGGTAGTGAAGAAGACATTTGGCATGCCTGTCTTTATCAGCCAGAGTACAGGTGCTGGGATATTATCTAGCAGCTATACAAGACATTCAGAGGACCACGTTTGGCGTAGTATGTACAGTTCTGGTCGCCCTGCCTTAGGAAGGTTGGCATCAAACTGGAAAGGGAGCAAAAATGATTTACGATGATGTTACAAGTCTGGAGGGTTTGAGTTACAAGGAGAAGCTGGATAGGCTGTTTGCTCTGGAGCAGAGGAGGCTGAGGGGTGATATTACCAAGGTATATAAAATCGTGAGGGGCATAGATGAGGTGAACAGCCACAGACCTTTCCTGAGGGTAGGGAAATCTAAAACTTGAGGGTATAACTTTAAGGTGAGAGGAAATAGATTTAAAAGGGACCTGAGGGGCAATATTTGCATATAGTGTAGTGTAGATGGGTTAAATTATGCCATTTAAAAGAGAATTGGGCAAATGTTTGAAGGAATTTGGGCCAAATGTAGGCAAGTGGGACTAGCACAGTTAAGCAATGTGATGAGATGGGCTGAAGGGCCTTTTCCCATGCTGCATAGATCTCACACTCTCGATTTGAAATTGTGAACAATTTTTTTGTGCACAATTTCACATCGTGCAGTTAGATGGAGTGAGAATTGCAGACATTAGGGAATGGCCATTTTCACTGTCTGAAGGAGGGTCTCGACCCAAAACATCACCTATTCCTTTTCTCATAAGATGCTGTCTGACTCACTGAGTTACTCCAGTTTTTTTGTGTCTACGGTTTAAAACAGCATCTGTAGTTCCTTCCTTCACTTTTCACATATTGCCAATGAACTGGGACAGTGCATTGACCATCCATTAGGAGGCCACTCCGAAAGTTATTGACATTTAAATCAATAAAAGTTCATTCAGGTTCAAAAACAGATGGTGATGCACTCCACTAGCCCACTGCCCAAGGGGCTTGGGTAAAAATTACTCCCAGAATCTTGAAGGATATTTGCAGACACAAAATGAACTGCAGAATCAAAATATTTTCAACGCTTATGTCCTTCAAAATACACTTTACCTTTGGTCCATGCAGCAATGGAACATAAATAACATATGAAATAGGTTAGCCAGTTACTTCAGTCTAATTTTACACAAAGGAATACTGTGAAAGCAGAGACCACAGGAAAAAAACCATTAAAACACCTTGAAACAGTTAATTTTCTTTATTAAGACTGCTTCAGAAAAGATAGCCCTCAAAATTTGATGACAGCACACCCATTTTGCAGACACAAAATAGGTGCCCAAGCATTCAATGCAGCTCATTATGACCCTAAAGTACACTGTGAATTGTGTTTTGGTGACAGCAGTAAATTAGTTGTCAAGGGCCTACCTAGGAGTGAAAGCAGGTAGGGGGCCTGACATTTGTCTGAGGTCACGTTAAATAAATTGGGTTGTTCTTAATGTGTAGGAAGGAACTACAGATGCTGGTTTAAACCAAAGATAGGCACAAAAAGCTGGAGTAACTCAGCGGGACAGGCAGCATCTCTGGAGAGAATAATGGGTGACGTTTCAGGTCAAGACCCTTCTTCAGACTGAATGTCACGGGAAAGGGAAATGGGAGATATAGACGGTGATGTAGAGAGATATAGAACAATGAATGAATGATTTGCAAAATAGTAACGATGATGAAGGAAATGTCATTGTTAGCTGTTTGTTGCGTGAAAACAAGAAGCTGGCGCAACTTGGTTGGTGATGGGATAGAGAGAGAGGAAATGCATCGGTTACTTGAAGTTAGAGAAATCAATATTCATACCACTGGGTTGTAAGCTGCCCAATCAAAATATGAGATGCTGTTCTTCCTATTTGCATTTAGCCTCACTCAGACAATGGAGGAGACCCAGAACAGAAAGGCAATGTAGGAATGGGAAGGAGAATTAAGTGTTTAGCAACTGGGAGATCAGGTAGGTCGGCAAACTCAGCGAGGTTGTTCTTAATATGGCTTCTGCATTCAGAAGCACAGCATTACCAGGGCCCTAACCAATGAGTAGGCCACCATGAAAACATTCTAAAGTGTGTAAAATTATGAGAGAAATAGATCAGATAGACGCACGGAGTCTTCTGCCTAGAGTAGGGGGGTTGAGAATCACAGGACGTAGGTTTAAGGTGAAGGGGAGAAAGATTGAATAGGAATCTGAGAGGAAGAAGATTGAACTTCATTGCCTTCCACCACAGTGAGGAATGTGGAATCCACTGTGATGGATGTTTATGTTAACTTTTATGTGGTTGTGTGTCTTGTTGCTTTTCACTTATTATGGCTGTATGTCAACTCAAATTTCACTGTACCTTAACTGGTACATGTGACAATAAACTGACCTTCTTCTTCTTCCGTGTGGCGTGCACAGCCTAAAGTTGTTGGACAACTTGTTCTATTTGCTCTTCCGTTTGTGCACATCGAGTTGATTGCATTAATCTAAACAGGGTGGACCACGTGAAGTTGCAATCTTCCACCCCATAAACTGACCTTGAATCCTTGAACTGTCAAACAAAGGGTGGTGGGTGCATGGATCGAGCTGCCAGAGGAGGTAGTCGAGGCAACATTTAAGAAACAATTAGACGGGTACATGGAACGGACAGGTTTAGAGGAATATGGGCCAAACACAGGTAGGTGGGACTAGTGTAGGTGTGACATGTTGGTGTGGGCAAGGTGGGCCGAGGGGGTCTGTTTCCATGCTGTATGGCTCTATGGCTACATAAATTCTAGGTTTTATCAAATATTCTCTCCTCTGTCCAAATCCAGGAGGTACAAGGGAGTTCCTCGTAAATCAAAACCATAGCAGCCCACCTTTCCCTCATTTACCCTTCACTGCCAGGGGCAGGAGGGTCAAGAGAAGTACAACAAGGAGAAGAGAATAGAATTAAAAGAATTAAAGAGCATTAGAAAGCGCAACGGCAGATTAGAACAGGCATGGCATAAACCAAGAGAAAACATTATTAGTGAAAGAATGAAATATGCAGGCATGCGGCAGCACCCACAGTTCAACAGTGTATGTAGCTTGAAAAGAATGGGCTAGAAATTCATCTTGGCTGTTGGTGAGTAATATTAGACCAGCTGCCCCAGTTACTGGTTTCCATTGACTGCTTGTTCTGTGTCACTGCCCAAGATTAATTTTGTCCCAGTTTATGAAACAATCCACTGGCAAGCAACAGAGGGGTACATTTAGTAAACTAGGTTAAAGAATTAGCACCAGGTGTGACGAAACACGTGTGTCCAAAGTAAATGACTTGGCACAAATTCCTATTTCACATCTGCATTTTCCGCATTACCAATAGCACTTTTTCTTTTCAGACTTTACTATATTTCGGGCATTGTTGTCAACTTCATTCAAATCAGCTTGAGTTTATCTTAACCTAAGTAAATATATTTTACCACTCAGGTGTGCATCATTATTTCAGTGTGATGATCCACCAGGTCTCCCACATCTAGCCATGTCTTTTATTTACTTTAAAGCTGCAATGAACTTCAGACAAAACAGAGTCGAAATAGTTGAGAATCTCAAAGCTAAGTGTAAATGATGGAATTCTTTAAGAAAATCAAATTGCCTTTCAATTAGGATATAATTTACTTTCTATCTCATTCACTCAACTCACAGATGTAAAGCAATGTTAAATGATGTGCATTATGACTTGCTCACTAAGCACATACTGGTTCGGCAATGTCTCGAATAATTTAATTGACCCATCAATCAAATCAAGCCATGTGCAACCTGACCTGAAACTAAACCCACCATTGATTTCAAAAGTGCAGAGAAATTCGACATTCCTGTCTTAAAGAAACACACCTACCTTCAAAATTTTATGGCCTAGTCCTGTGTCCTTAAGACAACTTGAAAACATTATCAGCACAGTTTTATCCAAAGTAAAGCAGGCTTAATGGGTCAACTGACCTAGCACTTTTGTATTTTTTGGATTGACTGAAAGATACGGCATGATAACGGGCACTACGGCCGACAGAGTCCAGGCTAACCATTGATGACCCTTTCACACTGGTTCTATGTATTCCCACTTTCGCATCCATTCTCTACACACTAGGGGCAATTTACAGAGGATAATTAACCTACATTCCACGCATCTTCAGGATGTCAGAGGAAACTGGAGCACCCGGGAGAAGCCCGTGACATTAAGAATGTGCGAACTCCACATAGACAGCAGTCGAGACCAGGATTGAACCTGGTTCTCTGGCGTAGTGAGGCAGCAGCTCTATCAGCTGCACCACTGCGTCACCCAGAATCTATGCTCGTAATGAGTTTATTTTCTACCACCACGGAAAATCTCTAAAAGACTTGCGTATTGTGTGCCTAGTCAGAGAGGTTTTGGATGTTCAGCTCAATGATAACAAATGTTTACTTCCCACCCTCATTGAACATTCTTTTCAAAATGCAAAAGCTGAGTTTGCCATCATAAATCTTTTGTTTTTGCCTTTTCTTTTCCCCTAGAACTTATTTCTTCCTAACTCAACAATTATTTTCTTGTCTAGCCCATTCCCACCCACATTTGAAATTCGCTAATGTCTCCCACCACTTTAACTGTTTCCCTGTCCTGGTTCCAACCATTCTATTTTCACCATGGACGTCCAATCTTTCTGCACTTCCATCCCCCACCACGAAGCCCTCAAAGCCCTCAGCTTCTTTCTTGGATGGTGGCCAATCCGGTCTGCTCCATCAACTTCACCACCTGGCTAAACTTACTTTTATACTGAACAATTTCCCTTTTGATTCCACTAAATGAAAGATGTTGCTATGACAACCCATACTTCGTCCTACCCTTGCCTACCTATTTGTGGGATATGTAGAATATTTTTTGTTCCAGTCCTAATGGTGGTCCCTCCCACATTTCTATTCCTGATACATTAATCCTATTTCATGCACTTCTTCACTTTCATATTCAAGCCTCCATTGCTCTGCCTCTTCTAGCGTAAAGCCGTCACCAAACATATTTTCTTCTCCTCTCCTCTTTCAACTTAAGTGATAAAGCAGGACAGAGGTGTGGGCTGGAAAACAGCTGCTTTCTTAACTCCTTCCTGAATTTTTTCAATGCCATTTCCAATCTGCCTCTCTTAAACCTGCACGCACACAAACACACACACAGAGCCATACACACGCACTGTACACATTGTCTACTCAATGACAACAGTTATAGAAAAATCCTATCAATTCACAGGAAGATTAAACATGTCTTGACAATAGATAGGGTGAATACGCAGAGTTTTTTTTCCCTACATGGGTGAATCAAAAACCAGGGGACATAGTTTAAAGGTGAGATTTAATTGCAAACTGAAAGGCATCTTTATCACTAAGAGGGTGGTGGATACACGGAATAAGCTGTGGAGGAGATAGATGGATTGGTTCGTGGATAGGAAAGGTTTAGAGGGTTTTAGGCCACCTGAAGACAAATGGGATTTGCTTTAGATTGGGCATCTTGGCCGGCGTGATCGATTTGGGCCAAAGGGCCTGTTTCAGTACTTGCGTATGACTCTATTGTGACAGTCTATTTTCAAATTGCCATTCAAGTTTTAATGAAGGGGAGCAATAATCTTGCTGGAGATGGATTTCCAAACACTTGAAAGTGATTTATCTACAGATGTTGCACCAATTCATAGAAAACACTTCTTTGCTGTACATCGGTGTAGTTTCCCAACAGCGTCCCATGTTCCACAACCAGCGTCTCTTCGAAACGCTCCAAACCGATGCACATGCAGTCACTGCCCTGTTATATCTACCATCTGCTTCTAATCACATAAATGTCCATGGAAGGTAAACATTGCATTTTTGTGGCTAAACCCAGGTAAAAAAAGTTATAATTACTGTACTGAAAAATACCAGGCGGCTGATTTAATTGGATGCCTGTTAACTGTACTCACCACAAGAGGTCAATGGAGATCTGTGTGGTCTTCTGCAGTCGAGCTATTAACAGCAGGATTTTGCTGTTGCCTGAAGTGGTGATATTTTTGTGAGGATTACACGCACAACAAAAGCATTACATGTTAATTCAATTGGTCGTTGCAATGAATTACTTTTTCTTTGTTTCATTAATATCCATTAATTCGATTTTTTTTCAGTCGTGCAGAATCTGAAAAAGGGGGCATGAAAATATCAGAATAAGAGAGGAAGTATGAAATTACAGAGATCAATAACAGAATGAGAAGCATGATGAGTGAGTACCTTGCAGAGACTTTGGTGAGATAGCCCAAGGACTTCTTGCATTGCAGCTACACTTGAAGCAAGTTACCTGTGTTTGAACTGCCTCCACATCATGTCTGCTCACACAAACTCTGTCCACACAACAAATCTGCTCGAAATACTAAAATGCTGCTTATGTTACACATGCTGGCATCAAAGTACCGATCCTGTTGTTCTCGCCACCACTACCGGTGCTGCGTTTACAGAAAATGACTGGTCACTTTGTGCAAACTCTGTGCATAATTGAGTGTATGGGTTGCGAAAAAAAGAGAAGAAAATTAGTTTCCTGAAAAAGACAAATTTAACAAGGTGTTATCTTGAACACATTTGCAAGATGTTCTGTCTTTCACTTGAATGAAGAATGTAAAACAGCGCACCTCGCAGACAGCGGTGGTTCAAGAAAGCCATTCACCACCATCTTCTAACGGGAAATTAGGTGTGGGCAATAGATCAATTGTCAGTGATGCCCATATCCTGTCAGTCCATAAAACAAATACTTGTTGCACAGAAGCAATGATGCGTCTTTGCAGGTATCTGTTATCTAGAAAAAGTGATGTTCTATATCCATGCACACTGAAAAAAATGTTTACGTTCAAATTTATTGGAATAATGTCTAAGTTATTGGTAAGTTTATCTGGTATCTGATCAGATGAAAAGCCCTGGCCAATGGGCAGAGGGCTGCAGCGGTAAAGTTGCTGCCTCACACGCCAGAGACCCAGGTTCGATCCCGACTACAGGTGTTGCCTGTGCGGAGTTTATTCATTCTCCTTGTGACTACGAGGGCATTCCCAGGTGCTCCGGTTTCCTCCATGTTCCAAAAATGTGCAGATTTGTAGGTTAATTAGATTCTGTAAAGTGTCCCCAGAGTGCAGGATGTAAAAGTAGGATAACATCAATCTGGGAAATGGGTGATCGATGGTCGGAGTGCACTCTTTCCACGCCGTATCTCTAAATTAATCTATACTAAACTTAATTGGTGGAGCTGTTTGATGTGGAAGGCATCACTTGGGTCTGAGTCTGTCCTTGTATGCATTGTGTGTTCATGTATGCACTTTCCCTCAAGGTGAATCCTAAACGCAAGCCGAATCTTCACAATGTTGTTTGCGCAGAAAGCAGCTGCTGGTATCCTCATCCCACAGGCGTATATTTATAACGTTCCTTTCCTGACCTCAGGATGTCCTAAACCACTTTAAAGCTCCTGCAGCATTTCTGAAATATAACCGCAGTTGCACTGATAAGAAAAATGGCAGGAAATATTCACACAGCAAGATCCCACAACCAGCCACGAGACACCAACCAGATTGTCTGTTTTTGCCACAATGAGAATAAACCTGGATTAGAATACCAAGGTTATGGTCTCTGCCGCAGCACTCGAGATCTGTACCGACGGGGGAATCTAACTCAACGTCTTTTTTTTCCTTCCAAAAATAACTTTAATAAACTATTTACGAAAATACACAAATAAATACAAACAAACCCACCACCATAATACAAATTAAACAAATATTCTTAAATATTGAATAACGATTTCCCCATCCTTATTGAGGATACACTCCACTCCCCGCGGTGCCCAGCGGTCCCGGAAATCCCCCAGGGCACCCGTGGACAGCGCGGAGTCCCTTTCTATTACCACCCGGGCGCGGACGTAACCCCGGAAAAGGGGCAGGCAGCCGTCTCGAGCAGAGCCCTCTCTTCCAAACCCACTGTCCTTGAGTGCGGGCGGCTCAGTTTTCCACTTGGGAGTTAATTTCCCATCGGTGATTGACTGAAACGATGCATTCATGACTTGCAAGACTGCACATATTCTCAGCAAATTGCAAAAGAACTCAGGGTGGCACACAATTTTAGAAATACGTAAACAACATGTTGTAGGACATTTTGAAAATAGACGTCATTTTGTGGCTTGGTGGGGTGGGATGTTCTGTAAAATACCTTGTCTGTTCGTAATGTATCCATCTCAGTTACGCACGCAGACAGATGGGGCATGTTGCCAAGAGTCCTTTCAGCCCTCGGATTTTAAGAAAAGGAAAGATTATAACCATTATTATCAGCCTAATTAATTACTGCTCTGAAGATTTCAACCCTTTCACTTGACGTTTAAGAACCATATGTTGAAAATTTATGTTTCTTTAAACAAAAGCTCTTTTTATGTTCATAATTATTTTTTTTTAAGGCACAGCTTTCTGCTGTTGTTCGGGGTCAGTTGCCATAACCCCTCTCGCTAATACAGCCTTTGGGAGTGATACATAAACTACATTCTGTGGAAGGGCACTCTACTGAAAGGACTTCTATCTTTATTACTCAGTGTTCAGAAACACTCTGTGTGTGACACAATATGCAAAATAAGAGGTGCTTTCAACCTAGGTTTGTTTTATTTTTTAGTGCCGTCAAATCATTGGGTGTGTAATCCAGTTATCCAATTCATGTCCAGATCTGTGGCAGAGATTAACAGATGTTATCCAACTCCGCTGAGGGATAATATTTATCTTTCTGGGAGGATACTGTCCAAAATAATCTCTCAGAGCCTCCATTTATTGTCCCAACAAACTAAAATTACCCACCTGCAACTCATAGACCCTACATTTCACTACTATCCAAACTGTCCCCTCTCAGAGACATGTGCAAACATATGCTCATTATGTCATAAAATATATATTTTTTAAGTGCAACAGCAATAAATATTTATTCAAAGTCTACGAAATTCCTAGTTTTATTCAGACTTTCTTCCTACGGCTGCCATTAGTGACGATTTAAAGTCCTTTAAAGCTTGGATTATTGTGTAAATATTTATAAATGATTGCATCGACAATATTTGATAGAGCTAGGGTGATTGGATATTTATCTGAACTGAGAGGTCATATATTAATTCACAATTTTATTCATGATTACAGGGACAAAGTTATTCACAAAATAAGAACCATCTCATGCCCATTCTCATCTGACCATCCCTGAACTGTCACCATTTACTAATTGCAGTAGAATTTCACACATGGTAGATGGGGATTTGAGAGATGGGGATCTCTCAAGAATAACAGGTCAACATTTTATCTCATAAGAAGCCAAGCAGCACTAACAGAGCAGACTGAACCAATTCCACTTCTGCAAAGATAGATGCAAATCCAGCTTCTGGAATCAGGTGGAAAAAATAATGCACCTCTATTAAATCACAAAACTGACCCTAAACTCATATTCCATTTGATTTAGTCTTCTCGTAATTTGATCAATTGGTCACACAGTAAATGTCATGGAATCCAGACATGCTATAATTTAAATTGCAGTTACACCAAATATCCATATGGTTATGAGGCATGATAGGGGTCAAAAGAAAAGTGCTTCTTCTCTTGTGCAGAAATTGTGAAATAAAGATTTTCTTTGTTGTCATATCTGATTGCCATATTTTTTTACAAATAGCTTTCCATAAGACCATAAGACATTGGAGCAGACTTAGGCCACTTGGCACATCGAGGCTACGCCATTCAATCATGGCAAATATATTTTTCCCTCCAAACCCCATTCTCATGCCTTCTCCCTGTAAACTTTGACACCCCATAAACTTTAACCCTTACATGGACATCAGAAACATTCTGAAATGTCTACATTGCTCAGTTCCTTCATTCCACCCCCCCCCCCCCCCAGACTTGCCATCCCTCTTCCTTCAATCCAAAATCCCCTACAGTTCACTTGCATTTTATTTTCCCTCACCTTCCCTCATCCAATGGTGCATTTCTCCTCTTTCTTCTCAATGCCCTAATATGAGTTTGAGTTTGAACTTCTCTTTTTACCTGTGAGAACCAATCTCCCTTTCAAACCTACAACAATTATTTGCCATTGAATGATACTACAAGAGTGCATAAAAACATAATTAGACATCTGACATTAAGCCACACAACGAGGTTTGGATTTGGGTTTAGGTTTGTTATGGTTACGTTTCCCATGTTATAATTAAAGTTTTTTTGTTTTCATGCTAGCCAATCAAATCAGATAATATTATACATAAATACAATCAAACCAATAAGTAGAGCAAAGTGGTTGATACAGAGTACAGAATATAGTTCTCAGCATTGTAGTGCACCAGTTTCAGAAATAAAGTCCAATGTCCGCAATGGGGTAGAGGTGATTCAGTTCCCTAGCTTACATTAGTTCAAGCAGATTAATCAATATCTCATTTTTAAAACAATCATCCTTGTTTGCAAGTTATACCATGGTGCACATATCCTTCCCTGCAATTTGCTCCATTTAACAATGTTCCAAGCTGCTTTCCTATGGAACTGGAGCCATGATGAAGTTCTGATCAAGGGCAGCTATGGTGGATGGAGCCAGAAATCATTAGCATACAAGCTGACCCATATCTGCAGATGAGCTCATGATGAAGCTTAAGAAGGGGCTGAGAATAAATCCTCAGGAGATCCCTTTAGTACCATCCCTTAAAACAGCATTGGTGGTAAGTGAGAGCCAAGCTAATTTTAGTCTGTGTGAGCATCAACAACCAGGCACCACCTCCAAAATGCTGATTGTGCACGCAAAGTGCAGATTGTTGACATGTAAGCAGGCACTGCAAATCATCATCGCAATGACATGCCTTTTAGGAAAGGAGATGGTTCTCACTGCTGCATAAGTTCTCTATGGCCCAGTGCACGTTATTAATTTAATAGGAGTATAGTCCTTAAGACGGCAGTGAATCAGACAAAGCAGTCACACATAATAATGCATTTTCATGGGTATCCAACAAATGAATAAGATGTGCCAACAATTCTCCCGCCATACCTTATGTTTCTTGCAGTTTTCCACCATATTAAAGGAGCATTTAATTTGCATCAAATACCCGAAATTGAAATAAATCCTGATATTTGTTAGACTGGAATAGCCTTCATTCAGTGTCAGTGAGGTCAGTGTTCACGTTGCAGTCTGTGGGAACTGTTTTGGTGCCTCTTTGTCTGGCCGGCTGTAGAACTGGGGTAAGGTTTCACGCACAGCCTGAGGGCAAGCTAAACAGCTGCAGGCAAACGGCAAAGTTCCTCCAATTACACTGTGGAAATGGTGACTTTCTGGTGAAAAACCCATTATTCATAAACACTGGGATTCTGCTGGTCACAACAACTGCTGCTCGCCAGGAGCTTTTGTATTCCAAGCACCCGATCACCCTCACCAAGAAAGAAGCTCTCTACCTTTGGCGGTGAACAATGAGCTAGTCCATATTTGTAGTGAAAAAAGACCTTCCTTGCAGAATTTACAAAAACATGTGAACAGAGGAACCTGCTTTAAATGTTTATACAGCTCATTTAGATTTGTTACTGAAACAGTATTACTCCTGGAACCTCAATTGATCCTAGTTTAGTTTATTATTGTCACGTGTACTGAGGTACAGTGAAAAGCTTTTGTTGCATGCAATCCAGTCGATACATGACTATACACAAATATAATCAAGCCGTCCATAGTGCACAGATAATGGATGAAGGGTATAACATTTAGTGCAAGATATAATACTGAATTCCCATAGAGTCCTATTAAAAACGGGAAGGGCAGTCTTATACAAAACCTCTGCCCACAATCAATTCAATGAGGAATTGCTAATTATTCCGACTGGTCTTTTATTTAGTTCTCCCATTTCAGGTTCACTCAGGGGATCATTCCCAGACTCAGCCACAGCAGTAGATTGGCAAATGGTTCCCAGGCTTCGTGACAGTAACTTTTTCACGAGGAGTCAGTGAGGGAGTGCCCAACGGCTGCCTTAAGGAAAACGAGCATATACCATTTTTTCCCCCTTTGGAGGAGTATTTATTGTAATTTGGAATTATGTCATAATTGAAAGTCAGTCAATTATAGCATTGAAACTAATCTCCGGGATCATTTGTATCATAAACATTCTGAAAATGTTTTCAGAGTGCTACAGTCCCTGTGCTATCATTTTGAGACTTCTTGCATTCCACTCATCAGAAATACTGAGTAACATTTGGAGCTTATTCACATTAAGTACCTAGCTTGCAGTAAATACAATACTTGCTCCTTTTTCTTAATTGCTTAATGTTCTGCCAGATTTATCCAATTAGGTAATTCCAATTGAAATGAGCAAGGGATCAGTTTCACTTTGCTATCAACGTGGAGGATTATTTTTCCATTTGGGCCAAAAGAAAAGAAAGCTCATTGATTTTTCTTTATTGAATTTTGATCCTTCATCAAAAATGCAGCTTCCTACAATTCGATGAGACAACCATGTGGAAATTTTGATTATCATTGATCAGATCGTGAAATAAAACTCAAATGAAACATGGAAACACATATGTGGAAATTTAAAGACAATAATGGCACTTGGCAGACCAGTTAGCACACAAAGGAGAAACATAAAGGAAGGAGCTAAGGAAATGGTTACACAATTAAACAACGATAAAGAATAGTTAAGGCAAAACTAGATCAAGAAGAACTATTAAACTCTCTATCCCTCCCCCACCCAAGTTGCACCGGCTTCTCGTTTTCACCCAACAAACAGCTAACAATGGCCTGTTTCCTTTATCATCGTTACTTTTTGACATATCTTTCATTCATTGTTCTTTCATTCATTGTTCTTTATCTCTCTACAACATCGTCTATATTTCTCATTTCATTATCCCCAACTAGTCTGAAGAAGGCTCTCGACCCGAAACGTCACCTATTCCTTCTCTCCAGAGATGCTGCCTGTCCCGCTGAGTTACTCCAGCTTTTTGTGTCTATCTATTAAAATATGTTCGGCACTGTAGGAATTTTGACAGGCATCAATCAAGATCCCTTGAAATTTGAGTAGAGGAAAAATAGGCCAGTGGAGGATGCCCTCTCCCCCGCACTACATTCAGCCCCAGATTGCCTTGACTATAAGACGCCCATGTCAGGATGTTATTCATTGACTACAGCTCAGCTTTCAATGCCATGGTACCAAATAAAGTCATCTCTAAATTCCTGGACCTTGGACTTGGGGCCTGCATCTGGAAATAGCTTCTGGAGTTCCTGACCAGCAGACCTTAGTCGGGTTAGAATTGGTCACAACGTTTCCTCCACACTGAACCTCAACACTGGAGTGTGGGAAGGAACTGCGGATGCTGGTTTAAACCGAAGATCGACACAAAATGCTGGAGTAACTCAGCGGGACAGGCAGCATCTCTGGAGAGTAGGAATGGGTGTTCCTGAGGATTATGCATCCGTCACCTGCTCGACTAGTACACCTGTGACTGTGCATCCAAGTATGATGGCAATTCAATCTTTAGCTTACAATGATGCTACCTCTGTTGTCAGCCTTGCCTCTCTCCTACCTTCTATGAGAAGATACAGGACATCCAGAAAACCCAGACATCCAGAAAAAAGAACAGCTTCTTCTCCATGACTATCAGACTCCTGCACCAATCACCTCTTCTAGATTGATGCTGCATACTCTTACTGTTAACTCTGCCTCATTCAGATGCTCCCTTATTCGTGTTTAGTTTTTTTTTAATACTTCAGTGTAATTCAGTCTTTTTTTTGCATTACTTTAGATTGCACTACAATATTTGCACCATTCTCCTGCTTTGCAAGCAACCCGGTGTTTATTGTATTAATCATTACCACGTATACTGTTTGCTCTACGAGCTTCCTGCCATCAAGGAATTGCACCCTGGAGCATATGACAATAAACTAATCTGAATCCCAATCTAACATTATTGCCTAAAGGCTCTTCGGTCGGTGGGACCGGTAACCCATCCAAACGCTCGTCAGACAACGTAACTGGGAGGGAGCTGGAAATGTCCGACGCAGGGATCTAGGGCCAGTTGGAGGGTGAACCGCAGTAATGCCTCCAGCACCTTCAAGGTCAGCTGCAGGAGGCGCTCCCAGGACACAAAGATGGCCGGACGAGGAGAGGAGAGGGATGTTGGTTGGCGGGAAATGCTCCAGTACTCTGAGCGCATGTGCCGACCGGACTTTGGACTTTGATTAATGGCGGCAAAAAATGATGGCGCCTGCATGTATAATATATGCAAAAATAATTTTACTGTGCAGTTGCATGTGTGAGAAATAAAGCACCAATGAACCATTGAAATCTCTGTTCACAAATTGTCAATTTGTAAAACAAGTTGAAATTATGAAAATATCTTCTGCAACCTCTAAAAAAGCAAGGGTACTATTTGTGCCAGGCAGTAATTAAAGATGAGGAGCCAAGGACTGTGGCCGGAAAATGAAGGATATTCCAGTCCTTCCATTGTCACTAGTTCTAAACTGGAATTAGTAGATTTAAAAGTTAGGTAGTGAATGATCTTATCAGATTGGGTTTCTGTTTCATTTGCACACTTAATTGAACTTTAAGAAAGCCATTGATGCTCCCACCAAAAGCTATTCAATTTTATTGTAATAATACTTTAACTTGAAATCTTCATAAAATTCCAGAAATTCTTTCATCTCTGTTCTAGTGCATTGGAAATGAGAATCATTCAAATCCATTTTCCTGTGGGTGTTCTTCAATGTGAATCTTTTAGTGAAACTACCCTGAGGTGCACATTTTCCACACACTCCAGTTACCCAGCTCCTTTTCCCTCCTCCGTAGGCTCATCTCCAATCCCCGAGACCTACATTTTCCATTTTATTTCCCCTCTTTCTCCTCCCACCAGCCCATTTCCACCCATATCCCTCCCTCAGGCTTTACCTTTCACTCCTGCTCGTCATTCTGACACCTTTTTTACCTTCTTTTCACCTCTAGCCTACCCTCATCTGTATCTACTTTGCCAGGTTTTGCCCTAACCCCACACCTCTCTTTCAGTTTTTTTTAACCCCCTATTCCATCAGTCTGAAGAAGGGTCCCAACCTGAACCTTCATCTCTCCATTCTCTCCACAGAGGTTTCCTGACCCGCTGAGTTCCTGTCAGGTTTTTACTTTATATTTACAAGTTTAATCCAGGTTGATCTCCAGATCTTACTGCATGTAGACATGGTCTGTTTCATTATCAGAAGCGATGAAAATGTACGGTAACTGAACATCCCAAGTCTGCCATTAAGATGAAGGGAAGGTCTCTGAGGAAGCAGCTGAAGATGTCTGGACTTGGAAAGGTGCTTGAGAACTCCTGTAGTGACATCCTTCTCCTGCAACCACAACCACCTCCCTTCATGCTTTTAGACCCTGAAATGTTATCCAAATACTTCTCGTTGACATTAGTTTTACAAGAGTTCTGTGAAGCTGCCTTTGATATTCAGGGCATTCGCTTGATAGCACTTTTAAAAATACTTTCTATCATCACTGATGATTGAGAGTGGACTGATGGGGCAAAATATCCCCCTTTGGGGTTTGCCCCATATTTGTAGACTTCAATTGAAGCCCTTGACAGTGCAGTCAATTATTTCTAGCCCTCCTCACATTAAGTTTAGAAAACTCGCTGAAGATAGACAACTGAAGTAACAGAACCCTCTGAGGAAAGTTGAATGGAATCATCCACTCATCACTTCTGGGTGAACATGATGTAAGTATTTCATCTTTGATTTTAGTACTCACGTGCAGTGTTCTTCCATAATTAAATGTGGGATTGGTCAAGTCGCACATATCTCCTGTGGATTGATTACAATAATATATGTCTAAATGTGGCTAGACTATTGAACTATGATCCATACCATTGGTTGTTACTACTGAACTCGTTCGATAGTATGTTTCTTCCCATATATAATATGGATGCAGTCAGATACTGTTGCACCGTTTTAAGTACTGCTTCTGCTGTTTCTGACATACCCTCATTGAACCATAGACCTCCAATATGATGATAAGTGTAGAGGGAAATCTCAGGCCAGGAATTCACATATTGTGGCAGGACATAATACTGTCGCTAATAATGGGTCACACCAGCTCCGTTGTCCTGTTTTGAATAGTTTGAAACATTTACATTTTCAACTTTTACCACAGCAGTGTCCACACAGCCAACATGGTTAACTCAGTACAAAGCTGAGCAACAGAACCCATTTCACTCTGCACTACTATCACTCCCCATCGAAAGCAGAGGAAGGATTTCACTGCTTCTGATATCGAGACTGCTCAAATGTTTGCACCAAAAATAAAATTCTGGTGGGATTCTTTTCAAAGAAACTGGGCAGCACATTGGCGCAGCGGTAGAGTTGCTGCCTGACCACGCCGGAGACCCTGGTTCGATCCTGACTGTGGGTGCTGTCTGTAAGTAGTTTGTACATTTTCCCTGTGACCGCCTGGGTTCTCTCTGGTTTCCTCGCACACCCCAAAGAGTACATGTTTGTAGGTTAATTGGATTCTGTAAATTGTAAATTGTCCCTCGTGTGTAGGATAGTGCGAGTGTACGGGGTGATCACTGGTCAGCGTGGACCTGAAAGGCCTGTTGCCATACTATATCTGTAAATAGTAAACTGTAAAGGAACATAAAGGATTAATATTTGTGATATATCATAGCAAGATTATCCACTAACCAAAAATGGCAACACTTGATATATATTATGTTAGAAAATATGTAGCGAAGATAAACAACTAAAACTTGGAATTCCTGCAAATTTATTTGCAATCAAGGAACACTTCACAGTGCTGCGAAGCAGTGATAGTATAAAGAATACATTTGTACAGAAACTTGCAAATCTTGATCCGCACTGATGGGCAAATTATCCTTTTTAACCAAATCCTCATATCCAATGGAGATGTCTACTTAGTGTCTGTATACAACAAAAATGAATGAGCAAGATAGTTTTCTGAAAAAATAGGTCTATAAAAGTTTGTGAGTTCATGCATTTATCCTTTGGTTGGTGACATTACATAAATCAAGTTTATGAAATGAAGTTCCTTTTAAAGTTGGAGTTACAACAATTATTTAAAGGGTACTGAGAGAAGGCAAAACACTATTTAAAATATCCTCATCCACGCTGTGTGGAAAGGGGCAAAGATTGGCACTTTGAAGTGTCTGAAACAAACAAGAAATGTATTCATCAACTTTTTACCACCAAGAAAAATAGATTCACATTTAGATGCACTAAAATCTAATTGTACAAGACATGATTTCCAATTGCAATTTTCAACAGAGCATTTCCTGATTGATTTCAGACATTTCCAATCAACCCCTTCTACAAACCCATATCAGAGCAGATCAAAATTGATAAACTGAACACGAGTGGTGACCTCTGCCACTGAAAAAAATAATATCTGAAAAAAATCATAGATGCGTTTTCTATTAATGCGCTGGGATCTAAGAACCTGTTAACAGTGAACGTCAAGGCCAAGGTCAATAGACTGAGATAGGTATGAGGAAAATAGGATATTTTCAATTTATATTGCACAATTTGTTTCAACTGTGCAAAATTTATATCAGAGTTACTTACAACCTTATACTGCAGCTAATTGTGAAGACTTTTCATCAATATTAGGTTTATCTTCTATATCTTTTTTCATTGAATATTGTAAGGAAATCTGTTCTACCTTTGTCAAGTTAGGTCAAGGAAAATTGAGTGCATTGCCATTTGCACAAGTGCAGTGAGCTACAGGTACAATTAAAACCTTTCCAGCAAAACAGGCATATAGGCAATACACAAAACCACAAATTATACATAAATTACACATAAATTCTATAAGGCAGTGAAAGAAAGACTATGCAAAAACAGGGGATAAGTGCATAAATGTCCAATTAGAAAACGAGCCCATGGTAATTCGAGAGTTGGTCTGTCATATTCCATTGCTGAGGAAGGATTAGATTCATGCTGCATAGTTGAAGAACCTGTGTGTAGGAAAGAACTGCAGATGCTGGTTTAAATTGAAGGTAGACACAAAATACTGGAGTAACTCAGCGGGTCAGGCAGCATCTCTGGATAGAAGGAATTCCTTCTCTCCAGAGATGCTGCATGTCCCGCTGAGTTACTCCAGCATTTTGTGTCTACCTAGTTCAAGACCCTGATAATTGCAGGAAAGTGGCAATTTCTGAACCTGATGATGTGTAGCTTCAGGCTTCTGAACTCCCTGCCCAATGAATCAGGAACAAGACTGAAGACTGAGATGAGGAAAAACCTTTTCGCCCAGAGAGTTGTGAATCTGTGGTATTTCTGCCACAGAAGGTTGTGGAGACCAATTCACTGGATGTTTTCAAGAGAGTTAGATTCAGCTCTCAGGGCTACCGAAATCAAGGGATATGGGGGAAAAAGCAGGAACGGGTACTGATTTGGGAGGATCAGCCATGATCATATTGCATGGCGATGCTGGCTCGAACGGCCAAATGGCCTACTCCTGCACCTATTTTCTATGTTTGTATGTTTAAGAGGGCATGGCCTGGATGATGGGGGCTCAATAATAGAATGCCACCTCCTTGATGCAGCAACTTATTAGGTGTTTTCGATAGTGGGGATGCCGGCACCCATGACAGACTGAGTCAACTTGTTTTTGGATGTTACCATGCATTTGAAAGCAGAATATTTTACCGTGACTTTCAGATAACATTTGTTCAGCATTTGCCTGTGTGAGGACGTACATGCAAAGGCAATGCGTGACCTTGGGCATTGGAGAGGGGAACTGAACTCACAGACAAACCAGATGCATGCTGATATTTGACTGATACAATTGAACTGCATTGTATGTTCTCTCCAACTACAACATAAATTGAACAAATAAAGGGATCCAATAGTAATAAATGCAGAAAGTGGGAGGAAACTATCCTGGAAGTCAGACCTATTGTGGAAAGAAAGGAAAAAAATAATGTTTCATGTCAAACCAAAATCGTCAGAACTGGGGAAAAGAGAAACAAAAGTCGATAAAAGTGCTGGAGAACCTCAGCGGATACGGTAGCATCTATGGAGCGAAGGAAATGGGCAACGTTTCAGGCCGAAACCCTTCTTCAGACCCTAGAGTCTGAAGAAGGGTTTCGGCCCGAAATGTTGCCTATTTCCTTCGCTCCATAGATGCTGCTGCACCCGCTGAGTTTCTCCAGCACTTTTGTCTACTTTCGATTTTCCAGCATCTGCAGTTCCTTCTTAAACAATAGAGAAACAAAAGTTAGTTTTCATTTACAGAGAGCGCAGGGGTGGCATGGATAGAACAATAGAATTTCTCTGATGGGGTAAGGCCAAGGTTTCCATGGTGATAACTGATAAAGATAGGACAAAGTCATCCTATTGAGAGGTTAACGAGAGGGAAAAAAATGTTTTCCAGAAATATAGGCTTTATGTCCATTGTATCTTGGTTTCCTCTGTTTTCTCAGTGGAGTTAGTGACTGAACAATGTTGGAGGCCATATTCCTCGCAGATCAAATTATTTATGAACTAAGGGAAAGGCTGGAAATTTCAATTTCTTGTCCATGAAGAGGCAGATAGGAACATCTGTAGATGGGGAGGAAAGGGCATCCAGTAGAAGGAGTGTACGTGTGATGAGAAGATGCAATAGGTTGGGGGGGGGGGGGGGGGATAGAGGCAGAGTGATAGTTGACTGGGGATGTTGTGGGTAGAAAGGGGTGTGAGGAGGGTCCGGGGTAGATAGGAGAAGGGAGAAAGGGACAGAGGAGATGCGGGATACCTGAAATTGGAGAATTCAAAGCTCATGCTGATGATTTGCAGATTACCAAGGCAGAATATGAGGTGTTGTTCCTCTCATTTGCATTTGACCTCACCCTGCCAGTGGAAGAGGCAGAAGACAGACCAGCTGGTGTAGGAATGGGAAGGGGAATTTAAATGGTTGGCAACCAGGCGATCCAGGTGGCCACAATGGATAAAGTGCAGATGCCTCCAGTAGGCATATTAAACATTGATACTTCAAAGAATAATGAACCAAAAGACAAAACAGATAATGACTCCAAAGTATTATGTGTCATAGCATATGGCATGCAGTATTGTTTTCCACAAGACCTATTGAAGTGGTACAAAAACAATGAACAATTGATCCAATTTAGTCCAGGCAAAGAGGGGTGTGATCTATCACTATTCATTATAACGTTACACAGAATGCTGAATAAACATCTACACTTCTGGACAGAGAAGTCGATTCTTTCAGGATAACATGAAAATAATGCAATAAAAATATAATAAAAATTAGTAGTTTTAAAAAAAGATAAGGTTAGTTTCATCTTTGTCATTATAATGCCTTTCACAGAGCATTGCGATGCATTTAGGATCAACATTTACATCCACCAATGTAATGGGAATGTTGTGGTCTGGTGCTTACAGCAGAGAGCAATAATCACAAGGAACTCCTCTTGGGAAAACCTGGGTGTGCAGCCGTGTATTTGTCTGTCCATTAAAGTTAATGCCTGTAATTTACTGGATTAGGTTCCCTTCAAGTATGGCTCAATAACTAAAAGCACTCGATTGAGAAATAATCTCAAAAATGTCATGGCAAAGATCCCTCAGCACTGCTTTTGACTTTGGAACACGAATGCCCAGAATAATATTTGGGGCACCTTGTGCTAAAAAATCACAGGATTCACTTAAACAACCCAAGTGCTAAACTTTTCCATAGAAAACCTGAGATGCGGTCACTGCTTTGCGATTTCTCTTTTCCCATGATGGCGGTGATTGAATATCAGCACAGTTTCAGATACAAAGGCTGCCCCATGGGGTACTTCCCCTTTGCACCCAATTGTCATGCAGGTAGGTACCTGGACATGAAACCTTACAACCTATTTCTTTAAATGACCCAACAATGTTGAACTCAGATCTGTCTCTATCCACCACGTTCACAATTGCAGCTCTACATTGGTCATTGGATCAATAATCAGGAGCTTTTTATGTTTGTCCTCCATTAAGGTGATGTGGGGAAGAAGGTGCATGGAATGATTTGCTGCTGCATTATATTTTTTTTATGCTGAAAGATAGAGATATATATATGTAGAGTTGTGCAAGCACAGAAACAGGCCCTTTGGGCTACCTGGTCCATGATGCCAAGATGCCCCATTTAAACTAATCCCATGTGGTTGCATTTGGCCCATATTCCTCTAGACCTATCCATGCACCTGTCCAAATGTCTTTTAAATGTTGTAATTGTACCTGCCCCAACTACTTCCTCTGGTAAAAAGCTCTGCGAATATCATGCTGAGACTGATGGCACTATTATTTAAGATATTATAAACAGAAGAAATGAAGGAAGCAAAGAAGTGCATATTAATACAAAGATTTAGTAGTTGCAATATAAGATGTATGTAAATATCATCTTACTCCCAAACTTCCTGCTCTAACATCTTGAAAGTTGAGAACTTCCAGTACTCTTGTCTTCAGTTCACCGCACAAAGTTAGCACGGTTTATTTCAGCCTGATTGCCTTCAATTGTATCACACGACAATGGTTCTGAAAAGCAATCCCTCCAGCACTTAAAACTAACTTTAAAATTATCTGTCTTTATTTTTCTCCCTTTATTTGCTTTCTGATTTGAAATTGAATTTACAGTTCTGCAAGGTTTCGATTCCAACTCTGTGGTGATAGTTTTTTCAGTCGGATCGATGAAGGTGATTCACAGTTACTTTCCCTCTTCACAGAGGGCAGCACATTGCCTCACCTACAGCAACTACATTGCCTCACCTACAGCAACGGAACGCAAATCCTTATGGCAATTATACAGGCAAGAACATATGGGCACCTTGGTCAGCATGGACCAGTTGGGCCGAAGGACCTGTTTCCATATTGTATGGCTCTATAATCCTTTATCACCCACAATTCAATTGCTGTTTACTGTAAATTCTCTCATATTATGTTATCATCTGAACAAACAAACTACTCTTTATTTTTCCATAACTTACTGATTTGCTTTTAACCTCTATGAAATCTTTACATCAATGAAATTTCACTCAGCCATTAACTTTAAACAGAGAAACACTTCTGGAAAGCTTGTAATTTGATATTTCATGGAAGTGTTGCTTTGGAATTTGAAAGAAATAGGCCAATAAAAAACAGATGACAATTCTATGCACTGTGGTGTACTAAAACATTTATCTCCAGTTTAGAAAGGGTCCTCTTCTAAAATAATCAAGATTTAATACTTCTCTGGTCTAAAGGAGATTCTGTCTCTTTTTTCTTCTCCATTTCACAGTTCTTCGCAGGAAAACAGGGATGATAAGCAGGTGTCTGAGGCCACTTTTTCTTTAAGGTATTGAATCCGAGTGCAGTTCTGAAGTCTATCAAGTGGAATTATGTTTTCTGGGAAAACATTTAAAACACAATGTCTCTATTCCTCAGGGAAACTGTGCATCTATCTTTATAATTGAGATGTAAGAAAATATTGCAGAGCCAGCTGAGGATTGGAGTGCCTCCCTCCGAATAACTACAACCCATGATCAGTGGCAGGTGTGAAATCTGCACCTTAACCTTTACCCAGCAGAGGAAAAAAAAAGGTTAGAAGATTTCACATGAGCTTTTTCTTTCTTTTGACAAGAAAAAGTGTTGGAGAACAGAAAACCATAATTTTTGTTAGACTTCCATTTTTTTGTGATTCGAAGAAGGAAACATGTTCGGGGCACATTCTTCGGGATAATGTAAAAGAATGCTTGTAGTCTGTAAACCACAAACAGACGCCATGCCCACAAATGCCACAAATGTGCCCAGTGATTTGCAAAGTCTCTGGAGAATCCACAATGCTTGGTCCAGTAAAGAGATTACAAAGTGCCGTCTCATATGTTACAATGAATAGATACTTGACTACCAAGCAACATATAAATTGTCCTTCAAAGTCTAAAAAAGGAGATTAAATCCCTGTCATAACTGCCTGTAGTTCTATGTATAGCCGGTTGCTTAAGTGTATTTGTCTCTTTATGTAGAAGAATTTACTACAAGCTGTTCTAGTAAACAAGATTCATAGCACCCTGTAGCCAGCTGTTAGAATCAATCACACTGTCTCTCTCTCTCTCTCTCTCTCTCTCTCTCCTCATCATCATTCAGTGTCACTACCATTGAATACATTTGTATTGCACAAGGAAACAATTCTGACAGATTACTAAGCACAGCACATAATTTATCAAACTGATGATTTATTAGTATTCACATTTAAAACTAATTTGTTAGTTTCAAGTGATAATGATTTCCACATTGGACCTATTACTCTCAGAAAAAAAGTGGCCTTTCCCCTGATAGGTTTTCTCCTTAAGTTTCTTTTACACACTTTGGTTTACTCATGTGCATCCACAAGGCAAGCTTTTTACAAGCTACTCTATCTGTTGAGAGGGAGGTGGTTATTGTCCAGTACCGGAGTAATATGATAGTTCAATACTTTTATGTCTTCCCAGTCTCCAGGGAAGTTTGAGCAATTAAAACGTGGAGGTTAGCATTGGAGACCCACAGCAGCAGTTTTACAAGAGCTGCTTTTCCCAATTTTCCAACCCAGGATTATAAAGCCCTTCCAGTTTCTTGTGCCTGTCACTAGCACTCATGGGCATTTTGCTGAAGTGGGAGGGAAAATACATCTAGTGAAATGTTTCAACCATTGTGGTGAGACAATACCGAGATTGTAGACTGAGAGGAAGCAATATCTTTCAATAATAATTACTTCATTAACTGTAAAGTATATTGAGCTAGTAGGTCAGAAATTGGAAGGAGCGATGGGAAGGTAGAGTTTAGAACCAGTAAGTCTCAGGAAGAGCAAGCCTGTAAGGAAGGACAGGCGGGGAGAGGTGAAGGAATATGTTGACGTTAATGGGCTTCTTCTTCTTCTTTCGTGTGGCGTGCACAGCCTGAAGTTGTAGGACAACTTGTTCTATTTGATCTTTTGTTTGTGCACGTCGAGTTGATTGCATTAGTCGAAACAGGGCGGACCACGTGAAGGTTGCAATCTTCCACCCCCGCTAATGGGCTGAAGTGTGTTTATTTCACTGCAAGGAGTATTGTGGAGAAAGCAGATGAGCTTAGAGGCTGGATTGAAGCTTGCGACTATGATGTTGTGGCCATTGTGGCAACGTCGGTGCGGGAGGGATATGACCAGCAGCTCCATTTTCGAGGCTCTCGATGTTTCAGATGTGATCAGAAGGGAGGAAAAAGAGGTGGAAGAGTTGCGCCACTGATCAGGGACATTTTCATGAAGGCAATCAAAGTGGACATACTGGAAGGCTCATCTGGTGAGGCAATATGGGTCGACCTTAAATATAAGAAATGTGCCAGCACTCTAATGGGGTTTTACTCAAGGCCTCCCTATATCAAGAGGGAGGTAGAGGAACAGAGATGTAGACAATATTTTGAAATCATCCACTAAGACAGTCCTGTGCTGTGGCATCTTTCATTTATAGATGCCAAAGCACAGGGCTGTCTTAGTGGATGATTTTAACATTCAAGATTCAACATTCAAGAAATTCAAGAGTTTATTGTCATGAGTCCCAGACAGGACAATGAAATTCTTGCTTTGCTTCAGCACAACAGAATATTTCAGGCATAAATAATACAGAACAGATCAGTGTGTCCATATACCATTGAATATATATATACATACACACATAAATAATCAGATAAAGTGCAGTAGGCTAATTAAAGTTCAGATTTTGTTTGAGTTGAGTTTAATAGTCTGATGGCTTTGGGGAAGCGGCTATTCCTGAACCTGGATGTTGCAGATTTCAGGCTCCAGTACCTTCTACCTGAAGGCAGTGGGGAGATGAGTGTGTGGCCAGGATGGTTTGGGTCCTTGATGATGCTGCCAGCCCTTTTGAGGCAGCGACTGTGGTAGATCCCCTTGATGGTAGGGAGGTCAGAGCCGATGATGGACTGGGCAGTGTTTACAACTTTTTGCAGTCTTTTCTGCTCCTGGGTGCACACGTTGCCGAACCAAGCCACGATGCAACCAGTAAGCATGCTCTCTACTGTGCACCTGTAGAAGTCCGAGATACCGACTCTCCGTAGTCTTCTCAGGAAGTAGAGGCGCTGATGTGCTTTCTTTATAATTGCCAGAGTGTGCTGGGACCAGGCGAGATCTTCGGAAATATGCAAGCCCAGGAATCTGAAGCTCTTGACCCTTTCCACCATCGACCCGATGATATAAACGGGACTGTGGGTCCCCATCCTATCCCTCCCAAAGTCCACAATCAGTTCCTTGGTTTTGCTGGTGTTGAGTGCCATATTGACTGGGATTAGGTCAGTGCCAAAGGTTTAGATGGGGCAAACTTTGTGAGATGTATCCAGGAGGGTTTCTTGAAACATTATGTGAATAGTCTAACCTGAGAAGGGAACATACTGGACCTTGTATTGAGAAATGAACCTGGTCAGATGACTGGTCTTCCAGTGGAAGAGCATTTTGGACACAGTGATTACAACTATAAGTTTTAAGATTGTTTTAAATAGGGAGAAGGCTCGACCTTGTGGGAAGGTGCAAAATTGGAATAAAGCAAACCACAATATTAATTAAGCAGGAGCACGGGAGAGTACACTGAGAGAAATTATTGTAGGGCAAGTCCACATCTGACATGTGGGAGTTGTTTAAAGGCCAGTTTCAGAACCAGCATGTCTCAGTAAAGGAGGAGGGATAATGATGGCAAAGTAAGGGAACCTTGGATGACCTAAGAGATCATAAATTCATAAATGGAGTAAAAAAAAAGGAAGAGCATGCAAGGCTTAAGAGATTTAAATCAGACAGGTCCTTTGAGGAATGTAAAGAAAGGAGGAAAGAACTCAAGTGGGAAATTAGAAGGCCCAAAAGGTGCCACAAAATGCCTTTGGTGAGTCATATTAACGAAAACCCCAAAGCTTTTTATATCTCTATTAAAAATAAAGCGATAACTAGGGACTGCTTATGGATAAAGGAAGGAATTTGTGCTTGGAGTCTGGGGATCTAGGTGAGGTACTAACGAGTACTTTGCATCTGTTTTCACTAAGGAGAAGGCCTTGGAAGACAGTGAGTTCAGTGTGGAGAATACTAATAAGCAAGGGCAGTTTGAGATTAAGAAGGAAGTGTTGTGCCTCTTGAAGAGCAATGAAGTGGATAAATCCCCTGGGTTTGATGGGATTTATCCCAGGTTATTGAGAGAGGCAAGGGAGGTAATTGCAGGAGACTTGACTAAAGATCTTTGCATCTTCTCTAGCTACAGGTGAGGTCTTGGAGGACTGGAGAGTAGCTAATGTTGTTTCTTTATTTAAGAAGGGAAGTAGAGAGATTCCAGGGAATTATAGGCTGGTGAGCCTCACATCAGTGGTAGGGAAACTATTGGAGAGGATTCTTCGGGATAGGATTTGCTCCCATTTGGAAGAGAATGGGTTAATTGGGGACAGTCAGCATGGCGTTGCACATGGCAGGTTGTGTCTCACTAATTTGATCCAATATTTTGAGGAGGTGACAAAGGTGGATTGCTATGGGTAGTGCAGTGAATTTTGCCTAGATGGATTTTAGTAAAATATTTGATAAAGTCCCCCAGGGTAGACTGGTCCAGAAACTTAAGATGCATGAGATTAATAGTGTCTTGGTCGCATGGATTCCGAAATGGCTTTATGATAGAAGACAAAAAGTTGCTGAGGAAGGACAATATTGGCCGGAGGTTTGTGACCAGAGAAGTTCTGCAGGGGTCTGCGCTGGGACTCCTGCTGTTTGTGAGACATATAAGTAACTTGGACATTAACGTAGACGGGTTGGTTAGCAGGTTGGCAGATGACACAAAGGTTGCCGAGGTCACATACTATGAGGAAGGCTGTCATAGTATACGGCAGGATGTAGATCAGCCACAGAAATGGGCGAAGTGGGGCAGATGGCATTTAATCCAAGTGTGAGGTGTTACACTTTGGGAGGTCAAATGTAAAGTGTAAATATACAATTAATAACACGACCCAAAACAGCATTGATGTACAGAGGGATTTGGGGGTCCACGTCCACAACCGAAATAAATGGAATGGTAAAGAAGACATATGGTATGCTTGCCTTCATGGGTAAGGGCATTGAGTACAAGGGTCAGGAAGTCATGATGCATCTTTATAGGACTTAGGTTAGGCTGCATTTACAGTCATGTGTGCAGTTCTGGTCACCCCATTAGTGGAAGGTTATGTAGGCTGTGAAAAGGTTGCGGGGAGACCTGACAGAAGTATATAAAATTATTAGAGGCATAGATAGGGTAGTAAGTCAGAATATTTTTCCCAAGATGGAAAAATGAAATGTTGAAAGGCATAGCAAGGCAAGGTGAGAGGGACAAAGTTTAAAGAAGATGTGAAAGGCAGGTTTTTCACACAGAGGGTGGTGAGTGCCTGGAACACGCTGCCAGGGGTTGTGATTGAAGCAGATATGTTAGTGGCAGGGTCGGATTTTGATGAAGAGTGGCCCGAGGCTATTCCACTTGTGAGGCCCCTTGCAATCCCCCACCCCCACGCCGAGAGGAAGATGGAAGAGTCCACCAGATTGACACCGATGTGTAGCCGAGCATGGCCAATGAGATAAGCGCTGGAAAGCTGCGCTTTTTATTTATTGCCAGTGCTAGTGTCGAGTTATCGGCTTAAAACACTATTATTCTGAAATGGAAGGCAAGGAAAATTACTGGTGGTGTTTAGAGACTACAGTGCATTGTGACTGCATATGTAAGAAAGGCCTATGACAGTGTCAAAAATATTATACACCAAGCCCGTACGAAGCTGTTCAAAAAGGGGGGTGGCATGGCAGGATTACAAACATTTATGTGAAATAAGTGCATGCAGCATATATCAGAAGTGTGAAGCTCAAAGACCCTTGCGGTCGGGGTTTTATATGCTTTCTGTTGCATTCTGCGCATTGGCGCATTTTTGCACTAAATCTATGACCAATATTTCAGAAATAATTTTGATTGAGTCAAGCGTAATAAGTGGTTGGAATGGTATGATTGAGATCATTGATATATACACTTTTTTAAATCAAGAATTGAAGCTGTCCTTGTTTTAATAATCAAGTTGTTCTGTAAAATGTTATGTAAAATGTTATAAAGGAGCATGCAAACACTGCAAATAAAATACTGTAAGTTTTTGCAGTAAATATAACCTTTTTTAGAAAATGTTTTGTGTGTTGATTTGATTGCCTGTTACTGTTCGACTGTGTTAGTGTGTGCACATTAAAAATATGATGCAAAATGAAAGTCGCAAACTATGGAATACATATTTTTTAGTATTGTTATCAGGAAAATAAAGCAGTGCCAATTGTTTGATATTATTCATATGGAGGAGAAAATATAATGCTTTAAAACCTACCTTAATTTTGCAATCTCACTAAAGATAATCCCCTTTCCCTCTCCCCCCTCCTCCTTACCCCTCCATCTCCACCTCTACCTCTCTCTCCCTCCCCATCTCTCTCTCCCCCCTCCCCCTCTCTCTCTCCCCCCCTTCCCCTCTCTCTCTACCCCTCCCCTCCCTCTCTCTCCCCCCCCGTCTCAACCCCCCTTTCCCCCTCTCACATCCCCCACTCTCTCTCCCTCCCTCGCCCTCTCTCTCTCTCCCACACAGCGAGGCTCCAACTCCGCGCCGCAGCCTCCCCCCCCCCCCCCCCCCCCCGGCCCGGAGAAACAGGCACTCCCGCAACGCAATATTCCACTACTTACCTGGAGTAGACACCTAGGATCTTTGGTAGATTGTGTGGGGTGCAAATGGAGATCTGAACCCGCCCAGGCCCACTGCGCACGCGCTGAGAGACAGCGTCATTTTGCGTCGCTACTGCATCACCGATTACCCCAACTGCGCAGGCGCAGATGGTCGCAATTTTTTTCCCCAAAACTTCCAGCGGGCCGGAACCAGAATTTCAGGTAATATCCGTCAAAGTGGAAATGCTGAGAGCGCTCCAATTTTTTTTTTCTCTGGATTTATTTACTCTGGGAAAAAACACCTTGGCCGGAAGCCCCCCAGATTTTGAGAGGCCCCAGGCCCTGCCGAGGCCCCGCTAGATCTCGAGTCCCTAAGCTTAAGCTTGTAAAGCTTATACGTAAATCCGGCCCTGTGGATATGCAAGAAATCAAGAGATGTAGGTTGTGTGAATATGGATAAGTGATGATCTTGGCATCAAGTTCAGCACAGACATTGTGGGCCGAAGGTCCTGGTCTTGTGCTGTACTGTTCTATGTTCTAATGACAATTGATAAAATCTGAAAAAAATTAAACCTGCAAGCACAGGGAAAATATGAAAGGCTGACCTAGAAATTTGTGTTTGCACTGTTTCCGTGATTGAAAATGGATGTTTACTGGAGGAAAACACAATAATGATAGGTTTCTGATACTCCACAAATTCTCATATTTATCATATTTTCTTGCGACTTTTTAGTTTAATTTAATTTAGAGATACAGCGTGGAAACAGGCCCCCTCAGCCCACCGAGTCCGCACCAACCAGCGATCCCCGCACATTAACATTATCCTGCATACTCTAGGAACAATTTTTACATTTATACCAAGCCAATTAACCTACAAACCTGTACGTCTTTGAAGAGTGGGAGGAAACCAAAGATCTCGGAGGAAACCTAGGCGGTCATGGGAAGAATGGACAAACTCTGTACAGACAGCACCCATAGTCGGGATCGAACCCGGGTCTCTGGCGCTGCAAGCGCTGTCAGGCAGCAACTCTACCGCTGCACTTAAGAAAGTACTCGGCTTATGCTACCTCTCCTAATCTACCATCCATTTCCATCTTCTTCCCTCTCACATGCCCATCATTTCCACCTGATTCCCTTTCATCCATCTACACTTGCGGTAATTGATACTAGCTAATTAACCTTCTAGCCAGCAGATCCTTGAGACATGGGAGAAATCCAAAACTACCATATGGCTATGGGAAGAGTGACCTTACAATTGCTGACACTAAAATTCAAAGCGTTGCTAGCAGCCTGCAATAAGTAATCGAGGCTCTCCCTTCGAGGAAAGCCAGCCACTGTTGCAAAATCCCAAGCATCTTTGCAAATTTCTCAGTACAATATTTGTATGCTGTACGCAAATGTATTTAACCTAAACACCAGTCACGATGCTTAACTCGGTACTTCTTCAATGCTCTACACATTTTCCGATATTTGATCCAGATCCTCCACACAAATAAAACCATTTATGCACAGAGCCCCTTGACATGTACTGTGAAACGAACCTGGGTCTAACCCAAGGGTGACAATGCTTGCACCCACCTCTTCTTTGCCCACGAAGGCTTCTGAACTTGGGCCTTGTTCCAATACTAAAGGAACTGATCCCACTTGTTCCACTGCTGGGCAAGTAGCATCAATCTTCCTTGATATAGGATGTTTTAACCTTTACATCTTTAGATTTATTCTCACTCATTCTTCACACCCCAAGGAAAATCCTTTCAGATTTCTCCTTACCAAACATCTCAACATTCAAAACCTCCTCTGTAATTATCTTCCCTGATTATTCATTTATCCTCCACCACATTCAACTCCCCAGGCATTCCCACATTTGTCCCACCTCACATCTTCTCCCTAACCACCTCAACCATTCACTTCAACCCTCAATCGAGTCCTCCCCCACTTGTGGAAAAACATGCCGTCCACAAGCTCCATTCTCTGCAATGATACGTGATCAGGAAAGAAAATCTCTTCAGCGCAGTAATGCATATACTCCTGTCTGTGCATGTTGCTATAGGGCACACATGCAGTAGAACAAGTCCTGCAGTCTTCGACATCAGACTAGAGCCACCACCCAAACTGGAAGCATACCAAGCCTTCTCTTTTCAAAAGGCAAGATAATCTACAAATCAGGCCTGACAAATAGAAGTAGCTAGCAGACTGTGATATGGAGCAGCTATTGCATGTGACTTCCTTAAAAGTTCCAATGACAAAATAATTGAGGTTCATGGTTCAAGATTCTAGGTACCGCCTTCTATTTCAATAGGTAGCGGACAATGTACAGACTGAGGAAAGGTATCCTCCTCTTTCAGTGCCCTTTACACCTGAGCTGTCACTTGACCTGTACACCCAGAGTGCTGGGTTTGCCCTCCTTCAATCACCCTCCGCTTACCCTGCAGCCTTTCACTCAATATAGAACCAAAGAATTGCAGTTGCTGATTTATATCAAAGATAGACACAAAATTCTGGAGTAACTCAATGGGTCAGGCAGCATCTCTGGAAAAAAGGGATGGGTGGCGTTTCGAGTCTGCAGAAGGGTCCCGACCTGAAATGTCACCCAGTCACCCATCATTTCTCTCCATAGATACCGCCTGACCCACTGCGTAACTTCAACACTTTGCGTCTATCTTTCACTAGATATAATTGGCTGCTGCTACCCCTCGAACTATTCCTGCTTTCAGATGAAAGAACAATAAGTCGGCTCTATAACGCATAGAAAGCTTAACCTGCAGCAGAAAGTCAACTGTGAGCTGGAAACCTCCTTAAAACGCAAAGAGCAGACTGGATCTCTGATTCAGTGAACAGCTGAGTATCCCTTTTATGGGAGCTTCAAATTCTCTTACACACTGTGCAGGCTACAGTTTCACTGGGCAATTGAAACAGTAACCAGGCCTAGATGATGTAAGTGTGCACTACTTTTACATTTTGCTGAGGATCCCACTTGCAAGGGGGCTGGTGTCGGTCTCCAGCCAAAACAGCTGTCAACTGCTAAGGTGATGTTTATATGATGTAGTGTTGAGCACAACTAATTATTGGTAATTAGCTTGATCGTGTCTCAAACACCATTTCTACTGGACAAAAATAATTGGGAACATTTATGCCATGTGATAAAAAGAGAAAATTGAATAAGATTTTAAATGTCACAAACACTTATCATCAAATGGGGTTTCTCGCGTAAGGTGGGTGCATGCATTATGTATAAAGGGCTGAACAAAATGTGACCCTGACTGAAAGAGAAGCCATTGAATTAAAAACCTGAGAAGAGAGATCAGTTTTCTGCAGCTCACATGACAATGCTGCTAACTCTGGGTTCTAAATAAACACTGAGCTTATTGCGTCAAGGAAATTTAATCTTAAAATGTATACAATATCACTTTATGAAAAATAAATAAGTGATGTGTCTTTGGGACTGGGAGGTCTGGTGTGAATCCTACCAGAACATCCATACCCAGGCTTCCCCTGAACAGTGAGCTGGTGATCTTGAAATGAGCACCAGTGTGGAGGGAGGTCCTGACACTGTTATGCATGTGGTATCTCCCAGCTGAACAGGCATGATAGCAGCTGCGGCACTGTGCCAGAGTAGTCAATCTTTTCAGCAGTAACTAAAAGTCAAAATCTAAAAATAAAGCTGGTTAACAGTAAAGTTACCCACTCTACCCACAATTTATTGTAAAGTGTCATAGAGTCATACAGCATGGAAATAGGCTCTTTGGCCCAACATGCCTATGTCAACCAAATTGCCACATCTACATTAGTCTCATTTGCTCCTGAATGGCTCATATCACTCTAAACCTTTCCTATCGATGCACCTGTTTAAGTGTCTTTCAAATGCTGTTATAATACCTGCTTCAACTACCTCGTTGGTAGCTTGTTCCATATACCCTTCACCATCTGAGTGAAAATGTTCTTCTCAGATTCCTACTAACTCTTTCCCCCCTCACCTTAAACCTATGCCTTTTGGGTCTTGATTCCTCTACTCTGGATAAAATACCCTATCTATTCCCCTCATGATTTAATACATCTCTGTAAGATCACCCCTTTACCTCCTGCACTCCAAGGCACAGGTACTTTCTAGTAACAGGAAGTAGGTGGAATGCAAGTAGCAATGTGACAAATGATTGGGAAGACAAGTGATCCCATCGGTTATGGACAGCTGCCTCTGGCTTTCATTCAGAAAGTCATTAAAGCCCTCAATGCTATGTAATCACAGAAAGATCAATGTTTCTTTACATATCAAGTATTCATCCGCACTAGAACTACCTGCTCGGAGTCCTTTCTTTAGCTCCATTTCGGTGTCCTTTAATACTTTTCTTTCTTCTTTTCTTTCAGAAATATGCTTCATTCATAATAGACACAGTAAATACAACCATCTTTCTTGACATTCATTGCTCCATCGTTTCAGTACATTCTTCTTTTACAATACATCAAAGCACACGTTTCCTCCTTAAGCAGAGCACCTGTGACGTGTTGGAAAGGCTGTTACACAGGGCCCAGCCACTCAGTGTCTTGTGCGCATGTGGATCGTACAGAGAGCTCTTGTCATGGTTGCACAATCCTTCCATGCATCCCTCACCATGTACATCTTGGAAATCTGCCATTCAGCATAATTTGCCAATGGACATTTCCTTACATTGGACGACTGCTTGGTTTCAGGCGGACCAAAGGGTGCTTTCCACTGAGTTGACGACCGACAGGCAGCACTTGACGTTTATCTCTGTTTCCATCCCTGGGAACAGCTATTGATCACAGAGTTCTCTGATACCCAGTTGCTCTGGGTAAATAAGTACTAACTCTTTTATTACTGTGAGCAAGTTACATTGAACACGACTTCTGATAAGGCATCCTCTATTTCCAATAACCATTTTAGGTAAAGTGACAGGGAATGTAAGTGGCATTTTATTGGCTTTTTTAGGGGCAAACTGCCCAAATATTTCTGAGTGCAAATGATGATAAGACAGTTCCTGAACTGTGATAAATACTCTGACACCGAGATGTGGAAGGGGAAAGTCTCCCACATAAGGTGACTACCTGATCTCCTATGTATTATGATAACCCCTGCAGAACATAATTTTTTACTATAATTTCCACAGCCATATGTGTAGTTGTCACTGCCCCAAACTGATAAAGAATAGTGGGGAACCTGTGGAAAATGCCACAAGATTTACCCAGTTATTGAAGCATGTTCACAGAAGATGGAGATGTAGAGGTCGACATCAACTCATGAACTGGTAAAGTTGCATCAGTCTTCAGACAAATGCAGCCAATATTGTCTAGTGGCAGGATATCCAAGATGCTAAAAGTCAAGCTCTTCCAGTCCGTAGTCCTCCCTACAGCCCTCTATGCCAGTTGGAGATGGAAAATGAATGTGAAGATGAAAAATAAATTGGATGCATTGCAACAACGCTGCTTGAGGAAGATCCTGAAGACTAGCTAGAGAGACCACATCACAAACAAGGAGATCTACCGGGAAACTGCAACAAAGCCTCTCAGCCAGGACATAGAGGTACGCAGGATGAAATGTGCAGGGCATGTACTTAGAATATCACCAGAATGTGCAGCTAAGATAACAATGACATGGCAACCTGACGGAAGAAGGAAAAGAGGCCGACCAAAACTCACATGGAGGCAAATATTCCAGAAGGATTTGGAAGCCCGGGACGCAAGTCTATCGAGGGTGGAAGACATCGCACATAACCGAACAGAATGGCAAAAGCTTGCTGCCCAATGCACTCAACAGTGTGGGAGGAACTAAGTGCTACTGTGCACCTTGTGGTTTGTGAAACACCGTCAACAACAATAATTTGTTTAAAATAAATAAAAACATAATTTAAGCAAAGTCAAGTGAAACATGCTGGAAACTGAGTGTGTAATGAACTGACCACCTGCTTAATTCTGGTAATTAATGGGTCAAATCCAACACTCGATCTTCCACCTCCCTTATGGATGTTTGTTGTGTAACCAGAGAGCATTATACAAAGTTTACAGCTACTCTTCTGAGGTTCAGAATTAAGAAACGCAGTGTTACTGCAAAACAAGCCAAGTGTTACCTGATTTGGACTGCTGGCTATTGGTACAAAGGTTGATTAGCTTTCACTTGATTTTCTAGATCTCGGGTGTTGAAGAGGCCACTGTTGGAATCATAGAATAATACAGTACGGAAACAGGCCTTTCAGCCCAACCTGTCCATGCCGATCAAAATGCCCCATCTAAGGTAGTTCCATCTGACTGTGTTTGACCTATATCCCTCCAAACCTTTCCTATCCATGTACCTGTCCAAATGTTTTTCAAATATTGTACTGTGTTCTCTGACTTTCCCAAAGACCCGGTGGCGCCAGCAATGGCTGCCTTGCCAACAGTCTGTCTGCCCTTTCCTTCTTTGTGTTTAAATAGTATGTGTTAAATGTATGTTTTTAGTGTTCTTTAGCTTGTTTTATATTGGGGGTTGGGGGAAACTTTTTCTCATCTCTTACCTCGACGGAGATGCGATTTGTTTCCATGTTGTATCTCCGTCCGCACTGCAGCCTAACATCGAGGAGTTAGCGACCTTTGCTGGAGACCGACTTTTGAGAGCTCCACCGCGGGTGCCTGCGGCCTCATAGAAACATAGAAATTAGGTGCAGGAGTAGGCCATTTGGCCCTTTGAGCCTGCACCGCCATTCAATATGATCATGGCTGATCATCCAACTCAGTATCCTGTACCTGCCTTCTCTCCATACCCCCTGATCCCTTTAGCCACAAGGGCCACATCTAACTCCCTCTTAAATATAGCCAATGAACTGGCCTCAACTACCTTCCGTGGCAGAGAATTCCAGAGACTCACCACTCTCTGTGTTTTCCTCATCTCGGTCCTAAAGGAATTCCGCCTTATCCTTAAACTTTGACCCCTTGTTCTGGACCTCCCCAACATCGGGAACAATCTTCCTGCGTCTAGCCTGTCCAACCTGTTAAGAATTTTGTAAGCTTCTATCAGATCCTCCCTCAGTCTTCTAAATTCTAGCGAGTACAAGCCGAGTCTATCCAGTCTTTCCTCATATGACATCCCAGGAATCAGTCTGGTAAACCTTCTCTATACCCCCTCTATGGCAAGAATGTCTTTCCTCAGATTTGGATATACTATCGCGGACTCTGCGATCCCTTTGCCTCAGAGCTTTACCGTGGGTACTTGCGGACTTAACATCACGGAGCCCGTGGTCTCTAGTCAGAGACCGACATTGGGAACTCCAAGCCGCGGGAGTTGCAATCACCCCAACGCAGGAGTTTTGATTGCCCCGACGCGGAGGTTTCGATCGCCCCAACACAGGAGCTTCGACTGCCGGCTGCGGGAGCTTTGATGGATGGTTCGACTGCTCTGACCATGGGAGAATAAAGAGGAAGAGGATTGGACTTTTTTGCCTTCCATCACAGTGAGGAATGTGGGGAATCCACTATGGTGGATGTTTATGTTAACTTTTATGTAGTCGTGTGTCTTGTTGCTTTTTTCTGTATGGCTGTATGGCAATTCGCATATCACTGGACCTTAATTGGTACATGTGATAATAAAAGACCTTTGAAACCTTTGAGATTCCTCACAGGGCAGGGGGGTGAATAGGTTGTGAAGTAGTGTTCTCCTTCCACCATTCACAGTGCTGAACACAGGAAGAATATCAAGAATCCAGAAAAACAGTCTCAAAACATGTACTGTATAAGACAAGGAGATAACCAATTTTAACTCAAAAACCCACAGAGACTTATCATTCACATTTGTGATCAGAATATGATAACTTTAAGAGGAAATGTTCATAAGTATGTATGTTCCTAGTAAGTATGTGGTCAATAACTTCAAAATATAGAATAAAGTCATACAAGGCAGCTATTTCATGCATTGCACAAATTATATTCTACATCCATTCAGATTCTTGTCATTATGTTTCAGCGAGTTTGGAGAGTGTAGAAGTCAGGGTAGTGTATACAGTTTTAACATGCTGATAAATGACATGTGCAGCAGAATCTTAAAATGTCAGTGAGTAGAGTATGGAGCTAATTGGGTTGCTCACTTTACATCTGCCCAGAAAATATTCCCTTTGTTATGCAAGGTATGTTTAATTTAGGAGCTCAATATAGTTATGCAAAGGAATATGCAAAGACATCATAGCGTCAATTTTGATCAATTGGAATGATCCTGATCAATATTGGAAACAGTTTGCATTATACACTCTCTATTACATAGCAGAGCAGATACAAATATTCACATTCTGCATCGATTACAATGTAACAGGGGGACTAATAGTATCACAAGGGAAAAATTACTCGACTAAAGGCAAGGGTGAAGAAGATGGAATCCTCATTGCTACCCTTTCAATATAATCAACTATTAGCCAGGCACAACTTTCTTGGTCTGAAGAAGGGTCTCGACTCGAAAAGTCACCCATTCCTTCTCTCCAGAGATGCTGCCTGTCCCGCTGAGTTACTCCAGCATTTTGTGTCTGCCTGTTTCTCTTAACAAATCCATGCTGACTCTGCCTTTCTAAATGAAGCTTCATTAATGTCCCTTAGAATTGGTGAGGCCACACTTAAGAGTATTGTAGAAACAAGGAACTGCAGATGCTGGTTTACACAAAAGGACACAAAGTGCTGGAGTAAATCAGTAAATCAGCAGTATGTCTGGAGAACGTGGATTGGTGATGTTTTGGGTCAGGTTTGGTTTCAATCTGAAGCACTTTGTGTCCTTAGAGTATTGTGTTCAGTTTTGGTCACCCTTCAACGGAAAGGATATTGTTAAGCTGGAAAGAATGCAGAGAAGACTGACAGGACTTGAGGGCCTGAGCTATAGGGAGAAGTTGGGCAGCTTAGCCAATATTGGCCAAATAATTCAAGATTTATTTCTTGAAACACAAAAGGATGCGAGGTGTTCTTATAAAGGTGTATAGAATAATGAGGGGAATAGATAGGGCGAATGCACAGTCTTTTACCCAGAGTAGGGGAATCAAGAACCAGAGGAGAAAGATTTAATGGAAATCTGAGGGACATTGTTTTTCACATAGAGGGTGGTGGGAACAGGCTGCCAGAGGAGGTTATTCAGACAGGTATTATAACAAAATTAATAAGACATTTCGACGGGTATATGGATAGAAATGGCTTAGAGGGATATGAGCCAAATGGGGGCAAGTGGGACTAATCTAGATGGGGCATCTTGGTCAACGTGGACAAGTTGGGCCGAAGGGTCCGTTTCCATGCTGTATGACTTTGTCCATGAGCAGAGTTAATCTAAATGGTAAATAATTCCTCTGTCCCCCCCCTTCCTTTTTAAAACAACAATAATAAAGCTCCAATTCTATGGCACAGCACATCTGGCCTAAACTTGAATGTTTAATCAGGAAACACACCTGACTCAACCTGATCCCAACACACATAACTGGACTCCAACAGGCATTATGCAACAGCATCAGGATGATTAGTTTCCTTTTGTATAGTATTTGAAATGTTTCATTACAAATGTGAATTTTTCTTGTATTATCTTTTGTGTCGGATTGTGGTTAAACACTAATGAGGTCACAAAATTAGAGAACAAAGATTTGGGATTTTTAGTGATTGGTGAATTGGGACTATATTTATGCTAGCATAATCGGAACAGCTGATCGTGGAGGAGAGATGGGGAAAATGCTAGGGCTGTTCCCTTTCCCTCCCCTTGGTCTTCCTTCTGCTCCTCTGCAGCTGCTTGCTACAATTCTGATGCAAGTACTGTGCCCTTTGTAGAGGGAGGCAGATCATCTTATAACAGAACAACACAGATCACAAGGCCCTCTCTTTCAACACACAGTGGAATCCTTTGTTTGAGCTCGCAAAGCCCTGCTGTATTACCCTTCTCATTCTCCCTGACAGTCTGCACTTGAAACGGAATGCTTCTTGCTGCACCTTTGTCTGCGAGCGACAGATTAATGCAAAAGTTTGAAATCAAGACAAATTCCTTCAGCATCCGACACTCCCCTCCCTGCAGGGTTCAGCATCTTTAAAGGACTTGAGGAAGCACCAATCCCCTGCAGATCTGTGGTACAACCAGTAGAAGTGAATCAGCAGCTAACTTGTAGGTATTTGATAATCCTTCAAATAGCTTTGATTGTGAGTCCTTCCTACTGCTGAACATATGTTCAACTGAGCAAGGTTAACGGAGGGCATTGGGGGAAGGTTGAGAAGCAATTTAACAGCAGTGGTATTAAATCAGCATTGCATTCATGATCTGCTTGTGTTACATACTTCCAGCGGGCATCTGCAACTTTCCCAATAAGGTGGCAGGGACAACTTGCACTATGTGTGCATATGCATTTACCGCCATCTTAGAACATATTCGACATTCATCATAGCAAAATAGTGAGTTTGTAGAGTGGTACATTTCCACCTATCAATTAGGACTACCCTCCAAATAACGACAGCAAGAGTAGAAGTTGTACATTTTGAATGGAAAATATGTTTCTAACGTGGCAGTTACTATTGCAATGTTTAAGAAACATTTAGACAGGTATATGGATCGGACAGGTTTAGAGGGATATATGGGCCAAATGCAAGCAGATGGGACTAGTGTAGATGGAACATGTTGGTCGTTGTGGGCAAGTTGGGCCAAAGGGCCTGTTTCCATGCGGTATGACTGTATAACTTCTTATCTTCTTCTAAACACTCTTCACTAAAACGCATTTTATTACCAATTCACTCATTAGCACCAAAATATTTCCAGAAACCTACAAACATCTTCATATGAATGAAAATGTTAAAAACACTCAAGAATGCCAAGAAGCACCCCAAAAACCCAACGGATGGCTACAGGAGCAACATTTCTAATTAAGTTGCTATAAAATAAACTAATTTCAGGGAGTTTGACCCACTGAAGAATAACAACCTGTTAAAACAAGAATGACTGGACAATGAGCTAAACCATAGCCATAAGCAATAGTGTTAAAGAAGGAACTGCAGATGCTGGAGAATCGAGGGTTACACAAAAAGCTGGAGAAACTCAGCGGGTGCAGCAGCATCTAAGGAGCGAAGAAGATAGGCGACGTTTCGGGTCGAGACCCTTCTTCAGACTGAAGAAGGGTCTCGACCCGAAACGTCGCCTATCTCCTTCGCTCCTTAGATGCTGCTGCACTCGCTGAGTTTCTCCAGCTTTTTGTGTAACCCGCCATAAGCAATAGATTCATCAGTGTGACATTCCACACCTATTGAATTCATGATATGCTTGCCCTGCACCCTGCTGGTCTTTGTATCACCGGCTCTACTGAGAGGATGTTACTTCCAACAGGCAGCTCATGCACCAGTTACCTTCCCAATATGGCAGAGGCAGAACTTGCACATCTTACAGAACTTGCCATATAGAGAAAAGTTAATCATCCCAGAAGAGACAGTGAAGAGGCCATCTCAAATTGAACACAGCAATTGGTTAGTGTTTTTGGAAACAAAGGCATGTGTTTATGATAATCTACAAGATGTTCCATCATCACCATAAACCATAAAGAATATAAACACTGCTGTGTAAGAACATTCAGTTTCATCGTTGAAAAGTATATATAGAACAAAAATTAATTCAGTAAACAAAGACATTTTACAGTATCTATCCTGGCAAACTATTTATCCACTCAAAATAAATAAGGATTGACTTCTGTTGACTAGCTTCTTGGCACTCAAGCCTAGAAATTCTGTGAAGCTGTGCCCGTTTTGTTGGTGTTTGGTCGGAACCAAAGCACCTGATTCAATAATGGCCAATCTGTGCTGGAAATGAGCCAGCCACCATTTTGGCATAGACTTCAGGTTAATCATCTGAAGCAGATGTTAAACCCTTTGGATATGCAAATAGGGTGCCAAAAATCTGTTTGACATCTCTCTTAGTTGGTTTAGTTTTGTTTAGAGATACAGCTTGGAAACAGGCCGTCCTGCCCACCGTGTCCGCGCCTACCAGCGATCACCCCATACACTAGCACAATCCAAGACACTAGGAACAATTTACAATTTTTCCGAAGCCAATTAACTACAAATCTGCAGGTCTTTGGAATACGGGAGGAAACTGGAGAACCCGGAGAAAACCCATGCTGTCACGGGGAGAACGTACAACTCCATACAGACAGCAAACATGTTCAGGATCGAATCCGGGTCTTGTATTTGTCATACAACTTCTGATATTTCCATCCTGGGCAAAATGTTTAGACTGCCTACCCTATCTATGCCTTTCATAATTCTATATACTTCTATCAGATCTCCCATAACCACTGGCATTCCAGAGTAAACAATCTAAGACTACCCAACCTCCCATGTTGCTAATATCCCCTAATCCAAGCATCATTCTGGTAAACCTCCCCTGCCCCCTTTACAAAGCCTCCAAATCCTTCCTGTAATGAGGTGACCAGAACTGTAACACTCCAAATGCTGCCAAACCAAAGTCCTAAAAAGCTGCATCATGACTTCCTGACCCTTATACTCAAAGCCAGGGTGGGAGATTGCAACCTTCACGAGGTCCGCCCTGTTGCGACGAATGCAATCAACCTGGCATGCACAAACAAATAAGATCAAATAGAATAATTTGTCATACAACTTTAGGCTGTGCACACCATACGCAAGAAGAAGAAGAAGAAGATACTCAAAGCCCAAATCAATAGAGACAAGCCCTAAACCATATGCCTTGTTCTTGATTAGTACAAGTGTCAGAGGTTATGGGGAGAAGACATGGGAGGTTGGGCAGTCTTAGATTGGTTTCTCTGGAATGCCGACGGATGTGGGAGATCTGATAGAAGTAATAAAAACTATGAGATGCATAGATAGGGTAGGCAGTCTAAACCTTTTGCCCAGGATGGAAATATTAGATACTAGAGGCATAGTTTGAAGGTGAGAGGGGTAAAGTGCAAAGGAGATGTGTGGGGCATGCTTTTTACACAGAGGGTGGTGAATGCCTGGTATTTACTACTGTGGTGGTGGTGGAAGCAGATACGATAGTGGCATTTAAGGGGCTTTTTGATAGGTATATGGAGATGCAGAGAATGAAGGGATATGGATTATGTGCAGGCAGGTAAGATTTGGTTTTGGCATTGTGTTTAGCAGAGGCATTGTATGCTGAACACAATGCCAAGGGTTAGGAGGGAGAGATAGATCAGCCATGATTGAATGGGGGAGTAGACTTGATGGGCTGAATGGCCTAATTCTACTCCTATTCCTTATGACCTGAACACTTTATCTTCTTGTGTTGCCAATCTCAGGAAGTTATTGATTTGGACCCTATGTATCCTCTGTACATCAATGCTGTTAAGGTTCTTGCTATTAATTGTACATTTTCCCTTTTAATTGACCTCCCAGCACCTCACATTGCTGAGATTAAAATCCATCTGCCATTGTTCTGTTGCTGATCTATATCCCGCTGTATACCTTGGCAGCCAGGGTGGAAGATTGCAACCTTCACGTGGTCCGCCCTGTTTCGACTAATACAATCAATTCGATCTGCACAAACCGAAGATCAAATAGAACAAGTTGCCCTACAAGTTTAGGCTGTGCACGCGACACAAAAGAAGAACCTTGACAGCCTTCCTTATGGTCCACAATCTTGGTGTCATCTGCAACTTACTATTCAACCTGTCCATGTCTACGTCCAAGTCATTAATATATATAGCAAATGGCAAATGTCCCATCACGGATCCCTGTGGAACTCCACTGGTCAGACCTCCAGCCTGTATATTGTCTTCCACAACCCCTCTGTCTTCCAGCATGAGCCAGTTCTGATTCCATGTGACTAAGTCACTGTAAATCATGTACAAATTAATCTTCTGGATCAGTCTACCAGGGGGAGGGACTTTATCAAATGGCTTAATAAAATCCATGTAGACAATATCCACCACCCAACCCTCAACAATCACCTTGATCACTGCCTCAAAAAACCCGATCATATTGGTAAGATAGGACTTGCCTCATACAGCCATGGGTGAGGTTTGGGTCTGCCTCAGGCTGGTATTGTGTGAAGTTTGTTGACCATATGAAATTTTTAAGAGATTGGACAGGCTAGTTTGAGGAAAAATTGTCCCCATGTTGGGGGAGTCCAGAACCAGGGGTCACAGTTTAAGAATAAGGGGTAGGCCATATAGGACTGAGATGAGGAAAAAGTTTTTCACCCAGAAAGTTGTGAATCTGTGGAATTCTCTGCCACAGTGGAGGCAAATTCATGGGATGTATTCAAGGGAGAGTTCGATTTAGCTCTTAGGGCTTACAGAATCAAGGGATATGGGGAAAAAGCAGGATCAGGGTACTGATTCTGAATGATCAGCCATGATCATATTGAATGGCGGTGCTGGCTCGAAGGACCGAATGGCCTACTATTTTCTATGTTTCTATGACCTCAAGTTAGTAATGTGAGCCTCTGGTCTACCTCAGTTGATTCATGCCGGCCAGAGATAGATCCAAACCTCACCCAATACCAGTCTGAGTATTGTGTGTGCTTTGGATCTACCTCCTGGGATGTCAGGATTTTCATATGAGGAAAGATTGGATAGACTCGGCTTGTACTCGCTGGAATTTAGAAGATTGAGGGGGGATCTTATAGAAACTTACAAAATTCTTAAGGGGTTGGACAAGCTAGATGCTGGAAGATTGTTCCCGATGTAGGGGGAGTCCAGAACAAGGGGTCACAGTCTAAGGATAAGGGGGAATTCCTTTAGGACCGAAATGAGGAAAACATTCTTTACACAGAGAGTCGTGAGTCTCTGGAATTCTCTGCCACAGAAGGTAGTTGAGGCCAGTTCATTGCCTATATTTAAGAGGGCGTTAGATGTGGCACTTGTGGCTAAAGGGATCAGGGGGTATGGAGAGAAGGCAGGTACGGGATACTGAGTTGGATGATCAGCCATGATCACATTGAAAGGCGGTGCAGGCTCGAAGGGCCGAATGGCCTACTCCTGCACCTATTTTCTATGTTTCTATGTTTCTATGTTTACCTCAGACTGGCATTGTGTGAGGTTTGGGTCAATAGACAATAGACAATAGGTGCGGGAGTAGGCCATTCGGCCCTTCGAGCCAGCACCGCCATTCAATGTGATCATGGCTGATCATCCCCAATCAGTACCCCGATGGGTCTACATCAGACTGGTGTTGTGTGTGCTTTGGGTTTACCTCAAGCTGGTATTGTGTGAGGTTTGGATCTATCTCAGGCCGGCATGATTCAAAGTGAAGCCCACATTGTTTGGGAGTTCTCTCTGCCTGTTATGTAAACAATGAAGCCGATGATTTCTCATACGGTTTGGTCGGCCGTTAACCATAATCCCGATCGGGAATTGATTCTTTTATTACGAACAGACTTCCCCTTGGCCAAACAATATTCATCACCTCTCTGCACTTCCCTGAAAGAAATAGGAGTGAACAGAGCTTTGGCTTTAGAATCCGCTGTCCTTATTTTTGTGAGCTGTGGACAGGTTTGTCAGTGATGCCACTGGTGGGTTATGTGGGAGAGTGACAGTTGGAATCTAGCACGGTTCATTCCACATGCAGAGGATCATGCATGTGGCTTCCACAATTGGAAACAGTAATAAATGGTGCAATGAGTCACTGTCTTCCTGGAATACATTACCTTAGCAACCTAAACCCATGTGACTTAAAAAGAGGCCAATTTGTCAGTTGATACCCAGCCTCAAAAATCGAGACTAATAAAGCAGTCAAGCAACAACTCCCTTGAAATTATATTTGGATTTGAAGATATTTCTATAAAGGAAGGGATTTACATTATTCATGATTTTTTTTCAAAGGGATTTATACCACGATTATTAACAAAAAATGATAAATTAGGTCTAATAAATGAGTCCCCTGAAAAAGTTCCGCAGGACAAAAATTCCAGGATTGGTTCAAGAATAATACTACAAATTATGTTTTTGGTGTGGCCAATCGTTTTGGTTTCAGGATATACTTTATTTTTTTTAAATTAAAGTAATTGAAATATATCTAAATTAATGATGTGGGTTTTGTCTTGTGCAATGTATGTGAAACTCACTTTAAAAATATTTTCTCTTCCCTTAAATACCGGAGAAAATAGAGCAGGCAGGCTTCCAGCTCCCAATCCTCGGCAATGCCATTTTGAAACCACGCACTAATACGAGATCTGTAAAGCTATTCAAAGTTAGCAGCTTGCTTACTTTCTTGTGTTACACAGCTAATATGCAAACCCAAACCAGATGGATGACTAATAGAGGACATTTCTGGATTAGATTGTTACAATCCAAATAATTACAAACATATTGATGCATGGGGCAAAAATATACCACAATGTAGGTACATCTTACAATGATTGAAGGTGACCTCTTTTATTGGGACTACTTAAGGGAACAGTAAGGGGTATGTTTTATTCTGTTCATTATTATTTTTTTGTGAAACTGGTATTCTGCACTTTATATCAGAGTTAGCATCCAAGAAACAATGTGGATCAATTGGGGTGATTGGAATGTTACTCCCTCCAGTTTATAGAGAGGAGTCCAGCCTTAAAACCAATTTAAAAGTCCATTGTAATCTCATTTAAGGGCAGCACAGTGGTGCAGCAATGGAGTCACAGCGCTAGAGACACAGGTTCAATCCTGACTATGGGTGCTGTCGCATACTATTGAGTTTGCACGTTCTCCCTGGGACTACTTGGTTATTCTCCCTCATTCCAAGGACATGCAAGTTTGTAGGTTAACTGGCCCCTGTAAATTGTTCCTAGAGTGTAGGATTGAACTAGCGTACGAGATGATTGTTGGTCGGCCTGGATTTGGTGGGCCAAAGGGCCTGTTTCCATGCAGTATCTCTAAACTAAACTAATGGTAGTGTGGTTATGAGGGGCTGAATGGCCTACTCTTCTATTTCTTGTGATCTTTAATATTCCTGATGGCTTCGGCATCCAAGGGGATTGTAGGGGGACTTTTGATACTTTTTCAAAAATAAGATTATTATTTTTTGTTAATTCAATTCCAGTTAGAACTTTAATAATTATCCTTCAAATAAATTGATGTCTGCTGAAACAAAACACTCATTTGGAAACTAAATTAACCAAAAATAATAAAAGCTAATTTTATTTTTGAAATCGAAAGTACGAGGTGGTTGCAATTATCTTGGATGCCATCAAGCTATAAGGAATATTAAAGATCACAAGAAATAGATATAAGAATAGGCCATTCAGCCCATCATATTGGCCATAACTCCACTACTGTTCAATGTGATCACAATGATTTTACACCAGAACCACAATTTTGCACTAACCCCAATTCTCTTAACGTATAAAAATCAATGAAGGCTCTTTATTTATTGTGAAGCACAATTGTAGATTGACAGAAGTTATTTATTTGACAGGAAACCATCACAAACTATAAGGGCCTGTCCCACTTGGGAGACCTCCACCGCGAGTTCTGGCGACCTTAAGCGACTAAAAAAAAAAAAATTGAGGTCGCGGTGACCTACGACCACCTACGACCTTCTTCGACTATGTGTACGACCTCCTACGACTATGTTGAAGACCTCCCTCGACTATGAAGAAGACCTCCTTCGACCTCCTTCGACCATGTTGAAGACTGGCTTCGACCACGTACGTTTTACTCGAGGACGGTCTCTAGCAAATTGGTCCGTGAATGTGCATGACCCCCTTCAACCTCAGAGGACCACACCGAAAACCGACAACGACCAGTGACGAGTGTCTACAGCTCAAATGATCACCTGATAAAATGATGTAATGACTGCATTTTTTTCTCACAAGAAAAATGCCTCCCAGGTTTTTTTAATCATTCTGAACCATGCAAGCAAAGAAGGAACTAGTTTGGAGGATGTTAATAAAAATACAACTACTGCTGTTTGCAGTAGCCCTTTTGCTTCAGCAGCCTTTTAAGAAAGCTAGAAGGGGAAGAGCAAGGGTGAAGAGGAAGCACAAGAAGAGGTCTCAATGGGTGAATGGAGCTGATGTGATGGACTGTCCCAGTACACCAGATGACTGGAAGAGAGTGGTGCTGGGCTTTGACAAAAGATGGAACTTTAAGCACACATGGGAGGCAGTGGATGGCAAGCATGCCAATCTTGTCCCTGTCCCTGTACCCCTCATTTTCCTTATTGTACAGGATGGCATTCTGCTGGAACCATTCACGCGCTGCTGTTTAAATTACCTTTTTTTTCTACTGACCTTTTTTTCACCCCGGATCTATAACCTTTGACTACCTTCGAGTACCTACGACTACCATCATGACCTACTACGACCGGCATCGACTAGACCTACGACAAAAAAATTATTGATTTTTTCCACGGCGACCTATTTTAAGTCACGGTCAATTTTTAACATCTTGAAAAATACGCCGTGGCCTACCTGAAGCCTCGACTACGTGGAGACCACTCTCGACCATGAAGGAGAGTGACAAAGACCTCCTTCAACCTCGTGGCGATCTTCCCGTGACTATGGGTTGCGGGCAAGGTCGCCAGAACTCGCAGTGGAGGCCGCCCATGTGGGACAGGGGCTTTAAGAATTCAATCAACTTTATTACTTCCATGATGCTTTTCTAAAGTAAGCACACTTCTGCCTATCAATAAATTGTAAAAAAAATATATAATCTGTTCATCTACAAAACAAAGGTTACTAACATTATCTGCAATGTGGCTAAGAAACATAAATAAAACACAAAATGCATGTTTATGGGACTGATCCATAGAAACCACAATATTAACTTCACCTGCACACAGCATTGCCTCGGGAAAGCAGCCAACATAATCAAGAACCACTCACACGCCAATCATTTCCTCTTTCCCTTCTGCACAAAGCCAGATTCAAGAACAACTTATTTCCTGCTGTTATTCGCCTCATAAGCTAGAGGTAGTCCTGATCTTCCACATGGTCTCATTGTGGCCCTCGCACTTTGTTTTACCTGCAATTTCTCAGCAGCCGCAACACTATATTCTGTTTCCCTCCTCTTTCTCTGTTGTAGCTACATGTGATTAGGTTGTAATTATGTATGGATGTGTCACTTGGAGAGCTTGCAAAAACAAAACTTTTCACTGTTTCTCAGTACACATGACAATAATAAACCAACTAACCAGCAACAGACAGTGAATGGAAAGTGCACATATTAATGACTGTTGATGCTCTCAACTTAAATATGCAAGCCTAATTTCCAAGGGTGAAGAGAGTGTTCAACCAGAAGACCAATTTCACCATCTCATTACATGATCTCCATTGTTAGAATATCGTTAAAGTATGTTTTTGTAGTCATAAGGTCACAAGTGCCATAAGTGATAGGAGCAGAATTAGACCATTCTGGCCATCAAGTTTACCATTCAATCATGGCTGATCCATCTCTTCCTCCTAAACCCATTCTCCTGCCTTCTCCCCATAACCCCTGTACTAATCAAGAATCTATCTATCTCTGCTGTAAAAAATATCCATTGGCTTGGCCTTCACAGCCTTCTGTGGCAAAGAATTCCACAGATTCACCACCCATGGTCCAGTCATGAAAGGTATACAAGTACTTCTTACTGAGGTTTCCAAGAATGTTTCCTTAACCAATATGCAAGGCTAGAAGTGAGAAGAAAAATGATATCCTGCAGCATCTTCTGTTTCATTTCCTGCTAATTGCACTTTCAACAGTTTCTAAACCAATCCAAATCAGCAACCCTACGCTCCTGAGAGGAACATAAATCCAGTGTGTTTTTGGGACCAGAGCCACAATATGAGTGAATACCTTTCTCAAAATAAACAACCTAATTAATATCTTTCACTTGTAGAATTTTTAACACACAAAGAAATCAATTCTTTATCGAGGTAAATGGTCACTGGTCGTCAGATTCTTGTTACCGACCACATTTTCCAATGAAAGATAAATTATTAGGTGAAACGATCAAATGATGTTTGGATCCAATAATATTGTGAAAGAAAGAGGTTATTGCTTTTAAAAATATGGAATTTTGGAATAATTACAAAGGCATTTTAGCCTATATGTTAACATGTCGCGCATTGGAATTAAAGCAACAAAATAATACTGTATTTTGTGTAAGACTGTTGAATGTCCACGTCTCGCTTTCTGCCACACTCTCCAAACGGTAAGAGACATGAGGGACTGCAGGTGCTGTAACATGGAGCAAAAAAACAAACTGTGGGAACTCACATGAGTTAACCCGTTGAGTTCCTTCAGCCGTTTTTATTTGCTCCAACCAACAGGAATTAGGTTGAACATCTTTTTAAGAGTGCATTTACGGACAGACTCCAGTGCCATTGAAGCCTGGAATGAAATGTTGGGCACTTCAATTAAATCAAGATAATTGGAAAGTGTGTTGAAACAATTTTCACTGCTGGTAAATTTTACACTCAGCTGCATGCATTTTGAGTACCATTATATCCATACGCACAAATTTACACTCTCTCACACAGACAGGCAATTATGATATAATGTTTAGATATTCAAGGTATCTGAGACCAAGCAAATCAGGGTGCCCTTTGGCAGAGTCAATATTAATTAATTTCCTTGTCCCAAAGTGAACTTATGAATAAGCTGTAATCAGTCCATACATTTGGTGTAGGCTAATTTTCCCTCTCCCACTCCCCACAAGGAAATATCTTAATCCATTCCATATGCTACCATTGATGATTGAGTTATAAGCTGCTGACAATGAAAACTGTGTATATTTTCTGTGGTACATTAGAAAACACATCCACATTGATAAGACATCATCGTCTTTATGATCCAACATGAAATAGGAGATAGACAAAAAATGCGAAAGAACTCAGCAGGTGAGGCAGCATCCATGGAGAGAAGGAATAGGCGACATTTCGGGTCAAGAACCTTCTTCAGTCTGAACCCGCTGAGTTTCTCCAGCATTTTATATCTACCTTCGATTTTTCCAGCATCTGCGGTTCTTTCTTAAACACAACGTGAAATAGGAATTCTTTCAATCTCAATACAATACAATAGTACTTTATTAGTCAAGTATGTTTTGCAACATACAAAGAATTTCATTTGCCAAGTCAGTCATACAAATAAAAAGCAACAGAACACACAAAATACATTTTTACATAAACATTCACCACAGTGACACTTCCACATTCCTCACTGTGTTGGAAGGCGAAAAAAAGTTAAATCTCTTCACTTCTTTGTCCTCCAGTGGTCAGGAGCCTCGAGCCTTCCACTGATGGGACAATCTTACTCCCATAGCAGGAGGTCGGGCCTTCCGCGTTGGGGCAATCAAGCTCCTGAAACAGGGGCAATATCAGCTCCCTGCGCTGAGCGATCCGACCCCGGGTCGGCACTTGTCAAACATTCTGCATCGTTGGAGCTCCCAACCTCTACAGTCTCTACTCGAGACTGCGAGCACTCAATGGTAAAGTCCGCAGGCCGGTTGGAGCGATCCCAGGCGGGAAGGTTCAAAGTTAGTCCCGAGCGAGGCCTCCAGCTCCATGACGTCAAGCCGCAGAGCGACTGGAGATACGATCCGAAAAAAAATCGCATCTCCGGCAGGGTAAGAAATTTTAAAAAAGTTTCCCCCAACTCCCACCCCCTCCCGCCACATAAAACAAACCAGAGAACATTTACACAAACTTTACTTTACTCAAACATAACTCAAGCAGTACATTCTGCAGTGAATAAATACACTTTAGTTTAGTTTGGTGTTACAGAGTGGAAACGGTTACAGCAGTGATACAGCCCACTGACTCTATGCCAACCAGTGATCGCCGCTATAGGACATGAATAGGACTCGCCGCTAACACTATCCTATCATACACAGTAGGGATAAGTTACAATTTACCAAGCCAATTAGCCTACAAATCTGTACGTCTTGAGTGTGGAAAGAAACCGGAGCTCCCGGAGAAAACCCACACAAGACACGAGGCGAACATGCAAACTCTGTACAGACAGCACTCGTAGCCAGCAACGAACCCGGGTCTTTGGTGCTGTAAGGCAGCAACTCTATCGCTGTGCCACTGGGCAGCCCATTGTGAGCCTTCTGTTGAGATAAACCAAACTGAAAATTGCAGTTGTGGGTATAGTGTGTAAATCAGTGGGCCTTGTACATAAATGTGTCCTTCATGTTTCAAAGTGTTGTCACCAAGATGTCAAAAAGACAAATCTGGGATTTGCTGGAGGTTTCACCGTAATATATACATGTTCCAGAATTTTGTTTACAGGCAAGTAAAAGACATTATAAAATGTCAATACATTTTCTAAGAGAATTACATTTTTACAGTAACACTAGACCAACACTAGATCAAAGCATGGTTGCACGAGGGGGGGGGGGGGGGGGGCAGCTTGCTGCATCATACAAACACTAACCACCCCACACACACAAACCACCCCCCTTGATATTATATTAATACAAGACCCATAGGGCCCAGCTTCACATGGGAGGGCTGGTCCCCCAATGCATTATTCCACCTCTCCACCAATTCCAATATTGCTGGCCAGTGGGGGGGGGACTTTCTGGAGTGCTAGTATGGGTGTTGTAGGCCGAAGGGACTGGTTTCCAGACCACGTAAAACCACATAAAGGGCACTCGTAGTTCAATAGACACTCAGTGTTATGTATATTCCCATCTCACACTGAAAGTCATGGCTTCTCCCTCGCCGTCTTGCAGCAACTGAACTATGTCCAAACTTATAGTTTTCCAGGTTTTATAGTCCCTCCCTCCATCCCCCGGAAGGGGTATGGCCTTCAGCGAGGTGATTGACAGGAGAGAGAATCTCAAGATTTTTAAAACACTAATAACCTTTTTATTTTTCATCGATAGGAAAAATCCTCGGAGCCTGATCATCAGAGGAGGACCCTGAGTAAGGGCCATATATGGTAGCGTTTTTTCTAAATTCAAACAACAGTGCAAACAGGAAGCGGTCATGATGAGCCTTTTAATTAGGTAGATTACTTGCCTCCTTTTACCCCATCCCCGCTCTATCCACTGACGCATAGCCCCCACCTCGCAGGGGCATCTAGAGAGGGGGGGTAGAGAGAGGGCAGAGAGAGAGGGGGCAGAGAAAGAGTGAGAGGGAGAGGGGGTGGAGGGAGAGGGGGAGAGGGGGGAGGGAAGGGGAGAGCAGATGGAGAGGTGGGGGTGGAGATGGGGGAGGGGGAGAGGAGGGGGGAAGAGGAGGGAGGGGAGTGGATGGTGGGGAGAGGAGGGAGGGGAGGAGGGGGAGAGGAAGGGGAGAGGAGAGGGAGGAGGAGGAGAGGGAGGAGGGGGGGAGGGAGGAGGAGAGGGAGGAGGAGGAGGAGGAGAGAGAGGAGGAGAGGGGGAAGGGGAGGAAGGTGGAGGGGGAGAGGGGAGGAGGAGAGGGGGGAGAAGGGAGGGGGAGAGAGGGGGGTGGAGAGGGGGAGGGGGAGAGGAAGGGGTGAGGAGGGAGGAGAGGTTAGGGGAGAGGAGGATGGAGAGAAGAGGGGAGGAGAGGGCAGAGGGGGTTGGGGGATGGGGAGAGGAGGAGAAGAAGGTGGAGGGGTAGTGGGTGGGAGGTGGTGAGGGGGGAGAGTGGGTAGAGAGAGAGAGGAGAGAGGGAGGAGAGGAGAGAGAGCGGGAGGGGGAAAGGGAGAGTGGGGGGACAGAGAGGGGGAAGGAGGGAGAGGAGGGGGAGAGGGGGGAGTGGGGGAGAGGAGGAAAAGGGGGAGAGGAATGGGGCGAGAGGGGAGAGGAGGGGGGATAGAGGTGGGGGGAGTGGGGGAGAGGAGTAGGGAGGGGGGAGAGGTGGCCTCGGATGCCCAACCAAATTACTGCATGTTCAGTGGCTTCAATCTAGCCCTGAGGGGGGTGGGGGTGGGGGTGGGGGTGGGGGTGGGGGTGGGGGGAGGGTGGCTGGGCTGCAGGGCGGAGCGGAGTGGAGCAAACAGCCGGGCGACTGCAAATCGACTGCGAGTTGGGGGAGGGGGGGTTAACATAACTCTCAGCGCATGCAAAAACAGTTCCCAGCAGGCTGCATTTCGAAAACTGTGCGTAGCTGGCTGCGAGGAGCAGAGGATTGTGACATCATCAGCTCGTCAGATTTTTTAAAATGCCGATTTGTGAACAATTTCAATTAAAAACCCAAGAAATAATTAATCAAATTTTCAGATGAGGCGATTTTTGAGATCATGAGGTAAATCTCTATCGGAATATGTAAAAATGTCACCGTTAGCGTGTCGTGTTTTCGAGGAGATGTGAATCACAGAAAAACACACAAATACACACACACACACACACACACACACATACACACACACACACACACACACACACACGTACATCCACATCCAAGATCAGAGTTTTATAAGTATATAGATATTGCTTTTTGCTCTTCTTTACAGTAAAGAGGAGTAAAAAGCAATATCTATATACTTATTAAAGGCCAGGTACTCTGATATGCTGGACTATGGCTTTTCATCATAACAACTTGGGACATTACTGCTGCAAACAAGTTGCTGGTGTCATGAAACTCACCAGTTGTATTATAACTTATTTTCTTTAAGAAAATATAACCTTTAAGAAACATTTCGACGGGTACATGGATAGGACAGGTTTGGATAAACTCAGTCAGGACTAATGTAAATTATATCCAAACTAATTTCATAAAACATTTTGAAACTGTGTGCATTCATCTTCCTAGTTAATCAAATTACTCTAACTAATAGGTGATCTTATAGACTTGTACAAAATAGTGAAAGGAATAGATCAAGTAGACACAAATAGATCAAGAGTGAGTCTCTTGCCCAGTTTAGGGGAATCAAGAAGCAGAGGACAAAGGTTGAAGGTGAGGGGGGAAAGATTTAATAGGTACTTGATGGGTACTTTTTTCATACAGAGGGTGGTGGGTGCAGGAGGAGGTAGTTGAAACTGATAGCATCGCAACCTTTAAGAAACATTTCGACGGGTACATGGATGGGACAGGTTTGGATAAACTCAGTCAGGACTAATGTAAATGGGACACATTGGTTCGTATGGGCAAGTTGGTCTCCCTTTAAAATCACATTTTTAGATAATCCTGTTGCTTCTATGCAGCTTCTATTCCGCCGATGTTTACATTTATTTTGTTGTGTAAATATTATTATCCGCCTGGAAATCTCCAAGAAAATATCTGCACACACTAATGGAACACCATGAGAGTTAAAGGAAATCCAGAGATAATGAGGTCAGTGCATGAAAGTGGCACAGAGGTTAAAAAAAAAGTCAGTCATTATCTCATAGCAGGCTTTTTCTCATTTTCTCTCAGGTTCAATTCATTATGACAGTACTAGAAGAAAAAAAACAGTGCCCTTAGCCACTGTCACCATTTAGTGTTAAATGGCAACAAAAACATGTTTGTATCAATTAACAAATAAAGAAAGTGTTACAACACCGGAAAAGAATTGCATCTCCTCAGATATTCATCTACAAGCGTTTTATAAAATCCAGATTATCGTTTCACCACTTACACATTTTCAACTATAAGACTGGAAGAATTAATATGGAAACAAGGAACTACAGATACCTGTTAATCCACAAAAGGACACAAAGTACTGGAGTAACTTTGAAGGTCAAGCAGCAAGACCCTCGACTAAAATTGTCACCTGTCCATGCTCTCCAGAGAGGCTGCATGACCTATTGCAACATTGTGCAAGACAAGAAGTATTGATTGGTTTAGAAAATACATAGTTTATGCTTTGAGATAAGACATCAATCCAAAAACATATTAGAAATTCAATCTGATGGAGAAATTACTACAATCAGTCTGAAGAAGAGCCCTGAACTGAAAGTTGCCTAGCCATTCCCTCCACAGTTGCTGCCTGGCCCTTGAGTTATTCCAACAGATTGTGTTTTGCTCAAGATTCCAGCATCTGCAGTTTTTTGTGTAGCTAGAAAAATGATACCTTGTTGATAATTGGAATTGCATGATTGTTACTGCAATAAATACTATGAGACCGTAGATCTCTGGCTTTCTAGATGTGGTTTTACATTTTTTTAATGTTATATCTTACATAAATTATTGACCGTCACGGTTTGACATGAGGCCAAGCAGGTGTAATTTATATTAACATCAGATTCCAAAAACAAATTGCCAAAGTGCATGACAAGTCCTCTATGAGCAACCATATCAGTATAATGAACTCGCTAGCACTGGCTGGCATTCAAGAATGGAAAGTAGAGAAACAGAATACTTTGCACGTATCGTTCAATAGATGGACAGTGAATGCAAGGGGATGAATTACTAATTGGTGAAAGACTTGCTATCACTTTGGGTCTATGCACATGTATAATTGAGATGATTGATCCAAAACCAGACTGGAAATATTATACACAGACAACAACAAATCTCTCAAGGCGTTAACAATGCAAAAACTAGGTTGTTCAGAAATAGCATTACCACCAAGGCTGCAGTGTTGGCCTCCCTTAATTTGGAAGTAGTTTAGAAAGCATCCCTGAATCTTTCTGGGGCATATTTGAAATAAGCATTTGGTGAATGTGTGATCACAAGGAACAGAGAATTGTATATAAATTAAAATATTTTCATTAGCAACTGCTGGTATTTCATTGATGCCATTTTAGTCACATTAATTGATTTTCGGAGTAGATATTTATATTATCATTTCATGATGCAGGTAAATATACTTCATGTGTACTTCCCCGTCCAAGATCTAACCTCATTCATTAACCAACTTAGTTAAGTTATTGCAACAATGAACATGCAGTCAAAAACTGTAAACTAAGAGTTAAAGTTTCATGTTACTTTTGCAAATATGCTGAGATGGCAAGCTCAATGTTATTGCCATTCAGAATGGGTGATTTAAAAAAAAAGAAATATGAATGCAGAACCAAATCGTAAGATATAAAATCTGGAACAAATTTCTATATGAAATGCAAATCTGGAGACGATTTTTCAAAAACCTAAGCACAGTAAATTCCAAATTGTGCAAATCTGGATACAATTTTTGTGTGTAGAATATTAATTCTGTATTTTAATATAAAATTGCCTAGCAAATAAAATTGCCTCCTCATGTAGCTCATCAAAGCCAGAGATTCAAAAGGTGATTCATCTAGATGGAGGTATTTCAATAACTTTAGTGGAAAATTATTAAAACACTGCAGAAGTGGTGGAGGCTGTGCTTTTAAGTCTTCCTGCTATTTGTCTGTGGTCTCTGGCTCCATTCCTCTGCCTAACAACCATCTGAAGCTGAGCCAGACCATTTGCAGCGTTGACCTCAGGGCAAATTTCTGACCACTGCCACACATCCTCACTAGAATTATCTAATTGATCCTGTGTTCAAAAAACATTTTTACTCCACTCCTGTTTCAGACCACCAAAACTGAAAGCCTTAACCATGCTTATTACGATTCAATTTAAACAGCAGACTACATATATGCTGTCCCTATTCTAACATGTTTTGTTCTGCTTATCCAATATTTCTGTTTATGACAATTTTCACTGAAGTCGAATTAAGCAATGCCTCAATTTTAAAATTAACATTCTTGTTCTTAAATCTCTTCATGGTTTTGTTCTGACACATCTCTGTAATACCCTGCAAGATATCTTTGCTTCTCTAGTTGTGGCATCTCGTATATTTTCAATTCAATCAATGTTCCATTGGCCACTACAAATTCTCTTGCCCAAACTTCAAGCTCTGAAATTCCTTCTCAAACCTTTGCATCACTATTTCTCTTCCCTTCTTTAAATTGCCCTTTGAAACCTGTTTTTGACCAATTTTTGGAGCTAAAATCATCTCCTGATGCTCAGTGTCAAATAGCATACTTTGATAGCATATTAAGATATCCACGTAAGGAGAGCTGAGGATTCAGCATGAATGCAAGCAGCAATTATGCCAATCGTCCTCTCAGAAAACCTTACGGAATATTCTTCTGTCTCGGTTATCACTTCTCATCCTCCTTATCTTTCAGAACTACATTGTGTTTTCTTTTGAGTGAAAGCAAACAAATTCAGCGACATTTAAATAATACTTCCTCTAAAAACTCAGACTGGAGGCATGTGTGCCTCAAGGATTGGTGCTGGGCCCATTGCCATTTGTCATTCATATCAACAATTTGGATGAGAATGGCAAAGGCAGGATTAGCAAATAGCACTAAAATAGCTGGTATTTTAGAAGTGAAAATGATTATCACAAATTACAGCAGGATCTTGATCAGCTGGACAAGTGGGCAGAGGAATGGCAAATCTATATAACTAAAAGTCTCATCTTCAGCACTTCCTGTCTGCACTGTATATTGATTTTAGAAAAAAACACGACCATATAATACTATGATTTTTGGCCATCCTACTCACAGTCCTCCGCTGAGGAAACTCTGAGGATTTTTCTGAAAATAAAAAAGTTATGAATGTTTAAAAAATCTTGAGATCAGCTGATTGATCCTCTTGCCTGTCAATCACCATGATGAAGGTAAAGCTCCTTCTGGGGGGGGGGGGGTAGGACTATAAAACCCCGGATGCCTAGATGTGAGTCTGTCGCTCTGGAAGATTGCGAGGGAGAGGCCACAACTGTGATTCTGCTGTGTCAACTGAACTGTTTGTCTACTGAACTGTGAGGCTGCAATGTACTTTACTTAAATGATTTGTTAGCCCTTAATGAAAATAAAATGAGTTATTTGGCCTGCCCTGTGCTTGAAACTGAAATGGCAATGGAAATGAAATGAAAT